>CM019167.2:4426511-5770750 GCA_009739505.2 Apolygus lucorum | reverse complement strand
CCTACGAGAATTTGAGGGTTGGACGTACGATAAATCAGTAACACGGTGTTTTTCTTCAAGATGGCTGGTGGTAACAATGGCAAAACCGTGTTCTTTGCAGACGACTGATCTGTATAGAAAAATAATAAACCTTTGTGTAATAATTTGCAGCGTTTTTTATTCGACGCGGAAATCTATCTAGTTGTGCACTACGTCGCCGGAATTTCGAATATTGCCTTTTAAAGGGGGGAAAGTGGGGGTAATGCTAAACATATTGTTTAGTAATGCATGCATTCCAGGGGACGTCCCATTGGATAAGCATTAGATCAGTTTAACCAGTTGTTAAGCGATAAAACTGTTTCACTCGATGTAATTTATTTATTGCTTTAGGCAAGCATTTTAAAATCCGTGCTCTACGATCCCCAACATGCGAATTCGAGTTCACCCCCCCCCCCCCCCCAACCACCTCTCCAACGCCAACAATGGTGCCAGTCTGGCACCAAAGCGGAAATACGTCGTAACATTGAACTTTCATCTGTTAGTTTTGGTAGGCAGTCCGTCAAATTCACATCCGTATTCAAGGTGAAACAAAAAAAAACACGAAATATGCGGTTTATGGCATCATGGCACCATGGTGGCACCAATATTAGTTCCATGGTGGTACAGAGAATAATTCATGAAAATCCGGAGGTATAATGAGAATTTTTCCTCAATTTCAAAGCTTGGGGACAGTTAGTAAGCAGTAAAGGAACCGAAATATTGAAAAATCGGATATTTTGTGAATATTATCCCCCCACTCATCCCCTCCCCTTGCGAATTTTGGTACTCTGGTAAAATCATGTACAACTCGGAAGTTATTTGAGTCAAACAAAAAAAGAAACACGCAAATCGGTTGGAAATTGAGGCCTGGGCAGAGTTTACAAGATTATGCCCGCAAACGCACGTTTTTTAAGCATTAACCCCCCCTTTCCCCCTCTTAAAAAGCAAAATCCGAAATTCCGGCGCCGTAGTGCACAACTAGATAGTATTTCGCGTCAAACGAAAAAAGAACCACGAAAATCGTTTGAGAACTAAGGCCTGGGCAGAGTACACAAGATTATGCCCAAAAACGCATGTTTTTCGAGCTTCAACCCCCCCTTTCCTCCCCTTAAAAGGCAAAATTCGAAATTCCGGCGACGTAGTGCACAACTAGATAGTTTTCCGCGACGAACAAAAAAAGAACCAGGAAAATCGGTTGAGAACTAAGGCCTGTGCAGAGTACACAAGATTTTGTTACACACACACACACATACACACATACACACACACACACAGACATACACCTATGGTTTTTTTTTCGCGGATTTGGATTCAGAATGGTCTAAAACGGATTACTGTGTGGTTATTTTTTTTTTCTGTTGAGTGTTGTCCAACTTTACCCCAGATCGATCGCATAAGGACGCCCAAGTCTTACTGTGGGACGTCCTAAAAAAAACGTGCGCATGGGGGCATTTGCATCTTGTGTATTCTGCCCAGGCCTCAATTTCCAACCGATTTGCGAGTTTCTTTTTTGTTCGACTCAAAAATCTTCCAAATTGCACACTATTTCACCAGAGTATCAAAACTAGCATGTGGAGGGGGCGAGTGGGGGGATACTATTCACAAAATATCAGATTTTTTAATATTTCGGCTCCTTTACGGCTTACTAATTGTACCCGAGCTTTGAAATTTAGGAAAAATTCTCATTATACCCCTGCATTTACATGAATTTTTCTCTGTCCCACCATGGAACTAATAGCGGTGCTATTTTGGTGCCAAAACTAATAGATGAAAGTTCAACGTTACGACGTATATCCCCTTTGGTGCCAGACTGGCTCCATTGTTGGTGGGGGGGGGAGAGGGTGAACTCTAATTCGCAAGATTGGGTATCGTAGATCATGGATTTTCAAAAGCTCTTCAAATTCGATGCTCCCATACCTCTAGAAACGTTATGGTGGATAAGTGTGAGGGGGGGGGGGGATCACAATTTCTTACCTGAAATACTAAATAAATTACATCGAGTGAAACAGTTTTATCGCTTACCACTTGGTTTAAACTGATCTACCGCTTATCAAACGGGACGTCCCGTGGAATGCATGCATTACTTAAAAATATGTTTTTAATTACTTTGAAGTAGTATAGCATTTTTGCAATTGTTTTTTCATGAATTTCAAATAGAATTGAATTTTTAGAATCGAATGAGACCACCCGGAGCTCTGTAAGACGAACCGTTCGCTCCCTACGAGAACATGGAAGGTTGGACGTAGGATGAATCAGAAACACGAGAGTGAATCGTAAAAGAGGCCTAACCTCCGTTCAAATGTTAGCTGACCGAAATGCGACCGCTGTTCGTTTCATCGAGTTAGCAACCAGTAATCAAATTTCCTCATGAAGGCACCCACAACTCCCTGTTTCTTCGAACTGAGTGTGAAGCGTTTATTTCTTTCAAATAAACTTGATTGTATAGTAGGTAGGTAGTGAAAATGGCAAAGTCGTGTTCTTTGCAGACGAGTGATCTATATAGAAAAAAATTAACCTTTGTGTAATAATTTGTAGCGTTTTTCACGTTCACAAGTGGCTTGAGTTTCCCGCTAAGTAGATAGGAAATTCAACGACCTTTTCAACGGTATAATCAGATTTGAATTTGCATGAGATTTATGGGAGTTATGTTTAAGCTGAATCAGGCAATGCGCAGAGTGATGGAGTGGATGGAAGCACACACACTGTCACTGGCGATCCAAAAAACGGAAATTGTATTGCTAACCACAGCGAGAATTGAGAGATCTATACCTATGAATGTGGATGGACAGGAAATCATCACCTCTCCAGCCATTCGCTACCTTGGTGTGATGCTGGACGGGAAACTAAGCTTCTGGAGGCACATCAGTGGAGCAGCAGATAAGGCTGCAGGTATTGTAAATGAGCTGAGCCGACTGATGGCAAATCTAGGGGGCCCATCACCCGCTAAGAGGAGACTCCTTATGCGAACTGCAGATTCAATTATGCTGTATGGAGCAGAAGTGTGGGCAGACTCCCTTAGGTACCAAAAGTACCGGGCACGTATGGAAGCTGTACAGAGGAGAGGAGCTCTGAGAATCGGTAGTGCATTTAGAACTGTCTCAGGTCCAGCATCACAAGTGATAGCGGGAACTATTCCAATATACCACCAGGCACTGGAGCGCAAAAGGATAAGAATGAGGAAGGCAGAGACAATTACCATAGTAAAGAGGGAAGAGCGGGAGGAGACCATCCGTAGGTGGCAAGCAGACCTTGTCTGTGAAACCCGTGGAAGGTGGACAGCCCTCATAATCGACGATCTAAAGTCTTGGTTGGAGAGAAAACACGGAGAGGTGAACTATTACCTGACTCAATTCCTCTCAGGGCATGGATACTTCCGCTCCTTCTTAGTAAAGATCGGGAAAGTCACTGACCCAGAGTGCAGATACTGTGGGATAGAGGAGGATGATGTCTGCCACACCTTCACATGTCCTCAATGGGTATGAGGTATGAGGGGGTGTGCTGAGGAGGTCATTGGAACATTGCGTCCACAGACAATCATACATGAGATGATCAAGAACAAGTCGAGCTGGGACGCAATGGCAGTATTTGTCACATCAGTCCTCAAAGCAAAAAAGCTGGATGGAAGATGGGAGGAAGAAGACGAGGAATAGAATTGAAGGAGACCAGAAGTTGGAGCAGCCATTTGGCACAAAAAAAGGGCTCACCCTGAAGTAATACTGTACAAGTGGTCCCGGGGTGAGTCCTAAGCAGAGGGAGTGGGGTTTTAGTTGGTAGCCCCAATTCATGGGGAGTCCAACACTGTTGGGGTGAACTTCCCCTTCGCTCTTAAAGAGTTTCCCCACTTCCGTAACAAAAAAAAAAAAAAAAAAACAAAAAAAAAAAAAAAAAGAGGAGTTATGGCTGTCTAAGTGCTGCAAGGTCAAAAACACGAAAAAACTTATCAGTGATAAAAGTGGCATTTTAAGTCCGTTTAAAAAAGTGCTAATAGGCATTTTTTGTTGAAAATTAGTTGTAGAATTGATCCTTGAAGTTCGGTCCATCTCAATGGTAGACACTTGTATATGATCCGATACACGACAGCTATTCTCACATCTGTCTCTGAGTAGTTACCTTGCACTAAGGTTTTAGGGGACCATCCACACGTCTACCTATATAATCCCTGAAAATTTCATCGATATCAGGTGAAAATGTAGGAGTGATGGCTGTTACAACATTTTTACGTTTGCGCTTGCGCAGAGGCTAGGTACTATCTGTCGCCAGTTCCTGAACATAATTTTTTGTGACACTAGTTCGGATGTACCTATTATATTTTCATTCAACATGAAATAAACTAATTTATCACTATTATGGAGCGTGTTTGGTCTCTTATCTCCCTCCCTGAAGGTATGATGTTCATTTATGGGCATGTACAGTTTTGTTGATGGTCACCCTTCTCCCTTCCCATCCACAGGTGAGCTGCTCACCTCGCAGCTCAGTCGTTTTCCCTCTCCTCTTCCTCCCCAGATCCACGCTACAAACCTTCCGAAAATAAGTAGGTAAAATTTCAACAAGTTTAAGTAAAGTCGCGACGTGAACTATCAAAATCTCGAGACCACACCTCCGAGGACGCTGCATACCCTCCCGTCGACGGGAAGCGAGAAGGATCCTTCCACTTCTCCAAGGGAAGTTCAAGCTCTCCAAAATCGAAATTTCCACTCGCGTTTTAAGTTTCAGACCTTTCTGAACAATTTTGTTTCTGTGTGTCTATCATGAATTCCTTGTAACCGGCATAACACTTACATTTTTCATCTGAATTTGATGAAATTTCTCAGGATTGTCCAGATTAGCGTGTAGATGGTCCCCTATGAGGGTAGTGGAAGGTACTTAGAGATTGGTGTTTTGAGATTAACTACTATGCATCGGATCATCTATACAATCGAGTTATGGATACGAGGAAGCTACGTACCACACCCATTTGGTAGACTTTTTTCTTCCGAGTCTAGGTACCAAGGTAGCGGAAGCTTTGTTTTCACTTTTCAAGGACGAAAAAAAAAAGTTCTCCAAAATCAAAATTTTCACTCGCGTTTTGCGTGTTACACCTTTCTGAACAATTTTGGTACCGTGTCTGTCTGTCTGTCATGAAATCCTTGTAACGCGCATGACTATTGAAGTTATTGTCCTATTTTTATGAAATGTTCAGGGATTGTGCGGGTTGGTGTGTAGACGGTCCCCTACGAAAATCATCATCCTCGGACTGATAGTAGCCACTGCGCATGCGCATACGTAAAATCCTTGTAACAGCCATAACATTCACATTTTTCATCCGAATTTGATGAAATTTTCTAGGATTGTCCAGATTAGCGTGTATATGGTCCCCTATGAGGGTAGTGGAAGGTACTTAGAGAGTTTTGAGATAAACTACTATGCATCGGACCATCTATACATATAATCGGGTTATGGATACGAGGAAGCTGTGTGCCACACCCACTTGGCAGACATTTTCAATTTAGATGGAATTTTGTGAAACAGGGAGTTGGAACTCTGGATGGTCCCCTATAAATTTCGCCATATCGTCAAATTCTGAGGTCAGTTGGGGGCTGGCCGATAGAAGAGAGCACGTTGATTTCATCACAATCCGGTTGAGTAAGAATCACTAGCTGAAAAATCAGCAACTTGAGTGCAAATTTACAATCGTGTTGCTGTTCTTCTGGTGAAAAGAATCAGCAACATGGTCGTAAATACAAGAGTTTTGGTTTTTAAAATTTCAATATTAGTTTACGTTTCAAGTTATTTCAATTTAGATGAAATTTTGTGAAATAGGGAGTTGGAACTCAGGGTGGTCCCCTATAAATTTCGTCATCTGTCAAATTTTGACGGTGGTTGGGGGCTGGCCGATAGAAGACAGCACGTTGATTTCATCACGATCCGGTTGAGTAAGAATCACTAGCTGAAAAATCAGCAACTTGAGTGCAAATTTACAATCGTGTTGCTGTTCTTCTGGTGAAAAGAATCAGCAACATGGTCGTAAATACAAGAGTTTAGGTTTTTTAAATTTCAATATTAGTTTACGTTTCAAGCTATTTCAATTTAGATGAAATTTTGTGAAATAGGGAGTTGGAACTCAGGGTGGTCCCCTATAAATTTCGCCATCTGTCAAATTTTGAAGGTAGTTTGGGGCTGGCCGATAGAAGAGAGCACGTTGATTTCATCACGATCCGGTTGAGTAAGAATCACTAGCTGAAAAATCAGCAGCTTGAGTGCAAATTTACAATCGTGTTGCTGTTCTTCTGGTCAAAAGAATCAGCAACATGGTCGTAAATACAAGAGTTTAGGTTTTTTAAATTTCAATATTGGTTTACGTTTCAAGCTATTTCAATTTAGATGAAATTTTGTGAAATAGGGAGTTGGAACTCAGGGTGGTCCCCTATAAATTTCGTCATCTGTCAAATTTTGAGGGTGGTTGGGGGCTGGCCGATAGAAGAGAGCACGTTGATTTCATCAAGATCCGGTTGAGTAAGAATCACTAGCTGAAAAATCAGCAACTTGAGCGCAAATTTACAATCGTGTTGCTGTTCTTCTGGTCAAAAGAATCAGCAACATGGTCGTAAATACAAGAGTTTTGGGTTTTTTAAATTTCAATATTGGTTTACGTTTCAAGCTATTTCAATTTAGATGAAATTTTGTGAAATGGGGAGTTGGAACTCATGGTGGTTCCCTATAAATTTTGTCATCTGTCAAATTTTGAGGATAGTTTCATGTTCTTTATAATCACAATTGGGTTATGGATAAGAGGAAGCTATGTGCCTCACCCACTTGACAGACGTTTTTTTCATACCTTACTTGTTTTGTGACATTATCATTATTTGCATGAGTCGTGTGTCCTTCATACCGAATTTCTCTCTCTAAAATCAATTTTCTATACCAACGCTGTGCAGCCTTTTTAGGACGTCCCACAGTAAGACTTGGGCGTTCTTATGCGATCGATCTGGGGTGAAGTTGGACAACACTCAACAGAAAAAAATAACCACACACTGATCCGTTTTAGACCATTCTGAATCCAAATCCGCGAAAAAAACCATAGGTGAATGTCTGTGTGTGTGTGACAAAATCTTGTGTCGTCTGCCCAGGCCTTAGTTTTCAACCGATTTTCGTGGTTCTTTTGGTTTATTATTTTCAATAATGAACCTTTGGAATCGACCAAGAAAAAAAAAATGTTTAACACCCCCTCAAAATTTGATGGTTTACGTTTCAAGGTCCGTAGACACCAAAAAACGAATAAAAATTTGGCCGTCCGTCCGCCGTACGCGGCACTTTTGACACTTAGCATTGACCGATTTTGATGAAATTTGGTATGTAGGCTCCATTTGGGGTCTAGTTGTGCCCCGAAGATTTTGGTTGATGTAGGTCACTTCTAAAGGTTCCAAAATCAATTTTGAAATTTTGAAAACGCCCTAAAAATTTTGACATAAAGGTTTTTATACAGTTTTTCCTTCAATTTAAGATTCTATAGAATTTTTAGAATTTTTTGAGACCACCCGGATCTCTGTAGGACAAACCGTTCGCTCACTACGAGAATTTAAAGTTTGGACGTACGATAAATCAGAAACACGAGCGTGAATCGCAAAAGAGGCCTAATCTCTGATCAAATGTTAGCTGACCGAAATTCGACCGATGTTCTTCTTCATGTTGGATGGTTGGTGGCTTAGCAGACGAGTGATCTATATAGAAAAATAAAAAATAATAAACCATTGTGTAATAATTTGCAGCGTTTTTATTGGACGCGGAAAACTACCTGGTTGCCGGAATTTCGAATTTTGCCTGTTAAGGGATTTTCCATATCCGATTTGTTTTAGACTTTTTTTGTTCGACTCAAAAATCTTCCAAATCCCACGCTATTCCACCAGAGTATCAAGACTAGCATGTGGAGGGGGCGAGTGGGGGGATACTATTCACAAAATATCAGATTTTTTAATATTTCGGCTCCTTTACAGCTTACTAATTGTACCCAAGGTTTGAAATTGAGGAAAAATTCTCATCATACCTCCGGATTTTCATGAATAATGCTCTGTCCCACCATGGAACTAATATTGGTGCCACCGTGGTGCCAGGGTACCATAAACCGCATATTTCGTGTTTTTTTTTTTGTTTCACCTTGAATACGGATATGAACTTCGGACTGCCTACCAAAACTAATATATGAAACTTCAACGTTACGAAGTATTATCAAAGTATTATTATAAGTGGTGGTGGTGGGGGGGGGGGGGGGGGGCTCGAGTTCGCATGTTGGGTGTTACAATGCTCTTCAAATTCGAGGCTCCCATGCCGATATGTGTGGTAAGTGTGGGGGGGATCACTATTCCTTGCCTTCCTAGCATTTATAAATTACATCGAGTGAAACAGTTTTTCCGCTTACCAACTGGTATTAATTGACCTAATGCTTCCAATGGGGCGTCGTGTTATGAAGAGGCTTTACTTGTTTAGGCATTTTCTTCTACGGTAATTTTTTTCCCTCGGTTATTCCTGGTGTTAAACGTTATTCTAGGGCCCTATTATAGGATACGCCTTGAAATTCCAGAATCTAAAATTGTGACAAATTCCCCATTCACCGGATAGGTACCGCACAGAATTTATTTAGTTATGATCCTTTTACAACCAACTTTTTAAACATTACCGGGCTCAAATTGTGTACAAAATAGTACAAAGAAAATGAAATATGTCTGTGCGGGGATTTACCCGTCGTTAAAAATTTCTCTTTGGAGATCTTTTGGGAGGAATCACGAGGTGACCGAGAACAAGTAATTTTTAACCCAAGGAAAGCCGACGTGTTTCCTCCCCTCAGCAAACGATCTTCAAAAGAAGTACGCCGACATAACGATGTGAATTACTCGCCACCTAGCGGGTAAGGGTTGAGGTGATTGATGAAGTTGGTGTAAGGTTTCGCCGACAGATCGCGGTACTAACATGCACTTTTGACTCAGTTTTGAGTTCGGTCTGGTTAATCTAACTAATTAAATTAGTTGAATACTTATATTATGTATTAAACCCTCCAATATATTTTGCATGTCGTGCTTCCTTATCAACTGTTTGGTGAGTAGGTGCTACCACCAGTTTTCATAAATAGTTGTTTCTTATTTATTTCACTGTGGTGGGACCCGACTGTTCCATTTAGTACTTTTTCGTTGTCGCGTTGTTCTTTCGACATTTTTGTTGCCGGAAGATTCCTTGCAAGATTTTCAAAGTACCACAAGTTGTATAAGCTCCGTGAGGTCGGAGGTACACCCGTAATTTTTGAAAGATCTCGCCTCGTGCTTTAGCATTGTAAAGGCGGGATCACCAATTGTATCAATTATCTTTAACCTAGTCAATCAGTAGATTAATCTCCGTAGAATTGTAGTTCCTTTCAAGCTGATCGAGTGAATTCGATTTTAGATAACTTTCTTCTGATTCTACCACAGAGTACCGGTAGCGAGAGTACCAAGGTAGCGGAGAAGCTTCGTTTTCAGGGTTGAAAGAAAAATGTTCTCCAGAATCAAATTTTCCACTCGCGTTCTACGTTTCAAACGATGCTCCCCTATGAAAATCATCGGTTCCAGACTGACAAGGATTTCATGACACACAGACACGGAACCAAAATTGTTCAGAAAGGTCTGAAACGCAAAACATGAGTGGAAAATTTGATTTTGGAGAACTTTTTTTTTCAACCTTGAAAAGTGAAAACAAATACCTTGGTCCAGCCATTATTGTCTTACAGAATTTTGATCTGGGGAGGGATATATAAATCTATTTTAGAGCCGGTCCAGGTATTCCAAAAATGCATTCTCAAGGTGGCGTATAAAAAATCTGATATTTCCAACACTTGACCTTTTTTAGGGATCTAAATGTATTTTCGCTGCGGCAGCTGTACACCAAGTCCGTTTTAATGTTTTTTTCATAAACGCCCAGAATTGTTCCCATCAGTGCTCTCTAGGAATCCTAATTATGGACTTCGATCCGGCAAGCAGTATTACCGGCCCCAAAATCTCGCCTCCATCACACTCCCGCCCTCTGTTTTTACAACCTACCCCTCATCCTCAGGCAGGCCCCTGCTGAATTTCAAATTCCGCATGAATTTTTCCGGGATTGCTTAAAGAAGAAAACTTTTTCATGGTTGATCGATTGCGGGCTGATTTGTGCGACAAATCTCAGTCGGTTGCCGTTCGTTCCTAGTATTTCGCGATATTGAAGGGTGGAAAAAGTTGTACCTAAATTTGAAATTTTAAAGGATTTTAGAAATTCGTTAGTGCGCGGCCCTGGGGAATTGAAAAACTGAAATATTGCAGCTGGAATCATCAAGATCGAACCACGAAAACGCTGCAAATTATTACACAATGGTTTCTATATAGATCACTCGTCTGCAAAGCCACCAACCATCCAACATGAAGAAAAACATCGATCGCATTTCGGTCAGCTTTAATTTGAACGGAGATTAGGCCTCTTTTGCGATTCACACTCGTGTTTCTGATTTATCTACGTCAAACCCTTAAATTCTCGTAGGGAGCGAACGGTTTGTCCTGCAGAGCTCCGGACGGTCTCAATTTTTTTAAAAATTCAATACTATTTTAAATTGGTGAAAAACCGATACCTTTATTTCGAGAGTTTTCAAGCTAGGGCACTCTGAAAATGTCAACCCTCAATTTTCACCCCTTAGAAGTGACCAAAAGCTTGGCGGCACAACTAGACCCCAAATGGAGCCTACATACCAAATTTCATCAAAATCGGTCTATGGAAACCAAGGAAAGTACCGCGTACGGCGGACGGACGGCCAAATTTGTATTCGATTTTTGGATTCTGCGTACCTTGAAACGTAAAACATCAAAATTTGATTTGAATGGGAGGGGGGGGGGGGTGTTAAAAATTTGTATTCTTGCTCGATTCCTAAGGCTTATTTTTGAAAATACTTAACCAAAATTGTTTAACCCCCCTTGAAATTGGTTGGTTTACATTTCAAGGTACGTAGAATCCAAAAATCGAATACAAATTTTGCCGTCTGTGGTACTTGCCTCTCTCAGCATTGACCGAATTTGATGAAATTTTCTATGTGGGCTCCATTCGGAGTCCAATTGTGCCCCGAGGCTGTTGGTTGATGTAGGTCACTTCTAAGGGTTGAAAAATAAGGGTCGAAATTTTGAAAACCTTCGCCCCTCGTCCTACTTAGTAGGAAGTATCGAATGATACTCGACACTTACGTTTCGATCTCGTATTGACATCAGTACCAAGCAGTGGCGTCTGGTGAGAATATTCGTGAGGCAAACAGCTTGGCCAGTCACAGAGGAATAAACAATAATGAAAAACGCTGCAAATTATTACACAAAGGTTTAATATTTTTCTGAAGATCAGCTTTACCCTCGTCACTGCCTACCAATCATGTTTTCGCTTCAAAATGTTGTTTATTTAGATGAAATAAACCCTTCACACTCCATTTGAAGAAATAAAGAATTCCTTGGTTTAGAAATTTGATTACAGGTTGATTAAGGAAGCAAAACATGTACAACCCAAAGAAACGATCATCGATCGCATTTTGGTCAGCTACAATTTTTAAGGTGATAAGGCCTCTTTTGCGATTCACACTCGTGTTTCTCATTTATCGTAAGTTCAACCTTCAAGTTCTCATGGAGAGCTTATAGTTTATCCTCTGGGTGGGTTCATTCGATTCTAAAAATTCAATGGTACCTATCTCAAAAATTGGTGAAAAAACAATACCTTCATAACGAGAGTTTTCGAGAGAGGGGGCCTTAAGACATTACAGCCCTAATGTTTCACCGCTTAGAAGTGACTGACAAAACCTTCGGGGCACAAGTAGACCCCAAATGGAGCTCTTATACCAAATTTCATCAAAATCGATCCATGATAATTAAAGAAAGTTCCGCGATTTTTTTGTATTCGATTTTCAAAATATACGTAGTAGCTACCTACCTCAAACGTAAACCAACGGGGGGTTCAATATTATGCAATTATTTCCATGTAGGTGCCTATCAACAAGAAAAACGATTAGGTACAGTAAAATCGGGAACGGGACACCAGTCAGCGCCAGGCAGCCGCTATTTGCGGTGGCGAAAAAACTAAATTTTCCTTCCTTGAGATAATGTGGTTGGATGGATATGTTATGTCTTGCCATGCATGGGTTAATTACTATCCATGACTCATCTTCCAAGTTTCTCTGCTTTCAAGGTCACGAAACAGTTCTCCGATTGTTTGCAACAGCTGATAGCGTGGTAGTGGGGGTATGGTAATACTTGACACCGCGCTGACCCCCCGCCGACCGTCGCCTCTCACTCTAAACAGTCCCGAAAAATTCATTTTTTTGAACTGCTTGCCTTGCATCGCTTTGCCCCGTGCTAGTTCGCTTATCATCTGCAGTCATCTACATTACCGACCTCTCCAATTCTGTGGTGTGTTGCGGGCTAGTATCCAAGGCAAAATACGTACTTTCTTATTCCATTCTCCTATTTCATCTAATTTACTTAGTAATAATGAAAAGTAGCTAAATTATATTAAAATTTTCCAAAATTGGCTATTATATTACTCGCAAAAAACGCTGCAAATCATTGCTCAAAGGTCTGGTATTTTCTGTATAGATCACCCTTCTGTATAGATCACTGGTTCTCCATCAATAGCACCTACCACCATCTGTATTCTCCCTTGACCTTCCCTCTCAAATTTCAGCTTCCTGCGTTCAATAGGATTGAAAATGACTTCGGAGCTCACTCAGCTGATCAGTGATCTGAGGAGTGAAGGAGATCTCCTCGAATGCTGGAGACGCCTGGAAGAGCACTTCCATTCAATAGGATTGAAAATGGCTTCGGAGCTCACTCAGCTGATCAGTGATCTGAAGAGTGAAGGAGATCTCCTCGAATGCTGGAGACGCCTGGAAGAGCACTTCCATTCAATAGGATTGAAAATGGCTTCGGAGCTCACTCAGCTGATCAGTGATCTGAAGAGTGAAGAAGCCTTTGAGCAATGATTTGCAGCGTTTTTTACCCACCAACATTTTTTTTACCTACCAACTTTTTTTTACCTACCAGCTAGGTACTACCACCACACCATACTGGCTTCACACCCTCACAATCAAGTTTATTAGAAAGAACTAAACGCTTCACACTCGATTGGAGAAATAGAAAGCTTTATATTGAAATTTGATTACTGGTTACGCAGAAGGCAAAACTGTATACAAATCGAAGAAATGAACAGCGATCGCATTTTAGTCCGATAAAATTTGAATGGAGATTAGACCTCTTTGTGATTCACACTCATGATTCTGTTTTATCGAAGGAAAACCTTCAAGTACTCGTAGGGACCGAACGGTTTGTCCTACAGAGCTCCGGGTGGTCTCAAAATTTTTTAAAAATTCAATACTATTTAAAATTGGTGAAAAAACGATACCTTTATTTCGAGAGTTTTCGAGCTAGGGCACTCTTGAAAATTTCAACCCTTAATTTTCACCCCTTAGAAGTGACCTACATCAACCAAAAGCTTCGCGGCACAACTAGACCCCGAATGGAGCCCATATACCAAATTTGAACCAAATCGGTCCAGTGTTGCTAAGAAAAGTGCCACGGACGGCGGACGGACATTGCAAATTTGGATTCTACGCACCTTGAAACGTAAAGTGACAAAGTTTGAGGGGGGGTTATAAAAATTTTTTGCGATACGATCACATAGGCTTATTATTAGAAATAATAAACCAAAATGGGAATATAGGAGAATCTCAACAAAAATTAATTTATTCATTTTGCTTATTTTTAGTAAGGCAAACAGTGTTTGCTATGTTTGCCTGGAGGAGGCGCCACTGGTACCCAGACTTCGATACTCAATCGATACGAAGTATCGAGTTTATCGGAATATCGAAAAAACACTTCCCTGAGGTACATCCTGCGGAACTGAAGGCGGAAGAGACTTCACCGCGAGGATGAGACGAAATGAGGATTTTCTTCAGGTAGTAAAAGAGGGCTCGTCGGACATCTTCGGCCCCGCTCGAGCTCCGACGGAGAGAGGGGCGCCTCCTAACGGCTCGACAAGAACCGACACCGCTCGCTTCTTTAGTTTAGTCTACTCCGGCCTTCACTACGCTCTACACGTTGTTTACTTTGCCTTTTTTCATGTGCTTCGGTTGTTTATATTGTTGACACCGCGTTCTTCTACCACCTTCTTCGGACTTGACTTCTCCAAGTAAGTGTCTTTCAAACAATCGATAATTCTTTCTTGTAATCTGTGAAAAATCGCGAGAAACGTTTTTGTTTAGTTCGATGTTGACGAGTGATAAGTTATCAAACGAAACCGGAGTGAAATGTTCGTTTGCCAGGGATGTTTTGATTGTGTCATTTTGGTTGAAAACAGCTGTGCTGTGTCGAAACGTTGTTTTGTTTCGTCTTCAATCAAAACAACACCTGTTGATCATACTGTGAATCGTTCGCCGTCTTCTACTGGTCCTTTTTTCGCGACTGGGAGGAATGTCGTTTCCATTCGCGGATATCCATCGGAAAGACAGATCAGTCTGATCTCCGTGGTTGAATGGTCTCCTTGAACTCTCCCTCCGAATAGGTTTCCCGGGTTTCCTTCGTTTCACAAACACTCCCTTGTTTCGAGACTAGGAGGAATGTCGTTTTTATCTCCGGATGTTCAGTTGAATCTCTGTGCAATCTCCTGGGTGAAAAGGTCTCCTCGAACCCTCCGATTGGAAGTCCTTTCCCTTGGGTCTCCTCCGTGTTCTGCAGAGCTCCCTTTTTTCGCGATCTGGAGGAATGTCGTCGTTCCCATCTCGGGAGATTCAATCGAGTCGTCTCCTCGAACACCCTGATCCAGATAGGACGTCGTTCTCATCCTCAAAGGTTCATACAAGATCCGTAATAATCGTGAGAGACGCGATTAGCAGCTGAATCCGATCTCTCTGGTGAATGGTCTCCTCGAACCCTCTGACCTAATGGGAGACCTCCCCGTCTCCCCTTCCAGGGAGTCTCCTACGGGCCTCCGGGTGTTGAGGTCTGCATCTCACCCGCTCCTTCATACACGACTAGTGCTGCTTCCTTTCTTCCCATCTCAACGCGGAATCCGAATTCCTCGCGGGGTCAAGACCTACTTTCCTCACCATCGCCACCCCGAAACCTCTTGACCACCATTTCCCCTACTCAAAAATACAAATCGATAATTCGCCAAAAGTTTAAAAAAACAACAAAAAAGTCACGATAAGAAACCTATAATACATCCAATTCATACACAATCCAAACTTTAATCTTCAACTGTACCCTTCACGGAACAGTTCAGTACCCACCGCAATGTCTGAAAATGTCATCGAAATGGGACGGGCACTGTGGAAGTTACGCTTGTTCTCTGTCAAATTGAATGACTACAGGACTAAAACGCTGCAAATTATTCCACAATGGTTTATTTTTTTTCTATATTGATCACTCGTCTGCAAAGCCACCAACCATCCAACATGAAGAAAAACATCGATCGCATTTCGGTCAGCTAAAATTTGAATGGAGATTAGGCTCTTTTGCGATTCACACTCGTGTTTCTGATTTATCTCAAGTCCTACCCTTAAATTATCGTAGGGAGCGAACGATTTGGCCTACAGAGCTCCGCGTGGTCTCAAAAAATTCTATAGAATCTTAAATTGAAGGAAAAACAATACCTTCATATCAAAATTTTTTGAGTTAAGGCGTTTTCAAAATTCATTTTGGAACCCTTAGAAGTGACCTACATCTACCAAAATCTTCGGGGCACAACTAGACCCCAAATGGAGCCTACATACCAAATTTCATCAAAATCGGTCAATGCTAAGTGGCAAAAGTGCCGCGTACGGCCAAATTTTTATTCGATTTTTGGATTCTACGTAGGTACCTTGAAACGTAAACCAAAATTTAAGTGGGTGTTAAAAATTTTTCTTCTTGGTCGATTCCAAAGGTTCATTATTGGAAATAATAAACCAAAACTCCTCGTTTGCCGAGCTTTCGGTAAATCCATCTCCTTTCTGAGGGCTCGAAGGATGTGTGATAGCCCGGAGGAAGGTGATGAATTTACCGAAAGTTCGGCAAACGAGGAGTTTTATACCTGTAGATCCCATTCCCATTCATTTGTTGGGTCGGTCATCATATTTGCGAATTCGATGGCTAAGAGACAACATGTGATATGAAAATTCCACTGGTTTAAGGAGAACGAAAAACTCTTCTATTTTGTTTGCTTTGGATCTGCATTGAAGATAGCTACACGTGTTGATAACACTTGTTGTCTCAACTGTGGTTCATAACAAGTGTTGCTCAACTTGAATTAAAAAATTTCCTGTGTTTCGAACAAAAAAGAGGACCACAGCTCTAGATTCCCATTTTTTCATATCAAATGTTGTCTTTAGCCATCGATTATACTAATCCAACGCCATGAAATTCATTGGGGACCTTCTTCATCCCATCCCGCACAATCTCTGAAAATCAAATCAAAATTGAATTGTAATTTCTTATAGTTTTTTCCGCTACAAGAATTTGTGGACACAAAGATTTCCTGACGGACAGACACGAAACCAAACTTGTGCAGGAAGTTCGAAAACGTACAATGAAATTGGAAAGTTGTAGGATTTTTTTCCTTCCTGTCCGGAGTCGAAGTTTAAAATTCCCGATTCTATAATTTCAATATTTTGTAAAAATATTATATTATTCTAATAATAGTTGATATTAATTGTTAATGTGTGCTGGTTTCTGCAAATTAGTAGTAAAACCAGTGCCTTCTGTATCAAGAGCACTAACTTTACAAATGGGTGATTGACAGAGCGCGGATCTCATAAGTGTTGGAATTTTGCTGTTTGTAGCACAGCTAAGTAATTCCAAAAAAGCGAAAACATTATTTCCGCTACCTACCTCGATAGACTCGGAACTAATATAAGAAAGCCTTTCTATTATTAAAACCTGTTTCCAAAACCTAATAACGTCTGCCAAGTTGGGTGGGTATTAAAATGTCTTCATAAACACTGACAACGCACTGCCCGATCTTCATTCCACATAATATGTAACATATTATGTTACAAAGAGAAATTGTATGTAGCGTGAAAAGTCCCCAGGAGTTCACGAGACCAAAATACAAAAAGCAAGTATTTGGCTAACTTTTGGCATACCAATTTGAACTTTCGGAAAATCCATTACGTATCGACAACTACTGGAGTCCTTGTCCACCTTCATTCCTTCTACAATTTTCAATAAAGTGTTTTTTCTCTCACTCAGTGTTAAGTTGGCTAGTTACAGAAGGGGGCTTTAGATGCGAGAGGCTATTAAACAGCATATATGTAAAGGGTTAGAAAATGTTATATAGCGTCCATTCTTCAGTCCAATCATGTAAATTCAAGTAATGGTAGGAAAAGTATTTTATCATATACCTATAGTAATATAATATAATACAATTCATGTCATATAAATATCATATGATTTATGTACCATAATATATATGTATTTATCAATTTACTTACCCAGAGGGAGCAATTTTGCCAAGATTTTACCCTTCATCACGAGCCAAGTCTAACGTCGAGTAGGAAATCAGAGCAAATCGCATCCCTTTATGCATTTTTCTTCTTGTAAAACTTGTACAAAATGGAGCCAATAAACAAATATCTATCTATCTATAAAGAATCTCTCGGGCTCGAAAATTATTGCGTTGATACCCGATGTAGTTGATCTCAAAACATCAATCTACCTTGCACTGCACTCTTAGGAGACACTCTAGACGCTAACCCACACAATCCCTGAAAATTTCATCGAAATCGGACGAGAATTGTGGGAGTTACGGCTGTGGCAAGGATTTCACATTTGCGCATGCGCAGCGGCTACTATCAGTCCGGGAGTGATGGTTTTCATAGGGGACCATCTACACGCCAACCCGCACAATCCCTGAAAATGTCATCGAAATCTGATGGGAATTGTAGAAGTTATGGCTGTGCCAAGGATTTCATGACGGACAGACACGGAACCAAAATTGTTCAGGAAGGTCTGAAAAGTAAAACGCGAGTAGAAATTTTGATTTTGGAGAACATTTTTTTTCAACTTTGGAAAGTGAAAACAATGCTTCCCCTATCCTGGTAGACTCGGAAGCAAAACAACTTGATAAATCACCACTCTATTACTGAATCCTACATAGGAACTCTAAGGCTACGATAAGACAGACAACTAAATAATTACCAAACTATGTTCAACATTCTACTTCACTTGCACTATCCTTCTGAAAACCATCCACACGTCATCCAGCATAATCCCAAAAAATGTCATCGAATTCAGATGAAAAGACAAGACACGAAACCAAAATTTTTCAGGAATGCCTGAAACGTAAAACGCGAGTGGTAATTTTCATTTTGGAAAAAAATTTTTCGTTTCTTATTTCTCCATACCAGCCCTAGTTTGAATCTAAGTAATGAAATTTGATGTTTTATTCATCATGAACAACTTTATGAGCTCAGACCTACAAGAGCGGCTGTTGATTTTAATTTTTCTCTTGAAAAAGAACGGTGTTCGACGAATGGGTTGTAGTGCTCGTCAAAAAATCTGGGGTAGCACTCCAGGGTTAAAATTGTACAATATTTTCACTTAATTCTGGTTTTGCCAAGTTCCAAAATTTATCGGAAGGCTGCGAAAAATGCAGGTGATAATTTTGATTTCGGAGGGTCCAAACAGTTTGGACTGCTCGAATAAGAAGCTTCTGTATCCTCAATATTGGGGGAGTATGGCCTGTTTTCGGCCATTATGAAGAAAACCTGTGGTCAGTGAGTGTGACACATTGCTTCCTTACTTGCTTACTCAATACATGATTGTGTGATGATACGATACATAAGGGGTCATCAAACCATCAATCCCCAATTGTACAGGATTTAACGTTCTTGCGTTCGCAACGACTACCAACGGTCTCATAATGAAATTCATAGGGGTCCATCCAGGACTCATCCACACAATGCCCCGTCCCAACTGAGTAATCTTCCTCCTTTTTTGAAGTCGGTCAAAAACCATGTAAACGCCCTGTGAAGACCACACACCCTCTCGCCTCCGGATGCCCGGAACTTCGATAAGGTTTCTCTTGATTCATCCTTTTGCCTTTGAGATGTCCAAGGGGGTGTGTGTGTGTGTGATAGGGTGTGTCATTGTTGTTGTCAATGGGAACCTCTCATAACGTGAGTCGATCCGTTGTTCTTAATGAATCGGCTGACTTATGATCCCTTATGAAACGCTGCTCTGTCAACCGGGGGCCACAAAGATGAACTGTCCTGTCTGGGTAAATAACGAAGAAATGGAGGAAACACATGGTGTATAGCTTACCCTACTTTTCTTAGACGCGGAGTCGTTAAACATAGAACGAGAATAATCACATGCCTACTCATAAGGAGTAACCGGCAAAAAAACTGGGCCAATTTTGTTGAAAATTCAACGCCTAATCCGTTTTTAAATAATTAATTTTTATTTTACTCGTGTTTTTAAATCCGGATTTTCTCAAAACTTCGTAAAAAGAGGTCAAATTTTCACGGATGACCTTTTTTTGACTGCATTGTGGAAAAGAGCAACAGTTGCTCAGTAGTTACTACTGGCAGACGACTATGAAAAGCGTCCATGACTCCGATGTTGCTTGAAGAAATTTTATTATTTATTTATTTACTTATGTCAATACAAACATTCAAAATGAAAGCTCGTCTTCACCATACAAATGGAACATTAGTGAGAGGCAATAGGCCATGCCTGTAGCGCCCCTCGAGAGTAATTGCCAAGCATTCAACATTTATATTTGCATACTTAATACAGGCAAATATAATATACCATACTTATATCAAAGCAAAAAATTAATAAATTTAGGTACCTAACATAAATACTTGTTGTTATATTGTCCGCCTCCTCTCTGTCCATTCGCTCTATCCAAAAAAATACTTTTCTCTTATGTAATGAACGAGAATACAACGATGGAATTTTTAGAGTAGCATGTACCTATTAGATTTCTATTATATTCATATAATCTGAACACTCAGAATAAACTAAATAAACTTCTATCTATATTTCGCACAAGTACAAATCGAACGAAATTCACAATCAGGAATAAAGAAATTTGGAAAAGACAGGACAATCAAGATTAACCGTTGCCTAGTTAACATGTGGTGTAAATAGTTCCAAGTCTGTGTGGAGTGATGAATGTAAAATTCTACCCACTAAATTACGCTCCCCCTCACGAGCACAGGCTTGATTCTATAAACTTCATGGTTTAACGTCACGTCCTAATCTCTTTCTGAAATTTATAAATTTTGGTCCAGGCAAAGCTTTTGTGAGTATATCAGCGTCCATTTCTTCTGTTGGCTGATATTTGATTTTTACATGTCCATCACTAACTGCTTCCCTGATAAAATGTTCACGAATCTTGATATGCTTAGATCTTGGGCTGATGATGGGGTTTTCGGACATAGACTTAGCTGATTGATTGTCGTTAAAAATTGTAATATAATTCAACTTGAGTCCTGTGTCATTTGCCAATTGCTTGACGTGCATGGCTTCTTTGGCTGCGTGTGTCAATACCATGTACTCAGCTTCGCATGTTACACGATGTAACATTCACAGCACATATTCAGGACTCTTGGTGGTAATCACGAGAGAATGTCTTGGATTCCGTACATTTCCTGCTATTTTAAAACGGGTCTCAAAATCATGTGAGGATAGGTATTGTTCTACAACACTAGGTGTTCTATAAAACATTAGGAGGAGTTACTTGATGTATAGCAGTTACCTACGTCACCTTTCCCACCTTACACGTTACCTTCCCATCCACCAAAACGCTGCATCAGTAGTTGTCCTCCACTATAAATATCCCCCGTGCCTTCAGTCAGCCTCACGCCATCATCCTGTCAACGTATTTTCGTGGTTGTTCAATAATGTGTTTTTTAAGAACTCATCGTCGTTTCCAAACACGTTTCTTAGCTGTCTGGGGTAAAAACTTTAAATTCGTCATACAAGGGGGAGCTTGTATATCAGATTGACTTTTAAAAAATTACTTTCAGGATCGCTCTCTGGGCTATATTCAATTTTCAACCAACGTCTGGCCGCTAGAATGCAGTAGTTACGTCACGAGATAACTTGATAGCCCATGTTGCAAGTCATAGTGTCGCCTTCGTCCATGTTTGTATCGGTACCATCAATATTTATCGGTAATTCGTGCAATATTTATTTATAGTTTTGCTATGAGAATAATAAGTGCACTGGAAAAATACTAAAAAACCCAGGAGAAAGAAAAAAGATCACGTTTTATCAGATGAATTCTGGACAAAGATTTCCATATTTCTATTTTCATCAGTGAACATTCATTTGCGATTAACATTCGTGTTTCTGCTTTATCATTCGTTCCAACGTCAAGTCCTTATAGGGAGTGAACAGTTGGATCTACATTGGATTCGAAAAAATAAATACTATTTTAAATTGATGAAAACGCAATACCTGTATAACTTAAGTTTTTGAGCCAGTACGTTTTGAAAATTCCAACCCCTATTGTTCAACCCTGAGAAGTGACCTACATCAACCAAAATCTTCGGGGCACAACTAGACCCCAAATGGAGCCCAAATACCAAATTTCATCAAAATCGGTCCTTGGTACGACGGACGGACTTTTTTTTTAAATTCGATTTTCCTATTCTATGTAGGTACCTAGAAACGTAAACCATCGAATTTTGAAGGGGCGTTAAATTTCTTCGTTCATTTTCGAAAATAATTCTTATACCGGAATGGGAAAACTTCAGGAATCGCTTGAGAATGTTCCAGAACGGATTTCAGTGAAGAAAATTTTGTGTTCGTTCCTATAACTTCATTTTTTCGAAAATTCGCTAAAAATTGAACTTATGTATGTGGAAGATGGACAACGGTGTGTATTTGAAATAACGCCATTTGAATACTGATACCGCCTAATCCACTTTTTGGTTTATTATTTTCAATAATGGACCTCTGGAATCGACCAAGAAAATTTTTTTTAACCCCCCTCAAAATTTGTTGGTTTACGTTTTAAGGTACGAGAAATCTCATACGTAGAATCCAAAAATCGAATAGAAATTTGGGCGTCTGTCCGCGGCACTTTCCTTAGTTCCCATGGACCGATTTTGATAAAATTTGGTATGTAGGCTCCAATTGGGGTCTAGTTGTGCCCCGATGATTTTGGTTGAGGTAGGTCACTTCTAAGGGTTGAAAAATATGGTTTGAAATTTTAAAACGCCCTAACTCAAAAATTTTTGATATAAAGGTATTGTTTTTCCATCAATTTAATATACCATAGAATTTTTAGAATGTTTTGAGACCACGCGGAGCTCTGTAGGACAAACCGTTCGCTCCCTACGAGAATTTAAGGGTTTGACTTACGATAAATCAGAAACACGAGTGTGAATCGCAAAAGAGGCCTAATCCCCGTTCAAATGTTAGCTGACCGAAATACGATCGATGTTTTTCTTCAAGTTGGTTGGCGGTAGCAATGGAAAAGCCGTGTTCTGTGCAGACGAGTGATCTATATAGAAAATTAATAAACCTTTGTGTAATAATTTGCAACGTTTTTCCACTATGGGACGGAGCAAGCCCTTATTCAGACCAAATTTGATCAATCGTGACACTAATCCACATTTACTCGTTTCTTTTTAAACAAATTTTCTCGAAATAAAACCTCGTTTTGTAGAGATTTAAAATAACTAGTTTTTCAAAATTGGTGGTTTCATCCAGTGGAATTATGCATCGGAAAACGTATTAACCTCATTTTGGCTGGAATGTGGATTAGGTGGTATCAGTACTTAACCGAGGATATACTAGAAATACAAAAAAATGTTTTTTGTTGTACCAAATAAATAAAAATATTCTGATAGGTGGGTGCCTTCTATTTTACAAAGTTTATTGACCGAATACATACTAGAAAATTTGAATCGTGGAAGTCATGAATATTTCACACTTTTTCATTGTTATTTTGTGGAGTATCGATGTTACTTCCTTCACTTATGAAAACAACGATGAAGGAAATTTTGGCGAGTATCTGCAATTTTTGAGAACATAATATATTGTTTAGTAGAGTGCCAAAAGTAGATTTTTTTTCGCAGTTAGCTAGAAAGACTTGTTCCGCTCCGGGGTTATTTCTCTGGTGTTCTAAATCACTGGACTACCAGGATGATGATCTCGTAAAATACCTGCTCAGTGAAAGTGGGCAGGTTCTCGAAGCAGAAAAACAGCGATAGAAAAACATCATCAATCGAGCAGCGTCGACCGAGGGGCGTCCGATGATGTGAAAACGGTTTTTAGTCGGGTTCCCGAGCCGTTTACCCCAATAATTCATGCGGGTGGTCACAAGTGGACGCGGGAGATGGTGGGCCGACCAGCGCTTGCTCCTTCCTTCCGAGGTCAAGGTTAGTTGGTTGGTGTTGATGAAGAAAGAGAGAAGCTGAGGTGAGAGCTGTGCTGCTATGAGGTCGAGCTACCCTGGAGAGGTAGGCTCACCGCTGTGTGTATTTGCACCGCCTACACGCCTGAGAAATTGATGGATTTACGAAGCGCCAATCCCCCCATATTTAGAGCTTACCTGACTTTTTGAACGCTCCAAGTTGCGCAACTCCACAATTGCTCAAAAATTAGGTTTTGGAGAACCCTAAGCGTGGCACATCTTTTTTCATCATTTTTTGACGCTGAATCACAAGGTGTCTCCGTTTTTCAATTTGACTGGAATTTTTCTAAATGGCGGCGGAAAATTCGGTTGTTTTTAGGGGAAAATCGCACTTTTTAAATCTTTATGAGATTTAAATTGTATTTAGTTTGAGCATGGTCATGCTGTCAGTTTTTACGATAGAGTGTCCCACAAAAAGGTTACAACCCCCCTTCATTTCCCCAAAGTTAAACATGATTTCGACCACAAAACTGATGATTTTATGAAAGAAATATTCCTTTTTCCTCTTGAAATCTTGGTCTTCCTCAAAACGGAAGACACCCTGTAATTCAGCGTCAATGATGAAAAAAGATGTGCCACACTTAGAGTTCTCCAAAACCTAATTTTTGAGCAATTTTTTTGCGCAAATTTGTGGAGTTGCGCAACTTAGAGCGATCAAAAAGTCAAGTTGCGCGCGATAAAAAAATTGGTTTGGGTATGAATTTTTCATAAAATTTGACGTAGAATCCGAATTTGTAATAAAAACGCTGCAAATCATTGCCCAAAGGTTTATTATTTTCTGTATAGATCACCCTTCTGTATAGATCCCTCCCTACCAAGGCCCTGCCTACTAGGGCATTTATGAAAATTTCAACCCTCAATTTGTACCCCTTAGAAGTGACTGACATCAACCAAAAGCTTCGCGGCACAACTAGACCCCAAATGGAGCCTACTTACCAAATTTGAACCAAATCGGTCCAGTGTTGCTAAGAAAAGTGCCGCGTACGGCGGACGGACGGAAAATTTTTATTGGATGTTAGAGGGTTTTCACCCTATTGCAATACATTTTAGATAAGAGTGAAAATACCGTGAAATGCCTTTTCTGTAGTTACAATTCACGAAAACACCTTGTTTTTGAAGTCAATGTTTTACAACCGTCTATTCAACGACGTAAATATTCCTGTTCAGTTGACAGTTAGTACCTGTGGAAGGAAGCACGTCAACGCGTCCCTTCCAGCTCTTACGTTGAGCCTCTTATTCGAATTCTACGCACGATTTTCGAGCTCCAGTATTCCCAAGTTCAGTTTCAATGCCTTCCACCTCCCGCCAGCTTCTCTGTTGGGTATTTCCGCATACGTCGAATATTTTTCATCGACCTCAGTAAGCCCTAATACTCAGTGCTGGCCACGTAAACGTCCTCTATCCCCTGAAAGCAAGGTCCCTTATGCTCAGCTTCTGCTGCTCTTACTCTTAGGGATGGGCGATAGTCTATAGTTACTATCGATATATCGATATATCGATATATCGATATATCGATATATCGATAGCCATTCACTGTTTTTTGTATTCGAAAATCTTAGCATTCGGAGGGCTGTGATATTAAATACTGAGACGAGCGGGGCATCCTCAACTCCTGGAATTCCATTCCTCGATTCACTGAGGAGCTCTTTGAACTGATTTTCTCGAAGTTGAGCTCGTGCCAGTATTTATTACCAGTATATTTATTATTATTATTATTATTATTTATAGCATTTATTACAGTATACTGTGAATACCATTTCGAGAAATTAGATATTAACCACTTGTGCAAAGAAACAAAATTCGTGGTATCGACTTTACCTCTCACCCTTACCTCTTTAACTCACTCCCTTTCTCTCTTCAGGCTTTCAAGCAATATGTGGCTCAAGGAGCAGTGCGAAACTGGAAATTCTTTTTATAAATTTTAAATATATTCGTTTTTTTGTTTGAAATCTTTGTGTAATCTTATAAATATAACGGAATCCTGCAAGTAATAGTCCATAATATTCAATTCAATAACATTGAATTCTCCTTCGGACATGTACGTTCGGAATAGAGGAAGCCACTGTCATAAACTATCTATAGTATCGACCTATCGATAGTGCTGAACTATCGACTATCGCCCATCCCTACTCAACAAGCAAAAACAACTATATTTTGCTTCGAGAAACCCAAGTATGAGTTGACAAATCAATTTTCAAAAAAATACGAGTACTTAAAACAAAATTTTATGAATTTTTGACCGTTCAATATTACGTTATAATATGAGGCGTTTAGGATCAAAACCGGACAACTTCAAACTGTCAAAAATGACCTTTTCGTCAATTTTTACAAGTTTGTCATATTATTTTGATACTTTGATTAACATTAGGTTCAAAACGGACCAAAACCTTGAGATTTTCTTAAACCTTAGAAAATCTTAAGAAACTTTTTATTATTATTTACTCAAATGTTTGAGAATGGTATTTTATTCTTGACTTTTCCTCTACCAGCAGTCACCTCCCCCCCCTCGTCATTACTTCTTTGTGAGCAAGTATTAAGGGTCTTCAAAGGTTGCCAGAATTAAAGGCTGAGGTTTTCTATAGTGTTTTTGGATAAAAGTGTATAATATTTTTAGTAGAATTAGCGTCAATTTGTTTTTGCCCATATCAAGGTAGAAACAAGACTTGTTTACAAGACACTTAGCGTTGAATTGGTCCAAAATTTGAGGGACAAATTTAGAGCTTACCCAGGAAAATTATGGTATACTTGCGGGAAATAAAAAATTGTCGTATTATTCAACTGGATGAATTTAAACGTACCACGGCCTTTCCTGTAAAATTTATTTTCTTGGACTTGTCCATTTTTGATCCAAAAGGCCTCATATGGAAATGTTCATGCTTCTGCCTGAAATGTGTACTACCAGTATCCACGGTGGTTCCGGTTTCAGACGGATTTTTAGCAGATAATTTTATTATCAACCCTCTTCAAGTCTTACAGGCTCTGGTTGGTCTCATTCGATTTTAAATGTTCAATTCCATTTTCAATTAAGGAAAAAACAATACCTTCATGTTGAATTTTTCCTAGCTAGGACGTTTTGAAAATTTCAACCCTCCTCCACGTTCCCCTCTTAGAAATTACTGACAACCAAAATCTTCGGGACACTAGACTCCAAATAGAGGCCACATCAAATTTCGCCAACATGACTACAGTGATGTAAATGTACTAATAAACCTCTCAAAAGCCACCAAAACTTGAAAACAGAAAGGTGTCTGTTACTCCCTTTACTCATCCTGTATTTTTAAAAATTGACTCCATGAATTCCTCAAAAACTCCAAGTTTGACCAAGCTTTTGTCTTACTGACTTTTTCGAGTTTTCAAGATCGTTTTAAGTGCGAAACTGGAGCGAAATGTATAATTCTTATGTGTATGTTCAGTCATCCTCATTCACTCGTAACTTTTTGCGCTCTATATCTGTTAATTTCATCAAACTGACTAAGCCAAGATGGGGTTTTCTGCGTTCGAGTTGGTCATGGCTTCGAAATATTTTAATTACCTACATTAATCTCCGTCATTACATTTATCTTGCAGATACGGGACCGCTTCTTTGAGAATGATACGTACGTAATGCTGGAGATAAAATGAACAATGAAAACTCGCAAGCAAACAAATTATCAACGTGTGAGGCCGGTTTGCCTCAAAGTAGGGTTAAGGTTGTGTTGTGTTCTGCTTCATATAATTTTTGTGAGCTCCTTATTGATCCGTAAAACCGCCGGATGTAAAATCCGTAAAACCTGCCACTTTGACAAAGGTGTAAGTCAGTAAAAATTGAAATAAATAAGCGAGAATGAATTGCAGTGAACGAGTCATTTAACAACGATTCGACATTTTTGCGAAACGATTACTCAAGTTTTTTTTTATACATATTATACAGAGTTTAAACGTACCATCCGCTAGGGATCGATTCTACAACTAATTTCCAACAAAAAATGTATCTTAGCAATTTTTCTTCGAGGCTTCGTTTTCGAGTTATTTCACTTGTAAGATTTTTTTCGTGTTTTCGACCTTGTTTACTAAAACTATCATAGCTCCGTTAATTGATGAAGTAAATTCAAATTTGATTATACCATTGAAAAGAGCATTACATTTCCCCATAATGGGGGACGATTTTGACACATCAGAGTGGGTTCTGCATACTCGTGGAATATATTTTTGTTGGGGTACGAACTGTCAATGACCGGAATATTTTGGATCATTTTGACCGCCTTTCTCGCCTCATGTTTTCCAAACACCGTCGGAGGGTCACAAGTCACAATCTCAGCGGGTAAAGTTGACAGTCGAGGTGTTTCCCGCGGAATTCAGTTTGTTTGTTTTGTTTTTTAGAAAGACGTATGATTTATTCTGTCCGACATCTCGAGTCGAATAGAAGAATAGGTAACGAGCGAGTTGGGAACAAAAAACGGCGTCGAAGACGAAGGTCATGCGGAGCTAACGGGATCGGACCGGCCCACTTAGGAGTCTGCCAAGGGGAACTCAAATATTGTCGACCTTTCCCGATCAGGGAAGCTCGTAGTTGGTCAACCTGTAGACGTGCACCCGGAGGAAAGTACTAACTTATAATGACGTTCAGAGAGTAGGACGACCCGGTTCAACAAAAGATTGACGACCTAGTAGTCGGTTGAGATTTGATGAGCAAATGAGTGGAATCGTGAGTGATTTTAGGGATTGTATGAAGAGTTGAAGAGTCCACTTCGAGAAAGATGAGCTTTAGCTTTTCTTGAAATGAGATGATCAATTTTGGTAGTAACAAGACTCGCATTGACCTTAAGACAATCATAACTTGAGTAGGTGGCACTAAACGTTCACTAGGTCGCCATGATGCAGTGAAAATAATATGTCGTTCTGGACGATATAATGATGGACGAAAGAAAACCCCCTTGAAAGTACACAAGAAAGATCTCAGTCGACAACAAAAAATCGTTGACAATAGTAATAGTCGAATAACTACAGATGGTGAAAAGGGTGAAATAATTTACTGGAGGAAAAGTAGGTGCAACTTGAAAAAAGAAGAAATCCTCCTCTTCATTATTATCACTAGGTACCCTCACTCGTTTCCTGTTAATTATCAACACTCTTGTTCAGTCAAGTAAAAAAAATAATCTTACAGAAACAAGAAGTAAACAATAAATGCGGTGAAAGGCACGAAGGTTACAGAAGGTTAACATGATGCTACCGACATTCATCTTCATTGCGCTGTCAAGACTCTCAACCTCATTCTGCATTGCAGACCTAAACTTTGATTGCGATTTCAGACGAGATTGGCCTTTTTTGTGATTTTGAGGTCACTAATAGCAGTTTCTTTGTCAGGAGAAAGTATTGCCAACCTAAACTCATTTAAAAAAAATCTTATCCTTGTTAGTGAGGACTCTTCAGTCCATAGCAGTGGACACTGACTAGTGTGGGCTGTTCAGATGAGGACTCTTCAGTGGACTTGTTCAGTTAAAGCTTTCAAGTCTCTGGTGGTCTTGATATCTTGGAGTGTTTTAGCGACTATGAAAACATAATTGAAGGAGTACTAGTGAGTGGAAGAGCCTTGCTGCCTTGGAACTCCTGCCTCTCCCGTTAAACCCGATGTCTCTTTGATCCCTCATAGTGGTTTTAGTGAGTGTGCGGCGGATTTTTCTATGGGGGAAATCAGTAGAAGTACTAGTGACTGGAAGAGCTGTGCTGCCGCTCCTCTCCTTCCAGGTTTTTTTCCAACAGGAAGGTGAAGAAATCTTCAAGATCTGGTTGTTAATGACCTCTGTAAGATATCAGGAAGGGGCCGCCCCTTCTGATTATGTGCCCTGCCTTCCGTTAATCCTATCAAATCTGAGGTGGCCTTCGATCTGTCGTAGTTTTAGTGGTTAGTCGTAGAGTGTGTGGCAGTTTCCAATTGGGGAAATTAGTAGGAGTACTAGTGACTGGAAGAGCCTTGCTGCCTTAGCGCTCCTTCTATTCAGTTGAAGCTTTCAAGTCACAGATAGCCATGATCTCGTTTTAGTGACAGGATTCTTGAAGAATGATGATTAAAAGAGTACTAGTGAGTAGAAGAGCCATACTACGTCAAACTGATTGGGAATGGGGTCCACTGAATGATAAAATACTTCTTCGCCGAGCTTTCGGTTAATATATTACCTTCATCAGGGCTCGAAGGAAGGTTTACTCAGTGAGCATACCAAGCGTCAATTTGAAGGAGGTCGAGATGCCACCATAATTATTAAGGATTGAATTGTATGGTAGGTACCTATTAAATAATGTAAACATGAATGAAACACCAGCTTTCAAAACAATTGGACAAATATAGAGGTGTATCACAGCGAGAGAATACTTACCTAAAAAGAAAGAAGAAGACCCATGCTCTGTAGTGCCCCTTCCCCTCCTTAGTGAGTGGCAGAGTTATTAACGGGGGAGATTAGAAATGCCTTTGATATTACTGAGTAGTAAATGAGAGGAGGAAGTTCTGATGAGTGAAATTATTGGAAACTTCTACAACAGATACCAGGGAACAAGTCGAAAATTTTTCGATACCTCGATTGTAACTAGTTACTAGTGTGACCTAATAACAGTAGGGAAAATGATCCAAAGACAGGAGGGAAACTGATCCAAAGACTATTAGGAAACTGATCCAAACACTGAAGGAAAACTGATCCAAATACAGTAGGGAAACGTCTCCGAAAGAAGAAAGTTAACTGATCCAAAGACAGTAAGAGAACTGATCCAAAAATTATTCGTTTTCAGTCGTTTGCCTTCGTTATTGGCCAAAATGACGAACATTATTTACCAAAATGAAAGCCGAAGAAATCTTCAGTTTTACGTTTCTGTATATTCACCTACATAATCGTATGTGGTTATATTTATACAACTCTGCAACATAATTTCGAAATCTTTGATCATATTTCTCTCGAACCTGCATCATCAGTTTTCCATGATGACCCCCTCCGCTTCTTCCAATTCCCATAACTATTGCCTGTTCTGTTTTCTACACAGCCAGCCGTGAGTAGTTCGTGGCTCACCTATTCCATCCCGCTTGGGGTTGAGATGAAAAGGTCGTCGATTCTCTGTGAAAATGCGTGCTGTAGTCTGGCCCATCACCGAGGGTCAATGTCAGCCTGCAGGCCGGAAGCGCGCGTTAGAATCTCGAACGTGTATTATTGCTGCGGATTCCTGCTCAACGAAGCCGATCGTCTGCAATCCCGTCACCCACCGGTTGGCACCCATCATGAGTTCCCACAGCCCAGATATTGCGCCATATTTCCGATCAATTTTTTATTGTGCCAGGAGATTACTCTTGCTAGGAATCTGTATTTGTAATAATGTCGGAGGTTATCGCCGATAACCGGCTTCGCATCCAGTCTGATTAATTCAATTTCTTCCTCCTCAAGTCGCTCTCTTTTCTGTCTCCCACGATATTTCTCCGGGCTCTCTCTTCATGCCTTTTCTGACTATTCGATGCGCTTGGTTTCCTAGGGGACTGCTGAATTAAAATATCCCAGTTAACGAGGGTTCGCTAAAACTGCCTGGAGCGATGACTCCGCCCTTGACATGAATGGCACAAAAGAAACAAGGAACGTTTTTTGGTAATCACAAAATGTCGTCCTTGGGGGAAAATGTACCACTTTTTGACGTAAGTATGTCTTATAGCTGGAGGGCCATTCTGAAAAACACAAATTTCGTCTCAAATTTGCGTGGAAATATTCATGCGGAGGCACGTCAATTTTTGTAAAATTTTAGCACATTTGCACAAGATTTTACACTCTTGCTTCTTCGTGAATTTGGGCTTTCTGGGTGACATTCTTCTCCTGCACTGGTGCTGAAATACGATGTGGATCTTGGCCGCACTAACAACTAGGGATGGAACATCGATATCGATAATATCGAAACATCGTAATATCGATGTTTTTAACATCGATGTTTTACACTTGATGGGTTTTAAACATCAATGTTTCGGTCCGATGATATCGATATGTCGAGGAGATGGTTTGATAACATCGTTTGATAAATTTGACCTACTAGTTACTGCAGGGGAACCAGACAAAATCCAATTTCAGACCAGATAACTTCATTGAATTTACTTGGAATTTGAAGAACACCTCCTACCTTTCAATCATCACTTTATGTAACAAGATAATTACTGGAAAACAATAGAAAAAAATCTCTTTATGTTTGAACCAATTAAGGAAATGGGGAAGGTATGGAATATCGAAAGAAGTGCATAAAAATCGGATAATTTATCACGATTGAAAAAAAATTATGATGGAGTAGGTTATCCAGTAAAATAAAAGCACGTCAAAAGAAAACATATCCACTTCGTATGAATGGAGGAAGAGCAGCCTCATCAGGGTTTCTCCCTTGATTCTAATTAGTTGACAAATTAATTAAATTTCACGCTTTTTGAAAACATCGATTTTTCACCTTACGATGTTATCGACATCGATGTTTTTCATACGATGTTTCATCGATATCGATGTTTCTATGAAATATCGACATCGACATCGACATCGATGTCTTCCGTGCGATGTCCCATCCCTACTAACAACCTTTCCTCCATTCGACCCTATTCCTGGCTGTTGTGTTGAATTGATGTACCCCAATGGTCGATCGCGTCTTTCTCCTGGAGGTTGTGATTTTTCATAGGGCAAGGTAGTTGAGCCCTTCGCCCTGGTGGGCCAACTTGAAAATTCAACCTGCATTTGTATTGTTATGGCACCGGCCTTCGACGCCATCCATTCATGAAGGCAGCAGGAGGTGTCCTCACCTCGTGACCACCTTTCACCCCTAATAAGCCTTTAAGGGGCCAATTCCTGAGACTCTCAAGTTGTCGTGGGACTTGGGATTTGGATTTTCCCTTCAAGTCGCCTCTTACGACATGCAAGGAGTACGGTAGTGGTACTCCAGACGCCCTCCACTACTGAGCCCTGACTGACATTGATAGAGTAAAAGGGTTCTCAACATAAAGAATTAGGTAGTTCAATTCTGCAAGATTTTTCGTACGATCGTTTCATGGCTCAATTCGGCACGAACCTTGAGCCTTTTGGGACAAAGTCAATGATAGGTTCACATTTCAAATTATTATGGATTCCATCAAATTTGTGAAAAAAGTTTATTTATTTGTGTTTTTGTCTTTTTTGGTTTACTATTTTCAATAATGACTGGTTATTTTAAAATGCCTCATTGACTCGAGTCGGTAACCGTCGCAGCAATGGCGACACCCGGGAATGGAAACAGCGATTTATAAAGTTATCATGTCACTCCTTTCTCCTGTCAACAGGCAGTGTTTGCCAAGTTGGGGGTTTTTCCTCCTAGAAGAAGAAGAAATACGTTTATTATTATATACAAGATTGATTATAAAGTACAAATCATCTCTCAAATATAATATTTTTATATGTTTATTATATTTATTATATATTATGTTTATATGTTTATTATATTTATATAATATGTTTATATGTTTTTATGTTTATGTTTATATATTATATAAACACTACGGCATGATAGTCAACCGTCTGCCGGAGGTTCGGTTTTATTTTTTCGTCCAACATAGGTACTACTAAACTTAATTTACTACACTTATCAAATTATATGGGAACATTTGTACATTTTCAAATCACGACGATATTTGCAAGTTGATTATGTAGAAACTGGTAAGCTTAACAAATTAAAAATTAAACTGTTCCACAAGGAACCTTCGATATCGCCAAGATGCCCTGCAGTAATCCACCACACAAGACTCTCGGGATCATCTCGGGAGATGGTACCTCACCAAAAGCAGGCCACCTAAACTCACGTAGAACCGGAAAGGCACACAGGAAATGGAAAACATCCTCCCGCTCCTGGAGGATACATAACGAACACTCCTGTCTAGAGTTGGCACTGAACGGTCTAGCATTTAAGTTGAGCAATTTGCACCTTAGCTTAAACAGCCATCGTGCCTCATACAATCCCTTGTTCTCGATGGGTCTAATAAAGCTGGCGCACTCGACTGTCGGGTGCAGATCGCTGTGCAGAGTGTACGTTTCCGACTCTTGGTTCTCATCATAAATCCTGCATACTTCTCTTCTTGGGATTTCCCTCCTAGATTTGGGTTTTTTCTCTCACAAAGAGGGAAATTCGAGAGGCGATTTCCAAGTTGGTTTTGTGAGGCTTTTCGTCCTCAGCTTGTTCGGAGGAGGTAGTATAATTAATAATAATAATAATAATAATAATATAGTTTTATGTACTAACAGCAGGTGTATTCTTATATTAAAAACCTCTCTTCGTATCGAAATTAGTAGGCACCTTGGTATTTTTCTTTTACCAAAAATTATTTACCCTGTTGGAGGTAGTTATAGAAATTGTAGGGGTTTTGAGGGCTTTCGGTTCCCGCGGTTGAGGGGGGGTCTATTGGAAGACAGTTAGCAACACCAGAGATGGGCGAATTTTGGTTTATTATTTTCAATAATAAGCCTTTGGAATCGAGCAAGAAAAAAAAAATTTTAACCCCCCCTCAAAATTTGATGTTTTACGTTTCAAGGTACGTAGAATCCGAAAATCGAATAAAAAAATTTCCGTCCGTCCGCCGTACGCCGTCCGCCGTACGCCGTCCGCCGTACGCCGTCCGCCGTACGCGGCACTTTTCTTAGCAACACTGGACCGATTTGGTTCAAATTTGGTATATGGGCTCCATTTGGGGTCTAGTTGTGCCGCGAAGCTTTTGGTTGATGTAGGTCACTTCTAAGGGGTGAAAATTAAGGGTTGAAATTTTCAAGAGTGCCCTAGCTCGAAAACTCTCGAAATAAAGGTATCATTTTTCCACCAATTTTAAATAGTACAGAATTTTTAAAAAATTTTGAGACCACCCGGAGCTCTGTAGGACAAACCGTTCGGTCCCTACGAGTATTTGAAGGTTTTCCTTCGATAAAACAGAATCATGAGTGTGAATCGCAAAAGAGGTCTAATCGCCGTTCAAATTTTATCTGACTAAAATGCGATCGCTGTTCATTTCTTCGATTTGTATACAGTTTTGCCTTCTGCGTAACCAGTAATCAAATTTCCATATCAAGCTTTCTATTTTTCGAATCGAGTGTGAAGCGTTTAGTTCTTTCTAATAAACTTGATTGTGAAGGTGTGAAGCCATTATAGTGTGGTAGGTAAAAAAAATTGGTAGGTAAAACAATGTTTGTAGGTAAAAAACGCTGCAAATCATTGCTCACTCCTCAGATCACTGATCAGCTGAGTGAGCTCCGAAGCCATTTTCAATGCTATTGAATGGAAGTGCTTTTCCAGGCGTCTCCAGCATTCGAGGATATCTTCTTCACTCCTCACATCGCTGATCAGCTGAGTGAGCTCCAAAGCCATTTTCAATCCTATTGAATGGAGGTGCTCTTCCAGGCGTCTCCAGCATTCGAGGAGATCTTCTTCACTCCTCACATCACTGATCAGCTGAGTGAGCTCGAAAGCCATTTTCAATCCTATTGAATGGAAGTGCTCTTCCAGGCGTCTCCAGCATTCGAGGAGATCTTCTTCACTCTTCTGATCACTGATCAGGTGAGTGAGCTCCGAAGCCATTTTCAATCCTATTGAACGCAGGAGCTGAAATTTGAGAGGGAAGGTCAAGGGAGAATACAGATGGTGGTAGGTGCTATTGATGTAGAACCAGTGATCTATACAGAAGGGTGATCTATACAGAAAATAATAAACCTTTGAGCAATGATTTGCAGCGTTTTTATTCATAAATACGATTATGAATACAAATCATATCTGCGACTTTATGATTATGAATACGAATACAGGTATGAATATGAATATGAATACGAATACAATTGTATTTACACTTTGAATACGATTTTCCCCCGTATTCGTATTTTGAATACGATTTTATAATTTTTTCTATGATTTCCCAAAAATCGAATTTTTTTAAACAATTTTCCCTGAAAATCATACTTTTTTTAAAATGATTTTCTCCCGAACTCTGGACATATTTCTAACCTAACATTGACAAAATAATCAATCGAAATTCGAAACGCTCATAAATTCTTATAGGATTTTTCACGCGGAATCGAATGAGACCAATACCAGGTCGCTACGACCAACCATATAGAAACTACGACGACATTTCCGCTGAAAATCGTATGTTTTTTACAATTTGCACTGAAAATCATGAAAAATTATGATTTTTACCGCAATTTTGGTCGTATTCATTCCCTAAAATTGCCAAAATAATTAATACAAATTTGAAACGCTCACCAATTCTTATAGGATTTTTCACGCAGAATCGAATGAAACCAACCCCAGGTCGCTACGACCAACTGAATAGAAAATACGACGAAATGTCCGCAGAAAATCGCATTTTTTTAAAACGATTAGCACTGGAAATCATTAAAAAATTATGATTTTTACCGGACATTTCGTCGTAGTTTCTATATGGTTGGTCGTAGCGACCTGGTATTGATCTCATTCGATTCTGCCTGAAAAATCCTATAAGAATTGGTGAGCGTTTCGAATTTCGATAGACTATTTTGACAATGTTAGGTTATAAATATCTCCAGAGTTTGGGAGAAAATCATTTAAAAAAAGTATAATTTTCAGGGAAAATCGTTAAAAAAATCGATTTTTGGGGAGATCATAGAAAAAATCATAAAATTGTATTCAAAATACGAATACGGGGGAAATTCGTAGTCAAAGTGTGAATACATTTGTATTCGTATTCATGTTCATATTCATACCTGTATTCGTATTCATAATCATAAAGTCGCAGATATGATTTGTATTCATAATCGTATTTATGAATAAGAATTCGCCCATCTCTGAGCAACACTGTAGGCAGCATACTTTCTTGTGGAATCTAAAATCCTTGTCCTCACTACCGCATGTAGAGAATTCTCCATTTTAACAACTAGATACGACCGCCCAATGTCCAGTTTGAATCAGATATCTGAAATCCACTGTAATCAAATCTCTTTAGTCAAATACAGTATGAAGCGCTGTAGCTGGGTTATCTCCATCAATGTATATTTTTTTAATGATGTCCTTGTCATTGAAAGCCGATACTATCGCACTGCGAGATTACAAGGGACGCAACACTATAAGAGCATCGAAAGTGGTACCAAAATATCCCAAATTATGAAGAAAAAAAAAGAGTTTGATGGACACCATTTTTTGACCACTCTAAGGTTCAAATTTTGAACAAATTTTATTGGAAACTACCTCATAATTAAAATCACAAGGTATACGCGGAATCAGCATTAAATTTCATGAGAGAACCTCAACAGAAATGAAAATTGTCTCAGCTGAAAAAAATGCTGCCAAGTGGGTGTGGCACATAGCTTCCTCGTATCCATAACCCGACTGTATAGATGATCTGATGCCCGGTAGCTAATCTCAAAACATAAATCTCTAGGTACCTCGCATTACCCTCATAGGGGACCATCTGCACGGCAATCCAAACAATTCCTAAAATTCCATCGAAATCGGTAGAAAATTGTGGCAATTTCGAGGAATTCACGTTTGCGCATGCGCTCTGGCTACTATCAGTCGGGGGCTATGAATTTCATGGGGGACCATCTACACGCCAACCATCACTAATCCTGTTCAGGAAGGTCTGTGACGTAAAACGCGAGTGGAAATTTTGATTTTGGAGAACTGTTTGTTATCAACCTCGAAAACTGAAAACAGTGCTTCCACTTCCTTGGTAAACTCGGAAGCAATAGGACCTTTTGTGGGCTAATTGACGGGTGTAATCGACGGTGGACTTCTAACGCATTCTATCGGCCTACCCTACATTTAATCAGGTCGGCGTCATGACCTAGAGGTGAATACAATCCAGGTTTGGGGATTTTTTCAAGGTTTTTAAAGTGGAATTGTGAAATGTCACTCACCCGTTGAATTTGCATTATTTTGAAGCTCTGAAGTGCAAAAATATACTGTTTTGAAAAAGTCGAAATTGCCAGTTTGCAGATTAGTGTTAGGGGTAATCACGGTTGAACTTATAGTGTTAAACTTGTTTAACAAAAAAAGCGTGAACAACCCCAGTTGACTCGTGTTGAACGTGCTAAAGTTGTTGAAGTCTCATCACTCATACTTCTTCGATTAGGTGGCTAGACCGCAGCCAGGAGGGTCACATGGTTGTTGTGTGGCATGATTCGGCGGAGGAAGTGTGAACAAGAAGGAGAAAATGCCATAATTTCGGTAAAAATGTAAAAAACAATCTACAATGTCCATCATTGCTTGTTCCATGGCTAAGAAAAAGCAAGGTTTTTTACCACAGAGTACGGGAGGCAACTTTTATACCACCTAGATTGTTCATCGATTTTTTTACTTTTTACGCTGAAAACTGGAGAATTACTCACTGCAGTCATGCCGAAGAAAAGCTATAAACAAGAACTTTTTCAGGTTTTTCGAATTTTTCGTTCACTTTCATTGCGTCCAATTGCTCCTCCCAACCACTTTTCTCTTCCCTCCATAGGCACCTTCAACTCCAACTCAAATAACTCACAAAATAACCAAGACAAACAAACGAACTCCAACTCAACACACTCCAACTCAAAAAACTAACATGAAACTAACACTCACAAGTAAACTCACTGAGAAACAGCTGGCAAGTTGTCGGCCTTTTTCTTTCTGATGTTGCGACGGATAACACGTTTAGCACACACTTTAACAGACCATTCGGGCGTGTTAACTAACGACGACTGATAACACACTTTGATAACATGTTTCCGACTGATTCGTTCGACGTTTAACACGTTCTCGACGTATAACACGTAGGGAACGCCCCGACCGTGAATACCCTTGTTTTTGTTCAGTCTGTTTCATGTTTTTCTCAACAGAACTCATCACACAAAACGCATCATTTGAATTTCTGAGTTTATGTTGCTCATTTGTGGATCGGGCTTGGATGGTCCTCTATGAATAGGCTCAATATAAAGTTATATTGACATGATAACATTTAAATGACAATAGTGTTGATGGAGTGTCAACATGACTTTTCCAAGGGCAGGTACGTACAGTACATTTTAAAAATTTTCATACTACTCGTTACATCACTAGTTCATACATGGTCATTGTACTAGTTTGATGATTTTGATTGCAGAGCGCTTGGAAACAATATTTGAAGTCCGGCGCTTTGAAGTTATAGTTCAAAAGATATTTCATATTCATATTTCAAATTTCTCACGTTTAATGTTTAATTGTCTGTATCCCGTGTTATCGGGTTCTAGTTTAAAATTGTATCTCCATGTAGTGCCCCTGGCATATCCATTATTTTTTTAAAACTTTAGCAATATAGTAGGAACAATGCCTAATTTACATGTAACATGTTGCAGGAACAGCTCACCAGCTGACCTAACTAAAGATAAACAAACAGTGCAGTACACAACACATTGACTTTACATATATAGAACGAAACAAGTTTAAATGAGGATAGCAACGTCTACTGTTGATTGATTAAAATGCTAAACGACTAGATAGTTGCACCCTATGAGTTCACAGGTATATCTACTTGGAAATGACTAATTTAAGTTTATTCAGCAATAAAGTCAGGAGGGCGCTTTCGTTTATGCCTTCGAACTCTTCTCGGCTGAGGCAGTCGTTCCAGCATTTCATTCATCAGAATATTTGGGTGGCTCTCCATTGATCGATGAAGATTCCTAAGATAAGATAAAAATGTCAAGAATACTACTAGGTAGGTGTTGATCTGGATGTAGGGAAATGTGTAGAATCATCGGTGAATATTACGTCAAGACCAAAACGGTGTGTAAACGTATGGAGTAATCTCCCTCTCTGATTTTGTGAAGAGCATCCCCATCTAGCGTGCCTCGCATTAAAGTCCCCACCTAATAAGAACTGGGATCTAATTTCATGAATAATGCCAAGAATATCCTCAGCCTCCAATCTCCTTAGAGGAGCTGAATAAAATGAACCAATTTGGATCTTACGGAAAACATTTTGCAGTTGGACCCGACAAATCTGAAAGTTTTCTTCTATTAATGGAGGGAGTTCATCGTGCCGTATATTGTTTCTTATAAGAAGAGCTGTTCACCTTGCCTTCCACCACTAGGGTGGTCTGCTCGATAAGTTCGATATCCAGTTACATGTAAGTTGAAGTGCGTGGTCAGCTTAGTTCTTATGTTTTCAAGAACAGTACCATTTCGTGATATTTATTTGCAGCGCCTCTGGCAGCGCCAAGTGACTACAGTCAAGATTTCACTTGTATCAGAATCAGACATTTTTCTATATCAAAACAGGAAGAATTTGGGATATTGTGTGGATTAGTGGTTGCAGTAGGGATACAAACGTATCGATTTTATTCATCAATGAAGAAAACTGGTGATAAATTTGATTCTGTTTGTTGCCTTAAAGTGGACGCATACGATTTATGTTGTGAAGCACCTATGCTCTTGTTTATCTGGATCAATGGTGATGATGGAATTTGCGATCGATGTTGCGTAGATTCATCAGCTTTTGTTGCAGTGATGTTTCGTTTAGACTTGTCAAGTTTCTGTTGATTTTGAAAATTCGTTGTATTTTGCAATTTTTTGTGGAGCGGACAACCCCTGTAGATCCATTATTAGCCCTTAAAATTTCCAGGCTTTTTTTTACTTTATTTTTTTAAATCCGAAATTTAACATTTTAATTAATGGAGATTCATTAGCATTTCAAACTGCTTTAAACACGACGAATTATGGACAACTAACTACACTAAAACTTCACTTTTCTGCTACTCCTAGTAACTCTTCTCATTTGATTGTTCTCATCTATTTGTTTTGATTCATTTCCTTATTCAAGATGAAACACAAAAAAAACCCACTAAATATGGGGTTTATGGTGTCCTGGCACTATGGTGGCACCTGTCGCTAAAGCGATGGTAATTTTGGAACTGGTTCAGAGTAACAGGTCGGCAAGGTGATAGTTCAATTCCAAAAAGAGTAGTTAGTTTCAACGGAGAGTAGGTGGCCATTGTTGTTCGAGAGTGCGGGAAGAGTGGACGATGTGAAGAAGATATTTCTACTACCTACAAGGTAAGATACAGAATCGATTATTTTAACGTACCTACATTGTTCAGTTTGATATACTTACATCGTTATCTGTACATAATTTGTTTCCCTCCTCATGCCTATGTCAGCAATCAGTAATGTGTGGTTGTGCCAGTATCAAATCATCACATTTCAAAGCGTAGCTTACAGTCAGTCAATTCAATTCAAGCCGTACATACATGATGTTGTCATGTCACTCGGCTGTATGCATATCAAAGTTCGTGGTATTCATCAGGACCAGAACTGCCATGCATTGTCAAAGGCTTTTGGTGCCAATCAAACCAAAGCCTGCAGTTGTACTCAAGGGTTGTGTTGGTGCCGTCAATCCATCCAATCTGCGTACTTACATCAAATTGTGCAGTTGTATTCAAGGGTTGTGTTGGTGCTGTCAATCCATCCAATCTGCGTACATGCATCAAAGTTTGGGGGCTCATGCCTACTCCAAACTGCTGTAATTCATTCACACTGCAATATGGTTCGGAAGAGACGGCAATTTGGGGATGGAGGTGTGCCGTTCAGGGCCGAGCAGCCCAAGGGGTGAACCCCTATCAGTTTCAAACAACAAACTCCACACATTGTGCTCAAATTCATCATGAGGAGGGAAATCACATTCTTATTCATCAACTGTTTATACTATATTATTTCGTGATTAATTCGTAGATTTAGATCGTAATTTACGACAGCACCACTATAAGTTCTATGGTGGTATAGAAAATAATTCATGAAAATCCGGAGGTATAATGAGAATTTTTCCTCAATTTCAAAGCTTGGGTACAATTAATAAGCTGTAAAGGAACCGAAATATTGAAAATTCGGATATTTTGTGAAAATTATCCCCCCCACTCACCCCTCCCCATGCTAATTTGATACTCTGGTGATATGGTGTGCAATTTGGAAGATTTCTGAGTCGAACAAAAAAAAAAAAAACCACGCAAATTGGTTGGAAATTGAGGCCTGGGCTGATTTTACTGGATTATGCCCGCAAATGCACGTTTTTTGAGCTTTAACTCCCCTTTTTCCCCTTAAAAGGCAAAATTCGAAATTCCGGCGACGTAGTCCACAACTAGATAGTTTTTCGCGTCGAACAATGCGGCGGCAAAATTTTTATTCGATTTTCGGATTCTACGTACTTTGAAACGTAAATCAATAAATTCTGATGGGGTGTTAAAAAATGTTGTTTCTTGGTCGATTCCATAGGTTCATTATTGAAAATAATAAACAAAAAACTCAAGCTCATGAGCGTGAGCCGTAGGGCTCTCCGTGTGTTGAGAATGGATGATCTGATTTTGATGACATTTTCAGGCATCTACACTGTTATCTTACTACACTTGGATGAGCGAGCTAAGTGAGGGGACTCCTCGTTATTAATAAATGGATCGTACTATCGGACCAGTCGCAGAAAGCTTTTGTTGCATGACTGGTACAATTGGATCAATGGGTCAGTGGTGTTTAAATTTTATTTTGATTTCTCGTTGCGATGCTGAGGATCCAAAAAAGGTAGATATCATCCTGACTCGAGAAATAACTGTTAAAGAAACAACCGCATGAACCGGTAGGAGCGTTGGTGGCACGCACAGTGTATCAGAGTACAACGATAGTCTATCAGGCGTTCCAGTTAGGTTATCGTTCTTTTTCCCTCGATTATTTTGCGTCGCGTTTTGCAACTCGGCGGTTCTGCAACGTTCCAGCGGTGATGAATCTTTACTGTTTCTCGGGAGATTGTGTGAGTGTTGCTCGGATTTTATCTGAGGAATTCCCTTCGGGGGGAACCTCCCTATTTTATTGAAGGCCTTGCGAGACATCCGATCCTGAGAGTTTTTTCCCGTTTTATTGGCTTTATTTAAAGTATACAGCCGTTACAAAATAAAGTTGACTATACAGGGTGTCCGATACGTTATCCACCAAACTTCGGGAGTCGTTTCTACAACCAATTTGCAACAAAAAATGTCCATTAGCAATTTTGTTTTAACCCCTTAAAATCCGAATTTTTTTACTTTTAAGATTTTTTCGACCTTACACTGGAGAAAATGGTGTTTCAATGCGAAAAAACGTGCATTTTTTTCAACGAAATCGACGTTTTGACGGGAGGAGTCCGGGGTCTGCGCTCCTCCCAAGCACCAACCATTTTCTCCCTCAAATTCAATAGTTTTCAAATTCAATATTCTCCCTCAATAGATCACTCGTCTGCAAAGCCACCAACCATCCAACATGATGAAAAACATCGATCGAATTTCGGTCAGCTTTAATTTGAACGGAGATTAGGCCTCTTTTGCGATTCACACCCGTGTTTCTGATTTATCGTACGTCCAACCCTTAAATTCTCGTAGGGAGCGAACGGTTTGTCCTACAGTGCGCCGCGAGGTCTCAAAAAATTCTAAAAATTCTATGCTTTCTTAAATTGATGAAAAAACAATATCTTTGTATCAAAATTTTTTGAGTTAGGGCGTTTTCAAAATTTCAAAGTTTATTTTTCAACCCTCTGAAGTGACCTTCATCAACCAAAATCTTCGGGGCACAACTAGACCCCAAATGGAGCCTACATACCAAATTTCATCAAAATCGGTCAATGCTAAGTGGCGAAAGTGCGGCGGACGGACGGCCAAATTTTTATTCGATTTTCGGATTCTATGTACCTTGAAACGTAAACCATCAAATTTTGAGGGGGTGTTGAAATTTTTTCTCCTTGGTCGATTCCAGAGGTTCATTATTGAAAATAATTAACCAAAATTGGGCGACCGTTGGAAAGCTGATGAAATGGAGCAGTTTTTAAGCTTTTTAGCCCCTCTGGCAAATGTAACATCAAAGAAGTGACGTCATGCGGGTTGATGACGTCACACAATAACCTTGATGAAACAGGTAAAAAGAATAAAGCAGCCATTCTACAAAGTAACCTTGTTGTTAGTTCTGCCATCCTTAAAACCCCATAATTAAGATAATTTTACATGGTGTCAGAAGTGGTTATGGTTAAACCGATCCATTATTCAGTAGAGAACTACACTGTTGAATCGCGCCCGCGAATAGGTAATTGTTCGTTCCGCGGATGTTATCGGATGAATTTCGAGATCATAAACTTGGTGTAACGTGAGGACAGCCCATCGCCGAATCTAAGAGGGAATCACAATGGGAGATGCAAAACCACCACCCCCGAAGCATGAATGGGAACATTGGCTTCAAGCCTTCAATTTCTACCTCATCGCAGCAAAGAAGAAGGGTGAATCTCACGAAGTCAAGATAGCAACGTTAATTAACCAGCTGGGACCTAAAGGTATCGAGCTGTTTAATACATGTGGAGGATAAAGTAACTATCATGGACGATGACGGTACCTATCCGAAGCCAGAGCAAGTTCTGAAGACTTTGAACGAGGTAGTAGACGAGTCTACCAAGTATTTTGCGCCGAAGAGAAATATACTGCACGAACGCTCCTAGTTTTTAGGACGTCCCACAGTCCCAACTGGTTAAACTGATCTAATGCTTGTCCAATGGGACGTCCCCTGGAATGCATGCATTACTAAACAATAGGTTTTATTGTATTTTAAATTCGAAACAAAGGATGAAATCACCGCATGAATCAGTACTCCACTAAAAAAAACCCTTACGTTGTTTTAATAAGGAAAAATCATCAATATTAAAAAAAAAAAAAATAGACTGTTTTTCAAGTTTGAAGTAAAAATACTACACTAGCGTTTTGTTTTTCTCGACTGGTCAACGGGTCGTCTATTGAGAAATCGTATGCTCTTTCCAACGGTATCCATATTTTTAATTATTGAGTGTAATTTGAGGGAGTTATGGCCGTTTGAATGGTGTAAGGTCAAGAACACGAAAAACTCTTAAAAGTCAATCAGTCGGATTTTAAAGAAAGTTGCTAAGTGACATTTTTTGTTGGAAATACGGTGTAGAATCGAACCCTGAAGTTATGCCCATCTCAAGTGTAGACTGCCTTATAAACTACGACGGGACAGTGGACGCATGTCGTGGCGATAATTATGTAAAAAAAAGCTGCAAATTATTACACAAAGGTTTATTATTTTTCTATGCAAGGTGTCTCCCTGTATAGATCACTCTTCTGCAAAGAACACGGCTGTGTCATTGTCACCATCTACCAATCATAGATACTTCTCACCTACCACATACTTCACAATCAAGATTATTTGGAAGAAATAAACGTTTCACACTCAATTCGAAGAAACAAGGAGCTGAGGTTGAATTTAATGTTCTTTCCATTGGTATCTTTCAATTTGAATTTGATTAATTGATTGAATTGATCAAATTAACCCATTTCAAGCCGAGGGTAGAAATAACAGAGTAATGGGAGGAGGAGGAAGAATTATTTTACAGAATTTCGGCCGAAATCAATCCCAATCGAGAGCATTTTATGCATTTAACATTTTATAGGATTTGAGAGGTCTCAGTTTTCTAAATCCGTATGATCGGTATGATTTCATTGTTAAAATCTAAAAAAAAAAAATCTAGTGAAAATGTGAAAATCTGTTTACGTACCAGAATCTGTTTCGACTCATGGCCCAGGACGCTCACTCGCCCAGGATCGAATTTGAGCCACCATAATCACGCTTTCGGATAAAAGGCCTCTTTTGGTTTATTATTTTCAATAATAAACCTTTGAAATCGAGCAAGAAAAAAAATTTTAACTCCCCCTCAAAATTTGATGTTTTACGTTTCAAGGTACGTAGAATACGAAAATCGAATAAAAAAATTTCCGTCCGTCCGCCGTACTCGGCACTTTTCTTAGCAACACTGGACCGATTTGGTTCAAATTTGGTATATGGGCTCCATTTGGGGTCTAGTTGTGCCGCAAAGCTTTTGGTTGATGTAGGTCACTTCTAAGGGGTGAAAATTAAGGGTTGAAATTTTCAAGAGTGCCCTAAGCTCGAAAACTCTCGAAATAAAGGTATCGTTTTCTCACCAATTTTAAATAGTATTGAATTTTTAAAAAATTTTGAGACCACCCGGAGCTCTGTAGGACAAACCGTTCGGTCCCTACGAGTATTTGAAGGTTTTCCTTCGATAAAACAGAATCATGAGTGTGAATCGCAAAAGAGGTCTAGTCTCCATTCAAATTCTATCGGACTAAAATGCGATCGCTGTTCATTTTTTCGATTTGTATACAGTTTTGCCTTCTGCGTAACCAGTAATCAAATTTCCATATGAAACTTTCTATTTTTCGAATCGAGTGTGAAGCGTTTAGTTGTTTCTAATAAACTTGATTGTGAAGGTGTGAAGCCAGTATGGTGTGGTAGGTAGTGCCTAGCTGGTAGGTAAAAAAAAGTTGGTAGGTAAAAAAAATGTTGGTGGGTAAGAAACGCTGCAAATCATTGCTCAAAGGCTTCTTCACTCTTCAGATCACTGATCAGCTGAGTGAGCTCCGAAGCCATTTTCAATCCTATTGAATGGAAGTGCTCTTCCAGGCGTCTCCAGCATTCGAGGAAATCTTCTTCACTCCTCAGATCACTGATCAGCTGAGTGAGCTCCAAAGCCATTTTCAATCCTATTGAATGGAAGTACTCTTCCAGGCGTCTCCAGCATTCGAGGAGATCTTCTTCACCCCTCAGATCACTGATCAGCTGAGTGAGCTCCGAAGCCATTTTCAATCCTATTGAATGGAAGTGCTCTTCCAGGCGTCTCCAGCATTCGAGGAGATCTTCTTCACCCCTCAGATCACTGATCAGCTGAGTGAGCTCCGAAGCCATTTTCAATCCTATTGAATGGAAGTGCTCTTCCAGGCGTCTCCAGCATTCGAGGAGATCTTCTTCACTCCTCAGATCACTGATCAGCTGAGTGAGCTCCGAAGGCATTTTCAATCCTATTGAATGGAAGTGCTCTTCCAGGCGTCTCCAGCATTCGAGGAGATCTTCTTCACCCCTCAGATCACTGATCAGCTGAGTGAGCTCCGAAGCCATTTTCAATCCTATTGAATGGAAGTACTCTTCCAGGCGTCTCCAGCATTCGAGGAGATCTTCTTCACCCCTCAGATCACTGATCAGCTGAGTGAGCTCCGAAGCCATTTTCAATCCTATTGAATGGAAGTGCTCTTCCAGGCGTCTCCAGCATTCGAGGAGATCTTCTTCACCCCTCAGATCACTGATCAGCTGAGTGAGCTCCGAAGCCATTTTCAATCCTATTGAATGGAAGTGCTCTTCCAGGCGTCTTCAGCATTCGAGGAGATCTTCTTCACTCTTCAGATCACTGATCAGCTGAGTGAGCTCCGAAGGCATTTTCAATCCTATTGAACGCAGGAAGCTGAAATTTGAGAGGGAAGGTCAAGGGAGAAAACCGATGGTGGTAGGTGCTATTGATGGAGAACCAGTGATCTATACAGAAGGGTGATCTATACAGAAAATAATAAACCTTTGAGCAATGATTTGCAGCGTTTATCAACAAAATTTCCCAAATCTTATTGAGCTTCCGAATGTTGAAGAAAATTCTTTTTGAAAAGTTTAGGAACAGAATGAACGAGAAAAAAACTCGGCGCTTTGCGCCTCGGCGGGGGGCTCCGCCCCCCTGCACCCCCCGGTTCATTTCTTTTTCCATACTCTGTATGAAATCATAGGAACACAGAATGTGTTTTTGCGATGCTAGTCATCCGTTAAATAAAAAACAACAATAATAAATGTGGAGTCTTTGGCAATAATAAAATAAATAATTGTTAGACATTTAATTTGGTCTGAAACCCTATAAATGTTATATAAATAAATATGTAACTACAAGAAAAATACTATATAAATTGAGAGCTTTCCAACGAATGGTGAACAATTTCTGTGCAATGAACACTGCGGGAGTTCCATTTCCTTACCAACGGCTTGGTTGCACGTGAAAATCATTATAAAAGGCGCGTAACGGTTTTTTTCTGTCGCTTTTTCGTGACGATTTTTTTTTTCGGTAGGTCATCGCAAAAACACATTCTGTGTTAAAATTCTTCTATAAAGATTTTCCACGAATTCAATATTCAAAAAAATCATTATCATGACGATGCAAAAATGCATCAGTGGCCGGAAATGGGTTGAGTTTGAATACACGAAAAAATTCAATGGAATTGAAAAAATTTGAATTAGAAGGGGGTTTTGGAAAAAATGTCACGAGACCAAAGTTGTGGCGAATTAGTCGTTGAATCAGCCCCTGGATCATTAATTCTGGGACACCCTGTCAGTGAATTTCATCGTTATTGGAGTATTTGAAGCCTCGGTGCGTGTTTTTCTCAGTACTTGTCCGATGTCGCTCACATTTTGAGTGGAAATTGACGTTTTGATTGTTCTCTTTCGTTTTCGTTCTATCTGCACAATCTGTTATGGATACGAGGAAGCATTGTGCCGCACCCACTTGAACAGTCGTCGTTCGATGAGTGAAGTATTCCTAAGGCGTATTACATCCTTTTTCAAAACAAGTAATGGCGAATACCACTGACACCGATATGAAAATACTACCGTGCGTCACTCTGGGAGCCACAGAACCTGCCAACTTTCATCCTCCAGCGACGCCGGTTTCGAGAATTTGAATAAAAACGACAGCGAAAGTCCGACTTGGCGATGATGAGGTTCTGGAAGGTGAAAAATTGATGTCGAGCGGCAAAAAAAAAAAACCTCGGGATATTTCGGACGGACTTTCTCGAGGAATGTCGGCCTGCTGGTTAATCGACGCGCGCCTCACCGTTAATTCGCCGTCCGGTTATCTCGACTGGAGAATCACGCAGAATTCGGGAATCTGATGGTCATTCAGGATGTCGACTCTTCTCGGTATTATCTGTACTGGTGTGGGATGTTCGCGAGGCTCATTCGTTTATCGAAAAATTAGAAATGATGGTTGTTTTAAGGATTTCACGTTTGCGCCTGTGCAGAAGGCAACGATGATCCGGTTACAAATAAATCAGTGGGGACCAGCCAGATTGTACTCTGCACAGGTTCTAAACATTTATTTTGTATTTTCAAAGTTGGCTTCTGTCAAGGATTAGTCAAACACTAATATCCCGCGGGACTACAATCCCACAAGACTTCAAACCCATGAGACTACAATCCCACAAGACTTCAACCAGGCCCGACCGCAATCCCTCAAGGCTCCAACTTCGAACTCACAAGACTTCAAACCCATGAGACTCCAATCCCACAATACAGCGATACACCCCGACTGCAATCCCACAAGACTTTAAACCCATGAGACTACAATCCCACAAGACTTCAACCCGGCCCGACCGCAATCCCTCAAGGCTCCAACTTCGAACTCACAAGACTTCAAACCCATGAGACTACAATCCCACAATACAGCGATACACCCCGACTGCAATCCCACAAGACTTAAAACCCATGAGATTAATATCCCACAAGACTTCAACCCGGCCCGACCGCAATCCCACAAGACTTCAAACCCACAAGACTTCTAACCCATGAGACTACAATCCCACAAGACTTCAACCCGGCCCGACCACAATCCCATAAGGCTCCAACTTCGAACTCACAAGACTTCTAACCCATGAGACTACAATCCAACAATACAGCGATCCAGCCCGACTGCAATCCCACAAGACTTCTAACCCATGAGACTACAATCCCACAAGACTTCAACCCGGCCCGACCACAATCCCATAAGGCTCCAATCCCACGAGACTTCGAACTCATGAGAATACGTTCTTACAAGACTAAATCCCCTTGTGACTACAAAACCACAATACAGCGATCCAGCCCGACTTCAATCCCACGAGACTTCGAACGCACAAGACTTCTAACCCATGAGACTAAAATCCGACAAGACTCCAATCCCACGAGACTACATTCCCACAATACAGCTATTCAGCCCGACTGCAATCCCACAAGACTCCAATCCCACGAGACTTCGAACTCACAAGACTTCTAACCCATGAGTCAACATTCCCACAATGCAGCGATCCAGCCCGACTGCAAACCCACAAGACTTCTAACCCATGAGACTACAATCCCACAAGACTTCAACCCGGCCCGACCACAATCCCATAAGGCTCCAATCCCACGAGACTTTGAACTCATGAGACTACGTTCTTACAAGACTAAATCCCCTTGTGACTACAAAACCACAATACAGCGATCCAGCCCGACTTCAATCCCACGAGACTTCGAACTCACAAGACTTCTAACCCATGAGACTACAATCCCACAAGACTCCAATCCCACGAGACTACAATCCCACAATACAGCGATCCAGCCCGACTGCAATCCCACAAGGCTCCAATCCCACAAGACTTCAAACTCACAAGACTTCTAACCCATGAGACTACAATCCCACAAGGCTCCAATCCCACGAGACTACAATCCCGCAATACATCGATCAAGCCCGACCGCAATCCCATAAGGCTCCAATCCCACGAGACTTCGAACTCACAAGACTTCTAACCCATGAGACTACAATCCCACAATACAGCGATCCAGCCCGACTGCAATCCCACAAGACTTCTAACCCATGAGACTACAATCCCACAAGACTTCAACCCGGCCCGACCACAATCCCATAAGGCTCCAATCCCACAAGACTTCGAACTCATGAGACTATGTTCTTACAAGACTAAATCCCCTTGTGACTACAAAACCACAATACAGCGATCCAGCCCGACTTCAATCCCACGAGACTTCGAACGCACAAGACTTCTAACCCATGAGACTACAATCCCACAAGACTCCAATCCCACGAGACTACAATCCCACAATACAGCGATCCAGCCCGACTGCAATCCCACAAGGCTCCAATCCCACGAGACTTCGAACCCACAAGACTTCTAACCCATGGGACTACAATCCCACAAGACTCCAATCCCACGAGACTACAATCCCACAATACAGCTATCCAGCCCGACTGCAATCCCACAAGGCTCCAATCCCACAAGACTTCGAACTCACAAGACTCCTAACCCATGAGACTACAATCCCACAAGGCTCCAATCCCACGAGACTACAATCCCGCAATACATCGATCAAGCCCGACCGCAATCCCATAAGGCTCCAATCCCACGAGACTTCGAACTCACAAGACTTCTAACCCATGAGACTACAATCCCATAAGGCTCCAATCCCATGAGACTACAATCCCACAATACAGCGATCCAGCCCGACTGCAATCCCACGAGATGTCAAACCCACAAGAAGGAATAATTTGAAAAGCACGACACAACAAATCAACCACGGTATCACTGTTATCAAATTCCAGATTCAGAAAACTACAGTCAGAGTGCATTTGGAATCCCTTGGGGTGCTGCATTGAGACGCAATTGCATTACTTCGGGGCGATAACTTTCATAGGGGACCATCTGCACGCCAACCCGCACAATCGCTGAACATTTCATCGAGATTGGACAATAAGTTTGTATAGTTTTGTCCGTTACAAGGGTTTCATGACGTACAGACTCGGAACCAGTAATGTTCAGGGAGGTCTAAAACGAAAAGCCGGACTGAAAATTTTGATTTTGGAGGACAATTTGGTTTTTGTCAGTCAATTAAGTAGTGAAAAATGGGTTGCAAATGTTCAAAACGCCTCACAACTCGATCACTTTCAGTGTTAAAGTATTGCTTTTTCAACAATTTGAAATTGAATTGAATTTTTAGAATCGAATGAGACCACCCAGAGCTCTATTGGACCGACCGTTCGTTCCCCAAGAGTACCCAAGAGACACAGAACAGGAGTGCTGGAGTGAGGCGATTGAGGCAGTTGGGCGCATTGACTGACTGGAGTGAACCCGGTGGGCGGAATCACTCCAAACTCTCGCCGGGAGGATCACTCCAAGGTCCCGCTCGGTCACCGGTATCCACTCCGACAGGTGATTGTCGGGTCGTTAAAAGCGCTCTAAATCCAAACGACCGTTTCACCGGGTCAACTCGGCGAAAGTGAAAGTCGGCCGGAGCCCAGGGGTGGGTTAATCGCCTGATATTTCACACACTTTCGGCCGGAGGGCCATAAACATCGACTACCGATCGGGCCGAAAACCGCGAAGTCGGTTTATCGCCGGTAACGGCGAGCGATGAGGCGCCGCTCCGAACTCGAGGAGTTCTGCCGGGGGGGGGGTGCATTCGGCCTCCCTCGCCCGCCATCGCTCGCCAACTTCGTGATTCGCCAACTGAGCCATCAGCGAGACCTGGAGAGTTTCCGGAGAAAAGTCCACTCTTGCAGCATGAGTTATTGAGCGAATTTTCAAAGAAGTCTCCAAAGCTGTATAATAAGCTGTGCCACAGCTCAGAGATGGGCGAATTCTTATTCATAAATACGATTAAGAATACAAATCATATCTGCGATTTTTTGATTATGAACTAGCTGAAAAGCCTACTAAAAGTAGGCAAAAACGATTCCTCCGACTCTCTACGCCCCCGACTCTTCCAACTCCTCCCACCCCCAAATCCTCCGTCTCCTCCCGCCCCCAACTGCTCCGACTCCTCCGCCACAAACTCCTCCCGCCCCGACTCCTCCCGCCCCGACTCCTCCCGCCCCCGACTCTTCCACCTCCTCCCACCCCTAAATCCTCCATCTCCTCCCGCCCCCAACTGCTCCGACTCCTCCCGCCCCGACTCCTCCGCCACAAACTCCTGCCGCCCCAAATTCTTCGACTCCTCCCGCCCCCAAATCTTCCGACTCCTCCCGCCCCCAATTCCTCCGCCACGGACTCCACCGCCTCCGACTCCTCTCACCCCCAAATCCTCCGACTCCTCCCGCCCCCACGACCCCTCCGTGCATACGTACGTACGGTTGGCGTCTTATGTACCTATATATATACGATTCAGGTATGAACATGAATATGAATATGAATACAAATACAATCTTATTCACACTTTGAATACGATTTTCCCCCTTATTCGTATTTCGAATACGATTTAATAATTTTTTCTTTAATTTCCCTAAAAATTGATTTTTTAAAACAATTTTCCCTGAATATCATACTTTTTTAATGATTTTCTACCGAAATTTGGACATATTTATTCCCCAAGAATAAGAATTGGTGAGCGTTTCGAATTTTAGTTGATTATTTTGACAGTTTTGGGGAATAAATATGTCCAGAGTTCGGGAGAAAATCATAAAAAAAAGTATAGTATATACGATTGTATTCATATTCATACCTGTATTCGTATTCATAATCATAAAATGGCAGATATGATTTGTGTTCTTAATCGTATTTATGAATAAGAATTCGCCCATCTCTGAGCTGTGGTGTAGCTTATGAGAGAGAGAATACCATTGCCTTAAAGCACAAAGGACACGTTCATCTTCCGCATTATTAGGGCGTCCTTATGCGATTATTCTGATGTGAAGGAGGACAACACTCAACAGGAAACAAACGTCTGCCAAGTGGGCGTGGCACATAGCTTCCTCGTATCCTAACCCGATTATATAGATGATCCGATGCATACTAAATCTCAAAACATCAACCTCTGAGAACCTTCCACTACCCTCAATGTAGAAGTTACGGTTGTTACAAGGATTTCACGTTTGCGCATGCGCAGTAGCTAGTATCAATCTGGGAGTGATGATTTCCTTTGAGGACCATCTTCACGCCAACCCGCACAATCCTATGCAAGGATTTCATGACAGACACACAGACAGACAGACACGGAACCAAAATTGTTCAGGAAGGTCTAAAACGTAAAACGCGAGTGGAAATTTCGATTTTGGAGAACTTTTTTTTTTCAACCTTGAAAAGTGAAAACAAAGCTTCCGCTACCTTGGTAGACTCGGAGGCAAAATGATCTCCAAAATCGAAATTTCCACTCGCGTTTTACGTTTTAGACCTTCCTGAACAATTTTGGTTCCGTGTCTGTCTGTTTGTCATGAAATCCTTGCCACAGCCATAACTTCGATGAAATTTTCAGGGATTATGCGGGTTAGGTTGTAGATGGTCGCCAATAAAAATCAAGGCCTTTAAATCGACAGTAGCCTCTGCGCACGCGCATACGTAAAATCCTTGTAACAGCCGTAACACTTACATTTGTCATCCGAATTTGATGAAACTTTCTAGGATTGTCCAGATTAGCGTGTAGATGGTCCCCTATGAGGGTAGTGAAAGGTACTTAGAGATTGGTGTTCTGAGATTAACTACTATGCATCGGATCATCTTTACAATCGGGTTATGGATACGACGAAGCTATGTGCCACACCCACTTGACTGACTTTTTTTCCCTTGATCCAGTAAACCCTGGACCAAGGCCGTTTATTCAGCATGCCCCAATTGCTTACTGCATTCACTATACAATTACTCACTACACTAATAATAATAATTAATAAATTGTTAATGAAATTGAAATAATCAAAATTTTAGAAAACTTAATCAAAACAAATCAAAATCCATACTATTAATAAACACACAACATGTATTCAAAAATGTCTGTCACGACCCCGAATGACACCGGCCACTGACCGCCGGCTAAAACCACCTTCCTGATGAGCCGTGACGACTCAAAACGCTGCAAATTATTACACAATGGTTTATTATTCTTCTATATAGATCACTCGTCTTCAAAGCCACCAACCATCCAACGTGATGAAAAACATCGATCGCATTTCGGTCAGCTATAATTTGAACGGAGATTAGGCCTCTTTTGCGATTCACACTCGTGTTTCTGATTTATCGTACGTCCAAACTTTAAATTCTCGTAGTGAGCAAACGGTTTGTCGTACAGAGCTCCGGGTGGTCTCAAAAAATTCTAAAAATTTTATAGAATCTTAAATTGAAGGAAAAAAATACCTTTATATCAAAATTTTTTGAGTCAGGGCGTTTTCAAAATTTCAAAATTCATTGATGAACCCTTAGAAGTGACCTACATCAACCAAAATCGTCGGGGCACAACTAGACCCCAAATGGAGCCTACATACCAAATTTCATCAAAATCGGTCCATGGTAACTAGGGAAAGTGCCGCTTACGGCGGAAGGCGGACGGACGGCCAAATTTTTATTCGATTTTGGTTTATTATTTTCAATAATGAACCTTTGGAATCGACCAAGAAAAAAAATTTTTTAACACCCCCTCAAAATTTGATGGTTTACGTTTCAAGGTACGTAGAATCCAAAAATCGAATAAAAATTTGGCCGTCCGTCCGCCGTACGCCGTACGCCGTACGCCGTCCGCCGTACGCCGTACGCGGCACTTCTGCCACTTAGCGTTGACCAATTTTGATGAAATTTGGTATGTAGGCTCCATTTGGGGTCTATTTGTGCCCCGAAGCTTTTTGTTGATGTAGGTCACTTCTAAGGGTTCCAAAATCAATTTTGAAATTTTGAAAACGCCCTAACTCAAAAAATTTCGATATAAAGGTATTGTTTTTCCTTCAATTTAAGATTCTATAGAATTTTTAGAATGTTTTGAGACCACGCGGAGCTCTGTAGGACAAACCGTTCGCTCCCTACGAAAATTTAAGGGTTTATATTGAAATATATATATATATAAATCAAAACACGAGTGTGAATCGCAAAAGAGGCCTAATTTCCGTTCAAATTAGAGCTGACCGAAATGCGATCGATGGTTGGTGATTTTTATTTATTTTTTTTTATTTTATTTAATTTATTTATTTATTTTTTATTTTTTTTTCTAATTTTTCTCCTTCATATTGGATGGTTGGTGATTTTGTAGACGAGTGATCTATATAGAAAAATAATAAACCATTGTGTAATAATTTGCAGCGTTTTTGGATTCTACGTACTTTGAAACGTAAATCAAGAAATTTTGAGGGGGTGTTAAATAATTTTTTTCTTGGTCGATTCCAAAGGTTCATTATTGAAAATAATAAACCAAAAGAGGACAATCATACACCAGGTGATCCCACGTCTGCTGAACTGGTGCGCCTCATCCAAAGTTGGGAGAATCGATCAAGCCAAATCGATGCAGGTAAGCTGCATTTCATCCATGTCAAGAAATTACTTGTGTCTGTGAAGTGCTTCACAGATTGCCAACAGTTCTACCTGATTATTGCTGCAGTAGCCAGCCAGGCGAAACTTCTCCGTTTTTTATCTATTTAAAATAGTATTGAATTTTTAGAATCGAATGAGACCACCCAGAGCTCTGTGGGACCATCCTTTCGCTCCCCATGAGAACTTAAGGGTTGAACTTACAATAAATCATCATAATCGCATTATTGAAATATTGAATCACAAAAGAGGCCTCCGTTGAAATTTTATATAACTAAAATGCGATCGTTGTAGTTTTCTTCGAGTTGTACTCAGTTTTGCGTCCTCAGCAACCAGTAATCAAATTTCCTAATGAAGGCACCCACAACTCGAATAGGGTGTGAAGCGTTTATTTCTTCAAAATGAACTTGGATTGTGAAGCGAAAATGTAGTTGTACTGTCAATGGCAAAGCTGTGTTCTTTGCTGGCGAGTGATCTATACAGAAAAATACCTAATAAACCTCCATGTAATAATTTGCTTCGTTTTTATTCTGTCAAAACCCTAATCTGCTCACTAGAGGGCTCTGACATGTGAGAAAGCTAACAATACTTCCGCTACTTCGGTAAACTCGGGAGCAATAGTCGGAGAAGGCTGATGGAAATTCCTTTCCTCTGACGAAATCTCTATTTCTGCGAGAAAGTCGATCTGCTGTCATGTTGACGGGTAAACGGCGACCTCTCAATTTGGTGTTTATTCCGCGATGCATTTCTCAGCCGCTAATATTCTAAGGCGGCTCATGAGAGGTCAAAACAACCGCTCCCCGTCATCTTCCTCTTTTTTTCGTGCTCTCACCTCCACTTTCTCCGACGGGTTTATGAGAAAGCAACAATGATTTGAATATAAGATGGAAATAGTTGAAGGAGGGTTTTGAAAGTTCGTGGAGCTTCGAAGCCCCACTTTTGGATTTAGGGTACCCGGGGGTGGAGTCCTGTGGTAGGAGAGCTCTTATGAGTCGAGAGTGGGGACTCATAGGAGCCGATCGGGTAAAAGTTCGTCGGGGGTTCCTGGAGGAATCACTTTCTCTGCATCCTCGGCCCGCCTTCTCGAAAAAAACAAGAAAAACGTCGGGAGCGATGCTTCGCACTACTTTCCTGAATTTTTCTTGTCGCCTGTGGCAAGTTTACTGTCACAGGAGATGAGCCTCTTTCTCGCAGTGGCAGTTTCTATCCCAAGAGATGAGTTTCCTTCTGGTGGTGACAGTTTTCTGTTCCTCAAAGTACCTTGTGACAGTTTCTGTTATGTCAGATGAGCCTCTTCTACGTACCTGGTGACAGTTTCTATCCCAAGAGATGAGTTTCCTTCTGGTGGTGACAGTTTTCTGTTCCTCTAAGTACCTGGTGACAGTTTCTATCCCAAGAGATGAGTTTCTTTCTGGTGGTGACAGTTTTCTGTTCCTCTAAGTACCTTGTGACAGTTTCTGTTATGTCAGATGAGCCTCTTCTACGTACCTGTTGACAGTTTCTATCCCAAGAGATGAGTTTCCTTCTGGTGGTGACAGTTTTCTGTTCCTCTAAGTACCTTGTGACAGTTTCTATCCCAAGAGATGAGTTTCCTTCTGGTGGTGACAGTTTTCTGTTCCTCTAAGTACCTGGTGACAGTTTCTATCCCAAGAGATGAGTTTCTTTCTGGTGGTGACAGTTTTCTGTTCCTCTAAGTACCTTGTGACAGTTTCTGTTATGTCAGATGAGCCTCTTCTACGTACCTGTTGACAGTTTCTATCCCAAGAGATGAGTTTCCTTCTGGTGGTGACAGTTTTCTGTTATATAAGATGATCCAGAGAACTCTGATTGTCCAATTTATCCTCTTAGGTGCAGTTGACAAAATGATCGAAGAACAAGTGAAGGAACTGCTCCTCACCAAAAGCTCCTCAATACTGTATTCCATACGAAGTACTGGCTTCGTCTCCACGCGTTAGTTTTGCTTTTGAAACCAAGGATCTCAAACCGTGGTCTGCAAATACGATTGTGAATGATCATTTATGCAGGTTTTATAAAGGAGCACTACAAATCTATACGGATGGGTCTTGCAGTAGGGGAAGGACTGGCTGTGCTTTCTACGTACCTACGTTGAGCCACTCAAAATCGATCAGACTGTGGGACAAGGCTTCTATATACTCAGCTGAAATGATCGCGATTTTGGAAGCAATTAAGTACGTACTCAGCGAAGAAAATGTACCCAAACATTGATCATTTTATCCGATTCAAAGAGTGTACTTTCCAAACTAAAATCCATAGCTCCCCAGGTTTCCCTGACCAAAATTGAGAGCGAGTTGCTGGATGGAATTTACAGGCTGAGACAACGGGGTACCCAGACAACTCTTCTATGGATTCGGGGACACAGTGGAATCGTTGGGAACGAGAAAGTAGATTCTCTTGCCAAACACGCGATCGAGTTGGACGTCAGTCAAGACACCAGGAGCCTGTATCCACCTACGGATCTCCGCAGAACATTGAAGCGAATGGCATTACACCGGTGGCAGAGAATTTTTGACGAGTATGGTTCTGGCTCATCGTATAGAGCAATTTTCCCTGTTATATTAGGCAGAACTTGGTTTTCTGAAATATTAGGAAAACCAAAATCCTTTTATAAAAATTTAACGAGGATGCGAAGCAACCACTACCTACCTGTGTAAAAACGTCTGCCAAGTTGGGTGGGCAGTATAACTTCCTCACTCATTGTAACATGGACGTATAGAATCAGTTGGCGAAAAAATTATGATTCAAAGAGTTATTGAATACCAAAATATTGGCGATAATATGCGGGATAGGGTTGCAGGTATTAATGTTTATAATAGTGTTGTAAATAGTTGTGGTAACCCACACAATCCCTGAAAATTTCATCGAAATTGGTTGAATAGTTGCGGAGTTTTGGTTGTAACAATAAATTTAAAGTTCGCGCATGCGCAGCGGCTATTGCTTGACCAATTTGATTGAAACTTATAGGGTGTCTCTTAGAAGTTAGTCCCTAACTAACCTCCAAATTTGAGCGAAATCGGTACATTAGAAACCGAGAAACCGAGGTTCCAGGAAATTCACGTTTGCGCATGCGCACTCGCTCCTATTGGTCCGAAGGTGCTGAAATTGATAGGGGACCGTCTAGGACCTAACCCGCACAATCCCTGGAAATTTCATCAAAATCGGACCACAGGTTAGTATAGTTTTGCCCGGGACAAGGATTGACCACAGACAGACCGACAGACAGACAGACACAGAACCAAAATTGTTCGGGAAGCTCTAAAACGCAAAAAGCAAGTGGAAATTTTGATTTTGGAGGACATTTTTTTTTCACTTCTTTCACGAATACAAAGCTTCCCTACCTTCGGTAGTGAGGAAGCAAAATATTTACACAGAATTGGCCAGGCGGAAGCCCCCTACTGTACAACTTGTCGACAAGAAGAAGAAGACCTGGATCACATTGTGCTGTGCTGCCCGAAATATGAAGCCCAACGGGAGATTCTATTTAATAAACTAGCGGAACAAGTCCCATTACCATTTAATGTGAGGCGCCTGCTGTCACAGAATAGTGCAGAAGCATATTTTATTTTGAATGAATTTTTTGTAGAAATTAATCATAATTTATAAAAATGTCATTAACTACTACCTATTGAATGAAGTAATATTATGTATGGCTGTATAGCTGATGCCAAAGAAACAACAACAAAAAAAAAAAAACTGCCCCAAAAGGAGGCCTCCATTCATCTAGTATCAGAGCAGTTTCTCTACCAGTGGGAACAGAGAGCGTGTAGGGAAAGTGATCCAATACACATCCTGAGAATAAACCACCCGCGTGGCCTCGATTGTAGACCAGTTTTGGACCAATCTGAGTGACCGCCAGCGTTTTGAAGTTCAACCATTGAGATTGGGAAGAGCTCCTACCTGCCTCAACTTACTCCGAAAGTGTTCACTACAGAACCTCGCAAATTATTAGATTTGAAAATGTGTTTGAAAAATGTTTGGTATTTTTAAAGAATCTATTTTTTCCAGACGGTATCTGAACTCAGGAACTGTCAAAAAATCCAAAAAGCCTCCAAAATGTCAATAATATCCCAGAAAAGGATAAGAAATTGAAACAATCCTGATTCGTTTTTCGATTTTTCAAAATTTTGAATTATATTTGGAACGAAATAATACTATTTGGAAAACGTCGAATTTAACGGAAAATCCATGGATATCAAACAACACAATAACACCTAAGCATTCGACGAAATCATGAATAGTTGTATGACTGAGAATGGCAACTGCTTAGAATATATTTCTTGAGGGGAGGTGGTGCGACACCATGCAGGGTTTCTAACACAAAAAACAGGAGATGACTGGCGTCTCCGAGTAAAGCTGGCGTTTGTCGAAATTTCCGAGTCATACGTTCCCGTTCTTTTCAAGGGTCTTCTTGAACTTTCAGCAGGTCATCCTGGGAGTCACCGATACTGGAACGGGAACCTGATTCTGCATTGACTGTTGTCTGAGCGTGGGTTTCCCTTCTTATCGATACGTTCACGAACAGATGAATCGAGCAATGAGGTTTTTTTTTTGTTTTGAGTAAGAAGAGACTTTTTGACGCCGTATGCGCCAAGGAAGATGTACTCTTTTCGATGTGTCAGGGGGAGATTTTTGGTTTATTATTTTCAATAGTAAACCTTTGGAATCAAACAAGAACAAAATTTTAACCCCTCATCAAAATTTGATGGTTTACGTTTCAATGTACGTAGAATACGAAAATCGAATAAACATTTTGCCGTCCTTCCGTCCGTCCGCCGTTCGCGTCACTTTCCTCAGTTAGGATTGACCGATTTTCATGAAATTTGGTATTTGGGCTCCAATTAGGGTCTAGTTGTGCCCCGAAGCTTTTGGTTGATGTCAGTCACTTCTAGGGGTTGTAAAATAAGGGTTGAAATTTTTCATCTATTTAAAATAGTATTGAATTTCAAAATCGAATGAGACCGCGAGGAGTTCTGTAGAACAAACCGTTCGCTCCCTACGAGAACGGTCTCAGTCGGTCGCCGTTTTTCCCTGTTCCGGGTTAGTATTGCCCTAAATTGTAGGGGCAAAAACTTAAAAGTTGTAGCTAAATTTGAAAGTTTCGAGGATTTTAGAAATTCATTAGTGCGTGGGCCTAGGGAATTGAAAAACTGAAAGATTGCCTCTGGAATCATCAAAATCAAACAATTATTGCGAGAGAAAAATGGGAGAAATCGTTTATTCAGTTATATTTTCCTATTGTGTGCACTGATGAATTTTTAAATCCTTGAAAATTTTAAATTTAGGTACAACTTTTAAAGTTTTTGCCGCTACAATTTAGGGAAATACTAATCCGGAACGAACGGCGACCGACTGTGACCCACTTAAGGTTTGGGTTTGTGATAAATCAGAAACACGAGTTTGAATCGCAAATGAGGCCTAATCTCTCTTGAAATTTTAGCTGACCAAAATACGATCGTTGTTCGTTTCTTCGACTAGTCTTCAGTTTTGCGTCCTTAGCAACCAGTAATCAAAGTTCCTATTGAAGGCACCCACAACTCTTCATTTCTTCGAACTAAGTGTGAAGCGTTTATTTCTTCCAAATAGACTTGATTGTGAAGTAGGTATGGTGCAGGTAGTACCTATGGTTGACATCATTGCCGCCAAGCTCGACCAGTCTTGCATTATCCTGGATGTCCAAGTCGTCAATGGCAGCTTGGACATGGAGCAGACTTGGCGGACCAAGATAAGATGAGGAATACCTAATTTACGGCAAGCGGTGTCAGAGCTGAAAGGAGTGGCCCCCAACATCAGGGTGATGGCTGCAACATTGTCATGGCGCGGGAAAAGTGCCATGGAGTTGCGTGAGTTGGGCATCTCAGTAGCTGTACTCCGTGGTATCACCACCCGCGTCCTGCTAGGCTCATACCTCAATTGGCGGTCTTTCTATAGGGGCACTTCCCTTCATCCCTTGTATTTTGTCTAATAGGTAGAATAAATGTTACTGTAAATCATTACCTGATATGCGTAGACAAATTACTGTTTTGGGGTTTATTCGGTAGAAGTATGAAGTGTCACACGTGATTTTTTTAAATGTAATTTAATAGAAATTAACGTGTCTCTAAATGTCATCATTTTCATTTCATCATCATAAATGTCATCATCTAAATGGCATCATTTTGAGGTGCTTCGTACAGCGAATTTACGGCTACAGAAGACTGCAACTCGGATGAAAGTCGAGAGGATGGTTCTAATCGCGATGAGTCACGTGGGTGCTCGTGCACCGCTTATTGGTACTTGACTATCACTCAGAGAGGTCTCCTATCGTTGTAAAACACTCACTTCCCTTATGACGAGGAGCCCTTCAGGATGGCCACTGAGTTTGAACGTGATTCACACCTCGATAAGCCGGCGCCAGGCGGTTGAGCTGTCTCAGATAGGAATATCCTATCAGAGGTATTATCAATAAATAATTAGAATTTTATCTATAATGTATTGACGCAGATTGACTTTCAAGACGGTTCTGCTACGACCTTCTCTGAGTGAACTTCCATCGCGTTTTTTCGCATTCAAACATCATTTTCCCTTCAAATTTCATATTAAACAAAAACAAAAATAGGTTACCGTTGGAAAGCTGATTCTACCGACTTATATTCTTCTGAGGGCAGGCTTTGAAAAGAAACATAAATCGACAACTTTCTAAGTTTCGTATTTCACATTTCAGACTTTCTTGAAGAATTTTGTTTCCCGAGTTGAAATTCCCGTTACTGAGTGTTCGTGGTAGTTGGTGTGAAATCTTCGGTGTTGTGTAGTGAGTCAAGGTGGTTAATTGCATGGGTCACAGATTGATAGCGGCCACCGCGCATGCGCAAATGCTATCTTTCTAACATGCGTAGCTTTTACCCTTTCCATCCGATTTCGAAAAATTTTTCAAGAATTGCGTGGAAGCTTCGGTGGTTCCCTATGAATTCCATCGTGTTTGGATAGTCGGTGAGCTCTGCACCCGAGAAATATTTGTAAACCCACAAGTTTAAGGATCCACTATGTTTAAACAATTAATCGAAATGAAGAAAAAAAACACAAGATACACATGAGCTTATTTATCATCCAGGATTCAGTCCATTTTGGTTTATTATTTTCAATAATGAACCTCTGGAATCAATCTAGAAACAAAATTCGTTGGTTTACGTTTCAAGGTACGTAGAATCCAAAAATCGAATACAAATTTTGCCGTTCGTCCGCCGTACGCGACACTTTCCTTAGTACCCATGGACCGATTTTGATGAAATTTGGTTATGGGCTCCATTAGGGGTCTCGTTGTGCTCCGAAGCTTTTGGTTGATGTCAGTCACTTCTAAGGTTTAAAAATAACAGCAGACATTTTCAAAACGCCCTCGCCCAAAAACTTTCAAAATGAAGGTATTGTTTGTTCATCAATTTAAAATATTATTGCATTTTGAAACCGAATGAGACCACCCAGAGCTCTGTAGGACCAACCGTTCGCTCCCTACGAGAACTTAAGTGTTGCACTTATGATGAATCAGAAACGCGAGGCTTAATCTCCGTTCAAATTTTAGTTCGTTTCTACGAGTTGTACTCAGTTTTGCGTGTTTAGCAACCAGTAACCAAATTTCCTAATGAAGGCATCTATAACTCTTTATTTCTTCACATTAAACTAGACTGTGAAGCGAAAATAGATTGGTAGTGACAATGGCAAAGCTGTGTTCTTTGCAGGCGAGAGACCTATACAGAAAAAAATAAACCTTCGTGTAATAATTTGCATCGTTTTTTTGGAACCACTCATGATTTTTCATTCAAATGAATGAACCAGAGTCACTGAAGTAGGCGCATTAATTGGAATCTCTAATAGGCGGTAATTAATTGTTGTTCCGAGATGTACATTCTAAGCTAAGAAAGCGTATATGATTTACGTTGAAAAGCAACTGCGACGGTGCCTGAGAGCGTTGAAAAGGCGATAAACGACCTGTCGAGCGGTTGACTCAAGATGGTTGAAATCATTGGCGCAAGGTCTTGACCAAACTGGGAAGTTCGCCTTACACTTGGCGAGCGGCCTGAAGAAGTGGGTGGCGGTGCGTGCATGCTCAGAGGTGGAAGGCAGGCCTGCATGACCTTTCCATGACCTGACCTATTGCCGCCTCGCGGCGAGTCCACATTACAACCGGCTTCTATCCACTTTCCTGTGGAAAGATTCATTTTCGTTGTCAATGAGCCCGCCTCTTGGGAGCTGGACCATTTCTCCTTAGCGGTGGACGTGGGCCGAACCAGTTGAAAGGCCGGCGATTTCGAAGAGACAAGAACAATCGCACGTCAACTATCATCGCGAGAACCAACTCAGCCACAGATTTCACCACAGCATGGAACATCAAACACATCACAGATAGAAGACCGAAAGCAACACTCACTTACTTAGTTCCCTGGGTAGCAAGACCGATGACTGCACGAAGGGAAAGGATAGTTCGCTTGTCAGTCTGTTTTCAGGATATATGGTTTTGTATAGAGGGGGGGGGGGGGGGGGGGGGAATTTTGGTGTCATTTGTTCAATATTTGATCCATATTTAGGTTTGTTTGTTCAAAATATATTAACTTGCTATTGTTCCGTTCATGAATCTACATTCAAAATCAGTTAATTTATTGTAACTTAAGGGCACCCAGCAGTAAAAAATTGAAAACTTTTTGGATTTTTTGTTTTTGTCATTAAAAAAATTCTTTATTGAAATACGAACAAAATGTTGTATTAACACAGAATGTGTTTTTGCGATGACCTACCAAAAAAAAATCGTCACGAAAAAGCGACAGAAAAAACCGTTACGCGCCTTTTATAATGATTTTCACGTGCAACCAAGCCGTTGGTAAGGAAATAGAACTCCCGCAGTGTTCATTGCACAGATATTGTTCACCATTCGTTTGAAAGCTCTCAATTTATATAGTATTTTTCTTGTAGTTACATATTTATTTATATAACATTTATAGGGTTTTAGACCAAATTAAATGTCTAACAATTATTTATTTTATTGCCAAAGACTCCACATTTATTATTGTTGTTTTTTATTTAACGGATGACTAGCATCGCAAAAACACATTCTGTGTTCCTATGATTTCATACAGAGTATGGAAAAAGAAATAAACCGGGGGGTGCAGGGGGGCGGAGCCCCCCGCCGAGGCGCAAAGCGCCGAGTTATTTTTGAATTTTGTTCAATTAGAATAGGTAGAATAATGCTCTTGAAGTTGGGAAAAGCAATGAAACACGAGAGAAAAAACCCTGCAAATTATTACACAATGGTTAATTTATTTTTCTATCTTGATCACTCGTCTGCAAAGCCACCAACCATCCAACATGAAGAAAAACATCGATCGTATTTCGGTCAGTTATAATTTGAACGGAGATTAGGCCTCTTTTGCGATTCACACTTGTGTTTCTGATTTATCGTACGTCCAACTTTGAAATTCTCGTAGGGAGCGAACGGTTTGTCCTATAGAGCTCCGCGTGGTCTCAAAAAATTCTAAAAATTCTATACTATCTTAAATTGAAGGAAAAACAATACCTTTATATCAAAATTTTTCGAGTTAGGGCGTTTTCAAAATTCATTTTTCGACCCTTAGAAGTGACCTACATCAACCAAAATCTTCGGGGCACAACTAGACCCCGAATGGAGCCTACGTACCAAATTTCATCAAAATCGGTCAATGCTAAGTGGGGAAAGTGCCGCGGACGGCGGAGGGACGGCCAAATTTTTATTCGATTTTCGGATTCTACGTACCTTGAAACGTAAACCAACAAATTTTGAGGGGGGTTAGACTTTTTTTTTTGATCGATTCCAAAGGTTCATTATTGAAAATAATAAACCAAAAATGGGATAAAAATCGAACTAACAATACCAAAACCGCAAAAAAGATGATAAACCTGAATAAATTACCCTTCTTCCTTATTCTTCTTCACTTTCTATCATTTTTTGCATGTTTGAAGTGGTTTTTGTCATTGGGAGTTACTTTTTACTTTGTTTGAGTTGCGTTTTGTGAAGATCTCAGAAAAAGTGCTTTCCTGTAACATCACGTTTTTGGACCTTCCTGCCCCTGTTTCTCTGTAATGGATGAAGTGGAAATGACAGGACAATAAGAATATTCAGTCATGGCGGAAGTATTTGGCTCGATTGAAATTTCGAGAATGAAATCTTCAACACTTTTGCTCCTGGTCTACCAAGAAGTGGGTACCAAAAATTCACTCCAAAATTGCAATTTCCAATCTACAGACCTCCTTACAATGTCTGTATTTTTGCAAACCACTCTAACGGGAAAACTCCACTAAGTTACAGTCCAATATCAATTGAATTTTCTGAGATTGTGCGGGTCATGATGTGGATGATCCCATATGAATTTCACTGCCCCTGGAACGATATAAGCCTAAGTGCGAGAGCAAACGAACCTTATAACTTGCAGTTTCCATCCAAATTCGAATAAGGGAATGTGCAAGTTGAGCTGTAGATGGTCCCCTATGAATTTAACCGGATCTTTAGTATCCTCCGCGTATGCGCAAACGTAAAATCCTTGTCGTCGTTTTCATGTTGCCTCTAGCTTCGTGTTATGAATACGACGAAGCTATGTGCCACATCCATCTAACAAAAGTTTCACGCGTTTGTTCAGGAAGGAAAGAAAATGTACTCCTCAGAATTTCTTTGAGTTGAAAATTGACTCTTATAGGTTATCCAAGGTGCTATATCCAATACTTACGACAGAACGGGAATTCGACCCACATCGACCTGGTGTCCAAAGTGAGTAGATTGGAGCTGAACAGACGGTCATGTTCCTCATGAAGGATCTTGAGTGGTATTTTATGAGATGAAATATTACCCTCTTTTCGATATTGGTGGTACTAAATATAATTCTAAGACTACCTGGAAATTTGATTTGATTGACCTTCATGCTGAAGACCTCAACCGATCATCTGTTTCTCATAGAGGGTCTTCAGTGACATTCTGTGCGATTGAATTTGCCTCCTATGAGTTATTTGTGGGTAGATTGGAGCTCATCAGCGTCGACAGATCGTCTGCTTCTCGTGTATCTTCAGCGACATTCTGCATTTGATGCCACCTCATCCGTTTTATTAACGTCGGGATCCAATTAAAATGGGACACAGAGTGATTCAATTAGGATCCGTGGAGGAAGGCGAATGTGAATGTGAAAGCCAGCGCTATCACATCCGTCCGTTATCCTCTTCCTCGCCTTAATAAGTTTGACTGGCGGAAGGAACATGGAACATGCAGACAACTAATTTCCACGGCCAGAATCGGAAAAATCGGGTCGCACGATCTAGCTCAGTCAAATCCAGACACAAAAAAAGTTCAGAGATCGCTTGATGTTTTGGTATAATGGAAATCTCTGGTCTTATTTCAGTCAATAAATGATTGAGGAGCGCATGGAGTCAAAAGTCTTGCTGTCTACGATATGAGCTGGTTGTAGGGGGGGGGGGGGGGGGGGCATAAAAACGATCCAAAATGTTGTAGGTTTTTTCCTCTACAAATCATTATGGGTCTAAATATGTCGATATATTTTATTCAATTATAATTTAGAATACTTTAGTCGATTCCTCCTTGATATCGGTGATATCGTCAAAATCAGGCAATTTTTACCGATTTGGATAAAAATTTACTTCCGTTCAAGTTCCAGAGCTCATAACCCAAAAACGGCTGCTTCCATTCATGCAGCATTAGTTGATGAGCTAATTTTCAAAGTGGGTAACTACGCTTACTAATTGTCAGCCGTTTTTGAAGTGCATAATCATGATACGAGTAGTTGCTTCCGAGTCTACTAAGATGGCATTGATTTCACTTTTCGGGAGTGGAATAGAAAACTCCTTCAACATCAAATTTTCCACTCACTATTTAAAATTTCAGAACGTCTTGAACAGCTTTGGTTCCTTCTTTGTCCGAGTGTGTCCGCAAATCCGAAGTTACAGTCCGATTTTGGTCACATTTTGCAAGGGTTCTGCAAGTTGGGGTGTAGATGGTCCACTTGAATTTCATTACCGTCTGATAAATAGCAAACTCTGCGCATGCGCAAAAGTGAAATCCTTGAAACAAACGTAACTTGTACATGATTTTGATGAAATTTTCAAGGATTGGGCGGAGGTCTGGGGTACGGGGGTTCTCCATGACTGGATCACTGCGCAAACTTGAAATCTCCGTAACAAGTAAAACATAAGAAACAAGTAAAACATAACTTCGACAGTTTTCGTTCGATTTCATGAGAGATTAACCACTTTGGGAATCCCTGATCCAGAAGGTCCCCTATGAATTTCATGGCATTCCGACGTCCTGAACATGCGCAAACGTGAAATCCTTACAACAGACGTAACTCGTACAAGATTTTGATGACATTTTCAAGGATTCGGCGGATGTCTGGTTCGCCAGGGTTCTCCATGATTGGATCACTGCGCAAACTTGAAATCTCCGTAACAAGTAAAACATAACTTCGACAGTTTTCGTTCGATTCCATGAGAGGTTGGCCACTTTGGGAATCCCTGATCCAGAAGGTCCCCTATGAATTCCATGGCATTCTGACGTCCTGAACATGCGCTAACGTGAAATCCTTGCAACAAACGTAACTCGTACAAGATTTTGATGACATTTTCAAGGATTGGGCGGATGTCTGGATCGCCAGGGTTCTCCATGATTGGATCACTGCGCAAACTTGGAATCCTCGTAACAAGCATAACATCGACAGTTTTCGTTCGATTTAACGAAAAAATATCAGAGATTGATCCCGTGGGGTCGATATTGACCTCTTTGAGAATACCTGATCCAGATGGTTCCCTATTCGTCGCACTCCGATTGATAGGAGTGACTGCGCTTGCGCGGAAATAACCATAAAAACCTAATAAGTATAATTTCGAACACGCTGCCCCATTTCTGTTCGCTCGTGGTTGGATATACTAAAATTGGTACCTCAAAATTTAAAAAAAAAAAAAAAAAATCGAATACATAAAATCCCAACCGTAGGTACGTGTACGTCGTCCAAACGTGGGAGACCCGGGTTCGATTCCAGGCCGTTTCATCAAAATTTTTTCCAAATTTAATAAATTACGTGTTTAATTATATTTTCGTTGTTGACATTTTATGTCACGGTATTACGGTTTTCTTTTTACATACCAATGTTTTGTCTTTGTATGCTTTTAGCTGGCTTTTCAGCTAGTAATAATAATAATAATAATTCACCTAATAACAATACAGTTTTTCCAAATTTGGTTGGTTAATTGGAAGTTCTGATTACCTCCTATGAGACTACCTACCCAATTTTGTTTTGGATACGGTAAAACTATGGTGTTTCACCCACTTCATATTTTTTATAAGATATTCAAATGGGAGATTTTACGTTGATTTCGAACGTACTATTTATGAATACGTTAAGGACGATAATTTATAGTAAACCTCAATAAACACGGTTTACGGCCTTTTGTTAAAAAATTGACTCGTCAGAGTTGTACTAAAATGTAGTCGCACTTAAAATAAGTGTGTACAATGAAATAATAGAAAGAGTATGTAGTGTGTAGGTAATTTAATAAATTAATAATAATAATATATTGAAAAATGCTATTCATAGCTTACTACTGGTAGTTGGAAGTAAACTATTCCTTTACTAGTTTGTATGAAATTTTGAAATCAGCTTCCGTATCTTTGTGGAAAACGCCCATTTTAAAACGTTGCCCAACATACCAATATTTTCGGCGAGCGATTTAGAAGCTCTGTAGATTCTACAGCTCGGGGATGAGTGCGTCTGCGAAGCCTTTGTCGCGTTATCAGCCGCAGTGCGAGTCTGACATCTGATAGTGACCTCACTTTGAGTTTGTGGCCTTACGTAACTCAACTGCTGGAGTTCTTCTAAAAACTACGAGTAAAACCCTCGTCCCTTAACTATCGATTGGACTGAAATCCGTTCCGAGCCTCCCAACGGATCTCTATTTTGCCGTGGAGGTGAATTGCAGTGATTCCAAAAACGTAAACTCATCTATGAAAAACTTTGTTAAACTTCTTTTTTTAGCTGAGAGCAGGACCAATTACCATCCATTTTTCACCAGGACCAATTACCACCAGTTCCTAACAGGTGGCCGCTCCATCATGGTAGGAAAAAATTTACCTTTTGAACCATTTTCATGGACTCGAGAGGTAATGATTGCATTAATGTTCTGCTGAACTGGAGAAACATTAAAAAAATGGACTTTTTTATGCATGCAAATATGAATTTTTAGTCATATTTTTTTTAATCCATCCACACATTTATGATAATCATATATTTTTATTCATCCAAATATGGGTTTTATCCATATTTTTTAAATGCCAAGTGGACTTGGAACATAGCTTCCTCGTATAGATAAACATTACCCGATTGTATAGATGATCCGATGCAATGTAGCTAATCACAAAACATCAATCTGTAAGTACCTTGCACTACCCTCTTAGGGGACAATCTACACCCCAACCCGCACAATCCTTGAAAATTTCATCGAAATCGGATGGAAAATATAGTAGTTATGGCTGTTCCTAGGAAATTCACGTTTGCGATTGCGCACTGGCTACTATCAGTCCACAGGAGATGGTTTTCATAGGGGACCATCTACACGTCAATCTGAAAAATCCTGAAGAATTACACCAAATTTGGATGAAACATGTAGACGTTATGGCTGTTACAAGGTAATCAGTCTGGAAGCAATGATTTTCATAGGGGGCCATCTACACGCTAACCCGCATAACGATTTCTGAAAATTTCATCGAAATCGAACCATAACTTCGTACCTATAGTTTTGCCCGTTACAAGGGATTTCGTGACTTACAGACAGAAAATTATTCAGGAAGCCATTGAATTTTCAGAATCGAATGAGACCACCCAGAGCTCTGTAGGACCAACCGTGAGAACCCCAAGAGAACTTAAGGGTTGGACTTCTGACAAATCTGAAACACGATTGTGACCAAGGTTCAAATTTTAGCTGACCAAGGTGCGATCGTTGTTTCTTCTTTGAGTTGTTCTCAGTTTTGCGTCCTTAGCAACCAGCGCTAATCACTTTGCAAGCGAGTGATCTGTTTAGAAAAATAATAAACCTTTGTGTAATAATTTGCCCCGTTTTCCAACCTTGAAAAGTGAAAACATTGCTTCAGCTACCTTTGTTGATTCGGAAGCAATATGGATTGGAGATCCTGCAGTAAATCCGGAAATCAATATGTTGACGGCGTTTATTGCAGAAAAAAATATCGAAGTGTACGGGAAAATGGCAAGTAGGATTCTCCCTACTTACGTATGGAATGATAGATTAGTACTCTCCAGATTAGCTCGACAGTTTGGAGATCGATGCTAAACGTGGCAAGATCTAGAAAAATTTAAGTGGAGAACGAATTTTATCATTGTTTCGAGACCTTTTACTCGTCGTAAGCGAGTGGGTAGTTTACAAGTGATGATGTATCCAAAGATCCTTTATCGGTGAAAGTCCTGAACGACGAGCAATCCCGACGGGTCCAGGTGGCATCAGAAATACCGAATTTCTCCAACTAAGTCCTTCAGGGAGCGAGTCGTGTTCTGCGGTTGCATCTTCTTCTTACTGATTCCTCTTATCTCGCGGGGGTCCATAGGAGGTTGTGAAATCAGAGTTAGTTGCTGGCTCTTTCTCAAGGGACTTCCTTCTTCATTGCTCCCTCAAGCCAGAAGTGATTGGCTCACCCGCGGTAGGCGACGCGTGTCCTTAGTTGGCTAAGATCAACCCTCCAGGTACGATTGTGATTCTTGATACCTAAACGTAGATAATTATCTTGCATCATATCATTCATATCCTCATTACACCCTACAGCACATCGTGAACATGCCAGACTCTCATGCAGTAACGAACTACATCACTCGCTATGGAGTTGTGGAAACCAATTTCATATCTATGAAGGCTATGCAGCATGATTCGATTAGCGAATTTCTTAAGGAATATTTTAACCAATTTCTAGCCATTTTTGATCCATAATGTATTGCTTCCGAGTCTACCAAGTAGTGGGAGCGTTGTTTTCACTTTTCAAGGTTGAACAAATAATGTTCTCCAAAACCAAAATTCCCACTCGCGTTTTACGTTTTAGGCCTTCTTTAACAATTTTCGTGCCGTGTCTGTCTGTGTGTGTGTCTATCATCGGGCAAAACTATACGGAGTTATAGTCCGATTTTGATTAAACTTTCAGGGATTGTGGGTTGGCGTATAGATGGTTCCCTATGAGGGTAGTACAAGGTATTTAGGGATTGGTATTTTGAGATTAGCTACTTACTGTGCATCGGATCATCTATACATGGTTCTATCCATCTCGGGTTATGGGTACGAGGAAGCTATGTGCCTCACCCACTTGACACACTTTTATTTCTTTATTAGGTAGATATTCTTATTGGGAATTTCACGCTAATTCGGAAAATTCCACTGATGGAAAAAAATTAATGGACCCCCCATAAAAAAAACTTATACATTAACACTACCTATTTTTACGACTTAAAAAAGAAAATAAATGAACTATATTATGAGAAAAAAAATTAATGTCCAAAAATCACCTCACAAAATATTCGCGTTCACGGTCTCATTCAGTGCCCACTGATGCATTGTATTTTTTTTTTTTTTTTTACGAATTTAGGGGTTGTAGTATTTTTACTCGTGTAGGTATTGAGAGTAATTAGTAATTATGAGAATGTATGGATTATGAGAAAACAGACAGGATTATACAACTAACTACATTATTTTTATATCAGTTTCCAAGATAACAACTGAAGCATCTCGGGTAGTATAAATAGCAGCTGTAGTAGGTGATTATCGAACTCTACATCTCCCTTTCTTTGAATTATTTTAATAACACATTCGTGTTAATAACTTTTTTATGGAGGATATCTCGATGGTCTCGTGATTGTTCAGCCACTTCTATGAATCGAGTGTTATGTAGATGTACTGGAATCGTTTGTACTGTCTTCTCCGTTCACAGCGTTTCCGGGCTGATTATCGAACTTAACGATGAGGTGCTATCAATTTCTTCTTACGGTGTTTCTATTCGTGCATCTTACGAATGATCTTAGGTACTGAGCCTTGGAGACCCTCCGTCACCAATAGCTGATTCGGCAATCGGCCTGCTCCTCTTTTGGCGCCGAAATTCCTTTTTAGTCTCTGATTTACTTTGTGATCATTTCAAATGAATTGCTCCAATTGATGTTTCTCGATTCGCCAAAAGGAGTTCAGGGAAGGTAGTATCTTACAGGTTTAATCATTTCAATAATGAACCTTTTGATTAAAGAAAGAAAACAATTGTAACCTCCCCTCAAAATGTAAAGGTTTACGATTCAAGGGACGTAAAATCCCAAAATCGTATAAAAACGTTCCCGACGGTCCGCCGTACGCGGCACTTTCTTTACTTCCCATGGGCCAATTTGATAAAATTTGTTATATGGGCTCCAAATGGGGTCTAGTTGTGCCCCGAAGCTTTCGATTATCGTCAGTCACTTCTAAGGGGTGAAAAGCTGGGGAAAAGTTTCCAAAACACCCTACTTCGAAAACCTTCGATATACAGATAGTGTTCTGACGATTTTTATAAACAGCACCTCATTGAAAAGCACTCACTAAGGTCCTTGAATTAGAAAAATGAAATAAAGTGACCACAGTAGTCCTGCTTTTTCAACTCTTTGCCCTACATTGGCGAAATAGTAACTACAAATAATTTGTAGTTACCATAATATTCAATAATTATTATTGAAACACTAATCTGTAACACAGATCAGTTGTTGTTCTGAACTTTTACCTGTTTATCGCTTGTGCGATAAGTCGCTCGGCTGCCGTCGTCTTTTGTTCTCTTCCCTTCCCCTTTAATTCTTAAGCTACTGGTGATCAACATCTTGAGTTCAGTTGAAGCGTAGGCTTCGTGAATGTTGAATAATAAACCCACGACACTGCACAGTAGGATTTGTACGACGTGTGGCGTACCTCGAGTACCTTTTCTGGGTTTTTGAGCACAATCGGATTTATATAAACCTCTGTTGGCCCTCAGGGCTCGTCACGAAAAGTATGTATCAATTTATACTTTATGTTTAATACCTAATTTACGAAAAACTTGATTATTTCGCGTCTTTCCTTGGTGTGGTATTAATAGCCTCAAAACTAGGTCACGGGGTAGTTTCCCGTGGATTCAGTTTATTTCATCGAATTATTCGATAACCAATTGTAATAACTTTAGTTGATTAAGCCGATGAATGAGTTCGACCAGTTCAATGTAATTATTTCATCAACATTACTTAGTGCCTATGCAAATGTGCTAGGTACCTACTTGACTGCCTTTTGAAGATAAATTCTATTATTTTTGGGTAATTTACTTTTCAGTTGTGGAAGTATTTTCTGCTTGATGTATTGCATAATCTTCGCTTCGCTGTTGGTAGATTACCTAATTGCTTGTCTGAAAGATCATATGCATGGTGAGATGCTGATATACCTGAATTTTTACTTCTTCATACTACTGTTTTCCTTTTCACGCATCTTTACTAAGTAGGTAAGTCTGTTCCTTTTTATTTTCTAACTCTATTTTCTTTTCCCCTTCCAGGGATCTTTTCTTTTTGTAACTTCTTCTCTTTCTCTGCAAGAAACTTTTCTGGAATCGCCGGTTCTTGCCATCATATCTACAACCTCGTAGCCTTAGTCATAAGTAGGTACTAGAAGGATAAAAAAACAATAGGGAGTTTTCAATATTTTTGTACATGATTGATCACCAGAGTGTTTGAAAATATAATTTTATCGCATTTAACCAAGATATATAGAATTCTATATCTTACTGCCCCCACCATTCCAATACCTCCTCAATTGGATAGGTGTAAACTTTTTATCAAGGAGTGGCACCCACTTTTTTTAGGTAGTTTGATTTTGAATTTAGAAAATTAATACGCACTTATCCTTGGCCAGCCTCGCTCACCGACGAACTAGCCAGGGTGGGTAATGTTATTGGGAAAATACTCGTAACAAATCTACGCGCAGAAAAGGTGTTTTCAATGCATCACATTAACCTAGTCAACAATTCTCGATGATATTCTTCCACAACTATGAAATCCTGAAGACTTTTGGCTCTCCGTCAGCACAATGGAGATCTGAGCAACCAAAGAGTGCCTTGATGACGATCTGTAGACTCGCAAAAGTTTGAATGAACGACACCAATTTCACTTGTTCAGCCATTATTCCAACAATTGGTACGGTTTTATACAACAAACAACTGCAGAGCTCACTGAAAGCTGAGATAAGCGAGAATTTCACCGTATTCCAGTGAATAACATAAATAACACTAAACTATCACATAATCTGGTAATTATGTAATGTAAAATCAAACCATTGAAACCAACGATATAACGAATATTCCAATCATGTTGGGTGAAACCCCGGGATGACACACATTGCCTTCTAGAAGATGAAAACCTGTAGTCGAATTGCGTCTTTGCCACAAGTCACGTCAGCAGTGCTATCTGGAGCACTCCCTTTTCTGAGAACGGATAAACGAGTGATCTACGTCTCCAAATACGAAACAGCGTTCAGCTGACTACCGATGAAATTGTGGGAAAACGTCTCGGTGTTGCTGGTATAGTGAGGTCGACGGATCACTGCAGCCTTGGCAGTAAAACAATCCCTTTCCCCGCTCCAAGGAGTCGATATTTCCTATGTTGTTGACTCCCCGGCGATGCAAAACGTCAATCTCCACTATCCTAATAGAAGACTCAACACGTGAACCCTCACAATCTCTGAATATTGGTGGAAATTGTAGAAGTTATGGCTGTCACAGGGATTTCACGTTTGCTCCTGCTCACAAAATACTTTCAATTTGGGAGCAATGGTTTTCATAGGGGACCATGTACGCCGAACCGCACAATCCCTGAAAATTTCATCGAAATCGGATGAGAAATGTGGAAGTTATGGCTGTGGCAAGGATTTCATGACAGACGGACAGACAGACCGACACGGAACCAAAATTGTTCCGGAAGGTCTAAAACGTAAAACGCAAGTGGAAATTTTGATTTTGGTGAACATTTTTTTCGGCCTTAAAAAGTGAAAACAAAGCTTCCTCTACCTTGGTAGACTCGGAGGCAAAATTAAATATAAATGAATAAATTTTTTATTAATTTTAAATTAAATTATTGAAGCTGTTCAATCCTTGAGTATGAAGAAATCGATTTCAGATTTTTCAAAAATTATGTTCATAGACGTTGCAATCTCGTCTATATGAATGTCTAGTCGATTGGGGAAATCAAATAATCAACCAAGAACAAATTAAATCTCACAAATCCAAGTTTTCTTTAAGAAACGTAGGAATTTTGAACAGGTGGTATAAAAGTTATAAAATATGGAGTTAGAATTCATCGGTGGATTATTAGAATCAAACGAGAACAATGTACGAGTATCTACGAACGTGGGACTCCTCGATGAATATTCATCTTAAAACACTTACCATTCGGTTGCCATTTAATCGATCGACCAATATGAAATAAACACCAAGTTTAGGCAGCTGAAAAAATCTAACGATCGAGCAATAAATTACGATGAACGGCCAATCGGTTTGAATCAATATCCCGTTCATTCGTTCATTGAAAAGATGACCCATCAGAACTGTCCAGTTATGAGTCAATTTGGACTGCGGGTGCAGCTTCCACCGCCTCCAGTCGTGTCGAATGGTCGACCTTTAGACGACTGGATCCGAACTAGACTGCATCCCGATGACGAGATCTGTTACGCGATTGACATTACAGCCTGATTTTCCTTTCTTCTAGGGTAAAAGAACAATATCTCCATTTCCCGGTAGATACCGCAGGATATTATGTCGAAGGTGGAGAGGATTTCGTTACGTACTTACCAATTACCAACTGCGTATTTCGTAAACTGGAAATGTTCTCCTAAAATGTTTGATGAGCCTGAAATACCAAGATCCCTTCCGTAATTCTCAGGTGATTTGGTTATCTGTGGCTAATTATCCCGCTTTGCCTTCATAATCGTGCCCAATTCGAAACGCCTTGTGGGCCAACGTTTCTCGATTACGTTCAATTCGTACTGGAAATGGAAGCAAAGATTGCGGGTACTGTGAAAGTGACGTCATTATTATACAATTGGAGGCTTATTTGGAAAGGCATATATCCATACTATTAATGTACAATGTAATTACCTACATCATCTTTTGTTCTAAAACATTTTATTTGTTTCAGGTGCCTCCGCAACTTTCTGATCTGCAATCAGGTGAGCCCATCAGTACATAATTTTCGTTTTAGTGAGTTACTTCCCTCAACCAACATTGAAAGGGAAACGCTGCAAATTATTACACAAAGGTTTATCATTTTTCTATATAGATCACTCGTCTGCAAAGAACACGGCTTGGCCATTGTTACCACCAACCAACTTGAAGAAAACATCGATCGCATTTCGGTCAGCTAACATTTGAACGGAGATTCGGTCTCTTTTGCGATTCACACTCGTGTTTCTGGTTTATCGTGAGTCCAACCCTTAAATTTCCGTAGGGAACAAACGGTTTGTCGTACAGGGCTCCGCGGGGTCTCAAAAAATTCTAAAAATTCTATGCTATCTTAAATTGATTGAAAAACAATACCTTTATATCAAAATTTTTTTAGTTAAGGCGTTTTTAAAATTTTAAACTTTATTTTTTTTTCAACCCTTAAAATTGACCTACATCAACCAAAATTTTCGGGGCACAACTAGACCCCAAATGGAGCCTACATACCAAATTTCATCAAAATCGGTCTATGCAAAGTGGGGAAAAAGCAGCGTACGGCGGACGGACGGCCAGATTTTTATTCGATTTTTGAAACTTCCCTTGAAACGTAAACCAACAAACTTTATGGGGGGGAGGGGGAAGGGGGGGTTAAAAAAATTTCTTGGTCGATGCCAAAGGTTCATTATTGAAAATAAATTGGTGCCGGTTGAAAAATGTCCCCTGAGGCTTTTGGTTGATGGCCGTCCCTTCTAAGGTGTGAAAAATAAGAGTTGGAATTTTCAATACGCCCTAGCTCAAAAACTCTCTATATAAAGGTTTTTTCATCAATTTAAAAAGTATTGAATTTTTAGAATCGAATGAGACCATCCAGAGCTCTGTAGGACCAATCGTTCACTCCCTACAAGTAAGGACGAACAATAAAGCAGAAACACAAACGTGAATCTGAAATGAAATTTTTATGGGCCGATTTTGATGAAATTTGATATATGGGCTGAAATAATAAACCAAAAATTGGTGCCGGTTGAAAAATGTCCCCTGAAGCTTTTGGTTGATGGCCGTCACTTCTAAGGGGTGAAAAATGAGAGTTGGAATTTTCAATACGCCCCAGCTCAAAAACTCTCTATATATAGGTTTTTCATCAATTTAAAAAGTATTGGATTTTTAGAATCGAATGAGACCATCCAGAGCTCTGTAGGACCAATCGTTCACTCCCTATAAGTAAGGACGAGTAATAAAGCAGAAACACAAACGTGAATCTGAAATGAAACTTTCATGGGCCGATTTTGATGAAATTTGGTATATGAGCTCCATTTGGGGTCTTGTTGTGCCCTGAAGCGTTTGCTTTTTGCCAGTTTCATCTAAGGGGTAAACAGTGGGGAAAAACATTTGCGATATACAGGTATCGTTTTGGTTTATTATTTTCAATAATGAACCTTTGGAATCGACCAAGAAAAAATATTTTTTAACAACCCTCAAAATTTGATGGTTTACGTTACAAGGTACGTAGAATCCAAAAATCGAATACAAATTTGGGCGTCCGTCCGCCGTACGCTGCACTTTCCCCACTTAGCATTGACCGATTTTGATGAAATTTGGTAAGTAGACTCCATTTGGGGTCTAGTTGTGCCCCGAAGCGTTTGCTTTTGACAGTTTCATCTAAGGGGTAAACAGTGGGGAAAAACATTTGCGATATACAGGTATCGTTTTTTCATTAATTTGAAATAGCTACAATTTTAAAGAATTTTCTGATACCACCCAGAGTTAAGTGGGACCAATCGTTTGCGTGATGAGGATAATTTATTACCTAATTAGTGGATGATGATGACGTTTTTTTCTCAATTTAAGAAACCGTTCAATTTCTAGAATCGAATGGCACCACCCAGGCGATCAAAATGAGCCTTAATTGTGAAATTTATCGGAACACGTGGGCGCCAGCCTGGCTAGGTCCCTTATCGTGTGGGGATGGAATATCTACTCCACTACAACCACCTCCTAACATAAATTTGTTTTAATTTTATCATTTGGTCTATTTCTCTTTTTGTCGATTTCAATAAAATTTTTAAAAACGGTTGAATTTGTAAGTGCAAGAAAAAGTTTGTTCCAATTCATAGCGCTGGAAATGTCTTCAACGTTTCACAGCTCACTCAGTGACGTCGGTCGGTACATGTCAACCATGTACACGAGTATCCAAACCCCATGGATTATCATTGCATTCTCAGTTTTCATTGAATTATCTGATTCATAATACTTTCTATCCAGAAAATATGAATACAATTTAATGCCGAATCATGTAGTTGGTACCATTGTACTCGATCTGACGCTCTTGGCGTCTGATCGTTTTTGTATCTTCCCACTTCGTCACCAACCGTCTTCTCGACTTGCTTTCGTTTCACTTTGCATCTATTCGAGTCATTCAATATTAATTGAATTAACTTAATATTAAATTTTTTAAGTGACTCTTAAAGTCACTGTTTCGTCTAAATAATTTTCGCATCCCCGAATCCAGACCTTCGTTCAACGGTGAGTTCTTTCTATAATAAATATGCATGGTATTTTGGTACCTATCTTTCGTTTACACTCAAGTTTTGGTGATCTAAAAAAATTTAGGCTCGCTCGTTGAAGCTTTCAGCCGATAAATAACATTTTTCGTAGCCCAACAGACATTCACGAAAAATAGGCATTTGATGTATTCCCTCTTAGGAAACAAGCTTCATGAGGTGCGAGTTTTTGATATAGGGGATCGAATACCCCTCCCTCCCGACCAGCTCCTGGTCCTTAGAAGGTAGTTGAAAGTTGTCTGAGTTACTCTGTGTTGGTCGAATGATTAGTCAGAAACACGAGTGTGAAGCGCACATGAACCTTCAAGAGTCAAGAGTCAAGATATTTTTTATTGTGGAACCAAGAGAATGGTATAACAATAGTCAAACAATGTAAAACAGATAACGCAGTATATAAAAATTCAACAACTAACACCAACTACATATATTAAAAAATTCATCAACATTATATAACTCAGCCATAACAAGAACATTTTTAAAGGACCGTCTGAAGTTCACACCGGCCAAGGTTTGCAGCTGAACAGGGAGATGGTTGAAGAACCTGACCCCCTGCTGCAGAGGGTTTGAGCGGAGGGACGCAGATAGACGCACCGGAGGAGGACGGAGAGCACTACGCTCATGATCATGAATGCCGCAACCCTGCTGAACTCTGTCCAGGTTTTATTTTATAAACAGTAATGCCTGGTATACGTAAAGGCCTGGTATGGTCAAGCACTCTTTTTAAACAAACCTCTGCAAGAATGGCCATAGCCCAGGCCAAAAACAATTCGCAGTGCTGCTTTCTGTAACCAGAAGATGAACTGATTATGGGCGGAGTTTCCCCAGAGGACGATACCGTAACTAGCCCTGCTCATGAAGAAAGCAAAAAATACCATCCTCAACGCATGGGGCGACAGTACTCTGGAGAGTTTAAGCAACGCAGAGTTGCATTTGGCCAACTGTGAGGCCAAGTGGTCAGTATGACTCCGCCAGGACAATCTGTTATCACACGAGGATTCCCAGGAAATTCACTGTATTCGTTAGCGGGCTATTAAGGTTGAGTCTCAAGTCTTGGGTCTTGCTGTTGTTCACCAGCAATGAGTTTGCCCTACACCAATCACCAATCAGGCTGTCAGAGGCGGCCAAACGATCCGCAAGTGACACCGACGGAAGTGAGCCTAATTTCAGCTGATCAAATACTTTTCCGTTTCGTCGAATAGAATTTCATCTCACTTACTTGTGCTTCTTTAACAACCAAGATTCAAATTAATTGAAGGCGCCCACAGCTTTGGGATGTTTTGCTGGTAGGAACTTTCTGTCAAAATAGACGACTGTTAACCGTGCTCAATAATATGGTTGGTAGGCACTATTGACGGAAAAACCGTGTTCTTCGCAGACGGGTGATCTTTACAAGAGAAAATAATAAACCAAAATTCAATAAAATGGGGGGGGGGGGGGGGGGTAATAATTTTATTCCTCGCTCGATTGCAAAGGTTCATCATCGAACATAATAAACCGAAAGGTGGAGTAGAATTGGCTAAACCTGGAAAGTAGGTTCATTAACGTTCTCAGAGATGATGCTGTAGGATCAAGCGCCTTCCAAGTAGGAAGTACCTCCTTTCACGGTCGCTCACGTGCAGGAATGAAGACCCGAGCAAGTCATTAATACTCGGTACCCAATAAATGTCAGTCACTTTTTATTTCAAGATATAACTCAGTTTTTTCTCGCTTTTTTACGGTTAGGTAGGTCGCTATGACGTGACGAGATTCCCATTCTGACGTAAACGGCTGAATACCGTTGTTCCTGGTCATGCACATCGTCGATAGTGGAAGAAAAGAGTTTTTCGAACCGGTGCTGGTCAAAAACGCTGCATATTATTACAAAAAGGTTTATTATTTCTATATAGATCACTTGTCTGCAAAGAACTCGATTTGCCCTACCATCTACTACCTACCTAGTTCACAATCAAGTTAATTTGGAAGAAGTAAACGCTTCACACCCAATTCGAAAAAATAGGGAGTTGGGGTGCCTTCATTAGGAAATATGATAACTGGTTGCTAAGGACGCAAAACTGAGTACAACTCGAAGAAACGAACAACGATCGCATTTCGGTCAGCTAAGATTTGAACGGAGATTAGGCCTCTTCTGCGATTCACACTCGTGTTTCTGATTTATCGTAAGTCCAAACCTCATAGGTGAACGGTTGGTCCTACAGAATCTGGTTGGTCTCATTCGATTCTAAAAATACAATGCTATTTTAAATTGACGAAAAAACAATACCTTCATATCAACATTTTTTGAGTTAGGGTATTTTCAAAATTTTGACCCTTTTTTTTCCAACCCTTAGAAGTGACTGACGTCAATCAAAAGCTTCGGGGCACAAATAGACCTCAAATGTGGGGCCCATATACCAAAAGTGTCGCGTTCGGCGGACGGACGGCAAAATTTTTATTCGATTTTTAGATTCTACATATCTTGAAACGTAAACCGACAAATTTTTAGGGGCGAATTCCAAAGGTTCATTATTGAAAATAATAAACCAAAAGGGAGAAACCTGATTTAAAAACGCTACCTAGATTTCTTTTTTTTCGCAAAGAAAACAGCTTTTCTATTGGTTAACATTGTCGTTATAATGAACTACTAAGTTTAATCAACAGTTATTGTGATCAATAATAGTTACTATAAACTGTATTATCGCGCAAAATTCACGATCAAGTTTATAGCGATAGGGAATATCTACCAGAATTAACTTTATTATGCGAGAGTTGTGGTTGCCTTCATACCGAAATTTGGTGGCTAAATAAAATAAAATTTAGTAAGCTGATGAATGGAAAACCGACCTACTCGTAGTTCCGTCAGTCAATATTGATTTGATTCACACTCGTGTTTCTGATTTATTTTTCATCCACACCTCATGTCCTTATTGTGGGTGGGTGTTGAATTGCAACTCCTTTTTGTTTGGGGGTTGCTTTCGGAGATTGTTGTGTTTTCTGAAAATCCACTATCGATAGAAACGATTTTCTCAAGTCCTGATTTCTTGGATTCTTTCAAATTGCCACTCTGACTTCTTCGACTTTTGCATGTCTTTCATATTGTGGTTCTTCATGGAATAGTGCTACCAAATCTTCTTCCACAAATCCAGACCGTAACATTCCTCTCTCCATACCTGCAGTTGCAATATAATTTTGATGTGGAGTCATTCTTTTTTCCTTACTACTTCAGCTCTCTTTCTTCCTGGGAATTTTCGTTCAATTATTTATTGGTATCTTTTACTTCTGGTTTCAAATGTTCAATATCCAATTCGCGTTCATACTGATTTACCGTGTTTTCGAGAAATTCAATGCATTGCGTTCGTATTTGGAAATTTCTCCTTCTTTCTAGTTCGTTTTCTTCTTTTTAAATTCTTCTTTTTAGCACTGTGTCGAACCACGCTCTTTCTACCACTGAAGTAAAGATGTATATCTACTTCTTTTCTTCTATTTGAGCACTTCGTTTTGTTCGGTTGAACATTTTTATTCTCCAACTCAGTACTTTTTCTTTACTAGCCTCGAAGCAATGTGGCAATTAAATTGGGAAAATCGTAATCATCGTAGTGATCATTGAAGAACTAACTATATAGGTAAATTCGTGCGTTCACGACATGGTATAATTACTGAAAATCGAAAAAAACAACAATATCGATACCTTAAAGCACAAAGGAGCTATGTCCAAAAACGGAGTTTTCAGAAAAACGCAAAAGAAGTTTTCACCAGTGCACAATTCCTAAAATAATGGCTTACTACACAAAACTATTTAACTCTTCAACAAATTTTCAAGCTATGATCGTCAAAAAGGTTAATAATAGTTTTGTCAAATTTGAGTTTTTCTGAAATCAAAAAAATTGAAAATTTGGAAGATGGATGGAATTAGCGCTTTTCAACCCGTTTTCAACTTAATAATTTTGTGCTTTAAGGTATCGGTATACGTGTAGGGTACTCTTGAGCTCGGGGTGACGAGGAGTGTATTTTTGAGATGTTTTTAAAATTTTTAACCAGGGGGCTGATCGTATCATTTCAACGATTCGTGCTATGTGCCACACCCTCAAGGATGACTTCTCTCTCATTTAAAGCATTTCGATTTTCTTAACCATAGCTTTTTTTCCAAGAAAGATTTCCATGAAAATTCTTTCATTCATGCTGCATGAATGGACTTGTCCATTGACACTTAGCACTGAGCTGGCTGAGATTAACGAGATGCAAACCACGACTAGCCATCTTCTCAAGACGAACTATTGTGACCGGTACTACGGAATGAACTGGTTCGAAAATGAATGGATTACCTACTCGGCTATCAAGAAAACAATAGACCATAAAACCGAGAGAATCGTTTGTTTCATGAATGAATTCCGAGTCGTAGAATTTTCTTTTGAACCTCTGTCGTTCAAATGAAAAATTAATTGTGTACTCACTAACAATTGCGATTTTCCTTAAACCAACTGAGAAAATGTATTTGCAATCTAATTTTGCGGTTTTATAGCGGAGTTTTCCTCGTTGAGCCGATTTGCATTTATTAACAGAATGATGTTGTTCAACCTCCTCAATAATATTACCTTATGTTCTGCACTGGAATATGATTCTCGACACTTCTACCATCTGACTTGTTATTCCAGCTAGCTCTAACGATTGGACGTTTTGGAGCTGTATTTTGAATGAAATAAACTACGAGTAGGTGTCCAAACCACTGTGTATGATAATGTATAGACTGGTAGCTTGGATAACTACAAGTACCTATACTGTCGCCTAAGATAACTCGAAGGACCACCTCCAGAAGGGAGGAAAGATAAGATGTGGTAGAGCAGTGATAGGTAGTTAAATTGATGAATGATAGATTTGATGATGAAGATTAATGATGTTAAGATAGATAAGATGATGATATTGGATTGATAGATGAGATTGATAGACTATGATAGATGATGATGATATAAGTACCTACTCACAATGATGAAAAATAAGGTGTCAGGTAGTTTAATTGAAAACAACTATATTGATGAAGCATCAACAATACTCAGTTTATTGATATAAGTCAATGGCTCAGGAAAGTCAGAGTGTTCAGGAATTTTGGTAGGTACCTATCCCAACTTGTGAAAGAACCCTAAAGTGGCCACTTAAGACTAGAGAAACCAAATGTTAGGTATTAGAGAAAAGCAAATCTACTAGTCTTTTCTGAGGGTTAGATGTCCTTTTCCTTGATGCAGTTGTATCCAGGGTGAGGGTAATCCAGTCCTCCAGAAGTTGGCCACCAAGGTAGAGAGCACCAGCCCAAGATTCTTCAGCACTTCAAATGCAGGATATTATGGTGATCCCAGATCAGCACTCCAAATGCAGGATACGATGGTAATCCCAGGTATAAAGGGATATCCAAGAGGATTCAGCTTGTCCAATCCTCCAAGTCCATCCTCAAATCCCAGTTGCAAGGTGGGAATTGGGTGAATAGATGTAGTTGTGCCACCAGTGATCAGTTCAGAAGATGCAGGAGAACTCACTCAATTAAATTCATAAATGACTTTGGATGGATGGCAAATACACAACTTGATAATTTCAAATTATAAAAAGGTAGAAACAGGGCTGGTTTTTTTTGCTGGCACATGGGCTCACAGAAGGGAAGTGTTGCAAGATTTGTGTGTTGGTTTGGTGAATATGTGCAGAGAAATGGTCGAAAATAAGGTAAGCGCAAACACACTGCCTTCCTCATTGTCAGAATTTTGCGAGAAAAAATAGCTCAGGATCTCAGCTTTTCAGCGGTGTAGGCCATAGCGTACATAACATTCATATTCGTAAAAAAGTACAAGTTTTTAGGACGTCTCACAAAAAGACTTGGGCGTCCTAATGCGATTAATCTGAGGTGAAGGTCGACAGCACTCAACAGAGAAAAAAAAAGTCTGCCAAGTGGGGGTGGCACATAGCTTCCTCGTATCCTAACCCGATCGTATAGATGATCCGATGATAGGTATGTAGCTTATCTCAAAACGAGCAATCTTTAGAAGTGCCTTGCACCCTAATATGGGACCATCTACACGTCAAGCTGCACAATTTCTGAAGATTTCACCGAATTCGGGAGAAAATATGAATGTTTCAAGGAAATTCAAGTTTGCGCATGCGCTCTAGCTACTATCAGTCCGGGGGCGATGATTTTCATAGGGGACCATCAACATCCCAATCCGTACAATATCTGGAAATTTCATCGAAATCAATACATGTTACCTTTACAGTAACTTTGTATAGTTTTGCCCGTTATTAGGGTTTCAAGACCCCCCCTTTCAGGACCCCCCTGATTCACCCTAATATTTCTATTGGTATGGGAGCCTCGAATTTGAAGAGCATTTTGAAATCCTTGATCTACGATACCCAATATGCGAATTCGAGTCCCCCCCCATCGCCAATGATGCCGATGTGGCCCGATGTGGCCGATGTGGCCGATGTGGCCCTTGGCTTCCCGAACTCCCTTCCGCCACCGGGCACAGTCACCCGCCTGAGACCTCCGCAATCCCACCACCCGGAGGTTCTTCAAGACATCATCAAGCCAGTGACTCCGAGGACGACCTCTTCGTCTTCTACTTTCCATCCTAGCTCGCAGCTTCATTCTCAGGCAGGCGTCCTCTGGCAAGCGATCGACATGTCCCAGCCATTGGATGCGCCCAGCTTTGATGAATCGGACAATGTCTTCATGTTTTAATAATTCATCAATTTCTACATTCTGTCTTGCTCTCCACCCTTGGCCCCCTCTGACCGCTCCATAGATCCTTCTCTCAAATGTTCGCAGTCCATCCTCTTCCTCAGCCCGCATGGTCCAAGCCTCCGATCCGTAACAAACCACAGGCCGCACTAGGGATCTATATAGCCTCATCTTCTTTGATCTGGAGATCACACGGCTCTTGAAGAGTTTTATATTGGCATAAAATGCTCGGCTGCCTGCCATTATTCGTGAGCATATCTCATCCTGTACCTGGTTTCTATTCGTGGCCAAGCTCCCCAGATAGGTGAAGGACCTGACTTCATCAAACCTATAAGAACTAAACGTCACTCATCTGGGGACCCGCTGGACACGGCTCGGGGGAGATATCTTGAGGTATTTAGTTTTGCTTTCATTTATTCGTAGACCCCCTTCATGCAAAACCCCAAAAGCCTCCTGCAGGGCATCAAGACTTCGCCCCAACACAGCAATGTCATCAGCTTAAGCCTGAATCTGCCATGTTCTGTCGACAATTGTACCCTTTTTATCTGCATTCTTGACAGCCTCCAATGGTGCCAGTCTCCAAGAAATGTCATCTGTTAATTTTGGTAGACAGTCCTTCGAAGTTCACATCCGTATTCAAAGTGAAACACACAAAAACCCACGAAATATGCAGTTTACGGTACCCTGGCACCATGGTGGCACCACTATTTGTTCCATGGTGGTACTGAGAAAAATTCATAAAGAATTCATTTAGGTTTATTGAGGATGTTTCCTCAATTTCAAAGCTTGGGTACAATTAGTAGGCAATGAAGGAACCGAAATCTTGAACAATTGGATATTTTGTGAATATTATCCCCCCACTCGCCCTCTCCCATGCTAATTTTGATACTCAGGACAAATAGTGTGCAACTCAGGAGTTATCTGAGTAGAATAAAAAATGAATCATGCAAATCGGTTGGAAATTGAAACCTGGGCAGATTTTAAAGGATCATGCCCGAAACCCATGTTTTTTATGCATTAAAAGGCGAAATCCAAAATTCGGCGACGTAGTGAACAACTAATAGATTTTTGCGTCGAAAACATTTTTTTTTGGTCGATTCCAATGGTTCAATATTGAAAATAATAAACCAAAAGAACCACGAAAATCGGTTGAAAACTAAGCCCTGCGCAGAGTACACAAGATTATGTCACACACACACTGACATACACCTATGGGTTTTCTTTCGGGTTTGGATTCAGAATGATCTAAAACGGATTTGTACGTGGTTATTCGTTTTGGTTTATTATTTTCAATAATGAACCTTTGGAATCGACCGAGAAAAAAAAATTTTAACACCCCCTCAAAATTTGATGGTTTACGTTTCAAGGTTTACGTTTCAACCTACGTAGAATCCAAAAATCGAATGAAAATTTGGCCGTCCACGGCACTTTTGCCACTTAGCATTGACCGATTTTGATGAAATTTGGTATGTAGGCTCCATTTGGGGTCTAGTTGTGCCCTGAAGCTTTTGGTTGATGTAGGTCACTTCTAAGGGTTCCAAAATCAATTTTGAAATTTTGAAAACGCGATATAAAGGTATTGTTTTTCCTTCAGTTTAAGATTCTATAGAATTTTCAGAATTTTTTGAGACCACGCGGAGCTCTGTAGGACAAACCGTTCGCTCCCTACGAAAATTTAAGGGTTTATATTGAAACATATATATATAAATCAAAACACGAATGTGAATCGCAAAAGAGGCCTAATCTCCGTTCAAATTAGAGCTGACCGAAATGCGATCGATGGTTGGTGAGTTTGATTTTTTTTAAATTTTTTTTTTCTTTTTTCTTCATATTGGATGGTTGGTGATTTTGTAGACGAGTGATCTATACAGAAAAATAATAAACCATTGTGTAATAATTTGCAGCGTTTTTTGTTGAGCGTTGTCCCCGATTATCGCATAAGGACGCCCAAGTCTTACTGTGGGACGTAAAAAGTGTGCTTAAATGAAAACGACGTTTTCGCCTAATTTGGTTAGGCTAACTGCCTCCTTGAGGGACTGAGGAAAGTATAAATTACAGGGAGTTTCAAAAACCGAGTGTGCGCATTACGAATGTCGGGAAACAGTCGTCGAGTGAGTTACCTACTGGACCATGAGCTAAGTGGCCGTGGACGCCGTATCCGCCGGGACGAATGTTCTCTTACGTAAAACTCGGGTCGACGCTTGAGGAAAATGCCCGAGAAATACCCACTATAGCTACAGGGCAATGGAAAACCTTGAGAACCCGCAAAAATTGGGGACAATGAAAGTGGTCAAGGACGAGTTTTCCCTGTCTTTGAATCAGTTCAATCTTCATGGGTTACAGACGAGAATCAGAAATGTTCCTTCTAAGATAAATTTGACTTTACTTTACTATTTACTTCACTCAATCAATCTTCAGCTTTTATTTGTCATGGAAACACTAGGTGCATTGACATTGGTCACAACAGAATACAGGGAGTCCACGCATAAGACATTTAACCCCCTCTAGGGTTCAATTCTACAACTAATTCCCAACAAAAAAATCTTCATTGCAATTTCTTTTTAAACTCTCGTTTTATTGAGTTTTTTCACCTTCAGGTTTTTCGACGTTACATCTAAAATGGCTGAACTACCTAAATTATTTATAATATAAACGTAAAAATAGACACATATTTCGAAAGAGCGTTCATTTATCTCATCTTCCTGGATTTTTTTTCTTCCTGTCGAAATTTTTTTTTTACAAAATTTCTTCAAGTAGGCGAAGAATTGTACCTAACACGAGAATTTCTCACTTTTTAAAATACTGTTTTTTGAGGTGCCTTAAGTATTCAAACAAAATGAGCCCGCACGGGTTCAGGAAAAACTTCTCAGCTTTCCAACTGTATAAATCAATACTTTTGCCAAGTGGGTGTGGCACGTAGCTTCCTCGTGTCCTTAACTCGATTGTATGTAGTTTATTTCAAATCTTCAATCTCTAAGTACCTTGTCTACCCTCATAGGGGACCATCTACACGCCAAACTGCACAATCCCTGAAAATGTCATCGAAATCGGACAAAAACTTCGTATAGTTGTGCCCGTTACAAGGATTTCATGACAGACGCAAAGTCACGAGACCAAAATCGTTCAATAAGGTCTAAAACGTAAAACGCAAGTGGAAATTTTGATTTTGGAGAAAATTTTCTTTTCAAACTTGAAAAGTGAAAACAGCTTCCGCTCCCTTGGTAGACTCGGAAGCAAAATGTTTTGCAATCGAGTTTAGGGGAAAAATTTGTGTTTGAACAGGGAAAAATGTGAATTTAAAAAAAAAGAAATCAGCAGATTTCTCCCCAAAATTCCATTGTATTTTTTTAGATATACCTTAGATATATTTACCTGAGAAAGCTCAGATTTTGGGCAACATTTTCCTTTAACCCGTACGCGTTTTCACCGGTTTGTTTCAATTCTTCACGCACCATAAAAAAACAGTAATTAGTAATAAATAATAAAAATGAGTAATTCTGGTCTCAGGTCCAATTTTTCGTCTTCTTGACCTACTGGAAGAAAAATCCAAACTAATACCTTAGGGAGATGGGATAAAACAGCGGTATTTCCAAAAATATGTCTACTCTCAAGTTTTTTTCGTAAATTGAGGGAGTCATGGTCGAAACACAAAAAAAAAAAAAAAATCTCGAAAAAACAAGGGTTTAAAAAATGGAAAGAGGAATTTTTGTTGGAAATTAGTTGTAGAATCGATCCCGAGAGGGTTAACACGTGTGGTGTTGGTTTACTATGAATATGGGCACATTAATGATGAATTCCCCTCGTCAAATTTGTCAATCTGTCGAGGTACACTGAAAACCAAGTTCACAGACCGCAAGTACCCGCAGAAGGTATGAAGGCGTATGAAGACTCCCCCTGGACGTATCTCCCTTTGGCATGTCCTCCATTAGCCGTATCTCCCCTTAGAAATAAGTCCCCTTACATATGATTTCCCTTAGACGTATCTCCCGTTGAATATGACTCCCCCTTAGACGTATGTCCCCTTACATTTGACTTCCCGTAGACGTATCTCCCTTTACATATCGATACCACAATAGCTATGTCCAAAATGAGCTATGTCCAAAAAAGGAGTTATGAGAAAAACGCAAAAGAAGGTATCACCAGAGCACAATTCCTAAAACAATGGCTTATTACACCAAACTCTTTAATTTCTTCAAGAAGTTTTCGAGCTATAATCGTCAAGAAAGTAGTTAATAGTTTTGTTGAATTTGAGTTTTTCTGAAGTTGAAAATAAATTTAAAATGTGGAAGATGGATGGACATAGCCCCTATGTGCTTGAGGTATCGATATGACTTCCTTCAGACGTACACCTTTGACCTGGTCCCCCTTAAACGTATCTCCAATTATACATTGCTTCCTTAGACATATAACCCTTCAATAGACTTATCCTTCAATATAGGTATCTCCCCTTACATACATATGACTCCCCTTAGACGTATGTCCCCTTACATATGACTTTCCTTAGACTATGTCTCCTTACATATGACTTCCCTTTGACGTATCTCTCCTTACATATGACTTTCCTCAGACTATGTCTCCTTACATATGACTTCCCTTTGACGTATCTCTCCTTACATATGACTTTCCTTAGACTATGTCTCCTTACATATGACTTCCCTTTGACGTATCTCTCCTTACATATGACTTTCCTTAGACTATGTCTCCTTACATATGACTTCCCTTTGACGTATCTCTTCTTACATATGACTTTCCTTAGACTATGTCTCCTTACATATGACTTCCCTTTGACGTATCTCTCCTTACATATGACTTTCCTCAGACTATGTCTCCTTACATATGACTTCCCTTTGACGTATCTCTCCTTACATATGACTCTCCTTAAACGTATGTCTCCTTAGACTTTGTAAGATGTACGAAGTGACCGTCGCTTTATTGTTGACGTCACGCCGCGAGCTGAATCGACTATTCCCGCCTTTAATTCGCCTTCCATCCTATTCCGTCTACACCCCGCTTCCTCCCTTCCGACCAATCCCAGCTACCTCCACTTATTGAAAATATTATCAGTTCTATGAAAGCATCAATCTCGATCTTGTCTATAAAACCCCTCTACCAACATTTAAAATATATTGCAGACTTATCTCATCATAGACGTTATGCATAGCTTCGTTAGGCGTACAACCCCTTAGAGGAATCTCCCCTTGGAGATGGCCTCTCTTAGACATGTCTCCCCTAGGAAGGATCTCCTCAGACGTATCTCACTGCGCCTCAAGAAGAGAGAAGCGAAGAAGGATGTGACGGAGGAGGCCTCGTAAAAGGTACATCGAGATCCGCACGAAACACACAGGACGAATCTCGGCTTAAGAACTCGGGAGGAGGGAAAGGCGGTGAGGTAGTCCTCAGGAGAAAAACTCGACCGTTATGTGGAGGAGGAGGGAGGAGGCCGTGAAACAATCGGCTCAGCTCGCACGCTACTGTCTTATCCAGGCAATATCGCCTTCGCATTTCCACAAAGCCGATCCCTCTGGTTGGGGAGGCGAGGCTAACCGGGCATATCACCGTGCATCTCAGCCGGAGCGAGGGGGGCGACAATGGGCGACCTAGGCCTGGATAAACCGGGACGTGCGGAGGGCGGACCGTAACGAGATCGCTTTGGGGATTTTCGGACGTATTTCGCGGTCGCGAGGCGACACCCTCAACAACGGCTGCACAATATTACTCAACGGCCATGGTGCTCGATGTGGGGATTTCTCCCTATTGAATGAATTTCAACTGATTCTTGAAGAAATTGAAGCAAATTTAAAACAAATTCTACATGTATAATTATACCTGATGACTTACGTAATACGAGGGTAGTTCATAAAGTAAGTGCACTCAAATTTTCCAGACTCGGCAAACAAATTGACTGAAAAAAAACAAAAAACACAGGACATAAATTTCAGTTATTTTCCCACGTAATCACCTTCTCGATTGAGGCATGTTTACGACCTTGAAATTATCTTTCTAATCCTGTCGTCACCTCCTTTGTCCAGTTTGTGACAACTTTTTTAACTGGCATGCTAACAACATGTAACAGTTCCATAATATCTGATGATAGTAATGTCTAGTAGGTACACCCAGGGATGTTGTCGTCATTTGTTTTGTTAGTCAATGTTAGCCGGTGATTTTATTTTCTGTTCCTCGCAGCAGCAGAGTGATATTCATAAAAGTCACAGTCAGTCGTGCACATCAATCAATTTGTCAAATGTTTGCGTTCGATCAAATATTTGCGTTCGAGGCAGTTTGCGATTAGACAAGTCACTCCATAAAAGGCTGGAGGAGGTTAGGAAAATCGTGAAAACATTGTGGTCTAATCGAAATTTCACAATTTGCCTTTATATTCAGTTTAATGTTTCAAAAAAGTCTGCCAAGTGGGTGTGGCACATAGCTTCCTCGTATCCATAACCCGATTGTGTAGATGATCCGATGCATCTCAAAACATCAATATATATGTATCTTGTACTACCCTCATAGGGGACCATCTACTCTCGAACCCACACAGTTCCCGAAAATGTCATAAAAATCGGCTGTCATTTCGTTATGGCTGTTACGAGGGAATTCACGTATGTGATTGCACTCTGGCTATCATCAGTCCAGGGGCGATGATTTTCATAGGGAACCATTCACACGCCAATCTGAACAAACCTGAAGAATTACATCAAATTCGGATGAAACATGTAGAAGTTGGTTGTTACAAGGATTTTTGCGATTTTTAAATCAAAAACATAAACATTCATATTCCTAAAAGTACACGTGAATGAATGAATGAAAACATGCCTTTATTATAAACAATAAATAATACAATTCTTATTAACGAGGAGCAATGCAATAATCGTGGCCACATAGGGCCGTCCGATGAGTTTGCCATAATTAATACATCTTACAACTCTAATACAATACAGAATCCCACAACCTTAATAGAACTGCCTACCTTAAATATATACTTGCAACCCTAATGTGTAGATAACAATTAATATAAATCGATCAAATCAAACAAGTCACCTACATAAATCCATATTCAATCATGGTTTTGTGCCTTAGCTGCCATGCCGCCGAGCAGTACCTAATCAAACTAACATTCCCAGACTTAATAATCCCCAAATACTCTTCCCAGCCAAGTTCTGCCCTACCCAGGTATCGCCGTCTCAAGGTAACCAGAGCCGAACATTTTCCAATGAAATGAAAAGCATTCTCAACTTCGCCACTGCTACCCAAGTCACAAGTCTGATTATTTGACCCATGCGACCTATACTTCAACGCTAAAAGGTCACCCCTGATCTTCAAAACCCACCTACATTGTTGAAACTCCTCAAACTTGCTCAATGGTACTATGTCACTCTCACATCTAAGGGCCACGTACTGAGGGTGATTTCGAGAGCTAAGCACCTTTTCCTCAAATTCGGAATACATTGTTTTGGCTATTAACTCAAGGTATTTTATCGACTAGCGTTTTCCTTAAAGTACACGTTTTTAGGAAGTCTCACAGAAATACTTTGGCGTCCTAATGCGATGGGGTGAAGGAGGAGAGCACTCAACAGAGAAAAAACGCTGCAAATTATTACACAGTGGTTTATTATTTTTCTATATAGATCACTCGTCTACAAAATCACCAACCATCCAATATGAAGGGGGAAAAAAAATCAAAACAAAAAAAATCAAAATCACCAACCATCGATTGCATTTCGGTCAGCTCTAATTTGAACGGAGATTAGGCCTCTTTTGCGATTCACACTCGTGTTTTGATTTATATATATATATATATTTCAATATAAACCCTTAAATTTTCGTAGGGAGCGAACGGTTTGTCCTACAGAGCTCCGCGTGGTCTCAAAAAATTCTAAAAATTCTATAGAATCTTAAATTGAAGGAAAATCAATACCTTTATATCGAAATTTTTTTAGTTAGGGCGTTTTCAAACTTTCAAAATTGATTTTGGAACCCTTAGAAGTGACCTACATGAACCAAAAGCTTCGGGGCACAACTAGACCCCAAATGGAGCCTACATACCAAATTTCATCAAAATCGGTCAATGCTAAATGGCAAAAGTGCCGCGTACGGCGTACGGCGGACGGACGGCCAAATTTTTATTCGATTTTGGTTTATCATTTTCAATGATAAACCTTTGGAATCGACCAAGAAAAAAAAAATTTTAACACCCCCTCAAAATTTGATGGTTTACGTTTCAAGGTAGGTAGAATCCAAAAATCGAATAAAAATTTGGCCGTCCGTCCGCCGGCGCGCCGTACGCGGCACTTTTGCCACTTAGCATTGACCGATTTTGATGAAATTTGGTATGTAGGCTCCATTTGGGGTCTAGTTGTGCCCCGAAGCTTTTGGTTGACGTAGGTCACTTCTAAGGGTTCCAAAATCAATTTTGAAATTCTGAAAACGCCCTAACTCAAAAAATTTCGATATATAGGTATTGTTTTCCCTTCAATTTAAGATTCTATAGAATTTTTGGAATTTTTTGAGACCACGCGGAGCTCTGTAGGACAAACCGTTCGCTCCCTACGAAAATTTAAGTGTTTATATTGAAATATATATATATATTTAAATCAAAACACGAGTGTGAATCGCAAAAGAGGCCTAATCTCCGTTCAAATTAGAGCTGATCGAAATGTAATCGATAGTTGGTGAATTTGATTTTTCTTAATTTTTTTTTTGATTTTTTTTTTTTTTTTTTTTTTTTTCTTCATATTGGATGGTTGGTGATTTTGTAGACGAGTGATCTATATAGAAAAATAATAAACCATTGTGTAATAATTTGCAGCGTTTTTGGATTCTACGTACCTTGAAACGTAAACCATCAAATTTTGAGGAGGTGTAAACATTTTTTTTTCTTGTTCGATTCCAAACGTTCATTATTGAAAATAATAAACCAAAAGTCTGCCAAGTGGGTGTGGCACATAGCTTCCTCGTATCCTTAATCCGATTGTATAGATGATCCGATGACTGATAGCTTATCTTGAAACATCAATCTCTAAGTACCTTGCACTACCCTCATAGTGTACCATCTACACGTCAACTTGCACAATCTCTGAAGATTTCACCGAAATCATTACTAGCATCAATACAATAACTTCCTATAGTTTTCCCCATTAATAGGATTTCATGACAGACAGAAAGACAGGGAACCTAAATATTTCAAGAAGGCCTAACACGTAAACGCTTGTGGAAATTTTGATTTTGTAGAACATTTTTTTCAAACTTGAAAAGTGAAAACCTTCCGCTACCTGTGCTGTGTAACAATTTGCAGCGTTTATAATTAAGTTTTTTGAACCCAACCCTCCTTCCATGTCCTTCCTCGCTGAGTCACCACTCCCCTTTTAATTTCATTCAAAACAGCAGCTAATCATTATTTGCATGTGCCCGTGATTGCAAAATCTTGGATGTTGTTGAAAATTTAATTAATTTATGGAAATCCATTAAATACCTATGTAATTAATTGAATTAGTTTTTGGAAGCATCGGGAATTACAGCCAAGTCCGTTTGGTTGAGATCAATTCAATTTAATGTTAAAATTGAAAATCAATCTACAGCTGATGAAACTGTACATGATGATGTTCATGACTTGCTATGAGCCTTAATTTGCAACGATGACTCGATTTTGGCGGGCATCGGAAGCCAAAAAGCTCTTTCAAACGACACCAATTCAGATCCTTAGGTTGCCTCAAAATTGTATTTCATCAAAACGGTTCCATATTTGCACCTGACGATAACTGGTGCCTTTTGGAGAAGGCGCCAGGCGAACGGGAAGCCGTCGGGATATCCAGTGTCATTCATTTCTCTGACCTCTTGTTCCCTTCATTTTACGTTTCGTCGCAATTTCCGATTATTTAAGGCCGACCTTAGATCCTAGTTCCTCGGGTTGTGTAACTTGGATTTCCTTATTTGTTTTCACTTGTCGGGACGAGCTCTGATTAACCATCCGCAGATGAGACCTGCGAGAATTCTCGTTTTCCTTCGAGGAATGCGAGTGTTCGACCTGCTTCGGGTGGATGAATTTTGCAACTTGTTCCTTCCATTTCCGCCAGGATCTTGCATTATTTTATATATCCTCCCAGGATCTTGCATTATTAATATTTTTCGATTCCTCAAAGACGTGGAAATCGTCCCGAGTGCCAATCCAGGACTGCGCAATCCAGGTGTAGAGGTATCTCCTTAAATCCAATGTCTGTCTTTAAGTAGGCCCTCTACTACACAATGGTTAACTTAGAAACTTCTAATTTATTTACTTTCAACCCTACAGATGGCAAAAGAAACCGACTTCCCAATGTAAATATAAATTTAAAAAAAAATAAAAATAAAAATAAATAAAATAAATTAAAAAAATAAATAAATATGAATAAATATTTTTTACGATAAAATGCATTAAAAAAAAAAGTTTAACATTAAAAAACTATAAGGATGGAGGTTTATCGCAATTATGAGGCCCTTCTCTCGAGAATCTTGGAAGAAGGTTTCGGATTTTCCTATCAGTGTTTTATCAGCGTTTTCCAATATGGGGCAAGTAAGATCCATGAAAATAATGCGTTTCCTTCATGAATTTGCTCAGATGTACCTTGATTATGACTTGTCCATTCGCCCCGCCTGAATGCATTTGTCCATTACCTTGTTAAGTCGATTCTTGTAGGTTTAATGATTATGTTTCTCAAATTTACTTAGTTATTAATTCAAGGAAATTTTGATCACCGACTTAACAATGCCAGCTTCATATGATTACACTGTCAGCTTTATATGTTTATACATGCCGTTTGCATGTGTTGGGTAACTAGAACTTTTTCATGAGTGGATCTGATAACCACAGTTACCCTACGAGGAGCCACTTCAACTTATATCCCCCACCTGCTCGCCTCACCAAATATTTGAAGACTAATCCATCTCACTCTGATGCGCGCTTCTATAATCATCTACCTCAACATTTATGAAGCCTTCCGGTCAACATTACCAAGAAGAATGATTTTGATCTCTGCTGAATTCTACAAAGTTGACTCCTTCTTCGGTATAAAGTTTCACGATACAGTAGCATAGGTGCATTTGTTAGTACCGTAGACTGGGGTGATAGTGATCAATTTCTACAGTCTTTCCTTGAAAACTACCAGTGTAATAATTTAAAAACAAAATTTTTAAATTGTTTATATTCTCCCACATCTTATGAACAGTATCCTATATCAAACTTTGAAACTTCGATGAATTAAGCTCATTAAAAAAACGCTGCAAATCATTGCTCAAAGGTTTATTATTTTATGTATAGATCATCCTTCTGTATAGATCACTGGTTCTCCATCAATAGCACCTACCACCATCTGTATTCTCCCTTGACCTTCCCTCTCAAATTTCAGATCCTGCGTTCAATAGGATTGAAAATGGCTTCGGAGCTCACTCAGCTGATCAGTGATCTGAAGAGTGAAGAAGATCTCCTCGAATGCTGGAGACGCCTGGAAGAGCACTTCCATTCAATAGGATTGAAAATGGCTTTCGAGCTCACTCAGCTGATCAGTGATGTGAGGAGTGAAGAAGATCTCCTCGAATGCTGGAGACGCCTGGAAGAGCACTTCCATTCAATAGGATTGAAAATGGCTTTCGAGCTCACTCAGCTGATCAGTGATCTGAGGAGTGAAGAAGATCTCCTCGAATGCTGGAGACGCCTGGAAGAGCACCTCCATTCAATAGGATTGAAAATGGCTTCGGAGCCCACTCAGCTGATCAGTGATGTGAGGAGTGAAGAAGATCTCCTCGAATGCTGGAGACGCCTGGAAGAGCACTTCCATTCAATAGCATTGAAAATGGCTTCGGAGCTCACTCAGCTGATCAGTGATCTGATCAGTGAGCAATGATTTGCAGCGTTTTTTACCTACAAACATTGTTTTACCTACCAATTTTTTTTTACCTACCAACTATTGGTAGGTACTACCTACCACACTATAATGGCTTCACACCTTCACAATCAAGTTTATTAGAAAGAACTAAACGCTTCACACTCGATTCGAAAAATAGAAAGCTTGATATGGAAATTTGATTACTGGTTACGCAGAAGGCAAAACTGAATACAACTCGAAGAAATGAACAGCGATCGCATTTTAGTCAGATAAAATTTGACTAAATTTGTCTCTTTTGCGATTCACACTCATGATTCTGTTTTATCGAAGGAAAACCTTCAAATACTCGTAGGGACCGAACGGTTTGTCCTACAGAGCTCCGGGTGGTCTCAAAAATTTTTAAAAATTCTGTACTATTTAAAATTGGTGAAAAAACGATACCTTTATTTCGAGAGTTTTCGAGCTAGGGCACTCTTGAAAATTTCAACCCTTAATTTTCACCCCTTAGAAGTGACCTACATCAACCAAAAGTTTCGCGGCACAACTAGACCCCAAATGGAGCCCATATACCAAATTTGAACCAAATCGGTCCAGTGTTGCTAAGAAAAGTGCCGCGTACAGCGGACGGCGTACGGCGGACGGACGGAAATTTTTTTATTCGATTTTCGGATTCTACGTACCTTGAAACGTAAAACATCAAATTTTGAGGGGGGGTTAAAATTTTTTTTTTCTTGCTCGATTCCAAAGGCTTATTATTGAAAATAATAAACCAAAAAATTAAATTGACCCCACATAGGGGGTGATAGTGATCACTAATTTAACCTTCATCCGCTCGCGTCTCCTGAAGTCACACTTCCGATCGCGTGGGCGGCAAATTGGCCGCCCTTGATTTCACCACTTTTCTCCGTTCAACTTGCGTGTTTCAAATTAGTTTTGACCAGGGAACTCAGCACAATATTACAAGAACATTTTTATAATAAATTCTTTATTCAAATAATCGCAATCACAATAAGAAGGTAAATATATTTACCTATATCAAAATCACATTTTCTGTCTTTGAAGGTTTTCTGCACTAAAATAATATTCTGCAGTTCGCTACTTTTTCTATGAAAGGAGGTAACAAAAGTTTGAATATAATAATTTGAATAAAATAATAATATAAATAAATATAAAATATAATAAAATTTGAATGTATAACTGGGCCAGGACGTTGGCAATTTCTCCCTCTGTGGAATACAATCGATCCCTGAAAAATATGAACAATTCATTATTAGCTTTCAGTTCAAAATATTTCCAAATAAGATAAGAAACACGTATTGAAAGTCCAACGCATAATCTAGAGCCGCCCTGCGATATTAGTACTGTCGAGAAAACACGCGGAAGAAAAATAAACATTTACCAAACCTACATTTTCCAAATCGAGATGCGAAAGATTCATTATTCAGTTCAAAATACAGCAGAGTACGACAAGAAATATCTGTGAAAAATCCTACACGTATTCTAGAGTACTGTGAAAGTAGAATACAGTTGAAAATACATGCGAAAGGAAAATTAATATTTACTTACATTTTCCAAATCGAGCAATGCGAAAATTCTCACGTTATCACCCGCGTAGGCGGCAAATTGGCTCGAAGTTCGATGCGCCCGACTTAGGAGTAGTATTGCCTGAGCTGACGCGTCCACCACGATCGGAATTCAACGCAATCTAGGGGGTTACATATCAACTAGAGAATACATGGCGCTTCTAGGGCTATCACGGTACTTAGAGCGAGCATACGCGGGAAAATTCGAAAAGGCGGCCAATCTGCCGCCCACGCGAGCGGATGAAGGTTAAAATCGAACAAAAGGCTTTCGGAGTGTCTATGGGGTGGTACTGATCACTGTTGAAGAAGAAAAAATTGTTCTTCAGTACCCTGAGGTAAAAAAAAACCACTAACAACTCATTTCAGAACAATTTTTATTGAAAAACCAACTCTTAACTTATCAAAATCAGAATAAAGCCAAAATTCAAGACTCGTTCAGTATTTATTATTTAGTATTTAAATACTCAATACAGTATTTAAATACAGTATTTAAATACTCTTCAGTATTTATTATTATAATGAGACCATTCGTGGCACATGGTTGGTAACTGACAAGAAACGACTAATTTTAAAGCACTTGTTACTAAAAATAATTTTGGACCAATCACTTTTTGATAATTTCGGGGCATTTTGGCCGTGATCACTATCACCCCCTGAAAATGATTTTTTGTTTTGTTTTTAACAGAAAACCAACTGTAGTAACACGGAAAAAACAAACTAACTGCATATATTTCATGCTTACCTCTAGTAGAAACAAAATCTTTTCGCTAGAACTTCACTACACAACACCCGACACCGGCACAACAGAAGTTACAATCACAATGTCAGCTGGGCCCGATTTTGAGATTTGTTTATTTCCTTATCAGCTACCATGGTAACCTAGACTATCGGGCGGGAACGATATCCCCACAGAGAAAACATTGTTACGAACACATAACACGACCTAACTTTCCATTTAGGACTGTGTAGAGCATTGCAATCGCATGCAAATAAAAAGAGGCTTGTTGATCAGTATCACCCCAACGTATCAGTATCACCCCAGTCCACGGTATTTTTCCTATTCTAGCCATTACCTAATGGTGTTATGACAAATGAATAATTTTAAAATATACCCTGTATACAGGGTGTAACACGAGTGGTTCATTACCTTCCTCCCACGTGTTTTACAACTAATTTCCGACAAAAACTGCCTCCTGCCATTTTTTGGCATCCCCACTAAAAATGCCCTTTTTTCACTTTGAAGTTTTTTTTTCTCTCGCGTTTTTTATCTTTACTCAATAAATCTACCATAACTCCCTCAATTCAAGAGTTAGCTCAAATCTTAAAAAACCGTCGAAAAGAGCGTTAAATATTCAGTGTTTTTGATGCCAAATAAATTTTTTTAATGTGGAATCGATATGTGCAAACGACGTATCAAAAGCAAAACTCGTCAAAATCTTGAAATCGCTTGATTTTCAACCGACTGGCTACCATATTCAATTCTTGACGCAGCATTGTGAAACTTCTCGAAAAATTGCGCGAAAATCTCAGTTTTTCTACGGTGTAATCAAAAAAAAAAATTTCAATGGAATTCAAGGGAGAAATTTCTGTTTGAAAGCGGAAAAACGTGCATTTTGGTTTATTATTTTCAATAATGAATCTTTGGAATCGATCAAGAAAATTTTTTCTTAACACCCCCTCAAAATTTGTTGGTTTACGTTTCAAGGTACGTCGAATCCAAAAATCGAATAAAAATGTGGCCGTCCGTCCGCAGTACGCGGCACTTTTGCCACTTAGTATGGACCGATTTTGATTAAATTTGGTATGTAGGCTCCATTTGGGGTCTAGTTGTGCCCCGAAGATTTTGGTTGATGTAGGGGTTCAAAAATGAATTTTGAAATTTTGAAAACGCCCTAACTCAAAACATTTTGATATAAAGGTATTGTGTTTCCATCAATTCAAGATAGTATAGAATTTTTTGAGACCACGTAGAGCCCTGTAGGACAAACTGTTCGCTCCCTACGATAATTTAAGGGTTGGACGTACGATAAATCAGAAACACGAGTGTGAATCGCAAAAGAGGCCTAATCTCCGTTCAAATTATAGCTGACCGAAATGCGATCGATGTTTTTCTTCATGTTGGATGTTTGGTGGCTTTGCAGACGAGTGATCTATATAGAAAAATAATAAACCATTGTGTAATAATTTTTTCGATGAATTGACTCAAAATGTCGAGCTAGACATTTGTAATCAACGTTTTGAGTTGTTTCTCTCGAGAGGCAGGTCCACTTCGAGAGATCATTTTTTTTTGTTGAACTGACTCAAAATTTCGAGCTAGACAGTTGAAATCAACGTTCTGAGTTGGTTCTCTCGAGAGGTAGGTCCACTTCGAAAGATCATTTTTTCAATGAATTGACTCAAAATGTCGAGCTAAACAGTTGAAATCAACGTTTTGAGTTGTTTCTCTCGAGAGGCAGGTCCACTTCGAAAGATCATTTTTTTTGTTGAACTGACTCAAAATTTCGAGCTAGACAGTTGAAATCAACGTTCTGAGTTGGTTCTCTCGAGAGGCAGGTCCACTTCGAAAGATCATTTTTTCAATGAATTGACTCAAAATGTCGAGCTAAACAGTTGAAATCAACGTTTTGAGTTGTTTCTCTCGAGAGGCAGGTCCACTTCGAAAGATAATTTTTTCGTTGAACTGACTCAAAATGTCGAGCTAGACAGTTGGATTCAACGTTTTCATTCAGTTCAACATGAAAATGATCTTTCGAAGTGGAACTACCTCTCGAAAGAACCAATTGAAATTTTGGAAATGCTGTAACTCAAAAACTTTTGTTATAAAGGTATTGTTTTTCCATCAATTTCAGATAGTATAGAATTTTTAGAATTTTTTGAGACCACGCGGAACCCTGAAGGACAAACTGTTCGCTCTCTACGCGAACTTAAGGGTTGGAACATTTTTTTTCCTCAGTCGATTCCAAAGGTTCATTATTGAAAATAGTAAACCAAAATGCACGTTTTTTCACGTTCAAACAGAAATTTCTCCCCTAAATTCGATTGTAAAATAGTTTTTTATTACACCGTTGGGAAGCTGAGATTCTGGCACAGTTTTTAGTCTCACCGTCTATAGTTCATTGTCTCGAATTATTTGGAAATTACGGGCGTTGAAAAACGAAAAGTTACTAATTTCACTTTTCAAGTTGCTTTATTTCCTGTAAAATTCAACTGAAAACATTTATTTAGTATCAGGGAGATAGGAAATTTAGTGCTCTTTCCAACGGTATCCTCAATTTGTAATTATCACAGCAAATAAAAGAAGTTATTACCAATTCAATGACATGAGGTCAAAATCAAAAAAGAAAGGCCTCTAAAAAAATTGCTAAGAGATGTTTTTCGTCGAAAATTAGTTGTAAAGTCGACCCCTTGAAGGAATGAGACCTGCTTTGTAGACACCCTGTATGTTAAATACCAAAACACGAGAAAAACGCTGCAAATCATTGCCCAATGGTGTATTATTTTCTGTATAGATCACCCTTCTGTATGGATCACTGGTTCTTCATCAATAGCACCTACCACCATCTGTATTCTCCCTTGACTTTCCCTCTCAAATTTCAACTTCCTGCGTTCAATAGGATTGAAAATGGCTTCGGAGCTCACTCAGCTGATCAGTGATCTGAAGAGTGAAGATCTCCTCGAATGCTGGAGACGCCTAGAAGAGCACTGATCAGCTGAGGGAGCTCCGAAGCCATTTTCAATCCTATCAAACGCAGGAAGCTGAAATTTGAGAGGGAAGGTCAAGGGAGAATACAGATGGTGGTAGGTGCTATTGATCCCGTGATCTATACAGAAAATAATAAACAGTTGGGCAATGATTTGCATTTTTTTTTTTACCTTCCAACTATTGGTAGGTACTACCACACCATACTGCCTTCACACCTTTACAATCAAGTTTATTAGAAAGAACTAAACGTTTCACACTCGATTCGAAAAATAGAAAGTTTCATATGGAAATTTGATTACTGGTTGCGCAGAGAGCAAAACTGAATACAACTCGAAGAAATGAACAGCGATCGCATTTTAGTCCGATAAAATTTGAACGGAGATTAGACCTCTTTGTGATTCACACTCATGATTCTGTTTTATCGAAGGAAAACCTTCAAGTACTCGTAGGGACCGAACGGTTTGTCCTACAGAGCTCCGGGTGGTCTCAAAAATTTTTAAAAATTCAATACTATTTAAAATTGGTAACAAAACGATGCCTTTATTTCGAGAGTTTTCGAGCTAGGGCACTTTTTAAAATTTCAATCCTCAATTTTCACCCCTTAGAAGTGACTGAAATCAACCAAAACTTCGCGGCACAACTGGACCCCAAATAGACCCATATACCAAATTTGAACCAAATCTTCCAGGGTTGCTAAGAAAAGTCCCGCGTACGGCGGACGGACGGAAAATTTTTTATTCGATTTTCGGATTCTACGTACCTTGAAACGTAAAACATCAAATTTTTAAGGGGGTGTTAACATTTTTTTCTTGCTCGATTCCAAAGGCTTATTATTGAAAATAATTAACCAAAATCGTAAAAATCTTGTGACTTCCGTAACCGAGTGGCTAAAATAGGTAGAACGGCGTTATTCCAAGTTGCATTGATTGAACTGATATTCAATGTTTGTCCTGTGCAACGCTCGGGTCTACTAACTAATGATTCAACTTGGCTACGTGACAATTATTTTGAAATACCAGTCAAATAATCACGAAAATCTTCCAAGACGTTTCCACGAGCCCTTTTTTCTCTCCACAATCTTGATAATCACCCAAAAATATGACGTTCTTCAATGGAAACAGAAAATTAGTGTCTTTTGTTGTTGTGTTGTAAGACCACTCCAAGCGCTGTATTGAGCTTGGAGCGTTCCTTTCGAGATAACCGTGTTTGCTAAACAAAAATATTTGGCGGCGATAATGTGACAGAAATGACGGTGGAGCGCGGCTGTTCCTTCGTTTTGAAGGCTGTCGTTAAATTATGATTTCCGAGCTGAAAGAGGAATTATTACTTCCGCGTGTTTTCATTCAAAAGGGTTTGAATTACAAAAAAAAAAAAAAGTGGTTGTGGCACATAGTTCCAGAGGGAACTATGGGTTTTCAATGCGAAATGAGAGTTGAAAGTTTGATTATGAAGCACTGTTTACACAACCGACTGTTTACTCTTATTACACAACGGTTTATTTTGTTTCTGTTGTTGGCGCCGGAATCAGGTTGGAAGCTCAATAGAAAGAATGAAGACAATTGAAGGATTGACCTGTAGAAAAGGATACATTTGATGTAGATTTTCCCTAATATCATCAACGAAAATTAATTTACGATTCGCTCTCGTGTTTCTGGGTAAATTTGAGATCTTTAGAGATCTTGGTAAATTTGAGATCTTGGGAAATTTGATCTCTTGATTTGAGGGAAGTTTGTGCCGGTTGATGTGTAGAGTCCCCAATGAGGGTAGTGCAAGGTATTTAGAGATTGCTGTTTTGAGATTAACTACTATGCATCAGATCATCTATACAATCGGGTTATGGATACGAAGAAGCTATGTGCCACACACACTTGGCAGACTTTTTTAAAATTATACCTGAATAAAGTTGCTGAATTGCTCGTGTAAAAATTTTGTAATGAGTTGTAAGGGAATTTCATGCTCTTTCCATTGATATCCTCACATTTGAATTTTCTTGGTGAATAACGGGAGTTGTGGCAGTTTTGATTATATAAGGTCAAAAACACGAACATCTTGAAATTGAAAAAAACTCCGCGCTTCGCGTCTCGCCAGGGCGTCAATTATAGAAACATGGAACATGTCTTGCCAAATTTAGTGCAGAACCTTTAGTTATATTATAGTTATATTAAAAACGTGATATTATCCCTAGCAACATAATTTAAAATTTATTAAGAAAAACTCGGCGCCTCGAAACCCGGAGTGTCGGTACCCGTCTCGCGTCCCCCCTCCGCTCCGTTTTTTAGGTAGTTTTTCTAGGGTAATAACATGTTCCATGTCAAAATTGGGAAAACAAGGGATTAGAACAAAATTTTTATGAGACAATGGAATTGGAAAAAATACCTTGATGAATCATTAATTCTGAGACTCCCTGTATACGATATTTCTTTCCTTTCTGAATCATGGCTTTCAGACTCCGTCCTTTATAATGAATTCCACCTGTAGATATTATAGATATTATAGATCTTTTGCTGATTCTTCCGGGTCTACCAAGGTAGCTTTGTTCTCACTTTTCAAGGTTTAAAAAAAAAGTTCTCCGAAATCAAAATTTTCACTCGCGTTTTACGTTTTAGATCTTTCTGAACAATTTTGGTTTCGTGTCTGCCATGAAAGACCAAATAACTTCCTGAGTCTGTAATTAGACTCAGGCTCGAGAAGAAGACCGATCCAAAACATCACATTAGGAGAATACAACTTTGAAGGAGTTAGAAGTTTTAACTATCTAGGATCACTAATCACTGATGACAATGGTATGAAAATTGAAGTGATTAAACGAATCCTCTCAGGTAATCGTGCATTCTTTACAAGCATCAAATGAGGAATTTCACCATGTCGGAATTTCCTATTTTTAACCCCAAAATCGGATTCAGCACCTCGAAAAACCTCCTAAGGCAAACTTTCAGCCCAAACTTCCCAATTTACGAATAAACAAAACAGTGTAGAAAATACGAATGTTTAAAAAAACCGGGAAAATGACGTCATCCTGGAATAGTTCATTTATGGCCGCTTGAAGCGCTGAGATCGAGAAATCTATGGTCCCCAGATGCAAAATTTCACGAAACAGTAAAGTTCGAAATCGAAAAACTGAAGAAAAAATAGAAAAAGCAAGATGGGGAAAATTAGGTTTCCCCTGTTTTTGTTTGATAACTTTTCTCTTAGAAAACACGATTTCGTCGTCCCACTGGGCAACTCTGGGAGGAGACGGCGATCCGAACAGCCCAATCAGCGAGCGTTCCCGCTTCACGTCCGTTTTCCCGGTTAGTTTTGAAATCAAAAATTTTGATTGTCTCCCAAAAATAACAGGAGACTTATTTTCCGAAATCAGCCCGATTTTCATCTATCCCACACCATCAACTATTCAGGATAAATGCAAACAGAATTCGGTGAAATTCCTCATTGTTCAAATCAAGCTTGTTGTCCCGCACTTCACAGCTGCTCCTATACAAATCGTTAATACGTCCAGTCGTCTGCTACGGATCTGAAGCCTGGACTTTAACAAATAAGGATGAGAAATCTCTCCGAATTTTCGAACGAAGAATAGTGAGAAGGATAATGGGATCAGTGAACGACCGAGGCCAATGGAGGATTCGTACGAATCAAGAAATTGACGAGTTTCTTCATAAAGAAGATATTGTCCGATTTATTAAAAGTAATTGGATACGTTGGCTTGGGCATGTTGCACGTCAAGACGCAGATGCTCCCACTGTGAAGGCACTTCAGGCTGGGATGATGCCAGACGACGTGGACGACCAAAAGTTAGATGGCTGGATGATGTAGTGGCCGACCTTCGAAAGCTGGGAATAAGAGATTGGAAGAATGGTCAACGGCACGAGTTCTCCCGGCGCTAAAACTATTGGGAAGAAAGTTATAGAAGTATGTGGAGTACACAACTGTGTTCAACTTTCGGATGTGGAGGTGCAACGATGCTCGTTGCAGGCAGCCGTAAAGAGGAAAGCAAACGACGGCTTATCGACTCGGCCTTCGAAAGTGGTGAGAACTGTGTTGCAAGAGGTTCCTGACAGTAATGTTTCATTTGAAGACGTAAAACGCTTGAGACGCGTTGCTTACAACAAAAAACGTAAGGTACTTCCTCGTTTGCCGCGTGACAGAAGTGATGTTCTACAAGCACTCCGTTTGATACCCACCATAGCAAACAAAGGAGAAGAATTCCTCGCAAGTACCAATGATGAAGAAGGCATTGTCGTGTTTACTTGCAAATCGAATCTGCAGTGTTTGGTTTCTGCCAACGTCATATACATGGACGGGACGTTTGATTATTGCACGAAATATTTTTTGCAGTTTTTTACAGTTCACGGCTATAAGGATGGGATGTATATAGCCCTCGTTTTTTGTTTACTGCCGTCAAAAGAGCAGAAAATGTACGAGTTGTGCCTACAAATGATTTCAGCATTCTGTGAGTGGGTTCTACACATGCCGCTTGATTTTGGTGCTCACAGGTATGCCGAGTACATACACGATTTTTACGTTCGGGATGAAGCGCTTTACCCTCCTACCATTTGGGCTTCCAAGACATCCGATACCAATCGTGCTACTAATGCATGTGAAGCTTTCCACTCACATTTCAAAAAGGGTTTGCCTTCACCTCACCCCAACATTTTTGTTTTTTTCCAAGAACTTTTGTCTCTGCAAGCTGAAATATATACAAAAATCTACGAGCCAAAAGATCAACGATGTTCAGCGACAAAAACAAAAGAACGTTGGGTAGCTAAGTTGGTCGCTAAGGCGGAACGTGGGCAAATGAATAGCTACGAGTTTGTTCAGCGGATAGCCCCAAAACTCCAACCATAATTTTATTAATTAACTACTTACTGCCGACCTCACTATGATTCTTAGTGCAATAATAGTGTATAAGAGTATTTACTAAGAATTTACTACCGACGATTTTTCAGTGCAATTATACTCGTACAAATGACCGTTTTATCGTCCTATTTACCGGGAGTACTGATACAAAAGTGAAGGGGAGCACCTGTACATTGCGGGAGCACTAGTACATTTTCCTCCAGGAGTACTCGTACAACTTTTTCGTGCCTGGGGAGTACTCGTACAAATGACCGGAAGAATGAGGCACTGGAGGAGGCTGGAGGAGAAAAGTCTTGGAGGCCAAAGTTCACTCCGAACTGTAGAGTCATTTAAAGAAAGAAGTCTGCCATGAATTCCTTGTAACGGGCAAAACTATACACCTAAGTTATTGTCCGATTTCGATAAAATTAGCAGGGATTATGCGGATTGGGTGTAGATGAAAATCATCGCCCCTGGACTGATTCTGGCGGGGAACTGTAAATATAAATTTCGTCAATTCCAGCTCTTTGGGGCTAAAGCGAGGGACGGACTACGTTTTTTCTAGAGATTTTTGGATTCTTGAAAAACAAATGTTAAAGGGAGGTTCAAAAATGTTCGCGGTTGGTTTCAGGGGCTCATCATAGAAAATAATCAACCACTCTTCCTATTCTTCGGGGTCGAAAAAATTCAGGGTTTTGGCTGGGAAATATCAAATTTCAAATTGGGTGTCACTTTGATATGCGTTTAATTTGTATTTTTTGTTTGTTTGTTACAGAATCACCTGCCCAACTCGACTGAAGGCTAAATTAGAGTGAGTACCTCATGAATGAACTTATACGTGCCACACCAATCCAGATAGTCTTACGGCCCTAACTTCGGTGATCGTGATGTCACGGGAAACGGTTCATTAAACCAGCTAAGGGCCCTTGGTGATTGAAAATATACATATAAACAATTTATATACCTATGTTATAAACTTCCCCCACCAAGCTTATAACAAATAAATTAAGAATATGTTTATTAATAAGTAGGATCAATCGTTGTAAAAATTAGTAATTAAGAACATGTATTATAAATGTAAATTGTAAATATTCGGATAGAATAAATACAGCACAGAAGGTCATTCACCAGGGTTTTCCCCAACAGCCTAGGCCATTCCCCTGAGGTCCTTGGGAATTCCCCAAGACACCAAGAAGGGGAACCCTAGGTCTGGTTAAATAGGGAGCTAGCCCTAGGCTTGAGACCCATTCTGATCCTGACCTTCTGTCTAAAAAATCACACCAAAAAGCTCTTTTCAAATTAAAAACTCCCCAAAACTCTTTGCTAAAGATTATTGAGTGTAGCTGTTACCTTACTTGGTAAGGTGTACTTGCCTCCTCAATTTAATGACCAGTTGGGCTGTTGTCTCCCTGCAGGAGACGTACTTGCTCCTGGTTATAATAGCAGTGTAGCTGTGGGTCCCCTTCAGCGATCTTACTTGCTCCTACCATTTTATTGGCGAAGCTGTTGGCCCTCTTCAAGGACCGTACTTGTTCCCAATAGAATTTTATGGTGTAGCTGTTGAGCCTCCTTCACAGCCTCGTACTTGCTCCCATATAAAATTTAGTGAAGCTGTTGATCATCCTTCAGAGATCGTACTTGCTCCTAAATTTTATGATGGTGTAGCTGTTGGATCTCTTCAAGATCCGTACTTGCTCCCATCACTGGTGAAGCTGTTATCCCCTTCAGGGACGTCATTGCTCCCATTGAAGTGAAGCTGTTCTCTAGAGGGTACTTGCTCCTTCACAATAGGGACACCTCCTTCAGAGGTGGACAAGGTGGTGTCACTTTGAAAGAAATTCAATCAATTCGAGTCATTTGCATAAACCTTAAAAGTACAACGTAAAATTTAATAAGCAATAAAACTTTTCGTTATTTGAGCAAAAACTCATAACAACCTAAAATGAAAACCTGCGTTTATTCGTTGTACGCAAAAGTACAATAGCCGAGTAGGCACTCTACGAACTATGAGTTTGTGGAGACGAGAAGAACGTGAATATGGACTCCAAAAAATTTCAAAACATACCCTGTGCATACAGTATGTTGATATTGTATACTGGAAATAGGGGGACAATTTTCTGCCAAGTAGGTGTGGCACATAGCTTCCTCGTATCCAAAACCCGATTGTACAGATGATCCGATGCATAGTAGTTAATCTCAAAACATAGATTTCTAAGTGCACTCTCTCTTGAACTACCTTCATAGGGGACCATCTACACGTTAAACCTCACAATCTCTGAATATTGTTGGAAAATGTAGAAGTTATGGCTGTTTCTTCAAGGAATTCACGTTTGCGCATGGCCACAAAATACTTTCAATTTGGGAGCCATGATTTTCATAGGGGACCATCTGCACGCCAACCCGCACAATCCTTGGATATTTCATCGAAATCGGACGAGAATTGTAGAAGTTATGGCTGTGGAAAGGATTTCACGTTTGCGCATGCACAGTGGCAACTATCAGTACAGGGGTGATGATTTCCATAGCCAATTCCATTTCCATAGCCAATTCGTACAATCTCTGAAAACTTCATCGAAATCAGACAATAACTTTTCATAGTTTTGCCCGTTACAAGGGTTTCCTGACACACACACACACAGACAGACAGACACGAAACCAAAATTGTCCAGGAAGGCCAAAAACGTAAAATGCGTGTGGAAATTTCGATTTTGGAGAACATTTTTTTCCAACCAGAGAAAAGTAAGTCTGTCTTGTAGTAGCTTTTTCAACTTTTGTTCAAGAGCTGCCTCTGGCGATAACTAGCGCCAAAACTGATTGATTGTACGCTTGACGCTTGAGTGACCGTCTCCCACGGGTCATTTACCCGAGTGACCATCGCCCATCGGTCTCCCCTCCGACCTCGGATTATGCCATCTTACGAGAATCTCCGAGAATCACCAACGAAACCGGTCCGAGATTTTCGCCTCGCGCATCCCGCGAGTTTGTCCGCAGGACCCGAGGAGCTGGGAAAGTCGCCTGGACGAGGCGACGTACAAGGCGATCGTTTTTAGTGGGTCGAGCGAATAAAGGGCCTGCAGGCGCCGCGCCGTTATCCTTGGTAATAGCCACTGCTGGACGAGCGACCGGCGCCTGAGTGTCTCGAAGCCACATCCACAGCATCTTCACCCTTACCCAATGCACTTTATGCACACAACTTACCCAACCTTTACCCAAAACTTGCGCACTCAACCGTTACTCAAAAGTTAGGCATTCCTGCTTCCCCAACCTTTACTCAGCCCAGCATTATATATAGCAATTCCAAGTCAAATCCAACCTTTTCCAAAACAAATTCAACCTTTTCCAACTCAAATTCAACCTTTTCCAAGTCAAACCCAACCTTTTCCAAGTCAAATCCAACCTTTTCCAAGTCAAATCCAACCTTTTCCAAGTCAAGTTCAACCTTTTCCAACTCAAATTCAACCTTTTTCACCATTATTAGGGAAATGACGAAAAATACGCACAAGCCCTAAATGTAGTACCCAATGCTTGTCTGTGATTGGGGACTGGGCTGAAAACAATACTCCAAACGCAGTAGGTAGGTAGCTACACATAAAACAAAATCTTGTTTTATTAAAAAGAAAATCAACAAAAAACATAATTTTAAAACAATCGATATTTCTTTGAAAGAAAATTGTTTATCACTTCTTTACATAATTACTATTTTAAAAGTCCTGAAATTAAAAATCTTACTTGTAAAAAGTCTGTCTTCGATTTTTATCACTGAAAAAAAAAAAACAGGAAGGAACTTACTTTTGTGAAATACGAGTAGGTACCCACTTGTAATAAATTGACAAAAAATATGACATCAGTGGAGAGGCTGTCCAACTGACGCTTGAGGGAGCAGGTTGAATTTGACGTGGAAATGCTTCAAGTTGATTTCTTTTTTACTAAAACTTGATTTTGTTTTATGTATAAATACCTACCTACTGAGTTTGGAGTAGTTTTCAGCCCAGTCCCCAATCACAGACAAGCACTTGGTACTACATTTAGGGCTTGTGGGTATTTTTCATCATTTCCCTAATAATGGTGAAAAGGTTGAATTTGTTTTGGAAAAGGTTGAATTTGACTTGGAAAAGGTTGAATTTGACTTGGAAAAGGTTGAATTTGATTTGGAATAGGTTGAATTTGACTTGGAAAAGCTTGAATTTGCTTGGAGAAGGTTGGATTTGAATTGGAAGAGGTTGCATTTGACTTGGAAAAGGTTGAATTTGATTTAGAAAAAGTTGAATTTGTTTTGAAAAAGGTTGAATTTGAGTTGGAAAAGGTTGAATTTGAGTTGGAAAAGGTTGAATTTGACTTGGAAAAGGTTGAATTTGACTTTGAAAAGGTTGGATTTGAATTGGAAAAGGTTGAATTTGACTTTGAAAAGGTTGAATTTGACTTTGAAAAGGTTGGATTTGAATTGGAAAAGGTTGAATTTCACTTGGAAAAGGTTGAATTTGACTTGGAAAAGGTTGAATTAGACTTGGAATAGGTTGAATTTGACTTGGAAAAGGTTGAATTTGACTTGGAAAAGGTTGAATTTGACTTTGAAAAGGTTGGATTTGAATTGGAAAAGGTTGAATTTGACTTTGAAAAGGTTGAATTTGACTTTGAAAAGGTTGGATTTGAATTGGAAAAGGTTGAATTTGACTTTGAAAAGGTTGAATTTGACTTGGAAAAGGTTGAATTTGACTTGGAATAGGTTGCATTTGACTTGAAAAAGGTTGAATTTGACTTGGAAAAGGTTGAATTTGACTTTGAAAAGGTTTTTTTTTGGAAAAGGTTGAATTTGACTTTGAAAAGTTTGAATTTGTTTTGGAAAAGGTTGAATTTGACTTGGAAAAGGTTGAATTTGACTTGGAAAAGGTTGAATTTGACTTGGAATAGGTTGAATTTGACTTGAAAAAGGTTGAATTTGACTTGGAAAAGGTTGGATTTGAATTGGAAGAGGTTGCATTTGACTTGGAAAAGGTTGGATTTGATTTAGAAAAAGTTAAATTTGTTTTGAAAAAGGTTGAATTTGAGTTGGAAAAGGTTGAATTTGACTTGGAAATGCTTTATACTTTTCCCTTTACCAACACCTAAGCATCCCTACCCTTACCTAACCTTTACGTAGCCCATCTTTAACCCACACTTTACTCAAAGTTTACCCAAACTTAAGCATCTAAACCCTTGGAAACCCCACCTGTACGCTGCCAAAATTTATAGATACTTTTCCCAACCTTTACTAGATAGTCTGCAGAGTGGTATTCTTACATATTTTCTTCTTCTTGTTTGGTGTGAATGAGTTTCTGCTTGGGTTGACACAGTGAAGTGGGTTGTAAAGTGTCCCCTATAAATTGTATCTTAGTGAGACTAATTATGTCCATATAGTTCAAAATTCGATTAAAAAACTTGAATTCTTCTACACATCATTTGATGGACAGCTCTACTAATTTTCTCCCATTTGTTTCGGTGGTAGTTTTGTTTACCTCCAGATTATTCATCCTGCCATGTTACGGATACCAGGAATCTATGTGCCACACCCACTTTGCAGATGTTTTCTACGTTCCGCGATGGGCAATGAATGTCGCTCGAATTTCCTATTGTAGCCTCAGAATGGGATTCAGCACTCTTGAATACCCCTCTAACCAAATTTTCTGCTCCAAAATCCGAATTGTTCAGAAGCCATGTGCCACATTGACGTCACAGCCGAACAAACTCCCTTCCACGCATTTCCCACGTGCAGGAGCGGGAAGACTCAGCTGTGACGTCAATTCGTTTTTACGCTCTTTTTGCTTGCTTCTCCCTCCTCTGGTTGTTTCCAACTCGTCATATTGCACGTTTTCGGAAAGCTCTCCATTTGAGCCAAAAAATGGTTTGGATAAATAAACATATTGTTTAGTAATGCATGAATTCCTGGGGACTTCCCTTTGGATAAGTGAAAACAAAGCTTCCGCTACCTTGGTAGACTCGAAAGCAATAATGGACAGAGCTGAATTTTGCTTCCCAGTCTACCAAGGTTGCGGAAACTTTGTTTTCACTTTTCAAGGTTAAAAAAAAATGTTCTCCAAAATCAAAATTTTCATTCGCATTTTACGTTTCAGACCTTTCTGAACAAATTCGGTTTCGTGTCTGTCATGAAATCCTTGCCACAGCCATAACTTCCACATTTTCCATCCAATTTCTACTAAATTTCCAGGGAGGCTACGGATTGGCGTGTAGATGGTCCCCAATGAAAAACATCACCCCCGGACAGATAGTTGCCACTGTGCCTGCGCAAACGTGAATTCCTTTGTAGCAGCCATAACTACTACATTTTCCATCCGATTTCTACGAAATTTTCAGGGATTATGCGGATTGGGTTGTAGATGGTCCCCTATGAGGGTAGTGCGATGGACTTAGAGATTGATGTTTTGAGATTAACTTCTGCGCTTTGGATCATCAATACAATCGGGTTATCGTCTCGAGGAAGACTCGACACCCTCTTGGCAGACATTTTTTGTTATTAAAGTGAAGTTATTAGAAGTAAAAAATGATGTTATGACCAAAATTCTGAAATTTTTTCACGATTTCCTTGGCAATATTTGTCACTTTATTTTGAGACTTCCAATAGCCCAAAAAAATTCTGCTGTCCATTTAACTTGAAATTGCAATTTTACTTTGGTTACTCCGGTGACACCGTAGGACATCTGTGGAGTCCCTGACATGTTTTCGGTGATACCTTGATCAATGATCTAATTAAGGTTAATACTTTTTCCTTCCTTGTTGTTTATATTATTGTTCAAAATAACATGTTCTCCACTACGATAATGGCTTCACTGGAACAACACTGCGCCTTTTGCACTACTAGTTGCTCTGGCGGGCTGTTTTGGTTTATTATTTTCAATATATAATAATGAATTTTTTGAGACCACCCAGAGCTCTGTAGGACAAACCGTTCGTTCCCTACGAGAACTTGAGGGTTGGACTTACAATAAATCAGAAACACGAGTGTGAATCGCAAAAGAGGCCTAATCTCCGTTCAAATTATAGCTGACCGAAATGCGATCGACGTTGGTTGGTGGTAACAATGGCAAAGCCGTGTTTTTTGCAGACGAGTGATCTATATAGAAAAATAATAAACTTATGTGTAATAATTTGCAGCGTTTTGTACTGGCGGTCTTCTTACTGATCTGTCAGTATAAGGTTCGCGTCAGTAAATTTCTTCGGAGTATTTCATATAATTCAGTTCAAAACGACTTGATATTTTTCAAATCTTCAGCCAAACTGAGGTACGTCATATAAGTTAATATTCAAATATATTTGTTTGACTAAATGCGTAAATATTCTCTCTCTCTCCCTCTCTTACGAGTCTTATTACGAGTTAAATTGTATATTACGATTAATCGAGGATTGTATTTATCTGATGTTGCCACTCGGTCCTAACCTCCCCCTGGTTTTTCAAATAAAGTCCATCATTCATTCTCTCTCTTTCTCGCTGAAGATCCAAGAGAGAAAAAAATTATCAATATTAACCTTGACTTTCAAAATTTTAAAATTCCGTGAACCCGAATATCTGCTTACTCATTATAATTTCCTCAATAACATTCTCTCTGTTCCCACTCGTCACGCCTCTTCAACTCTCTAAATTCCTCATCACAGTACCATTATCTACAGCAAATAGTTTAATCTTCAACCAATTAAACTATACAATGAGTACACAGAACATTTTGATTTCTCCAAATCTGTTCCAAGTTTCCGTAACAAATTAAAAAAATTATTTTTAGAGTCATATAGTGATTAATACCAATTATTTTTATTTTGTTATTCGAGTTTTTTCCTTGTAACACAATTTTGTATTGTACCTATAATCGTATTCTTTCTATTATGTGTGATCAGTTACTATTTTTTTCTATTAATTATGTATCTTCGATTATGCGAGGAATGATTATTTAATTTTTTACAGGGAGGATGGAAGAGAGGACTCTTTTGTCCTAATCCTACCCTGTTTTGTAAATAAACGCCATTCAATCAATCAATCAATCTCTCTCTCTCTCTCTCCCTCTCTCTCTCTAGCATAATTGGGGGAAGAAACTCAGCATACCGCAAGGGATATAGTACCGAAACTGCACTCGTAAGAGTTTGTGATGATATTAGAAAATCCATGGACTCACGCCAGGCCACAATCTTGGTGATGATCGATCTGTCCCGTGCATTTGACCGAGTTCAGCACCAGTTACTGGTCGCTATCCTCCAGTCTGTAGGGATCTCTAAAAATCTAGTAGATTGGTTCAAGTCTTACCTAGCAGATAGATCGCAGTGCACCAAAGGGCCAGATGGAACAATTTCCAAATTTCAAAACTCAATGGTTGGAGTTCCACAGGGTTCTATTTTATCGGCATTGTGCTTTTCTATCTTCATTAATACTCTGCCTGATACTCTGGAAAGGTGTAAGCATATGATCTATGCTGATGATGTGCAAGTTTACCTATCATCTCCCCTCGACAGGTTAGATGAATCAGTTCAGTTCGTCAACAGAGTATTAGAGAAAATAGGTAGATGGTGCAACGATTATGGAATGTCCATGAATACAAAAAAAAGTACAGCAATGATTATAGCCTATCCTAGACTCAGAAATAAGATTTGCTTTGACTCTATATCAAGAGTGGTAATAGATGGCCAGAGTCTAGAGTATGTGGACATTGTGTGGAACCTGGGCATTTGGTTTAGTGCTACGCTCTCATGGAACGATCAAGTAAAAAAAATGTGTAATAATGTTTATGGCTCGCTGTACCAACTTAGACGTATGGCAATTGATTTTCCGTTCCATGTACGACTGCAACTTGTCCAGTCTCTTGTACTTCATAATTTTGAATATGCATTAACGGCGTACTGTGACCTAACTGGTGACCAAATTATCAGGCTTCAAAAAGCACAAAATGTTGTAATAAGATTTGTATTTAGGCTAAAATTTGACCAGCATGTGACACCTTATTACGCGAAGTTGGGTATTTTGAAAATGAAAGAGAAAATTCAATGTGCTGTGGCTACTATGCTTTTTAAAAATATGAAGTTTGGTACCGCAGTACTTAGTTGAAGAATTTAAATTTTTGAAAAATGTCCATGATCGGCAAACTAGGTATAATACGAGTATGTTGCAAGTACCGCTACATCGAACGACAATTTATAATAAGTCATATTGTACCCACGCCATCAGAATATATAACAATTTCACTGACCAATTTGATTTGAGCAAATCAGTGACTCAATTCAAGAATGATTTTACAAGAATATTACTAATAAATTACACAGAAACTTAAAATAAACCATGTGTTGAACGTAATCCGCTAGGACGTAGAACAAAATAGGAGCATATTATTATTTTATCAACAACAATGTAGAAGAGTAGATGTTCATTTTATGATTTTATTTATTCATATTGTTTTTCCAGATTTATCGAGGTAGGATATTGTGATAACCCTTTCAGGGTTACGGTAGGAGAGGGCCCTAAGGCCCTATGTAACCCTGATTTAATAAATAAAATCTTCAATCAATCAATCAATCTGTCTTTCTCTCTCTCTCTTAGCCATGAAGATACACGGAAACGTTGGTGAAATTGATTGATTACTTAACCCAACCGACTCTCAAGGACAATGGAATATCTTTATACTTCTAGGTATATCCCCCAATTTTTGGTCCCTGAAAATTTTAATGATTGTGGTCCTCTCAAATAGTTTGTGCACCGTCGGATTGGTGGAGGCAACGACGTAGTAAGCAGGTACCTACCCCCACAAACATACGGAAAATTATTCTGAACGGTGGTACTCAGTCAATGTGTGCCGGAAATAATCTCTTGAAAATCTGTAATAGCGTCGAAGCCACAACGAGACCTTAGCCTACCGCAATGGAGGTTTATGGGAGTTCGTTGATACCAGAGTCACATTAAAACCGCAACTCTGTACGCCGACGGTTAAAAAATCCGCACAAAACAATCCCGATGAAGGAAGGCCCGACTGCCGTTATCGTGAACGGAAGTTCCGCACGTTGAGCGCGCAGATAGCTTCGAGTTGACTGTAGAACTGAGAATGAAAACAAATATGAATGAGTGCAACTAACGACCTCATGATAGAGGACGCAAACTGCGGGTGTGTATTGTTCAATTCCCTCACTACCGAAGATATGAAAGCTTTGTATTCGAAGGCAAGTATGGCTTGAGCCGCACTTCAACCACAAGGTTATCGTCCTGATCTCTCCAGCAAAAAGGTGTTGTTGTTGTCTTCATTAAGAAATTTGAGTACTGGTTGCTAAGGAAGCAAAAATGAGTCGAACAAACCAACAGCGATCTACCTTGAAACGAGATCTACCAAATTTTGAGAGAGAGATTGATTGATTGATAGAAGGTATTTATTTAAATAAACAGGGGCATGGATCAGGACCATGGTGGTCCTCTCTTACTTCCCCCTGTTACAGTTAGTTCACTAACATCCTCATACAATCGTAATATTACTTGACACAGTCATGATAACAAATAACAGAAAAATAACAACTTCTTGCTGCAATATAGTGCAGAGAAAATAATATAAAAACACAAAACTTCTATAAGAGGTACCACATACTAGTTTTCGTACCTAATGTCCTACGATTCTTAATAATTACAGTAATACGTTTTCTAATGTACTTAAGCCCGACTAAAACTCCATTAAAACGGAAATTAACCTCCAGGTATTTACTCTCAGTCCTCGTAGCTTTTGAGGAGAATTTGTTCAAACCTGTTTCTAAAAATATTTGCTGTAAGAAACAATTCGAATAGGCTAACATTTTCATTAAAAATTTTTATAGATTGTAATTCTAACGATTTCCCCAATACTTTCGTGTTGTGGTACGGAATTTGAAGGGTGCAGCTTGACGGGTCGGCGCGTTTTGAATCTCATTTCTGTATTGGTATTTTGAGTAAAGGTAGTGAGGTTTTTTGAATTTCAGAATTTTAAATAGCGTGGTGGCAGTAGCTAGTTTTTCTTCTCTCAAGTATTTTAGAGAGAGAGAGGGAGAGAACACTAATTTCTATTCTTTTGGTTTATTATTTTCAATAATGAACCTTTGGAATCGACCAAGATACAATTTTTTTTAACCCCCTCAAAATTTGTTGGTTTACGTTTCATGATACGTAGAATCCGAAAATCGAATAAAAAATTTTCCGTCCGTCCGCCGTAGCGGCACTTTCCTTTGTTATCATGGACCGATTTTGATGAAATTTGGTATATGGGCTCCATTTGGGGTCTAGTTGTACCCCGAAGCTTTTGGTTGATGTCAGTCACTTCTAAGGGGTGAAAAGTGAGGGCTGAAATTTTCAATAGTTCTCGAAAACTCTCAAAATAAAAGTAGTTTTTTTCACTAATTTTAAACAGTACTGAATTTTTAGAATTTTTTGAGACCACGCGGAGCTCGGTAGGACAAACCTTTCGCTCCCTACGAGAACTAAAGGGTTAGGCTTACGATAAATCAGAAACACGAGCGTGAATCGCTAAAGAGGCCTAATCTCCGTTCAAATTTTAGCTGACCAAAATGCGATCGCTGTTCAATTCTTCGAGTTGTATTCAGTTTTGCGTCCTTAGTAACCAGTAATCGAATTTCCTAATAATTAGGGTATATTAATGATTCCTAATAATCCCTGTTTCTTCGAACTTAGTGTGAAACGTTTATTTCTTCCAAATAAACTTGATTGTGAAGTAGGTATGTGGAAGGTAGGAAGTAACTATAGCTGGTAGGTAGTGTCGATGGCAAAGTCGTGTTCTTTGCAGACGAGTGATCTGTATAGAAAAATAACAAACCTTTGTGTAATAATTTGTAGCATTCTTTCTTGGTCGATTCCAAAGGTTCATTATTGAAATATAGACCAAAAACCCCTTTTTCTGACGATTTTTACTGACTTATCCATTGTATGCGATGATGATTTTATGGAAAAAAATAAATCTTGTTTGGGAATTTTCAAATCGATACAAGTCCCCCTTTCCCCTCCTTGTCTGGCAAATTTGTCTTGCCTTTTCGTTGCAAGCAATCCCACAGTGTCCCATTCCAGACAAAATGAACAGATTGACTACACTTTGAACAGATGACTAAACGTTGCACTTAATTTAATTCTACACTTTGAACTTAATTGAACACAGCATTCGAAACTTGATTGACTACACTAAAATTAACTAACAAAATGAACTGATGACTTTATTTTTAATCTAATTGAACACTACACTTTGAACAGATGACTAAACATTGCACTTAATTGAACACTACACTTTGAACTTGATTGAACATGATTGACTGCACTAACAAATTGCACAGATGGCTACGCTTTGTTCTATCGAAAAACGGTTTTCTACTGATTTTGATCATTCGTCATCGCCCGAGTGTGAATTCGTTTCAATTTACCGTCGCGGCGGTCAGTCGAAATGTCGGAAACACAGTGGGTCAGTCCGAGGTGGAATTAGAGATCGGTCCAGTCTGAAGTAGTGTAGACGTAGCTGCGGTGAAGTAGCAATTACTCGACGCCGTAATGATTTTAGAATGAGGTTAATTGCGAGCCACCTCATCTCCTAAAGCATCCGCTGTTCCCACGCCACATTATCACCAGAGGAATCATTCGGGATAAACATGAAGTCTTAGCTGTTTCCTACCATTCGCTCTCCTAAAAAATTTGATTCATTGGCTTCATGTACAATCATATTCATCAATGTTCATGATTTTAAAATTCGACGTCCCACAAAAAAGACAAGTGGGCCAAATTTAAGATAAGCTCTAACCCGCGTCCTCTTCTGACCTAAAATCGTAACAGAACACATATTTTGTCGTACATAATTTGTTCGGATTGCAGGTGGTGTGCCTTGCTTTTTCTAGCTTTTGTCGACGTATACCTACGCTTTTTTGGTTATTTATCCGTTTCGCAGTTAGCTGATTCCAAAAGGCAAGTTTTATTTGACATATAAATGAATATTTTAAGCTAACTAATGTTTGAAGTAAACATGCATCAAACAGCATATTTTTTAGTTTCTTAGAGATAAAAAGATTAATCTTGAAAAAAAAATTGATGCAAATTATTACACCACCAATCATTATTCATTATTTTACTGTATAGATCACCCGTCTGCATAGAACGCGGCTTTTCCATTCACATAGCATTTTCAAGTCAAATTAATCTTTTACCAAACCAAATGAAACTTTTTCCAAACTAAATTAAACTTTTTCCGCAACAAAACAACATATTTCCGTAAAGTAACTAATCTCACAAAGTAAGTATATCATCAGAACATTATATTGGAAATTCAATGAAAATTCGTGTAAATCTTCAAGGAAGAAGCGAAGATCGGTAGGTAGCGAAGATTTGAGAGAAATGGAAATAGGAAGGAATATTCATCAGCTTCATCTTCGGGAGCCTCCGAAGATATCGGACAGAAGAATCGTTAATTCTTCACATTCTATAGCTAAAACTCCTCACGTTTTTCTTTTTGGAAAAGATATAATTTTGTTTGGAAAAAGATTAATTTGGTTTGGAAAAAGATTAATTTGTTTTTGGAGAAAGATTAATTGTTTGGAAAAAGATTAATTTAACTTGGAAATGTTTTACTACCTACGAACAATAATATCGCCATTCGGGATTTGTGGGTGCCTTCATTACGAAATTGAGTTCTTGGTTGCAAAGGAAGCACAACTCTGTACAACAGACATTATTCAAAGAAACGAACAGTGATTGCATTTGATCAACTGGAATTTGAATAGATATTAAACCTATCTCCGTCGTAAGTCCAACAGGAATTATCTCTTCAAAGTGTCGACGTTTTTGTTGAGACACACGGACGAAGAGCAAATACGAACATATGCAACTTAGATCCCAATTCAAGGCAGTCGGACTGCAAAATTAATGAGAGGGATAGCGTTACGGGGTGTCCGATGACAGGAGCATTGTATGAAGCGATGTACGGGTGTTGAGTTACCGGCAAGGAGTTCACACAGAGCTGGTCAGGCGGGTTCCCAAGGGAGAGATGCGCCCTCCGATTCACAGGTGATGCCTGATTGTGGTGCCTCAAGTGCTCTACCTGGGAGGTGGGAAGACACCTTTGCTTCGTATCGTTCGGAAAAAATTAAAAACCCTGGCCAAAATGAATGCATGAATTATTTAGTATGTAGGTATAACCCGAAATGTCTTCATGTTGGTTGGTGGTAACTATGGCAAAGCCGTTTTCTTTCCAGAAGAGTGATCTATATAAAAACATAATAAACCTTTGTGTAATAATTTGCAGCGTTTTACTGTTGGCTTCGTAGGAAATGAATTAATGATTCTAAAGATGGGTTCCACCCTGACAAGTGGCCTTCTGATCACCGTCATAATATGACGAATTGTGGTGATATAATATTATTGTTAATATAATAATATCATCTGTCACCGTCATAATATGACGAATTGTGACGGTATAATATAATTATATCATCACAATTGTTCGGATTCTGCTCTCTTGTTTATAGATTGATACCAAGTTGTACACCGAACTAAACCCAAACCTTTCCTATCGTCAACTTCTCTCTCTTTTACTTCTCCACATCAATCATTTTTTCTTACCCCCTCAGTCGTCTGGGGTCCGTCAGTCTTCGTCCGTCATGTCCCGTGGTTGTCATTTGTTATAATTTCTGCTAAGTTTCTGCTATGTTGTGGCAGTCCCCATTTCGCGAACCGGAGTGATTTTCTCGCGGTCTACCTTCCTCCCAGGAGAATGGAAGGAGTACCTAACGTCAGCCGGCCGTCTGCCATGCTAAGCCTCGAGCACACAGGTGGACAATTTATTCGCCTACAAGTTTTGATGAATCGTATTCTACGCCCCGATATTTTGAAATTGGATCCTGATACTCCATCAGCAGCTACGGAATGGCGTCACTGGTACCGGCGACTACAGAATTTTCTACTAAGTGTGGAAGCTAATGAGGAAGAGAAGTTGCGCATTCTCACAAACTTCATTTCTTCACAGATCTACGAATACGTGAGTCAATGTGGCACTTTCAACGATGCCATTTCCATTCTAGTAGGGGTTTTTGAGAAACCCCCCAATGAAATAGTAGCACGGCACTTGCTGTCTATTCGAAGTCAACAACCAAACGAATCCATTGACCGATACTTGGAGTCCCTAAGGCTCATGAGTAGGGACTGCCAATTCAGAGCAGTCACAGCTGAAATGAACAGAGATGATAGCATTCGGGATGCTTTCATTCGTGGAATACTGAACCCAACCACTCGTCAGAGGTTGTTGGAAAATTCAACTCTGACGCTCGAACAGGCACATACCCAGGCACGGGCCCTAGAGTTAGCTTTTCTGAATGCGCAAAGGTATGGGGAGTGCAGCCCTATTGTCAATGCTGTTGCGGTTCCTAGTCAAATGCAAGATGACCCCCTGGCGCGGACTGAAGGAACATCTTCTGTGAATGCCGCAACACGAGCCTCTTGCCTCTGTCGTTCACCCCAAGGGAAGTCTGATACTAGTAGCAAACAAACATCCACAGCCACAGTCAATACATGCCCAATATCATCATCAGGAGTATCCAAGGTAAAAACCACAGTCTTGGTCAGTGGTAATCAGGTGTGTGGAATGATTGATTCTGGAAGTGACCTTTGTCTGATCGATGAGACAACAGCAAAAGGCCTTGGGCTGGTTGTTCACAAGACCCTCGAAAAGATAGGTTTGGCATCGAATGCCCACCAGGTTAACATATTGGGCAAATGTGAGGCAGACATCGAAATACTTGCGCACTCTTACCCGAATGTCGAGCTCTCAGTTATGGGTGATCTGTGTGTTGATCTGATAGTCGGTAGGGACATACTCTTGCAACACTCAAGTGTTCAGTTTGATTTTGGTGGACCGAAGCCCCCACTACATATAAGTGTCGGTGTGGCTAACGTGGCACCTGCACAGCTATTTTCAAACCTGGCAGAAAACATTCGACCCATTGCTGTTGAATCACGTATACATACCGACGATGACACTCGTTTTATCGAAATCGAAATTCAAAAGCTATGCGAAGCTGGGAAAATTGAAGACAGCATCTCACCTTGGCGAGCCCAAGTCCTGGTCGCAGGTGAGGGAAATCACAAACGCCGCATGTGCATCGATTACTCACGCACTATAAATAGATTCACTCTTCTGGATGCATACCCTCTTCCCAGGATTAACGATATCGTGAATAAGGTCGCAGGCTATTCTGTATTCAGCACCATCGATCTCCGCAGCGCCTACCACCAAATCCCCATCCCTGTAGAAGATCGCCCATACACTGCTTTCGAAGCATGCGGTAAGCTATTCCAATTCACTCGGATACCATTTTGGGTTACGAACGGGGTGGCCGGAATCCAGCGAGTGGTTGATGATATAATCAACAAAGAAGAACTGAAGGGCACATATGCTTATTTGGACGATCTAACAATTTGCGGTAAGAACAAAGAGGAACATGACATAAACCTAGATAGGTTCATGAAGGCTGCAACTAAGTATAACCTCACAATAAATAACGAGAAAAGTTCGTTTTCCCTCCGTGCCATAAACATTCTAGGTCATGCAATCAGCAATCATACAATCTGCCCAGACCCTGCCAGACTTAAGCCATTGCGAGATTTTCCTCCCCCAACTGATTCAGCATCCTTGAAAAGAGCTCTAGGAATGTTCTCGCATTATTCAAAATTTATTCCAAAATTTTCAGAACGAATCAGGCCTCTCATTGAAAGTTCATTTCCATTGTCAGACAAGGCGCTAAAAGCATTCGATGATCTCAAATCTGCAGTAGAAGCCACTTCACTGAAGCATATTGATAGTGACATTCCCTTTTGTGTGGAAACAGACGCATCCAAATCCACAATTGCTGCCACTCTCTCTCAATCCAATCGGCCTGTAGCGTTCTTTTCTAGAACACTTTCAGGGTCAGAAAGTGGCCACCCTCCAGTTGAGAAGGAAGCGTATGCAATTGTGGAGGCTGTTCGCCATTGGAGACATTTCCTTATGGGCCGGCACTTCACTCTCATTACCGACCAACGCTCAGTTTCTTTTATATTCGACATCAAGCAACTCAGCAAGACGAAGAATGAAAAAATAACTCGCTGGAGAATGGAGCTCTCGTGCTATTCATGTGACATTCTGTACAGACCTGGGAAAGATAATCATGCTTCAGACGCTTCGTCAAGGGCATGTGTTCTTACGAGGGACAACTCTCACCTCTCTACACTCCATTGCTCTTTGTGCCATCCAGGCGTCACGAGGATGTATCATTGGGTTCGCAGCAAAAACCTACCATTCTCATTGGACGACATTCGCCGTGTAACTTCTTCATGCCGTATATGTTCTGAGGTCAAGCCTAAATTCTTCAAGCATCAAGGAACCATCATCAAAGCAACATCCCCACTTGAGAGACTGAATATGGACTTCAAAGGACCTCTGCCTTCTAATTCATCTAACCGTTTCATTCTCACAATAATAGACGAATATTCGAGGTTCCCATTTGCATTCGCCTGCAGGGACACCAGTTCTCAAACTGTCAGGATTTGCTTGGAGCAGCTCTTCCCCATTTTTGGTGCCCCGGCTTGTATTCATACTGATTCATTTATGTCACAGGATCTCAAAGCATTTCTAGCAACTTATGGAACTGCTACCAGTCGCTCCACCCCATATAATCCTCAGGGGAATGGGCAGGTAGAGCGACTTAACGGGACCCTCTGGAAAACCATTGAATTAGCAACCAAAGAAAATTGGTTACCTATCCGTCAGTGGGAGTCAGTACTGCAAGGCGCCCTACACTCAATTCGATCGTTGCTTTGCACGGCAACGAATTCCACTCCCCACGAACGATTCTTCAATTATCCCCGGCGATCTGCAAGTGGGAGCTCAACCCCGACTTGGCTTCTCACTCCTGGACAAGTTCTGCTGAGAAAATTCGATCGGCGCTCTAAATTTGAATCGCTTGTGGAGGAAGTCACACTGCTGGATGGGACTCATGACTACGCCCACATCAGATATCCCAATGGGCGTGAGTCTACAGTCTCTACTAGACATTTGGTACCACTGGTTGTGCCAGCTGAAGACATCTAAGAAGAGGTCCCAGCTCCATCCAACCCTGAGATCCTGGAGGAATATATCGACCCTCCGATCCAACCTATTCCCGATCTCAACCCCCAATCCCCTTCTCCCCTTTCTAACCCTTCAGTCCTGTCCCCTGCTTCACAGAACGAGGATCGCGTTCGAAGAAGCACTAGGTCACGTCGACCGCCAGCCTACCTCAAGGACTACGTCCAACCCTGAGGGTGGTGTGAATGTGGTGTTATTCAACCTCATCAGGTGGTAATTTTCTATGTTCCCAAGAACGCTAATAATCTAGTCACTCAATTTCATTATTGTCTTGTAGGCGAATAAATCCTTTGAATCGGCAAAACATTCTATTCTCATTTATACAACACCCTCCAACAAATATTATATTCCTATACTTCCCCCATGGGTGGTTCTGCTTTTGCGAACCACCTACGAGAATCCAATCATAACTATAATTTTGATCCAACAAGCAGACGGTGCGTAGAATTTTCTTAATTTTGCCCGAAGGGAGGTATGTTGGATGTGCTGCTCTGGTAAATGTCTGAATGAGGTGGTCCCTCAACATGTTTCACCGTTGATGGGTTCATTCCAGCAATAGCTAGGTCCCCCCCCCCCCCCTCCAAAATGTTACTCTCACCAATGTTTGAGCTCCCTTTCACTTTGTCTGCCTAGATTGGCGTTTGATGATCCTCCCAAGGTCCCTTCACTTCTCTGAACCAATAGGATTCTCCTTTCTTATATCTGCTTCAATTTGATTGGTACGACTTTCACTTTCTCGACCAATGGGATTCAAGCTCCCTTTCACTTGTGACTATACAGGGTGTTTCACGAAAAGGTTACACCCCCTGTCAAAATTGAGCAACTTATAAATGTTAGTAGGTACCTAGGTTCCTATGCGTGTTTGAAACTCCAAATTATTATTATCCTCAAAAACATAGGATTTTATTTTTCCACTTGTTAATAAAAATTACTTTCGCTTCTTCTCTCATGAAATAAGTTGTGTTTTGTATAAAAATATAAAATGTCACGATCGTACTTATTATATTTTTATACAAAACACAACTTATTTCTTGAGAGAAGAAGCGAAAGTAATTTGTATTAACAAGTGTAAAAATACAATCCTATGTTTTCTGACACCCCCCTTCATTTCCGCAAAATACAGCGTAAAAAATTCCGATCAGCGCAATTCTTCATGATTTTTTGTGAGGATCTCAGGAAAAATACTTTTGCGCAAAAAAGTTGCGCGCAATCGTGCGCAATTGACACTAACTTTATTTTTTCAAATGGAACCCCCCCTTTTTATTACAGATTCGGATTCTACGTCAAATTTCATGAAAAATTCATACCCAAATCGATTTGTTTTATTGCGCGCAATCTGGCTTTTTGAACGCTCTAAGTTGCGCAACTCCACAATTGCGCAAAAATTAGGTTTTGGAGAACCCTTAGTGTGCCACATGTTTTTTCATCATTTTTTGACGCTGAATCACATGGTGTCATCTGTTTTGAGGAAAACCAAGATTTCAAGAGGAAAAATTAACATTTTTTTTTACGAAAACGTTTTTTTTTTTTTACGTTTTGTGGTCGAAATCATGTTAATTTTTTATGTTCTCACCTCCTTTTGAACCACGGGCTTGGAGCCGTCTACGGTGGAATTAAAAATAAAAACGGGCAGCACGATCATGCTTGAAAATAAATTTGCCTAAAAACTCATAACGATTTAAAAAGAGCGATTTTTTCACGAATAACAACCGAATTTTTGGTCTTTCCGTAATTACAAGTTTTCTCACTCTTGTTACCGTTTGAAGAGCATTCGTTCATTAATTTATTTTTAATTCGAGCTCAATGTTTAGGATTTGCTCAAATCTAGTCCTATCTTGATTTTATGGAGCCAAAGTACCTCTGTCTTTCTGTTCTCAACATTCGACTCGAATTATGTGTTCAACAGTACCCATCTCGCTGGAATTACGTAGGTAAGATACAGTAACTTCGAACATCAACATTTTTCCAGCAAGACAGAGATAGATTTCTTCTTTCTAGACATTCTAACCTGAGCTAGAAGTCTCTTACCATACAGTGAGAGAGGTTATGAGTTTATGTAGTGGTTGGTAAGATAGGGATTGGAGCTATCCGTTGTAAAATAATCATTAAACCCTGATTATTGCATTTTGGTTTGGATTACATTGCTTTACCTTCTAATTTCATTCGATCGATGAGATTGGGGATAAGGTTGGTTCCAAATTTTTACAATCAAATTAGGGGAAGATTATGTTGGATGAACCGTCAGCTCTCACGACGCGAGGTACCTAATTAAGTTTTATTGTCGTGTGTCTGTCAAGATCCTGTACCCATGCGATTTTGGAGAGCCTAGCTAGCAATTTGGATCACCAGCTTAGCGATTTTTGCTCCCGAGTCTACCAAGGAAGCGGAAGCAGGTAGCGGAAGCAAACAAAATGTTCTGCAAACTCGACAATTCCACTCGCGTTTTACGATTTAGATCTTTCTGAACAATTTTGGTTCCGTGTCTGTCTGTCTGCCATGGAATCCTTGGAATTCTCGATTACACTGAAAGGGATTGTGCGGGTTGGCGTGCAGATGGTCCCCTTTGAAAATCATTGCCCTAGGATCAATAGTGGAATCGGCGCATGCGGAATCGTCAAATCCTCGTAACAGCCATAACTTCTACATTTTTCATCCAAATTTGATGGGTTGTTCAGATTGGCGTGAAAATTGTCCCCTACGAAAATCATCGCGCCCAGATTATTGGTTACCTCTGCGCATGCACAAATGTGGAATCCTTGTAACAGCTATAACTTCTACATTTCCCTCCCCAATTCGATGAAATTTTCAGAGATTGTGCGGGTTCGAGATTGGGTTCAATGCATCGGATCATCTATATAATCGGGTGATGGATACCTACCCCCACTTGGCAGAAGTTTTTTCACTGCGTTCCTTCTGTAGGCCTCTCGATTAGGCTCTCTGAACGACAATTTGGGAAGGATCAGACAGCAGCGACAAATGACGGCTTCTCCCAAAATCCAAAATGCCATGATTTTTTCAACTTTTAAAGAATAACCGCTTTACAAACCTTAAGTTAAATGTGGGTGTATCATGTATGTTTTATTGGCCCTCGAGTTACGGGATTTGCTCTCATGGCCAGTCTGTAGATCGCTTTTAGTAGGTTAATTGTTTGTCGTCTTCTCAAAATGAAATGTTCCCATCATGATCTTACGGTTTACGACTTCCTGAACTAAGTTAGTTCCTTCGGTCTGTCTCATGTCCGCTAATCTTCTCAACTCCCATAATAAGCTATTAATAATTAGCCATTAGCCAGGTTTTATTGGTCGTCTCCAGCTCGATTCGGTCCCGCCGCACAGGTCACTCTGCATGACGATTAGGTGCCAGTCGTTGTACAGAATTGTTTTCCCTTTTAGGCTCTGCTCGGCATCACTAGAACGGTTGATGAATGGGAAAGGGTCGGCACCATCTGGCGTCTGACTCCATAAAGAGGAGCTCCGAGGCTTCGACTTTTCATAACATGTTCACTTGCGTAACCCCCACCCTCGAGTTAACATCCTGGAAATGAGCTCACTCTGTTCTATGATGGTGTGGGGGCCCCTTTTAGGGAAGAATTAGGTCTCTTTTACTAGTCAATTATTACGTTTTATGTCTCTGGTTGATTGTGGACTAAAGGGAACATTCAACCGAGAGGCACAATACATAGTAAAGCATTGAGCTGCATAATTACGATATTTCGTGCTCTTAAGTTGGTAGGTACTAAAAACATTTACAAATTTAATACCAAAGAGTTCAGTATGAATGAAATTAGTCAGAATAAGAATAGGTAGTAGAAGAAGAGAAGAAAAATAATTTATATTCATCAATGGTAACAGAGTGTGGTTTTGCGACAATGGAGGCACCGAAAGGGAGAAACACAGAAAAACGTCTACCAGTGGGTGACACATAGCTTCATCGTATCAATAACCCGATTGCATAGTAGCAAAATGCTTTAACCAGCGGATGAAAATTCTTCGAGAAACGCGAGGTTCATCCGTACTGGGTAATGGTATAGTATAGGATTAGATCAACCGTTTGGAGATTTACCGTCAATTTTCTTCTGCAGATTTGTGATGCCGGCTTTGAGTATTGAGAATTTTCAACTTCTCCTTCTCTCTTTTCCCGTTACTTCTTCGTCACATACTTGGCTGATAATATACAAACTACAGATACTCATGATATGGAGTTATGGTTGCTGACGGCACTCCGCTGTTGCAGAATTACTTATCATGGGTGAAGGTTCCAACTCGTTCATCATTTCCAGGAAAGCGATTTACTATATAATTGACAAGAATTACTTTGTATAATATGATTCAATCCCTTCCTGATGGAGTGGGGTGATCTCATCGGAAACCCAACGCACTCTATAATTGCATCTTACATCTTGCACGACAGTAGTAGCAGTAAAACTTTCCTCAACGAAGGTGCTTGTGAGACCTCCCATATATTTTCTAAAACAGCCTGGTAATATCCCCCTGGAGTTTATTGCCTCGAATCCAATACAATGAGGAATCTGGTGGAAAGGTGAAAAATTACAACACAGGTTGTAATCTAATAAATGGCACCAATTAACGGTTGGGCCTCGGAGTAGGATTTCAAAAACGATAGTTACTGCTCAAGCTAATTATGGGATTCAAGGGATTTCAAGATATATTTAATAATAACCAATCTCGAGAGACCATTGAAAGAAAATTCTGCCATTTTTAGTAAAGCTACCCCATAAAATAACACGGGCATATGAATCTGTTGGTTCGAAAATGATGGCGTTAATCAGAGCACTAATGGTACCTAAGTTATCTGGTATGAAACATTAACTTCACGATGAAGTTAATGGTTTACTACATTTGAAAACAACAAAAAGATTGAGAAGTTTTTTCTGTCGATTTTTCTGAATATTTTGCTCTTCTCTCAGCCTTTCTGCTAAGATTGCTGTTCTGACTCCAAGAATTTATGAGAATTTGACCAAGGCAAACTGACATTACTCCTACTTGGAACGCTTTTAGTAATTGCATGAATTTAGTTTTGTCTTTCTTTTTGAAATTGAAGCGAGCGGACTACTGCCAGAGGTTGATAAGAACAGATACATAATGGCATCCCACTGCAATATGTGATTGAGTAAGTTCCCTCAATTTTTAAGTTCCTTGCTGGCATCTTCCTTTCTCGTTTACAACTTGAGAGAATTTTTTTTTAAATTTAGTCAAATTGAAGTTTTTTTTTTCAAATGGGCTTTGTCCATTTTTGTTTTTTCACGGATTCGGAATCTAGGTCTGAATCACCTCACGAGTTTAATTCCTTCCGAAACGGTGTGTATCCCGCTTTAAAAGCTCAGGTTTGCCAACAAAACGGCTTATATCCATCCCATTGTTTTCAACTATCAATTTTAATTTTTTTTTTAATTCGATTTTTGGATTCTACCTTTTTTGAAACGTAAACCATCAAATTTTGAGGGGGATTAGAATATTTTTTCTTGCTCGATTCCGAATATCCATTATTGAAAATAATGGGTAAACAAATAAAAGAAAATGAGACTTTTCTTCACACAACCAAAAACTCGTTTTTTTCAAAGTAGCTCATATCGTTTTTCATCAAATGGGTTTATATCCGAATAAGAAATGGCCGTGTCTCCCTCAAAACGCACGCCAAAATTTCGAAATTCGGTCTTACAATCAAAAGTTCTATGAACAAACAATTTGGAAAATTTTGGAACCCTACACAATTTCCTTCGCCATGAAACTAGTTTTTCTCAATTTCCCACAAAACATTCCAAGTGGATAATATAAGCCCGTTTGAAAGAAAACTCCTCAATTGTTTCAAATAAAAAGTAGAATGGTGAGTTATAGAGAACTCAGTTTTGTGAATATAGCCTAAGAGTAAGAATGAGTGGGGAGAGACAATTGTACATGTGTTCGGTCAGTTAGAGAGGGGAAAATTGCGTTGGTTTGGGCTTTTAATAACGAGGGCACGCCGGCACGGAGAGAAAGACCTGTCACCTCTCAGAGCTAGGCTAGACCTGTCATCTCTCAGGGCTAGGCTAGACCTGTCACCTCTCAGGGCTAGGCTAGACCTGTCATCTCTCAGAGCTAAGCTAGACCTGTCACCTCTCAGAGCTAGGCTAGACCTGTCATCTCTCAGAGCTAGGCTAGACCTGTCATCTCTCAGAGCTAAGCTAGACCTGTCACCTCTCAGAGCTAGGCTAGACCTGTCACCTCTCAGAGCTAGGCTAGACCTGTCACCTCTCAGAGCTAGGCTAGACCTGTCATCTCTCAGGGCTAGGCTAGACCTGTCACCTCTCAGAGCTAGGCTAGACCTGTCATCTCTCAGAGCTAAGCTAGACCTGTCATCTCTCAGAGCTAGGCTAGACCTGTCACCTCTCAGAGCTAGGCTAGACCTGTCATCTCTCAGGGCTAGGCTAGACCTGTCACCTCTCAGGGCTAGGCTAGACCTGTCATCTCTCAGAGCTAAGCTAGACCTGTCACCTCTCAGAGCTAGGCTAGACCTGTCATCTCTCAGAGCTAGGCTAGACCTGTCATCTCTCAGAGCTAAGCTAGACCTGTCACCTCTCAGAGCTAGGCTAGACCTGTCATCTCTCAGGGCTAGGCTAGACCTGTCACCTCTCAGAGCTAGGCTAGACCTGTCATCTCTCAGGGCTAGGCTAGACCTGCCATCTCTCAGGGCTAGGCTAGACCTGTCACCTCTCAGGGCTAGGCTAGACCTGTCATCTCTCAGAGCTAAGCTAGACCTGTCACCTCTCAGAGCTAGGCTAGACCTGTCATCTCTGAGGACCTGTCAGCTAGAGTCTAGCTAGGCTTTTGATGCTCTGAGGCCTCTCCCCTCCCCGTCCCATCTTAGGGCGGAGCTTTGAATTCTAGCCTTTGGTCAGACTCTCTTGTTGGTTTTTTTATTCATACCAAGTTCCTAAATTATTGACAATTAACATTGACTTCTAAATTCCCTCAAACATTGGAGTAATTGGAGTAATACCTACGGGACTTATATCGTGTGAAATCGAAGTTTTCGAAAAATCAAGTCGGTTATGTTCGCGCGGTGCTAACTTAGAATGAAATTTATGTAAGACCATCTAGGGATTGACTCGCATATTGCCCACAAATTTCATCAAAATCATTTTTTCGTTTGATTTTGTCTTACAAGGAGTTTGACGTTTTTTTATGTTTCTTCCCAAGCGCTCTGATTCTCTTTTTTTTTGTCTTTAGTAGATTCAATGAGACCGCTTACAATAAACATACCTCAATGACAGAACAACAGCACTTTCATTACTACCAGTTTTCTACAATGCTACTTTTCACGGAATCGCACTTTAGAGATTACGTTGAAATTAATACAAATTACGAGCTTAAGACAAATTACCTGTGCTTATTTGGGGACAGTCTTGAGCTTGAAAAATTTAGGTGTCAAGTTATTGTGTCCATGATGTAACAAGGTCGTACTAGTCGCCGTACTTCCGGTATTGTGAATCCATAAGCGACGAGAGGGTTTAAATGCTCTTCGTTACGCGTAGTAAACGTGTTCAGGTGTTTTGTAAAAAATTTGAGTGGGAGTGCTCAACTCGAAATCATTGTAAATGGTGGTTGCTGACAAACGGAGGATGTAACACTACTCCGCACTCTTCCTTGAGCTCTGAAATATGCTTATTGAACGTGAGCCGCATATCCAGGTAAATTCCTAAATATTTATGGCCGGTTACTTTTGGTATTTGCTGTCCATGGTAATACAGAGGCGGCTCTCTTTGATTCCTGCTGATTCAAATGAAATTACATTTTTGGAAACTCGTTTTGGAGCGTGAAGGAATACCTATATATGTATGTATTTGTTATATAAGTATACACATTATTATATGACAACGGATATGGTTGATTATCCTGAATTTCCCCTTTTTCAGGACCCAAATAATTACCCATGATGGGGAAGTCTCAGAATAATCGGAATTCTTTAATCAAATTAAGGGCTTTTTACGCTGTTGTCAGGAATGCATTATTAAGAGGCTTTTTATTGAATGTTAGTATTGATTAGATTAATTCAGCTCATCAGACCCGGAACACTCCCCCCCCCCCCCCACCACCCTCGATAAACATAGTACGAATGCAGTAGGTATACGACCAACGAAATAGCTAGTACCTTCTCAATGCAGAACTCTCATATATCTGTGCCACCAAGGGCCTCGACGAAGGGTTTAGGGGTGCCACGTGAATCCAAAATAACACTACCAGGTAGGTTGGGTAAAAGCACCAATTACTGACACTTTAAGGAAAATTTTGTGGTTTTTCAACAATTTCTCCCGTATTTATTAATCGTTCTTCACAGTTAAACATTTTTCCATTAGGCCAATACCTATTTTCTAAATGTTGCTAATTAAAATTATCAAAACTATAAATCAATTCATTTTTCTGCTTAAAATTTGTATGTATATTTTTTCTCCTATTACCGACACGCTTGCACCAATTACTGACAGTGTGAGGAACCAATTACTTACCCCCTGTATCAAGTTCAAATTAATTTCATTTCCAACTTTAAAATAGAAAAAGTAATTTACTCAGTGCCTATATTTCGAAATCACAAAGCAGGTAACAGTTTATGTAACAGCACAAGGTAGGAACTCATCAATATCAACAAATTTTAAACGCCAAAAATATCTTGGTATGTTTGAGTGTAGTATCTCTCTTATTTTAAAACGTAGGAAATAATAGGAACACCATCATCACATCTTATATCGTCCATGTTACAGCACCTGATCAATAAATTTCTAATGGATAGTCGAAAATAAATTTGTTGCTTGCAAGGGCATTTGGCTTCGGTAACTGCGTGATAATATCACTCTGTTTGTTGTTGTCACCTGCTCTTCGATTGAAAAAACAGTTTTCATTTTTCATGCAATTTCTGGCTCTCATGCATTTAGCTTGTAGTGAAATTCTCATTAGCAATTTTCCACATACAGCATGCCACGCGGATCTTCTTTTGTTTGGTAGGCATAAACACGGTCATGTAGTCGCCCTCTCTTACAGTTTGGTTTTTAACGGCGTTTCTGTCTTCCTCCAACTCGTCTTTTTCATTACTCATCGGTTCCTTTCTGTCGCCACTTATTGATAGGTCTTGAACGAGTTTTCCGTCCTTCTTCGAGAGATTTTCATCGACTGTCGTTGATGATCCTTTTTCTCTTTGTGCTCCATCCTCTTCCTTCCTCATCAATTTTTTCGATTAGGGAAGGCGATGGGATGCCAATCACCTTCTCAATGGGTGTAATAATTTCTTTTCGAGTTTCATGAATCCTAATCCTAGTTTAGAACTTCCTAATTCATCAACAATCATTAGAACGTTATCGTTTGTAATTTCCAACATATGATTCTCATGATCAGGGGAATGTAAATGAACGAGTGATCCCACTGCATTAGCTCATCATTAAATTGATCTTGTTCTAGGATATTCTCATTCTCAGTGTTCTCTTCTGACTCATCTTGTGGTTTCCAGTTTTCATGGTCGTCCTCTTCTTCGTTAGATAAAGTTTGAACAACTCTCTTGGATTTCTTCTTGGCTTGCGTCATTGCTTTCTTCTTTTCTCTCTCAGCTGCCTTCTCCAATTTAATCTTCTCTTTCTTTGATTTTTTCCTAGCTCTTTCTACCACTCGCGCTTTCTTATTTTTCTTGGAAGTCTTCTGGGAGTCATTTGAACTTATCTAAAAAGAAAATGCATAAATTCGAGACTGTTTCTTAATGATAGAGAATAAGAATAGGAGGACGGGTACGAGTAGGTTCCAACCAGAGAGAGGGGTGTCAGTGATTGGACATTGGTGATTGGGGTGTTTGTGTTTGGGCAATGTAAGTATCTGGTGTGCATACATCCCAATCACTGACACTTCCATAACTAGTTACTAACACCCTCTGTTAGGAAATGGATCCCTTGGTTTTTTCAAAAGGCAAGCATCCAAAAGAAAAGAAAAGCAACATTGTTTTCTGCGTAAAAACCCTAGTTCATTAGGCTTTGGAACTAAAGTTTTCCGAAAACCCCAATTACTAACACAAGTGTCAATAATTGGGTAAAGACACAATTTTGGTGTTTTATCAGTAATTTGCACTGGAATTGTGTATTCTTACTATCTAGCATTAATACTGGAGCGGTAAAAAATAATTCGAATGTGGAAACAAAGATGAAACGGTTTTAATAGATGAAATTGCGACTCACCTCCTTAGCACAACCGCTAACGATCGGACAGCAGATGTTAGACTGATGATAAAACTTTATTCCTGAACCCCTTGTCATCAATTCTGACAAGATCTTGGCGGGAATCGGTAAAAAATTACTGTGGCTTTGATTTGGCGCCAATTTTGAATTCCTGGGTGACCTGAAACGCTTATTTTTCAAGGTAAAATGAGCATGTGTTAGTAATTGGGATGGTGTCAGCAATTGGTGTCTTTACCCTATACCGGGTGTCCCAGAAGTTATGGTCCACCCTTTTTATCTCTGTTGTTCTGAGGGGTAGACAAAAACTTCAAGCGATAACCCCCCTTAATTTTTTACGAGGAATTCAACTATCACACTTTCGCGCATTGCGCACCTGCGCAATCGTGCGCAATGCACACCAACTTTGTTATTTCAATTGGGAACCCCTATTTTTTATTGCAGATTCGGATTATACGCAAAATTTCATGAATTTTAGACCCATCAACCGAGTTTTTTGGTTGCGCACAACCCGTCCAGTGAGCGCGCAAACATGCGCAACCCCTGGATTGCGCCAAAATTGAGATGGAGGTAGACCTCAAGTGTGATACATGTTTTTTCATTAATTTTCGACGCTGAATCACGTGGTGGTATCCATTTTCGGATTTTACTCATTTTTCTCGAAACGGCGGCTGAAAACTAGGTAGTTGAGCCTGTTTTATCGTCTGAATCTGACTGGCGGAGTGATGACAAGTCGATACAAGCTTCAAAGTATCTCATTTGTATTAGGCAACTATCCACTTATTCCAAAGTAAACAATGTAAACAAGAAATCAAGGAATAAACCCCTGAATGCCTGCTTGCTCTCAAATGATTCAAGTCGCGATTTCTTTGAGTAACCATTTTCAATTACTAATTATTTTAAAATTATAACTCGATCCACATTGAGAGTTAAATGACCGATAAATGGTGAGTTTTGATTAGAAAAATTTATTATTCCGGCAATAGTCGCCATAAAATCAAGTTGAATAATAAAACGGATATCTTGCCCGGATTCGGGGTTGAAAAATAGCGCTGAAGCATGTTGCGCGCGATGAAAAAATTCGTTCAAGGGGTGAATTGTTTATGAAATTTGTCGCAGAATTCGAATTTGCAACAAAAAAATGTGGTTTCCATTTGAAATAACAAAGTTGGTGTGCATTGTGCACGAATTTGCGGACACCCTGTATTAAAAACTACTCATTTTTCGGCCGCCGTTTCGAGAAATTTGAGTAAAATCCGAAAATGGATACCACCACGTGATTCAGCGTCGAAAATTAAAGAAAAAACATGTATCACACTTGGGGTCTACCTCCATTTAAATTTTGGCGCAATCCAGGGGTTGCGCATGTTTGCACGCTCACTGGACGGGTTGTGCGCAACCAAAAAACTCGATTGATGGGTCTAAAATTCATGAAATTTTGCGTAGAATCCGAATCTGCAATAAAAAATAGGGGTTCCCATTTGAAATAACAAAGTTGGTGTGCGTTGCGCACGATTGCGTAGGTGCGCAATGCGCGAAAGTGTGATAGTTGAATTCCTCGTAAAAAATTAAGGGGGGTTATCGCTTGAAGTTTTTGTCTACCCCTCGAAACAACGGAGATAAAAAGGGTGGACCATAACTTCTGGGACACCCGGTATATTCTCTGAGGGGTTCTCTCGAGCGTCCATAGACGATACTTAACGTCTTCAGAGCTGAGCTTAATCCAATCTTACAAATTAGTAATTAAAAAATCAATAATATTCATATAATATTTGATAAAATATAAGGAATGAATATTATTGAAATTCTCCGCCGACATATATAAATACATTTTAGACAATAAGGAACTGAGGAATCTTAGTACAAAAATATCCAATTTCATGCATGCGTCTATCGGGAATAAAACTCGTAGGAACTAGCCCGCTTATTTTTTAAAAATCCAATAAAATCGTACAGTACAGAGAACCGACAGAGAACTAAACGTGTTCAGCAAGCTCTGAAATGAAGGTAGAAATGTCGATTTTAGAGACGACTTTTTTTACTTGCTGCATAAACAATTTATACTTGGAAAAAATATTTCACCGCTACAATTGATGGTACTGCACTTAAGTATTTACATCAAAGTATTATATCAGCCGTGTCAGCACTTAGCAGTCATATCCGTTTGTAGCTCTGAAATGCAGGTAAAAATGTCGATTTTGGAGACCCACGTTTTTTTATTTGGTGCATTAACAATTTATACTTGGATAAAAATACTTTACCGCTACAATCGATGGTATTGTACAAACACAACTTCTCTATCTTTGTGAAAATCCTTTGATGCTCTGATTATTGTGCTGAGGAGGAGTAAAAGCGGGGCTGCTCGCCACTAAAACACCGTGTAAGCTCTTTAATCAGACGAGAAGGCGTGGTGATCTCCGCCCCAAGAATCGAAACCTTTGTCCAAATAAGGACTTTCCGACCTCGACGAACCCCCTTCGTTTTTCGAGATACCTCAGTCAGCCCGCAGCTGTCCGAGCCGGGCGAAATTTGCATCCTTCAGGCAAAGTTTGTTTTACCTTGACAAGTTGCGGTTCTGAAAGGGACGTGACATTCTCGAAGCGAACTTGGACTGAAATGGAATCGCTTCATCGAGGAACCGGTTCGTCAATCCGAGCGAGATTGTTCTGATTCATGAGAAGATCGTTATCGGCCATTCTGGAGTACAACGTAGCCGAGATCTGGATTCCAGGCTCCTGTATTCGCCATATTTGAACACTAGGAAACGAACTGTCTATCAACGGTGTGAACAAGTATAGAGCAATAGACCTTAACAGATGTCAACTGGTGGACGTTGATATGTCATCTTTCTTCGTTCGCGAGTTAGCGCATAGGGAAGGTTCCTTGATTTCCAGATCCTTTGAAGCGGAAAGTTTCAATTTTACTTACTGATAGGTACTTACTTATAACACGAAGGAATGCATATTCCTACTTAGGTACCTAAATAACGAAGAAGCGATTCACTATCATGTGCGATTTACAAGCTATTAACCATATACCAAACATTCGACAATCCACACATCTCATATCTGTCACTGTTACATCGTTCCAGTTCGGTGAGCGATGAACTGTTCCTACGCTCTGGGTTTCACCTCGCAAAGTGCAGATCGACCCCCAAACATCAAAAAATTACAATTATTATCTAATTGGAGAATCCGTCGTAACCAGTAAGGCGAGTACAGGAGGCACAATGTACAATTAGCTAATAGGATTAGTTTTATCTCTCCCTTTCACTTGACATGACATGATGGTCTCGTCACCACATGGCCCCCGTTCCTTTCTGATCCTTTCACCTCCCTTTCACCCAGACTATATAAATAGAACGACGGACTGAAAACTTTAGTACTCTCCTGATGACGTTCTTACATCGAAAGCGCTCGCCTCCTGTACTCGACTTGCTGGTTACGACGGATTCTCCAATACGGTAGGTAGATTAAGATTGTATTCTTATAACTATCGGAACCAACCCCATTCATTTAATATAAAATAATTAAATTACCTATACTTTCACCACATTGATGAGAGCTAGATATGCCCCATTCTGCAAAACATTTAGTACCCGTGAGTTTGAGGATTGGTTGGCTTTCTTTATCTTCTGCTTCCGAGTCTACCAAGTTAGCGGAAACATTGTTTTCACTTTTCAAGATTGAAAAAAAAAAGTATCCAAATTCCAATTTTTACTAGCGTTTTACGTTTTAGGTCCGCCTGAACAATTATGGTTCCGTGTCTGTGTGTCTGTCATGAAATCCTTGTAACGGGCAAAACTTTACGAAGTTATTGTCCGACTTCGACGAAATTTCCAAGGATTGTGCGGGTCTTGTTGGGCCCACTTTGAAAATCATCATCCCCTGGATCAATAGTAGCCTCTGCGCTTGCGCAAATGTAAAATCCTTCTAAGAGCGGTAACTTCTACATTTCCCACCCGAATGAGCAATTTCACCAAATTCTGTTTGCATTTTTCCTGAATAGTTAATGGTGTGGGATAGATAAAAATTGGGTAGATTTTGGAAAACAAGTCTCCTGTTATTTTTGGGCGACATTCAAAATTTATGATTTCAAAAATCTCTTTAACGTGAAGCGGAAACGATCGCTGATTGGCTGTTTGGATCGTCATCCCTCCCCTTGCTGCCCAATGGAACGACGAAATCATATTATCTAAGAGGAAAGTTATCTAACAAAAACAATGAAAACCTCATTTTTCTATTTTCTCTCTTCAGTTCTTCGATTTCGATCTTTACTGGTTTTGTGAAATGTTGCCTCCGAGGCCTATAGGAAGCGGCCTTACATGAACTATTCCAGGTTGACGTCATCCTCCCGGTTTTTTTAAACGTTCATATATTCTACACTGTTTTGTTTATTCGTAAATTAGGAAGTACGGGCTGAAAGTTTGCCATAGGAGGTTTTTTAAGGCGCTGAATCCGATTTTGGGGTCAACAATGGGAAATTCCGACATGGTGAAATTCCTCATTCTATGAAATTTTTTGTAATTGTGCGGGTTGTCGTATAGATGGTCCTCTCTGAGGGTAGTGGAAGGTACTTAGAGATTGATGTTTTGAGATCAACTACTATGCATCGGATCATCTATACAATCGGGTTATGGATACGAGGCCACACCCACTTAGCAGATTTTTCTTTATTCAATGAATGAAGGAGTTCATATTATTTTCTCTTCTAATACTTCCAAATTAGAGTTCCGAGTTTCCACAGCAGACAGATTTAAGATTTATCTTTTTCCGGTAAAATTATCGTCCAACCAAAGATAAGATTTCAGGCTGTGCGAAAAGGGCCTTAAGTTTAAGATTAATAAGGAAAACAATATACTATGTTCTACCAAATGACTGATGTCTTTATCCTGCACCCATCCAAGACGTATCCTCTCATAATGAAGACTTTGCTACCAATAATTCAACTCATGAAAATGAGTGAACATGGTCATAAATCCATGATTCTACACAATTTCCATTCTTGGCTGTTCATATTGAAGTATTTCAAAACTCCACCACTCTGACATTCGTTTCTACGTAATACCTTTCACCTACCAAAGGTTGTTGTGCCGATAAGAGTCGTTTCATAGATCGGCAGCTGAGCCTCTGACGTGCCATAGTGGCGCACCAGGTTCTAGGTGTACCCTTCCCTAGTGTCAGGTCGTCCTTCGAATGAGTCATGACGTCTGCCCAGGTCAGTTTGCAGTCACATGATCTGGACCAACCCTACTTCTATCGTAATACCGTTGAGAGTACGGCGCTCCTGACATTGCTAGCTCAGCTGGGCCGAGACCACACAGCCAGAGAAATAGTAGTCTGGGCGGTTATAGGCAATGGAGACATCAAAACCTTCAGCTCGAGGAACGTACTAAAATACCAAATTTTCCTGCGGTGAAGTGTTGGATTTCCCTTTTGTTCTCGATGTAAACAGTTTCGGTTAAAAACCTCTTAGTTCGGTTATTGAAAAATGAAACGCTGTTCCAAACGGTATCCATATTTTTGGTTTTACAGTGTTGTTATTGACATTTCAAGGTCATAATGATAATCGACACTAAAACTTAGTTACAAGAAGGGCGTTGGAAAAAGTCTGCGTAATGGGTGGTCAGTGTAGTTTTTCCATAAAGAATGATATGGACATTCTCGTATAGAATCTGTTGATGCTACTATCATCCCAATGATTTCTCGTGAACTCCTCGATCATGTTGATAATTGCATACAAGTGAAAAACATCAACACGGTTGAGATTGTTTATGTCGATTTTACTGATCATCACGCATCGTGGCTCCTACTGATCGTATTGCCTTGAAATCTATCTGTCATCACCAAGTACTCATTATGGAACCCAACAACGCTTCAAATTTGGGCTTTTACATTGTGAGAAATCCGTATTTAAAGAGAAATCAAGTTTTTATGCGTGCATTTGGCATTTCCCGAAAAAAGGACATTTCGACTTGAACAGACAAGCAGACACGGAACCAAAATTGTTCAATAAGCGCTAAAACGCAAAATCCCAACAGAAATTTTGGTTTTTATGGATAGAAGAGGAAATGTTTTTGTCCTTCTGAACAAGAAAGTTACTGGATTTGGACTTTTGTTTTCCATGTTTAGTACCGTGTTTTCCATGTTGATTTGCCATTTAGGCCGCTACAATAAAAAATATTTGACTTTGACTTTATTAATAGGCGTGGGTAAATTAGAGTTCTAGGATTTTTGACTTTTTTTATTTTGAGGATTTCGGTGTAGAGCAGAACGAGTCGTCAGCTGTGCTCTGCAGGGAAACTCATCTATTCTCTTGTTGGGTTGAAAATAACTACCACAGGTTTGTAGAAAGCGCCCCAAAATAAAAGCAGTAACGAATCGAAGGATTTTATTGTTTTAATTAATCTCATTCTTCTTCACTTGGAAAAACGTGTCATTTCCACGAGGAACTTCTTCTTGGAGGTGAGTGATGAAATCTATTTTCTGGAAAATTCTCGATGAAGAGTGTTTAACACCGTAAAGGTCACAGCCCAAGGAAATTCACCCTATAATTGACCTGGCCTCACTTTCGAAATTCATTCAATTTTTCGACTGGATTCCCGACGCTCTTCTACAAGGTCGCCCTCCTCGAGAAAGTGGGATTCACTTCCCAGTTGTGTTTGTTTACCGAGCAGCTCCTTCCATTTGTGTCACTTTCACTCCCTCGCTCATCCGTATAATTAGAGAAGTTGAACGTTCGACTTCAGACAGATCTGTTATTATTGGTTGTGCTGGAGAAGACGATTCTGGCACCTCGGCAACCCGTTTCCTCGACCTCTCCTAACCGGTACCCGTTAGTCCTCATTCCATTCCGAACCTTTTGCACCTGTACCTACCTACTACTATTTGATCGTGTGGGAAAGTGACTATTAAAACTTACTTTACTTCACTTAAGTAAATCTAAGCTGATAAGGGAAGGAGAGAAAACCCGTTTATTCAGTTTAGTTTTTCCCATTTTTCTCTGGCAATATTATTTTTTTTATTTTGATGATTACATCGGCAATCTTTTAGTTTTTCAATTCCCTAGACTGATGCACTAATGAATTTCGAAAATCCTTGAAAATTTAAAATCTAGATACAATTTTCAAAGTTTTAGCGCCTGACCGACTGAAAAGGTTGTTTTATGCCGCGTTCTATGAAGACGGGTGATCTGTACTGTAAAATAATAAACCTTTGTGTGATTTGTAATCACAAAATTTGTTGTGTGATTCTGTAATTTGCAGCGTTTTTTGGCAACTATACCCTACTCATCGTAAGTAGGGGACAAACTCAAAACTCAAACTATCACCTACCTTGAATCAGAGATGGGCGAATTCTTATTCATAAATACGATTATGAATACCAATCATATCTGCGACTTTATGATTATGAATACGAATACAGGTATGAATATGAATATGAATACGAATACAATCGTATTCACACTTTGAATATGATTTTCCCCCGTATTCGTATTTTGAATACAATTTTATAATTTTTTCTATGATTTCCCCAAAAATCGAATTTTTTTTAACGATTTTCCCCGAAAATCATCCTTTTTTTTATGATTTTCTCCCGAACTCTGGACATATTTCTAACCTAACATTGTCAAAATAATCAATCAAAATTTGAAACGATCATAAATTTTCAGGAAAAATCGTAAAAAAAAATCGATTTTTAGGGAAATCATAGAAAAAATCATAAAATCGTATTCAAAATACGAATACGGGGAAAATCATATTCAAAGTGTGAATACGATTGTATTCGTATTCATAATCATAAGATCGCAGATATGATTTGTATTCATAATCGTATTTATGAATAAGAATTCGCCCATTGCCTTGAATAATATCCGCACTGCACAATGTCCAGTCCGCATGTATAGTATCCACCCAGTGAACGAAGCTTCATGCTCCATAAATGGCCGTTTGTGCGTGGTTCAGCGCTTTGACCGTGAAAGGTTCACCCGCTTCAATTGTTTCTCAACATTGGGGGCTGAAATGTTCAATATGAATCCCAGAAACGCTGATTTTTATCGTAAATAACTTCAGTTTTAGGGGCCCATCCATTCTTCTCGAGGTAACTTTATTGAACAACTCTGTGGTAGGTACGTTTTGTGTGGTCATACCTACCATCCTTTAAAAACAACAAAAAACGCTGACCGCCAATTGTGCTCTCAATGCCCAAGTTTACTGAAAGATAAATCCATCATTTTTGAATTTGAAGACAGAGTGAGAACAATAATAAAAAATGATAAATAATAATGAGCTGAAGGTGAAGAATAATGAATACCAAATTAATTCTTAAAGCTTATTTTGGGATCGGGAATAAAAAGTCAATTCTCCCCGCGTCGCGATCAGTTTATATACAACTTATTACTTTCTCTCGCCTTCAAAATATGAATTATTTATCCGACCAAAAAAACTTGAAGCGATTCCACTCGAGTCTCTGCATTAGCGATTCATATCTGAATTAGAGGTTCATGTAGAGTTGATGGAATGAAAGCGTATGAAACGGGGCAGCCCAAAACTTGCTATAGTATTTGCTATAGTCTGACTTGTATGTATTTGTGACTCAACATTTCCACATGAGGAGGAAGGGCATGATATTATATAAATTAATTTGTCTCAAGGTACAATCACCAAACAATACGATGTCATTGAGGAGCTTATTTTCAAAAAGGCACTAAATTGATTTTTATTAGAAATGTTTTTTTTTCATCTTGATTTCTCATCTCAACCCTTTCCTATCAAAATAGAACACGTCTCCTCTTCAGACGTTCTGCCTTCAAATATTGTGATAGGGTTATTAAGATAACTATATTAGGTATTTATATAAACTAGTGGTGCCTCTACTGACGGGCCTTGATGGCCCAAAGCATATAATGTTTTTCATATTTTGTCGAATTTGTAATATTAAATATGTAGTTCGTCAATTCATCCAATAAAACATATCCAGGTCTAAATTGACCCTATAGTTTGCCTTTTTGTCCTAAGGGAACGAATCCATTCCGCATTTTAGTTTCAGAAATTTCCAATCAAACAGGAAAACGCATTCCCACTGTATCCTACTACTATCGACGAATTAGGGTTGAAAATATAGAAGTTATTGCTCTTGGATGGATTTTACGTTTGCGCATGCGCAGAGGCTACTATCAATCCGGGGCGATGATTTTCGTAGAGAACAATCTACACGTCTCCTCACACCATCCCTGAAAATTCCATCGAAATCGGGTGACAGATGTACAAGTTATGACAGTTACTCGGTTTTTGACATTTTATGTCTTTACTATGGCACATAAATGAAAAATCGTCACGCGGGGAGCGCTATGAGGGGAGCGTTACGAGTGGAGCGTTACGCGGAAATTTCTGATGATTTTCACGTACAACCAATCGTTCCTAGGGAAAACTAACTTCCTCATTTACCACCCCACAAAAATCGTTCACCACTCATTGGAAAACTCTCAATTTATTAAACATAAGGCATAAAATGTCTCTCGTGGTTGCGTACTTGTACGAAAGCTGTATCCACCGTTTGTGTTTTCATTTTGGTTTTTGGCATTTGGGCTAGGTACTTGCAATCCGGGAGGCATGATTTTCTTAGGTGACCACCTACAAGCCATTATTATAACTAAATAACTCACATACTGTTCAAAAGGAAAAGATTTTCAGAGTGCTATAGTCAACATTTGTTTCTGGAGAAGACGAATAATCTGCCAAAATTGCAACCCCCTATTACGCTCCCTTTCATCCGAAAATCGCAAAAAACTGCGACTTGAATAAGCAGTATGGAAGGCGATTACGGCAGTTGAGGTGCGTCTGAGTCGGTCGGTTCTACTGCACTACCAACTAGTTTTGTTTCCCTACGAAATCAAAGGTAACTTATTGTACATGTAGACACCTAATTTTGAAGTATTATATCAGCGGTTACGGTCTCTTACCTGAGAATGAACTGGAGTTGAATCGACGTCTTCGTTTAAAGAAACACAGGTGACTTCCAGCGAACTCAAATCCATCACGTTCACTTGAACGAATCTGAAAATGGCTGTATTATTTTACTCCAGAACTCGAAAACAAATCGCGAAACACAAAAATCACAACCGGGGAAACAAAGAAGAAGCGGAAGATCTCATTATTAACGAAGAAAATGGCGGACAGTCCATCGGCAACCAGTATTCAATTTTGAATTCGTTTTTTGATTTGAATTAATGATATTGGGGGATCTAAATATTATTTAGATGTCGGTGTTGATTAGAAAATGTGAAGACTAATTTTTTATTATTGCATTAAAATTACTTTGGTAGGTTTAAGTAATCAGTCGTCAAGAGAAGAATTCATCACTGCGACATGCTACGCTGGCGTATTCAACAGCTTAGGTATTACTACTCAATGTAACAGCTGTTCAAGTTACTTTGATTCGTCCTTCATGTTTATTAAGTTATTCGCTTCTCATCGCGTTTCTCTACGATCTATCGGAATGTATGAGATCTTTGTGTTTTATTATGTATTAATGTAATATTATTCGAGTATCTTGAGTAAGTAGAGTCAGAAATTCAGCGAAGGTACGTATTTCTCTTTTTCGTAAATCTGAAAATCATGGTCCTATGGACCTGCCTATTTCTATCGATTCACAAATAGAAAATGCGAATCGTAATACCGTATTCCACCGAGTTTCCGCTACCATATTTGCACCGATTGCAAGGTTCCGTTACCTACCGTATTTTCACTTCTCAAGTTTAAATAAATCTACCTACCAACCGTATTTTTGCTTCACATTCATGTATATTTTGGTGAAATAAACGCTCCAAACTCAATTCGAAAAAATGAAGAGCTGTAGTTGCTTTCATTAGGAAATTTGATTACTGGTTGCTGAGGACGCAAAACTGAGTAAAACTAGAATAAATGGCGAGCTAAAAAAATATGAACGGAGTTTAGCCATCTTTTGCTGTTCACACTTGTGTTTCTGATTAATCGCAAGTACAATCCTTAAGTTCTCATAGGGAGCGAACGGCTGGTACTATAAAGCTCTGGGTAATCTCATTCGATTCTAAAAATTCAATACTTTTCTGAATTTATGAAAAAACAATAGCTTTATGTCAAACGTTTTTGAGCTAGGGCGTTTTGAAAATGTCAGCCTTTATTTTTCTACCCTTAGAAGTGACCGACATCAACCGAAAGCTTCGGGGCACAACTAGACCCTAAATGGAGCTAAATTTCATCAAAATCGCCCCTCGGCAACTAAGGAAATTGCCGAGTACGGCGGACGGACGACAAAATGATTATTTGATTTTCGAATTCTACGTACCTTGATACGTAAACCAATAAATTTTGACGGAGGTTAACATTTGTCTTTCTTGGTGATTCTAAAGGTTCATTTATTAAAAATAATAAACCAAAAGAGAAAAAGTCTCCCAAGTGGGTGTAGCACATAGCTTCCTCGTATCCATAACCCGAATATATAGACGATCCGATGCTTTCACTACTCTCATAGGGATCATCTACACACCAACCCGCACAATCCCTGAAAATGTCATCGAAATCGGACAATAACTTTGTATAGTTTAGCCCATTACAACACGGAATCAAAATTGTTCAGGAGGGCCTAAAACGTAAAACGCAAGTAGAAATTTAGATTTTGGAGAAATTTTTTAACCTTGAAAAGTGAAAAAAAAATGCTATTTTGGTCGACTCAGAAGCAAAAAGACACAAGTTGTGTGGGCTGTATAGATTCTTCACACCTTACAAAGAATAACATGGATCATTACGGAATAACATGGATTTCTTTCTAAACTCTTTGCTCTGCTGATATCAGAGTAGTGTTCAGGTTGAGTGGGCCTCGTATTCTTCTTGATGAAACATTGGGTTTTCCAGTAATTTGTGCTGTGCGGTGTCTTCAATTCCACGGTGATCGCAGCCACTATGGCTACGTTTCTTATTCCTATTCGATGCATATAGGAATTTTTGATATCTTGTCCACTCCGTAGTCTACATGTGGTTTTTACAAAAAAAATTCTTCGGGCGGTAGACATCAAGCCAATTTTGTTGGAAATGTAAGGAACAGCGTTCTATAGTGGGTAGCTGCCTGCTAGTTGATGTTAAATAAATGTTGCCATTTTCGTCGCATGTGCTGGTGGATGGAAGTCCCTAAATGGTAAACTTCTGTGTAGGATATTGATGTCCTATTGATGTAGGATATGTTTTTTTCTCTCTTGGTTAGTTTCGTCTTCTTTATAACCACACTACGTTCGTACCCTGGATCCGGTTTTTCAATCGTGTGGTCTAATATGGAAAAACAAGAAGAAAATCTGAAAGAATTAGGTAGCAAATTGGTGGCAAAGCCTAAGATTCTTTCACCATATTCTAATATTTGCCTCTAGATCAACTAGTCTCGTAATAAATTTTCGTATAGTTTTGCTTCTGAGTCTACCAAGGTAGCGGAAGCTTTGTTTTCTCTTTTCAAGGTTGAAAAAAGAGTTCTTTCACATCATAACTTTCACTCGCGTTTTACGTTTTAGACCTGAACAATTTTGGTTTCGTGTCCGTGTGTCTGTTAAGAAATCCTTTTGTCAGATTTCGATGCAATTTTCAGGGATTGTGCGGGTTTGCCTGTAGACGATCCCCTATGTGCCACACCCACTTGGCAGACTTTTTTCTTTGTAATCACTCTGGATTAGGACCCTGCTCTAGGTGAGAAATGTTGTGTAACAATAAAGGAGAAGAATGCAATTTAAAATAATTAAAAACATCATCTGAACATTTCCTTTTAGATTTATCTTATCAAAAATAGAAAATTATTCATCAAATTTCAAAAATTACTACAGCGTTTGGTCAATATCTTTGAAAATTCGCTCTTTAAGTTATGCTGTATGAATGGAACTTTTTTGTTGTAGTAATCTGTTACGCACTCGATGATTTGTATTCATTTATTTTCTCTTTTACAGTTTGATGGAGACCTGTGATAGCTATGCATGGTGGATTTCACTCGTGAGTAGATTTACATTCGTTTCTTATCTTTAGCTGAAACGGTGGTCAAGGTTACTTGAAGTATCTCTTCACTCACGATAGGCAACCATTCTTACGTACACACTTTTTGTTATGAAAACGAGCTAGTAATATGACCTTGACCACGTGTTTGATAATGACCATTTGCCACCATTTACTTGTTATGGCATGGAATTTTCTACGGTAAATCGAATAACTCATTATCCTTCTCTTAGTTAGAAGCTGAATCGTTATATTACAATAATTTCCGTTAATCATAATAGGTCATCCAAGCCACCAAGGTAGCGGAAGCATTGTTTTCATTTTTGAAAATTGAGAACATAACATATAACATCCTTTGAAATCCAAATGTTCACTATTTTTCACGTTTTAAACCTTCCTGAACACTTTTGGTTCCATGTATGTCTATAAGAGAACACATTTCTTGTACTGACGAAATTTGACGAGTTACAGTCCGATATTCCATTGGAGTCGTCATTATCGAGAATTGACATAGTTGCCAGAGAGCCAGTAGTCGAAATGGGTGTGTGCCAGAGGTCGATATGGTTACCAGTTTGAGAGGAGACGATATGGGTGACAGTGCCAGTAGTCAACATAGTTGCCAGTTTGAATGTAGTCGACATGGTTGAATGTGTACAAGTAGTCGACGTAGGTGCCAGTGTACCAGTAGTCGACATCAGTGCAAGTAAGCCAGTAGACCACGTTTACTCCAAAATGAAACTTTTATCATATTAAAGATCATTCATTTCGATAGAACTCTCTTTCTAAAACATACAAGGATTGATTTACAAAATGTGTAGTTACCAAAGACTAGCCATTTGTATTAGTCAGGTAGTAATACATTTACAACTTATCCATAATATCTACGCTCACAAGTATGTGGCGTTATCTAAGCCATGTAAATGAGAGGATAGGTCTTCATTAAGACTTCAAACAAACGTTAAAAACTCCAGTAATTTGGGCTCTCAACTTCTAATTTTTTTTTTTTTTTTTTTGTAGAAACGAGCTTTAGTAGTCGATTTTTGTTTACTGTTGGAATTGATAGATGTGCAGTTAACGAGCCAAACAATCTGCAATTAAATTGAAATGAAAACGTTCAATATAAATATACTAAGTGTTTTATACCAATTAAAACGAACTTGAGCTCTAGGTTATTTTTTTTACTGCAGGACTGAGACTGGGTAGCAGGAATAATATATAGATAATAATTAATATAATTAATTATTAAAAGTAATAAAATTATTTATTAACGTTAATTAATACAAATAACTTAATTTTAATTTACTGCTAATCAGGTGGTTGTTCATCCTAAAATTAATGAAAAAAATACTCTGCGACAAAGTACAAATCTTTGTCTATCTACAGTCTCTTGATCTTCCCCTCGAGTAGTTGGCAAGTTCCGGAGAGATAATGGGAGACTGTTGAATAATCTGGCAACAAATTAGCGAGGCCTGATGTTGAGTTGGGTGGTTTGAAGGCAAGCTGACTCAGTGTGCAGATTAGGACGAGATCGAGTCTCATTGCTGTGCACTTCGGATCTAACATGAAAACTACTTTACACAATTAGGGATGGCAGAGATAGGTTATCCAATTAATTAAAATATCCCCTGCAGCTTCCATTATACTTCACATTAAATTAAATTCGTATTGCAGCCTTCAGTAATTTGAACACTGCGAGCATGTGTTGCCCCATAAAGTTGCATTGTACGAAACCCTGCTCATAAAAATTGCGAAAAAGACAGATCTCAATAGATTCTGTCAGAGATTGGACATCGACTGAGGATTGAGTTGAGAATAGGTAACTGAGTACATAAATTGGTTATGTGGCTGCTCCATTAGGGCTTGCAGTCTATTGTTTGCTCCAAAAACGTGATGGAGCGGTCTAGAAGTCGATTCAGGAAGGATTGTATATTAAGAGCCTGATTGGAGTTCAGAAGGAGCAAGTTTTCCTGCAATTTTCAGTGGCAGGAGGACATAAATTTAGCCAACTCAGCATCTTGCTTAACATAATACCATTTTTTAAATTCTGCATCTGGTCTTGTATTTGTAAACTATAACAAACTTTGAGGTACCTGCCATACCAATGACCTGAGACCATCCTGTAATTGATTCACAAGTTGGAACAGTGAACGGGATAATGCTAAGTTGGAACCAGAAACGTCAGTTCACTTTATAATTTTTCAATGAATTATAATTAATATCGCTTACCCATCTCCTGATTTCCAACTCTGCCTTGGGACTCTCTCGGCAACTGACCATTTTATTCAGATTTTCAACACGTTGTTGTCAAAATTTAGTCACGGACCTTTTATTGTTCAATAATTTATAACTGCTATAGCCTTGTTCAACTGACTACCAATTTTCAAATCTGTCTCAGAACTCGATTTTACTGACAGACCAATTTTCTTTGACCATTTGTTGGAATGAATCCATCTTCGCCAGAATGGAGCATAATTTGTTACATAGACAAGGGTGGTCATATCGTCCAAGTTTATAAACTACGGAAAAAATGTGGGACCTAGTACACAACTAGTTTCCCCCCTCAGGGCATAGACGCTGCTCCCGTTGTACTACCCGTACTATATTCATACTATTAATTGGTACTGACTGGTACCAATCTCAAAGGGTTGGCGTCATGTCGTGTCCCATGGAGCAGAGGGTGCACGTGGGACTTTCGGCTATACCTATACCTATACTGATATATACGGTGTAGGTGCACCTGGAGGTAGTCTTGTGAGGTGGCCAGCCTGAAGCATGCCACGTAAGTGCAACTAAGTGCAACGTAAGTGCAATGTAAGTGCGGTCCCCTCACAACTCTGGCCTGATCAAGTTTGAAGGCTTTTAGCTCACTGGACTTGAGGTGGCGCTTACCAGTGGCAAGAGTTTGGCTTACAAAAATTTTTCCGGCTGTGATATGTAAGAACCTGCCTTATCAAGAGCACCGGATCTTTCATTCCCCTGTATGCCGCAGTGCGAGGGAATCCACTGAAGGGTCAGTTTCCTGCGGGATTTAATCATGGCATCCACACGCAGGTGTGGATCTTCATGACGGCGGCCGAGTCTGTAGACCTCAGGCTTCCAACAGCCTGAATCGCAGCCTGCGAGTCATAGAAAATTACCATTTGAGGGTAATTGTATAGCTGGTGTCTTCCTAGTGCCAAAGCAGTTTCACAAGAACTTCCCCATCAATGTTTGAAGCCACTCTGCCCACCGATTCACTCATCTCAAAATCAGTAGAGTATTCCTGCTCCTGCATTTGAGTTGGCTCTTATTGCTGATTCTTCAGTGTACACCTGGAACAATTCTGGAGTAGGATAGTGTTCTCTGAGTCTTTCAAGGGCTAAAGATGTTAAAATGTGGGAGGGGACTTCTTGTGGGAGAAAGTTTTGAACGAAATCCTTTTCCACTTCTAATCCGACCACATACTCATGGTGACTGTTGTTTCTTATTCTGAAGGCATTGAATTTGCCGTGCAAAATGGTGTTCTTTCGCCTTACTATTTAGTTCTGAATCCCTAAGTGCTAACTACTGGTACTGTCCACTATTGAAACATTTACCCTACCTAAATATAAAGGAAACGTGACATTCCTCACCGCAAGGGTGAAGTGCTCAAGTTAACTCGGGAACAGTATGATCGTAAATTTATCCGGCTGGTGTCGACATGATTTGTCACTCCTACGTTCCTAGTGTCGTGTTTACGTAAGCGCTACGTGATCGACAGAGGAGGTAGCCGAGGATTGTAAGCAGTCAACTGCGGTAAAAAAGTCAAATCGTCAACAAAACTTTTGATTCGCGGCGGGGCGTGGAAATCCGCGATACGTGATGTTGACCTCTTCGACGGATTCGCTGGTTCATAAAAATTCCGGCTGCGACAGTACCCTACCTACCGCATCCAGATCGGGGGATTCGAGTCGGAAAAAAACCTCCATGGATCATCCAGGTGGTCTCCGGTTTGATCCAATGTCAGCCATCTTGGACGGACTGTATCATCCTATTATTTCAGTGACCGATGGGTTTCTTTGAGTAGGACGCAGGGGCAATCATATCCCTCTATCTCTTCCAATAGTCCAATATCCTCAACTACCGCTCTTTTCTAGAGCTGTATTACCCTTGGCCGTCAAAGTAGGTAATTTTATATCGAGTAGAAGGGCTGATGTTACAAAATGATTTTCTCTCGTTGAAGTTGGATCCGATTTCGAAAATAGCAAAAGAGCCCCATCAATCAGAAAGGAGATAATACACTGACTTTAAAAAATAATAATTGGTGCCAAGAAAGTGGTACACAGTTTCCTCGTTTGCACAACTAGACTGTATTGATGATCCGATGAATAGTGGATAATCAAAACTCCAATCTCCAATACCTACCACTACCGACCAAATTTGATGATCAGATGACGACTAAATTTTTAGGGGACCATCCACAGTCTCTTCAACACAACCCCCGAAAGTGGCATCAAATCTGGATGTAAACTGTTGAAGTTTAAGTTGTTAGCAAGGATTTAACGTTTGCCAATCACAATGCATCTCTTACAGTGCCCCCTAGACCCAATCTCTGGAAATACAGTTAATCGGCAAAAATAAAAATTACAATACCTACATTGTGTGAAAGGCAGACTACGAAACGAACATATTGTTTGGTAATTTTTATACATTTCCGAGGACGTCGCATTGGACGAGTAGTTTGGAGTAGTTCTTTCAATATCAACCGGTAAACGCTGAAACATTTTCATTTACGTTTCTGCGGTACAAAACAGTTCAGTCTACCTTGGTAGACTTGGAAGAAAAGAGGAAGATGAAGAAGGGGCACAGCTTTACTTCAGAAGGATGAATATGAACCCTTTCGAGGTTCGTTGATTTGTCACATCTCACTGTAGACCAGTTTCCTTCCCAGATGGAAACTAGTCCAATCCGAGTAGTAACCATTTTCGTACCAGTTCACCCACTCCCTCGAGGACCTTCGTCGATGAGTGACCCAATTCACGTCAACCCAATCGACGAATTTTCTGATCGAACTCGTTTCCAACGAATGACTCGGTGGATTCCTGTTCTTATAGAACAGATAGTCGCGGGTGCCGTGGAAACCGTAAAGGCCAACTCTCAAGGTCGCTCTCTGAGCCGTCCATATGAGCTGTTTTCTCCCAGAGTTATGTCTCAGCCGAAAGTTTAACCCCTAATGTGTGACGCCAGCTGTTTTTGTTCGTGAACCGTCCTTCATTACCTGGTGAAAGAGTTCTGGATACTTTCTCATTTTAGTTTCCCTCGTTCTCGAGTCTTGTTCTTGTGGCCTTTTAATCCGGTGGTTATAGAGTTGATTTTCGAAAGCACAGTCGAGCCAAGATGGGACGGAAATATTTCTGTGAAAATTATGCCATTTTTCGTGAATTTCGTTCCTTTAAAGCACGTTAGAACGGTGGGTGGTATATTCTAGGGGCCTGGGTGCAAGCCTGATAACTGGCCCCTCCATCAACTCTTGACAGTAGGTCTCTAGAGTGATCAGAAATGATCACATGTCATAGCATGACACTTCCCAAGAGGCTGAATTTCAAACTGCAGCACTCTAGCAGGCCTAGTGAAATCCCACCTCCCCCCCCCCCCCCCCCATTGTGGGAAACTGGTTGGAGTGTTGTACTTTAGTAACAAAGAATCCAATGATATGGATTTCGAAAATTTAGGAAAGAGGAATAAAATTGAATGTAAAATTAAAACAAACATTGTACTTCTGAAAAACGCTGCAAATTATTAAACAGAGGTTTATCATTTTGGTTTATTATTTTCAACTAGCTGAAAAGCCTACTAAAAGTAGCCAAAAACGAATCCTCCTGAGAGCCCAGCTCCTCCCGCCTCCAACTATTCCCGCCTCCAGCTCCTCCCGCCTCCAACTCTTCCCGCCTCCAACTCTTCCCGCCTCCAACTCTTCCCGCCTCCAGCTCCTCCCGCACCCAGCTCCTCCCGCCCCTAGCTCTCCCTCCTCCCACGACCCCTCCAACCCCTCCGTGCATACGTACGTACGTACGTACGGTTGGCGTTTTATATTATTAGATAATGAACCTTTGGAATCGACCAAGAATTTTTTTTTTTTAACACACCTCAAAATTTGATGGTTTACGTTTCAAGGTACGTAGAATGCAAAAATCGAATAAAAATTTGGCCGGCCGTACGCGGCACTTTCCCCACTTAGCATAGACCGATTTTGATGAAATTTGTTATGTAGGCTCCATTTGGGGTTTAGTTGTGCCCCGAAGATTTTGGTTGATGTAGGTCACTTCTAAGGGTTCAAAAATTAATTTTGAAATTTTGAAAACGCCTAACTCAAAAAATTTTGATATAGGTAAAGGTATTGTTTTTCCTTCAATTTAAGATTCTATAGAAATTTTAGAATTTTTTGAGACCACGCGGAGCTCTGTAGGACAAAACGTTCGCTCCCTACGAGAATTTAAAGGTTGGACGTACGACAAATCAGAAACACGGGAGTGAATCGCAAAAGAGGCCTAATCTCCATTCCAATTATAGCTGACCGAAATACGATCGATGTTTTTCTTCATGTTCGATGGCTGGTGGCTTTGCAGACCAGTGATCTATATAGAAAAATAATAAACCATTGTGTAATAATTTGCAGCGTTATTCTGTATGGATCACTCGCCTGCAAAGAACACAGGCATCACTATGTACCAATCATATTTCCGTATCACAATTATTTTTATTTTGAATATGTGAAGAGTCGTAGGCGCCTTCGTTAGGAAATTTGATTAATGATTGATGAGAACGCAAAACTGAGCACAACTCGAGGAAACAAACTATAATAATAACTTGAAAGATAATAAGGGATGACAGACCTATGAATCTCAGACTTATCACCTGTTTTCCTGAACAGTAAATATGATGGATTGAACTGGATCCACGAATTGTAAAATTTAAGGTGGACTTGAGTTGAAACGTTCTACTGCGGTAAATTCAAAGAGGTGTAACCGGCGTAGCTGCTCCAGTTGAAACGACCCATCTCTAACTTTTGCTTCCAATCATTAGTTGACCGGGGAACAATGACAAGTCATAACTGCATACTTTGAAGGATTCCGAGCTAAGCTGTTCTGGAAACACGAGTCGAATGAGGAATCTATACTGTTCTCCAGGATATCATTGGCAAATATCAAGAGAAGTAGTTTCCCTCTTAGAAATAGTTTCTCGATCCTCTAGTTGGTGTTCCACTGTTGAGGTGAACCCACACCCTCCATTCTACTTATAATTCGAGATACAGGGTTTGATGTAGCGGTGTCCAAGCACGATGGCAAACGGAGTTTGAAGCCAGAAATAGCGGTAAACTCAAACCTGTAAAACCGAATAGTGTACTCTTATTTCCTTTGCCCCTTCGGATTACCCCTTCTTGCTATTCCACCGGCGTCTGCGATGCCTCCACCTGCAGGTTGTTTCTTCACACGTCCGCGTCCCGTTCTTGTCGCCTTGTAAACAATTTCCTTCGACATGTTTACCGTTTTAGTTGGCGAATCTTTTTCTACTTTTAGAATGTAGAATGAATTTTCAGAGTACCGTAAAACCGTCAAACTTTACCCCAAGATTTACTCCAAAACATTTCCAAATACAATTTCTCCCCACTCGAAATGGGTTAAATTGATTTTTTTAATAAGTGAATTGATCTTCAGGGCTTCCTGAACATTTTGAGTGGTCGAGCTCATTGATCAGATAATTGTAACCCCCCTATTTAATTGCTTAAATGTTGGAGTGCAGTTCCCTACGAGTGCGTCTATCTTTACTCCACTCTGAAAAACTTACGGTTATCGCTACAGAAACGGGCAGTGGTGCAATGTTACTAGTCGGGATTGAATTCATTACCCCAGAAATACTTGATAATATCAGGTATTTATAATATTATTATAAATATATTCTGAAAAATTGAACTTTTTAGCTTGAAAAATAAAAGTTATACCTAAGAAAAATATAAATTCCAATGATCATTTATTCATCATTTATTTCAACGAATTTGCTTGAAATGCAATATTTCTGGTTAAGAGATCACAATTTCAGTCTTCCAGTATAGACAGACTTATGTAGGTAATCGAGCAAGACTTTCTACAAATAAAGAAATATTGAAGGACAATAAACGATAAACGAATGACTTAACAAAATCACAGAAAAAGTCTGTTTCACATTCGATAACTTTCGAATGAATTGCAATGGTAAGTTTCAAAGTTAACCCACGAGTAAATAATATTGTAAATCACAACTTATGAGACCAAAGCACGTTTATGTTCATATCATAATGCAGGTGTTCAGTTGTAAAGTTTCGGTAGGGGCGCCTACCAAGCTTTTTCTCATTTCTTCTCCCCATCTCTAACTTCTGACATGAGATACACTAGAAACCTTACATTCAACACTACGAAAATTATAAAACTCAAATATTTTTCGAGATTAAATAAGAAAAATATGAGTGGGGCTACCTTTACCCCAACCTTTATAGTGGAGTAAAGATACCCGGTTTTTGGAGTAAAGTTACCATCAAATTTTTGGTAAACAAAGGCATAACTAAGAAAACACTTTTTTGAGAATTTGATTAGTGTATTTTGTTCAGAATAAGATATTGAAAGTGATATGATGAGGGCTTGCCAGGTAAATCCACTCCAAACACCTGATACGGAAGAAATTTTGGAGCACAAGAAACAGGACAAAAACAGCTGAACAGGAAACTATGACTGATAACAGCTGATAACCTGGATAAAGGCGCCATCACAAGCCACATCGATTCTCTGGGATGTGGAGAATAACGAAAACACAATAGCTAACTTTTATCTAAGTCCTACCACGTTTACGTCACAATTGAAGATTCTCACTTTTTGGGGTAAAGTTACCCCTGGTGGGGTAAAGTTTGACGGTTTTACGGTATCGACAATTTTCAGCAATATTTGACTCAACACTTGAAACCCGTCTTCCGAGTGGGCACATAATACAGTGGTGTAGATGATCCCGATACATACGATACCAGTAATGGCCCAGTGTACCTGTTATCACCACTCCCAATTTCATTTTGAAATAAATAAAGTGGAACCGTTTGAGAGATATAACTGTCACCTACATAATTATTTATCGCTTTTGAGCGGTCCTTACTTCATAATCGTCCAACATTTTTGGATAAAAATTTGCACTTTCTTAAGTTTTTGTGGAATGTTAGTACTTTTTTATGAGTTTGTTATTGTTGTTTGATGATGTTCAGCCCACCAAGAACGAGGATCGGGAGTGTTCTTGAAAAAGGGGGGAATTTGTGGGTAAATCCCCTTACCTACTTTCAATTGTGTATAGCAAGAGTTCACATAGATCAATAAGTAAATAATGAGCAAGCAAGAGATTGACTGATGGAAAGAACTAGGTTATTTCTTTACCTCGGGACTGGGAAAGTAGATATATCTACCCAGTGGGAAGCTGCCTCCTCGGTGTAGTAGGTAGACAATTAATGATGGCTTTCTTCACTGCAATGACCAGCACACTTCTCTTCAAGAGTTGATAGCTAAAGTGGCCACTTATTGATTTATAAATTGAGCTGTTGTTAGTTGCTTGAGAGAGGGGAATGTGTCCCTTTGAGTGGCCCAAAGTTCACTACTTTGTCCCTTAATGTGATAACATACTTGCTCAACGTACCTAAAGTTGGTTTTTTTTTGGAGAAACAATTCAGAATACGTATATTATTATGTACCAATGTAACACCTTAGTAGTGGAAAATTAGCCCAAAAACTTAGTTGTATTAATAATAAATTAGTTATTAGTGAATAATTAGCTTATTAATTTTATTTGATATTTATTTTTAATATAATTTTTTTAAGTGATTTTGTTGCTATTTAGTTGCTATTTAGTTTTATTAGATATTCATAAGTTAGAAGTAAGAAAGAGTACCTACCAAACAGGGAGGAAATTGTTGAACACTGCGGTTCCGCGACACTTGAATGTCAAACAGCCCTTTGGTCCATTAATGATAAGAAGTGGTGGTAACTAGCTAAGAAGGTCGATTTTGGATTCGTTTTTTTGTTGATCAGAATGCTCATACTTACTTTTTTGAAAAAAGTAACTGGGTCACTACGGAATGGTCCTGTGTGGCACTGTGTTAACACCTAATTGTACCATTAGTCGCCACTACCACGAGCTAAGAAAAGGTCCATCGAACCTTTTGGAGTTTTAGGTAACCGTGAATTGTGGATAATTACCTGATTGATATCCCGAGTTATTTCAACGTATTTCTAGGCATGTGTACCATTAGTAAGCTCAAATAGGAACCGGAATATTGAAAAATCGGGTATTTTGTGAATATTATCCCCCACCCCCTCCCGTGCCAATTTCAATACACTGGGGAAGGTATGTGCAACTGGGTAGTTATCTGTTTCGAACAAAAATAGAAACACACAAAACGGTGGAAATGTGTGGTGGCGAACTGGAACAGTGAAAACCCTTATTTGTACCATTAGTTGCCACTATTGACCCGAGCTCCTTGAACCCAACTCAGGAATAATTTTAAGTTACTGTGAATTGTTGGCAATATGCTTTGCTTGTTAGGAAAGCGGTTGCGATAATTGGGACGCCTCTCTGGTGATGACCGGCAATCCTCCCTACAGAGCTGGGTGGTGTCATTCGATGCTAAAAATGCAATGCTAACTTAAATTAAAAAAAATTAGAGTGTTATCGGGCGTTTTGAAATTTTCACTTACAAACAATAACGAACAGATTCGGGGTACAATCATATCCCAAATGGAACCGATATACCAAATTTTACCTCCCTTTAAAATGAAAACAGCAATTTTTGAGGAGGAATCAAATTTGTTTCTTCCAAATGTTCATTACGGAACAAATTAATCAAAAGGTAGACAGAATGAAACAAAGAGCAAAAAGCTATGCAATAGTCGATTCCTTACAAACAGAAAAACAGAATTATTTGATTAGCATCGGTGAAGGCTATATTTTTGGTGGAATTTTCCTAACTGTTCTCCACTCAGCTTATAATTTCAATATCCAACCATCATTTGTGATTTAATTAAGTAATTTATTTAGAGTTTGACTAATTGGACGTACGAAGTTTCTAACCTCGTAATTTCCTTTGTTTCAGGGTGTGGGAAGAAAGGATGATGGTGGAAATCGCTTCTTCTGTTGAAATACTATCGGCAGGTTCATGTGACCCACGGTAATGATCATTTTCCTGATCAGACAGGTCGGTGGAAAGTCCTGATACCAAAAGATGAACACAGTGGACTCAATGTTGGAGATTCAGCACAAAAGACAGCAAAGCCACGACTCGGGGACGTACCAAGACTGGCCGCACGAGGAGCTCAAGGAGACGAATTATAACAGCAACGTGACTGGAGAGTTTGTCACCGTGGTGGCGATCGACACGGCAGAGAACTCGCCGTCGCCTGAAGTGGAGAAGCCTTTCGTCACCGTTCTGTCGATAGATCCCCTGAGTCAGCCAGAGACTGAGGAAGTCCTGGTGTACAGGCTGCCAGGGGAGCGGTTGGGATTCGGCCTCAAATTCGAAGGTGGCATCAAAACCGTGGAGAAAGTCGGTCGCTTGTACATTCAGTCTTGCGCGGCCGATAGTCCAGCGTCTCGGACCTCCGCTTCATGGGGACCTCTTGTTCCTGGAGACGAAATCGTAGGCGTCGACGGAGTCCTGGTGTCGGACATGACGCGAATCGACTGCGTGAGGGCTCTCAAAGAGTCGAACGTCGTCATCAAGCTACAGGTGCGACAAGGGAAAGACCCTAAGTCAAAAATACAGCAACAGGAGTCTCAGGCGCCGCCTATTCCCCCCAGGAAGTTTCCAAGGAAGAAGGAAACCATCGATCCTCCACAGGGGTTCGACGACAAGAAGGGCAGCCCTCCAGTCGTTCCGAGGTCGCGCGCTAACGTTCCTCAGGCCGAAGTATACACCGACATTTTGTCGCAGGAGTTGCTTCAACCTGTGGAGTCCGAATCCGACGACACCGGAAGCAGCATTTCGACTGTGGTGAGTCGAATATCCTCCACACCCACCACTTCAAACTCGAGCTTCTCCGATGCGAGGTCCATCACTTCAATGGACGCCAACATCACGTCCCCTCCGACTCCTACGTCGAAGCACACTCCTTTCGACCTCGACAAAGTCCTGGAGCCGTTCCTCCAGCTCGAAAGAGAGTTCTCGTCCAGCACCATCGACCAGAGTTCGATTTTCTCCAAACTCGTCGAAGCCTCCACTCTGATCGATTCCAAAGAAGAGTCGACCCTCAAACCCCCGGAGAACTTCCAAGACACAGACGCCGACCCCAAAGACGCTCCCGAGCTGCCTCCTAAGCCCAGTCCTCGAAAATCAGAGTCCCTGGAGAAACCAAAATCCGAAAAACGGAGACCGCCGCCTCCGCCACCAAGAAATGATAGGTCGTTACATCCGAATCCTGTCGAAACGCCCTCTGCGAGTCACCTCCCCAGGCTGATAGACTTCGTGCCGAAAGACAGGACGGACCTGGTCGTGCCCAGCCCTCTGCACGCTACTGAAACGTCCACCAAACCCGTGTAAGTAATTTTTCCTCTATACCTACACTAGCAGCGACAGAAATTGAAGACCTGGGTGCATCGGGGTGATTTCAAAAAAACGTATTATTACACAACGGTTTATTATTTTTCTTTGGTCACATCTGCGAAGAACACGACCCTTCTATGGACCATGGGTAGATGAGGTGTGTGGGTCATCTCAGGAATACTAACACATCAGTAGTCAGTAGAAGACGTTCTAAAAATGGGAGACACACGTCGAATTCCTTGTTTCGGGTATTCGAATATGAAAACCAACTCAGCCTGGAACCATTTTTCACATTACATCGGGATGAGTTCAATTGTCTGCTCTGAGTCACGTTCCCTACGGTCTGTGCTGGCGGGCAGTAGCATATTATATTGCAGGATCCTTTCCACGATTTTTGCTTACCTAGACTGCAAAGGCCCAAATAATGATATCATCATATTCCCGCTCGCCATTGGCAATCGACGGGACCAACTCCCTGAATTCCAAATTTACTGGCACCGTTTTCTGCATCAACATTGTAGGAGGAAAACCACTTTCCTTTAGTTCCTTGGTCTTCTGCAGAAAGCCTTCGTATCTCTTAGCCGGTCGTCCTTCTAGTGGATTTAGTGGTGCCTTAGACCACCACCAACAGCAGATGAGCTGTCCTGGCCTTTATTATGGGAGAGTAGACTTTTTATTCTTTGGGACTTTCCGCCCACGTACTTGCCACCTGTATATTTCTTGCTTTCTTTCTTTGTTATCCTGCTGCTGTTGCAGCGTTTGATAGGTACCCATTGTGCTTAATAGTTGGCTCTGGTCAACGAAATCAATAAAAAAATTCTATGCGTCCTAGTTATTTTTTATAAGATTTACAGCTCACCCAACTTGGCTGCCTTTTTTAGTGGGTTTCTAATGTTTTGTCGGAGAATATGATGATGAATTATATTATATTTATTCGATTGAATGCGGGACTCCCGCCCATCAAGTATCGAAAATTGCCAATTCCCTGAGTTCATTATTTCCTTGTTCCCACACTGAAACAAGCGACGCTTCTTCCACATTGTTCCCCTCAGTGAATGCAGTCGTGGTCTCCTATTTGAAGAGGAATGTAAAATCGTCAACTCCTTTTCCAGTGAAACCTCGTCAGCAAGTTTCTTCTATAAGTCTTTCCCCGCCACATTCGGCTCGTCTCACGCTCTAGTCGACTACAATTACCCGTCTGGCCAACTTACTCGACACACACGCATTCCCTGGGAGGCGGTTCACAGTGATCTTATGGTAATGGCACCACTTGATAACTTTTAACAAGCAAATTGAATACCGATATTGAGCATAGAATTATCCGCAAAATAAGCAGTTGCAATGTGTTCAAAATTGTTTGTAAATACAAATTTCATGATATGTTTCTCAATGGAAATACATTTTAGACCATTCCGAACTGAATCGTGAGATTTGACTCTGTTGAGCGTGCAGCCTTTTTGTGGATTAGCCTTGCTGTTAAGACTCCATTTCTGAGTGTGTTCAAAAGTGAATTTAGTGAAACAGGCAGAATTTGATGTTGACATTGAATTTCACTCTGATAAAGAAAAAAGAGGTCAAACTAGTAGGGAACGTCGACCAGCCCGAAACCATTAAAACGACGTAGGGAATGGTTAAGGGTAGATCACGCTTGCCTGAAACCGATACTATGATGTGGGTTCGGTAGGTAGGGTAATCGCCATAACATTTGCTGTTTATTGGAAAATATGTTCTTGTAGGAGGAGATCACGACACTTGTTATTCATGAGGTCCATCAGCAGGATTGGCGTCGGAACATTTGGATCACATTTTAAAATTGTACGCTCAAGTTGGTTATTTTTTTAACCAGGCCCAATGATTCTCCTTTACTTTTATGTATGTGAGAGCCCTGGCATTAGAGACAATCCACTCCAGATTCCCTGAGCAGAGTGGATCTGCATCTCTACGGATGGTTCTATCAGGAGGGGTCTGGGGTGTGTACTGTACCGAGCAACAAGTTGCAACTCCAGTAGTTGTGATGGAGAAATACCTACCACCCTTCTTACAATCAAAATCAGTGTTTCACTTTTAAAGACTCCCAGGCTGCCATAAGTAATGGGACACAGTTATTCTGTCTCGGGATACCCTTGAGGCAAGGCGCCCGCTTGAGGAAGTCACTGCCACCCTCCAATGGATCCCATCCCACAGTGGCTTCTAGGGTAAAGAGCGGGTAGATGACTGACAAAAGAGGGATCACAAATAATTATAAACTCTGCCAAGTCAATAATCCGGAAAAAGCTGGAGGAACGAACTACAGACCAATTGGCAGTTGTAGCTGTAATAAAAAGATCTGCTGGTTTAATGATCCCTCAGAAGCTTATCCTTTAAACACTGAGTCGGTTGCAATTTCAGGGTTCTTATAGGCCATGACTGTTTGAGAGGTCACCTGGACCACATTAAGTCCTCTCCAAGCATGAATTTCTACCATCTCCAGATCTGTCCTTCTTTAAAGGATGGAATAAGTTCTTTTAAGTCTGACGATACCAGCTGTTCAAAAAATTCCAAATTGTACTGGGCTGCAAGGGGTTAAGTGGCGTTGATGTCCTGACTAGCGTAGGGGAAAAACGCTGCTAATTATTACTCAATGGTTTATTATTTTACTTTATAAATCACCTTTCCCATTAATACTTACTACCTACTAGCAATAACATCGCTATCCGAGAAGTGTGGGTGCCTTCATTACGAAATTTGGTTCTTGGCTGCCTAGGAAGAAGAGAACGAAACTCCATTCAGAGAAACGAACAATGATAGCAATTGAACCACTGAAATTTGAACGAATATCAGGTTTATTCCCTTCAGTGAACAGTCTTTAGCGGTTCACACTCGTGTTTCTGATTTCTCGAAAGTCCAATCCTTAAGTTCTTATAGGTAAAGAACGGTTTGTACTACAGAGCTCTGGTTGGTCTAATCTTATAAATTCAATTCTATTTTAAATGAGGAATTTCACCGATTTCTGTTTGCATTTTTCCTGAATAGTTAATGGTGTGGGATAGATGAAAATCGGGCTGATTTCGGAAAATAAGTCTCCTGTTATTTTTGGGAGACAGTCAAAAGTTTTAATTTCAAAACTAACTGGGAAAAACGGACGTGCAGCGGGAACGCTCGCTGATTGGGCTGTTCGGATCGCCGTCTCCTCCCAGTGTTGCCCATTGGGACGATGAAATCGTGTTTTCTAAGAGAAAAGTTATCAAACAAAAACAGAGGAAACCTAATTTTCCCCATCTCGCTTTTTCTATTTTTTTCTTCAGTTTTTCGATTTCGAACTTTACTGTTTCATGAAATTTTGCATCTGGGGACTATGGATTTCTCGATCTCAGCGCTTCAAGCGGCCATAAATGAACTATTCCAGCATGACGTCATTTTCCCGGTTTTTTTAAACATTCGTATTTTCTACACTGTTTTGTTTATTCGTAAATTAGGAAAGTTAGAAGTTTATTCGGGCTGAAAGTTTGCCTTAGGGGATTTTTAGAGGTGCTGAATCCGATTTTGGGGTCAAAAATAGGAAATTCCGACATGGTGAAATTCCTCATTGGTAAAAAAACAATACGTTAAAATAAGGAGTTTTCGAGCTAGGGCGTTTTGAAAATTATACCCCCCATTTTTAACCCCTTAGAAGAGACTGGCAATAACAAACAGAGCCCATATATCTACCAAATTTCATCGGTCCGTGGCATGGATAGTGGCAAGGATAGCAAGGACAGATCCGCGTACGGCATGCGGACGATTTTACGTACCTTGACCATCAAATTTTGAGGGGGGTTAGAACTTTTGTTATCTTGCTCGATTCCAATGGTTCAATTTTGAAAATATGAAACCAAAATGAGGTAAAAAAACATCTAATTTCGAGGGAATGAGGAGGATTATCCAGTTGACTCCAAAGGTTCATTATTGAAAAACGCTGCAAATTATTACACATAGATCACTCTTCTGCAAAGAACACGGCTTTGCCATTGTTACCACCAACCAAGCTTCGGGACACAACTAGATCCCAAAAGGAGCCCGTATACCAAATTTCATCGAAATCGGTCCATGGGATTCGGCGTAATTTTTATTCGATTTTTGGATTCCACGTACCTTGAAACGTAAACCAACAATTTTTTGATTATATTTTTCAATATTTTCATTATTCAAAATAATGAACCAAAAATTTAAAAAAATTCATACTATATAACTTCGAGTCCATTGCAATATAACATCATTTTTCGTGATAATTCGCTAATGGAAATTGGCTATCAAACCCATTCTATATTTTATGAAAATTGTTAAATTTATTGGATGCGCGTATGTATTTCCTAACTTCATCAGGGATTAATGGCACAACAAGGCTCCGGATCGCAAAAACGTCTGCCGAGTGGGTGTGGCACACAGCTTCCTCTTGTCCATACCTCGATTCTATAGATGATGTGATGCGTTGTGGATCAAAATTTCAATTTCCGCGTACTCTCCAACTCTGATCATCAGATGACGATGAAATTCGTAGGGGTCAATCGTAAGTTACGACCACACAAACCCTGAAAATGTCATCGAAATGAAATTTTCCGTTAGCGCACGCCATGGGGAGGACATGCAATTCTTAGGAAACTGTCTCAGAGCTACCTCGCTCAAACCTTGAAAATGTAAGTTTCGGGTAGGTACCTAGTTGATGAACCAAAGCTCTGAATACGAGTTGACCTTTTCATTTTGGATGTCTTCTAAGGGTTGAAAAATAGGGGCTGAAATTTTCAAAACGCCCTAGCTCAACAAATTTCCATATAAAGGTATTGTATTTTTCATCAATTTAAAATAGTATTGGACTTTTAGAATTGAATGAGACCACCCAGAGCTCTGTAGAACCAACCGTTAGGTCCCCATGGACTAATGATAAACCAGAAACTCGAGTGTGAATCGCAAAAGAGGCCTAATCTCCGTTCAAAGTTTAGCTTACCAGACTGCGATCGTTGTCCGTTTCTTCGGTTATCCTCAGTTTCGCATCCTTGGCAACCAGTATTCCAATTGCTAATGAAGGCACCCACAAATAATTTTTTCGAACTGAGTGTGAAGCGTATATTTCTTCCAAACAAACTTGATTGTGAAGTAGGTAGGTCGTATCTATGGTTAGTAGTAACGATGGCAAAGCCGTGTTCTTTGCAGACGAGTGATAGGTGTGGAAATAATAAACTTTTGTGTTATAATTTGCGGTGTTTTAACTTGCTAAGCGGTCCACCAGTCAAACGTGATTTTCTCCAAATTCTCAGATCTGATCACTCGATTGATCACTCGATTTTGTTCAAATTATATTCAAGTTTTGGGGCTAGAAGAATTGATTTCATCGTGATGAGTAGGAAACCTGGTTGATGTGAAGAAGTGAAAAATCGCAAACATAATCGCGATCGATATAACTATCGTGTTGGTGATTGTTGACACATAAAACCAGCAATATGATCGTAATAATCAAAACTCAAATTTTTTTGAGTTCTATAATAAGCGATTATACACCAGCTTGTTTCATGCAAAAAGAAGTCATTCTCCTGCCTACCCGTTTCTGAATTTTTGGTTTATTATTTTCAATAATGAACCTTTGGAATCGACCAAGAAAAACATTTGTTTACCCCCCCACCCTCCCCCAAATTTTAACAAAACCCGCAAAATTTGTTGGTTTACGTTTCAAGGTACGTTGAATCCAAAAATCACCTTCAAGGGTTGAAAAATTAGGGCTGAAATTTTCAACACGCTCTAGCCACAGAGTCCCGGAGACAAGGCCCTTGCTCAGTAAATTTCGATGTTGAGGTTTTATTTCTTACATTTAAAATCGTATTGAATTCGGAATCGAATAAGACCAACCTTTCGTTCCCTTTGAGAATTGAGAAGGGTTGGTTTTACAATAAATCAGAAACACGAGCGTGAATCGCAAAAGAGGCCTAATCTCCATTGAAATTTTAGCTGACCAAAATGCGATCGTAGTTCGTTTCTTTGAGTTGTACTCAGTTTTGCGTACTTAGCAACCGGTATTAAAATTTCCTAATTAAGGCACCCACAACTTCCTATTTCTTCGCATTGGGTGTGAAGCGTTCATTTTGAAGAAATAAACTCGATCGTGAAGGTAAAATTTAGGTGGTAGTCAGTGACAATGGCAAATCTGTGTGCTTTGCAGGCGAGTGATCTATACAGAAAAATAATAAACATTTGTTTAATACTTTGCAGCGTTTTTCAATTCATATAGTGATGTACTTAATATTAAGTAGTTTAATTTCTCAATCCATTATGATGTTATAATGTTGTAGAGGAGACCTCTACGATTCGTATGGTACCAAAATCGAAAAAAGTGACGTGTACATTTACCCATATTCAGCCCACATATCGATACCTTAAAGCACAAAGGCTCTATATCCATCCACCTTCCACATTTTTTTTTTAAATTTCAGAAAAAACTCAAATTTAACAAACTATTATTGAGTTTTGTTTTTTACGATAATAGCTTGAAAATTTATTGAGGAAATTAAAGAGTTTTTGTGTAACAAGCCATTATTTTACGAATTGTGCATTGGTGATAATTTCTTTTGCTTTTTTCTCAAACCTCCATTTGGTATCGATATTCAATTATTTCGAATTTGTTGGACTTTGAGAACGGGAGGCGTAGCGATAAATCTTTCCAGAGGACAAGTCGTTTTCATCTCCCTGCCACCTAGCGGACGCTGGGAGAACGTTTTGGGTCCGCGGTTCGCCGCTAGAGAGCGTCTGAGTGACAAGCTGAGCTCGTTTCCTCGTATTCGCCGACTTTTACATCGAAAGAACCCTTTCGCGTTTTCGTTCGAATTTGACCGTAGTCAATTCTTTCGCCACCTTGAAGATTCGGTATACTTATTACTATTTCACTAGGGAGATCACTACCGGATTATCTCCGGTTTTACTCACCTGGATGGATAGTAGGCATGTCTGACCTTTCTGAAGTAATCGTTAATAATGTTGAAAAATCCCAAACAAGGTATTTTCTGGAGATCCATATTTTTCAAAACAAAAAAATTCTGCCAAGTGTGATTGTATCGATGATCCGATGCGTAATAGCTAATCTCAAAACATCAATCACCGAGTACCTTGCACTACCCTCATAGGGGACCATCTTCACAGCAACCCACACAATCTCAGAAAATTTCGTCGAATTCGTTGGTGGTGGGTGGTGGTGGGGTGGGGGGGGTGGGGGGAGGATTTGTTTTGAAATAACGAGCGTAAATTATATTAAGTACACTTTTTGAGTTTCACAAATTAGAATAACTTTTATTAAACATCAACATGTGGTTATCAACTAAGCCACATGAAACTAATAATGATGAACTCATTGGAGTATTCACTTGACATCACAATACGCCCCCTCAAGTAGATACTTCAATTAGTCCAGCCATCCTCCCGCAGTGGTCGTGTTTCTGATGAGAGACAGCCTTCGTATGAAAATCAGCCAGCATAATATGCTTTGCTCACGCTTGTGAGGCCGTCATCAGTCGCCTCGCGAATGAGTTGTTTCCAAAATTGAAATCTTGGGTTGTACATGCAGATTCAGTGAAATTTTCTTGGGTCGGTTGAGGATTTTCGGGAACCATACTGTAGATTCTTCTAGGACGACCTCGTTTTCCCTTCCGGAGGGTTCTCGGTCTTCGTCTTTCTCTTTTCATTTCAATTTCGCAATCATGAAATACTTCGGAGTCGCTTAAACTCTCGGTACCATCAGGTATTCCTCCATCAGGATCAGATTCAACCCTAAGTTCAATTTCATTTTCAAATCTCTCTTCAACTTCTTGTTCTTGAATTTCATCCGAGTTAGAAACTGGGTCATTTTTCATCAAACTGTTATCAATTTTCACGATTCCATTCTCTTCCAAATTATACAAACTTTCCACGTTTGCTTCGTCAATTTGCTTCGGTTTCCTTTCTCCCACAAATTTCACATCTCTCGTGGTGAAAAACTTCCTCAACTTTGGATTCCAAACTCGATATGCCTTCGATTGTTCGCAATATCCGATGAATACACATTCGTCAGATCGGGGGATCCAATTTTCCTCTCTTCGGTTTGGTTAAAGTGAACACTTTGCATCCAAACGTTCGGAGATATGCCACTCCTGGTTTTCGTCCATGCCACAATTCGTAAGGGATTTTTCCATCTATTCCAGCGGATGGACATCGGTTTCTTACGTGCACTGCTGTAGAAATTGCTTCCGCCCAGAATGAATGGGGTAGTTTCGATTCCACCAAGAAACAACGAACCATGTCCAAAATCGTGCGGTGACGTCGTTCTGATAAGCCATTTTGTTGTGGAGTTCCAGGTACTGACAATCTTCGGCCTATTCCACAGCTACGAAGATATTCGTTGAATTCAGCACTGGTGTACTCTCCACCGTTATCCGACTGTAGATATTTGATCTTCGCTCCCTTCTGGTTTTCCACGAATTGCTTATATTCTTTGAATGCATTCAACACTTCACTTTTGGCTTTCAGGAATTTTACTTCGCACCATCTTGTAGCTTCATCGATGAACGTGACATAATATCTCGATCCAGCATTCGATTCCGTACGTACAGGGCCCCAAACGTCCGAGTGAATAATCTCGAGAGGTACACATTCCTTTTCACTTCTTTTAGGGAATGGAGTTTGAGTCATTTTACCTCTCAAACATACTTCACAAGGTGGGAGTTTTTCATTTACGTTTGCCTGGACACCTAGTACAGCTCTCGATTTTACGATCTTTTTCAAGTCTTGTTCATTTAAATGACCGAAGCGATTGTGCCACATCAGAAGGTTCGATACTGATTTTTCTTCCACTTTATTTGCTTGTTCAGAAGTTTCAGAAATATAGTACAGATTATTCATCCGTTTAGCCGATAAAATAGTCTGTTTGTTATCCATTATCAATGCTTTTTCTTTCGTGAACAGCACATTGAAACCCTTGTCTGTGATTTTTGATACAGAGAGTAGGTTACTCCGCAAGTCTGGTACTAACAGTGCATTGTCCAATGTTACTGTACGTTCAGAGTTTCCAGTTTTAGCACGAAATTCAACTGAACCTCGGGCTTGAATGTCAGTCGATGATGTATTAGCTAGATTGAGTTTCATGTTTTCAGTGGGCTCCAATTTGGTGAATTTCGAAGCATCTCCACAAACATGTGTACTGCAACCGCTATCCAAACACCACTGTTGACTTTTCTGGTGTTCTCCGAATAGTGACACAAACAATGAAACACTGTTGGCAGATTCTGTTACGGTTTGTTTCTTCAACAAAGGACAATCAGGTCTCTTGTGTCCTAAGGCTTTGCATTTGTAGCACCGGATACGCATGTTTTTCGGGTCTTCATTCGTTTTCATTTTGTTGAATTTCTTCAAGTTTCTGGCCATTAACGCATCTGAGTCTTCGTTTTTCAATGTACTTTTTCTTGCATCGAATTCTTCCAAAATCTTTGTCTTGCTTCAGGTTTCGGCAAATCATCCCTAGATTCAATCGCACAACGAAAATTTTCAAATTCTTCCGGCAAGCTATAAAGTAGCATTATTGACAACAGATCGTCGTTAATAGAAATATCCATGTCTGCCAGTTTGTCAACAATTTCGAAGAAATTTGAGACGTGATCTCGAATATCTTCACCCGATTTCATCCTTTGCAAAATTAGCCTTTTCAAAAGTGTTGCCTTCCGAGCAGGACCTTTCGAATCATAGATCTCCTTTAGTTTTGTCCATATTTCCTTTGAAGTTTTGCAATTCTTCACTTGCTTGAGTTCGGATGGATTTATTGCCAGAATTAAATCAGATCGAGCTTTCAAATCTGCATCAATCCATTCACTGGCCGCAGGTTCTGTTGTAGGTTGTACTTTCTGACCATTGACGTACTTCCAGCCTTCATTTTTAATCAGAAGTGCTTCCATTTGAAGTCGCCATGTGTCGTAGTTGTGCCTGCCCAATTTATCGAATTTTCCGAAACTCATCTCACTTTCTAATTATCAACTCAATTAACTATTCGCGATTATCGGACTATTTCTGGGCCCATAACCTTTTGAAATAACGAGCGTAAATTATATTAAGTACACTTTTTGAGTTTCACAAATTAGAATAACTTTTATTAAACATCAACATGTGGTTATCAACTAAGCCACATGAAACTAATAATGATGAACTCATTGGAGTATTCACTTGACATCACAATAGATTTGGACATGGAAGAAGATAGATATAGATAGATAAACTTCCATGATTTGGATGTACAAATCACCGCTCTTAGAAGGATTTTTTGGGCATGCCCAAAGGCTACTGTCAATCCGGGCCGATGACTTTCATAGGGGACCATCTGCAAGCCAATCTGGACAATCCTTGAAAATTTCATCGAATTTCGATTTTAAAAAATATATAAGTTATTGTTCTTAGAAGGATTGTACGTTTGCGCATGCTCAGTGGCTACTCTCGATCGGAGGCGATGACTTTCATAGGGGACCACCATCTACACACCCTGACAATTTTATCAAATTCGGACAATAACTTCTTATAGTTTCGCGCGTTACTAGGGTTACTTTGAACGCGAGTGAAAATTTTGATTTTGGAAAAATATTTTGCTTCCGAGTCTACCAAGGTAGCGCAGGCTTTCTCTCATCAAGGGAAAATCAAAAAATGTGTTCTCCAAAATCTAAATTTCCACCCGCGCTTTTCGTTCGTGTCTGTCTGTGTGTTTTTCATGAGATCCTTGTAGGTAACGGGCTAAACTATACGAAGTTATGGTCTGATTCCGATGAAATTTTCAGGGATTGTGCGAGTTGGCGTGTAGGTGGTCCCCTATGAAAATTATGGCCCTCGGATTGATCGTAGCCTCTGCGCATGCGGAATATCTTCTTGTACAGTTTCCTCCTGATTTCTATGAAATTTTCCGAGATTGTGTGTTAATACTTCGAGATTAATGCTTTGAGATTAGCTACAATGCATCTGATCATTTCAACCGGGTTGTGGATACGGGGAAACTAAGTGTCTCTTCCACTTTTTCATTCAATTCAGGGGTCTCAGTCAATCGCCGTTTGTTCTTAGTCTTTCGCCAAAATGAAGGCGCAAAAACTTGAAAAGTTGTACCTAAATTTGAAATTTTAAGGGATTTTTAGAAATTCATTAGTACAGGGCCCTAGGGAATTGACAATCAGAAATATTGCTGCCGGAATCATCAAAATCGAACGATAATTGCCAAAGAGAAATGGGAAAAACTACCGAATAAACAGTTTTTCCCTTCTTTATCTGGCAATTATTGTTCAAAATTCAAATTTCAAGTTTAGCTACATTTTATGGGAAAAACATTTTTCGATTTTGATGATTCCGGCAGCAATAATTCAGTTTTTCAATTCCCTAGAGCCGTACACTAAAGAATTTCTAAAATCCATTAAAATTTCTAATTTAGGTACCACTTTTTAAGTGTTTGCGCCTTCGATTTTGTGAAATACTAACCCGGAACGAGGAACAAACGGCGACCGACTGAGACCGCCTTCCAAGAAGCAGACATCCAAGAAACACAGTGGTACAGAAAATTGTCAGCACTGAACGTAACTTGAAGATAATTTCTTGAATTTTCGGATTTCATGTTTTTCTCCTCCGCGGAATACTGATACGTCTTCTCTTTGGCGGCCTCCGACGAAATCAAGGTATGACACCCTCTTCAAACCAAAACCAAGCTCAAGATGGTCAAAAAACGACATGTTAATTCCATGATGAGTATTGCCCTGCGTGGCAAGTTTCTGACGTACTGTAATTTATTCAAATTGGTGGAATGAGGGAAAAACGCTGCAAATTATTACACAATGGGTTATTATTTTCCTATATAGATCACTCGTCTGCAATGCAACCAACCATCCAACATGAAGAAAAACATCGATCGCATTTCGGTCAGCTTTAATTTGAACGGAGATTAGGCCTCTTTTGCGATTCCCACTCGTGTTTTGATTTATCGTACGTAAAACCCTTAAATTCTCGTAGAGAGCGAACGGTTTGTCCTACAGGATTCCGCTTGGTCTCAAAAATTTTTAAAAATTCTATAGAATCTTAAATTGAAGGAAAAACAATACCTTTATATCAAAATTTTTTGAGTTAGGGCGTTTTGAAAATTTCAAAATTCATTTTTGAACCCTTAGAAGTGATCTATATCAACCAAAATCTTCGGGGCACAGCTAGACCCCAATTGGAGCCTACATACCAAATTTCATCAACATCGATCAATGCTAAGTGGGGAAAGTGCCGCGTACGGCGGACGGACGGCCAAATTTTTATTCGATTTTTGGATTCTACGTACCTTTAAACGTAAACCATCAAATTTTGAGGGGGTTTTAAGAAATTATTTTTCTTGGTCGATTCCAAAGGTTCATTATTGAAAATAATAAACCAAAACGAGATGAGAGTCATACACATTGAGATTGTGTTAAGTGCTAAATGTCGTGTTTTTACGTTTATTTATTATCGTCATAATTCAAAGATATTTACGTGAGGTGTAGTACAACAATCAAAGTCAGAGTCGAACACTCACTAAACAGCTTAAAATACAATGGAAAGGGTCGTTAGTGTTTCCTACATAACGGAACCTGGTAACTAAAATTGTTTTTCATGCGAAAGGACATTAATGAGTATTTTACGATCGTATTCAATTTCGGAAAGAACCGTGTAAAAAGAGGCAGGCCTGATCTGTGAGTCTAAGCGTACGAAATTGATTTACAGCCTTTTTATGAAATGTGAGAATTTTTCACTCTCGTAAAAAAACTTCCTGGGTTTTTTTCATCCTCAGGTCATCTTCGTCTGATTCTGAATATCAATAGGTTTTCAAAAATTATTTCTAGTGAAAACTTGACAAAAATTGTTGTGTTCATTTTTTTCCACTAGATTCTAATTAATGTTTGAACTTTGAAATTCGGTACCTCCCTCATTTTCTGGGACTTCTCGCTCTTTTCGGTGAACTTTCTGTGCAGAATTCATTCTCATCAACTTTTCCACTGAACCCTAGTTGTTCTTAACCTCATTTACATGGTGTTGCTTCAACGAGGGATACCGATTAGTGAGGTTGCGTTTTCCAAAAACGTAAAAACTTCAATAAACCCAAATTCAGTGTAGAAGCATGGGCGCACGTAGGAGCGCTCCCAACCTCAGTTTGGTATGTGTAATCTCTCCTGACAAACTCGCTGTCGAGAAGATTTATTTTATTACGTACTTACGGCAGGTCACTATTCTTTCTCGAGTTCTAATTTTCTCTTTCGAGAAATCGTAATGTATTTTTCTCGTACAGATATCATTGGACAGAAGTGAGGCATGACTCAAACTCCAATATAAGAAAGGGGAGAGGGGAAAGGAAGAACGTATGACTCACGGCAGGTTCAGGGGTATTGGATAAGGTCAGTTACTACCTGTGAAAGTATATTTGTGGAAAAGGGTGTAGTTCTACGTTGAGGATACCCAACTACCTGTCGGGCCTCGCGTTCATTCTTTTCATCGGTTGACAGTACGAGCGCTCCCATGCCATGAGGAACTAGAGGGGAAGTAATAAGCGATATTTTAATGGAGTACGCACTGTATTACAGTCAAGTTAGGAGAATAATGACAAATAATAGGCACATAAGTAGGTTCTCATGTGTCATTCGATCATTCATTCATGATATCATGTTATTTTTTGGTTCCTCTTTTACGATTCGTGTTTCTGATTTTTCGTAAGTCCAACCCTTAAGGATTTAAATTCTCGTAAGGAGCAAATGGTTTGTTCTACAGGGCTCCGCGTGGTATCTAAAAATTCAATACTATTTTAAATGGAAGCAAAAACAATAAGTTTATATCAAAAGTTTTTGTGCTAGGGCTTTTTGAAAAGGTCAGCCCTTATTTTTCGACCCTTAGAAGTGACCTACGTCAACCAAAAGCTTCGTGGCACAACTAGACCCCAAATGGAGCCCATATACCAAATTTCATCAAAATCGGTCTATGGGAACTAAGGAAAGTGCCGCGTACGGCGGGCGGACGGACTGAAACATTTTTATTCGATTTTCTAATTCTACGTAGGTACCTTGAAACGTAAATAATAAATTTTTGTGGGGGGGGGGGGTAAACAATATTCTTTCTAGGTCGATTCCAATGTTTCATTATTAAAAATAATAAACCAAAAATGTTAGAATAAGGGCACCGTTGGAAAGAGGTGAATTTCCCGTATTTCTACTCCCTACACAAAACTATTTTCTTGCTCCTGATGTGTGAAAAATCAACTCGTGAAGTAATTTTTATCAACTTGGCGATATTCCCTTTTTTTTCTTCCGCTTGCTGAAGTTTTCCATCCTCATGGTTTTCTGCGCAACGATCTCAGCTAACGGTATAATCAAAAAATGTTTTTCAATCGAATTTCGGGGAGAATTTTTCCCGGATGGGGTGGCAACGATGTCTCGCACTCGATTTTGATTCATTTCATATTATAACGTGTGATGGGTTCAAGGCTATCCAAGGAATCTCCGTCTAAATCTCTAGAAAACTGTTGCATATTAGAGGTGCCACCATTTTTGTCCAATATCTTTCTGTTGGCACATCAATAGGGTGTGCGCCTGGGTAGGAAAAACTGTTTATTGTTATTTTTAATCTAAGGTAGACCTCATTCTGAGAATTTTTGGTACCAACCGCGACCTTCTAGCGTTTGTAAATCTTTTCCTATGCATTTTTAAAGTTTTGACCGTTTATGACGTCACAGTGGGCTGGGGAGTCCCGCCCAGGCGAGAGGGGCGCGTGACATCAGAAACGGTCGAAACTTTGAAAAATCACAGAAACCGATCTACTCACGCAAGAAGGTCGTGGTTGGTGCCAAAACTCTCAGAATGTAGTCTCCTTTCGATTAAAAATCTAAAAAAAATCAAGGCGCATCCCCCATTGTCAAATGCCTGATGGAAGATAACCCTTGGACATTCCTTCCATAAAGTGACGCTAGATTTCGATCTGCTAGCATGTCTCCGTTGTTCGAGTGGTTCCTCTGCCCTATCGGCGAGTAGCGCATTTATAAATGTAGATGTCAGTACCCCTATTGATGTACGAAGACTCCTGTATTGAATATGGTCCAACGATACAAGGGTTGTCCTACTTGGAGCCCCGTAAAATACCGACCCATAATCTAAAACGCTCCGGATAAAACCGCAGTGAAGCAGTACGCTTATAGAAGAGGAAAAATAATCTCTTTAATTATTTTTTCATTGAAATCATTCGGGAAAAGTCGTTTTGTGGTACAATGGGAATCTGCGGATAATTTCCGTTAATATTTGCTGATAAAATGATTTTGATGAGACAATATCTGTGCACAGGGAATGGCAGCCAGACGGAAATTCTACCTGAAAAGGCTGTTTACTTCACTACTCCATACTTTCGTCTGCTAGCGAGAGATAAAACTAATTGAAAAAAAAATCCGACTTTTACGAGTTACGAAAGTAGTGTGAAGTAGATGTTATCTGACGTGCATCACTGCCGGCTGATACCAAATCCAATATCGTCTTTCTCGACCTTCGTTCTTTCATTTACTTCATAAACTTCGCAGCGAATCGTCGACAGCGGACGCGTTATCAGATTGATGACCGGTTTACACTCGCCTATCTCACACCAACGAGCTTGCTGGTGACGTTATCTGCCAGATAACTGCAACCGCCGACAACAATGTGAACAGGTGTAGGTTTCATGCTGAATCAAAACACCATCTGCCCAGTTCTATTAGTATATCAGCTCTGTAGTCCTCCGCACATTTTTCCAAACCCTCTCAAAACACGCCTACGCCGTCCTTGTTTCCACAACTGATTCACAGAAAGTATACATTTCACACGGCGACATTGTTTTGGTTGTTCCTGTTTTTTCCGCGTTATTAATGACGATCGTCTCGCTTTATATTCTGCTCACGAATAACTCTTGCGGTAAATTCCTCAACACTCCTCTTGTGTGGGCCCTCGTAACAATACCTCATATGTAAAGGTTTTGCTCTGTTTACCTTCACTTGGTCGCAATATTGTTTAGTGCTCTCGCTAGTTGAATTTCAAACACTACTTTCATTCTTCAATTTTACACACATCGAAAAAAGTTTTGCATCGCTCTGATTCAGTTAGAAATATGATGGGAAAATTTGGGGTTTGCATTTTTGAAAAGAGTAGGTACCTACCTAATTACAAAAACGAAACAACAGAAAAACTTTATTTCGAATAATTTAAGTTTGAAATATTTTTCTCAAAATACCGCAAAACTGAGATATTCACATGAAGTTTTCAGGAAAACATCAAAATTACTTGACTAGGTACTCAGTATTACCTCCTGTGAGATTACAAACTTTTTAAAACTCATCTTTTTTTCTCCATTAAACTTTTTTTCCCTCCAAAAAACTTTTTTTCCAAAAATTGACAAAAGAAAACTAAAAAACTAATTTCTCAAAAAATTGTGTCATGTGGGTGTGGCACATAGCTTCCTCGTATCCATAACCCGATTTTATAGATGATCCGATGCATAGTAAATCTCAAAACATCAATCTCTAAGTCCCTTACACTACCCTCAATGTAGAAGTTATGGCTGTTACAAGAATTTCACGTTTGTGCATGCGCACAAAATTTGGAGGCTATCTCCAGCCCAACTAGCATAATTCCTGAAAATTTCTTCGAAATCAGATGGGAAATATAGAAGTTATGGCTGTAACAAGGAAATATACATTTGCGCAAGCGCAGTGGGTGCTATCATTCTGAGGGCAATGATTTTCATAGGGGACCATCTACACGCCAACCCTCACAATCCCTGATAATTTCATATCGAAATTGGATGAGAATTGTAGAGGTTATGGCTGTGGCAAGGATTCTGAAGGTCTGAAACGTAAAACGCGAGTAGAAATTTTTATTTTTGAGAACTTTTTTTCTCAACCTTGATAAAAAGTGAAAACAAAGCTTCCGCTACCTTGGTAGACTCGGTAGCAAAATCACCACTCTACTCAGTATTTCCTCCTGCGACTATAATTAAAGCTCGCGCGTGTTAGGTATCCATGGAAGGAAGATGACTTCCAGCCCAAAGGGGATGTTGTGGTCCATCCTATGGAAGGAAGTTGAGGTCTAGCCCATAAAGGGATGTTGAGGTCCAGCCCATAAAGGGAAGTAGGGTGTTCCTTCGATGGAACTTGGGGTCCAGCCCATAAAAGGATGTTGTGGTCCATCCTATGGAAGGAAGTTGAGGTTTAGCCCATAAAGGGATGTTGAGGTACAGCCCATAAAGGAAAGTAGGGTGTTCCTTCGATGGAACTTGGGGTTAGCCCATAAAAGGATGTTGTGGTCCATCCTATGGAAGGAAGTTGAGGTTTAGCCCATAAAGGGATGTTGAGGTCCAGCCCATAAAGGAAAGTAGGGTGTTCCTTCGATGGAACTTGGGGTTAGCCCATAAAAGGATGTTGTGGTCCATCCTATGGAAGGAAGTTGAGGTCTTGCTCATAAATGGAAATTGTGGTCCACCTCATAAAGGAAAGTAGGGTGTCTAGCCCATAAAGAGAAGTCGAGCTTCATTACTGCCCTGGGAGATGTACTAGTCGATAATTTTATGGTTGTACAGGCACCCGTCATATCAATATTATGTACCTAATGGAAGTAAGTCTCAATGTCCACCCACTTGGCAAGCCGTTTTTTCATCGAAAGTACAACATAAGGGTCGGGATGGCTCATAAATTCAGTGTTAGGCCGTCATCTTGAAGGAAAAAGGTGGCCACAATGCGAGTCAAGTAAGCGACATCTTGTGAGTGGGCGAAACGGGATTGAAGCGCATAACTAACATTATTGTCGTGGCGAGGGACTTGATCTGCCAGTAGGCGGTTGCCAGAAACGAGCTAAGCGCCTTTTCGGAGAATATAACAGAATAGGAGGGAGCTCCTACAAGAATTCTTAAGGCTTTGTGGAGGGCTCCAGTAGGTACGTCCTAGCGACCCGAATACACGAGAGAAACATTGGAATTACAGTAATACACAGAGATGCGGATGTCTGCAAGTTCGTCGGTCCACATAGTTCTCACACACTACTTTCCTCACCCCAACTTCCCTTGAACTACTATAATAATTTAAAAAAAAATTCCAAACCACTACTATCCACTTGTATTCCTTTCTATAACATTACTTTCCTTACCACCACTCTCTTTTCGCATTTACTTTCTTCTCTCACTTATTTTATCTCGCTCTATCTTACCACTGCACCATAAGCCATGAGCCTTTTTTTAACACAGAATGTGTTTTTGCGATGACCTACCGAAAAAAAATCGTCACGAAAAAGCGACAGAAAAAACCGTTACGCGCCTTTTATAATGATTTTCACGTGCAACCAAGCCGTTGGTAAGGAAATAGAACTCCCGCAGTGTTCATTGCACAGAAATTGTTCACCATTCGTTGGAAAGCTCTCAATTTATATAGTATTTTTCTTGTAGTTACATATTTATTTATATAACATTTATAGGGTTTTATACCAAATTAAATGTCTAACACTTATTTATTTTATTATTGCCAAATACTCCACATTTATTATTGTTGTTTTTTATTTAACGGATGACTAGCATAGCAAAAACACATTCTGTGTTCCTATGATTTCATACAGAGTATGGAAAAAGAAATAAACCGGGGGGTGCAGGGGGGCGGAGCCCCCCGCCGAGGCGCAAAGCGCCGAGTTTTTGTCACGTTTTTTTTTTCATCACAACTATCGTTTCACGTTACTTCCTTTATTACTCGGTCTTTCATTATTTCTTCTTACCCTGCTGTTTCAAATACCCTTATCACTTATTTCCTCACCACTTCTCAACTACTTTCCTCTCACACTACTTTCATTGGCAGTACCGACTCTCTTCTCACCCTTCTTTCCTCGCCACAACGTTTCTATCCTCCTACCTTCTTTACAACTTCTTTTTCGTCACTCAACTCCTCTCTCAAACTACTAGCATGTATTTTGTATATTTAACACTGGTTACCATCGCCACGTTCCACTTTTCTCTAACCGTACTTTCCTTACAACTACGTTATTTACCACTAGGTTCTCTTCTCACTTCTTATCTCTATAATTATATTCCTCCTTGAGTCATTCTTTGGGAACACCTCCCCTATCATAAGACTTAACCATGTCAAAAGACTGCCAAGTTTGGTGGACAGTATAGAACACGTAAAACATACAATTTTGAGGGCTGTTATATTGGTTCCGAGTGAAACATTGTTTTCACTTTTCAAGGTGAAAGAAAAGAAATTCTCCAAAATCAAAATTTTACTCTCAGTTCACGTATTGACCTTCCTGAACAATTTAGGTTTCTTGTCTGTCTGTCATGAAAGCCGTTAGGTAGGTCATCGTTGGCGTATAGATGGTTCCCTGTAAAAATCGTCGCTCCCCGATTGTTAGTAGCCTCTGCGCAAACGTAAAAACCTTGTAACAGTCATAACTTTAACATTTTTTTTCTTGGTCGATTCCAAAGGCTCATTATTGAGAATAATAAACAGAAATTCCGTCTGTCCGCCGAGCGCCGTATGGGCATCTTCCTTAGTTACCATGGATCGATTTTGATGAAATTTGGTATATGGGCTCCCTTTGGGGTCTAGTTTTGCGGCGAAGCTTTTGCTTAGTGTCGGACTCCTAAGAGGTGAAAAAAGGGGTTTTCATCAAAACCCCCTAGCTCGGAAAATTTCGATATAAAGGTATTGTTTTTTCACCAATTAAAATAGGATTGAATTAGTATTTCATTTTAATTTTATTATTTCGCTCCCTATGAGGACTGAAGAGTAGGACTTATAATAAATCAGAGACACGACTGTGAACCGCAAAAACTGTTCACTGACGGAAATTGGCCTAATATTCGTTATTCGTCTGCTATCATATAGCGATGGTATTGCGAATAGGTCCTTATTATTGAAGAAACCTTGTTCTATACAGAGGGGTGTTCTAAACAGTAAAGTAATAAACCATTGTGTAGTAATTTGTGGTGTTTCAATACGCCAGAGGTTAGCTCATAAACGCATGATTGTCTGTATTCATGTTGGCAGATTGATCATCAATTTTCAATTATTTGCGATTCGAGTGGAACTGGTATGGTGAAAAAAAAACCAAATGGCCGATCACGGCATCGCTGCTCCCGGAATGTTGCACGAATGCCAGAAAGTAGGCGAGCATGCCCCTGAATAAATTAAAGTTGACATCAGCGCAGCCGGTGGCTCATTAGTAAACCTGCTGTAAAAGACCGGAATCAAGGACGACCGCGGCGTCAGTGGTATATGAGGGGGGTGCCAGTTTATGTGTGATATGACTGCAGTTACCTCATATTGATACTTCTTATAAAAGAAAAGAGAGAAGGAATCCAAACATCCTTAGTAATTTACGACTTCAAGACGCCACTCTCGGTCGTGGACGGACCATCTTGAAGAATTAAAAACAGACAACGAGGAGGTTTTCCCGATGGTTTACGAGGTACCAACCTGGGATTACAAAAGACAGTACATTTGAGCTCATCAGATAGAAACTATAAATCCGGCAAGGTCGCGGTTGAGGATGAGAAAGTGCAAGAGATTCACCAACCAATTACCATGGTTTTACAGCTCCTGACCCATCAACGGAGGCATCTCCAGGCAACGGAGAGATGGGAGGCTGTTGTCTGGACCACTTTTCCCCTCTGCTCCACCGTTCTAGTCACTGGTGACCTCTTCGGGACTATTTCATTGTTTGGAATCGGCCACTGAGTTCTATTGTAGTGATGTATTTTTGCATTTGTTTGTAGGGGATAATATCAGTGGATATGGATGAGATCTCATATTTCCATTTGGAATATGGTTTTTGGGGAAACCGATGATGAGGGTGTGTCAAATTCCTTCAGAACAGTTGTATTGAAAGATAACAGTTAGGTATGCACAAATTCTCCATTTATTGGGAAGATGCATTGATAATATTTCACTCGTACTTCACTTCAAATCATACTCCTCTTCAGTATAATCAACTTGTCTATAACAATGAATGATCAAAATTTATTATAACTAAAATCTATCAATAAAATTATTGCTGCGAATAAGGATGTGCAGGATTGATTTTATTGATTCCTTATGAAATACGGTTTTTTTGAATAAGAGTAGAGATAAGGAGTCGAATTTTATTAGAGTAGTAAGTTGAACTTGAAGAGAAAAAGTGTACAAATATGCCTTATGGGAAAATTTCAGAAAAAATTGGAAAAATTCTATCATCTGACCAAGTTGCTTTCAATTGTCTGAGGGAGGATTTATGCTCCCCTTTTACTTATCTGCAAGCACCTGATACGGGTATGCCCTGTATCTACCTAAGAGCTTGAATTTTGTACGGCAGGTTTACCAAATTTGAACTTTGACTGAAGCACTCAGTCTACCAGTGAAGTTGAAAGTTACGAGAAATTGCGAACAGCTACGAAGGGTGGCGTCCGAAGGAAGAAGTCGGTTCTAGGATTTCTCAAGTAACAGCGTGCTCCTGATTGGATTCGTGGAGATCAGTACTGTACTAGGCAGATTACGTTTTGGAATTGAGGTATCGTTGAGGAATTGTATGTACTCAGCTTCGTACAGTGCCTAGAAGTTCACAGCCACGGTGAGTTCAGAAGTAGAACGTTGAAGGTGTGAAAAACTTCGACATTCGTGTCAGGAAAGTTGCATTCAGGAGGAAATAGCATGGGTAATAGAGCCGATTATTATTTCTAATTGTCCATATTATGATCTGTTTATGTGTGTTGTCAAGCAACTCTTGAAAATCTTCACTCCTTTAGTTTCGTTTTATGTGGAATAAAACCTTTCTAAAGGTAAAGTTGATTGCTTTGCTTTTCATAACAATTTATTCCACATAAAAGCTGGTTAGGAAGATCCAACATGGTACGCTTCTTACGTCCAGAAAGAGTCATCGTCTGCTGCTACAACTTGTTATCACTGGCTTCGTCGTTTTCATAATGTTCTACGGAGTGCTAAAGCATCAGAGGAAGAAAAGCTCCGAATTCTGATAAATGATGTTAGTTCAGACATTTATATTCACATCAGAAGTTGCTTGACTTACAACGATGCTATATCCGTCCTTCGGGCAGTTTTCTTGAAACCCTTCAGTGAGATATTTGCTGAGCACAACCTTCTTACCCGAAAGCAACAGCCAAACTAGTCAGTGGACAAGTACTTGGAAGAGCTGAAGCTCATTAGTAGAGACTGCCATTTCAAGGCTGTTACTGCTGAAATGAACCGGGATGGTTGCATTATTTACTTCATAAGAGGATTAGTCAGCCCAGTAATTCGACAAAGGCTACTCGAAAATACTTTCATTCCACTTACTGACGCACACGCTCAAGCTAGGACACTTATCAGCCCATCGACATGCTCAAAGTTATCAATATCAGCATCAATCAGTAAACTATCGACGATGAATCGTTAGCAGCTGCTCCAATAATAAAGAAATGTTTCTTCTGTGGATAGTCAAAACGTCGTAGACAGTCTAAACATCCTATGTATTAAAGATTTATTACTCAATTTAAAAAAAACAAAAACATTTTCGTCCCACAACCAAAATTTAGTACCCCCCCCCCCCAACCCAACGCCAGAAACGCCCTTATTTCCTCAGAATCCTCACAAATTATTGATGCATTACCAATTCAACGTCTATAGACTGTATGAGATTTGTATACAATTATTCTGGTGTTTTCAGGATTGTTGGGACAGAACTGAAGGAAAAAGGCGCCGATGATGAAGTGGCCACCAAACCTGAGCCAGCCAGAACCGAAGATGAATCCTCATTCGATAAAGGTAAAACTCAACTGATTCAATGCACCGGTTCTTGATTGGCTTCCTCTTTTAGGAGTTATTATCTTCTATTACACTAGATTACAAAATTTAGGGGTGGTCTGGCTGCCTCGTTCTTTCATCACTTTTCTTATGGTATTTGGTGCGCTGAATCCGAATCTGACGTCAGTTTTTTTTGTTTACGTCGGATTTTCAAGATATAGCTAGTTTTAAGATTTTTCTAGTTCTCACTTTTCTTCATTTTTTAGTGAAAACTCATCTTGCTCAAATCTCCTCAAAAAGTACTCAGACTTATAGGAAATTTCATGTAGAATCCGAATATGTACTTAGTTTTTAAGTAAAACTGTGTTAAACCCCCTATTTTCCACAAAACGTATCAAAAAACACCGGTTCTCAACGTTCTTTCTTCGGGTTTTCCCTTACATTTTGCCACTTGAAAAAAAAATTAAGGCTAAAAAAAATGTTCTCGGGCTTTTACTTTGTAGGGGGGATACCCCAGAGGAGAATGAGACCAATCGCAGCCTCCTAAACCCACTAATATGCAAGGAATGAGCTTTTTCATGGCACTGAGATGAAAATTCACAAAAACCGTTAGTTAATTTTTCGAGATAAGTATGTGCGTTCCTAAATCTGTTTTCCTCAAATGGATTTTCCTTTCTTCTACATTTTTTATACTTGTCACCTATTTAGAGTAAGATCGAAAATAGGTACTCAAAGGGGGAGTAAATCATAATTGGGAAACTCTCGTTTTGTTGAGTGATTTTAATTCAGTTTTACAAACGAAACACAATAAACTGCAGAATAGTTAACGGTGTAAATCTGTTTCATGAAGGCTCAGATGAATCAAAAGTTGGTAAAATGTTTGGTTATTCCTCCACCTCAGAGGTTCCACCAAGATATGAAAACTATGGAAGAACGGTACAAAGGGTATTGGGACGTTCACATGATGGCGGACTATTGTTGGACCTTAAAAAGAGATTTACCCCAGGCGGCGAAGTTTTCTCTACATAGATTCCGGCGATGAAACCTCTGAGGTGGAGGAATAACCAAACATTGTATACTATTGATTCATCTGAGCCTTCATGAAACAGATTTACACCGTTAATCTGAAAGAGGGTTAACTTCTCTGCAGTTTATTGTGTTTCGTTTGTAAAACTGAATTAAAATCACTTAACAAAACAAGAGTTTACCAAGTATGATTTACTCCCCCTTTGAGTACCTATTTTCGATCTTACTCTTAATAGGTGAAAAGCATAAAAAATGTGGAAGAAAGGAAAATCCATTTGAGGAAAACAGATTTAGGAACGCACATACTTATCTCGAAAAATTAACTAACGGTTTTTGTGAATTTTCATCTCAGTGCCATGAAAAAGCTCATTCCTTGCATATTAGTGGGTTTAGGAGGCTGCGATTGGTCTCATTCTCCTCTGGGGTGTCCCCCCTACAAAGTAAAAGCCCGAGAACATTTTTTTTAGCCTTAATTTTTTTTTCAAGTGGCAAAATGTAAGGGAAAACCCGAAGAAAGAACGTTGAGAACCGGTGTTTTTTGATACGTTTTGTGGAAAATAGGGGGTTTAACACAGTTTTACTTAAAAACTAAGTACATATTCGGATTCTACATGAAATTTCCTATAAGTCTGAGTACTTTTTGAGGAGATTTGAGCAAGATGAGTTTTCACTAAAAAATGAAGAAAAGTGAGAACTAGAAAAATCTTAAAACTAGCTATATCTTGAAAATCCGACGTAAACAAAAAAAACTGACGTCAGATTCGGATTCAGCGCACCAAATACCATAAGAAAAGTGATGAAAGAACGAGGCAGCCAGACCACCCCTAAATTTTGTAATCTAGTGTTATCACTGAAGACTCTGAAATACCGCGTTTCATCATTGCCGTTCTGAGGAAAGATTGAAGCAGGCAGTGAATAAGTTTCATGCCCGCTTCACCATAAAGGCGTTTGGATAAACTATCATATACATATAATCGTTCAATAATATATATTTACATCATATCGATTGCTGCATTTTTTCAATGTTTTGCAATATTTCTCTTGTTTACATTTCTTGCAAGTAAGAGTCCTTTATTACCCTCGTCGCCAACGATCGAAGTGGTTATTCGATATGTCAGTGTAATATCAATTTAAATCTTAGCCGATATACCAGAGGATAGATATCACGTGGTCGATACATCGATGTTGTCGATTTCTTTCGTATAAATTTTGTATTTTTACTTTTTCACAAAGTAGACTTACATATTTAAAATAAATTAATGAAATAGACAGGGTGTCTACACTAAAGCTGCTACAAGGTATTTCCAACAACAAAAAATGTCTCTATGGAATTTCGTTTTAACTCTTTGTTTTTCCTGGATTTTTTCCATTTTAAGTTTTCTTACGTGTTTTTAACCTTACTAGTATGTCATTTAAACTGCCATAACTCCAGTTATTAATGAAGTAAATTCGAATTTGAGGACATCGTTGGAAAGAGAGTTAAATTTCCAAGCTACTTAGTGCAAATCGAACATCTAATAGATATTAAATATTTTTTTAAAAATCAAGTCATAAAACAAAGTTTAAAATTATTTGAAAGTAAACTTTTTTAAATCAAAGTTTTCACTCTGAATACCTGCCTATTTCGATAGGCGCTTTTCGCTAAAAACATGCCCAAATCGTCAGCTTTCCAAAGGTTATGTTTGTTTTGGTTTACTATGAAATTTAAGCTGAGAAACGGTGTTTGAATGCAAAAAAACGTGTAATTTTCAGCGAAAATGGAGGGTATTTCACTTTTTAAGAGTGTTGGTGAACAGCTAACTTGTCTCCGGTACTCTGTGACAGCTATACAGGGTGTCCCGAAACCTATCACCAATACTTTAGGGATCGATTTTAGAACTCATGGGACTCTCTTTTCTACGCTTAAACAATGTCACGTTTTTTCACTATTTCACAGTAAACCTAAAAAAATGATAGACCGTTGAATGACATTTTGGGGAAGTGTTTTTAAATGAATAGCGCCCATCTAAATGAGCAGGGATTTAAAGTAAAAATTGTGATTAAAAAAAGTCTAATTTCGAAGAATTTTTATACTTTGCTTTTTATTTGTTTTTTTTTAAAGTTTTTCTTCCTAAAAAATATTGGTTTTGCTCTAGGAACCTTGGAAATGTAACGCTCTTTCCAACGATATACTCAAATTCGAATTTACTTGGTAAATAGCATGCTATATGGTCGTTTGAATGACGTAAGGTCAAAAACTCGAAAAACAACTTAAAATTGAAAAAAATTGGAAAAACAAGGGGTTAAAACAAAATTGCTGAAGGTCTTTTTTGTTGTTAATACCTTTCAAATATCCCTTGAAGGTTGGACACCTCAGGAGGGTTCACCCTGCGTTGTCTGTCCCAACCTAATAAAACGGGGACTTTCAACTTGATTTTTATCGACGCCGTCTGAGTTTGCAAATTTTCATTTTTTAAACGCTGAATCGAATGGAACTAACGGTATGTCGATACAATCGTTACCTGAAATATAAAACAAAAATAAGGCTGAAGAACGGTATTAAAAGTCTTTCACTAGATTGATAGCGACTATGGATTTCGATAGATTTTTGAAACTGAATCGAATACCAAGAATGTTTTGGCAAATTTATAAACTTGACTGGCCATGTCCACTAATTACGCTGCTGTTAAAATATAAATTTCTTGAGTCCACCAAAAAAGCTAGATTTTAGTTTATTATTTTCAATAATGAAGCTTCGAAATCGTCCAAGAAAGAAATTTTTTAACCCCCCTCAAATTAAATTTGGAGGTTTACGCGTCAACGTACGTAGAATCCAAAAATCGAATAAAAATTTGGCCGTCCGTCCGCATGGACCGATTTTGATGAAATTTGGTATGTGGGCTCCATATGGGGTCTAGTTGTGCTCCGCAGCTTTTGGTTGATGTAGGTCACTTCTAAGGGTTGAAAAATAAAGGCTGACCTTTTCAAAAAGCCCTACCTCAAAAACTTTTGTAATAACCGTATTGTTTTTTCTTCCATTTAAAATAGTATTGAATTTTTAGGATCCAATGAGAGCAAACAGAGCTCTGTAGGACCAATCGTTCGCTCCCTATGAGAACTTAAGGGTTAGTCTTACGATTAACTAGAAACACGTGTGTGAATTGCAAAATAGGCCTAATCTCCGTTGAAATTTTAGCTGACCAAAATGCGATCGTTGTTTGTTTCTTCGAGTTGTACTACTAGTTTTGCGTCCCTTGTAACAATTTTTCGAATTAAGTCTGAAGCGTTTATTTCTTTATATTTCAAAATAAACTTGATAGTGAAGGTAAAATACGGTTGGTAGTGAAAATGGCTAAGCTGTGTGCTTTGCAGGCGAGTAATCTATAGAGAAAAATAATAAACCTTTGTGTAATAATTTGCAGCGTTTTTTGTTTGTTGTTGCTTTACGTTTTTTAAACTGGGATACCGAGATTGGCCTCCACTAATCCCAAAAACTGATATTTGAAAAAATTCTTCGGGATTAGAAACCTTCGTCTTCACCAATCTTTTCGGTACTGATACTAGTGCAGGGAATTTCTGGGTATACTTCCTGCATCCTGACGGAAGAGTGTATGGTTCAGATCTCCGGAGCAAGTGTCGCATCTTCGACTAACAGCTCGACGTACCCAACAAAAAGTGTTGGCAAAGACGAGTCCAGAAGGACATGCTGTTATGCACCTGGGGAATGTAACATGAAGGAAGGGGCATAGATGGGAGACGAGGTCTCTGGAGGGGGGTTAAGGGGGCGAATCAAGTTTTTCTGAGTCCCTTCCTCGATGAGATTTTTACATGAAATGCTTTCCCGGTCAAGAGCAGGAGACTGGCCGGCGGAATCTCTGCCAACCAGGCTGATTGTTGCAAGGCATCTCGAAGCTTCCTCCACCCTCCATCACTCGTTTTTTTTCTCTCGTCTGAAGTCGCTTCCCATCATAACTCCAGTCTTGTCCCCTCCACTTACCCTCTACTTCCTGCCTAACCTCTCAACTAGTTTCAGTGAATTACCGGTTATAAAAATCGGCATCCATAGAAGTGGTCTCTATGCACCTCTTAGCCAGCAGTTGAAAGACTACTGAAGCGATTACTTTTAATTTGAAACGACTCCGGAACATTGTGGACGTTTTCTTGCGGCCTTCTCGTAGGTATCCTCTCTTTCCACTAATTTCCTTGCCGCATACTTCCTTTCCTTTCGTTTGACTTTTACAGCCTTGAACATTCTTCTTCAACTACCTTCAGAAGAATTAACTTGGACAATACTGCTAAGCTCCCACTATCCTTGGAAACGAACTCAAGATGTTAAAAAATCCCTCAATAAATACTACTTAAGATGACTAGTCGAATAACTTCTTTTTTTTTTTCAAAACTATGTGACAATTTTGGTACTGTTGGAAGAACACCAAGAGCATCCACCCCCCCCCCCCCCCCCTCCGCCACCGAAACAGGCAATAATGCAATATTAATTCGACGCCACTGACGAACTTCTATTCGACGGCACTTTATTTTCGAACTTCACTCAAAATGTAGGTTATTTCGTAACAGTTTCATAATCAATACTGAAATATAGAAATAGGTAAAATTAACTTCATCGACTTTGATCACTCAACTTTTTTTTAAATTCTTTCATTACCCATTTGTATAAATGACCATGGTGACCACGTAAACATAACAAGACAGTAGTGGAACAACATTCAGTTCGTTACATCCTCCCCAACTTGAGATGTTGCATCGTCCGATCGGTCGAAGTACTTCAGAAGATTCTTTATTGCTACTACTTGTTCTTTATTAACTTCGACTTGATAGGTCACATTCTTGGGTCACCAGTTCATTGTAATGACCTTCGTGATGTATGGATTCTTGACCATCGGCGTTTTATCATCAAATCCGGTTTGAACCAAAATATGATATCTACTTGAAGTTTAGGAACAATTCTCGAATGATGTAGATCAAAATTGTTTTTCATATTTTTATATCTGTCTGTATGGTGATCACTATGAGGCGTCTCAAGAATCATATCTTCCGTGATTCCATATGATGCATCTGCTGGACACAAGTGAACTCTTCCGTCAGGTTCATGATGCGGTAAACAGCCAATTCCAGATGAGTAGGATCGGTTCAAGTGCTTCACTGCCGCTTCTAAACACACCTTTCATCCTTCTCTAAAGTGAGCATACATACACATCGCGGATTTTACTTTCTGCTAGGCCATTACGAGCTGGATGGTATGTAGCAGTGTGAATCAGCTTAATTTTTCTTTCTCGGGCGAACTTTTGAAACACCTTCGAAGTGAACTGGGGGCCATAGTCGGCAATCACTGTCATAACCTGGTCAATAATAGGAAGGTGTTGGGAGAATTCTATCGCTGCTGCTGATGTTTCCCACATGCTTTTTGCAAAAGTAAAGCGGGGGTACTCAACTATCGCAATGAGGAAGGATTTAGTGCGTCCTCGTCCTTCAGATCTTTTTGATAGTTCGGCAAAGCCAAGGTGTAAGGGTTAGCAATGAACTAAACTTAGCTATGAATAAATAAAATGTAAATGGGGAGGTCGCCCTGGGATAATGGAAAATGAGGATGGTGAGGGTGGGAGAGAGGGATAAAAGGAAGTGCTCCTACAGAACCCGTAAGCCTAAGCCTGTGCTGTGGGGGGCATTGTAGTTCTTCTATTCGATTTATTTAAATTGCTCTTTGCCAAAACGAACAACTAAGTTCAGCTATGTGAATCGTGTATTGTAACAATATTTGGATAACCATGAACAATCTCAACGGATAAAAATTTAATGACAATTTCTTAGCGCACTTTACTTTATAGAATAGTATGTCTTTAGTTCCCTTTTGATTTTTGAAGAGTGTTGATTGATTTTAGGTAATAAGGCAGAGAGTTAAACAGTTTTGCACCCCTGTAATCTTGGGCTTGCTGAACGTGTGCAGTCTTCCCTAAGGGACGTTTGAGAATACATTTTCATGTCTTGTGGCCAAGATTGACTTCAGATAGTACTCTTGGTTCTTCCGTAGCAGGTCTTAATAAGTTTTCATTATTCTGGTGCTTTCTAAAAGGTCTTTGAATTTTAAGACTTCAAACCCTTAGGAAGGTGCTTCTGTAAGGAAACACGTCTTCTTCCGGAACGCGATTTTAACCAAGATCTTCAATCTTTAACATGCCGTAAGTCATCTTGGAATTGGATGGGAGCGAACTAACTTCCGCATCTCTCGACACAGTAATGCTGATTTTCTCATCCTAGAAATAAGCCTGCTAACCTGATACTCCCAGAGTAGGCAATCTCGAGTTTAAGTATGTGCTGAGAGTAACAATGTTGTGATGCCACGGAGTTCGCCTGCCGAGATGCCCAACTCGAGTACTTCCGTAAAACTTTTCCGACCATGGTACGGATGTTGGGCCACTCCTCAGCTCCGATACCACTTGCCGTAAAATTCACCATTCCAGTAAATTTAATCAAATTCGGGAGTAAATCACAGAAGTTATGCTGATTACAAGGGTTTTACGTCTGCGCATGGGCAAAAGCTGCCAGCCATCATTGGGCTGTTAAATTCGCCTGTATAATAACCTGCACAATCTTAGGTAATTTCATCGAAATCGAAGAGTATGTTTTTGCCCTTATAGACGGGGTTCGGATAAATTTAACGAGTTATTCACTCATCCCATCTCGAACCTTTGAAAAAGCACTGGAGGCTGGAGTAGGAGTCACTAGACGTCAATAATCAATCAATGCCATACTCCAGTTCGAATGCCTTTCGATCTTTCACTGTGAAAAACTGGTTTGGCTCGATGTTCGGTGAGATTCAGCTGTTGGTTCAAGTGTTGGAGAGACATGATGCGTGCGTTAGTAAACATCGTTTTCTGACATCCCTCCTTGAGTAAGATAGGAAACGAGGAAGTCGGCTGTCTAAGTGAGCGTTCCAGTACCAAAGTTTACCATTTCTCTTCTTCTTGTATTCAAAATACGTTGAAATTGTTGACACGAATTGAAGGCGGTGCGTACAAAAAAATGTCACGTTCTGGGCGGGGAACTCTTACCTCTGAAAAAGCATTGAATCGGGGTCATCGGTGACCCGAAATCGAAAACTGCGAGTCCGAACCTCTTTTGATACGTCACGGTGTTTGGATCGCTCTGAAGAACTGGTTCGGTTTGGCTGTTAGTTCCAGAGATAGATCGGCTTGATGCGTGCGTTTGTAAACTACATTTCCTGGCATCTAATCTTCTCCCGCCTGCAAAAACTAGGAAACAAGGAAGTCGGCTGTCCTCGTTCATTAATTTGCCGTAAAGCGGGCGTTGCAGTACCAAACCCTACAATTTCGCTTCATCGCAATATTCAAAAGGTTCAAGTTGTTAACAGGAATTGAAGGCGGTCTGCACGTAATTGAGTTCATAACTCCATTCCCCCTTCGTCGCTACTTATTAAGATAGAATTGAGCGCTCAACTTGGCCGAGGAGATGCCGCAAGGTCGAATACCTCGCCCTTTTCAATCGTGGGATCATCAAAATCATTTTGTAATGAACCATTTAGAACGGCCTGAAAACACGAACTATGCTCCTCGCTCGTAAAATCGGATCCTGAGAGGCAGTCAACTCGGTTTGCTGAATCACGTTGATGAGAGAGTGATAAAATGACCGAACAATCGAGTGTAAAACCCGTTTCATGTAAATTGTTAGAAAATTAACCTCACTTGTCTGAGTTTGTTTTGAGAAGAAGCGTATTGTGGGGCTTACCTCTGCTGTAAGTGGCTTCTGCTTTATTGCTAATGGCCGTAAACGAGGAAGACGAGTGACTGTTAAAACGCTGAAGATTCAATTATGTGCTCAGCTTTGGAAAGTGCGTTGGCCTTTTAGTAGACAAAAGTAAAGAATTTTCACGCTGGTAATCGCTGCCTAGCACGGTCTTCTTACTAGGAAAGGTATATTAAAAAACAATCAATAACAACGCAGCGCATTTCGCACTCAAAGATTCTGTATTCTTTACCTAGACATGAACCTGGAAACAGTCATTTTACAACTAGAACGTTTCAGTAGGTAGGTTAAGAAGTAAAAAGAAGAAAGTCCGTTCGTGCACAGTCAATTTCCTAAGGAATATTTGAACCAATTTTACTTCGGAGTCTACCAAATTAGTGGAAGCTTTGTTTTTACTTTTCAAGGTTGAAAAAATAAGTTCTCCAAAATTAAATTTCTACTCGCGTTTTACGTTTCAGACCATTCTGAACAATTTTTTTCCGTGTCTGTCTGTCTGTGTGTCTGTCATAAAACCCTTGTAACTGACATAAGTATACGAAGTTAGGTACTGTCCGATTTCGATGAAATTTTCAGGGAATTTTCTAATAGTAGTTGCTGTGCATGCGCGAACGTGAATTCCTTGTAACAGCCATAACTTCAACATTTTCTATCCAATTTCGACGAAATTTCTCAGAATCGTTCAGATTAGTGAGTGAATGGTCCCCTATGAGGTTAGTGGAAGGAACTTGTTGAATGATGTTTTGAGATTAACAACTATGCATCGGATCATCTATACAGTAGGTTATGGATACGAGGAAGCTATGTGCCACACCCACTTGGCAGATTTTCCATCCGCGTTTAACGTTTTATACAGATTTTCTTGCAATTTTGGTTCAGTGCCCGTCTGTCTGTGTCCGAAAATCATTGTGAGGAGTTACTGTCTGATTTTGATGACATTTTCGAGGATTGTGCGGGTAGGTGTAGATGGTTCCCTACGAAAATCATCGCCCCCGTTTTGATAATCGCCACAGCGCATGCGCAAACGTAAAACCCTTGTAACGACCATAACTTTTTAAAGCATTTTCCATCCGATTCGAAAAATTTTTCAGTGTTTGTATGAATGAGACTATAGATTGTTCCCTATGAAACCATCCACGATCAGTTCAACAGTAGCCACTGCGCTAATTTGAAATCCTTTATCAGCATTATTTCTACAGTTTTCATTCGATTCCGATGGTATTTTCAAGGGTTTTGTGTGGTTGAGACTCTTATAGGGATGGTTCCCTATAAATTTCACCGTCATGAGGTCATAAAATACGGAGGGTAGTGGTAGGTCCTTGGAGGTTTAGGTGATATTACATGATGATTTTTCATGTGATCTTTTATTATCTAACATGCATCAGATCATCTACAAAATCGTGTTATGGATTCGATGAAGCTATCGGTCACAGACGTTTTTTACTTCGAATATATTTTATATTCTAATGAATTTTTCGATAATTCCAAATGGTGTCAAAAACAAGTTTTTTTTTGTGATTCTTGAACTGAATTTTTTGAAAAAAATTGGTCAATTCAGCCTTTCTCCATTATTTACTAGCTAGTGCTTATTTGGATTTTTAGCTATGTAGTTTTCCTGGTTATTGTCTTATTTATTAGGTTTTACTATTCCAATAGCTTTGGATATAGGTTTGTTTATCTCCATTTAGGCCTTAGGTAATTGTAGTGGATTCCACTTCGTTGCAGTATGAGGTTGACTCATAGGATCACTTTTATAATTCTAAGTCGAAATTCTTGGTTTTTGGTTCTTGGTTTTAAACAATTCAAAAGATGCATAAATTGGTCTGACTAAGGCTGGAGGAGAAAATGAAATATGAACCCTGATGTTTCAATAGACGAAAGCCTCCCTTTTCTTCTCCAGCCTGAGTCAGGCCAATTTATGCATCTTTCAAATTGTTTAAAACCTTCAACCAAGAATTTCGACTAAGAATTATAAAAGTGATCCTAAGAGTCAACCTTATATTGCAATGAAGTGGAATCCACTTTAATTACCTAAGGCCTAAATGGAGATAAACAAACCTACATCCGAAGCTATTGGAAAGATTCAACCTTATTCCACCGTTGTGGAATCCACTCTTATCGCATGGTCCAAATGGAAATAAACAAACCAAATTGGAAATATACAGGGTGTCACCCTTTCGGGCGCACCACCGGGCAGGGTTCGATTCTACTACTAATTTGCAACAAAAAATGTATCTTCGCAATTTTGTTTTAGAGGCTTCGTTTTTGAGTTATTTCACTTTTAAGATTTTTTTCTTGTTTTCGACCTTACATCACTAAAACTGCTATAACTCCCTTAATTGATGAAGTAAATTAAAATTCGATTATGTCATTGGATAGAGCGTCAAATTTCCTATCTCCCTGATGGGGTTGTAGAAAATTTCAAATGAAACGAACGGGTGTAAAATAAGCTAAAAGTAAAAAATTGGTAAAGTTTCGAAAATCTTCACTTTTTTCAAAGTTTGATTCTCGAAACGTCGTGAATGGAAATATCCATGCTGTAAGCCTAAAAGTTGCATGTGAATCCTAGCTTTCTAACGGTGTAGTCATTTTTTTAAAACACCTCTTATTCAGTTAGAAAATGACGTTTTAAGGGGAGAAATCGTTCATTTTCGGGTGTGAATCGGCGTCTTTCACCAGGAATGCTTTCCAACTTATCAAATCATTTGACATGAAATTTTACGTACTTTTTGACGCAGAATCGAATCTTAACATTTCCGATCTCCTCGACAAACAAATAGTACTTTTCAAGCCTTTTCCTTTGGGCGAAGGGCTCAATCTCGTTGTTCGTTTTATCCAAAATTGTTATTAATGACCTGAATGATAATTTTTGCCCTCTTTCTTGAAAATAACGTCCCGATCATTTGAGGAAAGCTTTATCTTTTCGATAGATAACAAGTTGGGAGTCGAGGACTCAGTTGTTGTACCCTGTTCAACCGAGAAAGGGCTTGAAAAGTACTATTTGTTTGTCGAGGAGATCGGAAAGTGTTACCATTCGATTCAGCGTCAAAAAGTACGTAAAATTTCATGTCAAATGATATATTAAGTTGGGAAGCATTTCTGGTGAAAAACGCCGATTTACACCCGAAAATGAACGTTTTCTGCCCTAAAAACGTCATTTTCTAACTGAATAAGAGGTGTTTAAAAAAAAATGACTACACCGTTAGAAAGCTGGGATTCACATGCAACTTTTAGGCTTACAGCATGGAAATTTCCGTTCACGACGTTTCCAGAATCAAACTTTGAAAAAAGTGAAAATTTTCGAAACTTTACCAATCTTTTACTTTTAGCTTATTTTACACCCGTTCGTTTCATTTGAAATTTTTTACAACCCTATCAGGGAGATAGGAAATTTGACGCTCTTTCCAATGACACAATCAAATTTTAATTTACTTCATTAATTAAGGGAGTTATATCCGTTTTGGTGATGTAAGGTCGAAAACACGAAAAAAATCTTAAAAGTGAAATAACTCAAAAACGAAGCCTCTAAAACAAAATTGCTAAGAGACATTTTTTGTTGCAAATTAGTAGTAGAATCGAACCCTGCCCGGTGGTGCGCCCGTAAGGGTGACACCCTGTATAATCTTACAATGCACCTCGATGGAGTCTACTCTTGTTATCTATGGCCCCAATAGAAATGATTATTATTTGACCTCAAGAATTGTAAAATAAGAACCCTGAAGATGTTACAATAAACCAAAACGCTCGAAACCTAAGAATACGAGGACTGGCATCTATTCCTCCCCTCAACCCCAAAACATTGAACAGCAAACCTCCGCAAAACAATAAAATATCATTTAATTTTTATAATCAGATGACACCACCGGATAAACGGTATGCTTTTTAGGAAATTTAGGAAGAATTTAGGGTAGGACTCACAGTAAATCAGAAACATGAGTGTGAATCGCAAAAGACTTCACAATTGGCCCAACCTCCGTTCAAATTTCAGCTGATCAAATGCGACCGTTGTTAGTTTCGCGTGGACTTCGTGTGCATCTTTAGCAACCAAGAACAAATTTCGTAACGAAGGCACACACAACTCTCAGATAGCAATGCTATTGCTATTAGGTAGTATTAAATGGAAAAGCCGCGTTTTACATTAAAATAATACGCCATTGTGTAACAATTTGCAACGTTTTTTCTTCCGATTTTGACGGAATGTTTAGGTGTAGGGATTGAGCTGGTTGGGCCATGGTGGATAAATATAATGTTATTCAGAATAATTATATTCTCTCATTCATCTCATAATCATTCTCTCATTGCCCACCTAACCGTACATGTTTGCTCGACCGTGGAGGGTAGTTGGTAGTCCTATTATCCAATCACGTTATGGGTTCGAATTAGCTGTTAGTCACAACCAATCGGTAGACTTTTAGTATTGTTTTGCCTGCAACAAGTGCTCGAGGGTTCACAGCCGGACAGACTGTCACTCAGACAATTGATACTATGAAAAACGTAAAAATATCGATATTGCAGCATATTTTTTCTTTTCCATATGTGAGAACTATGTTTCCGCTAATTTGGTAGGCTCGAAAGCAAATAATAGTAGGTATTGGTCTTCTAATTTTTTTGTTACATAATTACTCCTGTTGTGGATTATCCAGTTTGTCAATAATATCGATGAAAATAGTGGAAAAGAATGCGATAAGTGGATATGGAATGAATAGGAAAGAAGGATCGGAGAAACCTCTCCTTACAAGGAGTCTATTCATGTACGCAAGGAGAGATTAAGCGCGAGCTTGCGCGTGTTGATCGTGCGCGCAGTCGGAACGAGCTATTCCGAGCCGCTCGTAAACTTCTCCTATAAACACTCCACCTAGGAAACAATAATCTCGCCCTTCACTGATAGGAAATCCATGTGAACCGCTCCGAGCGAAATGTTCCGATCAACCAGAGCTCGTGTTGGTTCAAATGCGGCTCCAAACCAAACAAGAGAATTCGAGGTCTCACAGGGACTCTTACTAATATCATAGGTGGGTGATTCCTAAACTGGGGCAATTTTGATCCGAGAACAATTGGAAAAAAAAGTTTTCCAAATTACTTGAATTGTTTTAAAAGGAGTTTGGTCGTGCCCTGTGAGGCAAAGTGCGCTATGGCAGCTCATGAATCACTTTCCCCAGTCCAAAATTTAAATTTGAGTTTCAGGTCCATGACAATGTGAATTGGGACACACGGCAATGTTAATGTGTACCTAATAACATGGATACATTTCAATTTGTTACTCTGTAACAATTTACTTCTTGGGTTAGTGGAAGAAAAAAAAAACTCATTGCATTTTTGGTAAATCTTTTTTTTTCTATTAACTCTATTAACGAGGAAGAAGGAATTCAGTTGCGTAGTTTTATTACTAACATTGTCGTGGTAGCCTCTATAAGGAAAAACATTTCAGAAAATTCCATGCTTAAAATTTCGAGTCCATTGCAATAGCTTCATTTGCTTTGAAAATTTTCTAAAACTTCCAACAAAGTTTGTCAGCTTAAAAACTACTACTGGCTTTCGAATAAATGTATCAATAAAAAATCATTAAAGTCGAACTAACGTTTTCCCACTTCTGATCAACAATAGGTGTGTTTGTTATATCGTTTATGAATTTTTCATATTTTGTGGTTCGGCTGTAGAATTTAAATGTTATTATCATTTCTAAACCCCTTCAAAATTAAACATGTTTGGGATTAGCTCCAAGGGTTTACTTGTTTCGTTCGTCTCGAAAGCTGAACTGGGAAGTGGTTGAACTCGTAAATTTGCGTAGTCCTCTGGAATCTCCACTCCAGTTTGACAGCATTCACGGGGCCTCATTGGGCCGAGGAAATTATTGTAATGGGACCCCTAGTTAGGTGGATCGTCTGGCTATGTAGGTGCCAAGAGTCATGTCTAAACAATGAAAGGTGTGTCTCCCAACATGACTACGTATGCCCCCCCCCCCCCCCCCCCGGATAGCCCACCAGGTCTTTTGATAGCTCTTGCCTCGCTAATGTCCGGGCTGGGCCGATTAATTTTTCTTCTCGCTGATATAAATATGTCGAGATGATGTGAAATCTTTCGCCATCGTCTTACGAGCAGGTTGAAGTCGACAATCGATCATAAATTAATAGTTCTTCACGACAACCAGAGTATCTAATTAGGCATTGTTCGTTGGACCTACCTCAATAAAAGGTGCAACTTATATTCTCATGTTCAGTACTTCTACTATGGGTTCAGCGTAAAATTCTCTATGGGAACTCAAATTCTGTAGGTTTCTATCCGAACCAACGCAAGCCCCAGTCGATCGGAACATTTTGCTTGGAGTTCGCAGAAATTCCCTGACAGCACTCTCTTAATCCTCCGTCACAAACATTGGTGTCTGGTTTGATTGCGCCATTTTGTTTATATTGGCATTATAATAGCGTGCCCTACAGGAGTCAGCTGTCTGGTACCTTCCCTTCCAGGACCATTGAGGCCATGGAGGACAGCAAGTGTGCGAGTGAGAGGGAAGATGCCAATAGTTTTCTCGATTTATCTCAGTTATTGGTTATCTAACCGATTATAAAATTTCAAAGAGATCTGAGTTTATCTTGGCCAAATAGACGTAGCTGTAATTGTCAATTAAAAAAAAAAGCATATTGATTAAATTTTTATATTTTTTCTAGGAGATGATCAGATATTTGACAAAAACATGTCCAGCCCGTATGTGTACTTATTAATCTAAGCGTTTGCAATCATGATCACACGAAAATATTGATTTGCCGAAGCGGCAGTTGGTTTTTACTGGAAATATTACTTGAAATTGAAATATTACTTCGAACGCTTGTTTCCACCTCCAATTCCTGGAAATAGTCGAGCAGGGAGGTTTAAAACACCGAAACTCGAAAGGTGCGCTCTTGATTGATTTCATGGCCCGTGGAACAACAATAAATGCCGATGTTCATTGTGGGATTCTCAAAAAAGACGAAGAGCAATACAGAATCGTAGGAGCAATACAGAATCGTCCTCATGTGGCACACAAACCAGATCTTTTGGATCACACACACACATCTTTCTTTTGGATCTTTTGAACCAGAAGGGACATTGTGACCCATACTGCCCATATTTGGCACAGAGTGATTACCACCTTTTCACCCAACTAAAACAGCACTTGAGTGTGCAATGCTTTGACGATGACGAGGAGGTCAAGGATGAAGCAGTGCAACGCTGGTTGAGTCTCAGGTATATCAAAGCTGGCGTAGACTCCGGGAAAGCATCGATCGAGCGTAACTTTTTGCTTCCAAGTTTACCAAGGCAGCGGAAGCTTTGTTTTTACTTTCAAGGTTGAAAAATCAAAATTTCCACTCGCGTTTCATGTATCAGACCTTCTTGAACAATTTTGGTTCCGTGTCTGTCTGTTTGTCATGAAATCCTTGCCACAGCCATAACTTCTACATTACTCATCCGGTTTCAATGAAATTTTCAGGGGTTCTGCGGGTTGGCGTGTAGATGGTTCCCTATGAAAATCATTACCCTCGTACTGATAGTAGCCGCTGCGCATGCGCAAATGTGAAATCCTTGCCACAGCTATAACTTCTACATATTCCAAAAATCAGAATTTGCGGGTTAACGTGTAGAGTCCCCTTTGAGGGAAGTGCAGGAGAAAGTGCACTCGGAGATTGATGTTTTGAGATCAGCTACTATGCATCGGATCATCGATTCAATCGGGTTATGGATACGAGGAAGCTATGTGCCACACCCACTCGGCAGACTTTTTTTTTTACCTTACTATATTGGAGACCTTACTTATTGGGTGACCCTCGTACCTAGGTGATTCCTAAACTACAGGCAAATTCGCGTCTAACACCCGTGAAATTGCATCACCTAGATCTACAACATTGATTTTGGTTTATTATTTTCAATAATGAACCTTTGGAATCGACCAAGAAAAAAAAAATTTTAACACCCCCTCAAAATTTGATGGTTTACGTTTCAAGGTACGTAGAATCCAAAAATCGAATAAAAATTTGGCCTTCCGTCCGCCGTCCGCCGTACGCGGCACTTTTGCCACTTAGCATTGACCGATTTTGATGAAATTTGGTATGTAGGCTCCATTTGGGGTCTAGTTGTGCCCCGAAGCTTTTGGTTGATGTAGGTCACTTCTAAGGGTTCCAAACAGACCGAACAACAATACCTTTATATCGAAATTTTTTGAGTTAGGGCGTTTTCAAAATTTCAAAATTGATTTTGGAACCCTTAGAAGTGACTTACATCAACCAAAAGCTTCGGGGCACAACTAGACCCCAAATGGAGCCTACATACCAAATTTTATCAAAATCGGTCAATGCTAAATGGCGAAAGTGCCGCGTACGGCGTACGGCGGACGGACGGCCAAATTTTTATTCGATTTTTGGATTCTACGTACCTTGAAACGTAAACCATCAAATTTTGAGGGGGTGTTGAAATTTTTTTTTTTCTTGGTCGATTCCAAAGGTTCATTATTGAAAATAATAAACCAAAATAATTGAAAACCCAAGACAAGACTGGTCATTTCGCCTCCCGAAATATATATATATAAATCAAAACACGAGTGTGAATCGCAAAAGAGGCCTAATCTCCGTTCAAATTAGAGCTGACCAAAATGCGATCGATGGTTGGTGATTTTGATTTTTTTTTTTAATTTTTTTTTTTTTTTTCTTTTCTTCATAGGTATTGGATGGTTGGTGATTTTGTAGACGAGTGATCTATATAGAAAAATAATTAACCATTGTGTAATAATTTGCAGCGTTTTTCTACAACAGTTGATTTTCATTCATGTAATTTTTATTCATGTAATTTTTTTCTTCATTAAAGTTGTGGATCTAACATCTCAGAACGAGTCTTCTTGAATGAGCATGTAAACTCTAGTCAACACTCATGATCAATACAAAGCTGTAATGTCAGCATTGTCATGGCTAAAAAACAATCCTCTGCTGAGCAACTCAGCTGAGGGATATTTAGGAAATTGAAGCTAGTCGCGGAGGGTAGCAACCCTGTCAGTTGCCGACATTACCTAGTTCGGTAATTTTACTGACCAAGATTCAATGTAGTGCATGTTGTCTTAACCTTGTTAGTGGCTCTAAATAATAAGCTCTAGAGGAGACTTGAAGCACAAGTAGTTTCGGCTTAATATGACCTTGAAGTTGAAAATAACTTTGGCGTGGCTTTGAGTTTTTAACATTTTCGTACGCTTTTCATATTTTGGATGTCCACGAGAATGTTGAAACTCAAAGCCACGACAATGTTATTTTCAACTTCAAGGTCATGTTAAGCCGAAACTACTTAGGACCATCTCTAAGATGAAAGTTCAACGTTATGAGCTAGACTGGCACCATGGTGAGGGGGGGGGGGATTGAACTCGAATTTCTATGTTGGGTATTGTAGATGATGGATTTTAAAATGCTCTTCAAATGCGAAGCTCTCGTGCCACTAGAAATGTTATGGTGGATAAGGCTGATGTGGGAGGGGAAAGCACAATTTCTTGCCGGAAATACTAAATAAATTACATCGAGTGGAACAGTTTTATCGCTTACCAACTGGTTTAAAATGACCTAGTGCTTCCAATGGGGCGTCCCCTGGAATGCATGCATTACTTAACAATATTTTCCAGTTTCTTCATGGAGTTATTCGTTACTTGATTGTCTCGATTCCGCATTTGATATCTTATTGTCTTGACAATTAATGAATTCATTGTTTCACTGAAATCTGGTGTCTCGACGTCTTTTATCTCGTTTTTTGTCGAACGTCCATTTTTTGTCGATTTGTTGCCGTTCGAATTTCCCGTTGTTCGGGATTCTTTCGAAATGTATTTTTCCGTTAAACTGTAATATCTTGCAGGGAACGTCTTCAGCCTGTAGTTTACATGAGTCAACGGTGTTCCCACTTTCAATGTCGGCTATAACTTCTCATTCCCATTTCTCCTCCAGAGGGACGTTTTCTAGTTTTTCCTTTACGATTTCGAGTTCGTTCTCCGTTCCCTCTATTTCTTCTATTGGTTTCTCTCTATTTCTTCGACGCTTTCAAATTCTGCGCCATAAATCTCTTCTAGTTTTTTTCCCAACTGATCGGAAGGTTTCACACTTTTTTAACGTGCTTTAAAACGTTCGTCGAAAGTGTAAGGATTTGCCCAAGTTTTTCTTCAACTTGTCAATCTTTCTTTTTGAATCCGTTTACTGCAGCGTTTTCGATTTACACATTTCCATCTTAAGTTCTTGCACAACTCGATTGAATTGAGGCCGCTGCCAGGGCTCATAACCTGTAGCATAAGGATAAATAAAGCTCTGGCACGGACACATGGTCCCATTTAACGTTGTAGCACCACTCAAACGAATATAATACGCTCTATTTTTCGTAGATTACTTTTAGATTAACGTAGTGGATACTTGCAGTTCCACACCATCACGCTACTCAATGAGAAGCTGTACTAGTGCCCATCAAATTTTGCAAACTTTTTTAATATGCTGATTAATTTCACGGCCCTTGAGAACATCTGCATCTTAGACTTGATGCAGACATTCAGTATAGGAGAGAGGTGGTCTCTGCAGTCATTATCTAGGTGTCGGGAAGTCAAGTAGGAAAGCGGTTCAAGGCAGTCAAACACCGTATTTCACACCCAAGGAAATTTTAAAGGGAACGCACGCGCTCTGATGACTCTGATTGGCGCTCAGATACCATTTGTGCACATTCTAAGATTAATCTACCGGAGTGTTGTAACCACTTTCTCACTTCTCAGATGGAAATGTGAGACGGGAAAGCCACTGACGCCGTTCTTAGCTCATCTTTTGCGCATTCTCTGCGACCACCCTACGTTCCCAACAATGAGATGAAACATCTGGAGCGGAGTTCCACATTACTTTCCCATATAATCGGAACTACCAACTGACCAACTAGGTTCGAGACAAATCTGAAGCTAGTACAAATGTATGTTTTGTATGCTCAGTGCATATAACTAATCTGACTAAAATGAATCTTATGGGGAACCATCCTCGCCTACTCAAATTAAACGATTACAGACTTTTCAAAACAAAATACTACGGAGTATGGTTGGAGCATCTTGGTATATGAGGAATAACGATATTCGTCGAGATCTACGAGTAGAAACTGTCTGTTCGAACTGAGAACTGAATTTACTGAAGAAAGGAAAATTTACTGATAAAAAAAGTTAAATTTAAAATAAAATAAATTTAAATAAAATAAGTAAATAAATTTAAAATAAAAATTTTGATAATCCTTCCAGGTCCCTTCACTTCTCTGAACCAATTGGAGTCTCCTTTCACTTATCCGCTTCAATCTGATTGGTTATGACTTTCACTTTATCGACCCATGGGATTCAAGCTGCCTTTCACTTGTGACTATATAAGCTATGCTCTCTGTGGTGTACCTTCAGTTATTGTTTGTTACTGATGATGACCTAACCGTCGAAATCGATTCAACTTGTAACTCATTATTTTCGTGGAAATAGACAACGTTCTGCTCAACTCCGTTTTTATTAATGGAAAATTGAACTAAAAACACATTCAGTTCAAATAAACTGCTATATTTCTTCGAAGTACATACAACGGTAAATTTTTGTTGAGTGGAACACGGAACACATTCGATGATAAAAACTAAATACAATCTCGCTGATTTTGGATTGGAAGGGTCTCTTTCTGCTGGACGAGTCAACGAGACGAACTCTGTAGGCATCTGTGAGATGCTCTTCCAGCTCGCTCCTAACAAAAAGCTCCCGTCAAATGAATTTGGGAACCAAATACCGTCAAAATATGCCTCCACAAACAGGAGAACTTGGAAATACTGTTCAGACAACGAAGGAAAACTTGCTTCGACGCATCAAACGGAACAAACCTCTGGATTTAATGGTGCTGTGTAACTAATATTAGTGCTAACAGTGAAAACCGTGTTATTGTTCCCGCAAAAACATGGGCTATAATAGTTAGTACTGAAGAACCTACCTTATACTATGATGGGACTTATTATGCAAACACATTCAGCTGAATTGAATGTAAAAACTTGTTCCGGTCGAAATAAAGAGTATATCACAAATAAAAACAAGTGGATGTGGCACATAGCATCCTCGTATCCATAACCCGATTGTGTAGATGGTCGTCCTCTGGATTGTAGCAGCTACTATCATTCCGGGGGTGATGATTTTCATAAGGGACCATCTACACGCCAATTCGCACAATCTATGTAAATTTCATCGGAATCGGTCAATAACTTCGTCTAGTTATGTCCGTTACAAGGATTTCATTACAGACAGACACAGAACCAAAATTGTTGAGGAAGGTCTGAACCGTAAAACGTTCGCTCCTTCCCCATGCGAATTTCGATGCTCTGGTCACGTAATGAGCTACTGGGAAGTTGTCTGAGTCGAACAAAAAGAGAAACACTCAAATCGGTTGAGATTTTAAGAGTAAGTAGCGCACAAAGGTAATGTCTGAATGAGCCTTAGTTGAAATATCAGTCAATTCCCCCCCCCCCACCCCTCCATTCCAATCACATAAATCGGTTGAAAACTGAAGGTTTTTCTTGAGAATGGTCTAAAATTGATCATTGGATTGAGAATGGTCTAAAACGGACGTATATGTATTTAATTTTTCTTTGGATGAGTGTTGTCCTCCTTCACACCAGATTAATCGCATAAGGATGCCCAAGTCTCACTGTTTGACGTCCTTAAAAGATTGAGAACCACTGATGTACCCTAGCCCTCCCATTCCCTGATTATTTCATCCCCTAATCATCTTTCATTTTTTTCCCTGATTATTTCAACTCCCAAGTTTCATTTCAGTAGTTTTCATTTTCATTTCCCCCTCCCCCTTTTGTTTTTCTTTTCTCTTTAAATCTTTCATCATTTATTCCCGCATTTATATCAGTTAGAGTCACGTTCCCTTGTGTAGAATGACGTATTATTTTTAAAATGTAATTGGGCTTGCCCGTATTAAATAAATAAATAATAAATAAATAAATTAGAAACAGAAGTTAAATTCGTATAGTTTCGCTGAGGACTGAGGGTCATGAAAAGTCCAAAACGTGAAGTGCGAAGACCGAAATTCACCACCCAAAATTGATAACAATTTTTCAGCTACTTTGGTACAGGTTGATGAAAGTAGTGTGAACCTCGCACCGGGTGTTTTTCACTTTTTATGCTTTTAAACTTACATATCTTTCCACTTTATGGAGCCAACGTCATATTTTTTACAGCTGCAATTCTTATTAAGGTCGTCCTTTGATCTATCAGCTGCGTAGGTATTGTTATAAGCCGGCGTGAAAATCTTTGTTTGGATACGGTATCTCTTGCCTGGGAAAATAGCAGTGGGCCGTCCCTCATAAATCGCCCACATTTCCACAGTTTAATCTGTCGGGACGCCCTCTCTGAGTGGTTATTGACATGCAGCCATCTGTAAAACTGCGCACGGTCTCAAACAAACCGTATGATTGGACGTCACGGAGATGCGCGGGTAATTGATCGTAGATGTTTATGATGATTTGTTTGCGTAAATTATTTCGAGTAGCTTCCGTTTTACTCTTCCGGATAAAATAGGTCTGCCAAGTTGAGTGGGTAGTATATCTTCGTCACATAGAGTGCGGGTGAGCGGTCAGTGGCGCGATGTCATGTGAAACTGTGCGGTGATTTGTTACTACGGTATACTTCATTGTATAAATAAAAAAAGGGTCAACAGCTTTGGAACAACGAATAGGAGGTCCCTCTCTATTCAAGGTCACATGGTCAGTGCCTCGTGAGCTGTGGTCTCGTATTCACATTGACTTCTGCGGGCCATTCCTGGGCAAATATTGGATCATACTAGTTGAAGCATTTACGAAATGGTTGGAGATATTCCCTATGGATAAAATCACGGCGTCCAAAACAATTCAAATACGTGAAATGGCCTAGATGTGGCTTGCCACGTATAATAGTGAGTGACAATGGGGCTCAGTTCACAGGTTTTGATTTCAAGACATTCTGTGAAGACACTTCTGCACCCTACAACCCGAAAACGAACGGGTTGGCTGAGAGGGAGGTTAGAACGGTCAAATCAAGAATGAAATCCCCTGGGGTCAATGAAAGATGCCAACTTGGGACTTCAAAAGTTCTTGTTTGCGTATAGGATCACTCCGCTAAAAACCACTGGACATTCGCAGTAGGTTGGATCTGTTGAAACCAAGTGTAGAATCTACCATTGATAACTCGCTGGTAGTCCAAAAGATAAATCACGACAAGAAATTGAGAGCTCGAGACGTCGAAGAGGGGTAATCCGTATGGCTGAAAGATCCACCTAAGAACTCGTTCATCGAAGGGATCATCTAAAGAGGACAGGACTTCTCTCGTACACCGTTGAATTGGAGGGACACAGAAGAGGAAGAACGCCGATCAGCTGCGCAAGACAGTGACGAGGAACTTGAAATGGAAGCTTCTCGTAGGAGGGGAGAAGATGTAGCATCATGATATAGTCAGAAGGTACTTCTCAACTACTTTACAGCTGATGAGTCCCGTTTTGTTATTGCGTGGCGATACGAAGACACTTCTAGGAAGATGATTATAGTTCGTGCGACATATTTAGATCGGCATAAGTTTGATTACTAATTGTAATGGTTTTCCGAGTTCCTACATAATCACTTTGTGTATAATGCTTGGAAGCGGATCCAAGATCACAAGAGTGTTCAGAAGAGTACAGTTTATACTTTATTCAAAATTATGTATCCACGCTGAAGCCCTGGAAAACCCGACGACTTGCAGGTGCGCGATGGGATCACAGGCCGAGGGAACTATGCTTTATATGGTTCATACGCTGGGGTAAAATAATAATTTTCGTAAATGAGTTTAGTGGGAAGCACCTACTTGATTCCGCTCCATCTCATGGCGGGTATCTTGTACCTGGGATTTCATGAAACCCACGTGTATATAATTACTATATTTTATCGAATTTTTCTCTTTTGTTTCAGGTATGTAACCTACCTAACAGCTGTATCAGGTAAACCCATCTGATTGATTTCGGTTTTATTCTTACCTATATGAACAGGAAAGATGTTTGCTTCGCCGCTCACACCCCTGCTGTGACTTGGTTCCAACCACTTCTAGTGGGTTAAATATCAACACTCCAGAGTGATATCGAACAGTTGAGGTAAATTTCTGAATTTCAGCGCTGTTGTAGGAACAGAGTAGATGTCTACTTTATTGCTCACTCAGCAGATCTGACATCCCTGGCTCCCTTCCAATCACTCCATGTGGTCGAAAGAGGTAGATCATTGAATTTCGGCGCTCCAAGATAAGTAGGAGAGGAGTTAGCTTCATTGCTCAAACAGCTGATCTGACTTCTCTGGCTCCCTTTCAATCACTCATTTTGGTCTAAAGAGGTAGATTTCTGAATTTCAGCGCTGTTGGGTGCAAAAATGTGACATCCCTGACTCCCTTCCAATCACTGCTTGTAGTCTTGAGAGAGTCTCACTGTAATTTCATCGCTCTTGGTTGAATAGAAGAAAATTTTGCTTTATTGCTCACATAGCTGATCTGACTTCTTTGGCTCCCTTCCAATCATTCCTAGATGTATTTAGAGTTAGATTACTTAATTTCAGCGCTGTTGTAGGAACATAGTAGATATCTGCTTTATAGCTCACACAGCAGATCTGATATCCCTGGCTCCCTTCCAATCACTGATTGTGGTCTTGAGAGAGTCTCACTATAATTTCAGCGCTCTTGGTTGAATAGAAGAAAATTTAGCTTTATTGCTCACACAGCTGATCTGACTTCTTTGGCTCCCTTCCAATCATTCCTAGAGGTCTTTAGAGTTAGATTACTGAATTTCAGCGCTGTTGTAGGAACATAGTAGATATCTGCTTTATTGCTCAAACAGCAGATCTGACATCCCTGGCTCCATTCCAATCACTCAACGTGGTCGTAAGGGATTCCACGTAGGGGATGTGGGTTCATTGAATTTCAGATTCAAGAATCTAGAAAGACTCCAATCATTCATTGATTTCAGAATCTATATACATAATTTCAGATGAATAGGAGAGAAGTTAGCTTCATTGCTCACACAGCTTGTCTAAAAGGTAGATCATTGAATTTCATCGTTCTAGTATGAATAGGAGAGGAGTCGACTATTTTGTCGCTCACCCACCTGTTAGAAATCCCAAACAGATACTCCAGCTCCTCAAACCTGACCTAGGTTTCGATCCTCACATTCATTTTGTAGCCTCTCTTTGATGGGGTAGACGTATTACTTATCTAAATTCTATTTACCTCAACTATGATTGTATATTATTATTCACCGGGCAAAAAATTACTAACATTGAGAAGCCTTTGTCTTTGTAGATGAGGATTTGATTTATCCGAAGTATATGGATTCCCGTCTCTTTTGATACTCCTGGTCAATCAAATTGACTTGGAGGATTCTGACCACTTGCCCACGTAAGGTTCGAGAGGTCGAACTCCTCCCCTACGTTGAAGAATGGTTGAAACTAAAGATAGCGGTTAAAGAAGAGAGTCAGCGTTTCTCGAAAGCTATCTGCTCGATAAACGTTTTAAAACCCGACTACTCGGAGACTGCAGAAAATCAACAGAGCAAAAAATCGCGCTGGCAAAATGGGATCTTGGTAAATCATGCGTGGGTAGGCTTGGAAGGCCACATTCGCGTCTCCTCCTGGAAAAGAAAAATCTGCATTAAAAGAAAAATGACTAGGAAACATCACGTTCGCGAAACAAACGCGTCGATCTGTTCGGAGGACCGTCGCGAAACTGTCAACAAGCCCATAAAAGCACTCGCAGTTCCGAGGGCTTATTTTTAAAACCCTTCGGCCGACAAAAACGGTTCATCGCATAAACATGGCAGTCAGTCACCATCTCTCTCTGGCTGGATAGGTAGTAAACTGTGAGGTTCGAGGAAATGCCGATGGGGTACGTAAAATGAGAAAAAAATGTGCTACGGAGGGCATATTTCGACGGGAATTTAGCTGAATAATATTTTTAAAGGAAGTCTCGAAGTATTAGAGTGTGAAAGCTTGAATATCTAGTCTAGGATTGCATAATTTTTCTAGGCATCTCGACCTCACGTTTTGGGAATAGAATCTTTGAAATGGCAAAAAAAAATATGCCAGATGCCTTTCTCTCAACAATTGTCGTGTTTCATGCTCATTTTCACCACGTAGAGTCTGATCCTAGAGAGGGATCGAGATTGGGACCCATCTCGAATGATTCTGCGATCAAGAGTACGTGGAAAACGATACCCTCACATGGCCATTCACTCTCCGAAAAACTAAAAAACTCACGATGCGATCGATTAATAAACGCGTTAAAGCGAGTGGCACATAGCTTCCTCGTAGCCATAACCCGATTGTATAGATGATCCGATGCTTAGTAGCTAATCTCAAACCATCAATCTATAATTACCTTTTGGTCCCTCATAGGAGACCATCTACTCGACAACCCATACAATCCCTGTGAGTTTCATCAAAATCGGGTGGAAAAGGAATATGTTATGGCTGTTATAAGGTTTTTACTATTGCGCATGCGCAGCGGCTACTGTGGGTCCGGGAGCGATGATTTACAGGGGACCATCTACACCCCAATCGCTGAAAATTCGAATTCGGACAATAACTTCGAAAAGTTTTGTGGGTTACAAGGATTTCATGACAGACACGGAACCAAAATTGTCCAGGCAGCCAAAAACGAGTGGAAATTTTAATTTTGGATACCTTTTTTTGGTAGACTCGGAAGCAACAAGTTTATGGAAAATTCGACGTTGATTCCGAATTTACCATTTTTGTTCTTGTAATTGTAATAGCAATTTAACGGGTTTTTCTTTTAAAAAAAACTAAAAATAAAAAAAAAACTGAAAAAACATATTTTTTCACTTGGTTCTCGTTACCAATGAAACTCAAGCGTTTATCACAAGGTGTTCCCAGAATTAATGTTCCTAACTGATCCTACGACAAATTTGCATCAACTTTTATGCTGTAACGTCTTTCCAAAACCCTCATCCAATCTGACTTTTTTAAGTTTCATTTTTTTCGTGGTTTTGATCTTCTAGCTTCCCAATGTTGCTGTGGAGCAACATGAAATTCAGTGATTTTTTAAAATAAGGCGAGCAATGATATCCTTCGGTAATCAGTAGCATCTTTAGCTATCCCTAGAGAATCTATGGAGTTTCGGTTTTGACCGGTCTGAGTGACAAAAACCCGAAAGGTGGTAAGTTTATTTGTTTATGTGTACAAATAGCAACCTAGCGACCTGAAACCTTTTTTTCAACATTCACTAGACGTCAAAGGATAGAAAAAAAAATTGTTTAGGATCGTGTGAAACGTTTGAAAGAACTTAGCTGCCTACAAGTAAAAGTGTCCACACCAAGATGGATGCTCTATTTGGCTTGTCGTTTTTGTTGCTCTAGAGCAACACTAGGATGAACGATCCTCATAGATAGATGAATATTGTTTTATTATGGTTAGAGTTGGTTATTTTCAGCTTTTTTAATACCTGGTTATTGTTTCCACTGTTACAGTAATTTGTGTTCTGGTGTTTTCAGATACCAAAATTTATTTCACAGCTTCTGTATTTCGAAGTGCACGTCCTGATGTTGCTATGGAGCAACACATCCTTTTTCAGTCTTCCTGGTGTTGCTGTGGAGCAACATATGTTGCTCTCGGGCAACATTAAATATAATGTAAAAAAAAACACTTCCTTTATAAACATTTTCACAATTTCCACTTATTTTGGCCTATTCTGAGACAGAAAAAAAAAATTTCATCAATTTACCTGGAAAATTTAATCATTTGGGAAGCTAGGGGTTAAAAATGGCGGTAAATCTCTTGGCTTATTCTCAAATTCAAATTTTGAGGACGCCGATGGAAGAAGCATTAAATTTCCTCTCAGCTCGTTACGCAACCAAAATTTTTCACTTAAACTGTGAATACGTAAAAAATTACCCCGTAAAATCAACCTTTTTGTTAAACTTTACAGTGCTTTTAATCGATATTTCCCTAAACGTTCCTTTCTTGGGAAAAACATTTGCAATTTGGCATATTTGTCAACGGTATAATTTAAAAAAAAATACAATCGAATTTAGGGGAGAAATTTATATTTGAATGCGAAAAACGCCCCCCCCCCCCCCCCCCTGTTACTTGCAGATGTTTTCTCCCCCAAGAGAAAGACGTTTGAGATTGAGTTGAATTTTTTAGGTAATTTATTGCGGACAACTTAGGAGTTGAGTTTCTCTTTCGGGTCGCATGGTGTTCGTCAAAACCGTCAAAATCTACCTCCCCGTTGGTGATTGAGACAGAATTTCAATCTTTGTTTCTTGGTTTTTTCTTCACTCTTCCTTCTGGAGTGAAGTTACTGTTAAATTAAGGTTAAAATACTGTAAAATTTACAAAAAGGTTGATTTTTTAGCGTAATTTTCTACGTACTAAGTCCGTGTGAAACATTTTGATTGCTGGAATAAGCTGGAAGGAAATTTGATGCTCTATCCATCGGTATCCTCAATGGTATTATCCTTCTGAGGATAATCTGAGCAAAAAACGGTCATTTTTACAAGTTAAGATCGAAAACAATTTAAATTAAAAAAAACGAATAGGATGGAGGTTTTGGATCAAATTTTACAACACAAAAGCTGTCCCTGAAGTTTGGATCTTCAATTCTGGGGCACTCTGTAGAAGTAGAATTCTATGTTGATCCTCCGGTCTCCTCGATGAGAGGAGCCAATTACGATTCTCGGAGAAAAAAAGTTTTCTGCTCTATTTTTTCAATAGTGAATTTAAGGCTTTTAGACATCTTTGAGTAATGAAATCAATGCTTCCTCTAATTTGGTAGACTTGGAAGCAAAATCTTAGCAATTATATTACGTCAGAAGACTACTTGGTTAGAAAAAAGTCCATTCGTGCAGTTATTGAGCGAATTTTCAAAGAAATCTTCAAAGCTATGGCAAAGAAAGTTGAATTATTTGCTATATGTGAGAGTAGTCAGTAGTGTGGGTGTGGCACATAGCACGAATCATTTATGCAATCTCTCTTGGTCAGAAATTTCAAACAAGTGCTGAATTCGAAAAATACCATGTATCACTTTGATCATGATGGTAATATCCACAAAACCAGAAAAACACGTTTTTGGCTTATTTTTGAAATTTGGACCCCTTAGGGTTGTCCAAAATTCCTTCCTAACGAACTCGACATTTTGTTCGTTATTATTAATATTTTGGAAAAAACTTGAAATTTTCACGAAACAACTGAAGTTATCATCCGGAGTAACATGGAAGTTCATGCTAAAAATGTTGATTCCAATGCAATCATATCTTCATTTTCCTTGAAAATTCGATGAAAATTTTGAATAGGATGTCTGAAATAAGTTGAAGAAACGACTTTTGATTGTCACACGTTGAGTGTTAACACTCCGTATATCATGATTGGGAATCTTCCCGAGTTTCGAGCACGCGTTACCAATACTTCGTCGGTATGTGATGCGATCTGTTGAGATGCACGTAGTTACTAAACATTCCAATCCCGCTCTCCGAGTTGAGAAAGCCATGTGATTTTTCCACTCTCGGTTTCTTATGATTTTCCACGATTGTTTGGGCGGCTCAAAAACTATTCCCGCCCCGTGAGAACTGGAGGGCGAAAACGCTTAACAAGGCTGGGAGTCTGTTTCGCACGGAGATCAACGCGAAATAGGTATCTAATGAAGGAAACGTTGCCTTTTACGATGCTGTTGCGAGCTTGCACCGACTCCCGTACGAATCCTCCGATGTGCACCTCAGCTGTGAACGATTGAGGACGATGACCTTGGAATCTCAACCTCAAAATCTGATTCGAGTGCCCCATTCATCTATTTTTGAACAATTTTGCTGGATAAAGAATCCAGTAATCGAAATTCACCCACGAAAATTCAGAAATAAACCTATTTAACAAATAAACGAACCGCAACCTCAAAACTAATGACGTTAAACAGCCAAAAAGGGAAAAATAAAAATTACAACGTATTCAGATAGGTAGGTTAGTACGCACTGAAGTCGCCGTCGTGCCCAACTGTAGACAGAAACGTACTTTGTATCCTTCCACTTACATATTCTTTTCTTTGCAAATATGAAGCTTTTCCAAGTCAAGTTGATAGTTTTCCAAACCAAATTTAGAACCTCCCTAACAAAATTGAGAATTCTCCAATCCAAATTTAGAATTTTCCAAATCAATTTAACAATTTTTCAAACCAAATTGAAACTTTTCCAAAACAATTTTAGAATTATCCAAACCACGATGATATTTTGTCTAACCAATTTAAGAATTTCTCAAGCCGAATTGAGAATTTTCAAACCAAATTGAAACTTTTTCAAACCATTTTTTTAAATTTTCTAAACCAATGTAAGAATCTTCAAATTAAGTTGAGAATTTTCCATATTTAAAAATTTTTGGAACCAAATTGATTTGAAACGTTTCCAAACCGAACTGAGAATTTTCCAAACCAACTGAATACCGCGGCCGGAAAACAGTCTGTTACATTTCTGAAATTTTACACGAAAGCGTTTTCCCTTTGAATCGTATGAGATGAGCTTAGGTACCTATTTTGATAAAGCTTGAGATAATGCGATACAGGTGAATCAAGGGAAAATTTTCTTACTATCCCTAGCGGAGGATACAAACATGAACTAATGCTGTAGGTGTGGTTTAGACAAAACGAAATTTTACAGGAGAGCCAAAAAAACTATTGAGAAACCTTAAGATCAGAGAATCGGCGGCTCTAATATAACATACAATTAGACTTCTTTTCGCCCATTAAATGCCAATCCTACCAAAACGATAAAATATTCTGCAAATTAATATCATTACAGAGCTGTTCTTGATACTAACAGTATTGTAGGTACCTTTATTACTTATTTAGTACTTATTGCTTGATGTAATTATTAAACAGTGTCTTATCATAGATAAGTACTTCACTGCGTTGTATAAGAATATTTTTTTATAAGTGTGCAACTTGAAACAGTATTATTCTAGGGGATCTGGAGAATCTGATTAACTAATGAGAATAATTTAATCCTTGCTGTATTCTGCCCCTAGAGAACTATACGTTTCGTTTGAATTCCTATTCCTTGGTGGAGATCAACCTATGACTAGGGATGATGAATGAAAGATACAAATTGAATTACGAAAGATAATAGATATGTTATCCTATAATCAATGAGGCTTGTATCTATATATGGGGGGAAAGAAGTATCAATAGAGTTTACCTATTAGATCTTCGGATTTGAACCACGAGGGTAAGGGAAGTGATCGTATGAAAGTATGGTACTTACAGATCGATGTCTGCAATGAGACTGTAATCCCTGAGTTGTGATTTGGGGGAACAGAGGAACCGTTCCATCAAATCGCCAATCACGTGTCAGAGCAACTGTTGCTCTGTCACAAACTGTATTATGTTTTCTAACTACGATTAAAAAAAAAAAAATCCTACCCTCGTCTATCCACATCATTTTCCGATAGTATCACTAAAGAATCCATTTTCCCTGCTCCGAAATTAGGAACTCCACACACACAAAATTCGCCTGCACCCTGGAAAAACGACAACGGCATGAAAGACTAGGTAAAGTTACTGAAAGAGGTAACTAACAGTAACATAGATTGTTTTTCTTGTCAATTGCGGACCTCGTTTCTTGCTATTTTCACCGTCATAACGTCCAACATGTGATAATATTTAGGGTTTTGTCTTCCTGATTGATAGAGCAGATCCAAACGAATTTCTTGATACCAATAACTCATTTTCGAAAACGGTGCAAATTATTACACAATGGTTTATTATTTTTCTATATAGATCACACGACTTCAAAGCCACCAACCATCCAATATGAAGAAAAACATCGATCGCATTTCGGTCAGCTAAAATTTGAACAAAGATTAGGCCTCTTTTGCGACTCACACTCGTGTTTCTGATTTATCGTACGTTCAAACTTTAAATTCTCGTAGGGAGCGAACGGTTTGTCCTACAGGGCTCCGCTTGGTCTCAAAAAATTCTAAAAATTCGACAGAATCTTAAATTGAAGAAAAAACAATACCTTTACATCGAAATTTGTTGACGGACGGCCAAATTTTTATTCGATTTTTGGATTCTACGTACCTTGAAACGTAAATCATATAATTTTGAGGGGGTGTTAAAATGTTTTTTTTCTTGGTCGATTCCAAAGGTTCATTATTGAAAATTATAAACCAAAAATGTAACACGGACTGTTTTTCGGTCGGGGTCTTGGATTTAAGAATTTTCCAAACCGAGTTGAGAATTTTCAAAACCAAGTTGAGAATTTTCTGAACTGAATTGAGAATTTTTCAAACCAAAGTATCAGTGTACTTACCAGTGTACCAGTTGGGAAAACTATACAGCTGGTCCAGTCATCTCATTTTGAAGCTTACAATCAGACCTTTAATTTGAATACACACAAATGGTCCGTCAACGACTCATTGAAGAGTTACAGAAACGTTTTGGTCAGGAAGAAAAAAAAACGCTGCAAATTATTACACAATGGTTTTTTATCTTTCTATAGATCACTCGTCTGCAAAGCCACCAACCATCCAACATGAAGAAAAACATCGATCGTATTTCGGTCAGCTAAAATTTGAACGGAAATTAGGCCTCTTTTGCGATTCACACTCGTGTTTCTTTATTTAGATTTATTAGACGATTTAGATTTATCGTCCAACCCTTAAATTCTCGTAGGGAGCGAACGGTTTGTCCTACCGAGCTCCGCGTGGTCTCAAAAAATTCTAAAAATTCTATACTGTCTTAAATTGATAGAAAAAACATATTGTTAAGTTATGCATGCATTCTAGGGGACGTCCCATTCGATAAGCATTACGTCAATCTAAAACAGTTGGTAAGCTGTTATATAACCGTTTCACTCGATGTAATTTATTTAGCGATTTTTTTGAGCTAGGGCGTTTTCAAAATTTCAACCCTTGTTTTTCACTCCTTCCCAGTCGAGCCCATGTACCAAATTTTATCAAAACCAGTCCATGGGAACTAAGGAAAGTGCCGCGTACGGCGGACGGTCACATTTTTATTCGATTTTTGGATTCTGCGTACCTTGAAACGACTTTACGTCTACGTGTTGTTGTTCGAGCCTAAAAAGCCATAAATTACCTACATGCTAGTCCGAGCAACGCACGGGTAACTGACTATAATTCCAAGATTTTCGGAATATCCAACGCCTGACTCTCCAGAATTGTCTTTGAGGATTCCATCAAAACAATCGGCCAATCCGTTTTTGGACGTTCCCTCGCCGTGCCTTCTGGTTTCTGGCCTCCGAGAAGTCTATTAGTCGCCCACATCTGGCGGGAAAAGCTTTTGTTTTGCAACAGCGAGGAGATAACGTTGGGCGGATTATGGGTATATCGGGGAATAAATAAAAGCCGTAATGAGGTGTTTGGGTTTTGGGACGGAATCTTTCTCCGTGGAGCCGCACTTTTGTCCTCGAAATCTCGCGAGGTTCTGCCTTGTTCACGCCTACAACCTTCCGCGGAGAGAAATGGGATGTGCGAAACCGAGGTTTTCCAGGCGGCCTCGCGAACGGACTGATCATATTTTGGAAGATCTCGCGAAAGAGACGAGCAACAGCGGACCTCACAGCGGCGGATCCAGATTTTTTTTTTTTTTTTTTTTTAGAAGAGGATGAGTTGACAATGCCAAGTGGGTGTGGCACATAGCTTCCTCTTATCCTTAACCCGATTATCGGATGTAAGCTTCAACGAGCGAGTCCAAATATTTGAGATCACCAAACTTGAGTGCAAACGAAAAATACCAATATATCATGCATGTACATTATGAAACGAACTCACCGTTGAACGGCTGTTACAAGGAATTCACGTTTGCACATGCGCAGTGGCTACTATCAGTCTGGAGGCAATGATTTTCGTAGGGAACCGTCTACACGCCAATTAGAACAATCCTACAAAATTTCATCAAATTCGGATGAACAATGTAGGTATTCCAAGCTGTTACAAGGATGTTACTTTTCCCTCCAACAGTGTTGGACCCCCCAGCATTAGGCCTACCAACTAAAACCCCACTCCCTCTGCTTAGGACTCACCCCGGAACCATTAGTACAGTGTAGCGGTTTCTTCAGTTTATTTGTTGATTTAATTGAACACATTGAAATCTTATGGCACGTGTTGATTGTTTACCTGAAAAGTTACGTTGTCAATAAAAAGTTAGTTCCGAGTTAACATTCGCACGGAGTCAACTTTATTTCGTAAATAAGTCTAAAAATAGGTACGTACAAACATCATCTAAAAACTGGTGACCACGTTTGAACAATGGAGGGTGCCAGTGATGAAGTTCCTGAGCATCGAGTAGAGGAACACAGAGAGGTAGATTTTCGAAGGATACATTTTGTCGCTCCACCATTCTGGAAAGCCAATGTATCGATTTGGTTCGGCCAATGTGAAGCTCAATTTCGAATGAAACACATTACGGCAGATCAAGATCAGTACGACTGCATCGTAAGTGCGATTGACTCAACTGTACTCGCACAAGTCAGCGATCTTATAACGACACCTCCGGCATCCAACAAGTACGGTACCTTGAAAGCAAGACTTATAGATACCTTTTCCGATTCAGAGGACAAACAGCTGCAACAACTATTGAAAGGTTCAACTCTTGGAGATCGACGCCCAAGTCAGCTCATACGTGAAATGAAGGAACTTGCAAAAAATCGCGTGAGCGAAACAGTTCTCAAGTCTCTTTGGCTCCAACAGCTGCCAGCGAATACCAGGGCTATTCTGTCAGTAAGCTCAGATCAGAATTTAAGTGCTTTAGTACCACTAGCTGACAAAATTATTGAAGTTTCCGAAAATAAAGGCGAATGCTGTACTTTAACTGTAAATAGTAGTATACAACCTAGCACAACTACTCAATATGACGACCTAGTCTGTAAGATTGATGCCCTTACACATAAATTCGACTCTTTAAATGCTCGAAAACAAAGTTACAACAGGCAGAAGCGTTCCAGATCTCGTTCTAAAGGTAGGGATCAGTCAGCAAAACAGGACAAAATAAAATCGGGCACTTGGTTATGTAGATACCATTTTCGTTGGGGTGAGAAAGCATTCAATTGCGAACCTCCATGTGGGTTTTCAAACAGTACAGCCTCGGAAAACAAGCAGGCCAATCGCTAGATGCGGCAGGTGATTCTGGCCAGACGACTAGCCGCCTTTTTGTGTATGACAGGTCCACGAAGTTCAGCTTCCTTGTCGACTCTGGAGCAGATGTTAGCGTCATTCCACCATCTTGTTCAGCCAGGAAGAAGACATCTTCGTATCAGTTGTTTGCAGCAAATGGAACAACTATCAAAACTCACGGCGTTCTTCTTCTTTCTGTAGACCTAGGCCTTCGTCGAACATTTCATTGGCCTTTCATCATTGCTGACGTCTCGAAACCGATTATTGGTGCTGATTTCCTTGCTCACTATGGCTTGCTGGTAGATCTGAAAGGCAAATGCTTACGTGATTCGCTCACTTCGTTGTCCGCAAGTGTCTCCTTCAACGGTGCGATAGTCCCGTCGTTACCACAATTGATCCGATTGATCCTTCATCTGTCTATCATAAGCTGCTCACAGAGTTTAAGGATATAACTAGACCATCTTTTACAGTCGTTAAACCAAAGCATGATGTTGTGCATCACATTTTGACATCTGGTCCTCCAATCGCAGCTAGATACCGCCGTTTAGATCCAGCGAAATATGCCATAGCCAAAAAGGAGTTCGATTATATGGTAGCACAAGGAATCTGTCGACCGTCAAAAAGCCCATGGGCAAGTCCCTTACATATGGTGCCCAAAAAGACCGGTGATTGGCGTCCATGTGGAGATTTTCGTGCCCTTAATCGAGTCACAGTCCCTGATCGATACCCATTGCCTAATATCCATGATATGACTCTTGATCTTCATGGAAAAACCATATTCTCAAAAGTAGATCTCCTAAAAGCTTACCACCAAATTCCTATGGCACCCGAGGACATACAAAAAACCGCAATCATAACTCCGTTTGGTCTCTTTGAATTTCCCCGGATGACATTTGGTTTATCTAACGCCGCTCAAACCTTCCAAAGATTCGTCAATGAGTTGACTCGAGGTTTGAACAATGTCAAGGTATACATAGATGACTGTCTGATTGCAAGTTCGTCTGAACAAGAGCACTTGAGCGACCTCCGTCAGCTCTTCCAACGGTTCAGAGAATTTGGTGTGGTCATCAATCCAGCTAAGTGCGAATTTGGCAAGCAAGAAATAGAATTTTTAGGACACATGGTAAATGGTGAAGGTATAAAACCTCTGCCTAAACGAGTTGAGGTCATCATGCAGTACAAACCACCGAGCGATATTCAAAGTTTGCGAAGATTTCTCGGCATGTATAATTTTTACCGACGTTTCGTTAAAAAGGCAGCAGATCATCTAGGCTTGTTGAATGAGTTTCTCAAAGGTCATTCTGGCAAAGAGAACTCAGAAATTGTTTGGTCCGACGAAACACTTGAAGCTTTTTCCAAGTGCAAACAGGAGTTGGCCAATGTCATGATGCTTGTACATCCACGTTCTGACGTTCCATGGTCGTTGATGGTCGATGCTTCGGATATGGCTATAGGGGGTATTGTGCAACAGAAGGTTGGAAACAGTTGGCAACCACTCAGCTTCTTTTCACGCAAATTGACTCCCACAGAGAAGAACTACAGTGCATATGACAGAGAACTCCTATCCGCCTACGAATGCATCAAATTTTTCAGACACCTACTAGAGGGTAGAGTTTTTACATTATATACGGATCATAAGCCACTCACATACGCATTTCTACAGAAACCAGACAAGGCTACACCAAGACAGATACGACACCTTGACTTCATCAGCCAGTTCACTACCAACATCCAGCACATAGCTGGGAAGGATAATGTTGTTGCCGATTTTCTGTCCCGAGTTGAAGCAATATGCACCAAGCCTTTAGATTATTCTAAACTTGCCAGTGCACAGCGATCTGAAGACCTTCCAACATCCTCATCACTTGTGTGGAAACAAATCCATTTTTCTGAGGCTAGCTCTCCGGTATACTGTGATGTTTCCACTGGATTCATTCGACCCTATGTACCTCCAGAATTCCGACGTCAAGCCTTTCATACTGTCCATGACTTATCCCATCCAGGCAATCGATCAACATATAAGGCACTTAGCCAGCGATTTATTTGGCCCTCCATGGCCAAAGATTGTAAGAACTGGGTTCAGGAGTGCATTTCTTGCCAACGAAATAAGGTACACAAGCACACCCACAGTCCTCTAGGCGCATTCCAACCTCCAGGTGACCGCTTCTCGCATATTCACATTGACCTGGTTGGGCCTCTGGTTCCCTCCCAGGGATATATGTACGTCCTGACTTGTGTGGACCGGTTCACGAGATGGCCTGAGGTTGTACCGCTAGCAGACTGCAAAGCTGAAACTGTCGCACGTGCATTTTGTGCACAGTGGATAAGCAGATTCGGTGTTCCAAGCAAAATCGTGTCTGACAGAGGTCGACAGTTTGACAGCTCGATTTTTCAGCAATTGACAGCAATGTTAGGGATTTCCCACAATTTCACCTCGTCCTATAATCCAAAAGCAAATGGATTAGTCGAACGTGTGCATCGCCAGCTCAAAGCAGCGATTCGTTGTCATGAAACTGAAAGATGGATGGAAGTTTTGCCACTCGTCCTGTTAGGCCTTCGTTCTTCCTTCAAAGAAGACCTGAAGTGCACCGCTGCAGAACTAGTATACGGAACAACTTTGAGGCTCCCCAATGAATTTTTCAACGAAAAAATCGACTCATCTCCTTCACATGAATTTTTATCTAACATCCGGAAAACTATGGATACCTTGAGAGCCCAGCCTGTCCGATGGCACTCGAAAGCAGCAGTCTTCATCCACGAAGATCTCAGGACATGCTCCCACGTATTTCTTCGACATGACGCCATCAGGAGTGCTCTCCAGCCACCATACAATGGACCGTATGAAGTGAGGGAACGGGGGGAGAAAACCTTCACAATCCTTGTCAAGGGAAAAGAGATGTCAGTCTCTATAGACCGGCTCAAGCCAGCCTTCATTGCAAATGAAGAACCATCGAAAGATGTACACCCAGAACCCTCAGAAGGTCTTTTCACCCATAAAACGTCAGGACCACAACCCACAATCCCCAGACCACACCCCACAGCAACTCCTACACCATCAAGTTCACACCCTACGGATTCTCAAGCACCTCAGATGCAGCACAGTATACCCATTCAGCAAAATTCCCCACAGCCAGCAAGACAACAGCCATATACAACAAGATCGGGAAGAACAGTAAAATTTCCAGAAAAATTCAAAATTTATCATTGTTATTAGGGAAGGGGGTGGTTTGTAGCGGTTTCTTCAGTTTATTTGTTGATTTAATTGAACACATTGAAATCTTATGGCACGTGTTGATTGTTTACCTGAAAAGTTACGTTGTCAATAAAAAGTTAGTTCCGAGTTAACATTCGCACGGAGTCAACTTTATTTCATAAATAAGTCTAAAAATAGGTACGTACACACATCGTCTAAAACAGTATTAACTTCAGGGTGAGCCCTTTTTTGCGCCAAAAGGCTGCTCCTACTTCTGCTCTCCAGTCTGATCTCTCCATCAATATTATTCCTCATCTTCTTCCTCCCATCTTCCATCAAGCATTTTTAGCGAATTTTCAAGGAAGACTCGGAAGACTGCATGCGGAAGGCATTTTTACGCGTAAAATCCATTCATGCAGTATGAGTTTATGAGAAAATTTTCATAGACTTCAGAGCTATGGTTAAGAAAGTCGAAATATTAGCTAAATGACAGAATAGTCAGCCTTGTGGGTGTGGCACATAGGAAGAATCGTTAAATATACACTCAAAAATACAATCAAACTCCCTATTAATTATTTTGAAAACTCAAAAAATACTCTCCTCGTCACCACGAATTCATGGAGTACCCACACGAAAATTGGTATTTTCCCAAATTTCTGTAAACCATACCAACATACTGTATGCATAGGGTATGTTTTTGAGGACGTTTGGTGTCCATATTCATGTTCTGCTCTCCAAGAACTCATGGAGTACCCACTCGGTTATTGCATTTTTGGGTTCAACGGATATACGCAGGTATTAATTACATAAATATAACAGTGCTTTCATGTCAAGTAGATTTCGATTATAACTGGAGGGTTTGAAGGCGAAACTAGACTTGTTTCTTTGGAAAATTGTTTATATTGGTTTATTATTTTCAATAATGAATCTTTGGAATCGCCCAAGAAAAACCTTTTTTAACACCCCCTCAAAATTTGATGGTTTACGTTTCAAGGTACGTAAAATCCAAAAATCGAATAAAAATTTGTCCGCCCGTCTACCGTACGCGGCACTTTCCTTAGTTCCCATGGACCGGTTTTGATAAAATTTGGTATACAGGCTCCAATGGGGGGTGCGCCTGATTTTTTTTAAAATTTTTAATCGAAAGTAGACCTCATCCTGGGACTTTTAACAACAGCCGTTCTCTTTTTGGATGAGTATATCTTTTTCTTTGATTTTTCAAAGTTCCAAATGTTTATGACGTCACGCGCCCCTCCCGCCTGGGCCTTTTTCTTCATGTTGGTCGGTGGTAACAATGGCAAATCCGTGTTCTTTGCAGGCGAGTTATCTATAGCATTTCCAAGTCAAATTCAACCTTTTCCAAGTCAAATTCAACCATTTCCAACTCAAGTTCAACCTGAAAAGGCTGGATTTGACCTGGAAAATGGTAAATTAGACTTGAAAAAGATTTGAAAAGGTTGAATTCGACTTGAAAAAGATTTAAAAAGGTTGAATTTGACTTGGAAAAGGTTGGATTTGACTTGGAAAAGGTTGGATTTGACTTGAAAAAGGTTGGATTTGACTTAGAAAAAGTTGGATTTTACCTGGAAAAGTTTGAATTTGACTTAGAAAGAGTTTAATTTGACTTGGAAAGAGTTGAATTTGACTTGGATAAGGTTGAATTTGTGTTGGAATGGGTTGAATTTGTGTTGGAATTGGTTGAATTTGTGTTGGAATGGGTTGAATTTGACTTGGAAAGAGTTGAATTTGTGTTGTAAAGAGTTGAATTTGACTTGGAAAAGGTTGAATTTGACTTGGAAAAGGTTGAATTTGACTTGGAAAAGGTTGAATTTGACTTTGAAAAGGTTGAATTTGTGATGTAAAGAGTTGAATTTGACTTGGAAAAGGTTGAATTTGACTTGGAAAAAGTTGGATTTTACCTGGAAAAGGTTAATTTGACTTGGAAAGAGTTTAATTTGACTTGGAAAGAGTTGAATTTGACTTGGATAAGGTTGAATTTGTGTTAGAATGGGTTGAATTTGACTTGGAAAGAGTTGAATTTGTGTTGTAAAGAGTTGAATTTGACTTGGAAAAGGTTGAATTTGACTTGGAAAAGGTTGAATTTGACTTTGAAAAGGTTGAATTTGTGTTGTAAAGAGTTGAATTTGACTTGGAAAAGGTTGAATTTGATTTGGAAAAGAATGGATTTTACTGGGAAAAGGTTGAACTTGACTTGGAAAAGGTTGAATTTGTGTTGTAAAGAGTTGAATTTGACTTGGATAAGGTTGGATTTGACTTGGAAAAGGTTGGATTTGACTTGGAAAAAGTTGGATTTTACCTGGAAAAGGTTAATTTGACTTGGAAAGAGTTTAATTTGACTTGGAAAGAGTTGAATTTGACTTGGATAAGGTTGAATTTGTGTTGGAATGGGTTGAATTTGACTTGGAAAGAGTTGAATTTGTGTTGTAAAGAGTTGAATTTGACTTGGAAAAGGTTGAATTTGACTTGGAAAAGAATGGATTTGACTGGGAAAAGGTTGAATATGACTTGGATAAGGTTGAATTTGACTTGGAAAAGGTTGAATTTGACTTAGAAAAGAATGGATTTGACTGGGAAAAGGTTGAATTTGACTTGGATAAGGTTGAATTTGACTTGGAAAAGAATGGATTTGACTGGGAAAAGGTTGAATTTGACTTGGAAAAGGTTGAATTTGACTTGGAAAAGGTTGAATTTGACTTGGATAAGGTTGAATTTGTGTTGGAATAGGTTGAATTTGACTTGGAAAGAGTTGAATTTGTGTTGTAAAGAGTTGAATTTGACTTGGAAAAGGTTGAATTTGACTTGGAAAAGAATGGATTTGACTGGGAAAAGGTTGAATATGACTTGGATAAGGTTGAATTTGACTTGGAAAAGGTTGAATTTGACTTAGAAAAGAATGGATTTGACTGGGAAAAGGTTGAATTTGACTTGGATAAGGTTGAATTTGACTTGGAAAAGAATGGATTTGACTGGGAAAAGGTTGAATTTGATTTGAAAAGGTTGAATTTGACTTGGAAAAGGTTGAATTTGACTTGGAAAAGGTTGAATTTGACTTGGAAAAGGTTGAATTTGACTTGGAGATGCTATAAATAGAAAAATAATAAAAGTTTGTGTTGTAATTTGCAGCGTTTTTCTTGGCAATTATTGTGTGATTTTGATGATTCCTGCGGCAATGTTTCAGTTTTTCAATTTCCTAGACTGCTGCACTATTGAATTTCCAAAATCCTTGCAAAATTTCAAATTTAGCAACATTTTCCAAAGTTTTTGCCCCTGCAATTTAGGGAAGTACTGACCTGTAACGAGGAACGAACGGCCCTAAATGATGTTGCGTTGCGTTGATTCATGTTGTGACCTCCTGAAGGGGCGTCGAAGAAGAAATGTCGAGGTTTTTGGATGTTTTCGAGGGGATTCGAGCGGTCGGACCTCGAAATATGGTGGATATTTGACCGTTTGTGGGTGTCGAGGTGGGAAATGTGACGAATTCGAGTGGGAGCTGTGAAGGGAGTGCCGGTGCGGATTTGCATTCTTCCCCCCGCGGTCCACCGGTCTTACAATCCAATAGTCCTACAATCAATGGCCCGATAGTCCTACAATCAATGGTCCACTCGGACTCTGGAGGAATCACTCCAGCCGCGGCGTTATGGAAATGAAGGTATAAAAGACGGACGGGTTCCTTGCGCCCCAAGGGCCCCCCCGTCCGTTGTAATCCCCCCCTTCCCCCCTCACCGCCGTCCGTTGTAAATGAATCGACGGCGAAGGTTCGCGGGTCCGCGAGTCGCCCGGGTAGGCGGTCCCCCCTCCGGAGCCCGATTCCCGGTCTCCGCGAGGTCCACAGACGCGCTTCAGTCTCCCGATATCCCCCGTTCGCGCCGCCACGGGCTCCGCCGGAACCCCTCCGCCGGCATCACTATAGAGTGCTGCTCATCACTATAGAGTGCTGCTCGTCTCCTCACAAACTATACAGCGACCCGCCACCCCTCCCGCGTCTCCCAATCCGTCACTTAGGGATTATGTTTTGTCGTTTCCTCCTCTCAGTGTTGTTCCTTCACGTCGCACTTCGCAGCTTCACCCCTCGTCCGGCTAAGCTATGACAGGTAAGCTACCGCCACTTGCTTCCCGTAGCTGCTCACCAGGGTTGCCATCCTTACCGCCTTTTCCGTAAACATACAGTAATTTTGAAACAAGTACGATTTACAAAAATAATTATAATAAATCATTACATTATTATTTCAACCAATTTATCATCAATTTTTGTACTGATTTTTTTATAGGAAATTTCACGCTGATTCCGTTCCACACGTTCATATTCTGATTTCACACGTTCATAACCAATTTCCACCAAAAACCTGAAAAAAAACCCCATTTTTGGACCACCTGAAGATGTTCATTTTTGCATTTTCGACAGCGTATTGTCATATGAAATGTCACGCTGATTCCGAGTAGACTGTATAATCACAAGTTGATAATAAATGTCCATCAAAAACCTCAAAAAACTCCATTTTGGACCGCCTGATGATGTCCATTTTTTTGCATTTTCGACAGCGTATTGTCATATGAAGTTTCACGCTAACTCAGAGTACACCCTGCAATCACAACTTCATAACTAATTTCCACCAAAAACCTCAAAAAAGTTTTTGGACCGCCTGATGATGTCCGTTTTTTGCATTTTCGACAGCGTATTGTCATATGAAATGTCACGCTGATTCCGAGTAGACCCTATAATCACACGTTCATAACCAATTTCCACCAAAAAAATCCACATTTTTGGACCACCTGATGATGTTTATTTCTGCATTTTAGACAGCGTATTGTCACAAGAAATGTCACGCTGATTGCGAGTAGATTCTATAATCACGAGTTCATAATAAATTTCCACCAAAAACCCCAACAAACTCATTTTGGACCACCCGATGATGTCCATTTTTTGCATTTTAGACAGCTTATTGTCACATGAAATTCCACGGTGATTCCGAGTACACTCTATAATCACACGTTCAGAATAAATTTCCACCAAAAACATCAAAAAACGTTTTTGGACCACCTGATGATGTCAATTTTTTGCATGTTCGACAGTGTTTTGTCACATGAAATTCCACAGTGATTCCGAGTACACCCTATAATCTCACGTTCATAACTAAATTCCACCAAAAACCTTTAAAAAACACATTTTTGGACCACCTGATGATGTCCGTTTTTTGCATTTTAGACAGCGTATTGTCGTATGAAATGTTGCGCTGATTCCGAATAGACCCTATAATCACACGTTCATCATAAATTTCCACCAAAAACCTCAATTTTGGACCACCTCATGATGTCCATACGATATCTATTGTCGAGGATGTGAATACGAATGGAACATTTTGAAATATTTGAAAATCCTCCATTCTCGAACCAGTAATTTCTACTATATACTTCAAAATACACTTTTTGAACCTTATTTCCTCGAAAATTGGACTCCTTGGTTCCGTCCAAAAAAACTGCCTCGAACTCGTCTTAAATTTTTGCGCAATTTTGGGATTTTCAGCTAGATCGGAGTTTTTGTCGTTTTTTTTTTTTTTTTTTTTTTTTCAGAAAGAAGTTTTGAGATCGTAAATTTTAAATATTTATGAGCATTTTGGGTTTTATTTATTTAATATTTTTTTTGAACGAGTAATTTTTAGTTGTTGTGCTTAAAACAGGTCATTTATTTTACTACCAAAAAATAATATAATTGATGCCATCGGAAAGCTCATTGAATTTTCATTCAAAATACGGTAATTTGAAGAAGGAATTTTGGCGCAATTTCGGGATTTTCAACAAGATCGGAGGTCGACGTATCGTCTTTTCTTTGAGAATGAAGTTGCAAGTTTTGAAATCGTAATTTTTACGTATTTTTTGGCATTTTGAGTGTTTTTTTTAATCGATTATTTTCAGTTTTTGTGCTTAAAATTGACAATTTTACGTTCTTTTTACTACCAAAAGATGAAATAATTGATTCCTTTGGAAAGCTCATTAAATTTTTTGCAGTTTGTTTGTCAAAACTCGTGCATGAGATCTAGCTTTTCCAAAAATGCTACCCAACGAACGCGTCCTTCGTTTGGTGCAATTTCGAGATTTTCAATAACGAACCTTTGGAATCGACCAAGAAAAAACATTTTTCAACCCTCCTTCAAAATTTGTTGGTTTTCGTTTCAAGTTACGTAGAATCCAAAAATCGAATAAAAATTTGGCTGAAAATACTGCAAATTATTACACAATGGTTTATTATTTTTCTATACAGGGTGTTTCACGAAAAGGTTACACCCCCTTCATTTTCGCAAAATACAGCGTAAAAAATTCCGGCCAACGCAATTCCTCATGATTTTTTGTGAGGATCTCAGGAAAAATACTTTTGCGCAAAAAAGTTGCGCGCAATCGTGCGCAATTGACACTAACTTCATTTTTTCAAATGGACCCCCCCTTTTTTTATTACAGACTCGGATTCTACGTCAAATTTCATTAGAAATTCATACCCATTTCGATTTGTTTTATTGCGCGCAACCTGGCTTTTTGAACGCTCTAAGTTGCGCAACTCCACAATTGCACAAAAATTAGATTTTGGAGAACCCTAAGTGTGGCACATGTTTTTTCTTCATTTTTTAACGCTTAATCACATGGTGGCATCCGTTTTTCAATTTGACAGGACTTTTTCAAAATAGCGGCCAAAAATTCGGTTGTTTTTAATGAAAAAATCGCTCTTTTTATATCGTTATGAGTTTTTAGGTAATTTTATTCAGTTCAAGCATGATCATGCTGTCAGTTTTTATTTTAAACTTCACCGTAGACGGCCCCAAACCCGTGGTTCAAAAGGTGAGAAAATAAAAAATAAACATGATTTCGACCTCAAAACTGATGTTTTCGTGAAAGAAATGTTAATTTTCCCTCTTAAATCTTGGTTTTTCTCAAAACGGATGACACCCTGTGATTCAGCGTTAAAAAATGATGAAAAAACATGTGCCACACTTAGGGTTCTCCAAAACCTAATTTTTGCGCAATTGTGGAGTTGCGCAACTTAGAGCGTTCAAAAAGCCAGGTTGCGCGCAATAAAACAAATCGAAGTGGGTATGAATTTCTAATGAAATTTGACGTAGAATCCGAATCTGTAACAAAAAAGGGGGGTTCCATTTGAAACCAAGTGGGTGTGGCACATCCATAACCCGATTGTATAGATGATCCGATGCATAGTAGTTAATCTCAAAACATCAAAACAAGTTAATCTGTAACATCCCTGAAAATTTCATTGAAATCGGATGGAAAATGTAGAAGTTATGGCCATTACAAGGAATTCACGTTTGCGCATGCGCAGTGGCTACTATCAGTCCGAAGGTGGTGATTTTCATAGGGGACCATCTAAATACTAATCTGTAACATCCCTGAAAATTTCATTGAAATCGGATAGAAAATGTGGAAATTATGGACGTTACAAGGAAATTCACGTTTGCGCATGCGCAGTGGCTACTATCAGTCCGGGGGTGATGATCTTAATAGGGGACCGTCTACACACCAACCCGCACAATCCCTGAAAATTTCATTGAAATCGGATGAAAAATGTAGAAGTTATGGCCGTTACAAGGAATTCACGTTTGTGCATGCGCAGTCGCTTCTATCAGTCCGGGGATGATGATTTTCATAGGGGACCGTCTACTCACCAACCCGCACAATCCCTGAAAATTTCATTGAAATCGGACAATAACTTCGTATAGTTATGCGCGTTACAAGGAATTCATGACAGACAGACAGACAGACAGACACACAGACACACAGACACTGAACCAAAATTGTTCAGAAAGGTCTAAAACGCAAAACGCGAGTGAAAATTTTGATTTTGGAGAACTTTTTTTTTTCGTCCTTGAAAAGTGAAAACAAAGCTTCCGCTACCTTGGTAGACTCGGAAGCAAAAATGAAGTTAGTGTCAATTGCGCACGATTGCGCGCGACGTTTTTGCACAAAAGTATTTTTCCTGAGATCCTCACAAAAAATCATGAAGAATTGCGTTGGTCGGAATTTTTTACGCTGTATTTTGCGAAAATGAAGGGGGGTGTAACCTTTTCGTGAAACACCCTGTATAGATCACTCGTCTGCAAAGCCACCAACCATCCAACTTGAAGAAAAACATCGATCGTATTTCGGTCAGCTAAAATTTGAACGGAGATTAGGCCTCTTTTGCGATTCACACTCGTGTTTCTGATTTATCGAACGTCCAACCCTTAAATTCTCGAAGGGAGCGAACGGTTTGTCCTACAGAGCTCCGCGTGGTCTCAAAAAATTCTATAAAATCTTAAATAGAAGGAAAAACAACACCTTTATATCGACATTTTTTGAGTTAGGGCGTTTTCAAAATTTCAAAATTAATTTTGGAACCCTTAGAACTGACCTACATCAACCAAAATTATCCATTCTCAACATTGTGACGCCATTGCAGTAACTTAATTTAATTTTATTTTTTTTTTGAAAATTCCCTAAAACTTTTTTTTTGGGATATTTTTTTAAATGTTTTGATTACTAGTTGAAGTGTTTTTTTTAACACATCGCGGGCCGAAATTTCAAAACCTCTGCCAAGTGAGTGTGGTACATAGCTCTAAAGCCTCTAAAACATCAATGTTTAAGTACCTTGCACTGCCTTCGTAGGGGACCATCAACTCGTCAACCCGCACAATCTTTAAACATTGTAGGAAAATGTAGAAGTTATGGCTGTTCCAAGGATTTCACGTTTGCCCATGCGCACAAAATACTTTCGATTCGGGGGCCATGGTTTTCATAGGGGACCATCTCCATCCTAACTCGCATAATTCCTGAAAATTTCATCGAAATCATATGGAAAATGTAGGAGTTATGGCCGTAACAAGGAAATGCACGTTTGCGCATGCGCAGAGGCTACTATCAGTCTGGGGGCAATGATTTTCAAAGGGGCTATCTACACAAAAACCCACGTGATCCCCGATAATTTCATCGAAATCGGGTGAGAAATGTAGAAGGTATAGCTGTGGCAAGAATGTCTTGACAAACAGACAGACAGACGCGTAACCAAAATTGTTCAGGAAGGTTTGAAACGCGAGTGGAAATTTCGATTTCGGAGAACATTCTATTTCAATGAAAAGTTAAAACAAAGCTTCCGGTGCCTTGGTAGACTCGGAAGCAAGAGCGCTGCAAATTTTTACACAAACTTACACATTGACTAAAAAAAAAAAAAACTTTTACACAAACAGAATTTTTACACATTTTTCTATTTATAGCATTTCCAAGTCAAATGAAACCTTTTCCAAACATTTCTGTAATGTAAACAATCGTAGATGAATAATATATTTCAAAATTTCTGAAATTTAGTCTTAGAGGTTCAATCAGTCAATGTAAGTATTGGTGACTCCTCTTAATTATCGGTTTCTCCGTGTGGGCGTGGCGAGTAGGTACCCACCCACATTCAACAGTCAGACATTTCTCAAACTTACTTGTTTCCTATTCTACTAAGGTGAGATCTACTTCGATAATTCTATGTCCAAAATTCGTTGAATTTTCATTTTGGCAACTTCTTTGGACGATAGGTACAATCTCATCGATCTGAAACTTGCAGAGTATCTACCTATCTAGGTACCTCATTTCACTCATTTTCTCAATAGGTTTCATTTGACTTGGAAAAGGTTTCATTTGACTTGGAAATGCTATAGATCACTCGTCTGCAAAAAACACGGCTTTGCCATTGTTACCACCAACCAACTTGAAGAAAAACATCGATCGTATTTCGGTCAGCTTACATTTGAACGGAGATTAGGCCTCTTTTGCGATTCACACTCGTGTTTCTGATTTATCGTACGTCCAACCCTTAAATTCTCGTAGGGAGCGAACGGTTGGTCCTTCAGAGCTCAGGGTGGTCTCTAAAAATGCAATACTATCTTAAATTGATGGAAAAACAATACCTTTATATCAAATTTTTTTGAGTTAGGGCGTTTTCAAAATTTCAACCCTTAGAAGTGACCTACATCAACCAAAAGCTGGGGGGCACAACTAGACCCCAAATAAAGCCTACATACCAAATTTCATCAAAATCGGTCAATGCTAAGTGAGGAAAGTGCCGCGTACGGCGGGCCAAATTTTTATTCGATTTTTGGATTCTACGTACCTTGAATCGTAAACCAACAAATGTTGAGGGGGGTGCTGAAAAAAGATTTCTTGGTCGATTCCGAATTTTCATTATTGAAAACAATAAACCAAAATAGGGTCAAAGAAGGTTTTTGAATTTTGTATGGAAATTGCTGTGGATGTCTTCGTTTGTCTGATTGGTGCGCAATACCGAACCACCTTTTAATAGCTCTTGGAATTTGGATTCAGACACAGGATTTGTGTATCAGGCTGTTATCCATTCCTAATGGGAAATTAATATGCTATCGCAATCCCACTTCCTCGAAACAGATGGACGTTAAGAGATTTCATGCCACACTTTTGGTATAAATATTCGAAAATTCCAAGCTAAAACGTGGACTTTTTCCGGACTTAGGATCATTTTCATTCGTTATCGTTCTCCTGTTTCGTAGAAGTGTTTTTATTATGACGGTATTTTGTTAGGAATTACGATGTAACGGATTTTGATTAACATCTCAATGGTGATGTGGTGAATTTTGATGTTATGTAATCCATTTTCATCTTCCTCACCGACCTAAACGATATTTGGTAAGGAAAGTGTCGGCGTCGGTCAAAAACGCCCTTGTAATACGTATGTTTGACGTCTACATGCAAATTTGTGTGACGACGTAATGTTGTGATATATAGCATTTCCAAGACAAATGAAACCTTTTCCAAGTCAAATGAAACCTTTACAAGTCAAATAAAACCTTTTCCAAATCAAATGAAACCTATTGAGAAAATGAGTGAAATGAGGTACCTAGATAGGTAGATACTCTGCAAATTTCAGATCGATGCAATTGTACCTATCGCACAAAGAAGTTGCCAAAATGAAAATTCAATGAATTTTAGGCATAGGATTACCGAAGTAGATCTCACCTTAGTAGAATAGGAAACAAGTAAGTTTGAGAAATGTCAGACTGTTGAATGTGAGTGGGTACCTACCTACCCACACTCTATAGGTTTCATTTGATTTGGAAAAAGTTTCATTTTTCTTGTAAATGCTATATTATTCTCCTTCTTCTTTATAAAGACTCATAACATTACTCATAAACTCATAACTCGTTATTTGGTTGAACATTTTTATTCTTATACTCTGAACTTTTTATTCTTAGTCGTGAAAACACAATGACAACCAATTTATATAATCACATGAAAACTAATTTAGGGCCAAAATTATCGCAAGAAGAAATTAAACCTTAAAATTTGAGTATTAAATTTTGATGCCAAAAATTATTTGAATATATTGAAGTATCGCTTTTATCGACAGACGTATGTGTTCGTGTGAGTGCCAGGAATGGGGAGTACTCCGTGGCGTCACCACCCGTGACTTGCTCAGAACTTAATCGATGGTCCTACGTGGGCGGATTGCAGTGACGTCCTCTGCACTATTTACTTTTGATGCGACCCCGATCTCGTAACTAAAATTTCGATTCTACATTAAACTTCATGAACAACTTCAATACCACACGAATTCACTAAATTGAGCTTTGTAAATCGTTTAACAACCTATCGTAGCTTAATTTATAAATGGTTTTTACCTCCCCCCTAATGGTTTGGGGCGTGCGCGGCACTTCCTTAGTTCCCTGGCCGTACACGAGCTGTCAATTTCGACCGATCTCCTCTGGCAGATATCGTTAACGATTTCAGTGAGCGATGAGAAAAGTATCAATCAAGAGGGACGACTTCATCCAGAAAAAAAATGTTCCGTATTTTTTTTTAAATAATTTTATTTAACTACATTTTTATTTTTTTAATTATTGACAGTTGGTTTTTTTAAACCCATATAGCCACATAATATTTACATTGATTACCTCATACAACTTTAGTACAGTACTTTAAATAAGAAAGAATAAGTAGATTTCTAAAAAATATTTTCAGAATCACTTTCAGCTCTCTGTTGGTTGACATCTTCAGCAGTTCCCAGATTCCTCGATCCTCCAGCGTTCGAATCCATTCGCGTCGTTCCTCCTCATAAAATGGGCAATTCAATAACTTGTGTATTACGTCCTCCTCTTTTATTTTATTTTTAAACTACATAATATGAGGAACATACTGCAAAAATTTCAGCATCTTTTGATAACGATAAGTCGTACTTACAGACCACCACAGTTAGTGACAACAAACACGCTAATGATAATTTTGATAAACGTAGCAGATAGCTGTTGTTGTTGTCAATGGTGAACCCAATATTTTTTGGTTAGTCCTATGTAACCACGGCGGACAGAAACAAATAGAACAGACAGACGTGGATAATAGAAATTACATAGATTCGTTATTCGATGGATAGGGACGGCGCGATACCACCGATATATCGGAGTATCGACACTTTTTTGGTATCGATACCGATATTTGTATCGATACTTTTGATGCAAAACTCAAACCGATGTATTGTTATCGATACTTTTGCCTAAAATATCGGAGATATCGATACTTTTTTGACGATATTATCGAAAATTATGCCAATGTAAATTGGTGAAAAAATACCAAATAAGTAACTGGAAAATAATACCATAGGTAATATGGTATTATTTTCTAGTTACTCATTTGGTATTTTTATATTGTCTGTATGTATTGTCTGTTTGTATTTTATATTTGGTATTTTTATATTAATAATATATTATTAATATATTATATTGTCTGCCACAGAATAACACTCAAAAGAGGCTCAGAATAGTATCAATTGAAACGATATATCGCCACGATAGCCTCAAAATAGTATCAAATTCGAATGTGAGCTTAGAAGGAATTTAAACCCGTTTTCCCGAACTTACAAGAAGAGGGAGGCATGCAAAATATTAATAGTGATGGCGACATCAGTCACGTGCGCACGGCTCATTTCGAATAATAAATAGTATTATTTGTATTGTCACTGATTTATTACTTGATCCTTTCTATTTCTAGTGGAAGAAAACATCATTTCTTTGAACAGAGATTTCTTGCAAATAAGAATTGGAATTGAAATAAAATGGGATAATTATTCATTTTTATTAAATTTTGAATTATTGGCTTTTATTACATTTTTTATCGCCATTGACTTTTATTGCATTTTAAATTATAGTTTTTTAAAAACTATATTGCCGTTTCTCAATTAATAGGGATTTTATTTGGATATTATCGAAGTATCGATATTTTATAACATCGGTATCGAAAAGATATTGGGTATCGATACTTCCTGAGAAATATCGTATCGAAAGGAGTATCGATACATTAGAGTATCGTGCCGTCCCTATCGATGGAACGAACGCACACTAAGGCACTCTTATCTCCTGAAACATTCGGAGGATGTTGATAATTTTTTGAAAAAAATGTTCGTGTTGACAAGCTCTATAAATTTGCGGAAACGATTATCAAAAATTTTGTTCGACAAACGCAAGGATTCATGCGGAAATGGGAAAAATCTTGACCAAATTTTGTTACTGAACCCAACTATCAGGATCACGAAATTTCAAAAATCCAATTCCGCACGTTTTAGAGCTTAGCAAGACGAATTATTACAGAGTTTTATTATTTTTCTTAGTAATGGTGTTTTTTATTAGTAGATGGTGAATGAATGCGGTGGTGAGGTACAGTAGCGAGACAAACAAGGAGGAAAATATTAGTTTGCTGACTAAACAGTCTGTTTCGGTACGACAACAATTTTCTCCAGCTGTCCAGAGGTATTACGTGAGAGGCAACACGAAGCGTTTGATCGGATCAGGTATTCAAAGGACGTCGCCGTCGGGTTCAGCCTCTGACGCAATGTCGTCAACCATCGATTTGGTGCAGGTCCGAATACCGTTTCTGCGTGGCAATTGGGCGACGTTCGTCGTTATGAATACTCATTGACGAGGTGACTAAGCGACCTCATCAACAGAGCAGAGATTAGACATCAGGAAGGGGAGAAACGACAGTCGCCCAAGGTCATCTCATTCATCAAATCCGTACCGAAGGCTTTGACGCAGGCGGAGGAAACGCGCAGCGTCTAATATTCCGTGGAAAAACGAATGACAATTGGGTTGTCGATATATTGCGCGTTTGTACTCCTGTTTGTGAATAACAAAATAGTGCACCTCAGTGTGAACATCCTGCCTGATCGGTATTGGCAGAAGAAAATAGCTCCGCCGCTCACTGAAAACTCCCTGGAAATAGATCAACTCACGACATTTCGATACCTTGAAGCACAAAGGTCCAAAAATGTCACTTTTGAGATAAATGGGTCAGTGACATCATAGGACAGTATTCTTTCATAAGGTTACAATGATTGTAGCGTTAAAAACTTTGAAAAAGTCCATTCATGCAGCATGAATTAATGAGCGAATTTTCAAAGAAATCTTTCAGTTGAAGGGATGGTTAAGAAAAGGAACAATGGTGTTGCAATTTCTTTTAGAAAGTTTTTTTTTACACGATTTTTGGTTCTTTCGATTTTCAGTATACCATACCAACATACTGTATGCACTGGGTATGCTTTGAAGATGTTAGGAGTTCATATTCACGTTCTACTCTTCTCCACAAACTCATTGAGTACCCACACGGCTATTGCTAGCTCTTTTCGATTTTCAGTAAACCATACCAACATACTGTATGCACTGGGTATGCTTTGAAGATGTTAGGAGTCCATATTCACGTTCCAATCGTCTCCACGAACTAATAGAGTACCCACACGGCTATTGCTAGTTCTTTTCTATTTTCAGTAAACCATACCAACATACTGTATGCACTGGGTATGCTTTGAAGATGTTAGGAGTCCATATTCACGTTCCAATCGTCTCCACGAACTAATAGAGTACCCACACGGCTATTGCTAGTTCTTTTCTATTTTCAGTAAACCATACCAACATACTGTATGCACTGGGTATGCTTTGAAGATGTTAGGAGTCCATATTCACGTTCCAATCGTCTCCACGAACTAATAGAGTACCCAAACGGCTACTGTTGGTTTTTTTCGATTTTCAGTAACTATACCATACCAACATACTGTATGCACTGGGTATGCTTTGAATATGTTAGGAGTTTCCTGGCATGTGAGTTTTGTGAATTGTCAAAAACTCGGGCGCCGACCTGCATAATCGGAAGCACGAGCTAGAACGTGCGCCTCTACCTGTAGGTCATAACAGGGACCTGCTATTAAGCTGGGACATTGATTGTGTGAACAATCTCTCTGAGTGACTTCCTCTGGTTGCTTGCAGCCAGGGGGAGACCATTGGGATTTTCATAGGACTCCTTGAACCGACTTTCTTTGAAAGGAGGAAAGACATTCATAAGTCCATACTGCTTAGCCTCGACCACCAGCCAATCATATTTTTAGCCACCAGAAGATTGATGGGTGAGAGGCCAAGTTCTGTTCGTACCAAAGAGTCCGGCGTTGACCAACCAAGACCCTGCAGCGCCTTGAATGCCCTCACTTGTATGCGCTCGAGTGTCTCCGTCTGGCAGAATTCTCAGGGTTCACTAGCATAAAATGATCGACCAGTTAGGGTAAAACCCCCAATTATTGACACATCTACATTAGATTTTCAGTTTATCGCTTCTTATGTTTGAGTTATCTTACGGATTTTCTGTCAAATTGATGAAACTAGTCGGTTGTCCGACATTTTTCGCCTAAGTTTGGAGGCAATTCCCCCCCCCCCCCCCCCCGGTTATTGACACTCACTTGTGAGTTATTGACAGGGCAAAACGTCAATTATTGACACTACATTATCAACAACAAAATCATCATTATCTGGTATCTGCAGCTGAGTTACTGTCAATAACTGGAAATTGAAGATGTCTATAACTGAAAACGATAGGAGTTTAGATATTGACACCCAATCAAACTAATTATTGACACCCCCTGTCAAAAATTTGATTCGTGCCTTTTGTCACAAAAATACGATTGCAGTCTTGTTACAAATGAAAAATCTAACCCAACGAGCAACAAAAGAAAACCGTCGTCACAAACCCAGTTATTGACACCAGTGTCTATTTCTGAAGAACGAACGGTTTTCAGATCCAGTTATTGACACCCCGCCAAAAAGATGTTATTATTTCAAAATGAGGTTCAAAAACATAGTTTATTACCACAATAGTTATGGAAGAAATGTTTTAAATGAGATTGGGCTCTAAGAACGAAAAGAAATGAAGCAGCAGCCTGTAGGAATCAGCCACCTCCTTACCGTTTGAAGTAACGAATGAGTGACCAGCTGACTATGGCTGTTAACTTCCGTTTCTTTGCCAGTTGTCATACCGTGGCGTTCTTGATTTTGGTGGGAAACGGCTGCTAATGACCTCACCTGAGAGATAGCACCAACTTTGAATCTCTATCTAGCTCTGTTCGCTTATTATTTTGAATTGAATGGCGAAGTGTCAATAACTGGGTGTGTGTCGATAATTGGGGTATTTACCCTAGGTAGTTTCGAACCATGGCATATAGTGTAAAGACCCTTTTCCTCAGGCATAGGGGCAATAATGTGCCTTGTGCATATTTTTTGAATTTCAAACTGTAGGTCTTCGTTTCCTTTTAAAGAAAAATTCAATTTATCAAGCGGCTGGCTGTGTTTTCTGCTCCTTTAACGCCATTTATAAACAACAAAACAAACTTATAAAAATATTGCAGAGGTACCTAACCAATTTCAAAATCGCTAATACAAAACAGACATTTTTAGGGGAGTTCACGATAATGAACTCCAAAATGATGATTGTGCGTAAAAAAATCCTCAATCGGATACTTCTCACTGGAGGCTCCTCACAATAACTAAACATATTAATTATTATTAATAGTTAATATCAATTAATACCAGTTGGTAAGCGATAAAACTGTCACTCGATGTAATTTATTTAGTATTTCAGGAAAAGAAATATTGGTCTTTCCCCCTCCCTCACCCTTATCTACCATAAAATTTCTAGCGGCATGGGAGCCTCGAATCTGAAGAGCATTTTAAAATCCATGATCTACGATACCCAACATGCGAATTCGAGTTCCCCCCCCCCATCTCCACCACCACCAAAGCGGAAATACGTCGTAACGTTGAACTTTCATCTATTAGTTTTAGTAGGCAGTCCGTCGAGGTTCACATCCGTATTCAAGGTGAAACACAAAAAAAACCACAAAATATGCGGTTTATGGTGTCCTGGCACCATGGTGGCACCACTATTAGTTCCATGGTGGCACAGAGAATAATTCATGAAAATCCGGAAGTATAATGAAAATTTTTCGTCGATTTCAAAGCCTGGGTGCAATTAGTAAGCAGTAAAGGAACCGAAATATTGAAAAATCTGATATTTTGTGAATATTATTCCTCCACTCACCCCCTCCCCTTGCGAATTTTGATACTCCAGTGAAATCCTGTACAACTCGGAAGTTATTTTAGTCAATAGAAAAAAGAAACACGCAGATCGGTTGGAAATTGAGGCCTGGGCAGAGTTTACAAGATTATGCCCGCAAACGCACGTTTTTAAAGCTTTAACCCCCCTTTCCCCCCCCCCCTTAAAAGGCAAAATTCGAAATTCCGGCGACGTAGTGCACAACTAGATAGTTTTCCCCGTCGAACAAAAAAAGAACCAGGAAAATCGGTTGAGAACTAAGGCCTGGGCAGACGACACAAGATTTTGTCACACACACACAGACATACACCTATGGTTTTTTCGCGGATTAGGATTCAGATTGGTCTAAAAAGGATTACTGTGTGTTTATTTTGTTTTCTGTTGAGTGTTGTCCTCCTTCACCCCAGATCGATCGCATAAGGACGCCCAAGTCTTACTGTGGGACGTCCTAAATAGAGGTAGACAGGTACTATTTCGGGAGCACTATTTAAATAAATTTCAGTTGGAGGCGGCGTGACGTGGCAGTGGTCACCTCACACGAGTATCTGCTGCCTAACCAACGTCGAGATGGCCGGCCTGGATCCACCTCCCGTCCTCTTTCTCTCCAGTATAAGCCTGTAGGGTCCGATGAAATTCGGACTCTACAATAGATTGTTTTAGGGAGATGTGGTTGAAGTTTTGTGAGCAAGTCATCGTGGCAGATTCGGTCAAATGCTTGCTCCACATCGAAGTACGCTGATCGGCAGAATTGGTGCTTATGAAATGCGTTTTTGTTGAAATTAGTGTATCTCTGGAGGTAGAGAGGACACGAGAGGGGTTGGCGAAAACCAAACTGTTCGTTTGGAATAAGATGGCCAGCGTAAATGTTTCAGCGAGGTAGGACGAGACGTTCAAAGATCTTGGAAATTACTGAAACAAGGCTTATTATGATGAGGCGAGGAGGGCTGGTGGAGGTCACCGTCGTGTTCATCTTGACAAATTCTCCATTGGGGGAAACTCGTTTCCTCTGAAATTGAAAACTGGCGGTGTTTCCACGAAGCGATTTCAGTTCTTGACGAAACAGCTCGACCTCCGAAAGTTGCAACAAAACTGACGGTCCTGAGCTCCTGTTATAAACCGGATGGATCTCTAAATTGTACGAATAGACTCCTGGAAGCTCAACTTAAACTTAGAAAAATTGTTCAAACGTATATCAAACCAAAAGCGAACCTACAGTAAATAAAACTTCAACTCTGAACAAATCGTCAAACATTGAGAGGGTACCAAAAAAAATTTTTCGATTTTTTTAAATTGTTTTTATTTGTGAAGACTTATTAAGGAACATTTTGAAACCATTTCCATGTCTGTACGACGTATACACTGGTCGCTATACAATTTTGAAGTTACGCGAACGGAGCATGAAGGGACAATGGAGTGATAAAGAGGTTGTGTTGTTATGGTTTTTAAAACCTTCCTTCATTCTTCTTCTTTTTCTTTGAAACTCCAACAGAATCACATGACATTATTTGGTATTATGGAGGAAAGAAAAAAATGTGTAAACGAGTGAGTATCCAACTTATATGGATCGAGAGAATCGAAGGAATGGAGGAAAACTCTACTGAACATTTACTTTTTCGACTATGCTGGACCCATTTTCTCTGGTTCTATGCGTCGGAATCTAACTTTTTCTTTTTCTATGTTGGTAATTGGTTTCTCTTTCGTTTGACGGATTCTTTTCGGCCTATTGTTTTTAGTATCCGCGTAGTAAATTTTCAAAGTCAATTTTTCATGGATAGTTTTGGCATATCACTTCTTATCACTACCGATCAAATTTTGTGGATGGATCAAATAAAATCCGTCAATTTTCTCTAAATATAGTTGTGAATCGTTAGAAAAAGCGGGAAGACGCTAGATAGTTCAATAAGGGAGAAAATGGGACAAATGTGAGAAAAAGAGTGACATTTTTAATTTCAAAAGATCAACTTTCTCGTACCTTTTCGAAATTTGTTATTGAGCCAATTGGCAAAATTCGACAGTTTTTGTAAACTACAGTTCCTGGCGGTTCTAATGGTATGCAATACAGTTATTTTATGAGTAGATTGACCGACGTTATGTAAAACCATGTCACTCTGAAAAGTGCCGAGCCACTGTGGGTAGTGACGATTGGATACTTTCAATATTTTGTTTCGATATTTCCGATATTTGTATCGATGTTTTTCTTGCGATATTATCGAATATTGAAAGGAAAATATTGATATCGAAAGAAAAAAATTATCGGTTGTGATGGTTGTATCCCTTCCCACTGTAATTTATCAATTTCTACTAAAATATAAAAAAATAATTAAAAACCAAAATAAATAGAAACGGAAGATGAACGTAACACATAAACAACAATGTTGGAATAATATGACAACCCACTATGTCCGACATACAGTCCTCATGGTCGACAATCGATATGGGAAGAGGGACAGGACATCGTTATCACTTCTTTTCGTTTCGATTTCGCGTTCGCCAGTTCTGTTTTGTATTCATTTATTACATTAAGTATTAATACAACGTTTTACGAGTAAAATTTGAACTGGCATTATGTTAGTAGATATCGATAAAAAACGATGCAAAAACCTATTCGATATCAGTTAAATCAGTATTTTTCTTTCGATATTCTATCGATTCCACTTATATTGATGAAAAAAGATGCAAAAACATATTTGATATCAGTGAAATCAGTATTTTTCTTTCGATATTCTATCGATATCACTTATATTTATAAAAAAGATGCAAAAACATATTTGACATCAGTGAAATCAGTATTTTTCTTTCGATATTCTATCGATATCACTTATATTGATGAAAAAAGATGCAAAAACATATTTGATATCAGTGAAATCAGTATTTTTCTTTCGATATTCTATCGATATCACTTATATTGATAAAAAAGATTCAAAAGCATATTTGACATCAGTGAAATCAGTATTTTTCTTTCGATATTCTATCGATATCACTTATATTGATAAAAAAGATGCAAAAGCATATTTGATATCAGTGAAATCAGTATTTTTCTTTCGATATTCTATCAATATCACTGATATTGATAAAAAAAAAGATGCAAAAACGTATTCGATATCAGTGACAATGTCACATCCATATTTTTCTTTCGATATTAGTGATAAAAACATCTTCCGATATTATTTAGATGTTAAATATTGCATCGAAAGGTACATCGAATCGTCACTAACTGTAGGTACCCCCTGGAAGGGCGAATCTCGTTGTATTTTCCACAAAAATGTTGAAAATTGAAATGAAATGATTGCCAATTTAAACTTTTTTTGCAAATATTCGTCGTTGACATCACGAATTTCCTTGGGAAAACAGGAAATTGAAGTTACGATTAGTTGATGAGTTGAAATTGGAAATAAGTTGAGATGCGAAGGAATGCGATCTGTGTGGAAAAACATATCAAAACGGATGCGAGTAAAGACAGATTCTCTTGTAAAAACGTTTTTATTGATCGGAGGAACTTGCATTAACCGTTCTATCTCTCTCTATAACTCGCCTGGTCAATGGAATTCATTTTTCAACCCCGTTACGATGATTCGATTCCCTTCGGGATGAAAGTTTAATCCGGCATACATCTTTAGAGAAGAATCTTCAGAGAGTTTTATATCACCGTTGAATCGGCTTTTTAATGGGGACGTTATCCCCTTCGACGCTTTTCAACGGTAACTCACTGCGTTTCAGCGAAGTTCCGAAGACAACAAAAAAACGCTGCAAATTATTACAGAACGGTTTATTATTTTGTCTGTAGAGATTACCCGTATTTGATCGAATAAACTTTGCCTCACTTCCGTATATGCGATTCACACTCGTGTTTCTGATTCTTCGTTCGTCCTGCCTACGGAGTAGCGGGTACAAGGCTGCCCTACAAAGGCCCAAAATGTCCCTTCAAAGGACTAGTGGTAGGAGGTACGCTAGGGATACTAACACTTGGGTCTGATACAAATTTTGACAATAAACGCGAATTTAACTATTTTGATCGGCTGGGTGGTTTCGTTGAAGTCAATTCAAAACGCTGCAAATTATTACACAATGGTTTATTATTTTTTATTTTTCTACATAGATCACTCGTCTGCAAAGCCAATTCGGTCAGCTAACATTTGAACGGAGATTACGGCCTCTTTTGCGATTCACACTCGTGTTTCTGATTTATCGTACGTCCAAACTTTAAATTCTCGTAGTGAGCGAACGGTTTGTCCTACAGAGCTCCGGGTGGTCTCAAAAAATTCTAAAAATTCTATAGAATCTTAAATTGAAGGAAAAACAATACCTTTATATCGGAATTTTTTGAGTTATGGCGTTTTCAAAATTTCAAAATTGATTTTGGAACCCTTAGAAGTGACCTACCTTAACCAAAATCGATTCCAAAGGTTCATTATTGAAAATAATAAACCAAAATTGTACACTATTTTAAATTGTGTTTAATACAGTGTTTAACCCTTCTCTACACGCAGTGGTTCAATTATTGGAATAACTCATAGTTCTCCCTACTCAGGGAGATGGGATTCAGGATATTCTCCTTCTACAATTACCTTTACGCGAAAATCACGCCAAATATTTGTTTGCTTGCTTCAATAGCTAGTTATCAACCGTCAATGTCGGGAAGTCCCCTCTTTGAGCACTCCTTACCGCCCGCGTGTAGAAACGCAAGTATTTTACTACTGTTCTAGGATTCGTTAAAACCGTCCATATTACTTGTTTTTTGTTGGTATTTCTTCATTGTTAAGGTTTTTTCCAAAATTTCAGGTCACATCGTTGTCAACACCATGAATATTTTCGGGTTCTTCAAGAACTTTCCAAGGCAAATGATCACTCAGACATACTGCAGAACCATTATGTGGTCAATATTTATGACCACTCCAATTCCAACATTTTCGTGTAAAGATAAAAAAACGCTGCAAATTATTACACATGGTTTATTATTTTTCTATATAGATCACTCGTTTGCAAAGCCTCCAACCATCCAACATGAAGAAAAACATCGATCGCATTTCGATCAGCTAAAATTTGAACGGAGATTAGGCCTCTTTTGCGATTCACACTCTTGTTTCTGACTTATCGTACGTCCAACCCTTGAATTCTCGTAGGGAGCGAACGGTTTGTCCTACAATTCAAAACGATCGCATTTTTGTGAATAAATACCCCCCCCTAAAACCCTGGGATTGTGTTAACTCAATTTCGAAAAAAAAACGAAGCGGACGATCTTCCACCAGCTCAGGTCAACCACCCTCAATATCTTCAACACCTTGAAGGTTTCAGCCCTCTTGGCTTGAGTGGGGAACCCCTGTGAATTACCTAAGTCTCAAGTAGTTAGTACGGTGGAAGATCTTGAGCCTAGTTGCTTATGGAGGTTCATTAGTCAAAATCGAAAATTTTTTCGACTTTTTCGTTTTTATTTTTATAAAATTTTACAGGGTTTTCCAGACATTTTGGTATATTAAAATATTAAATTTGAGCAGTGGAAAGCAGAGATATGAGTTTTCAAAGATGGAGGAGCCAAACGCTGTTTCCGGGGAGCCAAACGCTGTTTCCCGCTCCAGGTTCATAGTTTCTATGTTTCTGTAACTAAGTACGTACCGTTCTTTCGCTGTTCATAAGTTCTGATTTATACATATATATTTTTTTTAACTATGACTTTTTTTACTACTATGTCCTACTTCATGGTTCCAGCACTGGTTCCCATGCCTCAAATAGTATAAAAATATCATAGCATTAGACTAATGAAGAAATCAAGTGAACCAATAGTGTATAACCATTATTCTTATCAGTACTATGTGATATGAAAAACCTAGGACACTAGGTCCATGACCGGTGCAAACACTGACTGATAAGAATCATAGATAAGGAATAATCAGACCTCATTTTTAATTTCTTCAATATGAAATAATTACGAACTACCGATCAAATACCTCGAAAAACGGTAACCTTTCACAAATCGCGGTTTTTCTCCAAACCGGAAAACCCTTGTTTTTCGTCACTTAGGTACCTGTTTCTCGGCAGCCAATAGAGCTGTCAACTTGAATTTTTTTTTATATTGTCGAGAGGAGTTTATTAGTCATTGAACAAGTTTGGACGGAAAACTCCCAACAGAAACATGGCTGGAATTAAAAAATCATAAGCATGAAAAATATGAAAAAACTGTTTTGCTATATTGTCTCTAGGTAAAATAATATTCACCCAACAGAGTTGAAACTCGCTTAATGGTTATATGAAGAGTAGATAAAGAATTTTAAAAAAAAGTATTAATATAATATATTAATACTTTTTTCAAGATATTATCTTGAATATGTCCAGAGAAACAGGCACATGAAAAAGTGTTAAATTAGAACCGACTCATGAACCCCCTTAACCGTACCATATTTGCTCTAAAACTGACTGAATTTAAGTTAACAAATACCCATCATATATCATGAACAGGGAAAGTAACGAAGAGTAAAGCAAATTCATGAAATCTGCTCCTTGCCTCATTTTAGCAAAAATGTGGATTAGGTGGTATCAGATCACAACTGACCTCCGGTACTCTGTGCAACTGACGAAATATGACTGGTTAATCTCAGTACGAGTATGCTGACATTGTCAAAAATCCCGTTTCCTCTTCCGATCTCCCAGTGCTTCTCACTCTTATGAGATGGAAACCGGCTCTTGTCGGAATCGTTTCCTTCAACTTGAAGATTTAAGGGCGAAGAGCAGCTGTTTGAAAATTATCTATCATAATTTTTACCAACACTTTTCTGTATTTTCTTATTGTTTGCGCACGTTTAAGCACTCATATAAAAAGTCCCATTCGCTCAACGTGAGTGAGTAAGCGAATTTTCAAATAAACGTTTTAAGCGTTCTCCAGTCACTTTGGGCTTCAAAGACCTCGAATACTCAACTCGTATCCTCGGACTCTTATGACTCATAGAGTATATGGACGTCTCCCATTCGAACATTATTGACTTTTTACGGTTTTGGTTACGAGTATACGCGTCGCTGGTTCCCAAAAGACGTTTTTTGTTGCTCCCACGGCGATAGTAAAAATACATATGAAAAACACCATCATTGGGAGCCTTCAAATGAACGTCTCATAAATTTTAAGTATCAATATCTTTTGCATTTTTTGATTGTACAAGCATACATGTAATAAGTTCCATTCGTGCCATTTCCGAATTTGTAACACAATCATAAATTATGTACTGTTTGGAAAACGTCTGAAAAACGCAGCAAAATATTACACAAAGGATTATTATTGACACTTCAACAGCGCGACGGAGGAGGTTCTCTTTTCGGTGTGTCGTGGGACCACGAGTTTGGTTTATTATTATCAAAAATGAACCTTTGGAATCGATCAAGAAAAAAAAGTATTAACACCCCCTCAAAATTGGGTGGTTTACGTTTCAAGGTACGTAGAATCCAAAAATCTAATAAAAATGTACCGTCCGTCCGCCGTACACAACACTTTCCCCACTTAGCATTGACTGATTTTGATGAAATTTGGTATATAGGCTCCATTTGGGGTCTAGTTGTGCCCCGCAGATTTTGGTTGATGTCACTTCTAAGGGTTGAAAAATGAATTTTGAAATTTTGAAGCCCTAACTTTAGAAATTTTGTTATAAAGGTATTGTTTTTCCATCAATTTAAGATAGTATAGAAGTTTTAGAATTTTTCAGACCACGCGGAGCCCTGTAGGACAAATCGTTCGCTCGCTACCAGAATTTAAGGGTTGGACGTACGATAAATCAGAAACACGAGTGTGAATCGCGAAAGAGGCTTAATATCCGTTCAAATTATACTGACCGAAATGCAATCGATGTTTTTCTTCATGTTGGATGGTTGGTGGCTTTGCAGACGAGTGATCTATATATAGAAAAATAATAAACCATTGTGTAATAATTTGTAGCGTTTTTGCTGTAAGTCCGAACGTATTCTACCAGTATCCGTGGTGGTCCCGTTTCAAACAGATTTCATTTTGCTTAGTTAAAAGTGTCGAAAATTTGTGAAAGAAGTTGGAAAACGTGGTTAATGTTTTCGGGAAGATTGGTCCGCATTCACTTTACTTCCCCTGTGACTTCCGACTGAGTCGATGGAGGATCATTTGTGTATATTCAAGTTAAAGATCTGATTGTAAGCTTTAAAATGATATGCTATATGAAAGGGGTTCCGATAACTAAATGAATGCTCTAGTAGGTGAGTTTACCTACCAAATATGAGGGATATAGTACTGTTAGTTAGGTATTTTACCAAGTGGGTGTAGCACATAGCTTCCTCGTCATCTATAATGTAGTTGGGTAGGTAATGGAATAGGAGATCGTCAGAACTGCATAGTGCCGTACCAAATATGAGGGATATAATAGTACAATTAGGTGATGAGAGGGTATTCCACCAAGTGGGTGAAGCACATAGCTTCCTCGTCATCCATAATATAGTTGGGTAGGTAATGGTACAATTAGGTGATGAGAGGGTATTCTACCAAGTGGTGTATTCTTATTTTTTATCTAAAATATTCTTATTTTTCTGTGTAGATCACTCGCCTGCAAAGAACACAGCTTTGCCTTGTCACTACCTATCAACCATATTTTCGCTTCACAATCAACTTTATTTTGAAGGAATAAACGCTTCACACTCAATTCTATGTGATAAAGAGTTGTGTGTGCCTTCATTAGGAAATTGATCACTGGTTGCTAAGGACGCAAAACTGAGTACAACTTGAAGAAACCAACAACGATCGCATTTTGTTGAGCTAAATTTCAACGGAGATTAGACCTCTTTTGCTATTCACACTCGTGTTTCTGATTTATCGTAAGTCCAACCCTTAATTTCTCATAGGAAGTGAACCGCTGGTCCTACAGAGCTCTGGATGGTCTCATTTGATTCTTAAAATGCAATTCTATTCTAAATTGGTGAAAAAACAATACTTTTATATCGAGAGTTTTTGAGCTAGGGCGATTTGAAATTCGATTTTGATTTGAATAGATGACTGACACTAACTGATCAATTGATGACTTGACACTTTTGATCAATTGATGACTGACACTAACCAAAAGCCTCGCGGCACAACTAAACCTCAAATGGAGCTCATATACCAAATTTCATCAAAATCGGTCCATGGGAACTAAGGTTTGTACGGCGTACGGACGAAAAATTTTGAAGGGGGTGTTAAATTTTTGTTGTTGCTCGATTCCAAAGGTTTATTATTACATCTAGCCTCTCTTCGCTCCTCATATGAGAGTCCCTCTCTCCAAAACGCATTGAAATCGTGGTAGAAAACCGGCTTGTCCGAATCGTTTCCTTCCAGCACAACGGAGGAAATGAAGATTTACGGGCGGAGAGCTGCTGGGTGCACGAAGGGAAGGAAGCCTGTAGTGTCTGGCTCGACTCAACGACCGTGTTTGATTGAGAAGCCCGCATGCAGCACCAGTCGACCAACATGCCAACTCGAGTCATAACACAAGTACCCGCTCTGCTCAAGTTCTCAAACAACCTCTCAGGCCTCGGGAAGATTTGCGATCGAGAGGCGTCTTCGGTGGTTCGTCTTCAAAACAGCGCGCTTTGTGCTTCATGAACGGTTTTTAAACAAATTGTGTTCAGTAGTACGGAAACAGAAGGCGTCTCCAACGAGCCATAACCGCGTTTTATTATTTTATTTTATTTTTAACATGTTTTTCTTTATTTTATTCTATTTTTTTATAGTTAACGTGAAACACTCCGTGTGAAAAAATATGCCATGCGAAGACACCATCTGCTTCACATTGCTGTTATCAACATCGTAAAACCCGATGTATTTTACTCCGTTTCAACACGGAAAACGGTACTTGGACTGTTCGAACAACACGGATTATAAACGTACCTTCGCTCACGGAAGTTCTCAGGAACATGGTTACGACCTATGAAAAGAATGAGGGCACCAAGGGAAGTGGGAGATCCTACCCCACGGTGGTGAGTTTGAGTTCCACCCGATAGAGGGAAGTTGGGGTCTAGCCCACCTAGACTAGTTGAGGTCCAGCCCACCACGGGTAGTTGGGGTCTAGCCCACCTAGACTACTTTAGTTCCAGCCCACCGTAATTAGTTGGGATCAAGCCCACGGTGTTGAGCTAGGGTTTAGCCCACCATGAGGAGTTGGGGTCTAGCCCACCTACACTACTTTAGTTCCAGCCCACCGTGGTTAGTTGGGGTCTAGTCCACCATGAGGAGTTGGGGTCTAGCCCACCTAGACTACTTTAGTTCCAGCCCACCGTAATTAGTTGGGGTCCAGCCCACCACGAGGAGTTGGGGTCTAGCCCACCTACACTACTTTAGTTCCAGCCCACCGTGGTTAGTTGGGGTCTAGCCCATTAAAAACAAGCATGAAAGGTGAAAATAAGCCTTTGAAGTGGTCGTTTCTCTCAAGTAAACCAACAAGTTTCGATGATTTTAACGTTCATTCTCGACTTTTTGGAACAATCGAAGGTGATTAAAAGCCTTTGAAGTGGTCGTTTCTCTCGAGTAAACCAACAAGTTTCGATGATTTTAACGTTCATTCTGGACTTTATCCAAGAATCGAAGTTTCTGTGGTGTCTGTCATGAAATCCTTGTAATGGGCAAAACTATTCGAAGTTACTCTTCGATTACGTGAAATAATCAGGGCGAATTGGGCTGTAGATGAAAATTATCACCCTCTGACTGATAGTAGCCACTACAGTTTCCATCCTACTTTTTCAATGAATTTTTAGGGATCGTGCGAATTGGGGTGTAGATGGTCCCCTATGAAAATCATCGCTCCGGACTTATTGGTACATAGATTATGTTTCTAGATTAGCTTCAATGCATCGGATCATCTATACAATCGGGTTGTGGAAACTTGCCACACCCACTTGTTTTTTTCATTTCTAGTGCTTTTTCATTCCAAAATGTCCTTAAAATCTAAATTTCGAGAAATTATGGTCACATTCATCTATATTTTAATTCATTTAGAGCCTTCGAAAAAGTCGAAAATTGACCCTGGAAAACTCAGGGTATTTTTTTTCTGGGAATCGCTGGACACCCTGTGCGGAACAAATCCTTGAATTTCAACCATTTTTCAGGGTTTATTTCAACTTTCAAGTGGCTTCGAACTTTCGCAAAGTGCATGTTTACAATTAGCCCAACCTGGTAAGGTACAGGTCGATACCTCACTATCATGTAACCTGACAACGCTTGAAACATTCTGAGCTCCAATTTTTCTCACCTGAAGGTTAAGACAAATAGTTTTATTTCTATTTATTTATAATTTCATCATTTCATTTTATAAATTTATTGTCATTTGGAGTGTTTTACGTTTTCGAACGTCGTCCGAATTTAATTTCTTTTAATCGTCTGACATGTTCGAGTGAAAATTTGCTCACTATGTCGTACTGGGTGACTTTTTTTGTGCCGAGTGCGGGTACAGGTGCTGGCGGGGTCGAGAAAGGCGGTTTGCGGTTTTGGGTGCCGCATCGTTCAGAGCTGGAGGAATTCGATTCCGAGCGAGTTCGCAAGGGACCGTCCCGTCTCAAGGCCGCCTCTCGTCTTCTCGGACGTGCGAGTACGGGAAAGAATCGTATCGCGCTTGACGTATCGCACCAGGGTTGCCAAATCTCCACGGACTTCGGGTGTATTTCCCGGGAGTGGTTGCAACACTGCCTTTTCAGCAACTTTGCTGGAGATGGAGGAAAAAGTCGTATTCTTGCAGCACGATTGAATGCGTGTGTTTTTAAACCTCAAAAAATACTCTACTCGTCTCCACGACCACCACCTCAACACTATCCTGATGGAATTCTATGACGTCATTGAAATATCCCCATTTACATAATGAAGAATTTTACCATGTCGGAATTTCCTATTTTTGATCCCAAAATCGTATTCAGCACCTCGAAAAACCGAGCGAACGGTTTGTCCTACAGAGCTCCGGCTGGTCTCAAAATATTTTAAAAATTCTATAGAATCTTAAATTGAAGGAAAAACAATACCTTTATATCAAAATTTTTTGAGTTATGGCGTTTTCAAAGTTTCAAAATTCATTTTGGAACCCTTAGAAGTGACCTACATCAACCAAAATCTTCGGGGTACAACTAGACCCCAAATGGAGCCTACATACCAAATTTCATCCAAATCGGTCAATGCTAAGTGGCAAAAGTGCCGCGTACGGCGGACGGACGACTAAATTTTTTTTTCGATTTTTGGATTCTACGTAGGTACCTTGAAAAGTAAACCATAGAATTTTGAGGGGGTTTAAAATTTTTTTCTTGGTCGATTCCAAAGGTTCATTATTGAAAATAATAAACCAAAATGGGGAAATGAAAATTAACTAAAATCCATATCCCAAATTGGTAACATCTTTACTCAGGTTTTGTGTGGATCCTTCCATAACCCAATTGAATACAAATATCATCCAATTGCAGAGAACGAAGGAGTGATTTAATTTCTTTTCACATGTAAGGCGACAAAGTTCAAATCTAAAAAAATAATAAGAAAATTAATAACTTTCCAAATTATTACACAAAGGTTTGTTATTTTTCTGTGTAATCACTCGCCTGCAAAGAACACAGCTTTGCCATTGTCACCACCTACCAACCATATTTTCGCTTCACACTCAATTCGAAAAATTGTTGCAAGGGACGCAAATCTGGTACAACTCGAAGAAACGAACAACGATCGCATTTTGGTCAGCAAAAATTTGAACGCAGATTTGGCCTCTTTTGCGATTCACACTCGTATTTCTGATTTATAGTAAGTCCAACCCTTAAGTTATCATAGGGAATGAACGGTTTGTACTACAGAGCTTTGGGTGGTCTCATTCGATTCTAAAAATTCAAAACTATTTTAAATTGATGAAAACCTTATGTCAACCTTTATTTTTCAACCCTTAGAAGTGACTGAAATCAACCAAAAGCTTCGATGCACAACTAGACCCCAAATGGGTCCTATATACTAAATTTCATCAAAATTGGCCCGTGGTAAATTAGGAAAGTTTTTTCTTTGTCGATTCCAATTGAAAATAATAAACCAAAAAAACTACAGTGCCGATTTCATTCAATGTTGGTAGAATCTGTTTATGGAGTGTCAAGCCTGCAACTCCATCTATTTCACCAAGTGGCAACTAGATAGCGATGGTATTTCGTCAATTTTGGTGCTTAATGCAACACTCAGTTGCACACAATCGATCACAGACGTTCTACGTTGTACCTCCGGAACATTCTGGCATTCCTTCCCCAGGCAGCACCTGGTCTTCACATCTTCACCTCAAAATGGAATTTCACTGCAAGGGAATTCGTCCCATCACAACAACGCGGCCAGCGTCGATAATTGACAACACTCTCACGCAAAAGCTCGATTGTTATCGAAGTCAGCTCGCAGAAGCTCTCGTTAGAGGGCTTCTACTGTTTATCACAGTCATAACCAACCATAAAGTGAAGTGAAGCGTACATCTCAGAACCTTGAGGACTCGGAAAATCGCCCGATATATCGCGGTCTTGACAACGAAAACACGAGCATCGGATGGAAATAATTGAGTTCAGGACGGTAGTTTTGTAAACATTCAGCATTCTGGTGAAGCACCTTTAGACGGCACATAATCGAAAACAACTGCATAAATCCAAGTGCCCAAGAACCAGGACTGGTTAGCACTTTAGTTGGAGGCCTCTATAGGAGGTAAAAATGCTGCAAATCGTTACACAACGGTTTATTATCTTACTATGTAGATCACCCGTCTGCATAGAACTTGGCTCCTCCACCAAGAACCACCTATTGGCAATAAGATTGCGATTTGAGAGCTGTGAGTGCCTTCATAACGAAATTTGGTTCTTGGTTGCTGAAGACGCACAACTAAGAACAACACAAAACTCATTTCAATGAATGATCGACGACCACATTTTAAAAGCTTAAATTTGAACGAAAATTAGGCCTTCAGTGAACAGTTTTTGCGATTCACACTCGTGTTTCTAATTTTTCAAAAAAGTGAAATTTGTGATAATTTTTTAAAATTTTATTTATTTTTGACCCGTTTTTTAACTCTTATTACATGGTGTTTTTGAAAGACGCTACGGGAAAAAAACTTCTTCAGAATCTCTGCTTTCCAACGTTGAAATCAAAGAATTTTCTATATTAGAATTTAGGGTAGACATTCGTGTTGGAGAGCACGAAATCGTGAAATTTTTAACTAAATGAGCTTTTCTGGCAGCTACTTACTGGAGGAGTCTACTTACAAACATATTGCTAAGGGGGTCTCAGTCGGTCGCCGTTTGTTCCTTGTTCCGGGTTAGTATTTCGCGAAATTGAAGGAGCAAAAACTTAAAAAGTTGTACTTAAATTTGAAATTTTAGAGGATTTTAGAAATTCATTAGTGCACGGGCCCAAGGGAATTGAAAACTGAAATGTTGCCGCGGGAATAATCAAAATCGAACTATAATTTCCAGAGAAAAACGCTGCAAATTATTACACAGTGGTTTATCATTTTTCTATGTAGATCACTCGTCTGCGAAGCCACCAACCAACTTTAAGCTTAATAACCAGCTTTAACCAACCAGCTTTAATTTGAACGGAGATTAGGCCTCTTTTGCGATTCACACTCGTGTTTCTGATTTATCGAACGTCCAACCCTTAAATTCTCGTAGGGAGCGAACTACAGAGCTCCGGGTGGTCTCAAAAAATTCTAAAAATTCTATAGAACCTTGAATTGAAGGAAAAATGATACCTTTATATCAAAATTTTTTGAGATAGGGCGTTTTCAAAATTTCAAAATTTATTTTTCGACCCTTAGAAGTGACCTACATCAACCAAAATCTTCGGGGCACAACTAGACCCCAGAAGGAGCCTACATACAAAATTTCATCTAAATCGGTCCATACTAAGTGGGAAAAGTGCCGCGGACGACGGACGGACGGTCAAAGTTTTATTCGATTTTTGGATTCTACGAACCTTGAAGCGTAAACCAACAAATTTTGAGGGGGTGTTAAACATTTTCTTTTCTTGGTCGATTCCAAAGTTCATTATTGAATATAATAAACCAAAAGAACCTCGAAAATCGGTTGGAAATTGAGGCCTGGACAGAATTTACAAGAACATGGCCGCAAACGCACGTTTTTTAAGCATTAACCCCCCTTTCAACCCCTTAAAAGGCGAAATTCGAAATTTCGGCGACGTAGTGCACAACTAGATAGATTTCCGCGTCGAACAAAAAAATTACCACGAAAATCGGTTGGAAATTGAGGCCTGGGCAGACGACACAAGATTTTGTCTCACACACACACACACAGACATACACAAATGGTTTTTTCCCTCGGATTTGGATTCAGAATGGTCTACAACAGATTACTTTGTGGTTATTGATTCCGAGTCTACCAAGGTAGCGGAAGCTGTTTTCACTTTTCAAATTTGGAAGAAAAAAGTTCTCCAAAATCGAAATTTCCACTCGCGTTTTACGTTTCAGAGCTTTCTGAACAATTTTGTTTCCGTGTCTGTCTGTCTGTCATAAGTATACGAAGTTATTGTCCGATTTCGATGAAATTTTCAGGGATTGTGCGAGTTGGTGTGTAGACGGTCCCCTATGAATAGCATTACCCCCGGACTGATACTAGCCGCTGAGCACGCGAACGTGAATTCCTTGTAACAGCCTTAACTTCTACATTTTCCATCCGATTTTGACGAAATTTCTCAGACTGTTTCTGAGAGTAGTGGAAGCTCGTACTTAGAAGTTGATGTTTTGAGATTAACTACTATGCATCGGATCATCTTTACAACTCGGGTTAGGATACGAGGAAGCTATGTGCCACACCCACTTGGCAGACTTTTTTTTTGGTTAAGTGTAGCCCAGCTTCACCCCAGATCAATCGCATAAGGACGCCCAAGTCTTACTGTGGGGAGTCCTAACAATTAGTTGTAGAATCGATCCCTCGAAGGGGCGCCTTAGGAGTGTTCGTCCTGTATATTTCGTTTGCTCGCTATTCTTCTCTCTCGTTTCTTTCAAAATATTCAGTTTTTGGATATGAAAACAAGGTTTCAGGGAATCTCGAGTGTCCTGAATTCGATTCTGAGGTTAAAAACAACAAATTGCTAGCCAAAAGAAGCAAAAATGTGAAAAACACGAAAATGAGTTTCAAACCAAATTGGCATAGATGAACTCTTGGCGTAGGTGGTTGGTATTTAGTTGACATTCCGTTTTGAACTGTTGAATAACCAGCACATCAGCGTTCTAGGGAATTCAGGTTCCCGATTTCCCGGAGCTTTAAAAGGAAATTTGAACGAAGTCGCAAGTTCATTGTGGGATCAGCTGACGAGGCCGCAAGGCGTGACCGACTTCTCCTCCCGTCATCCGTTGACATCTTCGTAATCACGCGATTTTTCCTCCGTTCGTTTCTTTGATAAACTCGGAGGTTGACACCGCGAAAGGCTGGCGAGAGTCAAACCCGCCGTCTGTGAGTGACGCAGCCGGAATGTTGATGTATTTGAAATGGAGGATTTTGAGGCAGAATCGCTGTTCGAACAAAAAAATCCATGCAGTACGAGGTAATGAGCGAATTTCCAAAGCTATGGTTAAGAAAATCGAAGTATTCGCTATATGGGAGAGCAGTCAGCCTTGTGGGTGTGGCACATAGCACGAACCGTTGAAATTATACAATCTACCTCTTGGTTGAAAGTTTAAAAAAAACTCAAAAAATACTCTGCTCGTCACCACATAGAGAAGGTACTCGTAAATGGGGAATTCGCCTCAATTTTAGATCCTGGAATTTCAAGCCGAATCCTAGAACAGGGCCCTAGAATAATGTTTAACACCAGGAATACCCAAAGGAAAAAAATTACCGTAGAAGAAAATGCTTAAACAAGTGAAGCCTCAGTCAAAAAACGCCGCGAAAATCGAGTAAGGCTGAGGACTCCACACTTCGGGGTTCCTACTGCAGAACGACGCGGTAACTGACCGAATTCACTGCTGTGTTCTGGCGAAGAAAAGAAGTCTCAGCAAATAGTATCCAATAACGAGTACAGGTAGAGTTTTAGGCGCCCTCGTGACCATACGAAGCAATCCACTCGAATAATGTAATTCAAAGAACGGAAATAACTAATAGAGAAACTAAATAAGAGAAGATGAAGACTAATAATGCTTGATAAACTTATAGGTACTCAATAGGTACTAATAGGTAGAATCGTATTGTAAAATGCTGCAAATTATTACACAAAACTTTTAAATTTGTTTAATATAGATCACTCGTCTGCAAAGAACACGGCTTTGCCATTGTCACCACCTACCAACCATATTTTTGCTTCACAATCAAGGTTATTTTGAATAAATTACCGATTTCACACTCAAGTCAGAGAAATGAAGAGAAGAGTTGTCGTTCCCATGATTAGCAAATTTAATTACTGGTTGCTGAGGATGCGAAACTGAGTACAACTTGAAGAAAGGACCAACGATCGCATTTTGGTCAGCTCAAATTTGAACGGATATTAGGCCTCTTTTGCGATTCACACTCGTGTTTCTGATTAATCGTAATTCCAACCCTCTGGGTGGTCTCATTCGATTCTGAAAATTCAATTCCATTTTAAACTGTGAGAAAAAACTCCAGAAAAGAAAAAAACATTCCAAAAACGTCCATGCTAAATTTTTTGGTCCTTTGCAATTGCATTATTTTTCTTGAAAATTGTCGAGTTTTGGTCTCGTAATGTAATTGTCTCAATAGATTGTAGTATAGCATCTCAGAGATGGTGATCTCAGGGAAGGTGATCTCAGGGGGTGGGGATCTCAAGAGTTGTTGGTCTCGCAGGATTATAGTTCCCATTTAGTCTGTTTTATAGTATTCATCATGAAATAATCAGTTCCTATTTACAAACAGACGAGCTCACAATATCCTGGGCAACGCACGGGTGAAATCCGACTTCCGCATCCTTCATTTAGCAGGTTAGTGAGCACGTTCATCAAAATCGGTTCAGCCGTTTCAGAATTACCAAGGGTTGCGCTCTGTAGCTCATTCCCTTAGGGCCGGGGGTACAACACCCGTTTAAACGTCACTCATCGATTAAACTACTGTTTAAACGGAGAATGCAGTTTAGGGCTGGGGTACAAGTTCCTAAACTACGCTTTTAGTTCCTGATAAGAGCTAAACTAAGACTAAAGTTAAACGGTCGCTGATGGCCGTTTAAGCTGAGCTTAGTGGGTAATAACGAGAAATATTGTTACCAATGTGGTGAAGTATTTTGGTTGAGGTTGAATTTTATTAAATATATTGTAGTAGCTGCTCAACTATGTTACATTATTCACTGACGATTTTAGTGTAGAAGTTAGTATGTACAAATATTCATTAAATTTAAGGAATACCTAGTCGGAAAAAGCATTCAACAAATTGAACATTAAAATAGAAAAACATTCCAGCGTTTTATTCAAGTATCAATGAACTAAAGATAGTAATTTCAAGAACGGAATCAAGAGAGGTAAAGTCACAAAAATTATAAAAAAGGTACATTTGTGTATTTTTTGGAAAAAATATACAGAATATCTCAAAACATTATTGATTTGTGGTAGGTAAAGTCATTTAATAAATAGATATCACTCAGGTCCTTCACTCAGTTACACAATAATTGATACCTACAGAATAATATTGTATTGATAAAATAAAATGGGAAAGTAGGAGGAAGCGACCATTAGGAATAGGGCAGCACCCTACGTAGGAGACGTATCTTCAGTTGAACATGGTAATCACCTGAAAATAAAGGAATGGGGGGTGATGAAAAGAGTTGTGAAGTAGGTAAGTAACTATGAAGAAGACGTGAGAAAGTACTTAAAAGAATGCATCTATAGTATTACGAGCAATTTGAGCTACATGAGTTGCTGTAGGTACCTACTTGCTGGTTTTGTAGGAGTGCTTTTTGGTAATACATTCTATCAGGTATTCTACCGATCGTTATGATTATTTACGTACATCAACCAATATTCGGAACAAAGTTGCTTGCTAGTGAAAGAAATAGTAGTTATCACTACTCACTTTCACATTATCGTCGGGAGTATTCGGCATGCAAAATTTCTTTTAATGATAAGAAATAGGATAAAATTAATATGTCGAAAGTACTCACCACATCTTCGAAAAACCGGTTCTTGGACGGGAAGACTCTTTCTTGAATAACCGATTTTTGGGTCGATCATGAAAGTTAATACGTCGTTTTCATCGTTGGTTTGTTTTTATTTATTTTCCGACACTCCTTTCTTTCACCACTAGTGTATTACAATAAATAGAAACGCTAAAATGAAGGTTTTTGAGCCGATTGAAGTAAAAGTCGTCCGCACTTTTATTCTAGCAAAACTCACATTGAGGTTTTAGGTTATCCTGATTAACGTGAAGTTGATGTTTATTCCAACTTCTGCCTTGAAATTCATCAAAAATTTGCAGTTACGAACATGGAACAGCATGGAACCTTTATAGTTCCATGCCGTTTTGTTCTCTTCCTCTTCGTCTTCGTCGTCTCTGGATTCCTAAACTCCAGTTTCTTAAACCGAGCTGATAAGGACTTGTACACCCGCCAAACGGGATCTGTAGTTTAAACGGTGTTTCAAAATTAAGCTAAGCTTAGCTATGTCCCCGTTTAAACGATGACTTGTACCCCTGGCCCTTAGTTAGCCGTTTTTGAACAGAAGGACAGTTGACTTCGTTACCCCCCACAGCGTACCTTGGGTACACCGTCGAACTCACTGCCCGCCCCTCCTCGTCCTCATCTGGATGCGAGAGACGTCCAAGTGGTGGCGGGGCAGACGTACGAGGAGGCGGTGGACGTTTGGTTTCGGGATTGATCCCCGAGCGGAGCCCCCTCGAGGAATGTCGCACCCACCCAAGTCCCCTCCGAGTGATCGTGATTTTTCGGACTCCGGCCCACTTGTCTCCTCCTCCTCCGACGCTCGCTCGAATCTCGGAGGCGTCTCCGCCGGGGAGACCTCAACGCGGAGCTCGATCGAGTCGCCAGAGCCGACTGAATAACAATACCATACCAGTACCAGTACCATACCAGTACCATACCATACCATTACCATACCAGTACCATACCACACCAGTACCAATACCACACCAGTACCATACCAGTACAGTACCACACCAGTACCAATACCACACCAGTACCATACCATTACCAGTACCAATACCACACCAGTACCATACCATTACCAGTACCTTTACCATACCAGTACCACACCAGTATCATACCAGCACCCTACCAGTACCAGTACCAATACCATTACCAGTACCAAACCAGTATTAATACTAGTACCATACCAGTACCTTTACCATACCAGTACCACACCAGTACCATACCATTACCAGTACCTTTACCATACCAGTACCACACCAGTACCAATACCACACCAGTACCTTTACGTGTTTCTGATTTATCGTTTGACCGACCCTTAAGTTCTCATTGAGAGCGAACGGTAGGTCCTACAGAGCTCTGGGTGGTCTCATTCGATTCTAAAATTTTAATACTATTTTAAGTTGATGAAAAAACAATACCTCCATATCAAAAGATTTGAGTTAGGGCGAAAATGTTAGTCCTTATTTTTCACCACTTAGAAGTGAATGACATCAGCCAAAATCTTCGGGGCACAACTAGACCCCAAATGGAGCCTACACACCAAATTTCATCAAAATCGGTCCATGCTAAGTGGCAAAAGTGCCGAGTACGGCGGACGGACAGCCAAATTTTTATTCGATTTTTGGATTCTACGTACCTTGAAACGTAAACCATCAAATTTTGAGGGGGTTAACATTTTTTTTCTTGGTCGATTCCAAAGGTTCATTATTGAAGATAATAAATCAAAATTTCCGCTCGCATTTTACGTTTTAGACCTTCCTGAACAATGTCGGTTTCATGTCTGTCTGTCTGTTATGAAATCCCCATCATTTCTGTCTCTTATGAAAATTTCATCGATGAAATTTTGATGATACTGCCGCTTTACCCACAATAATATCGCTTTCAGACTGATAGTGGTGCGCATGCGCACACGTAAATTTCCTTGTAACAGTCATAACTTCTACATTAAGGTATATAATTTTGAATAATGAACCTTTGGAATTGACCAAGAAAAGAAAATTTAAACCTCCACCCCCTCAAAATTTGTTTGAGGCACGTAGAATCCAAAAATCGAATAGAAATTTTGCCGTCCGTTCGCCGTACATACCTTGTTACCACGGACCGATTTTGATGAAATTTGGCTCCATTTGGGGTCCAGTTGTGCCCCGAAGCTTCTGGTTGATGTCAGTCACTTCTAAGGGGGTAAAAACAAGGGCTAAAATTTTCAAAACACACTAGCTCATAAAATTTTGATATTAAGGTATTGGTTTTTCATCAATTTGAAATAGTTTAGAATTTTTAGAGTCGAGAGACCTTGCAAAACGCAAAACACCGTAGGTATTTTTGTAAAATAAGTTCTCTGATAAATTTTTCCGAAATTTTCTTTCTGAATGATCAAACAGAACTCAAAATTACGAATCCAACCATACAAAACCAAAAAATCGACAAAAATGTGCCCTAGGGCCCACTTAACTTTGGACGGCAGTGTAGGACCGACCGTTCGCTCCCCACTTGAGGGTTGGACTTACGACAAATCAGAAACACGAGTGTGAATCGCAAAAGAGGCCTAATCTCCGTTCAAATTTTAGCTGACTAAAATCCGTTTCTTCAATTCAAGTTGTACTCAGTTTTGCTTCCTTAGCAACCAGTAATCAAATTTCCTACTGAAGGCACCCACAACTCTTAATTTCTTCAAATTAAACTTGATTTTGAAGTGAAAATCTGGTTAAGTAGCGACAATAGCGAAGCTGTGTTCTTTGCAGGCGAGTGATCTATAAAGAAAAATAATAAACCCTTGTGTAATAATTTGGAGCGTTTTTCTGTGTTGAGCGATGTCCTGCTCCACTTCTGATCAATTTCATAAGGACGACCAAGTCCTACTGAGGAACCTCTTAGAAAAATGGAGCGGGGGTGAAGGCTGAGGTAACATCACCTGGCCTTTTTTCTCGTAGTTTACGATGTACACAGACTGTAAATAGTCTGAAGAATGGAAATTATCAACGCAGATTTATCTCGAGCTCGAATCCCGGGTGTTTTGTACTTCAACGGTGACTCTCATAATACGAACCAATTCCGATTATCTTCAGTCGTTTGATAGTTGGGAATGTTTATAGGGCTGTTGATGCTGAGGCAGTAAAACCCGTGTTCTCACGCCCGACGTGCTCGACTTTGTTTCGCCTGTCGTCACTTTAACGGACCATTTTTTTAATGTACCTACAGGCTGTAAAAAGTCCCATTCATGCAGCATGAAGAATGAGCGAATTTTCTGTAGCAAGTATCTCTCCAAGGGGGCTGTACTTACTTGTACTCACCTCTTCAACGCTCTCAATTGGCCATCTTGCTGATCTGATTGAATACCAAGTTGGCCGATAGAATGCGCTCGGAGTTGCAATGCCTTCTCAATAGCCGGTGAGGCTGAAGACTATTGCTATTATCCGCGATAGTCAATAATCGATTATTTTCGGTATCAAACCTAACCTTCTCAGCTGACCTGATCAGCTGGTCGTGAAGGGGCGCCATTTCGATTCTCAGTCCGGCTAGGTCATTCTGTTTACATTGCCTAATTCTTGGTATGCAAACAAAATGATGGTGGTAAATTCATTATTTTCTTCTATTCTTTTAAAGCAATTATGTAATCGTAAGTAGTGATCAGATAGCGAACAGTTGAAAGAGACTCTGAGGGGTCTTGATACTATTCAAGAACAGGGACATGCAAGGTCCAACTGTCATGCTGACACAAACATCAGTGTGAATTAACCCTAGGATGGCACACCTATTTTTCGCATACATAAACGGCACACTGGGGTCAATTCTGAACCCGAAATTTAAATCCCTCTAATTTAAATTTAAGACAGAAATTTAAATTTGTTTTCAGGTTGTAAAAATCTATTGATAGCCTGTTTGTTAAAATATATACAAAAAAAGTTTAAACCAGGAACAAATTTCGGTTTTGAATATGGTTTCGTAAAAAGTCAATAACAATATGGGAATAAATAAAATTTCTAAAATTTGAAATTATATTTTGTTGGAGGTTTTTTTTTAATAGATTACACTATCAGCTTTCCAAATTGACAATATTTGGAATCAAATATAAAAAAAAATCATTTAATAATTCTATGGAATAGTTTCAATAATAGATCAGCTCAAAGATGGCCCTTTTTTGAGTTTGACTGACGACTTTCACCAGCACTTTCATTTCTCTGCTCTTCAAAAAAATTGTATTATCACTCCTGTATTATTGTGAATTTTTATAGTATACTTGCTTTGGCTCAAAGTAGGGGCTTCTCACGGTAAATGGAAAAACAAGAAATTTAGAAATCAATATACTTACGTATGTATAAATCTTGGCACACCTATTTTTCGCATACATAAACGGCACACTGGGGTCAATTCTGAACCCAAAATTTAAAAGACAAAAGAATGGCTAGAATTACTTACTTGGGAAGAAATTCCAGAAAGTCACACGGGGGTCAAATAGTCCCCCACACAAAAAAAGTCAACCGTTTACAGCACACTGGGTTCAGATGTGGCCCATAGCACGTTTGCAAGTTAACTGCACGAAATCTAGCGAGTTACTGACCTTAACCACTGACAAAGGGGCTGCTAACTTTATTTACAAAATATCTCTGTTCGAAGAAAAAAAATTTTTTTTAAAAAGAAACACGGCCAAATGAAAATCGTAGGGTCACGAATGACCCCGGTGTGTCATCCTAGGGCTAAAAACTCTCGAAATAAATTTTTCAGAATGAAAATCGGAATATTTATTCGCCACATTGAACTAATTTATTACTACTTGGATACCTATTTACATGGAGAACGGGTAAATAAAATAAATAAATAGGTATGGTATTACTGCATTTTTTGGGTCTCAAATATAATAACTACCGATTTTGCAGTGGCTTTCTATCTACTTGTTCATTGTTTGTCCTACAACATATCTCTATAGTTTGGAGATAGTTTGTTTCTACGTACCACGGACGTACAGACTAGCACAAACAAGGAAGTACAGATCAATCCTACTGGGATTGATACACGAACTTGTAGACGCAACAACTTAATGCAGACATCCATAATGAACCAAATACCTACCATTGTGAGAAAAGAAGGTAATTTGGTTTATTATTTTCAATAATGAACCTTTGGAATCGACCAAGAAAATTTTTTTTTAACACCCCCTCAAAATTTGATGGTTTACGTTTCAAGGTACGTAGAATCCAAAAATCGAATAAAAATTTGGCCGTCCGTCCGCCGTACGCGGCACTTTACCCACTTAGCATTGACCGATTTTGATGAAATTTGGTATGTAGGCTCCATTTGGGGTCTAGTTGTGCCCCGAAGATTTTGGTTGATGTAGGTCACTTCTAAGGGTTCCAAAATCAATTTTGAAATTTTGAAAACGCCCTAACTCAACAAATTTTGATATAAAGGTATTGGTTTCCTTCAATTTAATATTCTATGGAATGTTTTGAATTTTTTGAGACAACCCGGAGCTCTGTAGGACAAACCGATCGCTCACTACGAGAATTTAAAGTTTGGACGTACGATAAATCAGAAACACGAGTGTGAATCGGAAAAGAGGCCTAACCTCCGTTCAAATTAAAGCTGACCGAAATGCAATCGGTGTTTTTCTTCATGGTGGAAGGTTGGTGGCTTTGCAGACGAGTGATCTATGTAGAAAAATAAAAAATAATAAACCATTGTGTAATAATTTGCAGCGTTTTTTCAAAGGTAAACTTTGTAACTATTGTAAGAACTTCTTGAAACCCTCAATGGTACCTACTTACGTGAGCTGACTCCCATCGTCTGTTTATTGTAGATCTGTAGTTAGGTGTGTTCATAGGTAATGGAATAATGTACTACATTAAATGAAAAACACGGAATTCATTCAGAAATTTCATTGTACATTGAAACAATTTAAAATTCGCACAGAATTAACAATAGGTGGTGCCTACACCATGAACTTGATGTGAAGATTACAGAATTTTCGTGACGAGCAGTTGGTTTCGAAAGGTGAACAACATGATACTTCCCGGAGAAACAAATACCTAACTGATGAAAAAGAAAACTGTTTTACAAATGAAAGGTAAAATTGAGAACCACGACTTGGGATACGAGAGTCGAACGACAACACAAGTGGAACTAGATAATTTGAAACTGGTTATAAAAATGTCAGTTTATCGAAAATCATGGTTGTCAGGAATGCCGGGAAGCAGCGACGCCCAAAGGCCGATATTCTTCTTTTTTCGGAACGTTCTCTTATCTTTCCCCACATTTTGTAATAACTTTTGGCAAACCAAAAAATTAATTACCGCTTCCGGGACGGGAAGAGCACTAATAACCGCACAGATTGGCTTAATGAAAAACCTTCCATACAATCTATGTTTACAACTGATATCAAAGCAAAGCACAATGGCCGCCTTTGAGCGTGACACGAATAACTGTTCGATTAGTCGAAGAGTAACGTCACTCGGATAACAGCAATTGGTAGTTTCACCGTGACGTCACACATCATCGATGTATCGACTGTTTCGATCGATTATTCGACTTCTGCTCAGAGGCGGACATCTTGTGGCGCTGGTTGCAAACAATGATTGTATGAAACAAGGATTTTCATTATGCCAATTTGTGCAGTTTTTAGTCGCTCTTTCTGTCCTGGAAGCGGTATTTCATTTATTGGTTTGCCAAAAGTCATCACTAACAGTTTGGAAAGACAAGAGAACTTTCTGAAAAAAGGAGAGCAAGGTGGCTGGTAAGGATCAATTGTGATTTGAGAGGGTGGCAACTGTCAGCAGCACAACGCTAGTTTGTTCTCGGCATTTCATCCAATAAATCCATCAGATTTTAATATTGACATAAAACTATACTCATAAATATTTTCTTATTGTTTCAGGTGAGTCGTTCAGCATTAACTTGGTTGGCTCCTGCTTTCTGTAAGTAGATTGCTCGTAGACGAGGTTAACGGATTTTCGTAACGTAGCAACCAGGACGCTATTTCACATAACATACCGATATACTCGTGTGCGTCTGGTTGAAGATGCCATTATAGTTCGAATGCCATTATAGTTTGAATGAACGCTACTGACGTAACATTACAGGGAAGAAATTTGTGTTTAAATGCAAATAAAAAGTCAATTTTTTAACGAAATCTTCGTTTACTCCGCCGCTCCTCCCCTTCATCCATCCCCGCAGTCTCCCCGTCAAAACGTCGATTTCGTTTTAAAACATTCACGTTTTTCCGCGTTCAAACATAAATTTCTCCCCTAATTTCGATTGTAACAATTTTTTTTATTATACCATTGAAATGCTGAAATCTTTGCGCAGATTTTGGTGTTGAGGTACGTGAAAAATTATGCGTAAGAAAACCCCTAACAACCAAAAGAAGAAAACAATTCGCCAATTTGACAAAAATGACTTTACGAGTTGATTTTTCACTCATCAGGACCCCACAAATAGTTTTGTGTAGGCACTAAATAGATGGAAAATTTGACGCCCTTTCCAAAAGTGTCCTTATTTTCACATGTTTACGTTAAATTGAGTTGTTATGGTCATTTTATTGATATAAAACACCAACACTAAAAAAAACCTTGAAATTAAGAAAAATTTGAAAACCAAGGGATAAAAAACTAAATTGCTAGGAGACATTTTCTTACTTGAAATAGTTGTAGAATCGACTCTTGAAGTTTTCCGGTCCTTAACATGGGACACCCTGTGTAGACCGTATACCTAACAATCATATCGACACCTTAAAGCACAACGGCGCTGTGTCCAAACACGGAGTTTTGAGAAAAACTCAAAAGATGTTATCACCAGTGCACAATTCCTAAAATAATGGCTTATTACACCAAACTCCTTAACTTATTCAAGAAATTTTCGAGCTATAATCGTCAAGAAGGTCAATAATAGTTTTGTTAAATTTGATTTTTCTGAAGTTGAAAGAAAATTTAAAATGTGGAAGATGGAGCACCTTTGTGCTTTAAGGTATCGATATATTTCCTCACTATAATTTTTTTTCTCCTTTTTTTTCTTTTGTTTACTCCTTTTGCTTTCTTTTGAATATTTTCCTTCTTGCGTCTCAGAGTGTGATTTACTGCACGAAAAACGTTTAATTATTATTAAAAATGATTTAATCCGCAACACAAGACAAAATCACGTCAGGTAGGAAGCTTTTTCTCAGGACCGTTTCTTCAAGATCCAGATATGAACCCAAAAAGTGGGAGTTTAGGATATTTCATTTTGTCACCGCGCTAGGGACTACTCGAATTACTCTCCAGTTTTCTTGGGTGATATCCGAATACAAATGCGTCACTTCACGCTTCCACAACTGGCAGGATGATTCATCGGCTCCAGACATGAAACTACGAACGACTGACTCTAACGACGTTAATCTCATTTCTCGGTGGGACCTCGTTGGTAAATTGACCGCCGCAAAAAAGAGCAGGACGTATCTGGTAAAACCAAAAAAAAAAGTGCCGAGTGGGTTCGGTGGGTCTTCCGTAAAAATTAGTCGAAATCCGAATGAATGAAATAAAGAAAAAAAACATGTTTATTAGAATAGATTATGAACATAATCTAATACTTGAGGTACTGGGCATGAATACAACTACAGGCCTTTTGCCCGTCTGTCGGGGTTGGTCTGAGACGTGGTCAGCTGAAACTGCACCTGCTGTATGCGCAAAATATGGATTCAGGGAAACCCCGAATGTGGTACTTAAAATTTCCATTATTTTTAACGCTGATTCTCGTGTTGCCATTTTTTCATTTGACCCGTTTTTAGCGGAATAATGACCAAAATTTGATTTTCATGTCAATTTTTCCATCCAAGCGCTTATTTTTAGATGTTTATTGGGATTCATTTTCAAGGTTTGGTTGAAAAATGTAAAAATGGGAGATTAAAACCGTTTTCAGTAATCAAGTGAAAAATTGTCTTACTTATAAGAGTTGAAGAAGGCATGGAAGATTATTTTTTCACACTAAATAACCAATTTTCGGTCATTATTCCGCTGAAACAGAGGCCAATAACAAAATGGATGGCATCACGAGAATCAGCTTTAAAAAATAATGGAAATTCATGTACCAAACTTGGAGTTTTCTAGAATCCATATTTTGCGCTATTGGTAGTTAGGCAACCTTTGTGCCAAAAAACGTGCGTTTGTGGGCATTATCTTGTGTATTCTGCCCAGGCCTTAGTTCACAACCGATTTTCGTGGTTCCTATTTGTTCGACGCGGAAAACTATCTAGTTGTGCACTACGGCGCCGGAATTTCGAATTTTGCTTTTTAATGGGGGGAAAGGGGGGGGGGGTTAATGCTCAAAAAACGTGAGTTTGCGGGCATAATCCTGTAAAATCTGCCCAGGCCTCAATTTCCAACCGTTTTGAGTGTTTATTTTTTTGTTCCACTCATAAATTTTCAAAATTGCTCACTATTACACCAGCGTATCAAAAGTCGCAGGAGGAGGGGGTGAGTGGGGGGATAATATTCACAAAATATCCGATTGTTCAATATTTCGGTTCCTTTATAGCTTACTAATTGTATCCAAGCTTTGAAATTGAGGAAAAATTCTCATTATACCTCCGGATTTTCATGAATTATTCTCTGTACCATCATGGAACTAATAGTGGTGCCACCATGGTGCCAGGTCACCATAAACCGCATATTTCGTGGGTTTAAAAAATTTTTTAAATTGTGTTTCACCTTGAATACGGAAATGAACTTCGACGGACTGCCTACCAAAACAAATATATGAAATTTCAACGTGACGAAGTATTACCGCTTTGTTGCCGGACTGGCACCATTGGTGGGGTGGGGGGGGGGGGGTGAACTCGATTTCGCATGTTGGGAGTCGTAGATCATTGTTTTTAAAATGCTCTTCAAATTCGAGGCTCCCGTGCCGCTAGAAATGTTATAGTGGATAATGATGAAGAGGTGGGGAGGGGGGGATCACTATTTCTTTCCTAAAATGCTTAATAAATTACATCGAGTGAACAGTTTTTTCGCTTACCAACGGGTATTAATTGACCTAATGCTTATCCAATGGGACGTCCCCTGGAATGCATGCATTACTAAACAATATGTTTAAAAAATGCTTTAGAAAAAAGATTTTGTTTTGTTCGTTCGAAAAAAATCATTTCTAAAAGGGAATAAGTGTGGATTAGGTGGTATCAGTTGGTACTTGCGCGACGATTTGACTTTTGGATCGGGTGAGCATGTTACGTCGATACTCCCCGGTGTCTACCCTTTGCCCAAAACTAATCAGCCGAAGATTGGGAAAGGGGATCCTCGTCTACGAGAGACCCTCATAAGGGTGTTGGGTTGCGACGAGACCATCCTGCGCAGACCACCCTCAAGGTTGGTGCGATAGATTGCGAAGCCCGAAAAAAAGGGGAAAAAATGAACCGAGTTCCGCGGAGACCACAACCCCGTAACAATCCGACAATTATGACCTCCTCGTTTCGTCTTCGATATCACTCACAAATCCGACTTTCCGTCGGGGGTTTCGATTCTTTCTTTTCGCCATTAGACCAGCGGTTTTCAACGTGGGAGGTACCCCGACTGGGGAGATATGAGATTTCAAGGAGAGGCCGTGACAACCTTGAGTGATTAGAAGACAAGCCAGTAATCAGAGATGGCCCGTAATTAACTATTTTTACAACAAACTACTTGTTGGAGTTTACTCCAATATATTGTTATGATTGTTGTGAGTCGTATGATGATGATTTGTTAGTTACTGAATTTAAAAACACTACTTGAAATTATATGAATAGATATTGTAATAATTGTGATTTCACTCTTTTTGTTTAACGATTTGATGAGTTTGGCTGCCAAATCGCAAAAAGTGGTTCTTCGAACGACGAATCGGTGGAAAGAAAGGAGCGAATGAATTAGAATGGAAAAGAATCGAAGAATAGAAAAGAGAAGAGAACGAAATAGAGAAAGAATTAATAGAATGAACATTTTGGATGAAGAAATTTATAAGATTGAGGAGAAATACCACAAGGAACACATGGAGATAGAGGAAAGGGAAAAAGAAATGGAATTCCGACGAAAATTTGAAATGAAGAGATTAGAACAAGAAAGGAAATATTTAGCCTTGGGATGCTTTTCAGCCTCTTCACCAAGTAGTATTGTTTACTCAAGTCATCGATCAGGGAAATTCTGGGGAGAGGACAGCGAAAAGGTTGGACGAAAGTTACCTGAAGAGAAAATAGCAGGATGAATGAATGAATGAAGTTTTTTATTGAACAAAACCAATAATGGTATTTCAATAGTCACATTTCGGTAGGTACAATAGGTAAATTTAAGTATTGATGCAACAAGATGTGAACAGAATAACCAGGTAAATAGGTACATTAAACAATTTTTCGAGTGACTACGAGAATAAAAACTGAGAAGTAACAAATTTCAAATTCAACAGTAATTACATATTAAAAAATTAACACTCATATAAAATATATTACTTTACAAACACAGTCAAATTAAAAATGCACCTAATCCTAACATCAAAATACAGTTACACTATTATCACAGAAAAATATCACTACCAGAACTAACCTAGTATAATAAAATTAAGCATGATTGAACAGAGTACTTTTATAAAACTTCCTCCGTCCGATGCACGTCATAAATATTAGGTAGATCATATAGTTTAAAATTTAGTAATTTTGTCAAAGTATTCATCTAGGTCATACGGCGCCATGCTCAAAAGAATACCCTTACAAGCAGCTTTAAAAATACTCAAATTTCCCAAATTTTGAATTTTATAAGGATTTTATTAAACCATATTGGCCCCCAGCAACCAATAGAGTTTCAGGGATTGAAGAGGTGAGTGAGAAAAAGAAGGCTGATACGAATAATGAAGAGAATGAAAAGGTAAGGAGCATCGATGATGTATCATCGGGTGGAGAAGAAAAAGGGGAGAACAGAAAATTCAACCAGAAAGACATCGCAGCTACGCAAGGGGTTCTGAAGATGAAAAAGAAAGAGGAAGATCGAATGAAAGTGGAAGAAGAAGGAAGGCTTAGGAAGGAAGAAGGAAATGAGAAAATACTGGTACAGATCCGAAAAAGGAAATAAGATAAAAAGCAGCAAGAAAAAGAGAAGAAGGAACAACTGAAAGCTGAAGGGACAGCTGAAAAACTCGCAACTAAATTGATGAGGGACATGCCCAAAGTGATGAAGAACGATTTGACTGGATATCAACGATTAATCTTGAAAAAACAGAAATACAGGAAAGGATGAACGAAAAAATATGGATGAACCGAAGTAACAAAACCAAACGAGATGCAAGAAAGTCAGAAACAGAGAAGAAAAGCATACGAAGGGGAACGTCTCACGCCGATTTCGCAGAAAAGTTAGCCATTCCTATCAAACGAGTGAGCGACCTCCTAAATAACCGATCGAAATTTAGAAAGGAACAAAAAATTGATCGTGCTAAACTGAAAGCGGAGACCAAATTGCACTGTATTCAATCCATTCAAGAGAAAGATTGGACGATCCTCCCAACGAGAAAGCTTACCTTCTGGGCAGAGAATATTTACCAATTTGACTACAAACGAATTGGTGTGAGGAGGTACCGAAAAAGGAAGAAGAAAATTAACATGAAGAACATCGTGGGGGTTGGAGTATGTTGGAGTTTCTCCAATATGTTGTTATGATTGTTGTGAGTCGTATGATGATGATTTGTTAGTTACTGAATTTAAAAATACTACTTGAAATTATATGAATAGAAATTGTAATAATTGTGATTTCACTCTTTATGTTAACGATTTGATGAGTTTGGCTGCCAAATCGCAACACTACTATTCAAAAATTGATCAATATCGCATTGGAAAACTCGTATGTTGAAAATTATAGAAATCCGTCATTAAAACCGCTGAACGGTTTGTATATTTTTCTAGACAGGGTATTCGGTATAAGAAAGACGTCACTGTGGGGATCTATTCTGGGACTTGGGCTTCCTTATTCGATTAATCAGGGGCGAAGGAGGACAACAGTCATCGAAGAAAAAAATAATCACGCACCAATTCATTTTAGACCATTCTGAATCCTAATCCGTGAAAAATTTTGGTTTATTATTCGCCATAATGAACCATTGGAATCGAACAAGAAAAAAAATTTCAACTCCCCCCCCCCCCCCCCCTCAAAATTTGTTGGTTTACGTTTCAAGGAACGTAGAATCCGAAAATCGAATGAAATTTTGGTCGTCCGTCCGCCGTACGCGGCACTTTCCTTAGTTTCCATGGACCAATTTTGATGAAATTTGGTATATGGGCTCCATTTGGGGTCTAGTTATGCACCGAAGCTTAGGGTTGATTTCAGTCACTTCTAAGGGTTGAAATTTTGAAAACGCCCTAGCTCAAAAAATTTCGATATAAAGGTATTGTTTTTTCATCAATTCAAGATAGTGTTGAATTTTTAGATCTAATAAGGCCACCCGGATCTCTGTAGGACTAACCGGTCGCTCCCTATGAGAACATAAAGGTTGGACGATTAAACAGAAACACGAGTGTGAATCGCAAAAGAGGCCTAATCTTCGTTCAAATTTTAGCTGACCAAAATGCGATCGCTGTAGGTACGTGGTAGGTAGGTAGTATCTAAGGTTGGTAGCTGGTGACAATGGCAAAGCAGAGTTCTTGGCAGGCGAGTAATCTATATAGAAATAATAAACCTTTGTGTATTAATTTGCAGCTTTTTGGTTTATTATTTTCAATAATGAACCTTTGGAATCGACCAAGAAAATAAAAATTTTAACACCCCCTCAAAATTTGATGGTTTACGTTTCAAGGTACGTAGAATCCAAAAATCGAATAAAAATTTGGCCGTCCGTCCGCCGTACGCCGTACGCCGTACGCCGTCCGCCGTACGCCGTACGCGGCACTTTTGCCACTTAGCATTGACCGATTTTGATGAAATTTGGTATGTAGGCTCCATTTGGGGTCTAGTTGTGCCCCGAAGCTTTTGGTTGAGGTAGGTCACTTCTAAGGGTTCCAAAATCAATTTTGAAATTTTGAAAACGCCCTAACTCAAAAAATTCCGATATAAAGGTATTGTTTTTCCTTCAATTTAAGATTCTATAGAATTTTTAGAATTTTTTGAGACCACGTGGAGCTCTGTAGGACAAACCGTTCGCTTCCTACGAAAATTTAAGTGTTTATTTTGAAATATATATATATATATATATATATATATATATATATATATATATATATATATATATATATATATATATATATATATATATATATATATATATATAAATCAAAACACGAGTGTGAATCGCAAAAGAGGCCTAATCTCCGTTCAAATTAGAGCTGATCGAAACGTAATCGATATTTGGTGATTTTGATTTTTTAAAAATTTTTTTTTGATTTTTTTTTTTTTTTCCTTCATATTGGATGGTTGGTGATTTTTTAGACGAGTGTTTTTTCTTCTCTTCATATTGGATGGTTGGTGATTTTGTAGAGGAGTGATCTATATAGAAAAATAATAAACCATTGTGTAATAATTTGCAGCGTTTTCAATCGGACCCAAAAGGTGATCTTTTCCGTCGAACAGGATGTCTGAAAGGACTCGCTGAGATCTTTCCCCTGCAGAACTATTGAACGGCGTCCTGTGGCTCATCGAACAAGTCGGAGCAATTCGCTTTTTGAATTCCAGTTCGGAAATTTGTCTGCCAGTTGTTTTGTACATTTGCCACGCGTTGTTGATGCTTGTATCAACCAGCCACTGCAGAATCACCGAATAGCATTTTTTTGAACGAATGGCAATGCAATATTTGTTCACCTCCCTGGTCCATTTAGTCTGGTCCACCCATATTCGTGGTAGATACTGCAATTACGTACTGTAGAGTACACATTATTAGCAAGATATTTTCACACACATAAATATGTAAAACTCACGAGCACATAAAACTTCTATCACGGTTTTTATATTTTGCAAGAGATTTTCACTCACGAGCACATAAAACTTTTATCACAGTTTTTTTATTCTCACACTCGCAAGATATATAAAACTCGCGAGCTCATAGAACTTTCATCACGGTTTTCATATTTTGCAAGAGATTTCCACTCACGCATGGTATATAAAACTCGCGAGCACATAATCTCAAAATCATAATTTTTAAAATGATTTTCAGTGGAAATCGTAAAAAAATACGATTTTTAGCGTAAATTACGTAGTAGTTTCTAAACTGTTGGTCGTAGCGACCTGGGGGTGGTCTCAATCGATTCTGCGTGAAAAATCCTATAAGAATTGACGAGCTTTTCGAATTTTAGTTGATTGTTTTGACAATTTTGGGGAATAAATATGTCCAGATTTCGGGAGAAAATAAAAAAAAGTATGATTTTCAGGGAAAATCGATTTTTAGGGAAATCATAGAAAAAATCATAAAATCGTATTCAAAATACGAATAAGGGGGAAAATCGTATTTTAAGTTAGAATATTATAGTGTGTATTGTTTATAGTGTGTATTCGTAGTCATAATCATAAAATTGCAGATATGATTTGTATTCTTAATATTATTTATGAATAAGAATTCGCCCATCTCTGACACTCGCCAGATGTATAAAACTCACGAGCTCATAAAACTTACATCACGGTTTTTATATTTTGCAACATATGTTCACACTCGCCAGATATATAAAATTCACCAGCACATAAAACTTTTATCACGGTTTTTCTATTCTCACACTCGCCAGATATATAAAACTCGCGAGAACATAAAACTCTATCACGGTTTTTATATTCTGGAAGGTCTGAACGGAACTTGTAAGTGGGTATTTTTCCCAGTTGAAAATCGTCCTGCTCCAGGAAATCCGGACTGAAGGACATCCTTGAAAATGAAATGAATTTAGTGCTGTCGTAGTAGGTGGTTATTGAAAAAAGGAATACCATATCATGCATATAAATATATCCACATACGCTTGAAAAACTTCGCGAAACGTTTTAGAATGTTCTGAAATTGATTTTCATGAAGATTTGTTTTCAAATACTTGACTCTAAAATTTAGGATAGAACCCATCAATTAGCTCGATATTCAGGATGGTGATGGGAAACGTCTGTCGGAAGTGGCTGTGAAGACTCAGAATTACAGGTCGTTGTACTGCCCATTTCTCCTGTACGTGTCGAGGAAGCTTTGAATGAAGGGCCTTGTTACTCGGTCTAAAAGGGCTGCACTTGAATGAGGAGTTGAAGCTGTTAACCCTTCAGACGTCAGTTCCTTCCTCTCCTCCCGGCTCTGAGATGACAGTTTCCTGCCCCGTGTGTCGACAAGCTGTTTAATGTAAACTTGAAATCCAAATTATAAATATTATGAGGGGGATTCTTCTTGTGTCAAACCGTTTTTAAACCACCTCCGATGACGGGATATACGCGCGCGCATTTCAACTTTAATGTATCCACACCTTCGTCGTAATTTTCTTTGTCTCATTAGGGATGTCAGATTCTTCAAAATTTATAAATTTAAATCGTATTATTTTAGGAAAGAATCTAACAAAATCATACAGATTTTATTCAAAATAATACATTTTTTTCCAAAAATCTATACTTTTCCAAGCAAAAGTCAGACCTAATTACCAAAAACTAACTTTTAAGCCTATAGAAAAAATACTTAAATTACATTAGGTTTCAAAAACTATCTTTCATATTGACTTCTTTTTGCTGAAATGAATTGTCTCTCACTTATATGACGTAATTGACAACCAACTAATTTTTCTTCATGAGCCTCCCATAAATTATATAAAAAGGAATGAATTGAATGATGAATTATATTACGATGTAATACTAGAAACAAACCAGTAGGTATTTTTTCAGGGACTGTCGCCAGTACCTATAAAGTGACATGCAGACTACTAGTGATAAGCAATGATCTTCATGTATTTTCCATTTCCATTGTATTAGTAATGGTTATTGGTTAAAGTGATTGTTATTGATACATAATTATTTATTTTCCTCAATCAGCCGCTGAAAAGTAGTAGGTAGTTTTCTTTCACAAAATCGATTTTTTTAAATCGTTACCTTTTGTGACCCTTACTTCTCATGTCTCCCGATTCTTTTATTCATGTGCCTAGCTCTCTTCATTTAGTTTCACTTAAATATGCTCCATTTCGTATTTATAAATTTTCATCACCTTGCAAACTAAAATGTGTTTATCAGAACCCACACCTACTATTATTCAGCAAAAGTTCAAGGAGACAATATTCCGGCTACTAAACGAAATAGCGATTTGCTAATTTTAATATTTCGATAGTAACAATGTAAAACCGCGTAAGTTGAAGAAACGAAATTTTTCAGGAGACGTAAAAAACGTCTATTTTTAAGTCATTTAGATGTTTTTTACGTCTTCTGAAAAATGTAATTTTGGTTTATTATTTTCAATAATAAACCTTTGGAATCGACCAAGAAAAAAAAAATTTTTAACACCCCCTCAAAATTTGATGGTTTACGTTTCAAGGTACGTAGAATCCAAAAATCGAATGAAAATTTGGCCGTCCGTCCGCCGTACGCCGTACGCCGTCCGCCGTACGCGGCACTTTTGCCACTTAGCACTGACCGATTTTGATGAAATTTGTTATGTAGGCTCCATTTGGGGTCTAGTTGTGCCCCGAAGATTTTGGTTGATGTAGGTTGAATGAAAAAATGAATTTTGAAATTTTGAAAACGCCCTAACTCAAACAATTTCGATATAAAGGTATTGGTTTTCCTTCAATTTAAGATTCTATAGAATTTTTAGAATTTTTTGAGACCAACCGGAGCTCTGTAGGACAAACCGTTCGCTCACTACGAGAATTTAAAGTTTGGACGTACGATAAATCAGAAACACGAGCGTGAATCGCAAAAGAGGCCTAATCTCCGTTCAAATTTTAGCTGACCGAAATTCGATCGATGTTTTTCTTCATGTTGGATGGTTGTGTGATGGACCATTGTTTAATAATTTGCAGCGTTTTACACTGTTACTGTCGATTTGCTAACCACTTGACGAGTAGCAAAGCACGGCTAAGTCTTGTGCAACATGTGTGAGTTCAAAACTTCAAGGAGGTAATATAATGTCAACTTGAAACGAAATTGCGATTTGTTCATTTTGTGCATCCAAAAATTGCATTTTTCTCAAATAATTTGGGCAAAATTATATTTAACGTACCTGATTACTAATATCCCACTCGTCAGCCTCTACAACAGGAATCTTGGATAAAGAAATAAATTGTAGACCAAGTTTTCTGAGGCAAAAATTCAGCCATAACTGCCTCTTTTCGGCTATTAACGTTAATTTTTTGCAGATAACGTCTAATTGACGGACTTCAAAGGGCCGAAGGCCCGCGACGGAGGAGGTTCTCTTTTTTTACTTAGAACATACACTTGTCGAAATTTCATAATTCACTATTTCAAATTTCGAAATTTCGTGCCTGGATCAACTTTTACTCCTTACTCCGGAAATTCAAAAAATATATCATATGAAAGTCCATGCTTTCAACAGAACGACTTTAAGTCGTTTACTTGTCCTTTGTACAATCTTTGCTTCAATTTGGAAATTTGAGCTGACGTGCGACAATTTTCGAGGTGATGCTAAATTAACCTAGAAGGTGTTCATTTAGTGATTTATTTATTTTTATTGGTGTTTAATCATGAGTGAGATTCTATACTGAAGGACTTGTTCTATTCCTTTATGGCTTTATAAAACCATTTCATAAAGCCAGAGACGTTACTTTCATTGAGACCCCACGCCCCTGCTAAGTCTTCAGAATGCAGCGAATCTTTGGTTAAATGTAGGTCTTGCATCAAGAATCCCTTAAAGTAAAAAGTAAATTTAAAGTAAACAACCAATTCAGGTTGGATTTTCGTCCGACTGCCATTTCTGGCGTCATCAGCTGACTTCCAAAGGGAAGATTAGAATTGGTTCCGATGATTTTGTTCATGGCTTCCCATTGCCTCACCACCCTGGGTTGTAACGAGGAGGGCGATGAGAGCCCTGGGCGCACAAAAACGCACTCGGCTGGCGTTGAGATTTGAACCCACGACCCCCGCAGAAGTCGGTCCAAATTCCATCGCCAAACAACGCTCGCCCCAGCGACCGTGGCTATACCACACCCCCCTCCCTTAAGACATGTTATACCTAGTTTTTACTCCTTGTCTGCTCATCTTAGAATCCCAAGCACAACATCTCATTCTGTCCACAAGCAATTAACATTTACTTGGCTAATGAGCTTGGAGTCAGATGATGCTTAGTAAAAATGTCGAGCAGTAGGTATCCATAATGTATAACATACATCGATTATAAATCAGTAAGGCAAAGAAGTTCTTTCTAATTCATACATTGACAATGTAATTTTTATCTTTTTCTTTCAGTTAAGTAACGGTCTAGTCAAGCTCGTCAATTCAGGCTTTGCCTTGGACAAGCTATAACGTTATTCGGTTTATTTTCCTTTAGGTTTTTTAAAATAATTATTGTCTCAGACTACAACTATGCAAGACTACGTATGCAAGTCCCGTAATACTGCAAATCACAAGATCTTGGATAGGCAAGTCTAGTGATCTGTACAAGTTGGATGAGCGAGAGAAGCGACCGGACGTGCTAGCATATTCCCGTAATTGGCGTAACATTGCTTGTGTGACAGACTTCTTGAAATACTCTCGAAACCTCTCCATTTCGCCTCATTGTAAAAAGCGGTGAATTCCGATAACTTAGAAAATTTGTGCCTCCTTGAAATGTGGGTTCGTTGAGGTCACTATTGTGCTACTGACGGTCCGTCAGCGTTGAAATTCCTCAGGGACCACCAATCACTGAAAATAATCGTACTAATGGTGCTAACCAGCACAGTATACACTTTTCTTTGTACTGGCCCGTGAACGTTTCTGGAAGCATTGCCAATTTGCCTGATTATACGAAATAGCTCTTCTGAAGGAAGTCGAACTGATATTTTGGGCGGCATTAACCAGAAGGGAACCAACCTCAAAAACCCTTTCAATCAAAACTAGTGACTCGTGTGGTTCTTCATTGAAAAACAGATACCATCCATTCTGGATTCAATGACTTTCTCTGAATTCAAATTTCGGTGGGAAATCCTTACAAAACAACAGCTCCTTTTTTCTGAAAGAGAAGACCGACCTAGCCCTTCTCAAGTGTTCCTAAGTAATTTTGTCATTTTTTGTGGTTGGTTCCCTTTTGGTCAATGCCTTCCATATGTTCTCTATGCAATACGGGTGTACCGGAGGACCTCGATTTTTAGTTAATATGCCCCATACTCGCAGAATTTCGGGTGACCTGTTTCGGCTCTTTTAGGATCTCCAGAATACCTACCTGAGATCTTGAGTGGTTCCAACTGGTTGCCACTCGCTACGTTCCCCCCAAACACCTTGGCAACGTAAAGAGGAATTGGTGGGACACTTCAATTGAGGGAACAATCAATTTAATTAAGTTTTACTTCTTACAGAGCATACTCTGGCAGATAGGCTTAGTCCTAAGAACGAAACGTTTTTAATGTTGAAATATTAAAATAAATGCATGTCTTCTTCTTCTTTTATTTTTGAAATGTGTACCTCCTCCAGAGTTTCACTTCAATGGAATCGAAGTGGTTCGAAAGGGTAGTATATGCTGCAAACTAGTCGAAGTTTTTGATTTGTGACTTCTTGGCCGAATTTGAAGATTTTCGGATATTTCTTCCTCTTGAAATTTGGAAGTAAGAAGCACTCGAGAAGTTGCAAAAAACGGGTTCTTACTAAGTATTGTGACCTTCAATCCGTAGAGTATACATCTATGGCGCAAACATTTCCTGAATGATGGAGGCTTCCAGAAATGTTCTCGAAACCTCGCCATTTTGCCTTTGAGTGCCAAGCGGTGTCTCTTCCGACAATTTCGAAATTTGTGCCTTCTCTTGGGTTCCTTGCCCCCTTGAGGTCACCATTGTGCTACTGTTATCAATAAAATGCTCTTTCTCTCTCTCACTCTCTTAGCCGGCCGTCGACGAGGAATGGTCTGAAGAGGGGGATTGCAACTTGCTTGGGGCCCCGCAAGGTTATTGAACGATTGCCAGCTTAGAGATGGACCGGTTCTGGGGGAGCAGACTCAGCCGCAGCGTCCAACCTTGCCCTGCGTCTCAACTCACCGACCACTTTACCCCGAATCAATTGGATCATTTCTTTTGTTTCCTTTCCAAAGACGGTTTTTTTTCTCCCCCTTTTTCGAAGTCGAGTCAACCCAGTTCAATACGATCCAACGGTAACCCGGAGATTAATGGCTGATACATGTATATGAGGTGGCCGGCTTGAAGGCGCTAAAAGCTATTTTACCTCCTCAAGAAGAGAATCTTTGTGTCCATGCAAGAAGTCGGTACAGTTAAGCCTGCTGAGTGAACATTTTATATAAAAGCTCTTCACGAGATTTCGTTCGGCGCCTTTCTATTTTGGTTATCGTTGAAGCGAATTTTTGTAACTTCGTTATACATTTCACTTTTTGACTTTATACAGTCATATCTATCTACTGGACCAAGACTTTACTTACTACCAATTACAATGCAAGAAAATTCTGGATTTTTGTCATTCTGAAGGTATACGAACTTTACATTACGAACTTATAGTTACAATTTGGAAATTGATAGCTGCGGAGGAACAGAATCTCAAAAACGATTAAGTAAAATAACTATATTAGGTAGCAAAAGTAAGAGTGTAACAAAATCCAATGTTTTTGGCCATAAAAGGCTAATTTATTTTCGAAAATCGCCACTTAGGAACATATAAGTAGTTAGTTTCATTGAACGACAAATTAATGTAGGAAAACCATCAACTCAACCATCAATGCCTGCTTCTTAACGAGGCTTTCCCTGAAAAAACTGAAATAAACAAAACCCTTAGTAGCTTTGCAATGCGAAACTTCACCCAATGAAGCTTGCAAAGTTTTGCCACATCACGGAGGGTACAGTGTTTAACAAATCCTCGACATTGTACTTGTAAAAATCCCAGAACTAATTGTAGGAGTTGAAGGTTTATTTACTTCTCTCGCATGCAAAAATATGCCTTAAGATGTTTGCACCTACGTGAGATGTTGAAAAATCATGAAAAGTTTCGAAAAATTACATCAAACAAGTCATCATTTTTTCAACACAAGACGGTACTCAAATCCCTGAGGTTTCTCGAGGCAACTGACTAAGAGTAAACAAGTGCACTGCCTATATGATTCTCCCCAAAACTCTTACCGGTCATTTTCAAACTTCCGTGCTAGTGAAGGAGAAGAGACTCGGACCGATTGCAGGGGCCGTGAGTTCGGGGCTCGCCTCGGGAGCATATTTTCGGGTAAGTCGGTCGCAGTTCCCCCTCGTCCCAACCCAGGGCGGTGAGGCCAATGGGAAGCCATGAGCGAAATCATCAGAGCTAATTCTGATCTTCCCTTTGGAAGACAGCTGATGACGTCCGCGACGCCAGGAATGCCAGTCGGACGAAAAATCCATCCTGAAATTGTTGTTTACGTACTTACTATCAGCTGGTGAATTGCAGACAAGAAGACGTGCAAATATCGACAATCTCTTTCCTCAAAGGAAGGATGGAAACTTGAAAGTGGCAGTCAACTCAAAGGAATTGTTGACTGGGATGGTTTTGAAGAATATGGATGCTTCCTGTAAAATTTCTCAGATTTGGAAAGGGATACCTTGAGACAGATCGGCCAAGTCCGAGGAACTGTTTGCTAGTTGAAGAATATCTCCACTAACGCGTGATCACTTGACGCACCAGGTCTCACTTTTACATAATAATCTATTTTTAATGAAAAAAAAAGAAGATTACACTTCTAGATATTGAGGCAACATTCCCTATTCATGGGACCATCGACAATCGAGGAAACTATGTGTCACACCCACTTGGCAGGCTTTATTCCTTTAGGGCCGTATTAGCGTTGATTTTCGACTTATCAAACCCCAAGCTGGCCTCCTTGTGTAACATCAACTATCAGTTTCATGTTCGTCGTAAGTGTTTCTGGAGGACGCCTCAACGTTAGGCATTTACGGCTTTACGAAAGATGACTCGCGTTTTCTTCTAATTCTGTCATTAAATCCCCACAAAATGTTTACTGCTCCTTGTTACGTTCCAAACAATGGAACTTTCTGTCTGGTTCCCATCTAGATCTTCCATCCATTACTTTTCTGAAGTGCTTCCCGATTAGTGGAAATTGAGGGCAAGTGGAACATAAAATCAAACGAAACGTCTCTGTCACGCAATGAGTGTACTCGAAGAACCATTTTAATGGATTTTTAACTTCATAAAACTGCTTTTTTTAATAAGTACTTATGAGCCATTTTTATAATAGTTATACCGTAGTTTCCCGAGTTAGTTTTGCAGCCAATCTCGGTCTTGGGTCTTCCTATACGTGATTACAGGCTATTTAAGCCCGAAATTAGAGAGACGCAAATGCTATGGAACAAAAGGAAATTTGATACGTGCACATTTTGCTTCCGAGTCTACCAAAGTAGCGGAAGCTGTCTTTTCGATTTTCAAGGTTGAAAAAAAGTTCTCCAAAATCAAAATTTCCACTCGCTTTTTACGTTTTAGGCCTTCTTGAATAATTTTGGTTCCGTGTCTGTCTGTCATGAAATCGTTGTAACCGGTAAATTATACGAAGTTATTGTACGATTACGATTAATTTTTCAAGGATTGTGGTGCAGGTTGGAGTGGAGATGGTCCCCGAAGAAAATAATCATCGCCGGATCAATAGTAGCCTCTGCGCATGCGCGAACGTAAAAACCTTACAACAGCCATAACTTCCCCCCCCCCCCTAACGATTTTGTTGACATTTTCAGGGAGAGTATAAGTTGGCGTGTAGATCCATAAAACCGGGTAGTGGATACGAGGAACCAATGTGCCACACCCACTTGGCAGATGTTTAAAAAAAATCTGTTCGACCGAGAACTGAGAATTTCGTTATGAACTCTCCTAGAACGATGTTTTCACAGGTACCTTCCGAGCTTCAAACTCGATTGAATGAATGAAAGAATGTTGTTTTATTTGTCATTGCACACAAAGTGTATAGACAATAGTCAACTATAAATATAAAATGAAACAAAATAACAGGGGAAAACAAAACAATGGGATACTAGACAGAGCACACGGGTAAAAAAAGAAGGAGAAATTAAAACTTCCAGGGCACGGCAGCGGAGCCCGGCCGGAAGGTACCAAGCCGGGACCGGACCCACCCACCATGGCGGCTCCCGGACCGTGAACCCATACCGGGCTAAGGTCTTGATTTCAGAGTGCCAAACGTCACTCGGGGAAAAACCACCAAGGGGGCCGCCCCCGGGACGTCGATCTCGCGATAATTATGGTTTGGGTTTATTATATCTATTATTGATGGGAACTGACCAATTAGTATATAATGACGACGGTATATTTCCCATAAAAGGACACTCCCATGAACTTTTTGGACCGTGCAAGCATGACGGGAATCGTCGAAAAGTTGTTGGGTTTTTCTCGCCAGTTCACTCGCGCCTCGAGTGTCATGGTGATATGGAAATTGAAACGAATATTTTACCTCAACGAGGTTCGTGTATGGGTCGTACTGCCTACTGCCTATTTTAAAGCTAATCGTGAAAAAGCTATACTTTGCGACAGCTTACAAACTAAACAACAATAACAGAGCGATGAAAATCACTGTTGTAGTTGGCTTGAATTTTTACAGTTTGCCCGTCTTCTTCCAATTGGCCCGCCTGCACCTCCCATGCGACTTTTGTGCAGCTCCGTATCGAAGAAGTTCCGGCAGAGTAAGAGACTTAGAAAGGAAATGAGAGACAAGGAGGCCAAAAAACTTTCAATATTCACGCGCCTAGAAAGTCCTCCTAGGCAAATTGGCATTAAAATTATCAATATTATATATTATTGATATTATCATATCAATATTATTCACATTTAAATATAAGCAAGGAGTCCATAAATTATTATTACTTTTATATTTCATTTTGCTTCCACCAAAATAGCGGCTGTATTCTCTTTTCAAGGTTGAAAAAAAGTTCTCCAAAATCAAAATTTCCACTCGCGTTTTACGTTTTAAACTTTCCTGAACAATTTTGGTTCCGTCTCTGTCTGTCCGTCTGTCATGAAATCCTTGCCACAGCCTTAACTTCTACATTTCTCACCCGATTTCGATGCAATTTTCAGGGATTGCGCGGGTTGGCGTGTAAATGGTCCCCTATGAAAATCATCACCCCCGGACTGATAGTAGCCGCTGCGCATGCGCAAACATGAAATCCTTGCCACAGCCATAACTTCCACATTTTTCATCCGATGTCGATGACATTTTTTCTGGGACTACGCGGATTAGATTGTAGACAGTCCCCTACGAAAATCAAGGCCTCAAAATTGGTAGTAGTCTCTACGCATGCGCAAACGTTAAATCCTTGTAGCCATAAAACTTACATTTTTCATGCGAATTTGGTGAGATTTTCTAGGATCATTCAGATTGGCGTATAGATGGTCCCCTATGAAAATCATCTCCCCCAGACTAATAGTAGTTGCTGCGCATGCGCAAACGTGAATTCCTTATAACAGCCATAACTTATACATTTTCCATCCGATTTCGACGAAATTCCACAGGATTGTTCAGATTAGCGTGTAGATGGTCCGCTATCAGGGTAGTGGAAGGTACTTAGAGATTGATGTTTTTAGATTAACTACTATGCATCGGATCATCTATACAATCGGGTTGTAGATACGAGGAAGCTATGTGCCACACCCACTTGGCAGACGTTTTTACTTTTTCACTAACCCCGTCCTTGATGACGATTCGAAAAATAACAAATACAATTTTTGCTGTCCTTCATCCCACTAAAACAACGAAAACATCTTCTCGGTCAGAACAAGTAAAATTGGGGGAAGGATTTAGATACTGGAAATTTTCTTCATTTATAGTACTGATTAACCACCGTCCCGTAATCAAGAGTGGGCGCCAAAAACTCAAGAAATAGCACTCTTAGTAGGTATCTAACACATATTTAAGGCGGACATGTTTGGAGGAAATACTTCAAAAAACCGACGATTCTGGACCATTATGCGTCGCCTAGAACCTCCACAAGACAATTTACCATAAACTTTTCTTCAGTGTTTATGATGTTTCAAACGTCTTCTGAATGAGGGCAGTCAATGGGCTGTGTACATGTAACAAATAAATTAGACTAAGTCTACGTATTTGCAATTAAAAAAAAAAAACTGAAAAATTCTTTAAAATGATAAAATTGTAATTTATTTGAAAAAAATAGAAGCTGAAAATTTGTTCATTCATTCATGCTGCACGGGATATTTTTCTATAACGTTGTTTTCAAAAACACTATTGAGATTTGACTTCATGATGACGATTTTTCGCGTTTTACGATTACCGTTGCTCCTATCGACTGGATCTCTACTAAATCGACGATTAATAATCTTGTGGTAAGGAGTAAACTGCCTCCAAATTTTGAGCAAAAAGGAGAGAATGGATCGTGGGGAATTGGTATTCCAGGGGAATCACGTTCGCGCCTTTATTCGCTTCCGTAGGATTGATCACAATGAAATTCATTGAAAACCGTCACAATCCGCCCACACATGATGGAAATAATCAAAGCGGATCCATTATTATGTGTAGATTTGCCTTAGACCATAAGAATTTTATTCCGAATTGTTCAAAGTGCTCAAAACAGGAAAAATTCTGGAGAAAACTTTGATTTTGAAGGATCTGAATATGAAAAACCACGAGTACAAAACTACCATCGACACCTGAGAAACTGAACTGAAGTAGTTTCCTCGTCGTTTTAATTGCACTTGCAATTCAGGGATTTTCCAAGAAGAGTAGCAGCTTGGAGTGAATGTAGCCAGCTCCGGAGTCCTCATGAAAAAACTGCTTTGATTTCTAGCGATAGGTACTATTATGAAAAATGTGTGTAAGAGTAGTAACGGACAAAAAAAGTGGACTCCGTCTTTGGGTTCTAAAGGTTGTATGGTTCTTATCTGGAGTAAAGACATCTTTGGCTTGGAAATACGCCTACCTGCCCTCCTACCCACCTATTGCGCTATGAGCTCAATGTCATTGGATTAGTTTCACAAGGAAACCGGGCACATTCCCTTTTGATAAACCAGAGCGGAATGGCTAGTTTCCACGGTACCAGATTATGTGGGCAAAAACCTGACGAAGGAATTCCTAACCGACTTGGAAATACTAGAGGCTTTACAGAAGTTTATTGTGCATTTCATCCGTTTGGAGATTCTTCCTGATCTGTAAGCTGCTCCTGGATAAATAAAATGTAGGATACTCGTACATGCAACTGATCTCAAATGGAGTTATTTTCATTAAAAACGCTGCAAATTATTACACAATGGTTTATTATTTTTCTATATAGATCACTCGTCTACAAAATCACCAACCATCCAATATGAAGAAAAAAAAAAAAATCAAAAAAAAATCAAAGTCACCAACCATTGATCGCATTTCGGTCAGCTCTAATTTGAACGGAGATTAGGCCTCTTTCGCGATTCACACTCTTGTTTTGATTTATATATATATATATTTCAATATAAACCCTTAAATTTTCGTAGGGAGCGAACGGTTTGTCCTACAGAGCTCCGCGTGGTCTCAAAAAATTCTAAAAATTCTATAGAATCTTAAATTGAAGGAAAAACAATACCTTTATATCGAAATTTTTTGAGTTAGGGCGTTTTCAAAATTTCAAAATTGATTTTGGAACCCTTAGAAGTGACCTACATCAACCAAAAGCTTCGGGGCACAACTAGACCCCAAATGGAGCCTACATACCAAATTTCATCAAAATCGGTCAATGTTAAGTGGCAAAAGTGCCGCGTACGGCGTACGGCGGACGGACGGCCAAATTTTTATTCGATTTTTGGATTCTACGTACCTTGAAACGTAAACCATCAAATTTTGAGGGGGTGTTAAAATTTTTTTTTTTCTTGGTCGATTCCAAAGGTTCATTATTGAAAATAATAAACCAAAATCCGATTATACGATCAAATCTGCCATTATACAAACCTGATAGAACAGTCTTTTGATTATACATCCTTGAGCACATTGTTGACGAATAAACCATTCCAATGGCTGCAACAACTTAGTTAAACATCAAATTTATGAACTTTTATCCATGGCTATCTTATTGACTGGCTGAAGTCCATTCCAATTTTTTAAATTTGGTTTCCGGATTCTACACACTTTGAAACGTAAACCATCAAATTTTGAGGGGTTAGATACTTTTCCTTGCTCGATTCTGAAGGTTCATTATTGAAAATAATGGGTAAACCAATAAAAGAACTCGGCGCTTTGCGCCTCGGCGGGGGGCTCCGCCCCCCTGCACCCCCCGGTTTATTTCTTTTTCCATACTCTGTATGAAAGCATAGGAACACAGAATGTGTTTTTGCGATGCTAGTCATCCGTTAAATAAAAAACAACAATAATAAATGTGGAGTCTTTGGCAATAATAAAATAAATAATTGTTAGACATTTAATTTGGTCTAAAACCCTATAAATGTGCAATTCTTCTTAGTACAAATTCTGTGCAATGAACACTGCGGGAGTTCTATTTCCTTACCAACGGCTTGGTTGCACGTGAAAATCATTATAAAAGGCGCGTAACGGTTTTTTCTGTCGCTTTTTCGTGACGATTTATTTTCGGTAGGTCATCGCAAAAACACATTCTGTGTTAAAATAAAAATGAGATTTTTCTTGACACAACCAAAAACTCGTCTCCCTCAAAACGCATGCCAAAATGTCAAAATTCGGTCTTACAATCAAAAGTTCTATGATTAAACTACCTATTTGGAAAATTTGGAAACCTTAGACAACTTCCTTAGCCATGAAATGGGGTTTTCTCAATTTTCCACAAAAAAATCCCGAGTGGATTTGAAAGAAAACGCCTCCCAAGCCCGTTTGAAAGAACATTTTTAATCAATAATAATAATTAATTAATAATCAGCTCTATGTCATAATTATATTCCATTGTTATCCGATTTATATGTGCATGCAAAATTTTAACTCAATCAGAGACCGGGAAGTGGATCAAATTCAACTTGCAAGAATTGATTACAGACATACAACGGGACAGGTGAAACTTGATAAAAGCTTGTAAAAATTAAAAAGTCTGCCAAGTGGGTGTGGCACATAGCTTCCTCGTATCCATAACCCGATTCTATAGGTGATACGATGCATAGTAGCTAATCTCAAAACATCAATCTCTAAGTACCTTGCACTACCCTCATAGGGGACCACGCCACCCGCACTATCCCTGAAAATTTAATCGGGCAATAACTTCGTATAGTTTTACCAGTTACAAGGATTTCATGACAGACAGACACGGAACCAAATTTTTTCAGGAAGGCCTAAATAAAATGTAAAACGCAAGAGGAAATTTTGATTTTGGACATTTTTTTTTCAACCTTGAAAAGTGAAAACAATGCTTTCAATACCTTGGTAGACTCCGAATTAATTCAAAATTGTTCCAAAGTGTCCCATGAAATCCCTAGGGGGTCAAATTTTTGGAGAAAGGTAAAAAATATGTGTTATTTTTCTGCATGAATCACCAATGTTCAAAGAAAGAGAGCTTGGCGAGTGAAGTCTGAGACACCCTGTATAGTAGGAAGATTAATCATCTATGTTTAATCGCTTACTGGTTGAAATTGAACGTTCCACTCCTCATCCAAACATCACTAAACAATTTATGTTTGATTCGATTTTCGGACAAGTCCCTTGAACGTAAAATAGTGCATTTTGAAGTTGGGTTAAACAGCACTTATTGCTCGATTCAAAATTTTCATTTGGAAAGAAAAAAAATTAAAAATTACCGTCTTAAATATTGAAACATATTTTTGACGTATTTCAAATCAACAAGACTCACCAGTTCCAACGTGTCGTTCTTCAAAATTTTCCGAAAAAACGGTTATTCGGAAATTCGTTCGTGCTGCACGAATGAGAATTTATGGAGATTCCTCGGCATTTTCTGACCTCTCAAGTTCGTCTGGTTGAGATTTGAACATGATACACAGTGCAGTTCATTCTCGTACGACCATCAATGCTTGTAATGGAGCTGTATAGAAGGACGACTCCATAAAACGTGGAATGTCGAATACAATAAACTAGCTCGTAACTTCCCTCCGGGAGTACTAATAATTTCGTCGGAATAATTGCTCATCTTCCCTCGGTAATGGCTCCCAAAAAGAAATACCTGCGCCTCGACACTCTTCCGAAATAATTTTACACTATACTTTAGCTGTGAGAACATTTTTGTTTGATCAACTCAAATTGGGCAACAGGTTTCGATTGGGGGAACCTCTGGAATCTGGCTCGGAAGGAGAGGAAAAAAAACGAGCTCGCGAAATTATAGGCAATAATAACGCATAGGAGATCGGCCCCGCGTTTGATCATATTATGCACGGACTTGGCGTAGGAGACCCGCTACACAACTCAGTGGGGAGTTGTTGCTCCTCCTACTCCCTTTTCTTCTTTAGTGCGACTTCGCGTGTTGGTTTATGAATGCTCGGTACCGACTGTGATATGAAATTGAATAAATTGAAATAAGTGTTTATTTTTATGAATATCGTAAAAATTCAATCAAGGTTCTCTTCGCATGCGGCATTTGTTCGTCGGACAAGCGCGGATGTGCTTCATTCGCGGTATCACGAACTTCCGATGTTCGTATGTTCCAGAAGCCGTCGGTATAAGACTTGGGCGTCCTTAGGCAATTGATCCGTGGTAAAGTTGGACAACACTAAAAAAAAAAAAGTCTGCCAAGTGGGTGTGGCACATAGCTTCCTCGCATCCATAACCCGTTTGTATAGATGATCCGATACATAGTAGTTGATCTCAATCATCAATCTCTAAGTACCATGCTCATTGGGGACTACACATCAACCTGCACGATCTCTGAATATTGTTGGAAAATGTAGAAGTTATAGCTGTTACAAGGATTTCATGTTTGCGCATGCGCAGCGGCTACCATTGGTCCGGGTGTGATGATTTTTATAGGAGACCATCTACATCCCAACCAGCACAGTATCTGAAAATTTCATCGAAATCGGTTGATAATTGTAGAATGCGTGTTGGTTGTGGATTGTTGGTTTTTGTAGTATTGTGATTGTTGTTGGTTGTTGTATTGTTGTTGCCCTGGCTGTGGCAAGGTAAGGATTTCATGACACGGAACCAAAATTGTTCAGGAAGGTCTAAAACGTAAAACGCGATTAGAAATTTTGATTTTGGAGAACTTTTTTCTTCAACCTTGAAAAGTGAAAACAAAGGAAAGATTCTCATTATACGTCCCCCGGAATGCACACTTTACTTAACAATGTGTTTTGCCCTCATAAGTGGGAGACGATTATTCGTTCCAGTAGCGAACAGTCGGCTTCGCGGGTCTTCAAATTTGAACCCGTTTTTGACCTGACCCTGATAGCCCCTTGCTGTACTCAGGTTCGTCGATCCCAGAACGAACGCGATACTTGGCGAACCTCGCCTGTCTGCAGCGACGGCGAATGCCAAGTCGAGTAGTTTGAAGCTCGCTAAACATTCGAAGTTCGGCGAATACCGTCTGTGAGGAGAAGGCCGAACGGCATTCCGCCGGGCTATTTTGCGGAGAGTGGTTCACTAAGAGGCCGATCTACGAATGTTTGGCGAATTCCACTACTTATCCGTACACACATCGTAGGAGGGCCGCCAAGTATCGTAGTAGGAGTATCATACAGTAGGAAGTTAGATAAGGATATTGCTTCCGAGTCTACCAAGATTGCGGAAGCTTTGTTTTCACTTTTCAAGGTTGAAAAAAAAATGTTCTCCAAAATCAAATTTTCCACTCGCCCTTTACGTTTCCCACCTTTCTGAACAATTTTTGTTCCGTGTCTGTCTGTCTATCAAAATCCTTTCCTTCCCAACTTTCCACAGCCCAACACAATCCAACTTCCACATTTCTCACCTAATTTAGATGAAATTTTTGGGGATTATGCTGGTTGACGTGTAGAAGGTCCCCTATGAAAATCATTGCCCCCATACTGATAGTAGCCACTGCGCATGCGCAAACGTTTATTTCCTCGTTACAGCCATAACTTCTACATTTCAATTCTGATTTCGATGAAATTTTCAGGAATTAAGCGAGTTGGGGTGAAGATGGTCCCCTATGAGGGTAGTGCAAGGTACAAGAAGATTGATGTTTTGAGAATAACTACTATACTCCGGATCATCTATTCAATCAGGTTATGGATACGAGGAAGCTTTGTGCCACACCCACTTGGCAGACGTTTTTTATCTCCTGATCAGTGGAAATCGCCGACTCCGAACGGAACAGACGAACATCGGATGTTCTAGATAAATGTAGAATAATGAAAATAAATACTTACTGCTAGTAATCAGGCTTTTCAGACTGTCAGGAAAAGGCCGTACTCTCAATCTCTTCAATACTCCCTCCTATACTTGAAAGGACCCTGCATCGGGTCCTTCCTTCATGGAACTTACCTGTATCAACTACTCGAGAGTCGAGAAAAAAAACGCTGTAAATTATTACACATCATGTGATCAAATCAAAAATTCATGCTTCTAGTGGGAAAAGACGTAGAAATGTATTTTGAATCATCTCGTGAAAGAATCAAGGGGAAATGTTGAAGAATGATATTACAAGAACTGAATTTCCGGATGGACGCAGATCAGAGCAAAACAGAGCTCTGGGTGGTCTCATTCGATACTATTTTAAATTGATGAAAAAACAATACCTTTATATTGAAAGTTTTTGAGCTAGGGCGTTATGAAAATTGAAGCCTTTATTTTTCAACCCTTAAAAGTGTCCGACATCTACCAAAAGCTTTGGGGCTCAACTAGACCCCAAATGGAGCCCATAATACCATAAGAAATAATGTACCAATAAATGAGATGAAATTTGGAATTCAGACTGAATGTTTAGATCCATATCTCCAAATCAGTTCAACTCGTATGTCGATCTTTGTCATCCGTTTCTCAGATATGAAATTATCTGTAGCCTACAAAACATAGTTGGACCTTTCGAAGACTCCGTTAGTGAACGATTGTTCCTAAGAGACGATCTCTACAGTCCACCTGGATGAGGTACGTGAGTCATGGAGGGAGCGTTAACCTGCCGAATCTTCTCGAAATCCGATGGGTCGTTGGCAACCCGGCCTGGACAGGAGGCCGACCACGCGAGCAATTAAGACACCGCCAGGTATTATCGTTTCTTGATGACTTCCAGCGGTTCTTCGGCCTTTCCAAGACGTCTCTGAACCTGAGAATCACTCGGTTACAACATATTGTTAGAGGATGAGTTGTGAGCCTCCAGCGCCTCCAGCTGTGATTTACCCACCCCATGAAGCAACGACTTTCTCACCCTTTTATTGCTGGTGCGTATACAATATGGCTCGTCGAAATCAATGAATGTGAATTCTCTTTTCGTTGCGACAACCCCAGAGCCACAGTTTAGTAAGCCAGATCTGTACAGCAGAATTATTAGATGAGCTCTTCTCAGAGGAAATTCTGAGCTTTTGGTTTATTATTTTCAATAATGAACCTTTGGAATCGACCAAGAAAAAAAATTGTTTACCACCCCCTCAAAATTTGATGGTTTACGTTTCAAGGTACGTAGAATCCAAAAATCTAATAAAAATTTGGCCGTCCGTCCGCCGTACGCTGCACGCGCCACTTTTGCCACTTAGCATTGACCGATTTTGATGAAATTTGGTATGTAGGCTCCAATTGGGGTCTAGTTGTGCCCCGAAGATTTTGGTTGATGTAGGTCACTTCTAAGGGTTCCAAAATCAATTTTGAAATTTTGAAAACGCCCTAACTCAAAAAATTCTGATATAAAGGTATTGTTTTTCCTTCAATTTAGATTCTATAGAATTTTTAGAACTTTTTGAGACCACCCGAAGCTCTGTAGGACAAACCGTTCGCTCACTACGAGAATTTAAAGTTTGAACGTACGATAAATCAGAAACACGAGTGTGAATCGCAAAAGAGGCCTAATCTCCGTTCAAATTTTAGCTGACCGAAATGCCGATCGATGTTTTTCTGCATGTTGGTTGGTTGGTGGCTTTGTAGACGAGTGATCTATATAGAAAAATAATAAACCATTGTGTAATAATTTGCAGCGTTTTTCCTTAGATACTCGATATTTCTCAGGCGTGCAGGAACTTTCTTCTTTAAAATACTGCATGTTATCACAGAATGGTTTATTATTTTTTATATTGATCACAAGTCTGGAGATAAAATGGCTTTTCCATCAATAGTACCTTCCATGATGGCGCAGCTATCTTTTATTACGAAATTTGATCCTTGATTGCTAAAGGAGCACAGCTGAGTGACTTGAAACTTTATTCATTGAGACGAACAAAGAACGCATTTGATCAGCTGGAATTGGAACGGAGATCAGCTCTCTTTTGCGATTCCCACTCGTGTTTCAGACCTATCGCAAATCCAACCCTTATGTCCTCATAAGGATTGAAAGGTTTGTCCTACAGAGTCCTGAGTGGTCTCATTCGATTCTATTTTAAATTGACGAAAAATCAATACCTTTAGATATAAAGTTTTCGTGCTAGGGCGTTTTGAAAATGTCAACCCTCGTTTTTCACCCCTTAGAAGTGACAGACAATAACAGAAAGCTTCGGGGCACAACTAGACCCCAACTGGAGCCTATATACCAAATTTCATCAAAATCGGTCCATGGTAACTAGGGAAAGTGCCGCGTACGGCGGACGGACGGCAATGTTTTTTCGATTTTCGGACTCTGTGTATCTTGAAACGTAAACCAACACATTTTGAGGGGTGATTAAATTTTTTTCTTGATTCCAAAGGTTCATTATTAAAAATAATAAACCAAAAACGAGAAAAAAAGTTGTTTGGTCTTTTCTCAAAAAACTGAATGCATCCATTCAATTAATATGGTTTATCCGGAATCAACGCAAAAATTATCTGGAAGATGAGTTTATCAACAGCAATGTGAGTGCCAGGTGTCCACTCTAGGCCAGTCGGAGAGGTCTCCGAGCAAAGTATTTTCGTCGAATCAAAATGTCATAGGTTTGCGCAAACTGAGAATCTGAAATACCAGATATGCGAGCGGGTCCCCCACTTGCATTCTTTCTCAAGGATACAGAAGACATTATTGCAGCCTCATCGCGCCAGTGGGCGTCGTAGCCTCATCGTCAAGTTACACATATCAACCGGATCTCATTGGTACGAACAAGCGCCACAGTGTCGCCAGATGTCAATAACTGATTCGACTGTCGAGTTACGACAGCGTTCGAAGTCACTTGGTAGTTGCCAGATGATGGTTTTCTGTCGATATTTCTTTCAATAATCAACGTCGATACCCAACTCCAATCCAATTTCAATTCCGCGGGATCTGCACTTACACCTCGTCCATTCATATGGGGGCTCAAAAATCAGAACTAACATAGTATCTTTAGATAGTCTAGTAGTGCATTATGACCATATGAGAGGATTTTCGACTTGAAAAGTATTCACAGTGCTGTATGACCATATTTCCAAATTTTCTAGTTGAAACTATTCACTGTGCTGTATGGCTATAATATTCATAATATGGCATAATACACATATCAATAGTTAATATGGATATTATAAATACCGGATGGATACTGGATAGATACTTTGAAGTCTAGTTGGATCCACTGTGCATTATGAGCATATTTACGAGTTGAAAGTGTTCACTGTGCACTATGACCATAATGTCCATAATTTGGCATAACATCCATAATATAGCATAGTATCCATGAAAACCATGGTAATTATGAATACTACCCATCCATAATATGGCATGGCTGGGCTCAAAAATCATAAATATAGTGTCAATCGTGCAGTATGGCTATTTGAGCCGATTTTCCTGTTGAAATTGTTCACTGTGCAGTATGTCCGAATTTTTCGAGACAGGACATTGCTAGTTGATAATTGCAGGCTCGTCTATTCACTACCTTGGAAGTACGTTTTGGATCTGAAATCGAATTAAGAAGACAACAAAGAGGAGTTTTTCAAGGTTTTTTTTAGACGGAATAGGTTAAAGTTGGACAGCGTGGATCCAAGTCTTTTGACTGGCAATTTTTCGCTCTTGTAAGGAGACGAGGAAGAAGAATTTAGTTACCTTTTTTTTTTGTTTTTTCTTTGTAGTAATTTGCGTGTGGGATATTGAGTTTTGGTACTCTGGTCGTTCACCTAGCTGTTCTAATTTCCTCGGAATCACGCCAACTGGTCCTGAAGTGTTTTTGTTGTTGGTTGGTCATCCCATAATAAGACTTGGGCGTCCTTATGCGATTAATCTGGGGTGAAGGAGGACAACACTCAACGTAGAGAAAATAAACACAAACTAGTCTGTTTTCGACCATTCTGAATCTAAACCCGCGAAAAAACCATATTTGTATGTCTGTCTGTGTGTATGAGTGACAAAATCTTGTGCACTCTACCCAGGCCTTAGTTTTCAACCAATTTTCATGGTTCTTCTCTGTTAAATTTTGGTGACTTCCCAGTTGCACATTACGTTACTAGAGCATCGAAATTTGTCTGTGGAGAGTTCGAGTGGGGGGTAATATTCACAAAATATTCGATTTTTCAATATTTCTGTACTTATTAATGGATGGATTACTAATGGAACCCAAGATTTGAAATTGAGGGAAATATTAATAATATAACTCTTGATTTTCATGAACTCTTTGTGCCACCGTGGTGCCAAGACACCAGAAACCGCGTATTTCGTGGGTTTTCGGGTATTTCTCCGTGAACGGATACGATCTGATCTTGAGATACAGACATAATCTTCTACGGACTGCCTACCAAAACTGATGGAAGTTCTACATTATGTAGTACGGCTGTGGTGCCGGATCCGATCCGATGGTCGAATTTTGATGAATTTTTGAGTTGTTGCTTTCTTCAAATGACAGTCTCAACAACCTTTAGTGATGATTCCTTCTCCCGAAAACACATGACATGAATGTTTTCAATTTTTTTCTTATTCTCTAGGTATAAACCTTACCATTTCAATTGAAACTTCATATTGTTTCTAATTTTTACGATTTTTCTGAATCTATAAACTCCACAACACTGTTGAGTGCGAATCGGGATATTCGGGATATTATATCCTGAACCCGCCACTGTCTTCCGGTTCTACCCTTCTGAATACCTGACCAAAAAACGGCTACGTGCTCGATTCTTCGTGTAATAAGGAACAAATGTGATGAGCTGAAAATGACTTGTAAGTGTCAGAAAAAAAATTTAATTTCACAATTTCAATGCCAATTTACCTAGGAGGACTTTCTGGGCGCGTGAATATTGAAAGTTGTTTGGCCTCCTTGTCTCTCATTTCCTTTCTAATTCTCTTACTCTACCGGAACTTCTTCGAAACGGAGTTGCACAAAAGTCGCATGGGAGGTGCAGGCGGGCCAATTGGAAGAAGACGGCCAAACGGTAAAATATCAAGCCAAATACAACAGAGATTTTTATCGCTCTGTTATTGTTGTTTAGTTTGTAAGCTGTCGCAAAGTATAGCTTTTTTACGATTAGCTTTAAAATAGGCAGTAGGCAGTACGACCCATACACGAACTTCGTTGAGGTAAAATATTCGTTTCAATTTCCATGTCACCATGACACTCGAGGCGCGAGTGAATTGGCGAGAAAACCCCAACAACTTTTCGACGATTCCCGTCATGCTTGCACGGTCCAAAAAGTTCATGGGAGTGTCGTTTCATGGGGAATATACCGTCGTCATTATATACTAATTGGTCAGTTCCCATCAATAATAGATAATAGATATAATACACCCAAACCATAATTATCACGAGATCGACGTCCCGGGGGCGGCCCTTGGTGATTTTTCCCCGTGTGACGTTTGGCACTCTGAAATCAAGACCTTAGCCCGGTATGGGTTCACGGTCCGGGAGCCGCCATGGTGGGTGGGTCCGGGCCCGGCTCGGTACCTCCCGGCCGGAGTTTTAATTTCTCCTTCTTTTTTTACCCGTGTGCTCTGTCTACTACCCCATTGTTTTGTTTTGTTTTCCCCTATTATTCTGTTGTTTTGTTTTATTTTATATTTATAGTTGACTATTGTCTATACACTTTGTGTGCAATGACAAATAAAAAAAAACATTCATTCATTCAATCGAGTTTGAAGCTCGGAAGGTACCTGTGATAACATCGTTGTAGGAGAGTTTTGAGTGCGTCCATTACGAAATTTTCAGTTCTCGGTCGAACAGAATTTTTTTAAACATCTGCCAAGTGGGTGTGGCACATTGGTTCCTCGTATCCACTACCCGGTTGTTTGGATCTACACGCCAACTTATACTCTCCCTGAAAATGTCAGCAAAATCGTTGGGGGGGGTGAATTTATGGCTGTTGTAAGAAGTTACCTCATTTAGAAGGATTTTACGTTTGCGCATGCGCAGTGGCTAATATCAATCCGGGCCCATGATTTTCATAGGAGACCATCTACACTAGCTATGGCTATGGACCATCTAGTTATGGCTGTTGTAAGGTTTTTACGTTCGCGCATGCGCAGAGGCTACTGGGCGATGATTATTTTCTTCGGGGACCATCTCCACTCCAACCTGCCCCACAATCCTTGAAAATTTAATCGAAATCGTACAATACTTCGTATGATTTGCCCGTTACAAGGTTTTCATGACAGACAGACTGACACGGAACCAAAATTGTTCAAGAAGACCTAAAACGTAAAAAGCGAGTGAAAATTTTGATTTTGGAGACATTTTTTTTCAACCTTGAAAAGAGAAGACAGCCGCTATTTCGGCGGAAGCAAAATGAAATACAAAAATAATAATAATTGATGGACTTCTTGCTGATATATTAAATGTGAATATACGTTTTTAGAAGTTTGATTTTGAATTTAAAATCAAATAGATCGTTATTCCTACACATTTTTGTTTGAAACCCTGATAGAGGTTCGAAGAAACTATGTGACACTAATTCTTAAACTGCGTGATCTATCTTCCTTTCCTCGAATTATGTTGGATCGAAAGGTCAAATCCGTTTGCTACTGAAAGATGTCGTAATAGTTGAAATTATCCCAGATCTACCTGATATGCCTGATGAGGGTTTCCGAGATCGGGTGAACCAGGTGCAACCGTTATTTCATGACTCCTGGTCTAAACCGTCCCTTTAATGCGGTAATCGCCGAATCATCCCAGCGAGCGACCCACGAGCACCGTCATCCAAACAGCCACCGACTCTTCAAGTCCTCCACATTTTTTTCCACCTTCTCGAGTGGAACAGCAGGGCGTAGATGAATATTACATGAGCGATAATAGAATCCCTGTTTATCAATTCCGCTGGACCATGACTCGGGATATTCACGAACGAGTAGTTCCTGCGTAAGTGTACCTTAGAACCTTTCCAGCGTCAAAATCGCCCATAATCCACAGAAAAACAACCTCCTAATAGAATAACACTCTTCCTCTCCACGAAACCCACAAATTCTCCTAATACGGTTTTAATGTGTGCCCCGTTATTTATCTTATCGTGGACAAATGTGAGTAGGGAAGGGGAGTCAATTTCGATGGAGTATGACTCGGTATATTCATGAGTAGGTACCTTACAAGCAGAGCTGATAACCAATCTGGGGGTCATGAGATCCTTGAAGGACCGTCTAAGCGACATATGGACAAGGATACGGATACCGAAGATACTCAGAAAGCTGTGAGTGAAAATTTGTGTTACTGCACGAATTCCAAGTGAAGTCTCCGGACAAGCCTGTTACCAACAATTTGGGAAATGTGTCCCGAATACTCCCCCATTTCCTCAAACTTTTCGAAATGCTTTGACTATTATAGTTGAGGGCTTTCCTCAAAACACTGCCCTTGAGTAGACTCGGACTTCTACTTGTATAACCCAATGCAAACTTGAAATTCGTTTGTCAAGCTACTATCATTGATGTCCGAAATGTTTCGTCTTATTTTTGAGCGCTCTTCAGCTGTTGGATTTAAACCCAGAAAATTGTCAAAACCTCATTATGTACGATGGACTCTACTCTCTTCTTACTCCTCAATTTGAAAGGGCAAGTAACCAATCGCTACATACCGATAGTACTCACGTTAGCTCTCTAGGACTAACACATACCTTTGCCCTCTAGGTACAGATAGTATGTATGTTAACTGCAGATTTGGAACAGCAAGTAACTACACATTTGATACAGAGACTACTTACTCACCTTAGCTCTCCAGGCTACGCTATGGCTAGTAGATAGATATATGTTTATTTGGCGTCATTTGTATACTTTTACAAATAAATGCACGAAGGGATGCGATTTTCTCAGTACTTACGTTAGCCCTCTAGGTCTTAAGGCTGTGGACTGGTGAATTTTGAATAAAAATAGACCTGCTGGAGCTCTCTCTAGGTACAGAGAGTTCTTACTGTCAGTAAATATTCGGAACAGCAAGTAACTTACACGTTAGATACCGAGAGTACTCAAGCAAGCTCTCTAGGTTCAAAGAGTACCTAAAGCTCGTTGATTTTTAAAATTGTCAATCAAGTTAGACGAACTGGAGCTCTCCAAGTACAGAGAGGTCTTACTTTCACTGCAGATTTGAAATACCAAGTACCTACACGCCTCAGTTCCAAACTACCCACCAAATTCGAGGATAATCCTGCTATTAAATCACGAGGAATTAACGTATGAAGAAAATCAAGTTTACTCTATAAACACTTTCGAAATGTATTGAGGACCATCAGGAGTCTCTTCGAGAAACCAAGATTGTTTCTCCCTGTTGTGGACGTTTCAAAGAAGTTCCCATTTTATTCTGCTTCCTGATAAACACGAACATGTACTCATAAAAAAATATTTCGGTTGATACATTTTTGAATCATAAATTTCGTTATACCGTTTATTGCAATGTCAATTTTCTACTGTTTCAGGTGAGCTCATTTTGCCTGGAATATCATTCGATCTTCGTCACAGTAAGTATTACTGTTTTCATCCGTTTGCGTCTTGAGTGCAAGTAATCGTTTAGCGCATTTTGGTAAGAAGAAGGCAACAGGTGCCCCCTTTCACAAAGTACAATTCTAAAGTAGGCTATCAATAACTTGGGACGTCGGGAAGTCTTCCAATACCCTTGATTATTTAATTTAAACTCGGTGGGAATATGATTCGACGAACCGGAAAAGAAAATTGCTTTTCAAGAACCGTTGTCTGGCGGAGGCTCGCGTTTGTAATTGAGTAATAGCTCAGTTTTCATGCTTCAAACTCGCCACGCGTCACATATTCAGAGCCTTCATTACGTATTCAACGGTGAACCCTGCCATTAAAGTGGGTATAGCTGTTACTTAGCCCCATATTTTATAATGTCTCATTACCTTCGAAAGGTGTAGAAGGTTGTGAAATGGATTTTCGCTGATTTCCATCGAGATGCAAATGCTGACTTCGTACCTTCTACTCGTCCGTGGACGATTCCTATGCGTTTCAATACCGGCTGAAAATGGTGTCACGCCTCGCTCGGAACCTTGGACGTTTGAAGAACGTTTTGATGAAAGTATTGCATCGGCTAGTTAATCATTATCAAATACATCAGGATTCATTTCATCTCTGTCAGAACGGCAAAGCAATAATTATGCATTTTGATCTGACTCCGGAATTTAGTTAGTTTTGACAATATTGCTTTCCTACTTACTGTACACTGGTTGTTGCCGCATAAGTTTACTGTCTAGGCTAGGATGGAGGTCTCAAATTGGCTGGGGCTGATGACATTTTCTCCATTCCGATTTGAGAACTTAACTCAACTAATAAATCTTCGTGACGTCTCCGATCAACCTCTAATGTTGGGGGTACGGTGTAGCCGTGGTCGCTGCGGCGCGCATTCTTCGGGGACGAGATTCGGACCGACTTCTCCAGGAGTCGTGGGTTCGCCATGAGCGAAATCATCACAATAAATTCTGATCTTCCCTTTGAAAGAAAGCTGATGACGTCCGCGACGCCAGGAATGACAGTCGGACAAAACGCTGCAAATTATTACACAATGTTTTTTTTTTTTTTTTTTTTTTTCAATATTGATCACTCGTCTGCAAAGCCATCAACCATCCAACATGAAGAAAAATATCGATCGCGTTTCGGTCAACTAAAATTTGAACGGAGATTAGGCATCTTTTGCGATTCACACTCGTGTTTCTGATTTATCGTACGTCCAAACTTTAAATTCTCGTAGTGAGCAAACGGTTTGTCCTACAGAGCTCCGCGTGGTCTCAAAAATTCTAAAAATTCTATAGAATCCTGAATTGAAGGAAAAACAATACCTTTATATCAAAAATTTTTGTGTTAGGGCGGTCTCAAAATTTCAAAATTGATTTTGGAACCCTTAGAAGTGACCTACATCAACCAAAATCTTCAGGGCACAACTAGACCCCAAATGGAGCCTACTTACCAAATTTCATCAAAATCGGTCAATGCTAAGTGGGGAAAGTGCCGCGTACGGCGGACGGACGGCCAAATTTTTATTCGATTTTTGGATTCTACGTACCTTGAAACGTAAACCATCAAATTTTGAGGGGGTATTAAAAAAAATTTTTTCTTGGTCGATTCCAAAGGTTCATTATTGAAAATAATAAACCAAAATCCAACCTGAAATGGTTGTTTTCTTTAATTATTACTTGATTTGCCCTACATGTTGCTAGAAACTGATCTGTGTGATGTCTCCGAGCAACATCCGATAACTTTACGAAAGAAATATTCAACATGGTGTGAGGTTGATTGGACTGATCTGAGAAGAAGTCACATCGTACAACCTTACAACTTGTGAGCATGAATTTACTATTTGACAAAGTCACAATTATCTATAGTTTAGATGGAAACCGGCCTTGAAGGGGTCTTCTTTTCGTTTCTAAAAATTGTGAAGGTGCTGTAAAAGAGAATTTAAGTAAAAAGTTGTTTTGGGTAAGAGTAGACAAAATGTTAAAGGGAAATAACCAAAGACAGGAATAGGGTGTGCGCCTGGGTAGGAAAAACTGTTTATTGTTATTTTTAATCTAAGGTAGACCTCATTCTGAGAATTTTGGTACCAACCGCGACCTTCTAGCGTGTTTAAATCTTTTCCTATGAATTTTTAAAGTTTCGACCGTTTATGACGTCATAGTGGGCTGGGGGGGTCCCGCCCAGGCGAGAGGGGCGCGTGACGTCATAAACTGTCGAAACTTTGAAAAATCATAGAAACAGATCTACTCACGCTAGAAGGTCGCGGTTGGTACCAAAATTCCCAGAATGTAGTCTACTTTCTATTAAAAATCTAAAAAAAAATCGAGGCGCACACCCCATTGACTTTGAATTTTAATCGCAGATAGACTGACCAAGTGAAGGAGCAGATTGCAAGATACTCTTAGTGTGTGAATAAGAATTTAATCTTATGCATACTCACAGAAACATTTTCCTGTGATTGAAAATCTTAATCATATTCATGAGTATGATTTTGCCCAACTCTGACTGCAGTCGGTACTACGTGGAAACGACGTGTGGGTGGCCAAATCAGTCAAAAAGAGCTGAAATTCCCCGTTCACGATGAGCCCTCTCAAGTCGTGTAATACATTCTCGATTTCTTCGACGATTCCATCAAAAGGCGACGATATTGATATCATTGTTGGTAAGGCCATGCGCACCCTTGGATTTCTTAGAAGGAATACCAGGGAATTCACAAATGTGAATGCCATTGTGACGCTCTATACAGCACTGGTTCTTCCTGTTCTTGAGTATGCATCTGTTGTTTGGTCACCGCACTATGCTGTATACATTGATCAATTGGAGCGTGTCCAAAACAGGTTTTTAAGCTACATTTCGTACAAATTGCAAATTCCAGACGCCGACTTCAATTATGCTTCCTTGCGTTCCAGATGCGGTCTTCAGCCTCTCTATATGCGTCGAATAGCTGGTGACATTGGGTTGCTTTTGGTTTATTATTTTCAATAATAAACATTTGGAATCAACCAAGAAAATTTTTTTTTTTAACACCCCCTCAAAATTTAATGGTTTACGTTTCAAGGTACGTAGAATCCAAAAATCGAATGAAAAGTTGGCCGTCCGTCCGCAGTACGCGGCACTTTCCCCACTTAGCATTGACCGATTTTGATGAAATTTGGTATGTAGGCTCCATTCGGGGTCTAGTTGTGCCCCGAAGATTTTGGTTGATTTAGGTCACTTCTAGGGGTTAAATATGAAATTTGAAAACGCCCTAACTCGAAAAATTTCGATATAAAGGTATTGTTTTTCCTTCAATTTAAGATTCTATAGAATTTTCAGAATTTTTTGAGACCACGCGGAGCCCTGTAGGACAAACCGTTCGCATCTGTATTTATATCGCTTTTATTCTTGAATTATGTTACGATATGTGTGTAATTTATTACTGTGAAATTTGCTTATTTTGGATTATTTATTATTGCTAATTGTCGACTTTTCTATTGTCTATTGCTTCATATTGCCTATTTCTCTACTGTCATTGTTTTTTTTTTTTTTTTTCTTTGTTCTTTTTGTTTTTGTTGTATTCATCCTGTAACTGGGATTGCTTCCCGTACCATTCAAAATAAATAAATAAAAAAAGGCGTCAGATTCGACCTCGAGGTCGCACCGACGAGACAATGAAACGTCGCATTGAAAACGGACACTTTTCTAGAAGACCAAATATGACCGATTCGAAACATCATCAGCGCTTTATTTGTTGAAATGGGGCTTCCCCAGGCAACTTTGGAAAATACGAAAATGGCGAAGAAAAAGTGTTGTAAATTCGGTTCGATCGGGCGACACGAGACTTGTCTTCAGTCCATTGTTAACTTGTCCTTCATTGTTCCTCGTTATTTCATTTTGTATTCAACATTTTCGTGTAAACAATCGTTCTGCTCGGTCCACATTTCAAAAGTAACGAAATTTACCTTCGTAGACAGCAGATTTTTGGAACGTATAACTCGGTGATTCCAGTAAAAGGAGTTTTTTTTCGAACCGAGTTCACCCGAAAACAATTTTAGAAAACTTAAGTGGAAATCTGAGGGTTCAAAGCCCTTTTCTAGCCTGATGTCACCCTCAGTTGCATCGAACCCCACGCGTAACATTTAGGGCGGAATTCATAGTCGTTACTTAAGTCTGAGTACACCCTCAAATGCGTCGATAAGGGTCGGCGTGGACTCAATTGTATTCATAAACAAGATTTGAGGGCGCCCCGAGGGAGCACTCAGTGCGATCTCTGGTATTTATAAACCAAACTCAGCGTTGAGTTGAGGCCCACCCTCGACTCGTTATCCCAATGATTTAAATACGGGGAGTCTACACTTAAGTTGGCCATAACTTTAGGGTCGATTCTACAAGGTTGAATTTGACTTGGAAAAGGTTGAATTTGAGTTTGAAAAGGTTGGATTTGACTTGGAAAAGGTTGGATTTGACGTGGAAAAGGTTGAATTTGACTTGGAAATCTATATACATAAAACGCCAACCGTACGTATGTACGTATGCACGTCGCCGATCGAGAGGAGTTGGAGGGGTCTTGGGAGTGGGGAGAGTCGGAGGTGGGAGGAGTTGGGGGCGAGAGGAGTCGGAGGCGGGAGGAGTCGGAGGCGGGAGGAGTCGGAGGGAGTGGGTGGCGGGGAGAGTCGGAAGAATCGTTTTTCCCTGCTTTTAGTAGGCTTTTCAGCTAGTGCTATAGACATTGCAGTGAACAATTCGAAAAGCCTGAGGATGCTGACAAGTTTAGGTAGCGAAACTATTGCTCACAATTAATAAAAACCAATTGTCTGCATTTTTCTTACTAAGAGGACACTAAAAGTACCTATACTAAAAGTACCTATATCAATATCTCACGACTCTACAAAGTTCATCGAAACTCGTTGTTTTAACTTGCTGGGCTGATAACAGATACCAGTTGTGACGCCCTACCTGCTACCTGGTGGCCAGTTCTTGAACCAAAGACAGACCATTCAAAATTTCGATGCAGGGGTTCCCTCAGCCTGCACCCGATTTCATCAATTTCGGTTCGTTCAGGATATCGAACGGAGGGGACGTCGGGAGCAGCTCTCGTTGCTGACGCTCCCGTCCGAGGAGGTTTCGGTTCCGCACAAATGAGTTGCAGGACCGCGAAGTGTCGTCGTGTGAGCCGGAAATCGGGAGGGGGGGGGGGTGTTGGTCACACCGGATCTCGTCTGGAATCGCACACCCTTCGGCGAGATTTGCCGAGGAGGAGGCGGCGCGGGCGAGATGGAGGCTGCAGGCGAGAGGGGAGACGTCCGCGGAACCGAAGAAAAACTCGCCGGCTCCCTCTCGACGAGGCCTCCTCCCGCGACAGGCCTGAAGGCGGCTCAGCTGTTACGTCACGACCGCCTTTACATGTAAATTAGCGAATTTTCAAAGAAAATAAAATTATTACAGTTTAGCATGTAATTTTTCTTCCGAGTCTACCAAGGTAGCAGAAATTTTCACTCGCGTTTTGCGTTTTAGACCTTTCTGAACAATTTTGGTACCGTGTCTGTCTGTCCGTCTGTCATCAATTCCTTGTAACGCGCATAACTATACGAAGTTATCGTCCGATTTCGATGAAATTTTCAGGGATTGTGCGGGTTGGTGTGTAGACGGTCCCCTATGAAAATCATCATCCTCGTATCCTCGCATCATGCGCAAACGTGAATTCCTTGTAACGACCATAACTTCTACATTTTCCATCCGATTTCAATGAAATTTTCAGGGATGTTACAGATTAGTATTTAGATGGTCCCCTATGAAAATCACCACCTTCGGACTGATAGTAGCCACTGCGCATGCGCAAACGTGAATTTCCTTGTAACGTCCATAACTTCTACATTTTCCATCCGATTTCAATGAAATTTTCAGGGATGTTACAGAGTAGTGTTTAGATGGTCCCCTATGAAAATCATAGAGAATTGTCTTTCATAGAGGGATTCATTCATAGAGGGATGGTCTCCTGTGAGAATCTCAAATCTTATACATGACAAGGCTTCAATAGCTCAGAGGACAGAGTCTTGATTTGTGCTCCAGGGATCGCGGGTTCGAATCCCAGCTGAGGCTAAGAATTTTTTTGATCCAATCACATACATCTACTCACTTAATTTTTCATTCGAATTTGATGAAATTTTCTAGGATTGTCCAGATTAGCGTGTAGATGGTCCCCTATGAGGGTAGTGAAAGGTACTTAGAGATTGGTGTTTTGAGATTAACTACTATGCATCGGATCATCTATACAATCGGGTTATGGATACGAGGAAGCTATGTGCCACACCCACTTGGCAGACGTTTTTTCACTGAAATTCATTTTGAAACATTGTGAAACGATTCCTGAAGTTTTTGAAAAAATTATGCGTATTTATTTAATATACTTAACGATTTATAAGTGTCCCTCTGGATGATAACTCAAGTAATTGTTTCGCTTAAATTTCAAGTTTTTGCCAAAATTTTCTTAATAAAAAAAAAAAGGCGATTTCGTTAGCCAGGAATTTTGGACAATTCTAAGAGGTCCAAGGCATGGGAGCCTCGAATTTGAACACCATTTTAAAATCCATGATCTACGATACCCAACATGCGAAATCAATTCCAACCCCCCCCCCCCCATACTAGTTGTGCCAGTCTGGCACCAAAGCGGTGCTAGACTAGTACTAGATACTTTTCCGCGTCCAACAAAAAAACGCAGCAAATCATTACACAAGGGTTTATTGTTTGTATATGTAGATCTCTCATCTGCAAAGAACACGGCTTTGCCATTGTCACCATATACCAACCTACAACATACCTACTTCACAATCAAGTTTATTTGGAAGAAATAAACGCTTCACCCTCGATTCGAAGAAACAGGGAGTTGTGGGTGCCTTCATGAGGAAATTTGATTACTGGTTGCTAGGACGCAAAACTGAGTACAACTCGAAGAATCGAACAGCGATCGCATTTTGTCCAGCTAAACTTTGAATAGAATATGTTTCATTTGTCTTGAACAATAAAATTGCATTAGCGATGGTCAAAAATCTTAGAGCCTAAAAGTAACAATAAAACAATGTGAAACAACAGATTAGTGAATTAAGAGGAAACGGGGAATGGGCTTCTTTTGCGATTCACACTCGTGTTTCTGATTTATCGTACGTCCAACCCTTAAGTCCTCTTGGGGAGCGAACGGTTTGTCCTACAGGGCTCCGCGTGGTCTCTAAAAATTCTATACTATCTTAAATTGATGGAAAAACCATACCTTTATATAGAAAGTTTTTGAGCTAGAGCGTCTTCAAAATTGCAACCCTTAGAAGTGACTCACATCAACCAAAAGCCAAATTTTTATTCCATTTTGGTTTATTATTTTCAATAATGAACTTTTGGAATCGACCAAGAAAAAAACATTTTACCCCCCCAAAATTGGTTGGTTTACGTTTCAAGGTACGTAGAATCCGAAAATCGAATAAAAAAATTTCCGTCCGAACGCGGCACTTTCCCCACTTAGCATTGACCGATTTTGATGAAATTTGCGAAGCTTTTGGTTGATGTCGGTCACTTCTAAGGGGTGAAAATTAAGGGTTGAAATTTTCAATAGTGCCCTAGCTCGAAAACTCTCGAAATAAAGGTATGGTTTTTTTCGCCAATTTCAAATGGTATTGAATTTTTAGAATTTTTAGAGACCACGCGGAGTTCTGTAGGACAATCCGTTCGCTCCCTACGAGGATTCGAGGGCCGGACTTACGATAAATCAGAAACACGAGTGTGAATCGCAAAAGAGGCTTAATCTCCGTTCAAATTCTAGCTGAGCAAAATGCGATCGTTGTTCGTTTCTTCGAGTTAGTCAGTTTTGCGTCCTTAGCAACCAGTAATCGAATTTTCTAATAATTAAGGCAACCTCAACTATCCTTTCTTTCTTCGAACTTTGTGTGAAGCGTTTATTTCTTTCAAGTAAACTTGATAGGTATGTGGTAGGTAGGTTGTAACTATGGTTACCGTCCGCGTGGCAACTCTGCCAACTATGGTACGGTGTTCGAGAGGTAGTCGTGGGACAGCAGATACCCTTTGCCGTGCCTGTCGGAGCGGAAATGAGCACCTGTATCATGTAGTGCAGATGTGTCCTCGAACTCATGGTGGCCGCATTCTACGTCATGTAGCAGATAGCAGGTGCTGGGATGTCGATGTTGATGATGATGTTGAGGGAGAGATTGTATCACATGCCGAGTGACCAGGGTAAGAAGCCCGACATAGTTGCCGTCAAGCCCGACCAGTCTTGCGTTATCCTGGATGTCCAAGTTGTCAATGGCAGCTTGGACATGGAGCAGACTTAGCGGGCTAAGATAAGAAAGTATGATAGAGATGATTTACGGCAAGCGGTGTCAGAGCTGAAAGGAGTGGCCCCCAACAATCAGGGTGATGGCTGCAACATTACCACGGAGTTGCGCGAGTTGTGCATCTCGGTAGGCGTACTCCGTGGTAACACCACCCGTGTCCTGCTCGGCTCATATTTGAACTGGTGGTCCTTTTATAGAGGCACTTCCCTTCATCCATCTCTCCCACCCCCTCCTTCCCTCATCTCTAGGGCCGGCGTCGGGTGAGTCCTGGGCGTCCTTCCCATTAATATTTCTTTTATATTTATTTTTATTTATGGCGTGCCCCCTCCGTCCCAAGAGACATTTTGTCTTTGAGGGGAGATCGGAAAAAATAGTGACAATAGCAAATGTTCTTTGCAGACGAGTGATCTATACAGAAAAAAATTAATCTTTTTGTAATAATTTGCAGCGATTTCATATATAGCGCCTTTGCGCTTCAAGGTATCGCAATGTCTATAATGATCGTTCAGGTTCAGGAGTTTATGTGCATACGTTTCAAATCTTCTTTTATTCATGGGTGAACTAATAATGGAAGGTTTCAGACTTTTTGTTGAGCATTAGTTTCATGTCTTCTGTGATTCACGTGTGAACTATGTATGTACATGTAAGCCGCGACGCCTTATTATATAAATATACACTGTTGATAATGCGATGTTGACAGTCGGCAAACATCATCCGGCTGTCGCATGTGGTATTGGTTCAATCGATTGAGTGCAACGCGAAACAATTTCTCGACCGCGCCCTCTGAGATATTATTATTGTTGTTGAAATAATATTGTGAATAGACGACGAGCGAGGTGAACAGCAGTGATGGATTGGCTATTGGAAATTCATTTGGGAGCCACCCTTGACACCGGTGTAATGGATTTGGGCTCCCCCAATCGTGTTATCTTGCACGTTTTAAGTGGTGCGAAGCCATAAACTGAGTTGTGTTCCAAATGATTTCGTCAGATTGCTAGCAAGTTGATTTCGGAGAGCAAAAAAGGATCCAACAATTGAAAACATGTGGGAGGCTTCACAGTAGGTAGTTTTCTGATGAAACTACAAGAAATAATAATAAATAAACGAGTATTACGCCTGAAATAGGTTCACTGGCGAGTTTAAACATACCGTAATGACAGTACTGTTAGCAGATTGAAAGAATGCGGCTGACCTATTTCCCGAAGGGTATACCTGCTAACATAGACGACTATCTGTTCCAAAATCTTAGGTAGCCTGGTGAGTCGGACTGGGGAAAGGGCCGAGCTTCCGTATCTCACCCCTTTGTAATCTGGGCATAGAGAGCAACTTGAGTCATAATGAGGTAGATAATTCGGTAGATGAGGTAGATAATTGATAATGATAGTAGATAATTGATAATGATAGTAGATAATTGATTGAATTTGACGCCCGTTCTCATAATGTCCTTATTTTTACATTTTTACGGTAAACTAAGGTAGTTATGGTAATTTTAGTGACAGGGTCAAAAAAACTTGGAAAAACAAATGGTTAACAAAAGTGCTAAGAGACATTTTCATGCTCAAATTAGTTGTACAGTCGATTTTTGAAGTTTTGTCTATCTCAATAGTCAACACCTTGTATTTTACGTCAAACATGAGGGCGTCGGTGGTCTAGTGGACAGTGTACCCGACTGCGGTGATAGGATAAGAACCGTCTAGTGGGGATGCGAGTTCGAGTCTGGTCGCCAGCAGAAAGTTTTCTGTCTATTAGACAATCGGCAATCTCTCGTTCCAACCCAGGGCGGTGATGTTTGGGAAGCCATGAGTGAAATCATCAGAACAAATTCTGATCTCCCCTTAGGGAGACAGCTGATGACGTCCGCGACGCCAAGAATGGCAGTCGGACGAAAATTCAACCTGAAATGGTTGCTTACTTTACTTTACTTTACTTTACATGAAAGCCCGCGAGCAGCCTGTAATAAATAAACCCTTTCACTTCATCATCGGTCAGTAGTCAACAACCCTTGGTCTCATTTTTCCTGGTTTGAGTGGCAGGTAGAAGAAGGAGGATGTTTTTGGGACTGTAATACACAAGGACACCTCACCTAACCATCCGCAGTCTTTCAATCTGCAAACAGTACGTGGAGGAGGGCCGGTGGGAGGCCTGGATTCCGGTGGCCGTGGACCGCCGCCGTCCCGCACCTGCGCTCGAGGATTCGTCGCATACCCGCCTGGTCACGGTCCTCCTCCCCGCACCGGCGAGATAGGATCGAGGAGGCCGATCCCCGACCAGACCACGATCCCTCCAGTAATTAGAGCCTCATGGTTAGAGTCAGAGGGTTAAGTCTCCCCCTGCGGACGGTTTACAGTCTGCTGCTCTTCGAAAAACTCTCGGGATTATCTATTTTTAACGCCGAGGGAGCCGCTAAACGACTGCAGAAGAAAAATTGACTACCGTCGAGGGTCGCTTTTTCTAAACAAGCGCTAAAGAGCTATCAGAAACCAGAAATAACCTCCTCTCGACAGACGGAGTACTGGTGGTCGAGGAGTGGCAGCAAAGTATGGGAGAGAGTGATAAAGAGACATAATAGATGTAATAAACAGTAAATATGTTCACTAATTTTTAAAATTTTTTGTTTTTTAGTAGTTTTTATTACTTCATGAGGTATTTTAGTAAGAATGAGGAATTTCTTATTTTTGACCCCAAAATCGGATTCAGCACCTCGAAAAACCTCCTACCTACGGCAAACTTTCAGCCCGTACTTCCTCATTTACGAATAAACAAAACAGTGTAGAAAATAATATCATATTATGATCGCTTAAAAAACCGGGAGGATGACGTCATCCTGAAATAGTTCATTTACGGCCGCTTGAAACGCTGAGATCGAGAAATCTATAGTCACCAGATGCAACGTTTCACAAAACCAGTAAAAATCGAAATCGAAAAAATGAAGAAAAAAAATTAGAAAAAGCAAGATGGGGAAAATTAGGTTTCCCCTGTTTCTGTTTGATGACTTTCCTCTTAGAAACCCAATTTCGTCATACCAACGGGCAACACTGGGAGGAGACGGCGATCCGAACAACCAATCAGCGAGCGTTCCCGCTTCACGTTGAAGAGGTCCGTTTTCCCGGTTATTTTTTGAAATTATAAATTTTGATTGTCTCCCAAAATAACAGGAGACTTATTTTCCGAAATCAACCTGATTTTCATCTATCCTACACCGTTTACTATTCAGGAAAAATTCAAACAGAATTCGGTGAAATTCCTCATTATATAGTCAGATAAGGTAATATAGTAAGAATGCTCATAGTCATAGTCTTCTTATAATCTTGCAGTGTTAAGTCTGTCGAAGTTAGTCTTGAAAGAATAGTCTTGAGGGGTTATAGTATTGTCGGGTCTTGCAGATTAAAGTCTCTCAGGTTATAGTCTCGCGGGGTTTTATAGTACAGGATTATAGTCTTGAGAGATTTTAGTATTGTAGAGTTATAGTCCGGCGGGGTTGTATTCCAAGAACTGCGAGTTATAGCCTCGCATGGTTGTTTTATAGGCTAATAGCCTTGCAGGGTTATAGTTTTGAGGTTATAATAGTCTCGTGGTGTTGTATTGCAAGGTCTTGCAGGGTTATAGTCTTGCGGAGTTATAGTCTTTCGTGGTCATAGGCTCTCGAGTAACAGTCTCGCAGTTTCGAAGTTATAGTTTCATACGGTTAGTGTCGTAAGGTAATTGTCTCACGTGGTAGTCATGCAAGGTGATACACATAGTCTCTCAGGTTATGGTCTAGCAGATTATAGTCTTGCGGGGTTATAGTCTTGCGATGTTATATAGTCTTCCGTGGCTGTAGGATCACAAGGTCTCGCAGTTTCGAGGTCATAATTTCATACGGTTAGTTTGTTGAGGTTATTGTCTCGTGTAGTTGTCTTGCAAGGTAGTTCTCGTAGTCTTTCAGGGATATATTTTGCAAGATTATGGTATTGCGAGGCAAGAGTCTTGTGCAGTTATACTCTCGAATGGTTGTCTTACAAAGTAACAGTCTTACGGGGGTCATACCTAGTGACGATTCGATGTACCTTTCGATGCGATATTCAACATCGAAATAATATCGGAAAGCAGTATCGATATCGATAAAATATCGGAAGAAAAATATCGATATCACTAATATCGATAGAATATCGAAAGAAAAATATTGATGTGACATTGTCATTGATATCAAATATGTTTTTGCATCTTTTTTTCTCGATATAATGCCAGTTAAAGTTTACTCGTTAAAAGTTGTATCAATACGTAACATAATAAATTCATCTTCCGTTTCTACTTATTTGGTTTTCATTATTTTTTATATTTTAGGAAAAATTGATAAATTACAGTGGGAAGGAATATAACCATCACAACCGATCATTTTTTTGACATTTTCATGTCTTTGCTTTGGCACATAAACTGAAAAATCGTCACGAAAACTTGCCCACGCGACCAATAAACACTGTGTTGCGTAGAGAACAATCAACTGTTTTCTTATTTTGATGCTTGGGTACATGAACTAACAACTTTACTTCACTACCTTGTTGTGTAGTGGTTGACATGAAAATGTCCCAATGTGTTGCAGACTCGTATGCAAGCATTATAACTTGGAAGAGTTTCTTTCAAAACTGAAAAATCGGTAATATTTCTTTCGATATCAATATTTTCCTTTTGATATTCGATAATATCGCAAGAAAAACATCGATGCAAATATCGGAAATATCGATTTCGATAAATATCGAAAGTATCGAATCGTCGGTTATAGAATTTAAAGGTTATAGTCTCACGGGTTAGCCTTACCAGGTATATTACGTACTTACTCGAATAGAGCGTACTTTCCTTCTGCCGACACCATCAACTAACATCATCATATTATTACTTCACTGAGCTAATTTGAACCAAAAATGTGCTTAATTGTGAACCTCTGCGCATAATTACCAGAACAATTAATGGGTCGATATTTCGACAGTAAAAACCGATTGAAACTCGACGATCACTAATGATCAGTGCAGAAAAATAATAAGCCGTCTTATAGTAATTTATTTGCAGGAATTTCGTTTGCTAGGTAATTTTTTTGTGGTTTTTCGTTGGAAAATCCTCTTCATGTCGTCACTTCGGTTTTCCCCGACGACTCAGTTCAAGTTATGTCGACCATGAGTCTGAGATCTGCATATCGATACAAAACAAGTGGAGTCTCTTCACTCCGCTCCCAGAACCTTTGAAATGGAAATCTAGGGTCGCCTGATCTTATCCAGAGCCTTGACGTCACTTTCATCGCCAGAAATATCGGGTTTTGTTAAAAATGCGGCTCAGAGTTATCTGTCTGTTCATGTGCAGGGTGGTGTAGTATAAAACATCCAATGTCTAGAGAAAAAACGCTGCAAATTATTACACAATGGTTTATTATTTTTTATTTTTCTGTATAGATCACTCGTCTGCAAAGCCACCAACCATCCAACGTGAAGAAAAACATCGATCGCATTTCGGTCAGCTTTAATTTGAACGGAGATGAGGCCTCTTGCGATTCACACTTGTGTTTCTGATTTATCGTACGTCCAAACTTTAAATTCTCGTAGTGAGCGAACGGTTTGTCCTACAGAGCTCCGGGTGGTCTCAAAAAATTCTAAAAATTCTATAGAATCTTAAATTGAAGGAAAAACAATACCTTTATATTTAAATTTTTTGAGTTAGGGCGTTTTTAAAATTTCAAAATTGATTTTGGAACCCTCAGAAGTGACTTACATCAACCAAAATCTTCGAGGCACAACTAGACCCCAAATGGAGCCTACATACCATATTTCATCAAAATCTGTCAATGCTAAGTGGCAAAAGTGCCGCGTACGGCGGACGGACGGCCAAATTTGTATTCGATTTTTGGATTCTACGTACCTTGAAACGTAAACCATCAAATTTTGAGGGGGTGTTAAAATTTTTTTTTTCTTGGTCGATTCCTAAGGTTCATTATTGAAAATAATAAACCAAAAACGCTTAATTTCCTAAACGTTCATTTTTATTTCAGTTGTTTCTTATGGCTGTTACAACAAGGAAATACACGTTTGCTCATGCGTAGTAGCTACTATCAGTCTGGGGGCAATAGTTTTCATAGGGGACCGTCTACATACCAACCCACATAGTGCCCGAGAATTCATCGAAATCGGATGGAAAATGTGGAAGTTACAATGATTTCACGTTTCCGCATGCGCAGCAGCTACTATCATACCTGGGGAAATGATATTCTTAGGGGACCATCTACACGCCAACCAGCACAGTCCCTGGAAATTTCATTGAAATCGGATAAATTTTTTGTAGAAGTTATGGCTGTCGCAAGGATTTCATGACAACAGACAGACAGACACGGAACCAAAATTGTTCAGGAAAATCTGAAAGGAGAGGAAATTTTGATTTTTGAGAACTTTTTTTCAACTTTGAAAAGTAAAAACGAAGCTTCCGCTACCTTGGTAGACTCTGAAGCAAAATTATGTTATAACAAAAAATTTTCAACGATTTCCTTGGCAAATTTTGTCATAACTCTATTTTGATGCTTCCAATGTCTCACAAAAAATTCTGCTGTCCGAAAAATTTGAAATTGCAATTCAATTTTGGTTATTCCGGTGACACTTAGAGATATCTGTGGAGTTCCTGAGATGTTTTCGGTGACACCATGGTCCCATAATAATGGTTAAAAGGTTAATATGGGACTGTCTAGTCGAGGAAGATGTAAAATCCGACTTCAATTTTGGAATGTATGCCAGAGGAAGGAGAACGGCTACCTAATAATAATAACTCTTCGTGTAACTTTCTTTGGAAATGCTCATTTGAACCGAGTCCTCTTAGACCTCTTTTCCCTCAAGTATTCTTGTTTTTATGCTGCGTGAAAGATGACTTGAACGATTTATTACGTTGGTCATAACTGTGAAACGTTTGAGCGAAAAAGGATGCGTCTCCGGGATGCACCAACCGAACGGTATCGCCGGTGATGACTTGGAATATCGCATTATGGTATGTATCGTTGAAAATTAATTTCATTGAAACATTCACTACTTATCACAGAACCGTAGATAACTGACAGGCACCTACGTAATTCTGCTTTCTCCACTACGTCTTGAAGTAATAAAAGGATGAGGGGTCTCGATAACTTGTGTTAGCAATCTCGATAGTTTTCAGTTGTGTTATCACAGATCTGTAACGATTTGGTCGCTTAGGGGTGCAGGCTGGTACAAGCAAATACAAACTCCGTCAATCCTAATTTTTTGTCCACCTGATTCTCCTACTTTGGTGAAACATGGAGGATAGTTGGGGACAGCTCAGAACTCAGCCTGAAGTAGGACCAAAATCCTCATCTGTCACAGATGTTCTACACTTTTGGGTCCGGATTTCTGAGCTGTCCCCAACTATCCTCCATGTTCCAACAAAGTAGGAGAATCAGGTGGACACAAAATTAGGATAGATGGAGTTTGCATTTGCGCTTCCAATAGCACCGAAGCTTATCGCTCCAATATCCGTAAAATGGTTAATTTTCTTACGAAATTTTTTTTTTTTTTTTTTGTTTTTTCAACTCGATTTGGTGATTTTCGAAATCGATCTACCTACCTACCTACCCCTCGGTGCTACAGCCCATGTCGGGCCTTGACCTGCACAAGTAGCCGTCTCCATCCGGGCGACCACCTTCCAGTTACAGACGCCGATTCGCCGGCAGTCCTCCTCGACACCATCCAGCCAACGGAGACCCGGTCTTCCTCTTGGGCGTCTTCCTCCTGGACATCCTCGCAGGACACTGTGAGGTGTTTCTGTTTCGGGCATCCGAGCCACATGGCCGGCCCATCTGAGCCTCCCACATTTGATAAATCCAATTATCCGTTGGTCATCAAAGAGCTGATATATTTCGTCATTGTACCTGGCCCGCCACCCATCAACATCCCTCACCGGCCCAAATATTCGCCGCAGGATTTTGCGTTCAAATACCTCAATAGCTCTTGTTGTTGCTGCAGATAGCGTCCATGTCTCCGAGCCGAATGTTAGGACTGGCCGCACTAGCGTCTTGTACAAGAGTATTTTGGTGGTTCTAGAAACATTCCTAGACTTGAAGTGCCGCACAAGGCCAAAATAACATCTGTTGGCTGCAGCTAGCCTGGCCGAGATTTCTGGGGTCATGTCATTGCTGGAGGTGACGACTGAACCCAGGTATGTGAACGAGTCCACACTCTGGAACACGTACTCCCCAACAGTAAGGTCATCAGTCTGTCTGAGCCCTCTTCCCGATATCATATACTTGGTCTTTCGTTCGTTTACTTCAAGGCCTAGCTTCCTTGCCTCGCGGTTCAGTGCCAAGAAGGCTTCCTTCACATCTCGCTGACTCCTGCCAATAATATCAATGTCGTCAGCATATGCAAGGAGCTGGACAGACCGGCTGAATATGGATCCTCTGCGATCCATACCAGCATCTTTGACGCACCTATCAAGTGCCACATTAAACAGTATGCAGGCCAATGCATCGCCCTGTCTGAGTCCCTTGGTCGATTGGAAAGAATCAGACAATTCGCCCTGCACTCTTACTTGGCAGTTGACATCCCTCATTGTCACTTCGACCATTCTGATGAGCTTTTCTGGGATGTCAATGCGTCTCATAGCCATGTACAGCTCACCTCTACATATGCTGTCATAGGCTGCACGGAAGTCCACAAAGAGATGGTGTGTGGCAATGTTAAATTCTCTTGTTTTTTCTAGTATCATTCGCAGGCTAAAGATTTGGTCGGTAGTTGATTTATTTTGCCGAAATCCGCATTGATACCCGCCTATGGTGGGCTCGACATATGGTAACAGCCTCTCGCAAATTATGTTGGAGAGGATTTTGTAGGCCACTGGGAGCAGCGAAATGCCTCTAAAGTTACAGCAGTCCAGCCGGTCGCCTTTTTTGTGAATGGGACATAGTATGCTTCTGGTCCAATCATGTGGGATTTTCTCACATTGCCAGATCTTTGATATAAGGCAGTGTACTGTATCAGTCAGGGCAGCTCCACCCTTCTTGAAAAGCTCGGCTGGGAGGTCATCTACCCCTGGTGATCTATTATTCTTAAGCTTTTTCATTGCTTTTTCTACTTCTTCCAGGGTTGGAGGGACATCCTCTATAGGTTCATGTGCGGGAGCATCGCTGTGGCTAGTAGCAGGATTCTCGTTTGCATTCAACTGCTCTTCAAAGTGTTCTGCCCATCTTTGCAGGGCCTCTTGTTTGCCCGCCACAATGTTGACTTCCCGGTCCTTGCACATACCAACCCGATCTAGGGAAGTCAAAAACATGGAGTACAACCATTCCATGCACCATTAATTCGAACACTTATGTTCAGACTCCAAGGGAACACAATTTGACTCAGGACAATTTTGTTACTCCTCCCCCTACTGGACTACTTACTACCCTGCACGGTTTTACTGACTAGATATTAATGCATCCAAATTGGTAGCGAGCAGTCAAGTGACGTCAGCATTCCAATTTGGAGCTACTACTAGATAACTGACTCGAAGACGTCTCAATTCAATTGCCGGTAGTTAATTTCGTAGTTGGAAAGTACAAGTTGTAAAGGTTGATAGGAACTAACTTAACGACGTCTCATTTCAACCTCGCAACTTGTTTAAAACTGAATTGACTTGAGCCAATTACTATTTATTGGTCGGATAGCGATCAGAACCAAAAGGACGTCAGCATTTCCTTCCAGTAAATAGTAATATAGAAATTTTGATCAAAAGGGTAGTAAGCAGTCTTATGAGGTAAGCAACGATTTGACTTGGGAAATCTTGAAAGAAAAACTTCAACTTTTTCAGAAAACACTTCGATCAAGGTACTGGCAGAACAGGCGGTTTGTAACTGGCTGAAGGCTAGGAACTTTTTGAATTGAATGGTGCCTCAAGGGCCGGGGTACGCCCTCATAACGAAGGGGTAGTTGCGAGAGGGGGTGAGTCCCCCCTTCCTACCCTGGAAGGGTTCTCCCTTCTTCCTCCTATTTTTCCAGGACCCCTTTCGTTATTTTTATTGCGAAAATACTATAATAAATAGTGGTTCACCACAACATATCTACAAATAATTAACTGCTATCAATCCTACTATTATTTTCTAACGATAACTCAAAGCACTAAACACAGAGACCAGAACCAAAGCTCACCAATCGACGACCTTGTTATATTTTTTTATTTTCCCCTTCAAGAATTCCTGTTTTTTCTCTGTACTTCCTACTTATTACTCTCACAACTTTATACTTGATGGTAGCTTATTAGCAAATTTTCGAAGAAAATAGAGCTAAAATGGTCTCAAAATGTTAAGTAGGTAGGTATACAAAACTAACAATTTTCCCCATTGAAATTAATACTGTATGGAGGTATGGTTTTATTGCGTGCTCCTCCTGGAGGTATATTTGTGTGTTATAGATCAGAATTGGTTCCGATGTTTCGCTCATGGCCACTTATTGGCTTAAGTGGAGTGGGGTTCACCAACGACCTGTTATGAATAACAGGTCCCCCACCTGTCTCCTAATAATTGGAAGCGCAAATGCAAACTCCATCATTCCTAATTTTGTGTCCACCTGATTCTGCCACTTTCGTGAAACATGGAGGATAGTTGGGGACAGCTCAGAACCCAGCCTGAAGTAGGACCAAAATCCTCATCTGTCACAGATGTTCTACACTTTTGGGTCCGGACTTCTGAGCTGTCCCCAACTATCCTCCATGTTTCACCAAAGTAGGAGAATCAGGTGGACACAAAATTAGAATAGATGGAGTTTGCATTTGCGCTTCCAATAGCATCGGAGCGATAAGCTTCGTTTCGGCTCATTGGCTCTCCACTTATTGGCTTAAGTGAAGTGGGGTTCACCAACGGCCTGTGATAAATAACAGGTGGGGGGATGGTCTCCTGAAAATTGGAAGTTGTGCGCCTATGAATTAGAGGATAAATGATTGGAATACAGTCCCGTTTGATTCGGAGGATGGTTCCCCATGAATGCCCTGTGTCAACTGCACATATCACATCAATGATTGATTACGCCTGCCTATGTTGGAAGAACCGCAAGTTATAAGAAGTGGCGGGGAGTACGGAGGCTGAGCGAAGAAAGTCCAACTGCCGAACCAAAGAGAACTGCCAAAACCCCTCCAGCATCCCTGTAAAAGCCAGAAACCTCCACGTGGTCCATCCTGGACATGCTACATGCATGACCAACGCTGGCGGAGGCAGAAGAAAAGGGGGACCTGCTGTGCTAGATGAGATAAAAGAATTAGCATGCAAGCGATTGTCATGGGCTTGATAAGCCTAGATACAATCCACAAAACCAGATGAGCGCACTGCAGATCCCCCATGAATTGGAAGGTGATCCCCTATGAATCAGACGATGTTCCCTATAAATTAGAGGATGGTCCCCTATCAATTAGAGGATGATCTATGAATTGGAAGGAGTTCTCCTGCTAATTATAGGATGGTCCTCTATGAATTACTCTTGTGTAAATTAAGTTGTCATGCGTTATTTTTCTTCAAAAACAAGGGAATAGAAAAATTGTAATTCAAAGTCGAGTAGATTTAATTCAAAGTGTGTTTTAATTTTAATTCAAAGGGAAAAAGGTTCAACTATAGGATTAATGACTGCAGCACCAAATTACGACCAACGGATATAAATATTTCGTCGATGGAAATAATTAAAAATAATTTCCGAGTCCGCCAGGCAAGGGTCAATATTTATAGGATAAACGGTTGCGTGCGAAACCTCCCGCTCGAATCTCCAGGTCAGACGAGGGGAGACGTGACCCGTCCGTGTTGTGATGGGAAGCCGGTAGTCGGAGGGCGGCCTTGGCGGTTCGCGCCTCCCCGAGACACTCAGTCTGCCCCGCCTGTCGGATCCCGCGAATCATTTCGACGTCTTCAATTCCTTCTCATTATCGTCGTCGCTCATGCTAATTTGAACTGAAGTATGATTTTTCGCATTAAACTTGAGAATCGTGTGGTTTCACGAGTTTTTTTCTAGTTAAAATCCCAATCAGTGCTGCATGAGCGAATTTTTATCGAATTATTGTAACAGTTTTAATCCATTTTCAGGACGTCCCACAGTAAAGATCGGGTTCACAACGCTTTATCACGGTTTTTGGTTTATTATTTTCAATAATAAACGTTTGGAATCGACGAAGAAAAACTCCACGGATGGTTACTGCTTAGAGCCTTCGGCAAAAATTCAAGAAACATGGAACATGTTTTGTTTGTTTGCTGTTTCCTTTTACTAGGAATTTGTTGTCTGTTGTTTTAATTTAACTCTTTATGGGCTAGCTTTTCAAATTGCTCGTCATTTCATTCACCTCTTGATGTCCCAAAGGTATTGTTATTATTAAGAAATCGAAAATATCTACGTCGAGGAACACACATCGCAACTAAAAGCCTAAGTTACAAGATCCTTTGTTATCTTTTTGGTAAAAACGATGCCAGCCAACTACATCAATAAATATTCGCTAAATCGAAGTTAGTTCTTCCATGCATAAACCTGTAGGTGACCTAACTTCGACAGAAAAATACACTTGGCAACAGAGAAGGTATATGCTTCCAACTACACAGAGAAGGAATGCTGAACCATGCAGCGAGAAGAATTGTAGACCAAGCAACAGGCTCTGGATCGGCAGAGTTTCTACTATCAATGAGGACCGTGGTGGTACGAAACTCGGCGCCTCGAAAACCGGAGTGTTGGAAAAGGCGTAGGCTCGGAGTGTTTAAAACGTACGTGACACGTTTGCGTAACGTTTTTCGGATAGTTACCCTAAGGCAATAACATGTCCCATGTTAAAAAGTTAACCCCCCCCCCCCTCCTCAAAATCTGTTGGTTTGCGTTATAAGGTAGTACGTAGAATCCAAAAATCGAATACATACGCGGCATTTTCCTTAGTTCCCGATTCTGATGAATGGGCTCCATATGGGGTCTAGTTGTGCCCGAAGCTTTTGGTTGATGTCAGTCACTTCTAAGGGTTGAAAAATAAGGGCTGAAATGTTCAAAACACCCAAGCTCAACAACTTTAGATATAAAGGTATTATTTTTGTTCAATTAAAAATAGTATTGAATTTTTAGAATTGAATGATACCACCCAGAGGCCTGTAGCACCAACCGTTCACTCCCTATGAGAACTTATGGGTTGGATTTATAATAAATCAGAAACATGCGTGTGAATTGCAAAAGAGGCCTAATCTCCGTTCAAATTTTAGCTGTACAAAATGCGATCGCTGTTCGTATTTTCGAGTTGTACTCAGTTTTGCATCCTTAGCAACCAGTAATGAAATTTCCTAATGAAGGCACCCACAACTCCCTATATCTTCGAATAGGGTGTGCGCCTGGGTAGGAAAAACTGTTTGTTATTTTTATTCTACGGTAGACCTAATTCTGAGAATTTGGTACCAAACGCGGACCTTCTAGCGTGTGTAAATCTTTTCCTATGAATTTTTAAAGATTCGACCGTTTATGACGTCACAGTGGGCTGGGAGGTCCCGCCCAGGCGGGAGGGGCGCGTGACGTCATAAACGGTCGAAACTTTAAAAATTCATAGAAAAAGATTTACAAACGCTAGAAGGTCGCGGTTGGTGCCAAAATTCTCAGGATGTAGTCTACTTTCGATTAAAAATCTAAATAAAATCAAGGCGCACCCCCCATTGAGTGTCAAGCGTTTATTTCATCAAAATAAACTTAATTGTGAAGCAACAATATGGTTGATAGGTTAATAGGAAATGGCGAGTGATCTACATAAAAATAATGAACCTTTGTGTAATAATATGCCTCGTTTTTCGGATTAAACTTGAGAATCGTGTTGTTTCACGAGTTTTTTCAAGTAAAAATCCCAACACTTGAGTGAATGAGCGAATTTTCATCGAATTATTGTAACAGATTTTCAACCATTTTCAGGACGTCCCACAGTAAAGATCGGGTCCGCAACGAGTTATCACGGGTTTTTTCAACTTGGTTTCTACGATTTGATTTTGCCTGCTCTCAGCAGGCTTTTCAACTAGTTTTTGTTATTTCGGAATGATTTCCTTCTTCAAACAAGATATTAACAATAAAAAAAATCATTTTCGGGTCTCCACTGGTTTGGGCGTTGTCAATATATAAAACAACATGGCTTTAAATGTTTTCCAAGATTCCACTGGGTAGCTTGTAGTTTATCTCTTTATATTCAATCCAGGAGAATCATATGCCCCCACGATGCTGAGTGCTCTTTCCGATTGGGGGATTAGTCTTTTGTATCCATTTGGCTCATGCTTCTTCAATATTTTGATGCCAAAACAATTATCGAAGGTTGAGTTATGAGAAATGCCATATGTAGGCCCCCAATATATGAATATTTAACCTACAGGTTCACATGTCATGTTTCAAGTTGAGGCTAGGAAATGATAGGATTTTCAAACGTTTCAACACGAATTTATTCATCCCACATATTAGTGCTCAGTTCTAGAACTTCCCTCTTGAGAAATATATCATTATTATTCATTAACAATTGTTTTCTTCTTTTTCAGGTGAGTATCTAAGTCCAGTTCGCCATCCAGAATAAAGTTGGTAACTAAATATTAAGTATATAAAAACATTCGTAACGGGGTTCGAATGAGGGAAGAATTACGGAGGGATAATTTGAGAAATAAACACCTGTAATGATTTAGTTCGTTTGTACCTGTCTTTCATTATGGAAAACTTATCATTATAAAAACTCTGTACCAAACTCGCACTTACTTGGAACTTACAGCCGGAATATTAGTCTAGTAATTCAATCACATCCACGGAGGAAATCTGAACGGAAGTTTTCAAAAACATCTAAGATCAGATATCGGCCACCACATTGCGTATCGGAGTGCGGAGTGACCACTCGGAGCTCTGTTGGACCAACCGTTAACTCCCTGTAAGGACTTGAAGTTGGGACGCACAATAAAGCAGAAACACGAGTGTGAATCGCAAAAGAGGCTTAATCTCCGTTAACATTTTGGCTGATCAAAGGATGTGTCCCCGATTTTAATAAAATTTTGCTTCCGAGTCTACCAAGGAAGCGGGTTCACTTATCAAGGTTGAGAAAAAAAATGTTCTCCAAACTCAAAATTTCCATTCGCGATTTACGTTTTATTTCTTCCTGAACAATTTTGGTTCCGTGTCTGTCTGTGTATCGGTCATGAAATCCTGGTAAAGCGCAAAACTTGACGAAGTTATAGTTCGATGAAATTTTCAGGGATTGTATGAGTTGCCGTGTAGATAGTAGTGTAAGTCCCCTGTGCGGGTAATGTTCAGTAGCGTCTCCTCCAGGCAAACATAGCGAACACCGTTTGCCCTACAAAAAATATTCAAAATGAACAAATTAATTTTTGTTGAGATTCTCCTATGTTTCCATTTTTTGCTAGTAATATTTTAGCAGATTTTGGAAAATTTTTAAAAAATTTAGGGATTATTTCATGATGACCAAGGAAGTTGAAATAGGAGAATGGAATAAGTACATATTTTGCATAGAATACTAGCCAGCAACACACCAGAGAGTTGTAGATTTCGGTAATTACGATCGATTGTGGATGATACGCGAGCTAGCGTGGGGCCCGGCGATGAAAGGCAAGCAGTTAAAAAAAATCAATTTCGGGGGACTGTTTTGGATGAGAAAAGACGATCGACGGGGTGGCGGGGGGTCAGCGCGGGGTATATATTCCTTACCCCCACTATAACAGCATAAGCCAAGGCAAACAATCGAGTAGCTGTTTCGTGACCTTGAAAGCAGAGAAAATTGGAAGATGAGCCATGGATACTAAGCCATGCGTTACGTTTCCTTAGCAACCAGTTATCAAGTTCCTTAATGAAGGAATTCTTTCCATTCAAAGAAATAATGAATTCCTCCATTCAAAGAAATAGTGTGAAACGTTTATTTATTCTAAATAAACTCGATTATGAAGCGAAAACATGGTTGCTAGGTAGTGACAATGGCAAAGCTGTCTTCTTTGCTGGCACTTGATCTACACAGAAAAATAATAACACTTTGTGTAATAATTTGCTACGTTTTCATTATTTTTTATTCCTCTTAGACTGGTCAAGGTGTTTGCCTGACGAATATTTCCACCTGACGCCACTGGTAATGTTTTGAGATTAGCTACGGGGTAATGGCTATGAGGCAGCTATGTGCCACACCCACTTGGCAGACTGTCGCTTCTTCTAACCCCTGTAAGATTACACTCATCTGTCGTACCTTCAACATAGCTTCAGAACTCATAGGTACCTACTGAAATTTCGTGTAGTGTCAGCATGTAAAGCATTTTTTTTGGTATTATTATTTTCAATAATGAACCTTTGGAATCGACCAAGAAGAAAAATTTTTTAACACCCCCTCAAGGTACGTTTCAAGGTACATAGAATCCAAAAATCGAATAAAAATTTGGCCGTCCGTCCGCCGTACGCCACTTTTGCCACTTAGCATTGACAGATTTTGATGAAATTTGGTATGTAGGCTCCATTTGGGGTCTAGTTGTGCCTCGAAGATTTTGGTTGATGTAGGTCACTTCTGAGAGTTCCAAAATGAATTTTGAAATTTTGAAAACGCCCTAACTCAAAAAATTTTGATATAAAGGTATTGTTTTTCCTTCAATTTGAGATTCTATAGAATTTTCAAAATTTTTTGAGACCACCCGGAGCTCTATAGGACAAACCGTTCGCTCACTACGAGAATTTAAAGTTTGGACGTACGATAAATCAGAAACGTGAATCGCAAAAGAGGCCTAATCTCCGTTCAAATTAAAGCTGACCGAAATGCGATCGATGTTTTTCTTCATGTTGAATGGTTGGTGGCTTTGCAGACGAGTGATCTATATAGAAAAATAAAAAATAATAATAAACCATTGTGTAATAATTTGCAGCGTTTTTCATTTGTGACCGACTTCAACGCGCTGAGGGCGCGCGAAAGAGGAGGTAATCAATTCGGGTTTTCGTGGGACGATTTTTTTTTCTTTTTTTTTTTGCTTTTTGTCAGTCCTACGAAATGACTCTTGTCTGCCTTGAGTATCCTTACGGGTTTGGAAGAATCGCCCGTGCTCTCTTCCGTTCAACAGAGGTACTTTTAACTGAACTTCTAGACGCGTAGTGTTTTCACATTTCATCTGGTGCTTCCAGTCAGTATCACCAGCTTTGTATATTCATTTATTTTGTTATTCAAGTAGGTTTCAACGTTGAGATCCCGTTGTGCACTTGTACTTGCTCCTTGAAAAAACAAAGGTTATTCCATTATATTGCACCATTCCCTCGTTTAAAGCAGAGGCAAACACCTACTTAGCATCCTGCACTTGTCGCGTTTTATCAAAGCTCACAAATAATTTCGTGACGCAATAAGCGCACGTATTTCATGGGAGTTGTCTTCAAAAAGTCTGACCAGTTACGGCGTCTGGTTATGCATATGACCTGCTGCAGGCTCAGAGACGGAACACTGAAACTTCATTGGATTCTCAAGGTCCGCCTGTCAACAGATCTTCGGGTTTTGGCGCCCACGGCTCCCCAAGCACTTCTACCTCGCATCATTCATTCTTTTTGCCCATTCGGAATCCGTCGACCACATCCGCGTGTTGGTGCAGGTGTAGCCTCGAAACTGACCATCTGCAATGTTCGACTGTAGCTGTGGCTGTGGCTGTGGCTGTGGCTGTGGCTGTCTGCTGTGTTCTGTTTCTCATATGAATGTAGTGCTGACAAGAGGAGCGCCCAGAGTGATGAATGACAAATAACTACTTGAAAATAGTTTTCAAGTGAAAATTGACAATTCAATATTACTATTAATCAAAGGAGAAGCAAAAGATTCGTATACTGATTTTCAATCTCCTTCCACCCGAGATGAAAAATTTAATCTTCTACCCGAAACGAGGCAATAAATCTAAATGGGGTGTGCGCATGGATTGGAAAAACCAGGCCTCAGAGATAATTTTGACACCAACCGCGACCTTCTAGTATGAGAAGACCTTTTCTATGATTTTTTAAAGTTTCGAATGTTTATGACGTCACAGTGGGCTGGGAGGCGCACGACGTCATTAACATTCGAAACTTTGAAAAATCATAGAAAAAGATCAACTCATCCTATAAGATAAAGGCTGGTGTCAAAATTCTCAGGATAAGGTCTACTTTCGATTAATAATAAAAATTTTAAAAATCAGGCGCACCCCCCATCGCCCCAAAACTGGAAAAACCTCACTACGTTCAGGTATTTTTCCAAGATTAATCGATTGGAACCATTGCTAGATCATTCAAAAACCACATTGAACGGATTTTTAGCTTATTGTCAGCCAAAAATTGGTAAAATTATAAGCCAAAAAATTGTTTCCACGAGTAAATTCAAATTCTAGAGATCACTTTTTGATGAAGAATATAATTAACGTTACGACAATAGTACTCCGACTGCCAGAAGTTAGTACTATTGTACTGTATTTGGACTCAGCACCACATCCTTGTATGCTTGGTTGGCAATCACATGATCATATCCAATACCATATCCGAACCAGTGTCCTTTGGAGCTCAAGCAAACACATGGATTCCCGTCTAGCTCTTCCGCTTCTCAATCATACAAGTGTGACTACAAGTCCCTGACTTGGCTACTTGGGATTTCCAAGTCCCTGTTAGTATCCACAAAGCACCTCGCTCAAACATCGGCATCGTCATCTGCCTGGATAATGATTTTCGGTGCTTGATGTCTCAGTTGGTGTTTATACAAATGCAACTCTGGAAGCTAGACGTTTCGACAATTAAAAAAAAAAGTTTCGACACAACGGATTCAGCAAACGAGAGGGCGTTTCGACAAATTAACAAAAAAAAAAGTAGGGAAATTCGAGACCAACCTTGTTGGAACTTATTCCAACGGTCTTTAACTTTTCCTTATGTTGAAATAAGGTACTAGCTTTAAATTCAAATTGTTAAGAGAGGAACGGAGAGTCAGTGTTCCCTAGGACGGATCCTAGCCCAGCAGACTCTGGAAAAGGTAGTTGTAGGAAGAGATGGAGATTAGTGCAGCTAGTAAATTGTTGTTCCCTGATACTCGTATCAGCCCAGACAATTTACTTGTTGTTAGCTTGAAGGACAAGAGTGGAAAGGTTGTTCCCTGATACTCGTATCACACAGCTTGAGATTCAAGTTTTAAGAGGAGGACCTAATACTGACCATTTAAATTTAGCGAATTTTGATAGCTAATATTTTAGGCGAGGTTTTTAGGTTTAGAATGACAACTCAGAGTTTAGCAGTTATTACCTCACTAGAGCTTCCACCTATCTGGCGTTCGGCTTGAGCCGTCGGTTATTTAAGAGGGGCCCCTTCTCCTTCTTGCCATCCCCAAAACAAAGGGGAAGCCGAGGAGGGTAGTTGACCAGTAATCCTGGGGAATTCCAGCCTAGGTGTGCTGCACTGAGAGGGTTGTTTATTCATAACATTAAGGAATAATTATTAGGTAAAAAGGTGGTTCCCACAAACCTCATAAAATATCTTGTCAGCTTCAGCGCTGTTGCGTCGGAGAAGTGGTGAACATGGTGACAATAGAGTCGAAAAATATCTGGTTGCCACTTTAGCCAAATTGCTCATCACCCCTGTTCGTCGGTTTCGAAGAAACTTTCTCAGATATTTCAGCAGTTCCCGCGATTCCTTCCTGAGATGTTTCACCATACCTTTCTTCAGACGCTAAATTTTCAGGAGGCTGGATTAGATTTCACTCCGAATGCGTATTACGGGATGAACATTTGGGTGCGGGGAGTAAAATTGACCGTTGTAATCCCTGTGGATGGCTTCGGCTTCGTTAGTGGTTCTGATGTGGCACTCATGAGGTGGCATCGCCCAGATATTAAATAGAAAGCTGCTCTGATCTTCGATGTACATAGTTTACACGTAATAACTGAAGGAATAGCTCTCGAAAGGACCATCATTCATAATTGTGATAAAGGCATTGACCACCTTCAACAATCTCTTTCGACGAAACGACCTGCAGCTTCCTGAGCCGCTCATAAAATGGGGTATTTCGGTGGGTCGGAAATTCAGGTTTTTGACCTCAAATTTGGATTCAGCACCATTGAAAACCTACATACTCCAACTTTTTGCTCAATGTTACTATAAAATGTGGTAGAAAATTAATTAAAGAGATCACAAGTTTGAAAAGAAGGTGGGCCTACCTGAACGCACACACACTTACGCTGCGGGCGGGTGTGTGTGTAGTATTTTGTAGTATCCAAGAGACTCTTATGTAGGTTACCTACGTTATCCTCAGAAAAGGGTTTTATCTCTTCTCTGTGCATGGATACTCTTTTCAAAGATAGTTTTTCCAAGGCGAGCAACTCTTAATACGTCACACAACTTGCAACGTCAAACTGCTGCCTTCGTTTAAATCTTCAACTTGATTAGCCTCCCTAATTTCTTCTGAACAGTTTCTCTACGAACCGACCCGATTACCGTTGTTCCTGAGCCATACTCCTTTGGAAAATTTTTTTTTTTAATTGACTGAAATACCCCATTGTCGAAAATGCATCTAACCCCTCTCAAACGAGGAAGCCGAAGTATCATTGACTCAGAACAACTTGCAGGAACACCGAATGCGCAGGGGTAGTTCTCCTTCAGAACCCAGAAATCCTCCAAGCAAGGCAGTTCCTTCAGTGAAGCACAAACCAGATCGCAGAACGACGCACCCTGACAAGATGCATACATGAAATGCCCATCAATATCACTTTACGAGCGCCTATTGAGAACCTTCAGATGTCTTTTACCGCAAGTTCAACATAATACCGAGAACATCGATTGAGGGCAACATTTTCCATGTTACAAATGTACAAAGTTACTTCGATGAAATTTTCAGGGAATGTACGGGTGGGGTGTAAATGGTCCCCAATGAATTCCATTGTTTCCGGATTAATATTAAGTCTACTCGCATGAGCAAAAGTTAATGCATACCTCATCGCAAGTATAATTTCCACAATGTTGTCCCGATTCCCAATAAAATATTTTGGGATGGTGTGGGTTTGGTTTTGAATGGTTCCCTGTAAATTTCGCTTTAGTCAGATTGTCTAATGAAATTCATTGAGCATTCAAAAACTTTATGTTCATAAATGTATCATTTTCCGCATACCTGATGGCTTAGTTGGTTGTTTTGATTATCTCCTATTGAAGTATTTACCTAATCATATGATGGATACTATAATGCGTATTGGGCCAAGGAAGGGGAACAGTTGGAATCAACGTATGGAATACTATTGAAAAAAGATGAACATTTGGACGAGGTTAATCACGGATAGCGTAGCTATCGTTGCCGACAAGATATTTGATGAATTTGAAGTGAGGGCCCTTTGCGCTCAGAGACATCCACAATACTTGGCGCTGACACGTCGAGGTGAAACTGTGCCTTTGGATGCATCTGCTGACTTTAATTTTCGCAGGTGGCTGTTTAAGATAAGAGGAGACGTATTGGCTCTTAAAAAAGTAAGACTCAAATAACCAAGTCTGTGTAATATGTAGCAGTGGGGAAGTAGAGAACGCCTATCAATTCATAGGGTCGGTGAGGCTACGCTTCCTGGGTGCATCTCAGAATGACTGGAATATTTGATTAAGATGATAAGTGTTGGAAATGAGGGTGTGGTCAAGTTTTGCCAAGTTGCTTGGGACTTGAGATTCAAAACCATAGTCGAGTATGGATTAAATTATTAACAATTTTGCATTGATTTTTATATTTCATTTTTTTCTATTAACAAGCAACATTAATCTATCCGGTCATGAGTTAGCAGTAATATTGGAATGGTGAGATGGTGTTGGAGGAACTTATCAGAAGGTCAATTTGACCATGATTATCAGATGACAGCACATTTTCTTTTTTGTAAACTTTGATTATAAATAAATTCATGTTTCTTCTTCTACTTCTTCATATGATGGATACGAGAAAACTATGTGCCCCACCATCTTGACAGATTTTGTTTTGCGCAACCTTATGTGCCCTAAAACTGTAGTAATCTGAGGAAACCATAAGTGTTGTGGAATTCAGAGCAGATTAGGATTATTTCATCCTGCCTGAGTAGGAGTACGGAAGTTGAACTCTTCTACAATTTCTGCCCATTGTGTCGCAACCACCATAAATACAAATCGGACAGTTGTACGATAAACTCTAAATGGCTCGTGTAAACTCTAAATTCGTATAGTGAGAATTGTGTAATTTTGGTATGTGAGGAAGTAGAATTGAGGTGTACAGGCTGACCAACCCTTTGATTCCTGAAATTCTGCAAGGAAGAATCAGGGAACTGACCCATCATCACAACAATATCGGGTTCCGACCTCCTTGAATTTACGTAGGTCGCGTAATCGGATCTTATCGGCTTCGGATTACCATCCGATACACATTTTGATGAAATTTGGTTTATGGGCTCCATTTGGGGTCTAGTTGTGCCCCGAAGCTTTTGGTTGATGTCAGTCACTTCTAAGGGTAAAGTGACTAAAGTGAAAAAACTTTTGCTATAAAGGTATCGTTTTTTGTTCAATTTAATTGAGTTTTTAGAATCAAATGATACCACCCAGAGCTCTGTAGGACCAACCGTTCGCTCCCCATGAGCACTTAAGGGTCGTTGATCGTTTCTTCGAGTTGTACTCAGTTTGGCATCCTTAGCAACCAGTATTCACATTTCCTAATGAAGGCACCCTCAACTATTAATTCTTCGAATTGAGTGTGAAGCGTTTATTTCTTCACAATAAACTTGATTGTGAAGCGAAAATACAGTTGGTAGGTGGTGATAATGGCAAAGCTGTGTTCTTTGCAGGCGAGTGATCTATACAGAAAATAATAAACCATTGTCTAATAATTTGCAGCGTTTTTACAATGAAGGTGAAAGAAGTCTTCCATAATCAAAATTTTCAACAGACTTCCTGAACTATTTTGGCTCCTTGTCTGCCTGTACGAGTTAGTGTTTTGACAAATCCTTGTGACTTCAAAGATTTCGTGAAATTTTCAGGGATTGAGTGGGTTTGGGTCTAATGATCACCTATGGATTCATTGGATTTTTTTTAAATGTCTAACTATTCCATTTTGGGTAACTTTGTGAAGATTGTGACACCCTTTTGTGCTGAAAATTATCTCATGTTTCTTCTAAACTCTCTTTCTGGTTCTTGTAAACAAAACAAGGAAAGCATTAAGAGAAACACGAGGGAATTTTTATCATACTGGTCGGAAATAACCGAATTTGGCATTGCCGGAAAGTCATAGAAAAAAACTGCAAATGATTACACAATGGTTTATTATTTTTCTATGTAGATCACTCGTCTGCAAAGAACACGGATTTTCATTGGTATGCGTTTTCATGGATATTAGGCCTCTTTTGCGATTCACACTCGTGTTTCTGATTAATCGTAAGTCCAACCCTTAAAATCTCGAAGGGAGCGAAAGGTTTGTCCTACAGAGCTCCGCGTGGTCTCTAAAAATTTTAAAAATTCAATATAAATATAAAAATTGATGGAAAAACAATATCTTTATATCAAAAATTTTCGAGTTAGGGCGTTTTCAAAATTTCAAACCTTATTTTTCAACCCTTAGAAATGACCTATATCAAAAAAATCTTCAAGATAAATGGAACCCGATAAATGGAGCCTACGTACCAAATTTCACCAAAATCGTTTGATGGGAACTAAGGAAAGTGCCGCGGACGGACGGAAAATTTTTTATTCGATTTTCGGATTCTGCGTACCTTGAAACGTAAACCATCAAATTTTGAGAGGGTGTTAAAAAAAAAATTTTCTTGGTCGATTCCAAAGGTTCGTTATTGAAAATAATAAACTAAAAGCAACCCAATGTCACCAGCTATACGACGCATATAGAGAGGCTGAAGACCGCATCTGGACGGAAAATTTTTTATTCGATTTTCGGATTCTGCGTACCTTGAAAAGAAAACCAACAAATTTTGAGGGGGGGGGGGGTTAAAAAATGTTTTTCTTGGTTGATTCCAAAGGTTCATTATTGAAAATAATAAACCAAAATCATGACTTCCTTGTGAATCTTGAGAGACACGGTTGGTCCTATTCATCGCTCAACTTTCGAATCCAGAATTTCGAACACTACTCAATATTACCGAAAATCTTAGCTATTCGAATAGAGTTTGGATACAATGATGCCAATAATGGCTTCAAGGTTACAGTTTTTGTTTCATTTCTAAAATATTATTTCTCGGTTAAGGATTGTTAAATCAGAACAAGCCATACTTGGGCAAAAAAGTTTATACTACTCAACTTCTCGTTAGGTTGGTATTGGATTTCGTGCTACCCACGTTGTTTTTTTTAAGAAACACGTCGCATTTGAATAAATAGGAACAAGAAATTAATGTTATTTATTATTTTTCTCGGAAAAGTACGGTATTTATCAGAGTCGACTGGGCAATAATAATATTCCGGGGATGCCATTGTGAGCGTTGATGCCCACTTGGCTCGAGAATGACGCAAGCTGTGTGTTTCTGTTATGAAATACGCTGGACGTATAATCGATGGCGAAGGAGGTGCACGAAAACCGAAACTTGATGATAAATTTGGGACGACGGGTCCCGTTCGAGGGTCAATTATTTCGAGAACAATGGCGAAAGAAATGGAAACATTGCGAAGGAAGGATGAAGCTAAGTTGGAAAGAAAAACACGGAATTGCTCGTATTTCGGGAAGGTGTAGTCCGAGACGGATGTTGGGAACCTGACTTGTACGTAGGGGAGCTGATTGGACTGAAGTAGTTATTGATTCAAAAGAGATGATCGAGGACACAAGTAGGTGTGGCACATAGCTTCCTCATAAGTCGATTGATTGATTTGATTTTTTAAACGCTTTATATGAACAATATGTATAAACAACAACAGCTTCGGCATACTTGGGCAGGATGGAGAATTTTGGTTTATTATTTCCAATAATGAACCTTTGGAATCGACCAAAAAAATAAACATTTTAACCTCTCCCTCAAAAATTGTTGGTTTACGTTTCAAGTTACGTAGAATTCAAAAACGCTGCATATTATTACACAATGGTTTAATATTTTTCTATGTAGATCACTCGTCTGCAAAGCCACCAAATCTTAAAATCTTTAAATTGAAAAAAAACTTGAAAAAACAAGGGGTTAAAATAAAATTGCTAAGAGAGTTTTTTTTTGTGTTGGAAATACCTCGTAGTCGACCCCTAAAGTTTGGCCGTTTCTAGGACACCCTGTATACGAGTATTAATTTATAATTTGGCGTTTTCTCTTCCTACGTTAATTTCAAGTATTAACCTTCATCTAATAGAAAATAATACATGGACATATTGTTTACCCATCAAGGGAGAAATTACAATCATTTTCCATTGATTTTGAGTAACAATAATTTGATCACAAAGGGTTCTAGACGAAATTCAGAATAAAGCAAAGAATTGAGAAAGTGAGGAATTAGCTGAGACCCAAAGAAAAATTGACCAAGGGGTCGGGAAATACTTTTGAGCTCAATGACAAGCTTATCGCTATACACTCACTTTTCAGCGTGGGATCATATTTTCTTTCATTCATTGTTATTTATTTTTTTAAATAATGAACCATTGGGATCGACCACGATTTAGGCTCGGGTTCATCCGTGGATGAATTTAGGATGGACACCTTTTTGTGCGTGGTAATTTTTTTCTAGTTGGGTATTGCCCGGTTCGGACGTAGATTAAGATAACCCACGTACTCAATCAAGAACAAATGATCACTTGGTCAGTAAAGATGAAATAGTGGGAAAGTAAATCTATGAAGTTACCTAGTTCTTGAAGAGTATTTTTTGTTATTGACTTTTTGGTTTATTATTTTCAATAATAAGCCTTTGGAATCGAGCAAGAAAAAAAAAATTTTAACCCCCCCTCAAAATTTGATGCTTTACGTTTCAAGGTACGTAGAATCCGAAAATCGAATAAAAAAATTTCCGTCCGTCCGCCGTACGCCGTACGCGGCACTTTTCTTAGTTACCATGGACCGATTTCGATGAAATTTGGTATGTGGGCTCCATTTGGGGTCTAGTTGTGCCGCGAAGCTTTTGGTTGATGTAGGTCACTTCTAAGGGGTGAAAATTAAGGGTTGAAATTTTCAAGAATGCCCTAGCTCGAAAACTCTCGAAATAAAGGTATCGTTTTTTCACTAATTTTAAATAGTACTGAATTTTAAAAAATTTTTGAGACCACCCGGAGCTCTGTAGGGCAAACCGTTCGGTCCCTACGAGTACTTGAAGGTTTTCCTTCGATAAAACAGAATCATGAGTGTGAATCGCAAAAGAGGTCTAATCTCCGTTGAAATTTTTTCTGACTAAAATGCGATCGCTGCTCATTTCTTCGATTTGTATACAGTTTTGCCTTCTGCGTAACCAGTAATCAAATTTCCATAATCAAAAGTCAATGGAGAATACTGAAGGCGCCTGAGTGGTCACTGATCAGCTGAGTGAGCTCCAAGGCCATTTCCTCTCCTGTTGAACGCAGGAACCTGAAATTTTAGAGGGCGGGTCAATTGAGAATGCTGAAGGCGCCTGAGTGGTCACTGATCAGCTGAGTGAGATCCAAGGCCATTTCCTCTCCTGTTGAACGCAGGAAGCTGAAATTTTAGAGGGCGGGTCAATGGAGATTGCTGAAGGTGCCTGAGTGGTCACTGATCAGCTGAGTGAGCTCCAAGGCCATTTCCTCTCCTGTTGAACGCAGGAAGCTGAAATGTTAGAGGCAGGGTCAATGGAGAATGCTGAAGGCGCCTGAGTGGTAACTGATCAGCTGAGTGAGCTCCAAGGCCATTTCCTCTCCTGTTGGACGCAGGAACCTGAAATTTGAGAGGGCGGGTCAATGGAGAATGCTGAAGGCGCCTGAGTGGTCACTGATCAGTTGAGTGAGCTCCAAGGCCATTTCCTCTCCTGTTGAACGCAGGAAGCTGAAATGTTAGAGGCAGGGTCAAAGGAGAATGCTGAAGGCGCCTGAGTGGTAACTGATCAGCTGAGTGAGCTCCAAGGCCATTTCCTCTCCTGTTGGACGCAGGAACCTGAAATTTGAGAGGGCGGGTCAATGGAGAATGCTGAAGGCGCCTGAGTGGTCACTGATCAGTTGAGTGAGCTCCAAGGCCATTTCCTCTCCTGTTGAACGCAGGAAGCTGAAAATGTTAGAGGCAGGGTCAATGGAGAATGCTGAAGGCGCATGAGTGGTCACTGATCAGCTGAGTGAGCTCCAAGACCATTTTCTCTTCTGTTGAACGCAGGAAGCTGAAATTTGAGAGGGCGGGTCAATGGAGATTGCTGAAGGTGCCTGAGTGGTCACTGATCAGCTGAGTGAGCTCCAAGACCATTTCCTCTCCTGTTGAACGCAGGAAGCTGAAATTTTAGAGGGCGGGTCAATGGAGATTGCTGAAGGTGCCTGAGTGGTCACTGATCAGCTGAGTGAGCTCCAAGGCCATTTCCTCTCCTGTTGAACGCAGGAAGCTGAAATGTTAGAGGCAGGGTCAATGGAGAATGCTGAAGGCGCCTGAGTGGTAACTGATCAGCTGAGTGAGCTCCAAGGCCATTTCCTCTCCTGTTGGACGCAGGAACCTGAAATTTGAGAGGGCGGGTCAATGGAGAATGCTGAAGGCGCCTGAGTGGTCACTGATCAGTTGAGTGAGCTCCAAGGCCATTTCCTCTCCTGTTGAACGCAGGAAGCTGAAATGTTAGAGGCAGGGTCAAAGGAGAATGCTGAAGGCGCCTGAGTGGTAACTGATCAGCTGAGTGAGCTCCAAGGCCATTTCCTCTCCTGTTGGACGCAGGAACCTGAAATTTGAGAGGGCGGGTCAATGGAGAATGCTGAAGGCGCCTGAGTGGTCACTGATCAGTTGAGTGAGCTCCAAGGCCATTTCCTCTCCTGTTGAACGCAGGAAGCTGAAAATGTTAGAGGCAGGGTCAATGGAGAATGCTGAAGGCGCATGAGTGGTCACTGATCAGCTGAGTGAGCTCCAAGACCATTTTCTCTTCTGTTGAACGCAGGAAGCTGAAATTTGAGAGGGCGGGTCAATGGAGAATACAGATGGTGGTAGGTGCTATTGATGGAGAACCAGTGATCTATACAGAAGGGTCATCTATACAGAAAATAATAAACCTTTGAGCAATGATTTGCAGCGTTTTTGGAGCTGCAGTAATCGGAAATTGCATTAAAATATGCAATCCGCCGCCGAATGTTCTCACTTACCGCATTAGGCTTTGCATTATTTGTTGGTTCAGCTCCGTAAGGGGGTGATGGATTCAGAAGCGAGAGCGTCAGAAGGTTTAGATTGAACAATTTGTGTCGATGGTGTTGGAGTCTCATAACTGAGTGAGAAATGTAGATAAGCAATTTCGAATCTTTCCAAGTAATTCTATGTACCTACATACAATCAATATATACAAATGAATAGTGTTTGATCCGAAATTCCAATATACTGTTTTATGTATTCTATCGATATTAAAAGTGTAAAACCTCGTATGTCGAGTTAGATTTCAATAGTCCAAGTCATAAATACCGAAATAAATACGGAATTTGTGCACAGAAGTCTTGCAAATAGGATTCACGTTCCACCAGCTTGCTTTTAATATAAATCTGCATCCATGTGAGATACAGAAAGGGGCAGCCCCTAAAACTAGTTTTTATTCGTCCCCTGAAAATTTTCTATGTTCGGATTTACGAGGATTTACACTTTTACTATAGATATTATAATAAATAATGTTTCAATATATGACGTTTTGTTTCCAAATGAGAAGCAACGTTTGCACTAGAAAATGCAGCCATTAACGAAACAAAGTCTGCCAAGTGGGTGGGGCACATAGCTTCCTCGTATCCGCATGATCTGACGTAGCTTATCTCAAAACATCAATCTCAAAGTACCTTGCACTACCCTCATAGGGGACCGTCTACACGTCAATCCGCACAATCTCTGAAAATTTAATCGAATTTGGGTAGAAAAGATAGAAGTTACGGCCGTTACAAGGTGTTTACGCTTGCGCATGCGCAGTGGCTGCTATCAGTCTCGGGGCGATGATTTTCATAGGAAAATTCCATCAAAATCGGACTATAACTTCGTATAGTTCTGCCCGTTACAAGGATTTCATGACAGAAACACAGACAGACAGACAAGGAACCAAAACAGTTCAGGAAGGTCTAAAACTTAAAACGCGAGTGGAAATTTTTATTTTGGAGAACATGTTTTTCAACTTCGAAAAGTGAAAACAGTGCTTCTTCTACCTTGGTAGCCTCGGAAGCAAAATCCCAATAAAACGTCTGAATCTTCTAATGGAAATTATCTAGTATTTTGATTCAAGACATGAACATTACACGGGCAACTTCTAAACGTCAAGATTGATTTCGATGGGAATTGAATTGAACTCATTACCATTAAAAGCATGCACTACCAAGGAGGTTGGCAACAAAGATTGAGTGTACAAAAATCCTACCCTAGAAAACCTACTTGGAAATACAAGAATATCTACTTGGGATTACACATCACAATCAACAAGTCTAACCGTACTAACGACTAATTAAAGTCTGAACCACCCGCTTGAGTAAGTCCAGTGGTCTGTTCACCCATTTGTAAGAGCAAGCGAAGCGAGCGGTCAGGCTAGTTTCTATAAGATCACACTTTGTTTCCCCAAGTATAATGCTCGATTTTGTCTCCACTCTCACCCACGAAAAACACTAGTTGCAATTGCGCAATGTTGAATACAAGTAGAAGGACTGAGTTGCAAGTCTATTAAACCAAAACGAGGTAAGAAGCGAAGAGAAGAAGAATGCGAAGAAGAAAACGAGGAACAAGAAAAGGATCGAGGAAAAAAGGACGCCGACAACAGCTTTGTTTGGGTGTATTTCTTTTGACACAAAAGAATCGTGACGAAGGAGTCGCAAAGGAGGCGCTGAATGAGTAACCGCCGATCACTCACTTTTCTCAGAGCTTTTCATGGGCGTTTTCTTCGTTTCAACAGGGTTTTCTCCTGTACTAACCTGCACTGACAAGTGAATGGCAAGATGTTGGGGTCGGTCACCGATGGCCGCCTAATTTCGTGTAGGTGAGTAGTGGAGACTTCTCTGTTCTTCATATCATTGCAAAATATAACGTCGATCAAGTGGGGCTTCCTCGTCTATCGAGGTCGGACGAAAAATCTGGAGCTATAAAGCTTGGAAATTTCAATGAAATCGGGTTGCAATTGTGAATTTTTCTTATAGCAAGGACCTCATATTTACGATTGCGCGGAGGCTCTATCACTCAGAAAGCAATGTAATTCATAGGGGACCATCAACACCCCAGTCCACACAATCTCTGGAAATTTCCCGTTAGAAGGATTTGCGGAGACACAGTCAGACAGACATAGAACCAAAATTGCTCACAAACATTGTGATGCTAAACTTGAAATGAGAGTGAAAATTTTGGTGGACTTTTTCTCACCTCCCTAAAGATAACAGCGCTTCCGCTAAATTGTTAGACTCGGAAGCAAAATTCCATTTCCAAATTTCAAGAAAAAGTGCAGAGCGTATTGTTGCTGAGTCTAAAAAAGATAGTAAATAAAGTAAACAATCATTTCAGGTTGAATTTTCGTTCGACTGCCATTCCTAGCGTCGCGGACGTCATCAGCTGTCTTCCAAAGGGAATATCAGAATTTGTTTGATGATTTCACTCATGGGAGCCCCGGACGCACAAAAACGCACGCTGCCGGCGAAGAGACTTGAACCCAAACCCCCACAGAAGTCGGTCCAAAACTCTACTTTATGTTTGCGAATCAAAACTAATTTTTAGCCCATCAGAGCGCACCTAGCAATCAAACATGACCATAGTTCTTTTTTTTTCTGAACAAACGAGACTGTAAACGTTTAAACCAAGCGGACCAAGTACATATTGTTGGAAACCCGATGGATTTGTCCACAGTTTTGGAATCAGGACAGTATAAAACGGTTTTTGGGTTTTGATAAACCGATCCCCTCCAACACATATTTTCACAGGGTGTCCGGCGATTCCCTGAAAAAAATTTCCTGAGTTTTCCAGGTTTTCCAGGGTAAAATTTCGACTTTTTCCAGGGTTCTAAATCATTAAAAATATAAATAATTGTGATAATAATTTCTGGTTTTGAAATGAAAAAACACTAGAAATATCTCAAAATATCAATCTGTAAGTACCTATCAGTCCATCATTTTCATTCACACTCCAATCCGCACAATCCCTAAAAATTTCATCAAAATTGGATGGAAACTGTAGAAGTGACTATCAGCCTGAGGGTGATGATTTTCATAGGGAAACCAGCCTATCTGCAACCCTATTCGCTCAATTCCAGGAATATTTAACCGAAATCGAAGAATAACTTCGAAGAGCCCGAGCAAAGATTGCCCGTTACAAAGATTTCATGACAGACCCAACAGACTTTCATGACAGACTTCGATTCTTGGACAACGTAGAGAATTAAAATTGTATCCATCAAAACTTGATCAAAAACTCGGGAGATACAAAGGCTTGTTTTCAGCTTCGATTGTTTGAAAAAGTCGAGAATGAGCGTTGAAATCATCGGAATTTGTTGGTTTACTCGAGAGAAACAACTACTTCAAAGGCTCATTTCTATCTCCAATTCTTGAAAAAAGTGGTGATAGAAGGTTGAAAACACCGAAAATGGTTGGTTTACTCGACAGATACAACCACTTCAAAGGCTTATTTATACCTCCAAATCTTGAAAAAAGTCGACACAGAAGGTTGAAAACACCGAAACTTGTTGGTTTACTCGAGAGAAACAACCACTTCAAAGGCTTGTTTTCAGCTTCGATTGTTTGAAAAAGTCGAGAATGAGCGTTGAAATCATCGGAATTTGTTGGTTTACTCGAGAGAAACAACTACTTCAATGGCTCATTTCTATCTCCTATTCTTGAAAAAAGTGGTGATAGAAGGTTGAAAACACCGAAAATTGTTGGTTTACTCGAGAGAAACAACCACTTCAAGGCCGAAAAAAACGTTACACATTCTCTTTCACAGACCCCAAGCTAAAAAACATATCTATGTCAAAAATTGCTCCAAAATTTCAAAACATAATTATTCACAAATGAACTATCAAATCCTGTAGAATGGCGTCTATTGATTTCAAATCCGTTTTCCCAGTCCAAATCAAAATGTGATCATTTCAAGACGCCACGTCGTGGAGGGTATGTAAACTAAACCCGGGACTCTCAGCCTTAAAAGTTGAGCACAGTTTTACCGAGCACAGTGTTCTAAAATATACTATTCCTTACACACTTTAAAACGTACCAAATTTGGTGATTAACGGTTGATTCGTTCGAATGTTAACGGTTCCGGACGGACAAACGTTCATAAAAAGTGATTCATTTACTGTTATAAATAATTATGTACGCAGTGAAAGCGTGTTGTAATGATTTGATTCAGATGTTCTTCAGTAGACCACCATGGCGAAAATTCCCAAAATTTTCCCTTCCCAGAATTTCGAGGCTCATTTACATCAAAAATTCGCTAAAAATTGGAACATAATTCAAAACTGTACCCGCTTCAGGACCATCTGCGGTAATGAAAATTTTATTTTCGAAATTTCTCGGAGGTGGTTTCGGCTTTGCACTGCTGAATTAGGACCTACTTGTGAGGAATGCAAGGCCGAAAGGGACCCGTTTGAACTTGGGAAGGCCGATGAGGGAGTGCAGGTGGGTGCTGAGGAAGACGCCTTGGAGTGTCGAGAGCTGCTGCACGGCTCACTGCAGACTACCGCACTCAGTAAGTCCCGCGCGCCGTTTCCACACTTTATGGCCCATTCTTTCGCCCTGCTAAACCTGAAATGTAATTCACACCGGGGACGCCACGCTTCGAAGGGCGAGAATATGATAGACCTCGCCGGGCAAACAATGCCGACCCGTTCTTCGTCGGCTCTTGGACGTGATAAATTGCGAATTCGCGGTGTGAACTTTCAAACCGAATAATTCACACTTTTCAATGCGTTTTCGAGGAGAAAGTGCAAGGTATTATCTACACTGCGGTGTTTGTTCCTGTTGCGAAAAGGTTAGCGGTGCCTGCTGAGATCAGCAGGTTTTTCTGAGCTCCCTTCGCGACATTGCTTCCCCTGAAGTCTTATGGTATGTGCTATGTGCCTTTTCTCGGAGCAGTGCCAGGTATCATCTACGGTGTTTGTTGTTAGGTTCCTGTTGCGAAAAGGTTTGTGGGACCTGCTGAGCACTTTCGAGACATACCCAGCATCCCCTGACAGTCTTGTGGAACCATCTATACGCCTCTGCCTCTTCTTCGAGAAATGCAAAGTGTTGTCTACACTGCTATGTTTGTTGATAGGTGTCTGCTGCAGGATGGTTTGTTGGATCTCCTGAAATCAGTAGGTTCTTCTTGACATTGCTTCCCCTGAAGTCTTGTGGTATATATGCCTTTTCTTGGGGAAAGTTCACGGTACCTCTTTGGTGCTTGGTAGAAGGCACCTGCTGTGTGACAGTCTGAGAAATCCTCTGAAATCAGCAGGTTTTCCCGAGCTGTCTTCACGACATCGCTTTTCCAGTCTGTCTGTATCCTCAACTGCCTTTTCTTGGAGCAGTCCAAGGTATCATCCACTCTACGTTGTTGATTTGTAGGTTCCTGTTGTGAGAAGGAATAAACTCTCTTTATTTCCACAGAGAGCATTACAGTACCACCTGAATTCTATTTCCTATTGTTAGTTTTGTAGTATTTAGTAAAAAACGCTGCAAATTATTACACAATGGTTTATTATTTTTCTATTGATCACTCGTCTGCAAAGCCACCAACCATCCAACATGAAGAAAAAAATCGATCGTATTTCGGTCAGCTATAATTTGAACGGAGATTAGGCCTCTTTTACAATTCACACTCGTGTTTCTGATTTATCGTACGTCCAAAACTTAAATTCTCGTAGTGAGCGAACGGTTTGTCCTACAGAGCTCCGGGTGGTCTCAAAAAATTCTAAAAATTCTATAGAATCTTAAATTGAAGGAAAAACAATACCTTTACATCAAAATCTTTTGAGTTAGGGCGTTTTCAAAATTTCAAAATTCATTTTTGAACCCTTAGAAGTGACTTATATCAACCAAAATCTTCGGGGCACAACTAGACCCCAAATGGAGCCTACATACCAAATTTCATCAAATTCAGTCAATGCTAAGTGGCAAAAGTGCCGCGTACAGCGTACGGCGGACGGACGGCCACATTTTTATTCGATTTTTGAATTCTACGTACCTTGAAACATTAACCATCAAATTTTGAGGGGGTGTTAAAAAAAAATTCTTGGTCGATTCCAATGGTTCATTATTGAAAATAATAAACCAAAATCACCTCTGAATCCTAGGTGAACTACCTAAAAACTAAAGCTATTTGTCAAAAGCGGATGGCAACTGCTTTGCTTGTTGCGAGGATTTGGCATTTGGGCATGCGCAGAGGACGTTATCCATCCCTTGAAGTTCATAGGGGGCCGTCTCAGAGTTACCCCACACAAACCCTAAAAATGTAATCAGAACCGGACCACGATTTGGGGAGTTATCCCCAGGACACAGAATTCACCTCAGACATACACAGAACTACAGTGCTTAAGAAATACTTGCTGGGACTTTTTTGACTTGCTGCTTGAATACTTAGTGTTTCTACTTACAATACGGAAAAATATTGAGAAATCCTCCACAATCAAAATTATTGAGAAATCCTCCACGATCAAAATTATTGAGAAATCCTCCAAAATCATGGTTTAATTTGGTTGACATTTTCAGAGTTGTAGGTGAGGTTCCATCTCGAGACGGTCACCAATAAATTTCATCATCATCGTGTCAACATCAGCATGATTGCAGGCGTACGAGTAAACGTGAATTTTCTCAAATATCTGTTTCTAACTAATCAAAAGTCCCGTGTGGTCACATTTGGAGGGTAGTTTGGGGCAGAGGTGATTTCATCGCGATCCAAAACGTCTGCCAAGTGAGTGTGGCTCATAGTTCCTCGATTGTACGATTGTACCTCGTATGTTTACCTACTTGCCAACCTGCAGATCCCTGAAAATTTCATCAAAAGCGGGTGATAAATGTAGAATTACAATGCCTGCTACAAGGTGTTTACGCTTGCGCATGAGCAGTAGCTACTGTCGATCCGGGGGCGATGATTTTCATAGGGGACCATCTACTCGCCAACCCGCACAATCCCTGAAAATGTAATCGTAATCGGACTATGACTTCATAGTCTCGCTCGCTACAAGGATTTCATGACCAAAACGTAAAATGCGAGTGGAAATTTTGATTTAGGAGAACTTTTTTTTACCTTGAAAAGTGAAAACATTGCTTCCACTACCCTGGTAGACTCGGAAGCAAAATTGAATATGCATTCGAAAATTATTCGAGTCCCTGTTATCCATCCAAAGTAGGGATGTCGTTGTAATACATTCGCTAATACTGGTGAGTGACGAGTAACCAACACCTTGTGAGAAATGTAATCAGATACACGTTGGGAACTTATCGATGGGAAGATGATAACGGCTCATTAATATTCACCGCACTGAGGTTACTTTGATTATTCATTACTATCTGAGGTGAGAACTCGGACAAGCGTGTCAATGTCGATATTAAGATTCTAACTGCGCTTGAAAACGATTACATACTCCCACAGGATCAGTCATCACTGATTCCGCCGATCCCACTTCATGTTTTGCAGTGGCGGATTCGAACGGGCTCATCAGCCCTTCTAGGATAGTCTAGCTCACACTAGATATTTTAGTGATCATTTGTTATGAAGCGGCCGTTTTTTTGGTGAATATGAAGTTGAAGTCTTAATATGAAAAGATTAAAGAAACAAAAAACTTTTTTATAAACAAGCTTTAATTAACTAAAAATTTAAAAATAAATTACCTTTAATAAGAAATATAACACTTTATCACAGTCCCAATTTTTCATATAAAAGCGTGTTTCATTTAGCACCTTCGTTTTCCTCTTGCTATCTCAACGTAACACGCTTTTATTTGTAAAATTGGGACTGTGATAAAGTGTTATATTTCTTATACAAGGAATTTATTTTTTAACTTTTTAACAAGAAAAAAAAGCTTGTTTTTAAAAAAGTTGTTTGTTTTTTAATTTTATTTTTAACTTTGTAGTAATTTAATATAGTTATGTAATCACTAATGGTCTACGACTAAAAAGTTTATGAACCTTTCATACTACATCTTCAAGAAATCTGATGATTTCGTGGCGGGTAAACGGGTTCTTCCTCACATGAAAATCTAAATAATAGCCTAGTGTATAACCGTGAAACTCATTGTCATTTACGAAAATTTTATTAATTATTGTACCTACTTAATTACCTCCATACAATTTTTGAAAAATGACAAGTTGAACTAGTGGAACTGCCGTCTTAACTATATTCTGCAAATTTCGAGAAAAACGACATTTTAGGATTTATGACCTACAGTCGAAATGTTTTCACACAAAAAAAAATTAAAGTTTTTTTTTAGACAGTCGACTAAGTATAGGCTTATAATTACTCAGATAGGACGTTTTACATTAGCTTGAATTAACAGGTAGCACGTTTTTTTCTCAGTATCCGTTGCTTCATGTTGTTAGAGGAATGAGTTCAACCATGTAGATTTTTGCTTCCTCACTACCGAAGGTAGGGAAGCTTTGTATTCGTGAAAGAAGTGAAAAAAAAAAATGTCCTCCAAAATCAAAATTTCCACTTGCTTTTTGCGTTTTAGAGCTTCCCGAACAATTTTGGTTCCGTGTCTGTCTGTCTGTCTGTCGGTCTGTCGGTCTGTCTGTCTGTCTGTGGTCAATCCTTGTCCCGGGCAAAACTATACTAACCTGTGGTCCGATTTTGATGAAATTTTCAGGGATTGTGCGGGTTAGGTCCTAGACGGTCCCCTATAAATTTCAGCACCTTCGGATCAGCTGAGTGAGCTCCAAGGCCATTTTCTCTCCTGTTGAACGCAGGAAGCTGAAATTTGAGAGGCAGGGTCAATGGAGAATGCTGAAGGTGCCTGAGTGGTCACTGATCAGCTGAGTGAGCTCCAAGGCCATTTCCTCTCCTGTTTTTCGCCAACTGATTCTATACGTCCATGTTACAATGAGTGAGGAAGCTATACTGCCCACCCAACTTGGCAGACGTTTTTTTTTTTTTTCACACCAGGTGACAAATATTTATTAAACATTTATTAATGTAGATTGATTCAAATTTAAACCCAGATTGTATTTTAATTGAAAAAGAACACGAATTGAATCACATAATGATGTCGAAATTATGAATAACAGAAACCACAAGCGATCTGTGACAAGACATAGATATCAAGGAAAGGCTTCCAATCTGACTGGGAACTCCAAGAAGAAAAGTTCCAACTGCACTGCAATTAGGACGATTCATCTTAGGAAGGGTCAGTAAGGACGGAGTTCGTTAGTGCTCTCAAGAGCCGAGTACTTGTCGTAGGAGTACTTGTAGTTGGCTCAAGAAATAATACGAAATATTACGAAATAATACGAAATCATCAATCATCATCATTTAGAAAAATTTTAAATCAACTTTTTGTTGTTTCGGACATTTCAAGTGGAAAAACCTGTTTACATATCAAGGAATCATCAGCCTAATAAAAGATGAAGTATCTAAGCTGTTACATAGTTTATACAGAGCATGTACCCAGTTACATAGTGTATGTCCACATACCTATACTAGAGGGTGTCTCACGGGTTGCCCTCCTCCCCTGCTAAGTCCAGATAGTGATAAAAAAAAATTATTGTTCATGATTTTTCCCAAGTAGGTATCTCAAATATGACCACGGAGCGCATTGTGTGTGTGCGTCATTCCGCACAATAACTTGAGTAATTGTTTAGAAATTTTTTTTTAGTTTTTGCCAAAATGTTCGTAACAACAAACCATAGGTCAAGTTCGTTAACCAGCGATTTTGGACAATCCAAAGTGTTCCAAAATTCAAAAAATTCCAAAAAATGGGATTTCCCCGTTTTTTATGGTTATTACCTTCAAAATCATGGTAATATATGGTATATTCGGATTCAGCACAAAATTTCTGATATCACTGCGATTTTCAAAAATGAAAATTGTCCAAAATTAAGAAAAGTATGTATTTATTTATATATATAATGAATACATGCTTATATTTGTTGTACTCAGAAATGCAGTAGCCGTGTGGGTACTCTATGAGTTCGTAGAGACGAGTAGAACATGAATATGGACTCTTAACATCTTCAAAGCATACCCAGTGCATACAGTATGTTGGTATGGTAGGTATACTGAAAATCGAAAAAAACCAACAATAGCCGTGTGGGTACTCTATGAGTTTGAGGAGACGAGTTGAACGTGAACATGGACTCCTAACATCTTCAAAGCATACCCAGTGCATTCAGTATGTTGGTATGCTATACTAAAAATTAAAAAACCAAGAATCGTGTAAAAAATAACTTTCTAGAAGAAATTGCAACACCATTGTTCCTTTTCTTAACCACACCTTCAACTGAATGATTTCTTTGAAAATTCGCTTATAATTCATGCTGCATGAATGGACTTTTTTCAATTGAGACCCCCTCAAATTGAGATCCTCGGGAGAAATCATGAAGATTAAAAAAAAAGCCACTTTCTCGGCGATCATAGCAGGGGGTGAGAACAACTCGTGAGACACCCTGTATATGTGGGTTACAACGTATTTACCCATTTAAAATACATCTCTATAATTGAAATATCATCTATATGTGTTTGAAACATGTACCTGTTGTCGACCTAACATGAAAGATAATACACTTTTTCAAAAACATCCACACTCCAACTTGAAATTCATAGATACCCAATTTAGTGTTGTCCAACATTTTGGGGTCCTGATGCAATCCACAAAATCCCTCCTTCCTAAAAACTACTAAACTGATTGAAAATTGTAATACTTTAAATTTATTAGTTATTAATAGTCTTTCTTTGTGTTCCAGGTCCGGATACAGGGCCAACGAAATCGATCGAGTCCAGTACGATGGCCTGCAATGTTCATAATCCATGTAAGTTTGTCCATATTATTTTCCAACTTTCATTCAACTTTATCATTATAAATATGATAATTACTGCCAAGGGCCAAATAAAACCTTTTCCACCCCAAATAAAACTATTTCTAAATCAAATGAAAATGTTTAACTTGATTTGGAAATAATTTCATTTGGGGGGGGAAAGACTTCATTAGGTATGAAAGAAATGCTATACCTACGAGAAGAAAGAGACAATAGAATAGAATAGAATAAATTTATTTGTATGCCACCCATGATTGGGTAATACATCGTCATAATGGTATCAACAATTCTGCGTACATGAATATTAATCAAGGACTGTCTAAACAAAGTGTTATACATCATCACTCTTTATCAGCAAAAATATCGAAAAACTCGTTTACAGAGTAAAGAGGTACGTTTATTAATTTCTTAAAGAATAAAGACGGATTGTTAAAGTATTTTCGCTTCTGGGCCTACGAAGATAGTGGAAACATGTTTTCATTGGAGATTTAAAAAAGTACTACAAAATCAAAATGTTCACTCGTAACTCACGTTTTAGACCCAAGTATTTTCCTAATGGTGAAAATGCGCGCAATATGAGTGCGAAAAAATGCGTTGTTGCTAAGCTACCACATGGCACATGATTTTTTGGTATTCATCAAATGACTCAAAACAGAGCCAGTTTTTCAATCAGCACCCGCAATTCCTTCAAAATTTTGAGTAAGGAAAATTTCGATGGCTAAGAGACAATATGTGATATGAAAATTCTATTGGTTGCAGGAGAACGAAAAAACTCTTCTAGTTTGCTTGCTTTGGATCTGTATATAAGGTAAACGTGTTGACACTTGTTGTCTCAACTGTTGTTCATAACAAGTGTTGCCCAACATGAAATTAAAATTTTCCAGTGGTTCGAACAAAAAAGAGGACCACAGCACTAGATTCCCATTTTTTCGTATCACATGTTGTCTCTTTGCCATTTGAACATTTTCTCGAATGAAAATTCTGGTCTAAATTTTTTTCATATTTAAATATTTACACACCTATGTATAAGAGTATATGTGTCACCCAAGACAATATATGACTCTAGGAATTGGCTTTAAAAAATTCAAAGTTTAGCCAAAACCCCAATAATAACAAATAATGAATCAATTCCTCAATATCCTTCAATATTTTTGTATCAGAACTTTCATGCTAAGGAGTCACATTTTTAAAAACTCACTCATATATTGCCTAAAAACGTGTTTTTGAGATTCCTAATGGAAATTAATGTCTTAAACATAATTATAAATATGAATGTTTTATCTAGAAGTTCAGAATTTCAGAAGTAATAAATGTTCTGTGAAATTCGGTTGAAAATCGAAAATCTGCCCATTAGCTCATACTGCACGAATGAGAAGCTTTTACCCTAAGAAAAGACATGTTGTGGTATTTGAGAAAGTTCCGCGGGGGTCTCTAATCGTTTACAACAACAGAAGAAAATTCTCATTTTAAATTAGTTTTCGCGCATAGATTGCGAGCACTTGGGCAAAAATGTGATATTCTTGTTGTAAGGCATCAATCCGGATTGTTCTGCTCCTCACCTTGAGGTGAATGGAGTGCTGGTCCATTTAATTTTTTGTCACTTTGTATATCCTTCTCAGTTTTAATAAGTAGAACCAGTATTCATTCTTCAACCAATAATTATTATCCATATCTGAGTAAGTGGTTACCACTCGAATAATTTCAGCAGCAAAATCCAACATGAATCAAGGAACAAATTGATCTGTGAACCATTAAAGCAACGTTGAAGGCATTCATATCTAATGTTTTCTTTCTTTTACAGGTTCTAATAGGATGCTGAGCCCAGGGATCACGGAGCAGTTTCCAACGTTGCCATCTTACTCTCGGTTGCCACCCGACGGCCATGAGTTTCCTATGCACTACGATGAAAACGTGAAAAAAGTCAAAGCCGCATCAAAATCACTTCCAGTTCCTAATAGCAAGCCACTAATCAAACAAAACTTGGAAGTCACTCGTAAAACAAGTCTCCCTTGCACTGATTCCTACAAACACGCTTTGTGGAGAAACGACGAGAAAAGTGAAAAAAGCGTTCGAGACAAAATTGCCATGTTCTCCACAGCTGCCACACAACCTGCGAGCACTGCAGTTTCCGCCTTTCAGTTGAAGAAACTCAATAAATTCAAAAGTTCGGATGACGTGTCGTCCACTCATACTATTCCGTTGTCCAAGAATTCAAAAGAAGTCGACCCGAAGAGTCCCCTCCAGGATGGATCCCCTCCCATAAAGAAGGGTTTATTGCCTTACCATAGCTTACTGGACGTCACCAGTGATTACGGCGGGGAATTGTCTAACAAAGACGCATCACGCACTCAGAGCACCACTGACCTCTCCAACATCGAAAAATACGATATCGACCCACCCAAAATCGAATGTTCGACTCTGCCTCGGAAGCACGAGCAGAAATCCAATGGGAGTGGAAAAATAGGCCATGCTCCGTCTTTGACTAGAGCCGTCAGCTTTAGTGGGACGACCAAGTTGCACTCGCGATCTCAAAGTTTGACTGATGTTGGCGCTCGGGCCCATTTATATAATAGTAGGTCGACGGAAGAAGCGCGAAGGTCTTCCTTGAACCACCTCATCGAGCAAAGGAAAAAGAGTATGTCCAAACTGCGAGGGTTGGTGATTCCTGAAAAAGTCATGGAAGTTCCTCCTCCGAAACTTGTCGTGGACTTGCCTGAAATTCAAAGCAAAGACTGCCCCTTACCCAATGTGACTGACAAAGCCTCGTGTAAAGTGACGCAGCCGATTTTCAAGCAGTACGAAGAGCCCGTTCAAAATGAAAAACCCGTTTCACTTCCGCCCAACAAAACTATTCCTGTTATGCCTGTACCGCCGTGGAGGGCTGAAGCCAATATTTACGACCTTCCGAAATATTCGCCTGCATTCAAGAGAAAATCCTTGGCTTTATATTACGGAGCTCCGTCCTCCGTATCCTCAGTTTCGTCGTCTCTCAGTTCAAGTCGAGAAGAGTTGAGGAGTTGCTTTAGCGACGTAACCAAGCCTTCGAGTGTCATGCCTGCTGCCAGGAATATAACTCCTTCCAGAAACCCTTTGTCATCCCCAATGAATCACTCCGAACCCAAATCGTTGGAGAGCATCACCTCGCCCTCCATGTCAGATTTGAGTTTCGAATACGTGAGCAGTTCAAGCTCACCGAGTTTGAGGAACAATAATTATGAGGTTGTCAATAAGTCAGTCAAATGTGACAACTCATCGAGCGGAAAACCTCATTTTGAGATAAGAGGAGGAGAAGAAGAGAGTGACAATGATTCAGCTGTCAGCTCTAGTCGTTCAAGTGTTTCCCACGGGTACACCCCACCCCACTCACCCATGCCCGGTTACCATAGAAATGATGGTACTGGACATGGAAACAGTCATAATAATGGAGGTATGATGTTGAAAAGAACATTATCTTCAGAAACTACTGCATCGACGTCTTCCAATGGATCCACGCTCACTTCGGGTTCTCAAGCCAGTTGCAGTAGTAACTCCAGTATTGATAGTAGACGAGTTTTGAAACCTCAAAGCGTTGAAGCTATCAACAGGAAGAACGTGCTGTCTTCTGCAAAATACAGTAGTGGCCTGGACTTGAAGTTGACCGTACCAACCGCGTACAATAAAAATGACGTTAACGACGCGTCACCAAATGATGAGCCCATCAATAACATGGCGTCTTCTAAGAGTGTTTCTCCAGTCACTGTAATAGAAAATGAAGTGATAGATCCCGACGAGTTCTTCATTCAGGCTGAAGTGGAATTCTTGAAAGAGAAGCCTGAAGAAAAAATTGAACGCGTGGACCCAAGGATTGACGAGACTGTACAAGACTCGGTTGATCACCCTTTGATCAGTCCTCCCAAAGAGTTTTACATCGAAGGTGATAAAAATGAGAGTATGAGTTCGTCCAATACGGAGGACTCGTCATTAGCTAATAATAGTATCACTCCTGATGAACCTGATTCAGTCAGCACCAAGGATTCCGCCGATTCATTTGACTCTAATAAGTCACTCCACTCGAGCGTCGAGTGGGAAGATAAAGATACCGTGCAAACCCCTTTCAAACAACCACTTGAAAACGGAATCGGGAAATACGCCGAAAATAGATCGTCAAGAGCCATGAAACTCTCGCCAACTCAGAAATCAGTGAGTGTGAATAGCATCAAGAAGGTTTTCGAAAAAGTCGATTGCTTCACAGTGTCCAACGGTCGTCTGAAGAACAACGGTCTGTCTGTCAACACGAATCTTATTCAGCATCCTAGAGTGTCGTCTATCGACTCCACTACGAGCGACGACAGCTACATTCCGATGCCGAACACTCCGTATGGATCCGTCACGAACCTCCAGAAAGAACAGCAGTTCGGTAGTATCACGTCGCTGGCGTCATCGACGAGTCTCATATCCCAACAGGTGAGCTGATGTTCTGATAAGTTAACAAACTACTGCCTGGGGAAATGCCATTCGTCAGCCCTGTACGCACAGCTCTGCAGTTTATACATGTTTTAACCATTCTGACCTCCCTGAAGCAGATTTCCTCAAAATGTTATGCTTGGTTTTTTCCGTGAGAGTTGTCAGGGGATCCATTCACGGACCCCTTATCGATTATACCCGTCGCGATATGGAAGTGTTGGACTCGGCTATTATTGGAATACCAACTAAACTCTCACCCACCCTTCCTCCCTAAGGATATCTCTCCAGATTAAATTAATAAATCCTAAATTTCCTCCCAAATTAATAAGTTCAAAATCCAATTAGGCAGGTAAAATCAGCAATCTGGCCCATTCTTGGTTAATTCATCTCAATCTCAACACATAATACATTATTTCATCTAAAACATTAGTTACAATACCAAAATACTTCCCGAGTACTGAATGGGACTGAGACCTGCTCTCAAAGGGTGCGAGGATTCGCCCCTAAGAACCCTCAGGTATTTTCTACCTTGTAATAGTGTTTGGGAATTGTGAATCAGTTGTAGATTATAGATTGTAGGTGAATCCGCGGATCAGGGTGATGGAAGCCCAAAGCGCTGAAGCCTGGTGGCTTATTGTGCTATTCCGCGGATCCTGTTCCTAGTCAAAGAGTCCTAGCCCTTTGGTAAGGGCCAGTAGCAGTTTGGCTAGGTTTGTGCTAGGGAAAGCCTCCCATGGGTGTTGGTGACCCGAGGAGGTGAAATCTGCGATTTGATAGCAATTCGCAATCGAATATTATGTGGGAGGCTTTTTCTTCGGCCTCTCCACATAGCCTGCAGAGGGTTGTATTCTGAGTTACCCCAATGCGGTTGAGATGGAATCGGAGTGGAGTAAAGCCCGTTACCAGGCCAACCACTATCCTGACTTCCTTGCGGCTTAGCCGTAGCAGCTCTTCTGTGGCGCTGGGGTTGGGTTTGGCCACCATACGCTTACATAGAGCATGTCCTCTAAGGTTTGACCATCTACTAGTGGTTTCATTAGTGAACCACCGGTTTATGGTCGCCCTAAAGGAAGATTTGGAAATGCCGATGGCTGGCTCTGGACCAATAAATGGGGCTAGTGACCCCCTTCTGGCCAGCTCATCTGCTTTCTCATTTCCCATTACTCCGCTGTGTCCTGCCACCCACTCCAGGGAAACCCTATTATGTTGCGACAGGAAGCAGAGGGTCTGGAAGCAGTCCCACACTAACTTTGAGTTAATGGAGGAAGCGGCTAAAGCCTTGATCGCAGCCTGGCTGACCGTGAGAATGCGGATGTGTACACCACGGTGTCCCCTCCGTAGACTTTCTCCCAGCGCAGACCCTAACTGCAAGTACTTCAGCCTGAAATACTGAGGCATACACTCCCAGAGGAGCTGAGTGGCTCCATCTGGGATTAGTCCCGTAAATTCCAATCCCTGTACCATTCCCCATTTTGGATCCATCCTTATACCAGAATAGGTCGTTGGGACAGCATTGGGTTGATTGATTTGCCGCCCCTCCGATCTTATGATTGATCAAAATCCAATTAGGTAGGTAAAATCAGCAATCTGGCCCATTCTTGGTTAATTCATCTCAATCTCAACACATAATACATTATTTCATCTAAAACATTAGTTACAATACCAAAATACTTCCCGAGTACTGAATGGGACTGAGACCTGCTCTCAAAGGGTGCGAGGATTCGCTCCGAAGAACCTTCAGGTATTTTCTACCTTGTAATAGTGTTTGGGAATTGTGCATCAGTTGGGTTAGATTAATTTTTTTTTTTCAACGATATTTTTATTTATTAAATATCAATAACATAACAACTGAGCACATAAGGAGCCTATCAAGTTAATTTACTTTCAACATTTAATCAACCAGTTTTTAGAGTCAACAGCCCAAGGGCTATGCTCCAAAGTACAGGTAACACAATACTGTGTCTCAATTTATCACTAGGGCCAAGGGTTTGGTCCTATCAAGCCGCCGAACGACGTTGGAGTTGTCTAGAAGACGGAGGACTTCGGAAAATTACATGTCCATGAAGCCGATGTTCGTGGTTAATCGCATGTAGCTTGATCACTTCACTGACAGTTTCCATTTTTAGGCCACAATGGAGATCGTCATTTCGGACGTACCAGGGAGCGTTAACAAAGCCCCTTAGTACCTCATTTTGGAAGGTTTGGATAATCTTGACATTCGATTTCTTCGTACAGCCCCAGAGCTGAATTCCTTATGTCCAGACAGGTTTCAATACTCACTTATACAGGGTGTAAGCCTAACTGGTCTGCCATACGGTACCAGTCGATTCTAAAACTAATTTGCAACAAAAAATGTCTCCTAGCGATTTTTTTAAAAACCCTTCGTTTTTGAGTTATTTTAACTTTAAACTTTTTTTTCGTGATTTTGACTTTATGTCATTAAATCGGTCACAACTCCTTTAATTTGCTGTGTAAATTACAATTTAAGGATACCGTTTGAAAGAGCATTAAATTTCCTATCGGATAGATGCCTTAACTTTTTTTTTGAGTCAGGGGTTGAGACATGAAAACGTCCTCCAAAAAGAGAATTTTACGTAATTTTGGACACCTCGCATTTTTTCAATCTCAAATCGAACAACAAGAACCCATACTTTTTCAAGATGCAAGAACAGTGAAAACTGCACCAGAATCTCAGCTTTCCAATGGTATAATCAAAACATATTCTACAACCGAATTTAGGCGAGAAATTCGTGTTTGAACGCGGAAAAACGTGAATTTTTTCAACGAAATCAGCGCTCTGGCCTCCTGTTTCCGGAGGCCTCGCGGTCTACTGGGGCGCCGACACCTCAGACCTTTGAGGCGGAGCGCTGATTTCGTTGATAAAATGCACGTTTTTCCGCGTTCAAACACGAATTTCTCGCCTAAATTCGGTTGTAGAATATGTTTTGATTATACCATTGGAAAGCTGAGATTCTGGCGCAGTTTCCACTGTTCTTGCATCCTGAAAAAATGTTGATCCTCGTAGTTCAATTTGAGATTGAAAAAATGCAAGGTTTCCAAAATTACGTAAAATTCTCTTTTAGAGGGTGTTTTCACGTCTCAAACCTTGACTCCAAAAAAAGTTAAGGCATCTATCCGATAGGAAATTTAATGCTCTTTCCAACGGTATCCTCAAATTGTAATTTACACAGCTAATTAACGGAGTTATGACCGATTTAATGACACAAGGTCAAAATCACGAAAATAAAATTTAAAGTTAAAATAACTCGAAAACGAAGGGTTAAAAAAAAATCGCTATGGGACATTTTTTGTAGCAAATTATTTGTAGAATCCACTGGTACTGTATGGCAGACCAGTTAGGCTTACACCCTGTGTATTAGAAGTTAATGCTTGCTAATATTGGTTATTATATTAGAAGTTAGGTTAAGACTTACTTGCATTCATTAAGTAAAGTGAAGCAAAAAGTCAGCCACGACATTAACGGTTAGTTCTCATACTATTCGCTGTTAATTAGTTGATTCTTTGGTGGAAACCTAACTCATTCAAAGTTGAAGTGATTTAAAATCGTTAGCTTTGATAACAGAACGCCTATTGCCAAACCTCCAACCATACGACCTGGTGGATAGATGGTACGAGTACAATCAATGGTAGTCTAAGCAAACATCCGATACAGTTCCTTGCGGGGATTTACCTTTATCTTACCCACGTGTTTTATGAATTTTAAAATTTGTAAGTCAACTACTAAAATTCAGAAATTTGGCCAAGTTATAAAAAAATTGCATTATTCTAACATCAATAACAGGATTCGCTTTTTCAAACCTCCATATCTCGTAATCAGTACGTGATGATGTTTTATTCTCACACGTATGAAATGCTGATATATTGCAATAGTTATAGTTTAACCTAAATATCTTACTTTTTCGATTTCAGGAACTAGCACAGTTGATCGAGGAAGCCAACCACAACCTGGAAGATGGTGGGAATTCACACGAAGTTATTGTGGTGATTTTGCACAGAGATACTCCGGGAGGAAGCATTGGAATCACTTTAGCTGGTGGAGCCGATTATGAAGCCAAAGAAATCACGGTAACTGAACGATCGAAGAAAATTAAGATAATGACGATTCTAGAACGATGAAGATGTATCATGATAATTCTGTTATGAGAGGATCGAATACACTTTTGGTCAATAGGGTGAAGCGTTGCAACTTGAGGCAGAAGTCTTGGACTTGGAGTGACCGCTAGTTCCTTTGACATCCACCAAACCGGGCGCTGGTGCAGGCTTTTTGAAACTTGCTATTCCACTCATCTGTTCAATTAGATCTAGTGATCAAATTGTGAATTATAGCCTAAATACCTCATTTTCTTTCTTCACTGATCTTCTCAGGTTTGGGGAAAATTTCTCATCTAAACATCCTTCTGTGAGAATACCCGTGTCAGAGCACCATTGCCTCTCTACATTATTTTGGTTCTCAATAGCGACAATCCCGGTTAGTTGTTGTAACAGGTACTCATGGTCGCTCAAGATCCAGACACCTGTTAACTTGAGCCTCTTTTAGGTCTATTCACATTTCCCAAGCTGTTAATGCTCCAATCTGACTTTTTTCTGTCTTAATTAAGAAACTAAGAAATACCATATCCAGTGCTTAAAAACCCTGCAAATTATTACACAAAGGTTTATTAATTTTTCTATATAGATCACTCATCAGCAAAGAACTCAGCTTTGCCATTATCACCACCTACCAACCATAGATACTACCTACCCTACCACGTACCTACAGCGATCGCATTTTGGTCAGATAAAATTTGGACGGAGATAAGGCCTCTTTTGCGATTCACACTCGTGTTTCTGATTAATCGTAAGTCCAACCCTTAAGAGCTCCGCTTGGTCTCTAAAAATTCTAAAAATTCAATACTATCTTAAATTTATGGAAAAACAATACCTTTATATCGAAATTGTTTGAGCTGAGGGCGTTTTCAAAATGTCAACTCTTATTTTACATCAACCATTTTTATATTTTACATCAACCAAAAGCTTCGGGGCACAACTGGACCCCAAATGGAGCCCATATATATTGAAAATATTAAACCAAAACTGCTCTCCTACCATTGAGTATTTATATTATTAGTTGTACATAGGGTTGGTGGGGGGAAGCTCCAGCAGGTTCAAATGGGTGACACACAATTTCATATTTATTCCAATTAAAATTATAAACAAGTGCGACATCAATGAATTGTATGAATCTTTTAGTTTTTTGGTTTACTATTTTCAATAGTAAACCTTTGGAATCGACCAAGAAAAAAAATGTGTACTCTCCCCTCAAAATTTGTTGGTTTACGTTTCAAGGTACGTAGCATCCGAAAATCGAACAAACATTTTTCCGTTTGTACGCCGTACGCGGCACTCTTTAGTTACCAAGGACCGATTTTGATGAAATTTGGTATGTGGGCTCCATTTAGGGTCTAGTTGTGCCCCAAAGCTTTTGGTTGATGTAGGTCACTTCTAAGGGGTGAAAATTAAAGGTTGAAATTTTCAAGAGGGCAAATTGAGTGCAACTCTCGATATAAAGGTATTTCGCCAATTTAAGATCCCGGAGCTCTGTAGGACCAACCATTCGCTCTCAATGAGAACTTAATGGTAGGAGTTACGATAAATCAGAAACACGAGTGTGAATCGCAAAAGAGGCCTAATCTCCGTTCAAATTTTAGCTGACCAAAATGCGATCGCTGTTCGATTCTTCGAGTTGTACTGTTTTGCGTCCTAGCAACCAGTAATAAAAATTCCTCATGAAGGCACCCACAACTCCCTGTTTCTTCGAATCGAGTGTGAAGCGTTGATTTCTTTCAAATAAACTTGATTGTGAAGTAGGTAGGTTGTAACTATGGTTGGCAGGTGGTGACAATGACAAAGCCGTATTCTTTGCAGACGAGTGATCTATACAGAAAAATAATAAACCTTCGTGAAATAATTTACAGCGTTTTTTTCTTGTCTGTTAGAACCTTGGTTACGATTCCTGAAAATCCCCCACTACTGGGAAAGTGCCATGGAAGTATATGACTTTTTTTAGTTCGCCTTATCACGAAAGTTGCGGAACCCCCCCCCCCCCCTCCCCACCGTCCCTAGATGTTGATAACTTAGATTTAACCATATATCCTTTCGCAGGTTCACAAAGTACTCGTTGGAAGCCCCGCCGAGCGCGATGGCCGAATCCAGAAGGGGGACAGGATCCTCTCTATAAATGGGAAAAGTATGAAAGGACTGACTCACTACGAATCCCTGGCGATTTTGAAGGTAATTATATAACGAACGTCCATCAAGTTTTGACAGAGTAAAATTCAAAAACTTCCAAATTAAATTCGAGACCTACCTAGTCCTGCCATAAGTTCTGTTACAATCATTCGATGAACCGTGTAGCTCGAACGAGTGCACGCTGAGACCTGCCTTTGGACTCGGTGTTTACCTTAGGTATGGGGCTAGAAATCACCGCTCAGTTCTTATTTATTATTCATATCGGTGAGATGGAGAGTGAACGCGAACAAAATCGTCACGCTGTCATAGCCCTTCATAAGGCATGTAAATCAAATTCTGAGATTTTCCAAACCCATAAATCTTTGAATATCAATCGAATGTTTGTGTGTTGAATATCAATCATATCGAATGTTGAATATCAATCGAATGTTGAATATCAATCGAACTATTGATCGTTACACGTCCATCCAGTCTGTCAAGGACAGGCCGCGATCTGGTCGTCCTCGCTGTGTAAGGACGAAGAAACCCATCAAAGCAGTCGAAAACAGAATTCGAAGAAATCCACTTCGGAAGCAGAAAATCATGGCTAGGGAGATGGATATTTCTCCCCGATCCATGTCCCGGCTCATCAAACATGACCTCAAGATGGGTGCCTTTCGAAGAATGACTGGGCAAAGACTCACAGTGGGTTTGAAGAAGATCAGAGTTGAAAGAGCCAAAGCACTGCTGAGCAGGTACGCTAACGGTGGTCATCGCAACATTTTGTTCACAGATGAAAAGATTTTCACAATTGAACAAAAGTTCAACCGTCAAAACGACAGGGTTTATGCTCGTAGTTCTCGGGAGGCTCATGAAAAAATTGGGAGGATCGAACGAGGCCACCATCCTGCCTCAGTGATGGTTTGGTGGGGAGTCTGCTTTGATGGCACCACAAAGCTCCATTTTTGTGAACAAGGAGTTAAAACTCGGGCCAGAAACTACCAGGAAGATATCCTTGAGCAAGTAGTGAAACCCCTGAGTGACACACTGTTCGAGAGAAAACACTGGGTCTTCCAACAGGACTCTGCTCCAGCTCTCAAGGCTCGGACGACGCAGCAGTGGCTGGAGGTGAACGTTCCTGAGTTTATTAGTGCGTCAGATTGGCCCTCAGGAAGCCCTGATCTGAACCCTTTGGACTACCAGCTTTGGTCCCATCTTGAGCTGATGGCTTGTCACAGAGGTCACCGTAATTTGGATCGTTTAAAGTCGTCTCTGGTGAAAGCTGTTCGCAATTTTCCTCAGGAAGTGCTGCGTGCCGTCATTGACGATTAGCCCCGGAGGTTACAAGCCTGTGTGAAGGCCAAAGGTGGACATTTTGAGTAATTCATCGCTTTTCTATCTTGTAACATATTATAATTTCAAAATAAAATAATTCAAGGTGAGCTTTAAGCGTAACATTATGTCTCCATGAATTTTTCCTTGTAACAGAACTTATGGCAGGACTAGGTAGAATCTCGTAAGCCCGTAGCGTGTTGGTCTTGAAGGAGGAGTTGACTTCAAAGCCGCCTTCATGGCAATATAGCCGTAGAGAATACCAAATTGTCACTTGTTATTTAATAGATTACAGATTTAATTGAGATTTAAATTACCAGAAAGCATGTTCTGGGAGATTATTTCACTACCACGTATTTGGAGCTACAATCCAGTAGATTCTAGTTTTCACGCCATATTATTCTTCGGCGCTGCCAAAGATACGGCGTTCAGGTCAACCCCTCCTTCAAGACCTGCGCGTTCTGCGGGTTTTTTGCCTAACTTTCGCCCCTTACTCAATGTCCACAATTTTTAGGGTTTTTTTTTATGTCCACTCATCAACGTTTCCCGGGTTATAATAACTATCAAATTTACCGTCAAATACGAGTCCTGTGAATAATTTTAAAAAATATTAAGCTCCAGTTAGGTTGTGTACGAAAACCTTCGCTATTTTCGCGTTAATTATTCACCTACCACTTTTTTTTATAGTGGTGGGAGGACTGTGGGAACTGATTGACTGACTGCAACTAGAGTCTATTGAACTATTATTTTAGGCTATATTAGTCTACTGAGAAGGGTTTAAAGTTAAGTGCCCAATTTAGATTAAATAGAATCCAACGCACAACTACTATAGTTTCTATCATCACTTGCTAGGAAATATGATAGGCCAACAAACTGTGTCTCTCCTGAAAAATTCGCTGTCGAGATGAGTTATTTTATTCTGTAATTACGATGGGTCACTATTCTTTCCCGATCGCGGATTCGTAATGTGTTTTTCTTGCCCAGATATCAATGTACAGTGGTAGTAGCAGAGATGGGCGAATTCTTATTCATAAATACGATTATGAATACAAATTATATCTGCGATTTTATGATTATGAATACGAATACAGGTATGAATATGAATATGAATACAATCATATTCATACTTTGAATACGATTTTCCCCCGTATTCGTATTTTGAATACGATTTTATGGGTTTTTCTATAATTTCCCCAAAAAATCGAATTTTTTTCTCGATTTTCCCTGAAAATCATACTTTTTTAAAAATGATTTTCTCCCGAACTCTGGACGTATTTATGACCTAACATTGTCAAATATCTGATATGATTTGTATTCATAATCGTATTTATGAATAAGAATTCGCCCATCTCTGGGTAGTAGAAATTCGAGGCGTGACCTAAACTACAATAATATAAGAAGGGGCTAGCGATTGGAAAGGAAGGAAGTATGACTCACGGGGAGTGTCAGGCGTATTGGAAGAGGTCAGGAACCTGAAAACGTATATTTGTGGAAATGAGTGAAGTTCTAAGTTGACGATACACAACTCCCAGTAGGGCCTCGTCTTTATTCCTTTCATCGGGAGACAGTACAACCAATGAAGGTGACTCAAGTAAATAATATTAAATAATAAAATTGTGGCAATCCTCCATCAAGCATTCGAAAAGAGAGCATTTCCTAACCAAACAAATCAATATCGATATGGTTGAAGCTCCTCTGCATGCGTGTCAAAGGAGAGTTCAACATTCAGTTGGTAGTAGAATGATATCCTTGCGAGTTGGATGTTGGAAAATGAAGAAATTCGACATTTTCTTTGAACCTCCTCATTTGTAGCCTTGTTATTTGCGTAACGTGGGGACCGTATGGAGGAGCAGTACTCAAGACCAGGTGCTCTCTTCGCCCTACTCATGACATGATCCTGGTGAAAACATCACGTCAGCTGCCTATCCAGACACCATCTCAGGTTGAATTTTCGCCCAAATGCCATTCCTGGGGTCGCGGACGTCATCAGCTGCCTTCCAAAGGAAATATCTGAAATGGTTATGAGCCCTCATGGCTCAATTGCCTCACTCGCTTAAGTGGAGCGAGGTTCACCAACGGCCCAACCCGAAAAATTATCATGATACCGCCCTCGAGCGGTCACCAATCCAATCTCCCGGGCCGACAAGTCTCAACTTTGGTGATCTCATGGGAACCGGTTCTTTTAACCAGCTAACAACATCTCCAGATTGCAAACCAACATCAACCAAGGCATAATCTGGTCCTCCAGAGGATAATCGGTTTATAAAAAAATATATATATTTTTAAAGTTATTCTCAATAGTGAAAGTGAAAAAGTTATTCTCGGTCACAGATGGAGCTATTTTTAGCAGAGCAGAGAAAATCAGTGTGGGCAACCTTAGAAATGGTATCAGGAGATAAGACATCACTTCCAAGGAGAGTTCTAGCACATGATCCGGTTTCTTTCTTATCCGTTCCGCAGGAGCGGCAGATGTCAGTTGCCAGGCAGTTTGCCTATCTTCTTCGGGTGATATTGAAGTGGGAGGCGGCTTGTTAGCAGACCTACAAGTATTCCTCAAAATAGTTCAGACCAGTCTCAAGCCTGGTATTGAGGTATACCAGGCTTTCACGTTTCCGAGTCAAATTCGAAGTTTCGGAGAACTTACTTAAGGTTTTTCCATTTCAAATTAACTGGCTACTGGTGAGAAGGGTTCGAGCTCCCCTCAATTGGTTCGTGACTTTTACGCTTAATCCAGCTTTGGATCCCTGCTGACAGGAGGACGATATTTATTTAGTAGCCTCCGAGGCTCTATTCAGACCCATTCTCTGTAGAACAATATTTCATAGGTTTTTGCTCAAAAATTCGCGTTGAACTCATATAGATTATGACAGAAATTTATATTTTACAGGCTCCTCGACCAGAAGTGGTTTTGGTTGTTTCTCGCCACAAAGCTGACACTCCTGAAGAGATAGTGTCTACCCGCAGGTTGTCCAGATACATCGAACCCAAGTACACACCTTCGTTTGATAAAGGTAACCCTCTCATCTATGAGTAGAATTTCTTCTCAACCAAGTACCGACATTCGCTGGCCAATGGCGTTCTTAAAACCTCATTGCAGTGAAGCCAGTGCCTACATGAATCTTTATTAATTTTCTACGTTGTTCAATTTGCATCATGCAAAAGGAACGAATAGTTGAATTTGATTGCTTTCTAAATGTTGTGATGATTTACAGGTGTAGAAATGAAATGGGGACCAATCGTTACTGTTGAACTTATCAAGGATGGAGCAGGGCTTGGTTTCAGCTTGGAAGGAGGGAAAGATTCGCCGTTCGGTGACCAACCTTTAACCGTGAAGAAAATATTTACTGGTTAGTATTTCCTCTGCAAAAATTAACTACTTGCATTCTAAGAGTGGTGCAGATTATGTAATATCGCTTCTAATTCAATTTTAATGGTGACTGAAAGCAGCCCTTCTATTCTGAAGCATCTGAAATGAAGAATGAAATTTAAAAAATGGTAATCCTGAAGCTAGGTTATAGATAGAATTAACAATCAGGATAAAAATGGGGTTTAAAAGCTGGAAAATTCATGTGGGTTTGAGTGGTGTGGTCAAAATGGTAGGCAATCTGGGGAAAGAGCGTGAAGAGGATTTCAAGGATTGCAAAGATGATTCTCCCTATGCAAGTTATCTGGGTGAATCAGATCATAACTTTAGTTTTGATCTGACTGATATGCAATAGTAAAGTAAGTAAAGTAAAGTAAGCAACCATTTCAGGTTGGATTTTCTTTTTTTTTTTTGGACTGCCATTCCTGGCGTCGTGGACGTCATCAGCTATCTTCCAAAGGGAAGATCAGAATTTGTTCTGATGATTTCGCTCATGGCTTCCCATTGCCTCACCGCCCTGGGTTTGGACGAGGGGGCGATGAGAGCCCCGGCCACCGAAAAATGCACGATGATGAATGTACATGTACAAGGTACCCAAGTGTGACACATGATATTTTAGTATTTTTTTACGCTGAATCACTTGGTGATGTTAGTTTCTTAATTTGACTGCTTTTTAAAAGGCAAAACCATCCTGTCTTTTTCCAAGATAACCGGATTTTCGTAGTAGGTACCGACTCTTCACATGTAAACATTCAGAAATTTACTGAGGAGGTCTTCAAGAAGTGAGTAAAAAAGCCATTTTCCTTTTTAAAAAGTTTATTTTTCGTCGATAATTTGATCAAAATGCAGTTAAATGAGGAAATTAATATCACCAAGTGATTCATCGTAAAAAAAAATACTAAAATATCATGTGTCACACTTGGGTACTTTGTACATGCACATTTTGACGCAGAAACCTCGTAGTTGTGCATCTTTGAGCGCGCGCCGAGAGGGTTGCGCGTGATAAAACAAAAAAAATCGGTTGAGGGGTGAAATTTCACGAAGAATCCGAATCTGCAATTAAAAAAAATGGGGGTCTCATTTGAAAAAAAAGAAGTGTGCGTTGCGCACTTGCTCCTTGGAAAAAATCATGAAGATTTTAAAAAAAATTGTGTACCACTATCTGGATGAATTTAGCGGGGGGGGGGGGACTCGTGAGACACCCTGTATATACATAATGCAGAATTTCCTGATGGTATGACGAGGCAGAATTGAACTTCTGGATATTCGAATATTGAGGCAGCCCCTTCTGTCCCGTCAGTACCCCATTATTTTAGCGACTCGGTGGTTTGTCCAAAGTTGTTTCCTTGCATTATTTTATTGTACTTTTTTTCGTGTGATACTTCTGTTATGAGCTCATGAGAATTATTGAGATTATGTGCATTATTTATTCATTTACTAGCCAGTTAAACATAATGGAAATAATGAAATTAATGTAGAATAATTATGATACCTCATGACTCGCTCCAATTTCTATTAAATTCAATCAATATAATTTATTGTTCTCCACTTACATTCTGTTTAGGAAAATTCCTATAATTTGATAACTTTTCATAGTGGGGAAAACCAAGAGTTGGAAGAGGGACAGAACATTTTTGCGAATATTCCCGAGCAGAGTTCAAATAGGCGGTGAAATATCTGAAAAGCGGCAATATCTTTGACAGGCCTACCGCCAAAAATACCAAAATGGAATTAGAAGGGTTAAAAAAAAATTTAAAAAAAAAACAAGAAGAAGACAGCGACCAAATTGGCGAAGATCAAAGAAAACCAACTGTTTGAGGTGCCGCCGCATCAGAACATACCTATAGGATCTAGGATAACTTAGGCCGGCCATCCACGTAACGATTTATCGTTCGATAAGCTCGTCGTACGATAAACCGTTGAGATTTGAACTGCACAGTTATTTCACATACACGTATCGATGAACTCATGCGATTTCCCACCTTCGATATCGTGAACGATTTAGCTTCTGTCCATTCTCCTTTCTTGAGTATAGTTCCTCACCATCATCCTTCCGAGAACTGAACTTCGTCGTAAACGATATCGAAGGTCGAAACCGGTGCCCGGCACACACGCTACGTTTCGTTGAACTGCACAGTCCGTCAGAATGGAATTTTCATTCGATTCCGATGACCTGCACAGTTCTGGAGATCGTACGATTTGGTCCACATACACGCTTTGATTTGTCGTCAGGTCTGACCGTTTTTGCTTATCGTACGATGAATCGAACGATAAATCGTTACGTGGATGGCCGGCCTTACCGACCAAAAAAACGCCGACAAACAATGAGATTAGAGAAAAAAAACACTTAAACTGTTCAAGGATTATATACACTGTTCTGTGAATGCAATATCATGAGGTTTGTAATGGACATTACACCCTGGAAGATCGTAGTTACACGGCGAAAGAGCTCAAGTGCCAGAACAGATATTATCGGCGGTGGGCAGCTACGGAAAGTACAGCCGCCCGATATATGACGTTGGCGGGCAGCTATGGAAAGTACAGCCGCCCGATATATGACGTCGGCGGGCAGGAAAGGGTTAACGAGGAATTGAACGTCAAATTAAAAACACAGTCAACAGAGGTCACAGATCAGAGAGAGGTTATCATTTCAGAGGCTTCCAGGAGGAAGGTTATCATTCCATCCATCATCCATGTGAACCTTCCGCCTACTCTGGCTACCCCTCCACTGGTTTTCTCGTCTTTCCGTCTTTTCCGTTTCCGCCCTCTTCCGTCCCATGTGAATCCAGCTTAAGAGGCCCAAGGAAACATGTCCGCAGACTCGGAGTGGAGGACGGAGCAGCAATTTGGCTCCCACAAGATTAACGCCTCACACATTCACGCTCGCAAAAAAAAACCCTTTGGCATAAATCAATTTGAATATTTGGCAAATCCATTACGTTTCGTCAACTACTGGAGTCCTTGTCCACCTTTATTCCTTCTACAATGTTCAATAAAGTGGTTTTTCTCTCAAAAAATAAAACTAAAAGCAAAATTCGTATTAAGTACTCCAGATTACTAATTACTCCGACTGTTTTTCCACAGGTGGCTGCGCCGAGAAGTGCGGTCAGCTCTACGCTGGCGACGAGTTGTTGAGCGTCAATAACATCGATTTGAGTGAGCTCTCTCGCATAGAAGCCTGGGCACTCATGAAGAGGCTGCCTGACGGCAAAGTTCACCTCAACATCCGCCACCCTCTCACATGATTTTTGAACTTTGTGTTTCTTAATAACATCGCTTGTAAAGTGTAATTATTAATCTCTGTTATATAGGTCTTGTTGGCTTGAAAAATGTAAATTATATTTATTTAGAAGTGTATTCTGTAAATATGCCCAAATTTGTTTCCTTCTCTTCAGTTTCTTAAAGATAAATTATTTTATTCAGTAACTTGTAGTGTTTAATGAATTTGGTTTCTTTTTGTAGAATGACAAAGGAATCTGTGATAGCCATGAAATACATAACCTTAGAAAAATCAATTACTCCTCTCTTCTGGGTCTGGTGTTGTGATTTTCTTGTGATATATTTTTGGTTGAAGTGTGGAGGAGAAATTGTGCTTCACGTAATTCTTGTTATCAGATAACAAAATTTGGCTTTTGTTCGTATTGCACTCAGTTGAGATAAAAATTGTAAAAAGACTGAGAGTGTTGTGTGAAAAAAGAGGTTCTCGAATAACATTTTTAAAAATCAATAGAACCAAGCCAGAAAGAGGGTAATTTAAAACTATAATTAATAGTTTGATTAAGAATCAGCTTTTATACATGAGCTGTTGCGTGCAGGCTTTTTAGAGAATGTAATAATGAATTCAGCTACCTAATGTTAATGTTTGTCCATTAATGCTTATATATATTCCTGCTCTTGAACTAATGAGTGGACGATTTAAATATATTTTTTCCGAGTTTCTAGTCAATTGTTTCCTTTGTATCGTCCTGATTACGTCCTTGGTACTTTTCTTATTAATATTCACCTGAGTAAACGTATTTGAAGAAGAAGAAGAAGAGCTGGGTTCACATGAGCGCGGTCAACGCGGTTGTGCGACGAGGCAGTTACGCATTCGGGACGCGGCTGGTGTCTAGAGGTTCACATGGGCGCGGTTGCGCGACGGCTTTTCGATTTCTATTTTCTCGCGCTTCAGTTGAAATCCTATTATGTTTTGAATCCTAGCTGGTTTGAATCCTATCATTTTTATTTTCACATTGTGATTCAATTCAGTTCGTCCGAACTATATGAATCACTATAAAATCACCAAAGTACCTCCATCAAGGGTGACTGGGGGGTACATCAAGTAGGTACATTTTTTCTGTTCCTACGATGTTCCATTTCATTTTTAAATGCATCAAAGATAAACAGTATTTTACTGAATCGAGATAGATACCGTTACCTACAAACTCCAAAAATTGGAATTCTGATAGCTTTATTTTATTTGTAATCATTATTATCAAAGTGAATTATGATGTAGAATATTCCTATGAAAAGCGTAATTATTTATAATTTCGTTGTAGGTGCTAATTATGCAAAAAAAATCTTGGAAATCACCTCAAGTTGTTGGAATTCTCATCAATTTGAGTATCCATTACATAAATAAATCACAGATCATATTTATTAAATAGGTATACGTTTTGTTTAATTACGATGCATTCATCAAATGTCTACTAGAGACCTAAATAAACGAAAATTATAAAATAAATGAAGTAAAAAATACTTGTTGACCCCTAATTTAAAATCCCACAGCTCTCTTCTCTCCTTAACTAATTCAATTACAATTTCACTAAAACTTTGATTCATTTTGGATCAAGCTTCCGGAAAAATCACACCACACCAGTTGATACCTGTACTGGAACAAGTGGTGATAACAAACATTTAAACAAAGGGCGCGCGTTTACGCGTCGAATATCAGAATTTTTGAAACGCCACAGTCCACTCCAAAAGTACTCAGGCGGCTGAGGCGCCGCCAATCAAATGGCCGAATGCGTAACTGCCTCGTCGCACAACCGCATTGACCGCGCTCATGTGAACCCAGCTTCAATCATCACTGAGGTGGCAAAATCAGGATTACAGAACTCTCCAACGCAGTGGCAGCTCCTGCCCCGAAACTCAGCGGGTGCACAGAGATCAGGAGAGGCTATCGAGAAGGGACAGAATAGATGCTTTTCTCTGCAAAATAGAAATTTCAACGATATGCAAATGGGATAATCTTGGTAATTTTTTCATCTTAAAATTGCAAACGGTACTAAGTACGTATTCTCTAGTGGTTAACTGAAATTCTAAAATATTCATTAATCATCAAAGGTCTAAACCCAAGAAATGCATCCATCTTATTGCAATACCTGAAATGTGTATTTGCCCGTGACGATTCAAAACATCGTCCAACTCGGAAGAAAAATTAACGAGCCCCCTTGAAGACTCTGGGATTTGAAAAATTTTCCCTCTCATCATGTGTCGCTAATGCGAAGTTGTAACAGTCACAACTCCCGAATCTTGCAGAGACCAGCCGAATAAACACGAAGGGTTACTAAGGGTTAACAACAAACCATCCACAGGTAGAGACCTGATCAGAGTCAGTCTACCGGTCGTGTGTGACTTGTGTAAGATTGGTAAGTGAGTCCACATTCATTTACAACTCATATCATACCGTATCTAATTGAATATCATGTTCTTTATTGTTCCATTGTAATCTCCAGTCATCAGTAGCAGTCAATCAACATCAATGCAATTCAAATCAGTCAATAATCAAGCAGTAAAGCCAAGTTTCAAAGCTCCTTCAGACAAGTGAGCGCATTCAGTTCAATTCTCTCACAAAACTCAGACCAAGGCGACAGTCAGTCGAATACCGATGTGTCAAATTCAGTCAGCCAATCAGATATTGGTTTTTACAGCCAGTCAGATACTGGTCTGGAGCAACAGCTCATGGACAATCAGTCACTTACTGATGTGTCAATTCAGTGGGTCAGATACCGGTACTGAATCATATAGCATTTTTCAGTCAAATGAAACCTTTTTTCAATCAAATGAAACTTCGTAGGGGAAGGTCCCCTAGGTTGGTCACCTTTTTCTTTTGACCCTCAAAACACCTTGAAAACTGTAATTTTAAATGTCAGAACAAATTTATTTTGAAAGATTAACCATTAACCTTTCTAATAAAATTTTCATTTTCGCTGTAACACTCACCAATAATTTTTGGGAATTTTTTTTTAAAAATTTGATTTTTTGACCAACCCTTGTCGCTTGACCCTCCCTTGGTCATGTAGGCGACAAGCGTTGGTCATGGCTCCATGGCTCCCTGACCAAGGCTTGTCGCTCTGGTTTCCCAGGAGGAAATTAAATAATTCAAAGTACATTTTATTAAAATGTTTGTTTATTAACTTTTCAGCCACAACGTTTTCATTAAAGATTCTTTGATAAACTTGAAAAAAGTCATGCTTGATACCTAGTAAATTAAACAATAAGAAGCAAATATCACTAGCTTTGAGATGCAGGTAGTATTCTAAATTTACGATAGGTCTTTTTATTCTTATTTTTAAAATCACAGATAGTAGATACATTTATTGAAATTGTTTTATTAACTTTTCAACCGGAATATTTCCAATAAACACTCATTATTAAACTTAAGAAAAGTCATACTTGATGGTAAATTTAACAATAAGAACATTAACAGGTGGCTTGTTTTTTTTAATCCTATTATTCATCTGAAACAGATAAAAACGAACAAATTTAAGTAAATCATGAGAAATGCCGTGAAACCCCCTAACTTGTAAATCATGAGAAATGCCGTGAAACCCCCTAACTTAGTGACATTTTTGAGGTTTTTTCAACATAACTTCCTCAATTTTTCGAGTGGATGTAGCAGGGCTTAGAAAGTTGTTACCGGCGCCACTAGAGAGCTCATTAAGCCCAAAACCTAGTTCATCACATTTTTGGGAGCCAGTCACAAAATTAGGGGGATTTAAGGGTTTTTTCAAAAGCAGGGAAAGTACAACATCACCTGTCCAACCCCTGTCGCCAAAAACTGACCGACCCTTGTCGCCTGTCAAGACTTTCGAAATACTGCGATTCCAGTCGTAATTTAACACAAAAAGAAATTCTAACTAGTGAATAACTTCGAGGACATCTTAGACTACAAAAGTGTATGAAAATATTTACATAAAGACACTTACCGTGACTGTGAACACGCAGGCAGTGAGAAACCGAACTTTTTACTTTGGGGGTCACATGTGTTTTATCACTTGATAACTTGATAACAAATGTAGCCAACCCAAAAAAAACTTTTGACGCAGTGTTGCCTTAAATAGACCTAGCCTGTGGTAGACAAAACAAAATTCTCTCATGATTCTCCCTTGGAGAAATAACAGACTGACCAACCCTTGACGCTGGCCAAACCTGGGGACCTTCCCCTACCAACCAAATGAAACTTTGTTCCGATCAAATGAAACCTCGTACCAATCAAATGAAACCATGTTCCAATCAAATGAAACCTCGTACCAACCAAATGAAACTTTTTTTCAAACAAATGAAACCTTATTTCAATCAAATGTAACTCATTGGTCCAACCATAAAAAATAACTTTATTTAATATTGTTGCGAAACAAGTTAATACAGAAGCACTAGGTACAAATTAATTTAATGGAGTGGGTGTCCAGCAGCTGCAGCTGGCAGTTTCATCATCATGTTAATGATGAAGTTGGTGCAGTCTGTCGAGGTGATTTTTTCGACGCTCCGAACTATGACTTCCTCGATGTCATGATTCTGACTTGCTCCAAGCAAGCCTCTAGCCACAGATTTGATTTTAGAAAACACATTTTCTACCGGATTCAAAGTCGGTGAGTATGGTGGCAGGTACTTCACCGACAAGGGCAATGCTTCAACTGCTTCTTTTTATGCTCTGCTGGAATGGATTCTTGCGTTATCCATTACCAAAATAGAGTTTTGAAGAGAAAAGTCAAGTTTAGCAGCAACTTCCCTCAAGAAATCACAAAAATGTGCTGCCGTACACGTACTTGCAGTGACTATTTTGTATTGGATTACTACCACTCCATTAAATTAATTTGTACCTAGTGCTTCTGTATTAACTTGTTTCGCAACAATATTAAATAAAGTTATTTTTTATGGTTGGACCAATGAGTTTCATTTGATTGAAATAAGGTTTCATTTGCTTGAAAAAAAGTTTCATTTGATTGGTACGAGGTTTCGTTTGATTGGAACAAAGTTTCATTTGGTTGGTAAGAAGTTTCATTTGATTGAAAAAAGGTTTCATTTGACTGAAAAATGCTATATATCCAGACCTGGGTTTTGTAAGATATCAGCAGTAGTTCAATCATTCAGTCAAGAAACGAGTCAGGGGCGGCTGTAGGGGTGGTTTACAGAGGCCGCTAGGGGTCACCATCCCCACAGACTGGAGGTTACATTTGGAGATTATTTCATACAATAATCTTCATTTCAATCAAAGTGAACATTTCACTTGCCTGCTTTTCAACAGACACTAATTGTGTGGTATCATGTCAGTATCATCATCAAGGAACATTATGATGGAACCAAACCAAATTAAATTAGGTTTCATACCATTCAAATTCATTCACTCATATTCCATGTAGGTACAGACATAATCGTATTTTAATATCCCAAACAGTTCAATATTCGTGAATACCAACACGTTTCACGACATCATGCCCACGCATGGCTATCTCGAAAACACCACAGTACTTGATTACAATCAATGATTCGAGATAGAATGTACCTGTTTTTCTTAACCGTTTCGTTTTTTTGCATCAGATTAAGACAATATGCACTGTCGAGTTGTTGCATTATATTTTGTCGGCCCAATATACGCAAATCTACCAGAGCGTTTTTAACACGTTGAATGCTGAAAAAAACGGAAATCAACCCCTTGTGAGTGGATTGGCTTAGGTCGCCCGTCCACTGGACGCGAATTCTGGCGGCCTTTGCAAGGGAGATAGGTTGATGGTGCATAGAAATAGGTAGGAATAATCATGTACGACAATATAGTACCTAGTTATTCCATACCTGGAAAGAGAACGAGTCTTCTCTTTTTTGGGAGCTTCGTAGAGTACTCTGGCTAAGATTCAAAACAGAAAACGCTGCAAATTATTACACAATGGTTTATTATTTTTCTAAATTGATCACTCGTCTGCAAAGCCACCAACGATCCAACATGAAGAAAAACATCGATCGCATTTCGGTCAGCTAAAATTTGAACGGGCATTAGGCCTCTTTTGCGATTCACACTCGTGTTTCTGATTTATCTTACGTCCAACACTTAAATTCTCGAAGGGAGCGAACGGTTTGTTCTTCAGAGCTCCGCGTGGTCTCAAAAAATTCAATACTATCTTAAATTGATGGAAAAACAATACCTTTAAGGTAAAAGCACCAATAGTAGACACTTTAAGGAAATTTTTACATTGAATTCTCAATAGATATGATGGATTTTGTTTGAGAACGATAAACCTTCATTTTTTACATTCTCCGACTCTTCGTCTTTTGATTCCACACCCAAAATCCCTAAATACTTCACTTTAAATATTTATAAAATAATAATTATAAAAAGCCTTCTATGAGGGCAAAGTGGACACCAAAATTTCCTTTCGTTTCTATAGTGGACACTTTCTGCTTCTATAATGGTCATCACTCGTGTACTGCCTTTTTCGAAAGATTTATGCTTTAAATGGGGTCTGTAGGCTAGGATATTGAAAACAAAATTGTTCAATTATAAAAAGTAAAAGATTATTATCACATTTACAGTACGTAGGTAGGAAGAAAGTACAGATTTAACATGACTGTTTTCATGAAATTGATGAGGCAATCATTTTTTCGATCACAATACCCACGAAATACTTTTTTTTAGTCACAAATTTGTTATTTACATCTGGAACAGGCTGTTGGTTTACATTTCAAGGTACGTAGAATCCAAAAATCGAATAAAAATTTGGCCGTCCTCCGTACGCGGCACTTTCCCCACTTAGCATTGACCGATTTTGATGAAATTTGGTATGTCGGCTCCATTTGGGGTCTAGTTGTGCCCCGAAGATTTTGGTTGATGTAGGTCACTTCTGAGGGTTGAAAAATAAGGTTTGAAATTTTGAAAACGCCCTAACTCAAAGAATTTTGATATAAAGGTATTGTTTTCCCATCAATATAAGATAGTATAGAATTTTTTTGAGACCACGCAGAGCCTTGTAGGACAAACCGTTCGCTCACTACGAGAATTTAAGGGTTGGACTCACGATAAATCAGAAACACTAGTGTAATCTCCGTTCAAATGTTATCTGACCGAAATACGATCGATGTTTTTGTTCAAGTTGGTTGGAGGTAACAATGGCAAAACCGTGTTCTTTGCAGACGAGTAATCTATATAGAAAAAATTAACCTTTGTGTAATAATTTGCAGCGTTTTGCAGCTGTAGCCAATAGGGTGCCATTTTTGACCTCTATATTTAGTGCTCTATACATCTCCTCCTCATCATACTGCCAGAAACTACTACCTGGAGCCATTTTCCTGAAAGAAACACACAAAAAACGATAGTAATACGAACTAGAAAACGCACGAACCACCTGTTTGATCACAATTAGACTTGTTTCAATAGTGGACATTCGTGATTCAAAAGATGACACCCCCTGTCCACTATTGGTCCCCATTACTAGAATGATCCCAAATTAACGTAGCATACCGGGTGTCCCAGAAGTTATGGTCCACCCTCCGGCATTTCCGTATTTAATTACGTAAAAAAATGGGTTCAACGCCATTTTACATCTTTTTTTGTAAAGAATTCAGGAAAAATACTTTTGCGCAAAAAAATTGCGCGCAAGTGCGCGCAATTGACACTAACTTTGTTTTTTCAAATGGGAACCCTCATTTTTTATTGCAGATTCAGATTCTACGTCAAATTTCATGAGAAATTCATACCCGAACCGACTTTTTTCATTGCGCGCAACTGGTACTTTTCGCGTGCAAAGTGACCAGGGTGCGCAAAAGTGCATTTTTTCAAACCCCAAGTGTGGCACATGTTTTGTCATTATTTTTTGACGCTGAATCACGAGGTGAGGTCCTTTCTTCGATTTGATCGTTATTTTTCCAAATTTAGAAGGAAAAATTATGTTTTTGGGCTTTATTTTCCCTCCCCCTTCCGCAATACGGCTGGGTCCGGCTATGGTGGGATTAAAAATAAATTCCTCACTTCTGAATTTTAAAAAATTTTTCGGAAAGTTGGAAAATGTTGGAAAATGTTTGTTAAGTAGATACTTACCTACTTTAATGTGAACAAAAATGAAAAAGCTTCTCATCTAACGTTCTTTGACTAGTCGGGTGCCGACCCCAACCCAAGGTGAATAATGATAAGACATTCATTTTTATTATTACTTTTTTGAGCTTTTGTAACTTTCAATTTTTTTTTTTTTAAGGTTTTTAGATGAGAAGCTTTTTTATTTTTGTTCACATTAAAGTAGGTAAGTATCTACTTAACAAACATTTTCCAACATTCCAACATTTTCCTACTTTTCGAAACATTTTTTAAAATTTAGAAGTGAGGAATTTATTTTTAATCCCACCATAGCCGGTCCCAGCCCGTATTGCGGAAAGGGGAGGGAAAATAAAGCCCAAAAACATAATTTTTCCTACTAAATTTGGAAAAATAACGATCAAATCGAAGAAAGGACCTCACCTCGTGATTCAGCGTCAAAAAATAATGACAAAACATGTGCCACACTTGGGGTTTGAAAAAATGCACTTTTGCGCACCCTGGTCACTTTGCACGCGAAAAGTACTAGTTGTGCGCAATGAAAAAAGTCGGTTCGGGTATGAATTTCTCATGAAATTTGACGTAGAATCTGAATCTGCAATAAAAAATGAGGGTTCCCATTTGAAAAAACAAAGTTAGTGTCAATTGCGCGCACTTGCGCGCAATTTTTTTGCGCAAAAGTATTTTTCCTGAATTCTTTACAAAAAAATATGAAAAATGGCGTTGAACCCATTTTTTTACGTAATTAAATACGGAAATGCCGGAGGGTGGACCATAACTTCTGGGACACCCGGTATACAGCTGTATATTGAGAACAGTCTGAACACAAAAAAAAACTCAGAATAAAAAATCATTCATGTTTCAAAAGTGGACACCCAGTGTTCACTTAATGAACATTGGTTGTTTAGTGTTTGTTGAGTGGACACAGGGCCTAAATGCTCACTCAGGATAAATTACAAGAAATCCTTCATGGAAACTAATCTATACTCTCTACTTGAACGTCACAAAAAACCAGAAGTCGCTCAAGCAATTATAAATTCCAAAAATACTGTTGCAACATACCCCTTACGAGGTTCAGCAGGAAACATCACGTGCGAGTGACAGACCTCAACTACGCCATTTTCAAATGGTTATCATTCTTTCCCATGATGCTCTGGAGTATCGGTAGTTCTAAAGTAGCTTCATAGATGGTACAACCTTCAAATTCTATGCATTTCAAAGTAGTTTGGCGTCTATTACTCTTATTTTTCACATTTATGCAAGCAAGTGTCCACTATTGGGACAGTGTCCACTATGTATAGTGTATAGCATTGATCGATTTTGATGAAATTTGGTATGTTGGCTCCATTTGGGGTCTAGTTGTGCCCCGAAGATTTTGGTTGATGAAGGTCACTTCTAAGGGATGAAATTTTGAAAACGCTCTAACTCAAAAAATTGTGATATAAAGGTATTGTTTTTCCATCAATGTAAGATAGAATTGAATTTTTAGAGACCACGCGGAGCTCTGTAGGACAAACCGTTCGTTCCCTACCAGAATTTAAGGATTAGGCTTACAATAAATCAGAAACACGAGTGTGAATCGCAAAAGAGTGTGAATCTCCGTTCAAATGTTAGCTGACCGAAATGCGATCGATGTTTTTCTTCAAGTTGGTTGGTGGTAACAATGGAAAAGCCGTGTTCTTTGCAGACAAGTGATCTATACATATAGAAAAATAATAAACCTTTGAGTAATAATATGCGGCGTTTTTGGATTCCACGCACCTTGAAATGTATTCCAAACAAATTTAAGGTGGGGGGGGGGGGTTAAAAAAATTCTTGGTCGATTCCAAAGGTTCATTTTTAGAAATAATAAACCAAAATGGGAAAACCCTAACTGAATAACGGTTTTTTCCACAAGCACTTTTTTACACTCGATACCAGAAAAGTATCGATACTCCGATGTATCGGTGGTATCGTGCCGTCCCTAGACCCAGTAAGGCTACCCTCCTCTGTTCTAAGCTAACTCTACTCACCTCTTTGTTCACCCACAGTGAAAAGAATCTTGATTTGCGTCCGAAGCAGCAGACACTTAAACTAATCTGGTAAGTAACTTTATTAGTTACCTAATGGTGGGCTAAAATCTAGATTTTACAATCTACTAGACATTGAGAAAGCAAATTTTCAACCACATCTGACAACCTCAACTGGCCTAGTAGGTACCAGTGTAAATAAGGACATTGAATGTCTTACCTCTTTCCAAAGTGGAAATCGGTTAAAAGGAGGACTGAGGCTGAGCCTTATGCTCTCCCCCTCCACTGCAAGCAGCAGAGGAAAAGCTCCTCCAGAGAGGGATTGTTCACACAATCAGCGTCGATGCATAATTGCATCTCCAAGTTACTTCTTACAGGTAGACTTAGACTTAGTAGGTCTGGTGCTCGAGTTTTTGGTGATTCACAAAACTCACATGCCAGGATCCAAGTGCCAGGTCAACGTGTTGGCCATGGCCCTCGGAACCCTACCCAGCTCTGCAGAACCCGTACTGCAGCCTGGGTTTTGTAAACCACAACCCCAGCGAATCCGACCTCAATTGGGGGGCAGACAGGTGGCACTTTGACTTTCGTCGGTTTGCCAGTAGCCTGCCCCCCCCCCCCACCCGCGGTACCAGTGTAAGGGTAGGGCTGTTAACCAGTGTGCGTCATGGTCCACGCCCCAGAAGCCATGACTGGTCACAGGCCCGGAACAGATAGTCTGATCCTACCCCTTTACAGCCTCCTAGGATAAAATCCTATCCCGAGCATTACAGGGTGTGACTGAGAGAGACGGTCCCCAATTTGTCTTCAGGTGTGGACACAGTCCTTAAAGGCTCCACCTGATACTGAGCCCGCACAAGTGCTACCACTTTAACTACAAGTAGTCAGGGAATCGGTTGCAGGTGACAAATAACCCACAATGTCATTTCATGTGGTGCCCCTAAGATGTTGTGGCTGGCCCTACTTACACCCTATCCATAAATAACCCCTCCCATCCCCTGACAACACCCCTCTATGGGGGTTACCCCTCGGAGACTGGAAGGAGTGGCCATCATCCTAACCTACATATAACCTACCTATATCTACCTAGCTAGCTAATATAGTATATACACCCTAACCTATTACCCATATGTAATCATCCCCTAACTAGTTTGTGAATAAGGACAAAAGTAAAATTTAAATATATCTAGGCAGTGGGGTGGGGGGTTCTATGAAGAATACAAGTGTAGTTACAAGAGTGGTTTCGCTAACTTGGTGTTCTGTAAGGACCAGTACCTATCGATAAAGGCCGCCGTGTTTTGCCGTTGACATCTCTTTCACCCGTTTCTATGACTCACTACAGTGGTTAGGTACTTGGCTTAGGTTTTGGTTAGGTTTTGTTTGGCACATGGCTATCTCACTGTTAATCTGAGGAGAAGTTGAAAAACACTCAACACAGAAAAAAATAATCACATACTAATCCGTTTACACCATTCTGAATCCAAATCCTCGAAAAAACCGTGGGTGAATGTCTATGTGTGTTTGGCAAAACCTTGTCTACTCTGCCCGCAATGGAAAAGGAAAATACCCTGGCCATGTATAAATGGCCTAACAAAGCAGCAAAATCCTTTGAAACTAGCTTTAGGAAATTTGATTCCTGGTTGCTGAGGATGGAAAACTGAGTACAACTCAAAGAAAAGAACGGCGATCGCATTTTGGTCAGCTAAAATTTGAACGGAGATTAGGCCTCTTTTGTGATTCACACTCGTTTTCGGATTTATCGTAAGACCGACCCTTAACCCTGGAATGGAATCGTCACGTTAATTTTACACCTGTGGCCTTGAAACAGTCGTCCACCCCACTAGCGAAAAGGGCGGGAAGGCACCACCCCACCTATATACCTATGCTATCCCTAGGGTGTCCCCCTTCAGTCGCGCATGCCCTCTGCCACCGAGTTTGTCGCTGTTGTCTCTCACAGGCCTGTAAACTGAACTCATGGTGTAATTTTTACAACATTTCCAATAAAGTAGGTAGAACGGTGTAATTTCCACACCACGTTTCCATTCCCTGCCCCATTCATGGTGTCAAAATAACATCATTTTTGTTTCACAAAATCTTCTATTGCTTCCGAGTCTACCAATACGAAGCAATTTGCTTTCCTGTTACTTTGAAGTGATTTTCATTGTTGGAGGTTACTTTTTCTAGTCCGTCAAATACCTTGAAAGACTGCGAGGAAAACTGTTGAGTTATATTTTGTAATACGAGCTTGAAAATAAAAATGTGTTCATTGTTGAAAAACTATTTATTGGACTGGTAGTAGCACCAGGCAGTACCCCTTTTGCTATTGAAATCAGCAGAAGTATTGAACTTGGATATTGAGCCCAGGAAAACGAATAGAAATCAAGGGAAAATAGAGAAAGCAAAGAGAATGAACCCCCTCAGAACCCCCTCATTTTAGTAGTATAGAGGCAATAATTGTCTCGAGAACGGCCACAAATGTAGTGGAGAACTATACTTGAATGAAAACAGTGTAAATCAATGCAGAGAGCTGACGAAATAGGTTGAATATTGATGTTTTCTGACTGGTGTAAAAATTACACCTGACGTTTCCACATCGGGTGACGATTCCATTCCAGGGTTAAGTTTTCATAGGGAGCGAACGGTTGGTCCTCCAGAGCTCTGGGTGATCTCTTTCGATTCTAAAAATTCAATACTAAGAAAGAAAAAAACAAAAATATAGAAAGTTTTGAGCTAGGGCGTTTTGAAATTTTTAGCCCTTATTTTTCAACCATGAAGTGACCTACATCAACCAAAAGCTTCGGGGCACAACTAGACCCCAAATGACAACTAGAACAAATTTCATCAAAATCGGTCGATGGTAACGAAGGAAAGTGCCGCGACGGCGGTCAAATTTTTATTAGATTTTTTTATTCTACGTACCTTGAAACCAACAAATTTTGATGGGGGGGGGATTAACAAAAAAATTTCTTGGTCGACTCCAAAGGTTCATCATTGAAAATAATAAACCAAAAATCACATTCCATGACACCGAATTGGGGTCCCTCCCCGGCCGAGTGTTTACATGGAAGATGTTTACATGAATTCGGTCGTGTCTGTTCCATGTGTTAGGAGGTACGTTGTGTTCTATATGGACGTGGACCATGGATGGATGGATGGATGGATGGACCATGGAGGTCCATGTATATGGATGTAGCGCAGGACTTCCATGTTAGACCATGGATGTTTTGTATAAATCCCATCTTCCAAGTTCCAGAGCACAGAATTTTTTTTACCGTTTCTCCCCACCCTTCTCCGTTTGAAAGCAGTAAACGGCTACCACCACCAACGTTTTATCCTTTATCACTCCACCTTTGTTGTCGGTGTTGTTTTGACCCCTCGAGCTCAAGTTATGCTATCTGGTTTCTTGTTATAGTAATTTATGTGAATTTATGATCGTAATGAAATATTGATATATTCCGAGGCTTCGTTTTTCAGTTCGTGGAATTAGATTCAGTTCGTCTTGGTTTATCTGTGGACTGTTTATCCAGTTGGAATGCTGCTGGCCAACAATAGTGTGATAACCAGAGTGACACATACGGAAATGAGCGACTGTGAGTGACTTCTCTCCCCGTCTCAAGTATTCAACGACGTACCAATTCGAAACCAGTAAGTATAAAATGCTGTGAGGTCAGTCATATCGTAGACCGTATTTGTCATCGGCGGAGTTTCGTTCGGAAACGGTACAAGCCGTTTAGTACTCAAGTAGGTACGCAAATACTATTTGTCTATTTTATTCGTCCGTTACCTATCTGAAGCAAAGGACTGGCCGTCCCGTTGTATGCAATAGAATTATAAAGGCATTACAAAAGCCAGGTTATCAACTTTCATAAAGGCTGTTGTACACACACTTCAATTGCGTACATTCAGTATTATGTAGAGAGGAAAGAATAATAGGTACTTATAAGAATTTCCAGGCACAATTATGTTTTTTGTATGACTTTTAATCAATAATTTTGGGATTATCTGAGATGGAACTCCTTTAACGTGATTTTATCAATGACCGGTCGATAAACTACCCTGACGAATTTAAAATAATAATATTATTATGTTCGTTTGTACATCGATTGCTTCCGAGTCTACCAAGGTAAAGGAAGTTTTGTTTTCACTTTTCAAGGATGAAAAAAAGTTTTCCAAAATCAAAATTTTCACTCGCGTTTTGCGTTTTAGACCTTTCTCAACGATATTGGTTCCGTGTCTGTCTATCTGTGTGTCTGTCGGTCTGTGCAATTAATTCCTTGTAACGAGCATAACTATATGAAGTTATTGTCCGATTTCTATGAAATTTTCAGGGATTGTGCGGGTTGGTGTGTAGACGGTCCCCTATGAAAATTATCATCCCCGGACTGATAGAAGCGACTGCGCATGCGCAAACGTGAATTCCTTGTAACAGCCATAACTTCTAAATTTTCTATCCGGATTTGATGAAATTTTCTAGGATTGTCCAGATTAGCGTGTAGATGGTCCCCTATGAGGGTAGTGAAAGGTACTTAGAGATTGGTGTTTTGAGATTAACTGAAGGGTCACGGGGAAAAAGGATCAAACTCCATTTTTTGGCCGAATTGAGATAGGCACGCCATCGTGTAGCTTGAGAGGAGTAGAACCGAAGGGTTGTTTCACTTTGTGGAAGAAAGATCGCATTCATTCTTTTTAAAGCTAAAACAAATACGGGGCTCCGGGGAAAAAGGATCAGATTCCGTGCGCTCGCAGGGAAGAAAGATCAGTGTCCGATTTAAAGACCCCTTACCTCGCCTTAACATGAGTTGTACGGCATCACACCAAAGATTCATCAAGCACAAAAGCTCCTACTTCTTAAGATACCAGACAGTTTTCACAACCCCTTCTACCTCGAAGAAGAAGACTTCAGTGCCAAAAGCAGCTGTAACATTGGGAAACCTTCACAACGGCCCCATACCCATCAAAACCAGCCAAATCAAAGGATTTAAAACACTTGTGTCAGTTTCTCGTCAACACCGGTTTTAATATTTTTTGAGTGGCTGTCCAACAGGCCAACAGGTTGGGGAATGTAGGAGATGACGCCATTTCATATTGCGACGATCCTTTAGATGAATGATTTATTTATTGATTTTTTTGCCTTTTTGCAATTAAAGTTTTGTACAAAACTTAACCTAATTTGGAAAATAAAGCCACTTTTGCCCAACATTTTTCTGAAGGTGACAGTAAGGTACCTACAAACCCAAGTAAATTTACTGAAGTGAATTACGAGATTTGAATAAACAATAGGTAACATTGTGATATAACATTAGGTATTATGGTGACCGAAACGCGGATATTTGTGGGGAAAAAAGATCAAAGTCCTTACCTTGTTTGACATTTCTAATTATTTCTGGAAATTATCTTCGATCTACTTAATTTTCTTTCTTGTCACTTAAACATAATTAAATTCCTGGTCAGGTGGCCCAAACAGTTCATTTTTTTTATGCATAGCGTCTGTCTGGTACGACTTCAAACTTTGTTTTTCGATTTTCTCGGAATTAGAAAAAGAGGAGTCTGATCCTTTTTCCCCGTGACCCTTCAACTGTTATGCATCGGGTTATGGATACGAGGAAGCTATGTGCCACACCTACTTGGCAGACGTTTTTTAGGACGTCCCACAGTAAGACTTGGGCGTCCTTATGCGATCGATCTGGGGTGAAGTTGGACAACACTCAAAAGAAAAAAAATAACCACACAGTAATCCGTTTTAGACCATTCTGAATCCAAATCCGCGAAAAAAAAACCATAGGTGTATGTCTGTGTGTGTGTGTGTGTGTAACAAAATCTTGTGTCGTTTGCCCAGGCCTTAGTTCTCAACCGATTTTCGTGGTTTTTTTTGTTCGACGCGGAATACTATCTAGTTGTGCACTACGGCGGCGGAATTTTGAATTTCGCTTTTTAAGAGGGGGAAAGGGGGGGTTACTGCTTAAAAAACGTGCGTTTGCGTGCATAATCTTGTAAACTCTGCTCAGGCCTTAGTTCTCAAACGATTTGCGTGTTTTTTTTTTGTTTGACTCAAATAACTTCCGAGTTGTACTTGATCTTACCAGAATACCAAAATTCGCAAGAGGAGGTGATGGGTGGGGGGATAATAATCACAAAATATCCAATTTTTCAACATTTCGGTTCCTTTACTAATTACTAATTGTATCCAAGCTTCGAAATTGAGGAAAAATTCTCATTATACCTTAGGATTTGCATGAATTACTTTCTGTACCACCATGGAAATAAAAGTGGTGCCACCATGGTGCCAGGGCACCATAAACCTCAAATTTCTTGGGTTTTTTGGTGTTTCACCTTGAATACGGATGTGACATTCGACGGACTGCCTACTAAACCTAATAGATGAAAGTTCAATGTTACGACGTATTTCCGCTTTGGTGACAGACTGGCACCATTGGATGAGGGGGGGGGGTGAACTCGAATTCGCATGTTGGGTATCGTAGATCATGGATTTTAAAATGCTCTTCAGATTCGAGGCTATCATGCCGCTAGAAGTGTTATGGTTTATAATGGTGGGGGGTGTCGCAATTTCTTCCCTAAAGTAATAAATAAATTACATCGAGAGAAACAGTCTTATCGCTTAACAACTGGTTGAACTGATCTAATGCTTATCCAATGGGACGTCCGCTGGAATGCATGCATTACTATACAATATGTTTAGTTTCGAAAGTTTTCACTGAAATCTGTTTTGAAATATTCTAAAAAGATTACTGATGTTCAAATCATTTTTTTTTTTAAATTTGTATAACAGACGGTCTGTTTGGAGAGGCAGTCCTGAACGGTTCAGAGGGGTTCGGTCGGGTTTGGAGGGGCCCAGAGGAGTCCATTCGTCTCTATCCCCTCCCCTTTTCAGTTCTGGTTTCGTTCCAAACTGAACCAAACCGGTACGTTTAGTCAAAATTATAGAAAAAGGTAAAAAACGTAGGTATGTTTTGCGTTTTTAGAAGAAATTACCGACTTAATCGTATTAATATATAGTATATTCGGTATCGTTGGATAATTTCTGATTGGGGTATGGCATATTGACGATATGGATCTTACACTCTGAAACTCCTCAATGATGCACATTTATTGTTGCATAGTGTATCGAAAATCTTTTTTGTTTACCTTGGTTTTGGGTATTAATAAAAGTTCATTCCAGTGTTTGCTATCACACGTACTTTTGTTACTTCTTCCTTTGAGTGAACACACAGTGCAGATAGTTACAGACACCGAACAGTCAGCATCGACCGTTTGAAGCTGCTCATACAAGGAGGAGCAGGTTCCTAAAACGAAGAGGAGGGGAATCATGTAGCGGGTACCACAACATTACCCGCTACAGCCTCCAAATCGATAGTAGCCTCTGCGCATGCGCAATCGTAAAATCCCTGTAACTTCCACATTTTCCATCCGATTTCGATGATGTTTCTAGGGATAGTGCGGATTGGGATGTCGATGGTCCCCTATGAAAATCATTGCCCCGGACTGATAGTAGCCCGTGCACATGCGCAAACTTGAATTTCCTTATAACCGTCATATTTTCTCCTCGAATTCGATGAAATCTTCAGAGATTGTGCGGGTTGACGAGTAGATGGTCCCCTATGAGGGTTGTGCAAAGGTACTTAGAGATTGATGTTTTGAGATAAGCTATGTACATATCATTACATATACACAGGATCATCTATACAATCGGGTTGTGGATACGATGAAGCTCCGTGCCACACCCACTTGGCAAACGTTTTTTTAGTTTATCTGTGTACCTCATCGTACGATATTATTTACAGGATTCGAGAAGAAGAATTCGTGATGGGGGGACCTGGCATGAATTTCATGCAGAGACCTCCTAGAGGTTGGCTTCATGATGACGAAGTTATCCGGTCTACAGGAGTCGATTATATTGTACGAGTGAGTATCTAAAGCTAGCCTTATTCCATATTTGTATGTTCAGTCTCCATCACTATTCACTCAAACCACCATCGATACTTAGGTCAAATGGCAAAAAGTTAATGTTTGTTTGCTATCCAAATTTTACAGGGGTTTCTACCTTCTAGTTCCTGCTACTTCCGCTAACCCAGCTGACCGTTAGTCAGATCAGACAAAAAACTATGTAGATAATGATGCTCTAGTTCACAATTGGTCCACTAGATGTCTGTGTCACAGGTACTCTTGTTGAACTGATGAGTGGACCCACCCACGTACCAATGTACCACCAAACCTTAGAGGAGCCACGAGGCAGATGAGTGTCCCCAGAAGAGTGACAACCTTAAAAACAGTACAGCTGGATTGGCGGAAGTCAAAAGAACTATTGGTTTTAGTTAGTTCATTAGAAATTCTAAAAAAGAGCAGAAAATGAAATGAGTGCTTTGGGGTGGTCTGGAAACCATAACTTGGCAGACGTGGGACAGGCTCCTTGACGCCTGCACCATCTAGATAGTTTTCTTGGTTGTTGTGGAGAAGGAAGCAGAGGACGTCAATATACTCTTGTCAACATTTATTTGGCTAGCACTTTCGGGGCAAACTATGGCTCCTTTCTCAAGCCTACAAGAAAAAAAAAAATAATTGAAAACTACAAAATTAACCTCTAACATGAACAATCACAGTTAGTATAACCAACCAGTCAAAAAACGTTATAATAATTCATAATTAATTTTAATTAAAACCATTAAAAAAATATATATGAGCCACCAACATTAAACCTATTCTTCATCATCTAAAAAACTAATAAGAATATAAGCACCCAAGAACTGAACAATACACACACTAACACACAGACAAACATTAAAAAATAGAAAGAAAATAAAACAACCTACCTATATTCACTCTGCAATCATACTCCTACATCTTCCATCCCTCCTCAATCACCAAAATCTGATCTCCGCCAATCATGAAAACTATTCTCACTGGAAAACCAGTAACACATTTCAACGTAATTTTGAAAACTTTCTACCAACTAAAAAACATACAAAAATAGAAAATCGCAAAAACCTTACTTCGTCCATTTCCATTACAATTATTCTTTTCAAGTCACTAAAAAACAAAAAACTAAAAACTGGCAGGATCTAAAAATTATTTAAAACTAATTAACAATAAAAAAATGACTAGAGGGGATCACAGACAGGAGAACTTTTTTAAATTTTTAACAGGAACAACAATCTTATTATCTCTCTTATCACAGGCATTACAAGTTTCAAATCACAATAGAGAAAATTGAATCAGACAGGCGCTAGCCAAATAAATGTTGACAAGAGTATATTGACGTCCTCTGCTTCCTTCTCCACAACAACCAAGAAAATGACTACAGCAGGAGTACAGAACAATCTAGATAGTTGAAGGAAGACTTTTGTTTCGGATTCATTCGATTAATACAGTAACTGTATCAACAGATCAACTGTTGATCTGTTATCACGTCGACGTACTTCCAAGCAATTTCTGCCAGGCGGCTGCGAGTTAAAATTCCAATAGTCGGGTTAGAGGAGGAAGACTGTGTTCAGGAACGGAAAGAATGTATAAGTGATGTATAAAAGTTATGGTATGGCGTGCTAAATGTTTAGACTGCCGTTACTTACTGTTGAATCATCAAAAATTAACTTCCCTCGACCGGGGATCGATCTCCTATCATTCCGATTCTGAATCGGAGCTCCTACCACATGAGCTAAGGAAGCGAATGGACAGAAATGCGAAGAGGTCGCTGATCACAACACCCCCCTCCCCCCCAGTGAGGCAGCTTTGGCCGGCGTTTTACAACCCAGTGAGAACGCGCTATTTTTGACTGGCTTCGGAGTTTTTCGTTATTGTTCCTTATTGACGGGATGGGGGATCTGCTGACCTCAACGTCTGTCAGAATAGGTGGTGGCTCGACTCGTGTCTTGGTGGGAGTTGGTTTGATGACCTAATCTTAATTATTTATTGTTTCTCTGAGAAATGCTGAGGAGACCATTAACGACTGCGCCTTACTGTTGAATCATCAAAAATTAACTTCCCTCGACCGGGAATCGATCTCCTATCATTCCAATTCTGAATCGGAGCTCCTACCACATGAGCTAAGGAAGCGAATGGACAGAAATGCGAAGAGGTCGCTGATGACAACATTAGAAATAGCAAAAGTCTATCCCACTTCAACTGAATTCCATTTCGCACCAACCTGTCAACATTTTGAGTTATAAACCAATTTTTGTGCATGGAGCTTCGTCTTAAATTTTTCCTCTACACGCGGCCTTAAACCTTCCAAAATCTTTGATTATGATCATCCATCGGATATTTTACTTGGTTAGACAGCAAAGACACTTAGGAATGCGGTACCTCATTGACAAAATTTGTCAATGAGGTACCGCATTCCTAAGTGTAAATATTTAATATTTAAACTACGAAATCACGGATTTTTGAGCTTTAAATGATTAATATTCACAAATTTTTTTATGATTAAGCAAAACTGATTGGTTTCATGATTAGTGACTAAAAAAAGCCATATGAAATATATTGGGCTTTTGAATGGTTTTTTCTATTGTACTGTTCTTGTATAGCTTTTATCCCAGTCAACGTTCCACATTGCCAAGTCATACCTTCTAGGGTATAATTACTTACGACCTTTCATAATATTAGTTGATGTTATTAATTTGCTTCTTGTTCTTGCCATAGTACATTGGCTGCTTGGAGATTCTCGCATCGATGAAGTTGCTCGACTACGACACAAGATTCCTAGTCGCCAAGTAGGTTTTCCACCTGTTTTTCATTCACTATAGTGCTGAAACTTCAAAACCACCGAAACTATATTGCATAATACGCGTTCGGTTTCAGGGAATGCATCAACAAAGTGTGTGAAGCTGCTGGCCTGAAACCAGCTGACAGAAAACGGAAGGTAAGAAGTTGATTTGACAAATTTACGTTTGGTGCGTATGAAAACTGTAGGCCTATGCATGATGCTGGGTATCAGCTAGATGTATTGGTACCTTTATTATTTGGTCCAACACAATTCTTAGGAAGGACAAATGGGAATTTCTACGAATTATACCTTATTACCCGTCGGAAGCTTCGTATTCATACCAGGTTCGTTCCAAGCAAGGCAAATACCTTGCCTTTGGAAAGTGCGTCAAATTTCCCATCTTTCTGGTGCCTACAAAAAACTAATTGTGGGGTGAAAAATCAACTCATAAAGTAATTTTTTGTCAAATTGGCAAAATCTCCAATTTTTTCTTTTGGTTGTTAAGGTTTTAAGGTACCCTTATTTTTACGGTAAATTATGGTACTTTGGTACTTTCAGTGAAATATTGTTAAGAATCACGATAAAATATTTAATATTTAAAATAAGGAAAACAAAAGGTTAAAACAAAATTTCTAAGAGACACTTTCTTATTCAAATTAGTTTTGGCGTGGGAGACTGGATCTATTATACAGGTCTCGTCTAAATTATTTATGTACCTAATTCACATTTCTCCAAAGGAATTATCCACGTAGGTACATTCGAATAACGAGATTCAAACTCGAAAAACAAAGTGAAAAAATAAACGAATAATACCTCTACCTCAAAACAATCGCAGGTAACACGCCAAAAGCTGAGAGGAGAGGTAGTAAATATGCTCCCGAACTCGAAGCTTTCTGAGATAGTTGAGGATTTTCATGAACTTTGATGAACACATTGTGCTTGGAACACGTCAGTGTACTGAGTAGAAAGGCTAAGTTAGGTTCATGTACTCAAACGCTTGAAACATGCGCCACTTGCCCCCTTCTCTGTATGTGGCGACTGCGCAGAAATTGTCTCTAAAAAACGTTTGGGATCTTCAAGATATTGCAGATCTACGGAACATAATCATAAATGGACTCCTCGAATTCTTATGTACACCAATTATACTGTAAAAAACTCAAAAAATTATGAACTGTCATGAAAAAAAAACCAGGTAGGAAAGGAATTAAATATTCTTTTGTCAATTTACCGAAGACTGTAAATGTTTCTATACAATGGTCGTTATTATCAATGAATAGAAATTTCTTATGTTTATCCTCAAATAAGCACCACCCTCACAGACCCTAATTTTTAGCCCACAATAGGGGGTGCGCCTTGAATTTTTTTTAGATTTTTAATCGAAAGCAGACTACATCTTGAGAATTTTGGCACCAACCACGACCTTCTAGCGTGAGTAGATCTGTTTCTATGATTTTTCAAAGTTTCGACCGTTTATGACATCACGCGCCCCTCTCGCCTGGGTGGGACCCCCCAGCCTACTGTGACGTCACAAACTGTTGAAACTTTAAAAATTCATTGGAAAAGATTTACACACGCTAGAAGGCCGCGGTTGGTACCAAAATTCTCAGAATGAGGTCTACCTTAGATTAAAAATAACAATTAACAGTTTTTCCTACCCAGGCGCACACCCTATTTCAAAGAGGTTTGGCAATAAATGGGTGGCGAAGCGTTGGAACCTCAAAATCCAGAAAGATTTTAGCCCCATTTTATACCCCATTTAATCAACCGTTTTGGAAAGCTCTCACTGAGGCCTTTAATATTTAGAACTCAATCCCTCACTATTTTCATTTGTTGATGTATTTTGACTCTGCATTATCCACGTTTTCAGCTGGAAAAACGCGTCGCTAGAGCACTTGGAATTCGAGTCAAATCCGACCACGCTGGGTTCAACGTTACCATGAACGTATCTGCCAAGGCTATTTCTTTGAAGACTGTGGAGGGCAATCGTTTAATTGCTACTCATGAAATGCCAAAAATTTCGTTTGCCTCTGGAGGAGATTCAGTACGTTCAGATGTCATCACTTTTTACCTACCTACCTACCTTTCACTCCTATTACATAATTGTTGGTTCATTTCGTGTAATTCACGATCATGTTTTGATCTCTTTCTGGCAAACCTGATACTGAATCGCTTCTTTGCTATCAATTGGACAGTATTAAGGTGGCAGCGACACTGCAACTTGACCAGACCTGACTTGAGTATTGAAGTGGATCCCTCCTGTGTTTTTAAATGGGGGCTGCGACACTGACACTGGAGCGGACCAAAACCCCAGACCTGACTCTGTTGGAAATCCGTCTTGGTCGGGTCGGGACCTGAGTCAAGCTTGGTTCACATAGGTGCGTAATGTCCGTAATCCGTAGTGCGGATGCTATTGGCTGGAGCCAATTAAGGGGGCGGGAGCAATCTTTGCGGACGAACAAAAGAAAAATTCTTTGATTTTTTTACATCAAAGGTACTTACCTCGTTTTCCGAAATGGGTATACCCAGAGTTGGGCATTAGCTAACTAATTTATTAGCTAGTTAATCTTTCAACTAATAGCTAAATTAGCTTATAGCTTTTTTTTAATAGCTAAAAGATAAATTTAGCTATTAGCTGTCAAGGAACAGCTAAATCACCGCAGCTAAATCTGGTAGCTATAAGTTTTCGACTAAAAGCTAATTTAGCTAGAAATTTTAGCTGTTCCTCGACAGCTAATAGCTAAATATTTAGCTGCTAGCTTCAGTTAAATCGTAGCTAATTTAGCTGTTAGCTATAGCTAATTTTTGCCCAACACTGGGTATACCATTCACCGGGCCTACAAGTAGGCAAATCACCAAGAAGACGATAAAAATCATTTTTTTCGAAGTTAATAATTAATAAGAAATTATTCGATCGATGAACAGGGCAAAACAGCTGAACGCAGGGAAAAAAGGCGAGCGGGAAAACAATTCTGTGCAGAACCTACTGCGCGCTTCTGCGTAATTGGGTAATCATTTGGCCATGTGAACGTTCTTTTTGCACATTACGGACTTAACGGGTTACGAACCACCCCCACTTCTCTTTTTGCGCATTACGGATTACGGACATTACGCACCTATGTGATCCCAGCTTTAGTTCCCCTTTCTACCACATATACAGGGTGTCCAAGTAACTACGCTCCCCCCACTTATTTTCTCTAATAGTGTAAAAAAAATCGGATTAATGCTATTCTTCGTAATTTTTTGCGTAGAATTAAAAAATGACAAAATTGCTCAGTGCGCAATCGCGCAACCATGCGATATCACGATCAATTTTGTTTTTTCAAATGAGAACCCCATTTTTTATTGCAGATTCGGATTCTACGTCAAATTTTATGAACATTTTACATCGATAACTTTTTTTTTGGACGGGCGCAGCCCACTCAGCGAGCGCTCAAAGATGCGTTACAATTGAGTTGAAGGTAGACCTCAAGTGCGGCACATCACTTAACACTGTTTTTCTACGCTGAATCGCGTGGTGATATCCCTTTCTTGATTTCATTTCATTTTACCGTATCTACAGCCGAAAAAGTCACTTTTTGAGGAGGAAATCATCGATTTTCTTACAAAAGGTAATGAATCATCCTAATGAAATGTAAAAAAAAATTAAATTTTTTAAATTGTAAAATAACGGGAAACTATCGCAAACGCTATCGATGAAAAATTTTTGCTCAGAGCAGGGGCGTGCATTTCTGAAGGAGTAGCCCAGTTCGAACAGTTTATCGCTTAATTGTTTCATTCATCATTAATTGTTCATCCAATCATGTTTTTAGAAGACTGAAAATTATTTTGTAAAAATTTGTGATAATTATGTAGAAGTTTCCCGTTATTCTACAATTTTAAAAATTTATTTTTTTTTACATTTCATTGGGATGATTTATTACCTTTTGTAAGAAAATCGATGATTTCCTCCTCAAAAAGTGACTTTTTCGGCTGTAGATACGGTAAAATGAAATCAAATCAAGAAAGGGATATCACCACGCGATTCAGCGTAGAAAAACAGTGCTAAGTATTGTGCCGCACTTGAGGTTTTCCTTCATCTCAACTTGACTATGAAGAATAACTCAAACTATGAAGAATAGCGTTAATCCGACTTTTTTTCTTACACCATTAGAGAAAATAAGTGGGGGGAGCGTATTTACTTGGACACCCTGTAGATCCCCTCACACCTTCCCCAGTAGGCGCCACCGTCACAACTACTAAAAACACCATAATTTTTACTTGATCCTCTTTGTTTTGTTCTAGTCAGTGATTGTCTCATTGTTTCTGTCAGGTCTTGTTTCTCTCTGTGTTATTCACTCAATAGTGCATATTCAGGCTATTCACGAAAGTATCCTAAATCCCCCAAATTGTGATCTATCATTAACGGATGGGGGCAACCACGGCTTTTCGACACAACGAACTTGTTAAAACATCAATTTCTAAATCAGAATCTGTCTCCGACTAAAGATCAAGGATCAGTAATTTTTTGGATATGCTTCCTCTCGCTTCTGGAGTACAACTGGTGGAAAAAAAGTCAATTCATGCAGCATGAATTTTCATCATGAGCGAATTTTCAGACAAATCTTTTTTTTTACACTCTTCAGGGATCGTTTAAGAATGTTCCAAAACAGATTTCAATGAAGAAATTTGTCGAAAAAGTCCATTATAAAAATTTTGAGGCATTAGCTTCATTTTTCTTGAAAATTCGCTGAAGTGCCGGTCATAGGAAACAAGGAGCGACTCTGGAAAAAAAGAGTGTCGGTTATCCAAAAACGAGAGAGCTGTCTAAATTTTTTATTAAAAAAATGAATGAGATGAAATTCAATAAAAATCATAAAAATTGCATTTTTTACAATTTTTTAATGTAGGTAGTAGTATGTTAGCCTATTGTTAATATTTTCCGAGGAATGATCATTTCTTTTATTTCAACACAAATGTATCATAGCATCTACTTAAGGCCAATTGTAATAATTTTTCGACACTAATACAAATTATTTTAAAAAACTCGGACCTTCGGGCCTCGCCTTACCAGTTGTAGCCTTTGGCTATATTTCAAGAAACATGGAACATTCTTTAGCCACGCTTTTAGGCGGAGTTGGGATGGGGTGGGCGGGTGGAGATTAACCCCTGAGTGACACATGCACATCACCCTCATCGCATCACCCTCCCGCCCGACGTTTTCAGGTGGTTAATCCAAGGCTAAAGCATGTTCCGTGCCAAAAAATAACTGGAGGGTTGGCTCAGGTGACAGTGTCGCATCCCCCTCTGATCTGGTCTGGAACAGGTCCTGTCAGGTCACAGTGTCGCCGCACCTTTAACCAAAAAAGAAACATAGTTGTGATAAATTCATGGGATTTACCTTCTTTCCTCTAAAACCTTTCCGAATTCTACAGCTATTAAATTAAAAATTGTTACGTTTAAAACTTGACATTTTAATGATTAATCATTCAATCTGGGAGATTCTGCTGTCAAAACTGGTCAGCATTTTAGCTGCAGATTTATTAATAGCTTCGATTCTGGCGTCTTATGGCTAATTATTTTGTAAAATATTTGCAGGAGACCCTAGACTTCGTAGCCTATGTAGCCAAAGACGATAAGGAGTACCGAGCGTGTTACGTTTTGGAATGTGCTCGCGGTATGGCGCAAGAAGTTATTACAACTGTTGGACAGGCATTCAATCTGAGATTCAAGGATTACCTGAAAAGTCCTGACGTCATCACGTGAGTATTTTCGCTGTCGGGTTCTGAATTTCAGGTGTGACCACAGCCCTTGTAAGATGCAATGGCGTACAGAAATATGTTTGGCACGGGTATCTAATTAGTAGAGCTCGGAAAATATGTACTTTTTTTTTAATCAAAATATGATTTTACGATTGGCAATATATGCAAAGTATGCACTCGTCCAAAAAAAACATGCGAAAAAATATGCACCCCACCAGAATACTATAATTTGACGATGATGTATCTCAATGATGACCTTGATTTGTCTAATGTAGGTACAATAATGATACAAAAGCAATAAAAAAAATTTCACTTTTTTATAATTAATTACTTAGAAAAAAAAACTGAACACCCTTCTCTGGGCACCCACCCAGGGACCCCCACTTGACTGTTTGGATCGCCGTCTCCTTCCAGTGTTGCCCGCTGGTATGACGAAATCGTGTTATCTAAGAGAAAAGTTATCAAACAAAAACAGGGGAAATCTAGTTTTCCCCATCTTGTTTTTTCTATTTTTTCTTCAGTTTTTCGATTTCGAACTTTACTGGTTTTGTGAAATGTTGCATCTGGGGACTATAGATTTCTCGATCTCAGCGCTTCAAGCGGCCATAAATGAACTATTCCAGGATGACGTCATCCTCCCGGTTTTTTTAAACGTTCATATTTCCTGCACTGTTTTGTTTATTCGTAAATTAGGAAGTACGGGTTGAAAGTTCGCGTAGGGGGTTTTTCGAGGTGCTGAATCCGATTTTGGGGTCAAAAATGGAAAATTCTGACATGGTGAAATTCCTCATTAAGGCCAGGTCGATCAACCTTGAACAAAAACTATTTTGGGAGTTTTTCTAAACTCGTTTCTTGAAAACGAGAAGAAAATGTAGAATATGCGAAATATGCAACAACATGCCAAATATGAGAAAATATGCACCAGTAACCAAAGTATACAAAAATATGACTTTTGAATTTCAATTTAAAAAGCTCTAATGCATTCAAAAATCTACCTACATTCAAAAAACGTCTAAATACGAGATGTCACACTCGAAAACCCAAATATGCAAAATATGATAATTCCAGGCTCTACTAATTAGCTTTGGTCGTCATAGAACGCTTTGAAACGCACCTTACCCTCTCAGATCATTGCATTAAGCATCATGTGAAGTTAATAAAACTTGTCATTCGTTCACCAGAACTACAACTGAATTTTTTTTGTAGTAAGTAATTTGCCTTATCATATAAAAAAAAAAACAGATAAGGTTCCACCAGTTAAAGTAGGAATCCCCGACAGAGATAGTACGTAATAATTTAATAATATTTCTCAATATGGTTTGGTTGGAACAGAACTACATCCCTTACCTATTAGAGTTCCATGACCTTCCTCGGTAGGTTCAGAAAATCTTACAGAATACGTGATAATATTAATTGATATTTGTTCGGTTGGAATAGATTTTCTTATTGTTGATGTTCTCCTTCTATCATCGATGTGTCTTAAACGAGTTGTTGATCTTCTGGGACTGTTGATTAAAAATGTGGTTACATCTTTAGTTCAGTGCCTCATTGGACTTTTGTTTTTTTTTTTTCAGTTCAATTCCTTCTGGCAGTTGTTGTGAGTCAGATCGGGAGTATTACAACGATTTGCCTGGAAAAGTGCCTCCAGATGTTGCACCTCCGAGAGAAGCTATTCCTCCTCCTGTCCCGCCACTACCCAAGACTAATTGTGTTTCAGCCAATAAAGCCGCTCCAAGAGGTATCTTTCGCTGTTATGGTGAAATCACGCATTCTTAACACACGTAGGAAGGAATCTTCAGGGTTTGCCTCATTTACATTCAATTTAAACTGTTTAATACCAAGACCTGGAGGAGACTGTAGAATTACAAAAAATTTCAATTGTGTAAAAAAAAAAAAAAAAAAAAATGTGTCTAGAAAATTACTTAGTGCGGTTCATACTTTGTAAAAAGCCTGTATTTTTGACCGGCTTCATCTTCAAGTAGAGTCTATACTCGCGTGATGTAGTAGAGAACCTTGTGATGATAAATTTATTGCCAGTGGGGTACAAGTGAAAGCAATTATTCTATTTTGAATTAACATTCTTCTTCAATTTTGTTTACCTTTTTCAGAACGAATTCCTTCCACGAATTTGATCGATTTGAACAGCGAAATACCCCCGCCGCCAGTCCATGCTCACAATTATGTCAATGATTTGATATTCAACCCAAGACCAGCACCTCGTGATGTTTTTGATATGCGTAAGTCCTTCAGTCGAATATTATGGAATAATTACCCGATTATCAGTGACATTCACATAAGTTTTGGTTTATCTTCATAGAAACGAACATTTGCAACCTACATTAGTCAAAACGTACTCGTAGTTACCCAGAAAAGCGGTTTAGCTCTATTGGACCAACAACTGGGTTGGTAATACATTACCAAAAATCAAATAAATTCATAATTCATTAACATACATAAATAAATTCATAATTCATTAACATACATAAATAAATTATTAACCTATAACAGTTTGTGATAAACAAGTATTTGGTACATATAATATAAATATCAACACAAAAATATTAATTAGTTTGATCAATTTGACACATACTTTAACCTTTTTGTGCCCGGATTCTCGATAGCCTACTATCCCTCACAGCCTGCCGGCCGGCTGGCCCCTCTGTCCCCTCAGTACAGCATTATTTTGGCAACTCTGTGATTCGTCCGAAGTTGTTTCCAACAATAATTAATTAAGATTAGGTCATCAAAACAACTCCCACCAAGACTGCCGTGTGAAGGAAGAACGACTCAACTCAAAAATGGTCGACAATGGGGTTTTTACGTTTCCCCTCTCATTCCCCCCCCCCCCACCTTTCCGATGAACGAGTCAAAATTTCGAAATTCACCCCAGAAGGGGTTGAAATCGTAAGGGGTGTAATTTGAAAATTGCCTAATTTTAAGCAAAAACGTCTCAACTCCATGCTTTTTAGGAAAAACATCTCAACTCCTCGATTAAAATACCCAAACTAGATGGATTTGCTATTAATTTGTGGAGAAAAAAAGACTCAACTCGCTGGAAACGCCGTTGAGTTGTTTTTCCTCCACATTGTTGGCTTCAAGATCGGGTTGAGGCATCTCGTATGGTTGTCGATATTTGACTCAAATGACACGTATCGATTGAAGGTACGTGTGTAAAGAGAAATAATTGTACCAGTCGATTGAGTTGAACAACATATGAAGTCTGAAAAAAAGAGGGGTCACGGGAGTGATCTGGAGTGAATGTATGGCGAGTATCCCTGACTAGGTAACGGAGCACCTAAGATTTCCTAACGGGGGGGGGGGGGGGGGTGATCAGCTACCTGTTCGCTTTTCTGTCAATTCGTTTCCTTGGCTCAAGTGGTAGAAGCTCCGATTCAGAATTGGATCGATAGGAGATGGTTCCCCAGTCACGAAAAGTTAATTTTTGATGATTTAACACAACCACGAAACCACGAATACCACAGTCACGAATTATACAACTTGGCAGGTGATGCGGATAGCCGAGCTTGTTGGCCGAAGCGTTTCTGGGTCTGAGACACGAACTGATCTTCGCGGGAGATCGTGAGTTCAAATCTCGGATGCCCGGCGCTTTTTCGATCGTTCGCAGCACGCCGCCCCCCTCGTCCAAACCCAGGGTGGTGAGGCAATGGGAAGCCATGAGCGAAATCATCAGAAAGAATTCTGATCTTCCCTTAGGGAGACAGCTGATGACGTCCGCGACGCCAGGAATGGCAGTCGGACGAAAATCCAACCTGAAATGGTTGTTTACTTTACTTTTACTTTACTTACTACAACTTGGCAACCCACTGCTGGACATATTCTTCTCAGACCTACTGACAGCATTTGTTGTTCGGCCAAAATAAATTTCTCTGTTGAGGTGCAGTTGGGGGCCCACTTCTTCGAGTTTATATCCATCGGTAATAATTTAAATTATTGAAGTACGTGCCTACCGTTCAAAACAAGGTGGCGGTAACTGTGTTTCACTAGGATTCATCAAGGAAGGTACTTGACTTGACTTATTTCCTATGGCTCTTTATCAGAGCAAAGGGCCTCGACAAAGGATCGCCAGCAAACGATGTTCTCAGCCAGGCTCCTCAACTGACCCCAGGACTTCCCAGCCGTCAGAGCCTCCGCTTCCACGCTTCTGCGCCAGGTTATAGGCGGCCGTCCCTTCTTGCGCCTTCCTTGCGGATTCCAGCTGAGTGCATGCCACTCGACTGCATCGTGCTCCTTGCGGAGAGTGTGCCCCAGCCAATTCCATTTCCTTCTTCTGATCTGGGCGTCAATTGGGGCCTCGTTGGCTCTCTTCCATAGGTCTTGGTTGGAGATCACGTTGGGCCAGAAGATGCGGAAAATCCTCCTGAGACATCGGTTGATAAACACTTGGAGCTTATTCGTTTCGCTCTTCGTGACTCTCCAAGTCTTACAACCGTACAGGAGGACTGCCGTGTTGAGTGTGATCTCCCTAGCGCGCCAAACTGGGTACAGCTGGACAAAAGCAGCGTTAGCCTTGCGGATTCTCGCTGCTACGTCCTCAGTTGTGCCACCCTTCTTTGTTACTACACTGCCCAGGTATGTGAAAGTTTCAACGTCCTCGATAGTCGTTCCATTTACATGGAGGGGATGGTTGGTAGAAACGTTGACTCGCATGGCAATCCATGGCATTATCCATCGGTAATAATTTCAATTATTGAAGTACATGCCTACCGTTCAGAACAAGGTGGCGGTAACTGTGTTTCACTATGATTCACCAAGGAAGGTACTTGAGTTTGGAGAAATACTGGAGTATCGCGATGATGCGTAATAACTCAATAGGTAGGTAATAAAAAGAATCAGCAAAATAAAATAAATGAATTCGAACAACTCAAAACAACTTAAAAACTGATAAAGATACACAAGGCGAGAATCTACTTATAGCAACGTGCTACGTCATGATGTCCGTCTTTCATTCATCCCGCTCGACATTTAAAGCGTCTCTGTTATCTCTGATGAAGTTCAACGATGATTTGGGTTGGTGGACACCCGCCATCTTGCCAGGTTTATTCCTTGAGATTAACTATGAAAGCGTTTAGCTTAACTCTGTTAGAACAATTTATTGTGAAAGTGGGTGAATCTGGATTATGTATACGATTTTTTAAATCATTTATATTCAAACTAAGTTTTACCACAATTTACGGTTGCAAGGGACGTCTGCAGAGTGTCCACATTGACTAACACCCGTTACGCAACTCGGCGATTTCCTGGGTGGAGGTCTAAAATGTAACCAGTGATCATTGAGAACCACATTTTTGCAATTCATTCGTTTTATAGGAAATAATCAAAGAGTGCCCAATTTTTGTAGTAAACTCGCCCTCCTGCACCTTCCTACCTGTGGAGATGTCCCTATAGTATATCTACTGCTCAAGTTTTGCTGATTTTTTGTGTTATTTGATTACAGAGCCATTTGCCAGCACATTACCCTCAGACGCTGTACAACTTCAACAAGAAGGGTGGTTTCATGGAGTAATTGATCGAGCTCAAGCAGAATCACTGTTGAAATATGTGAGTAACTTTCACGTGTTTGGTACTTATTCAGTTCCGGCTGTGAAGTTAATTCGAGAGTTGAAATCAACTCTTTTCCACTTCAAAATTGGATCAGGCAATTTTGAATTCTAATTTTCAAACAAAAATTTCAACAAAATTGGGTTGTAGTTGCATGAAAAAGCACTCTGAACTCACTTTTTACTGACCTAACGACACACACTCTTGCCCAACGACTCTTCAGCTCATTAAACGATTCTTCTACTCGTTCAACAAACAATCAGCGGACCTGGAAGAGTTGTAGGGTGGGGGGGAGGACTAATGCAGCATTGCTCTTCCTCTCACTTGAACTCCTACTGCCTCCTTCCATTACCATATCCTCCTCTCATTCACCAAACCACTTGGACCTCAAAGAGCTGTGGCAGGTAGGGGGGGGGGGGAGGTCAAGTCTGCTTTCACACTAAAAATCATGTATTATGAGACAAGGGCTTTCCCACCAATGATATTCATTGCTTTTTGTCTTTTGCATAGTATTAATTTGTAGTATCTTTAAAATGAAAGGCAGCACTGAGGTAGCCCAGTTACTGGAATTAAGACATGCATAGAGAGATGCGTTGAGGTTGCCAATCCATCAGTTCTTCTGAGACTCATGCTTTCTTAATATAGTATTTCCAACTCAAATTCAACATTTTCCAAGTCAAATCCAACCTTTTCCAAGTCAAATTCAACTTTTTCCAAGTCAAATTCAACCTTTTCCAAGTCAAATTCAACCTTTTCCAAGTCAAATCCAACCTTTTCCAAGTCAAATTCAACTTTTTCCAAGCCAAATTCTACCTTTTACAACTCAAATCCAGCCATTTCCAAGTCAAATTCAATCTTTTCCAAGTCAAATCCAACCTTTTCCAAGTCAAATTCAACTTTTTCCAAGTCAAATCCAACCTTTTCCAAGTCAAATTCAACCTTTTCCAAGTCAAATTCAACTTTTTCCAAGCCAAATTCTACCTTTTACAACTCAAATCCAGCCATTTCCAAGTCAAATTCAATCTTTTCCAAGTTAAATCCAACCTTTTCCAAGTCAAATTAAACTTTTTCCAAGTCAAATTCAACCTTTTCACTATTATTAAATGACGAAAAAAATTCGCACAGCCCTAATTATAGTACCAAATGCTTGTCTGTGATTAGGGACTGGGTTGAAAACAATATTCCAACGCAGTAGGTAGGTACCTGTACATAAAACAAAATCATGCTTTTTTTAAATCAACAAAAACTATAATTTTAAAAAATCAACACTTCTTTGAAAGGAAAACTTTCATCACTTCTTTACATAATTAATATTTTAAAAGTCTTAAAATTAGAAATCTTGCTTGTAGAAAGTCTATCTTTGATTTTTTCCCTTTAAAAAAAATATGGCGAGAGACTTTTAAAAATTTGAATCAATAGATTAATTATTTTTTTAACTGCTTCTAGGAAAAGGTTGAATTTGACTTGGAAAAGGTTGAATTTGTTTTGGAAAAGGTTGGATTTGAGTTGGAAAAGGTTGAATTTGAGTAGGAAAAGGTTGAATTTTGACTTGGAAAAGGTTGAATTTGACTTGGAAATGCTATACATGACTGGTCTGAAGTATTTTTGGGAGTGAAAGCCACCTAAGGCTCTTCTTCTCAGTAGAAATCTTACTCCCTCTTCCAATTGACAGCTCTGATATTTATCAACTCTTCAACCATCACCATATCACTCTTTAGAGATGAAAATTGCCTTCCCAAAGGGAGGATAAGCACTCTCTTATTTCCAACCTCTTTTCCTCCAACAATTCTCACTTGCCCATAAACTCCCAATGAGTCATTTAGTGAGTCTTCACTTTTTAAAGTTTGGAGTTGAAGAGTTCATTGAATATGGAATACTACCCAAACATTTCTTTTTGTTTCCAGGATGGCGATTTCTTGGTTAGAGAATCAAGCACTACTACTGGGCAGTACATACTTACAGGGCTGCAAGGTGGAACTAAGAAGCATTTGCTGCTAATTGATCCTGAAGGAATGGTTGGTAACATGGATACTAGGCTAGATGGTAGGGGTCACAGGCTCAGGCATATGGGAAAACCGAGGGTTTGACGTCACTCCATCCATACTCAAGCATTGAGAGTATTGTTTGCGTCTTTTCGATTATTACGTTGTAGTTTATCATTGACTGATGCCGTGATCAAGGACACCAGAGGGATCGTAGAGTCATTTTCTGTAGGTTTTCTAACCAAAATCACTCATGAGATGACGGGTATGAACTGGAAACTTGAGATCTAGCCTCAAAGGCAGATATTTTGAAACTCTAAGGAGCACACTACAAGGTAGACGAACGAGATAAATTGAAATTATAGTTTTTAGTGATTAACGTTTGAGTATGCGCAATTGTGACTGCAACTATTCTGACCACAATAGACTTTAATTTCACGTCTGCGCATGAAGTGAAGAACCTGTTCAAGATGCTTTAACAGCATTGTCGTCGTCATTTGAATTGAAAAATTTGGGAACAGTATCAAATTAGCTAGGAGTCTTAATTGTATAGGGTGGAGTGGGGTAAATGTGGAAATGGGGCAAATGCGGAAATGGTTTTGAAAATGACGCCATTTGAGCGCCTTGCCTCAGAAACCTTCTCAATGTGTACCCAGTTATGTTGGTAACCCTTACCTGTCGGAAAAGGCGGGCTCATTGGTCATAAAAAAGTGGAGGAGAAAAAAATTAAATATAGCGTTCTTTCGTATTGAAATGGGCTTTGTTTGCATTTACCCCATTAATGCAACTAAATGTTTTTATGGGATTCGCAGGCCATTTCCGCATTTGCCCCGATTAGTGGGGCAAATGCGGAAGTCAGTCGGAATTTTAAAAAACACAGTTTGGACCATGAGAAGTAAATCTTTTGTACAATTTGAAGAGTGCATCGTAATCTACGTAAAATAAGCTACTCATTAAAAAAAAAAAGTGAAAATAGCGTTTTCAAAGGAAAGTTACAGAGGATCAAAGTTGAACTATTGACATTTTGGGTCGCAATTGCCCCACTCCACCCTAGTAAGTAAAAAGTAAAGTAAACAACCGTTTCAGGTTGGATTTTCTTCCGACTGGCATTCCAGGCGTCATCAGCTGTCTTCCAAAGGGAAGATCAGAATTTGTTCTGATGATTTCGCTCAAGGCTTCCCATTGCCTCACCGCCCTGGATTGGAACGAGGGGGGCGATGAGAGCCCCAGCTCCCAAAAAACGCACGCTACCAGCGATGAGCCTTGAACCCACGACCCCCGCAGAAGTCGGTTCAAAGCCCACTGCCAAACAACGACGCCCAAACGACTGTAGCTGCACCGCTGTCCCTAGGAGTCATAATTGATCACCACGGTTCCCTCTACAATTTCACATCAATGAATTTCACAATTCACATCAAGGGAGAACAATCAAAGACCTCATTTCAGAATTCGGTCCACAAGATGCCAAGCAAGTTACAACACTGCTGGAAGCTGATAGCTTTGCGGTTCTCCAATGGATGTGTTGAGATTTTAACATCTACAATATCTGTTCCGCATCAACCTTTGTTTATTAGATGCATTCAACAGTTGTACTTTCGTTCAAGTTTGACATTTCAATGTTTTTCAGATGAGAGATGTGATTTTTCATGATTTGTAACAGCAAACTAGTTCATTCTTTGTAAATAACAGGAAAAATTCAAATTTAAAAAACCCTGTGTTGTTGCCTGTAAAGTGGGTATACGGGCGAAAGTTTTACGTGACAACGACTTTGAGTGGTAAAATAATTTTAATGTTAATATTCATTCGTATAGTAGGAAGAAGGATAAAATAAAATTCTTTGTCAAGTTGCACAGAGTAGGTATTTACCGTAGGTAGTAGGTATTTCCCATGGGTGGGGGGGGGAGTGAGTGCCAGGGAAGGGGGGCGGGGCGCTCCCGCTTTTGTGACCGCGGGGGAGGGGGAGGGGCCGCCTGCCTTTAGGGAGCGCCGAGCCGCACCCCCTCCGTGAGCGGAGCGTAACGCAGTTTCTTGAAGTGTCTCCCAGTAAACCAATTTATAAGACGTTATCACGTCAAAAAAAATTATTTTTTCAATTCAAATTTCTTGACCTTACATGAAGCACCTACTGATATGTCAGGTAGTAATTTCCTGTGCAAAATAATAATTGCAAGTTGTAAAAGACTACATGCATTTTTAATAGGTATAACCATTAGGAAGATTTAGATAACAAACACTCTTAAAACGCTGATGAGGGGAAAATATTGAGATTGACTGGTAGAGTAGGTGGTAATGAAGTAATGAAGAGTAAGCTGTACACACAGGAGAAACGGCTAGACGAGCACTAGGGAGGTAGTGACTGAGTATAATCTGACGTCATAACCAGGAGCACTTCAGTCTGAGACTCCGATGTTCGATAAGATTTAAAGTTCTTGTGGCAAACAGACGCCAAAAAGTAGCATTGCTCCTTAATCTAACAAATTGAAATATTAGTGCAAAACGTATCAAAAAAATGTAAAAACTATTCGTTTTCATTAACATGTGTTCTGACTTATTCCTGTCTTGTTCACAGGTACGAACCAAAGATCGGATGTTCGAGAGCGTCAGTGATTTGATAAACTATCACTGCAGGAACCAGTTACCTATTATATCTGCTGAAAGCGCGTTGGTGTTGAGGAATCCTATTCAAAGATCTGAAGCTAATCATTGAAATGTTTGTGTCCTTCGAAATCAATAGTAAGCTGGAGCCAGTAATGCGAGTCATTTAAGTACCTATGCTTTTAGTATTTTTGGCGTACAATCTGTGGACGAATGTGACTGAGAAATGTGAGATACCTCCATCTCTCACATGGAAGCTGGATGGGTGGTGCATGGCTTGGAAGCTGGATCCGTTTTGATTTGTTGGATTTTGGGGTTAGTTGGAGTTGCATGTGAAAACAGTAGACACCCAGAAGGAATGGAGTAGATTGGTGTTTTCTAATTCACAAGGTGGTATGTTGAAAACGAGACCTTGGTTGACAGCAGATCGACTCTTGCCTTCATTAGAGTGCAAGAGAAGAAGTCTTTCAAGCGAAGCATAAAAAAATATTGACTTCTCAACTGGAGGATGTTGCCATTGTAGATCTTAGAGAACTTTGAATGACGAAGCTGTTAGGCCCTGTGAAATAATTTATTGGAAATGTGTCCACCACGGGACTTGCCTTCTCTGGCTTCTCCAGTTTTGACGGTCACACACCAGTGAGGGAACATGTGGTTCAACAAGGAGGAGAGGAATCTGTCTCTGTTATTCCTGAAGCGAGATGGTCAGTATAGTCTGGTGTCTCCTAGCCCAGTTCTATACCCTCTTAATGTTAGAGCATGCTCAGAGGAGTAGAACAGATAGGGGTAATAATTTCAGGCCTGGAGTCCGGTCACCTATCTGTAGAAGGAAAAATTCTGGTAAAATTGCAAATTTCTCATCTCAACTCCCAGTACCACTTGGTGTGGGGGGGGGGGGGGACCTACCTGCTCACAAGTATCACTGCCTGCTCCCCAATTGTGGTTGTATTCGTGGCGGTTGAGCAAACCCTGGTCGCTGGACAATTTACTAAGGGATTCACGGGAACCGCAATCTCCGCTTCCTCAAAAAACTACAGATCAATGAGCCCTGCTCATTTGGGTGACCTTATTTGGCTTATTTACTGAGCAGTTGATATGGAAATGAGCTTTGTTGCTGAATAAGGTGAGCGGGTCTTGAGGAAGCATTTCAGGGAAGGCTTCACATGTCGCTACTCTCTTCTCTTAATCGCAGGGAAGCTCTTACACAACTGCTAACTTGTACGGATGATACGAGAGGTCTTCATGAAGAATCCGCCTCACAGATGAGTAGGCAACTCCAATGGCTGCTGTATGTCTGCGCAAAGAGCAGCGAGGAAAAAGCAAAAAAGATACACCCGCCGTTTCAATGTTTTTGGGCAATCTGCCTGGCCATTGAACTGTCATTCGACTTGAAATCTTACTTCTTCCCCTGAACAAGTTACCCAAGATATAATGGGGTATTTCGGTGGGTCGGAAATTCAGGTTTTTGACCTCAAATTTGGATTCAGCACCCTTGAAAACCTATATACTCCAACTTTAAGCCCAATTATACTATAACATGTGGTAGAAAAATTAATTTAAGAGATCACACGTTTGAAAAAAAAGGCGGGCCTCCCTTAATGCACACACACTTATGCCGCGCGTGTGTGAGTAGTTTTTTGTAGTATCCAAGAGGTCCTCCATGGGTTTCATCGCTTCTCTGTGCATGGATACTTTTTTCTACAGACAGTTGGCTTGCTACGTCACACCATTCTGATTTTTTTTAAACATATTCTCGACGAACAGACCCGATTACCGTTATTCCTGAGCCATACTTTTTTGAAAAAAAAAATTTTTAAATTGACTGAAATACCCCATTGGTTGGTGGTCAGGAACAAAATCAGTATCGAGAAGATTGAAATGAGTGTGGAAGGCGCACTGTGTTGCCACGATTAAGCAGCCATTTGAAAAGTAGGCTTCTGTTGCACACGCGCGCTGCTCCTTTGCCCAGTGCATTGTGTCAACTGGTCCAGGAAAAAATTAAACTGCAGGAAATTCCCCTCCAAATGAAGCCACCATACTATCGTACAAGCTTTCCCTTATTTTCGGTGGCCATTGAAATCAATAAGTTTCGTTGGCTCGTTTTTTAACTATAATCTCGGGAACCAACCCATATTGTTGGTAGAGCTCATGCTGGATTGCTCGACCTGATCTGTAATACATGGAAAGTAGGTACTTATGGTGATCTGACGAGTTTGATCTCCCACCAAGTGAAACGATCAATGTTTCAATCAATTCTGCTCATCAGAGTGTTTTGATATCAACGGATCTCCCTCTTCCTAGCTCATAACCTGAACCAGACAACGAACTCTAGTAATAGTTCTGCCGCCACTAGAGCAAAATGTTCTTTGCGACTGGTGGGACTGCCATCCTCAACTGATGAGATTAGCAGAGTATAAGAACAAATAATTAGGAATAAAGGGCTCAATAATAGAGAGGCGAACTGGCTAGAAGATGATTGAGATGATTTCTTCCTCCGTGATTGTTAGAGTGTTTTTCACACCTTCCTTCTCAAGGATCGTTTTGACTCTGAATCTCCAGGTTGAGAAATTTGCTCCAGTTAATTGAGGTAACACAAGTCCGGTTCCAGCAGAAAATATGGATTTGGCCATCATGTATCTTTGATTGACCTAACCTCTGCTTTCTCGTATCTTTCCCGACCTACCTCACACGTGGGTCACTTAAAAAAATGGGATTCACACGCGATCCGCGACTTTTACACTCAAATTTCAATTTATAGGCTCAAGAAACATAAAAAGGGCATATAACCTGATGAGATTAGCAGAGTATAAGAACAAATAATTAGGAATAAACGGCTCAATAATAGAGAGGCGAACTGGCTAGAAGATGATTGGGATAGAACTCGATTTATTCAGGCATCCAGAAGCAGGTGTGTTGTGGACGGATAGCACTGTCACTCTTTCAGGGCGGGAGTCTCGGAAAGGGACGTCACCTAGCTGCTCACGAGGAAGGAATGGAAAGTGGAACACGGGCTGAGGAGGGGGGCGGCCCTGTGACCAACACGAAAGATAGACATTTCACATCAACGGCCCATTCAGCTCTGGTTAGTCAAGATTATGACATCTCAGCAATTGTTTTTCCAGTTCCTGTATACTTAACTATCGAGAAAAAATATACTTACTTACGGATTTTTGGGTTTCTGTGATTCTGTAATCTCTTTCTATGGTACTTCCTACTGAAAATATTCTGTCCTAACGCTCGTATCATTGGATTACGCACAATATGGCGGAATGTGATTTTCACTGTGGAATGACTTGGTCCTCCCTGCTTTAAAGACTGTTCACCTACTCTCTCTCCTAACAATTTCCTAGTTTAATTCCATGTTACCCGGCCTCACCAAATTAGGTACTCACCATAAAATGTACCTATATAACTAACATTTTATTTATTTATTATGAATCTTTTGAGCTCGTACTACTGGACCCAGCTTCAAGTGCTCCTACGCACAAAATTTGTTCCGTTTTACCGAATCAATAATATATGGTTCCTGGGACATCTCGTCTCTACCAACTTATCGAAAGATTGTATACGCGCTTTGTACACATTTCTGTGTCTTTAAATGTTTGCTCACTGTAAGGCTGCTTCCAACTCTTAGACTAGTTGAAAGCTCAACTGGCTGACCATTCCTTTTGTACCTGTAGGTACATATTTCTTCCATGGAAGCACTTTCACTGTATCAGATCAGTGCATTGTTGAAAAAAATTACGTGTAAATGAGGTCAGTCCTATTCCTGATGCCTCTGCCCACGTGAGGGTTGGAACACGAACAATCTCTCATATATAAATGTTTAATGAAATATTATTCTTATCGCTTGCGTTATTATTTTTGAACAAAAATGTGTAGAAAAAAATGTTTTTTTTAATGTTGCTTTAAATGAAAAAAAAGTAGTTCGTATTTTATGTATTTCAACTCAATGTTAGCTACTATTTATCAGACTGCAAACCTCACTATGTGCAAACTGTTGGGTACATGTCGTTAGCAAAATGACAGGAACGTATCTGAAAATATGGTAGGCTATTTTGAGTTACAGGTAAATTTCCTAGCTAGAAATTGACTCAGTGTTTATAATTTTCCTCAGGCGATCCTGGTGGCAAACCAGTGAACTAACCCAAAAGAAGTGGAGAGTGCCATGAAATGAGTCAGTGAACACACAATTGTTTTCCTTATTGTGTTTTCTTGTATGATTATGTGACTCCATGAATTAGACTAAATTTTAATTTACTTTCTTAATTTCTGTATTTACTCTATGTTGACTCGAATGGTAGGAAATTGACTCTGTTTATTAAGAAGGAGATTTGACTTTCAGGCTCAGGTACTTCCCTCTACGATTTTGTTTTAAATTTTACTGGTTATTCTAGGACCAAAATAAGTAGACGAGTATTCCGTCGTTCCATTGAAAGGGCCTCAAAATCCCGGAAATAATTATTTTAGGCCGAAAAAATGGCGTTTAGGAAACAGCTAGTCCTTGCTTCAGGAGTATTTTTACATATAAATGTATGAGGGACGTGTTTAGGGTTTTTTCCCTAAAATGTCCCAGAAAGACAAAAATAAAATACCGAATATGTACCAATTTTTTTTTTAACAATATTAGTTCTCTTGGCGAAACTCGCAATTTTTTATGTTTTTAAGGTCAGATATCGCCTGGAAGAACATAAATATTCTGAATTTTATTCTGGACTTCTAGGGACATTTTGTGACACATTATGTAGAAAGACTTCTGAAAGTTTGATTGATTTGGAGCACTAGCTATTTCGTAAACCTAAAATAATTTTTCTGGGCTGCTGAGGCCAATTCAACGAAACTTCGGAATACGTGTCTACTTATTTTGGACCTTGAATAACGAGTAAAATTTTGAACGAAATCGGAGGGGAAGTACCTGAGCTTCCCCTTGTTAGGAAAATGTTGATTTGGAGGTGAACTGGTTCTCCCTGAGGTACAAGGTGAGGAAGTTACAAGGTGAAAATTCAGAATGGAATGGTCCTACTGTGCCACCTCATGGGTCTGTTCGGAGAGGCAGTCCTGAACGGTTCGAAGGGGTTTGGTCGATATCACTTTAATCAGTATTTTTCTTTCGATAATTATCGATATCACTTATATTGATTTAAAAAAAAGATGCAAAAACATATTCGACATCAGTGAAATGAGCACTTTTCTTATGATATTCTATCGAAGGGTCTGTTTGGAGAGGCAGTATGGAACCAGTTTGGAACAAAACCGGAACTGAAAAAGGGAGGGGATAGAGGCGATTGAACCCCTTCGAACTGTTCAGGACTGCCTCTCCTAACAGACCCAAAATCACTGATATTGATAAAAGAAAGTTGCAAAAACATATTCGATATCAGTGAAATCAGTATTTTTCTTTCAATGTTCTATTGATTATCACTAATATTGATGAAAAAAAAACAACAACAAAATCAGTGACAATGTCATCAATATTTTTGTTTCAGTATTCCATCAATATTAGCGATTTCGATATTTTTCTTCCAATGTTAGTGATATCGATATTTTTCTTCCGATATTTTATCGATATCGATAGTGTCTTCCAATATTATTTCGTTGTTGAATATCGCATCGAAAGGTACATCGAATCGTCACTAGGCATGTAACTCCCTGTAACACACATCGCACATGTAGTATGAAAGTGGCACTTTTCAAAATAGCTACTTTTGGGAAATCAACGTTGAAGTGAAATCACTCGCTACCCCTCCTCCGTAGTTGGCAGAGTAATAAAGGCATCACACGATCTCTAGCGGCGAGTATTTGCACTAGGAATGCGAGGACCAGCTCAACGTTTAGAGTTTGATCTGAGACGTCTGATAAGGGCACTTCCAAAAACCGCGATTATTGAAAAGTGCCCCTTTCATACTACATGAGCGACATGTAACAACCTTGTACAGAATAAAATAGAACATGATAACGATAAAACAGAGCATTCTCGTTGTGATGGCACTCCCTAATTACTTGCCTGACAGAGGCGCAGCAGTAGTCTCACTGCGCCAATAACCAGTATATGGTGGGCAATTTGTCACCTGTGAACTGATTTCTATATACTTGATAACTCGGATCTAGCAATTTGCGGATACATCCTGTCATATTGCCTCCTATATATTTTCATTCCACTCAATGCTTGTTGTCAGTATGTTACTGTTGATGTTTACTAGGGTCATCAAAAGATGAAGTATTTCTCTCCAAATGTATCTGAAACTTATGTTGACTGTGCAATTTGTGTTAAGTAACAGTGATTTTGTTTGCCCTTACTTCCAGTGTAGGTCTGACTTGTTAGAGCTTCTTGATGTAATCCTGTATTTCTGTAGTAGGACGACCTACCTATCATACATCACTCTTCTTCCCTATTAAAAAATAGCGTAGGCTGTCTAAGTACTCAATATCAGTTTATTGATAAATTATTGTAAAGCGTTTTTCATTTCATTAAATTATTTTTCAAAATCGTGTAAATAAATGTTGTACCAAATTTCGTACAAACGTTTTGTTCATTTGACCTCATTTGTTATTATCCTGCACCTACCATTACACATTGTAGGAAATCCTTATTATTGGTGCCGAAACTCCATGAATTGAGTTGATCTGCTAAATTGTAGGCGCTCAAACTTCAAAAAGTTGTACCTAAATTTGAAATTTTCAAAATTCATTAGCGCAGCAGTCTAGGGAATTGAAAAACTAAAAGATTGCCACTGGAATCAACAAAATCGAACAATAATGGGTTATTTCCGTGGGTCCGAAATTCAGGTTTTTGACGTCAAATTTGGATTCAGCACCCTTGAAAACCTATATACTCCAACTTTAAGCCCAATTATACTGTAACATGTGGCAGAAAAATTAAAGAGATCAAAAAAAGGCGGGCCGCCATAAATGCACACACACTACACCGCGCGCGTGTGTGAGTAGTATTTTGTAGTATCCAAGAGATTCTCATTTCGGATAGCATTACTTTATATTATGGTTCAATCGTGAGCGTTACCTACGTCTGCCATCTGTAATCGGTTGTTTTCTGTTCGCTTCGTTTGTGGTTTCGACTTATCAAATTTTCAGCTAGTGCATCGCCCATGATTTCTTTTCTTTCTTTCGTTTTAAATATGATGGAAAAGAAGAGGAAGATCAACGTTCTGGAGCCTCAATTAGAACCTGCTACCAGCGAGAACAATCTAATCTCTTCTCTGTGCATGGATACTTTTTTCAAAGACAGTTTTAGCTAGCTAGGTCACACCATTCAAATCTTCAACTTTCCTTAGCTTCTCTGATTTTTTAAAAACATTTTCTCGACCAACAGACCCGATTACCGTTATTTCTGAGCCATACTTTTTTGAAAAAAAATTTTTTTTTTCAAAAATTGACTGAAATACCCCATTGCCAGAGAAAAATCGGGAAACCCGTTTGCTCAGTTAGGTTTTTCCCATTTTGGTTTATTATTTTCATTAATGAACCTCTGGAATCGACCAAGAAAACTAAATTTTTATCACCCCCTCAAAATTTGTTGGTTTACGTTTCAAGGTACGTAGAATCCAAAAATCGAATAAAAATTAGGCCGTCCGTCCGCCATCCGCGGCACTTTTGCCACTTAGCATTGACCGATTTTGATGAAATATGGTATGTAGGCTCCATTTGGAGTCTAGTTGTGCCCCGGAGCTTTTGGTTGAGGTACATCACTTCTAAGGGCTGAAATTTTGGAAACGCCCTAACTCGAAAAATTTTGACAAAGGTATTGTTTTTTCATCAATTTAGGATAGTATTGAATTTTTAGAGACCATGCGGAGCCCTGTAGGACAAACCGTTCGCTCCCTACGCGAACTTAAGGGCTGGACGTTCGATAAATCAGAAACACGAGTGTGAATCGCAAAAGAGGCCTAATCTCCGTTCAAATTCTAGATGTATTTCTTCATGTTGGTTGGTGGTAACTATGGCAAAGCCGTGTTCTTTGCAGACGAGTGATCTATATAGAAAAATAATAAACCTTTGTGTAATAATTAGCAGCGTTTTCTCTGGAATTAGCCTCAAATTTAGACTCTGGAATTTCAAGTCAAATTCTACAATAGAGCCCTAGAATAACGTTTAACACCGGGAGTAGGTACCCAAGGAAAAACATTACCATAGAAGAAAATGCCTTACAAACGAAGCCTCTGTCAAAAAACACCGCGAAAGTCGAGGGATGTCGTTCACGTCACAAGGAAAAAACGCCTGCCAAGTGGGTGTGGCACATAGCTTCCTCGTATCCATAACCCGATTATATAGATGATCAGATGCATAGTAGTTAATCTCAAAACACCAATCTCTAAGTACCTTCCACTACCCTCATAGGGGACCATCTACACGCTAATCTGGACAATCCTAGAAAATTTCATCAAACTCGGATGAAAAATTAATTGAGTAGATGTATGTGATGGGACCAAAAAAATACTTAGCCTCGGCTGGGATTCGAACCCGCAACCCCTGGGGGACAGTTGAAGTTACGGCTGTGAAAGGAATTCACGTTTGCGCATGCGCAGTCGCTTCTATCAGTCCGGGGATGATGATTTTCATAGGGGACCATCTACAACCTAATCCACATAATCCCTGAAAATTTCATCGAAATCGGGTGGAAAATATGGAAGTTATGGCCGTTACAAGGAATTCACGTTTGCGCATGCGCAGTGACTACTATCAGGCCGAAGGTGGTGATTTTCATAGGGGACCATCTACACACCAACCCGCACAATCCCTGAAAATTTCATAGAAATCGGACAATAACTTCGTATAGTTATGCGCGTTACAAGGAATTAATGACAGACAGACAGACACGGAACCAAAATTGTTCAGAAAGGTCTAAAACTCAAAACGCGAGTGGAAATTTTGATTTTAGAGAACTTTTTTGTTCGTCCTTGAAAAGTGAAAACAAAGCTTCCGCTACCTTGGTAGACTCGGAAGTAAAGCTGGGTTCACATGAGCGCGGTCAACGCGGTTGAGGCGGTCGCGGTCGACGCGTTCGGCCATTTGATTGGCGGCGCCTCAGCCGCCTGAGTACTTTTGGAGTGGACTGTCGCGTTTCAAAAATTCTGATATTCGACGCGTCGACCGCTTCGTTATCACGACTTGTTATCACCACTTGTTTGAGCAGTGAATTCAACTGGTGTTTTCAACTGTGGTCACAGAAGATTCCGCCGAATCCGACAAGTTTTATCGAAAATGACAAGTTTTAGCGAACTATTAATTGAGCTTGTGAAGGAGAGAAGACAGCTGTGGGACTTTAAGGTTGGGGTCACCAAGTATTTTTTATTTTACTTATAGGTATTTGTAATTTTCGTTTATTTTGGTCTCCTGTAAACAAGTGAAGAATGCATCGTAATTAAATAAATGGTATATCTAATAAATATGATCTGTGATTTATGTAATGGAAACTAAATTTGATGAAAATTTCAACCACCTGAGGTGATTTCTAAGATTTTTTTGCATAATTAGCACCAACAACGAAATTATAAATTACGCTTTTCGTGGGAATATTCTACATTATAATTCACTTTGATAATAATGATTACAAATAAAATAAAGCTATCATAATTCCGATTTTTGGAGTTGGTAGGTAATGGTATCTATCTCGATTCAGTAAAATACTGTTTATCTTTGATGCATTTAAAAATGGAATGGAACATCGTAGGAACAGAAAAAATGTACCTACTTGACGTACCGCCCAGTCTCCCTTGATGAGGAGGTACATTGGTGATTTTATAGTGATTCATAGATTTTATATGTGGGCACCTGCTTAGGATTTCCACTGAAGCGCGGGAAAATAGAAGTCGAAAAGGCGGGAAGCTGACGCGCAAACCGCGACCATGTGAACCTCTAGACGCCAGCCGCGTCCCGATCGCGTTGACCGCCTCCTCGCACAACCGCGTTGACCGCGCTCATGTGAACCCAGCTTAAAAACGACACGAAAAGTGACCAGAATCACAAGCTGTGCGCTCTGGCGTAGAACTCCCAGATAGTACCGCAGAACGACAACAGGTAGAGTTCTAAGCGCAACCACAGGAAACGATCCAGTCAAGTGACCGCTCAAATAATGTGATTCAAATAACGAAACTAACTTAGTATAGAAACTAAATAAGAGAGGATGAAGGCTAATAATGCTTGATAAACTAATTAGTAGAATCGGATTGTAAAAAGAGTGAGTAAAATTGCTAGGAGACAGGGAAGTAGAACCGTCAAATTTTGAAATGAGGGGTAAAATGCGAGGTACAGCCTATTTTTCACAAACTTTGTGAAATGCCGCAGCAGCAACCATGGAGTACTGAAGACAAGTGGCAGCAGCAACTGTGCTCGTCATCCGACGGCGAGACGCAGGTGTCATCCTGATACCATGGAAGAAGACACCATCCCTTGATTACTTCCATGTTGATTACAGTTGAAATTTCGATTCCCTAGTGGAAACCATTTCTATAATTTTATTAACTTATTTACTTACTAAATAGATAAAATTATTATTAAATTTGAAATAAGTTGTGAATTTAGAAGATATGTTTTTTTGATTTTTTTTCATTCGATGTATCGATCTGCGTGGTGGTGGTGGCGCCAAGTGCTGGGATTAATTTATTTTGCCAGAAGTGAGTTGTTTATGGAGTTGAAAGAATTTTCGTTAATGTTGTACCGCTAAGGATTTTTCGGTAAGTTTTCATCGAATTTCAACATTCTTTTGATTTCGATGTCTATAAAACGCGCCTTCTAGTGTTCAGTAGTCAGTAGTGTATTATATCGTGTTTCACAAGATGTGTGTTCGGTCGTGCTTCATCTTCGTTCTAGCAAAGTTTGGAAACCGTGAGTTGAGGTAGATACAAACCGCGTGCTAAACCCCGATTCATAGGATTTTACATGGTGACGAAACAGACCTACAGAATAATCCTCAGCATGAATTGCCGAAACGGAGATCTTGATGAACTGGAATGCACCAGCCAGTTAGTATTAGTATGATGTAGGTAGGTACTACAAACTTTGGGGGTGATCAATTTTCAGACTCATTACTGAACCATCCCTGTGCTATCTGCTTGCATGGCTGGTAGCCTCCGTCTAACACACTGTAACAACTCTAGGCGTTAATTTTACAGGGGAGGCCATTTTTGTGGTTGGCCTGAATATGGTTCTGTTTGTACTCTTCTTACCTGCTTGTTGTTCCAGATACCCCTCGTTTTTTACTTTTAAATTACTATTTGATAGTTGAACCAAAGATGCATTTAGTGCATTTTCCGATAACTTTTTTTTTTCGCTGTAAGTTTTGACTTATACTGTTTCGACCTTTAAGAAAAATTGACTTATGTTTCTAAAACCACTCATCATCGTACCTAAATTACTGAAATTTCACTTGAATTCGAAGATAAAATTCAATTCAAACACAGAATTGATTATTCTTTTACCATGTATATAGACAGTAAGAAACAAGACAGTAGCTAGGATTGTAATAAAGTTCTATACATCAAACTTTTCTTGATTATTCACAGTATTTGTTTAGAAGCAGACAGGGATTTGATCTATAAAAATTGTATAAAAACAGGCCCGAGCAATTTATTCAAAACATATGTTTACAGAACACGAGTGAAAATGATAGTATTATTATTACCTATTGTGAGTAATGGAAAGTAACAATACTTAATTAATGTTTGGTAGGTATTGACAAAAAAATTTAACAACCTTGGTAATTACCTACTTATTGAGTTCATCAGGAGATAGGGTGTTTCCATCTAATAGTGTGGTATTACTAATATTCCATCTAATAGTACGATAGAGTAACATATCATCAACATTATACTGAAAAATGGTGGGTGGGAATTTCGATTAAAAATAGTAATGGATGTAAGAAGTTGGTGTGCCACCTGTTCTGATGCCGCAACACACGTTTTCTCGCACAAATCATCTATGGCTGGGTACTTACGACTGAGCTACATGCACGAGATTCTGGGATATGTTTCTTATATAATTGGTGGATATTATACTGAAATTTGGTTGATTCCGGATCAGTAGGAGAAAAGTTATGAACGCCCGATTTTGGGTGATAGCTGATTTCAGTGGAAATTTCGAACACTTTCGCACTTTACAAAAAATGGTCACCTTCAAATTCCTCCAAACTCTGGTGGATGTTAGAGTAACAAATCCTTAACATTATACTTAAAAAATGGTGGGTGGGAATTTCGATATAAAAAAGTAATTTACTTAACAGTATATTCAACTCTGCATACTGTTGTACCTACCTATTACCTATCTTGTCGAAAGCACGAATTAATACCGTTGTAACTGGTTGTCTATAGTTCTACAGGCTTCATTCATGTCAGACCTTTAAGAATATTTCAGTGGAGATCCGTTTTTTGATGGATTCGAGAAGTTGGGCGAATAAGAAGTTCTGTTGTAAGGGAATGATGTGGCCGCGCTGCTCGGAAAGTGTTGCGGGTTAGTCTAGGCGCGCCTTAAATCTATGGCCCATTTCACACAGGTTTAGGTACCACTTACTGTTTAATACGAATTTTTACAAAACGTCAAAACAGAAACACGAACAGTAAACAACAGAAAAGGGCAGAGTACAATAGAAAACAGTGTTGCCCTAATAGTTCAAGTCAGGGCTTCCAACCAAATGTTTGTGGTCATACTAGTATAACCTGACATATACTATATTGAACGGTAAACTGAAGAGTAACTTGGCGGTATTCATAGTATAAGTTGGCCTATACTCTCAGTACCATAACGTCTTATGGCTTAATTTGACTTATACTGTTGGTAACCCTGCGTTTTTCTGGCTACAACACTGATTTTGACCTAAACTACTTTTACCAGCAAGTGGGAAAGACCTTTAAGAATGTATAAATGACTTAACCCTCGAGCAGTCGCGTGTTTTAAAAACACATAACTGAGCGCGTGGCGGCAAACTGGCCGCACTTCGTAACTTAGTCGAATTTCAGTTGTGTAACGCGTATACGCCTATATTCTTTATTTAAATGATACGCAGGGTGCACATAAGAAACCAATTTTCAATTAAACGATAAATTTATTACTCAACCAATTCCACAAAGTCAACTAGAATAACATCAAAATTTAGAAAGTTCTTCTTGCATACCTATGGTACATATTGTATGAAACAGCCAATGTTTCCTGCCATTGTTTGCCTCTTGATTTTCTCTCGTATTTCATGCATTATAAACAAAAATGACTTGTTCTTTACTAGAAAATGGTGCACATACCACAACACTTTTCACAAAAGAAAATATTAGGAACGTGGCCGGTTGATGGACGACTTCAACTTAGGTACTGAACTGAGGTACCCTACGCGCTTCTTGAAGTCTGAGCCTAGTGCAGTCTAGCTTCTTGAACAGCAACGTGAAGGTACACATCGGCTATTGCGCGGTATAGTATGAATATAGAAAAACCAGCCTATTTTTTTCAAAAGTGCGGCCAAATAGCCGCACACGCGACTGCTCGAGGGTTAACTCATTTTGATCATTTTTTGACTTATACTAGTTTTCCCCCCCTGCCTAGAACTGTGAAGCGGCCATGAAATCACTCAAGTATGCTCGACACTGTTCGTTTTGTTTCTTAATTTGACGCCTTCCCGACAGACTGCTTATGGCCTGGATGTACACTTCATTCCCAAATCCCAATCATCCTAACGGCATGAAGTTCACAGCTCTATAAGCTGGGTTAGCAGGAAACCCAAAAGAGCTATTGAAGGATTCCCTTGTAGGACCAGAGGACTACTAGACCGTTTAAAACAGCTTTGTCGCGCAACATACAGAAACATTCAAGGTGAAACTTTTTCAATAAATCCGATATACTCGGATTTATCGCTGGAAGCTTAGCTGAATTTTGCTCGCTGTAGCGAGCATGTGAAGACTAGAAACCTCTAATCTCACTGATTATATTATTCGAATTAGTGTTTCACATGGTGACCACGTGGTCTTCTATTGTAAACTATGAATATATTATTAACTAGCTCAACACTTTTAGTGCAGATCATGTCATATGACAGCATGAAGAGTTTCGTCTCTGGCGGGTGTGGTCATATGACATGATGGGCCTCATGCTGCTCGCTCACACTTTATTGCTTCGTACAAACTACTGCAACCTTCTACCACAGCTGTGCGACTTTTTTCGAGTTCCATACCTTTCCCCTAGAATGCGCCGTTTTTACCTCGGAGTTCTTGGGAGGAGTCCAGACGTCAAATTCTCAGTAACCTGTGTTACTGCGTTCCATGTCCATGTCTGCGTTCTTCTCGCTACTCGTTATTTTTCCGATTATCTCGCGCTTCTCACCAAATCTCGTGGTTCTTGTGTGAGCTTCAACACAAGTGCAGTGTTTTACTAATAAAAGATCTGATGGTACCTGCCTTGTTTGATTTTACAAATAGTTTTACAGTTTCCACGAATTCATCGCCTTGTTACCAACCCCCTGAATAATCATGTTAGCTTTCAGATGAATGGGTATGGGTACCTAGTGATCGTAAATTCAGTGGGATTTCTCACGTTTCCGGGCATGACGTCATATGACAACTCCCGCCAGAGGAGAAAATTTGGTACATTGCGAACTTGCATACCCCGAGTCTTTGCCGAGTGGCGGATCATGTCATACGACAACAAGCAATAAAAACCATCCATTTTATCATTACATGCATATAAGTAGTATAAATAGCTAAAAACTAAGCTCCAATGTCGAATTTCAGACAAAATTATCTCCCGCCGGAGGCCAAAGTAGGGTGTTCTAGTCCCGCATTGAGAATGTTAACAAAACTAACTTATTGCTAAATTATTTACTTATATCTACTTCTAACTTAAGTAGTATTTTTTTAAATTTGTTGTTAGTTGATTGCTTATTATTTACTTTTTGAAATTATGAGATCCTAGGTCGTTTGGTTGTCAGGAAGTTACTGGAGTCAATAGGGTGCTGTTTGCGTTTGTTAGGAGTTATAACTCCATAAATATTGGTCTGTTCGGAGAGGCAGTCCTGAACGGTTCGGAGGAGCCCATTCGCTTCTATCCCCTCCCCTTTTCAGTTCCAGTTTGGTTCCGGACAACTCCATAAGGCCCGCCGCAAATTGAACCCAGCACACGCACAGCCCACGTCTGACCCACGCGTGGGTAGGAATGTGAATCACAATTTTGCATTAGGTACCGCATATTGGACCCAGCCCACGGCTATCCCACTCAGTTGCTCTCCACGCGTGGGTCCGTTTGTATGTGCCGCACAGTTTTCGTGGGTCGTGGGTGCGTTGTTTCCTATCATATTTATTAATAAAATGTTTACCCCCACCACCCCCTCAAGAAAACACCTACCAGGGAGGTAGAATTCAAATTTACGGCATTTTTCAGTATTTTACACGTTTTCCCGAATTTTAAACTCGTTCCTGGAGCGAGAAATTGATTTATCAATAAAATATTGACCCCCACCACCCCCTCTAGAAAACACCTACCGGGGTGGTAGAATTCGAATTTACGGCATTTTCAGTATTCAACACGTTTTTCCCGAATTTTTTGCTCGTTCCTGAAGCAAGAAATTGATTTATCAATGCAATATTTACGACCACCACCCCCCTCTAGAAAATGCTGCTAAATAGGCATACTGCTAACTTTTCTTCGCTGCTGATTGGTTTTTGGGCGTTGCATTCACCTCCCGTGACGTCACTTTTTATTAGTTCATGAATTTCGTCAAACTGTTCCCGGGTAAGCCGAAAACTTTCCTTGAAAACATTGTCAGGAACTTCCGAAAACACTTTAAATTCACCACCAGTACTTCTCCCAGCTGAATAGGTATTTACTTTTACTTTTTTTCGTTTAATTGAAGACTACAAAGTAATGACTTCCTCAGTCTCTGACTCCGAATCGAGATCCAGGAGGAGCTCAATCAGCGAGTTGGAGAACATCTCTAAACGTGGTTGTGGCACATGACTGGGTTCAATATGCGGTACCCGACCCAGCCCATGGTCGTGGGTTGGGGATGGGGTCGGCGTGGGCTGTGCGTGTGCTGGGTTCAATTTGCGGCAGGCCTAACTTACCTCATTACCACATGGCCCCCACCGAGACTATACAGGGTGTCTACACTTAAGATGGGCATAACTTCAGGGTTCGATTCTACAAGGAATTTCCAACAAAAAAATTCTCATAGCAATTTTCTTTATAATAACCCACTCAAAATTCCTTTTTTTTACTTTAAAGTTTTTCCTCGCGTTTTCGACCTTACGGCACTGATATGGTCATAACTCACTTATTTCACCTGAAAATTCAAATCTGACCTCACCGTTAGAAAGAGCGTTAAATTCCTAAGCTACCTAGTGCAAAATCAAAATATTTCAGCAATAAAATAGTATCAAATAATCAAGTCAAAAAGTGAACTTTAGGTTTTTTTTTTTGTAACTTGACTTTCTTCGACCATCGTTTTCACTCTAAATCCCTGCCCATTTCGATGGGCGCTCAGAGAAAACATGCTCAAATTGTCAGCTTTCCAACAGTCTATCAATTTTTCTTTTTAACATTCAAATTGGAAGAGTAAATGAAGTTTGAATGTCAGAAAACGTGTGTTTTACAAGAAAATCCAGTGTTTTAAGCGGTTTATGGTCCCCCTCGATCGATGGCTTGACGATTTTGGTATAATTTCCTTTGTAATTTTTTACGCTGAATCCAATAGTGTTACTTCCGAATGATTCCGACTTCTAGAAAGTGGATTTTTCGAAGAAAACCTTCGTTTTTCGTACATAAAATACGCATTATTCGTAGATCTGGTCGTGAGCGTAAAGTAACACCTTTGAACTCAACAAAAACATCGAATTTCTAGCTGATTCAAGTTTTTGTTGAGTTCAAAGGTTTTACTTCATGCTCACTACCACATTTACGAATAATGCGTATTTTATGTACGAAAAACGAAGGTTTTCTTTTAAAAATCCACTTTTTAGCAGTCGGAACCATTCGGAAGTATCGCCATTGGATTCAGCGTATGAAATTACATAGGAAATGATACCAAAATCGTCAAGCCATCTTGAGATCCAGGGGGACCATTAACCACTTAAAACACTGGATTTGCTCGTAAAACACACGTTTTTTGACATTCAAACTTCATTTACTCCTCCAATTTGAATGATAAAAAGAAAAATTGATGGACCGTTGGAAAGCTGACAATTTGAGCATGTTTTCTCCGAAGAGCGCCTATCGAAATGGGCAGGGATTTAGAGAGAAAACTTTGGTCGAAGAAAGTCAAGTTTAGAAAAATTTGTAAAGTTGGCTTTTTGACTTAATTTTTTGAAACTATTTTATTGCTAAAATATTTTGATTTTGCACTAGGTAGCTTAGGAATTTAACGCTCTTTCTAACGGTGTAGTCAGAATCAAATTTTCAGGAGAAATAAGGGAGTTATGACCATATCAGTGCCGTAAGGTCGAAAAAGCAAAAAAAAAAAAACTTTTAAATGGAAAAAATAGAATTTTGAGTGGGTTAAAAGAAAATTGCTGTGAGACATTTTTTGTTGGAAATACCTTGTAGAGTCGAACCCTGAAGTTATGCCCATCTTAAGTGTAGACACCCTGTATAAATAGAACGACGGACTGACAAACTTTAGTACTCTCTCGACGGCCTGAAGATGATGTCCTTACTTCGAGAGCGCTCGCCTCCTGTACTCGACTTGCTGGTTATGACGGATTCTCCTATACAGTACGTAGGTAATAATTATTTTAAACTTAGGGTTATTCACTGAGTTATTCTTTGCAGTTAATTCTGGGCTCCGACGGACAAACAACGCCTCTGCTCGCATCAGGTTCATGAATGGAAGAATCAAGACTCGAAGCAGGATGATTTGATGGATCTTTATTGGTTTCTCTTCCACTTCAACAAGCGAGGGCAATCTCTTCCCCTGCATTCCTTCTCATGACAGCTTCGTACTTGCTTAGCCTTCTATATCTTTATTAATTTCCTCAAAAGACATAAGGTTGGTGACTATTTTATCCATTTTTTAGAACGATCTTTCGTGATGTTTTTTGTTGTGACTTCGCTGTAATAATTCGGGTTCCTATTTTTAGAAAACTCCACTTTACTTTGAATACTATTTTTTATTGAGACCTTTCCAGAACATTGAACTACACGACATATCTTGACAGACAGAAAAGTGGGGAAGGAGTGTGATATCATCAATATCTTTGTATCGATATTGACTATCGTGGTACCACATTTTTCAAATGCTCAACTTGTTCTTGTTCAAAAAACAATAGGAACCGACCATTTCCTCAACACTGTTTTTTTTTCTGTTTTTAAAGGTGTTGAATTTTCTGACAAGTTGAGTATACTCGTCAAGTTCTATCGCAGTATTCAGCTAACCTCCTATCAATAAGAAGCTAAACACCTTCATATTCCGCCAGTTGGGCTTCGAGATGAGCGACTTCATCCAAGTAAAACCAGATTCCAGGAATTCGAACTCAACCAAATGGAGCGGGATGCCCGTATCATCCAACGATGACTTCCAACTCGTTGCTGTTGTTGAACAATCGAAACAAAACAGCCCATGAGGTCCACCAAAAATACCCTTTAGTGGATCACTCCTCTTTTGGAAAACTTGTAAGAGTACATTGCACAATGGCCTGGAACTTAAAATCGTAGAACTTTGCCATCAATCTGTTTCCTCTCCCGATGTTGGTGGCTTGGATCAGGGTCGAGTTTATCAGAATAGTCTCCATCTCAGACACCGATAAGCAGCTGCGGCACGTTATCCAGTAGAGACATGGGTTAACAACTTTGACGATGGAAACTCGACTGTTCTCAACTTCGTGCTCCTTCTTCAATTCATCGGCGACTTCGTTCATGTAAGTGACCATCGTGTAATTGTGATCTATCTTATCCTCATCCAAAATGCATGGCAACCGTTAGTCATCCATCACGTTTTGGTCGATGTAATTAATTTCACACAGGCTGTACTGTGCAAACACAACACTAAATGAAGTTCTCAGTTTCCACGATATAACTCTCACAAGTATAAATGTATAAGTATAAATGTAATAAGTATAAATGCGGCATAACTGCCAAATATTTTGTTTTAAACTTGAGCCTCTGCATTGGAAATCAGTAATGGGGTATTTTGGTGGATCGGAAATTCATGTTTTTGACCTCAAATTTGGATTCAGCACCATTGAAAGCCTCTATACTCCATCTTTGCCCAATGATACTATAACATGTGGTAGAAAAATTAAATAAAGAGATCACACGTTTGAAAAAAAGCGGGCCTCCATGAACACACACGCACACGACACTGTGGGGTGTGTGTGTGTGTGTGTGTGTAGTAGTAGTATTTTGTAGTATCCAAGGCCACGAGGCGTTTGAGACTGCACGGGATTAGTGGAATGTCTCGATCCAAGGTCAGCAAGTTAATACATCACAATAAGTTGCTACGTCACATCATTCAGAGATGGGCGAATTCATATTCATAAATACGATTATGAATACAAATCATATCTGCGATTTTATGATTATGAATACGAATACAGGTATGAATATGAATACAAATACAATCGTATTCACACTTTGAATATTATTTTCCCCCGTATTCTTATTTTGAATACGATTTTAAGATTTTTTCTATGATTTCCCCAAAAATCTAATTTTTTTTTTCACGATTTTCCCTGAAAATCATACTTTTTTAAATGATGTTCTCCCGAACAATGGACACATTTATGACCTAACTTTTGTAAAAATAATCTATCAAAATTCGAAACGCTCGCCTATTTTTAATAGGATTTTTCACGCAGAATCGAATGATACCAACCCCAGGTCCTGAACCAACCGTATAGAAACTACGATGTAATTTCTACTGAATTTTTTGTAATCATGATTTTCGCTGAAAGTTTTTGTTTTACTACAACTTTCACCGAACGTTCTTAACACTAAAAACATGATTACAAAAAATGCAGTAGAAATTACGTCGTAGTTTCTATACGGTTGGTTGTGTATAAGAATTGACGTGCGTTTCGAATTTTTAGGACGTCCCACAGTAAGACTTGGGCGTCCTTATGCGATCGATCTGGGGTGAAGTTGGACAACACTCAACAGAAAAAAAAAATAACCACACAGTAATCCGTTTTAGACCATTCTGAATCCAAATCCGCGAAAAAAACCATAGGTGTATGTCTGTGTGTGTGTGTGTGTGTGTGTGTGTGTATGTGTGTGTGTGTGTGTGTGTGTGTGTGTGTGTGTGTGTAACAAAATCTTGTGTACTCTGCACAGGCCTTAGTTCTCAACCGATTTTCCTGGTTCTTTTTTTGTTCGACGCGGAAAACTATCTAGTTGTGCACTACGTCGCCGGAATTTCGAATTTTGCGTTTTAAGGGGGGGAAAGGGGGGGTTAATGCTCAAAAAACGTGCGTTTTTGGGCATAATCTTGTGTACTCTGCACAGCCCTTAGTTCTCAACCGATTTTTGTGGTTCATTTTTTCATCAACGCGGAAAACTATCTAGTTGTGCACTACGGCGCCGGAATTTTGAATTTTGCTTTTTAAGGGGGGGAAAGGGGGGGTTAATGCTTAAAAACGTGCGTTTGCGGGCGTAATCTTGTAAACTCAGCCCTGGCCTCAATTTCCAACCGATTTGCGTGTTTCTTTTTTTGTTTGACTCATATAACTTCCGAGTTGTACATAATTTCACCCGAGTACCAAAATTCGCAAGGGGAGGGGGCGAGTGGGGGGGATAATATTCACAAAATATCCGATTTTTCAATATTTCGGTTCTTTTACTGCTTACTAACTGTCCCCAAGCTTTGAAATTGAGGAAAAATTCTCATTATACCTCCGGATTTTCATGAATTATTCTCTGTACGACCATGGAACTAATAGTGGTGCCACCATGGTGCCAGGACACCATAAACCGCATATTTCGTGTTTTTTTTTTTGTGTTTCACCTTGAATACGGATGTGAACCTCGACGGACCGCCTACTAAAACTAACAGATGAAAGTTCAATGTTACGACGTAATTCCGCTTTGGTGCCAGACTGGCACCATTGGTGGTGGGGGGGGGGAACTCGAATTCGCATGTTGGGTGTCGTAGATCATGGATTTTAAAATGCTCTTCAGATTCGAGGCTCCCATGCCACTAGAAATGTTAAGGTGGATAATGATGGGGGGGGGGGGGCAGTATTTCTTGCCTAAAGTAATAAATAAATTACATCGAGTGAAAGAGTTTTATCACTTAACAACTGGTTAAACTGATCCAATGCTTATCCAATGGGACGTCCCCTGGAATGCATGCATTACTAAACAATATGTTTATAGATTATTTAGACAAAGTTAGGTAATAAATATGTCCATTGTTCGGGAGAAAATCATTTTTAAAAAGTATGATTTTCAGGGAAAATCGTGAAAAAAAATTCGATTTTTAGGGAAATCATAGAAAAAATCATAAAATCGTATTCAAAATAAGAATACGGGGGAAAATAATATTCAAAGTGTGAATACGATTGTATTTGTATTCATACCTGTATTCGTATTCATAATCATGAAATCGCAGATATGATTTGTATTCATAATCGTGAGAAGAATTCGCCCATCTCTGACATTATTCAAATCTTCAACTTCCATTAGCTTCCCTAATTTCTTCTAAACATTTTCTCGGCAAACAGACTCGATTACCGTTATTCCTAACTCGTGCTCTTTTGAAAAGACATTTTTTTTTTATTGACTGAAATACCCCATTGTGCATAACAGTGTTTAATAATTTAAAACAACACCGTGAAGATTGAGGAAAACTGATTACATCACTCTCCAGGGTTCCTCACGCAAAATTGTGCTCTGGCAAAGCGTAAAGGGAGTTTTGGCAAATAGTGTCAGAGAATGTCAACAGGTAGAGTTGTAGGCGCCCTCGTGACCACAAAAAACGATCCACTGAAATAATGTGATTCAAATATCAAAACTAATTTAGAAACTAAGTAAGAGAAGGTGAAGACTTATAATGCTTGATAAACTAATTGGTAGAACCGTATTGTAAAAAATAGTGAGTAAAATTGCTTCTTTTCGTCACTTTCGTTTCTTGGTTTTTTCTGCACTCGTGTGTTCAATCACATAAGCTAGTTTCATGTGCGCTATCAGAGGTAGCGCTGCTGTCGTAAGGGGAAATTCGTCACATCACAGACTCCCGGTAAATTTAAAATTGCCATCTTCCTTAAATTCTCTAAATTTTTAGGATGCGTTTTCGAGCAGCACACTAATTATGGGTTTCTTCCATATCAATAAACCATATCTTTCGAGAAAAAAAATTTAAAAAATTGTGAGGCAAATTCCCCATTAAGGGGCTTTCAGTCAGTAGCCGTTTGTTCCTCGTTATGGGTTAGTATTCAAGTAAATTACAGGCGCAAACTTCAAGTGTTCAAGGATTTTCGAAATGCATTAGTGCATCAGTCTAGGGAATCGAAAAAGTAAACGATTGCCGCTGGCAGAGATGCGAGAATTCTTATTCATAAATACGATTAAGAATACTTATCTGCGATTTTGTGATTATGAATACGAATACAGGTATGAATACGAATACAATCGTATTCACACTTTGAATACGATTTTCCCCCTTATTCGTATTTTGATTACGATTTTATGGTTTTTTCTATGATTTCCCTAAAAATCTATTTCTTTTTACGATTTCCACAGAAAATCATAAAAATATTATGATTTTCAGCGTAAATTACGTCGTAGTTTCTATACTGTTGGTCATAGCGACCTGGGGGTGGTCTCATTCGATTCTGCCTAAAAAATCCTATAAGATTTGGTGAGCGTTTCGAATTTTAGTTTATTATTTTGACAATTTTGGGGAATAAATATGTCCAGATTTCGGGAGAAAATCATAAAAAGTATGATTTTCAGGGAAAATCGTTTTAAAAAATCGATTTTTAGGGAAATCATAGAATCATATTCAATCATAAAATAAATAATCATCAAATCATAAAAGTGATTTGTATTCTTAATCGTATTTATGAATAAGAATTAGCCCATCTCTGGCCGCTGGAATCATCAAAATCGAGTTTTAACTCTTCAAATTTTGCCTCCAAAAAAAGATTTTTTCTTGCCGGGTTTTCTTTTGTCTTATTCTAGGTCGATTTTTGGCCGACTCTCGTTCTCCAAAAGTCTCACAGCGGTTATTGTTTCTAAAAGTTAATGTTTCCAAATGACCTGTCATGAATCAAGAAGTGGATTTAATTACTGAGTTGTTGGAAGGGTACAGGGAAATAAAATGTCTGTGGGATCCATCCGTACCCCTGTACATGAATCGTAGGTGTATCTATTTGAACAATTCTATCACTTAGTTTTGATTACGGGGGTCTCAGTCGGTCGCCGTTCGTTCTTAGTATTTCGCGAAATTGAAGGCGCAAAAACTTGCAAAGTTGTACCTAAATTTGAAATTTAAAGGATTTTAGTAATTTATTAGTGCACGGCCCTAGGATATTGAAAAACTGAAATATTGCCACCGGAATCATCAAAATCGAACAATAATTGACTGAGAAATATGGGGAAAAATATTGAATAAACGGTTTTTCCCATGTTTTCCCCATATTTCTCAGGCAATTATTGTTCGATTTTGATGATTCCGGCGGCAATATTTCAGTTTTTCAATTCCATAGGGCCGTGCACTAATGAATTTTTTAAATTCCTTTAAAGTTTCAAATTTAGCACAATTTTTCAAGTTTTTGGCCCTTCGATTTGGCCAAATACTGACGAGGAACGAACGTCGACCGACTGAGACCGCCTACGCCTATTTCGTTGTAGGCACAATTGAAAGAGCGTTAGCAACGACTGATTCATTGATTGATGAATTTTCAACATTTTTCTCGAGATGGTAGGATTGTTACTGGTGGTTTTTAAGTTAGATACCTACTGATCATTTCTTCTTAGTTCTCTAGTTTCCAATATACATTCATGAGGGATGTCTGCTTTGTCCATACCTGTATTATGTAATATTATTTATTCCAGGTTGAAGAAAGCAGGCGGGAACCGGTAAATCCCGCCTGCTAACATTTTGTGGACGAAAGAGAGTCCGTGAGAGAGGGAACGGATTGTGGCTTCCCAAGTGACGATGAGAATGAGGGGGTAAGTAGTTACTTCTTGATAAGTAGGTACTATACATATTGTAAATGTAGGAGTAACTCTAGGAGGTAACATGTCACAATGTGCTCCAAAGTGCTATTATGCATTGTACATATTTTGTGTGTAGCTGCCTCATTTCAGGCGTCACTGTAGGTAGTAGACATGTTGGGTACACACTAGCTCTCATCGCACGCTCTGCTCCTGGTTTCATGGAACTTGCAGGTACGGAGATGGAACGAATGAATGAAAATATGTTTCATTATTACGGATAAATTTAACATAAATATAGAAAGTAAACATAAAGAAATGACAATAGGTATACCTGTCTGTCAGAGTTTGCGATGTTGAACTAACTTACATAACTACTTGGAGAAAACATAAAAACAATTAATACCAGATTAACTTCACAACTAACAAAACAAATTTCACAAAATATATAATATATATAAAGTATGTAATATGTAAAGTGTTTCTCTGCTTTGCAACAAATTGGGTACCTGCATATTATGTACCCAATTTGTTGCAAAACAGAAAAACACTTTACATACATCTCAATCATAAATACTCTCTTCATACTAGATGAAAAACTGATCGCCTACCAATTGAACTCCCTCACAAGCTCTGCGCGATGGAACCAGGCCCGCTGGCAGTAACCTACTAGATTCTTCAAATGTTGCCCATTTAAAACACTAATTATGTCCTCTTGAGTTAGCTCTCTTTTTCCGAAGGCCGCAATTCGAAAGTCCCTCAGCACTTTGGTTCTCTCTCTCATAAGGACGGGAGTTCAATGAAAGAAGTGCACCCCTCAATCTGATGAGCCATCTGGCTGCATGAAACGGATACACTTCATCGCATGAGACTAGGCTGGCACACCGAAGGTCCAGGTTAAGCTGGCTGTACATGTGGTTACTCGAGTGCAATGCCCTCTCCCTCTGCACCTCCCTCCAGGAAGCCCCAACCTCCTTGATTATGCGGCTGAGCTGGCTCTGAAGGGTCCCTTTGCTCTGAGAAAAACCGTCATACTCGCATCCATTCTTGTCGGCCAGATCATTCAGGCCCTTCTGCCAAAACAAGCCGCAACCAGCCACCTCTCTGGCAATGATGTGTGGATACCTGTCCTGGGACATACTCCAGACCCTTAAGTGCGGAGATGGTATGGACGGAATGCCAAGTACTGACTGGATTGAAACACCACCTACCTGTTATGTAAAATTGATCACGCACTTGGAATATTTATTTTTGTAAGGGTTTTCGATAATTAGCAGACTGTAAGATGGGTTATGAATATGCTTACCAATCCTAGCACATTCAAGACAGAGTGGATTTTTTATGTAATGATATTGACAAAGAAATACGTACAAGAACTGATGGAAGAATGGCGATGTGGACCAGCTAGCGGACAGACATGCAACAAGAATTCATAAAGGTAAGAAAGAGTAGGTACCTTTTCGAGGCAGGGAAGGCCCTCGAATATTACTTCTGCAGCGTCTGGTTGACCAGAACATCCGAACTTGGAAGTGACAAGAACTTGAAATCCCGAGACAACCGACTTCGAGTAGAAATTTTGGCGGAGCATGCAGTTTGAGACACAACTGCTCGTAAGAAGCTCAGGGAGAATAGACCATAGGAAGGAAGGAGAGAAGGGGGTTCCTGTTGATGCTTGAAAACAGCCTCTTTCAACACGGCAGGTCCATCAGACAGATTAATCCGAGACGGAACACCTGTACTAAGTTGAGAGCAACGCTGTGCATGAGCTCTGCACATTGGTTATCTTCTTAGGAAGAAACAAACCGTTCTGCTATAATTTGTTGCATTTTCTGGTAGGAATTATTCAGCGGGTGCTTGAAAAGGGGAAACTAAATTCAGCCTATTGCTTAGTTTACAGCTACTTAGAGATAATGAAAATTAGTTCAAGATCCTACATATAATAAACCCATTATGCTAATATGTTTCAGGGGACAGCCTATAGTGACACACCGCAGTTATTTGTCCCCCCCCCCCCACACACAAAAAAAATACTCGCAGAAACAACTTCAGCAAGATTTTCAAATCAGCAAAATTCACCGCCTGTTGGCTACTCCGGAAGAGGAGTGGGAGGTCATCTCAAAAGGTTGGGGCCTCCAGCTGAAAGACCTCTCAACTCACCAAACAACCGTTGCAACGATACTCATATCCGATGTACTGCTTTTTGGAAAGTTGGAGAAGTTGGCTCTCGAATCTGTAGTACAGGTAAGATATTAAGATTAATTTAACTATTTTCTGGTGTGTATAAGATTGCCTTAATGAGTAGGGTAATATAAATGGATGGCGTCAACCAGAGATGGGCGAATTCTTATTCATAAATACGATTATGAATACGAATACAATTGTATTCACACTTTGAATACGATTTTCCCCCGTATTCGTATTTTGAATTCGATTTTATGATTTTTTCTATGATTTCCCTAAAAATCGATTTTTTAAAACGATTTTCCCTGAAAATCATACTTTTTTTAAATGATTTTTTCCCGAACTCGGGACATATTTATGACCTAACTTTGTCAAAATAATCAATCGAAATTCGAAACGCTCACCAATTTTTATAGGATTTTTCCCGCAGAATCGAATGAGACCAACCCCTCGCTACGACCTACCGAATAGAAACTACGACGAAATATCTGGTAAAAATCATAATTTTTAAACGACTTCCAGTGCTAATCGTTTAAAAAAATGCAATTTTCTGCGGAAATTTCGTCGTAGTTTCTATACGGTTGGTCGTAGCGACCTGGGGTTGGTCTCATTCGATTCTGCGTGAAAAATCCTATAAGAATTGTTGAGCGTTTCGTATTTCGATTGATTATTTTGACAATGTTAGGTTATAAATATATATGTCCAGAGTTCGGGAGAAAATCATTTTAAAAAAGTATGATTTTCAGGGAAAATCGTTTTAAAAAAATCAATTTTTGGGGAAATCATGGAAAAAATCATAAAATTGTATCCAAAATACGAATACGGGGGAAAATCGTATTCAAAGTGTTAATACGATTGTATTCGTATTCATAATCATAAAGTCGCAGATGTGATATGTATTCATAATCGTATTTATGAATAAGAATTCGACCACTTCTGGCGTCAACAACGACAAGGTTGAATAGTGATATGTACAGTAGTTTGAGGACCAATTTTGAATAGACCCGAGCGGATATTTAATTTTCATGGAGACTATGATCCAATGTTTTTCCCTAGAACGGAAAATTTTGTTTTCTTGTAGGTTTAATATCAAAATATTTTGTTTGTAGATTCACCACTGGTCGTTTTGAGGAGTTGAATAGATTTTTCAAAGCCTTTCCGCGCTTTCCCTTGGAAAAATTCACCTTGAATAGGACTTGATGATGTTGGACTTGATCTCTGGAGGATTCACATCGTTTCGCAGTTCAACATGTTGTTCTCTTGGTCTTGGTGTATTATCTATGTGTTATCTCATAATAAATAAGCTATTGATTCAGATTACGAACACAAGTTTATAAACCTTGTAAAATCTGCATTTGGTTTACAATAATTTATTCAAGAAAATTTAGAATAGAATGATTTGAAAAGAATATTGAATCGGCAAAATGTTTTATTGATTGGAAAAGCATCTAAAACTAGTAATAAACGTCAAAAATACTAGTAATTTTTGAGATTTAATCCATATATACTGGGAAAAACGTCGTATTCATGTCCTGGCTCTGTACATCTACTCTAGAGGAATCAAATGAGTTTTTGCCTAAAGGCTCTGATTCCAGTGTCCCAGACTAGAATTAATGGCGTAAGGTATGAAGGGTCGATTGACCCCTCAACGCACAGTGGGGGAGTTCCGCATGGGGTCAATGGGGGGTGCGCCTGATTTTTTTTTAAAATTTTAAATCGAAAGTATACCTCATCCCTAGAATTTTGTCACCAGCCGTTCTCTTTTTGGATGAGCAGATCTTTTTCTATGATTTTTCAAAGTTTCGAATGTTTACGACGTCACGCACCCCTCTCGCCTGGACGGTAGGTACCCCCAGCCCACTGTGACGTCATAAACATTCGAAACTTGGAAAAATCATAGGAAAAGGTCTTCTCACGCTGGAAGGTCGCGGTTGGTGTCAAAATTTTCGGAATGAGGTCTAGTTTGGATTAAAAATAACAATAAACTGTTTTCCGACCCATGCGCACACCCCATTGACCCCCTGTAGCACTGTGGAGAAGCCGCGGTTTTCAGTTCCGCAGTTAACGTGTTAATTATGATGGCATTACAGGGGATGGAAGCAAAACGCTGCAAATTTTTACACAATGGTTTATTAATTTTCTATAGATCACTCGCCTGCAAAGCCACCAACCATGAAGAAAAACGTCGATCGCATTTCGGTCAGCTAAAATTTGACCGGAGATTAGGCCTCTTTTGCAATTCACACTCGTGTTTCTGATTTATCTTACGTCCAACCCTTAAATTCTCATAGGGAGCGAACGATTTGTCCTACAGGGCTCCGCGTGGTCTCAAAAGATTCTATACTATCTTAAATTGATGGAAAACCAATACCTTTATATCCTTGAGTTTTCAAAATTCATTTTTCAACCCTTAGAAGTGACCTACATCAACCAAAATCATCGGGGCACAACTAGACCCCAAATGGAGCCCATGTACCAAATTTAATCAAAATCGGTTAATGCTAAGTGGGGAAAGTGCCGCGTACGGACGGCCAAATTTTTATTCGATTTTTGGATTCTACTTACTTTGAAACGTGAACCAACAAATTTTGAGGGGTGTTAAAAAAACAAAATTTTCTTGGTCAATTCCAAAGGTTCATTATTGAAAATAATAAACTAAAACGGATTTTTTGCAGCACAATATCGTTTTATCCGTGTGACGTCACACAGATGGATGTAGGAAGAAGAAGATGAAGAAGAAGAAGAAGACGACTAATCTCGCTGAAAGGCGGCCATGTCGACTCCCTTGTAAACAAAGAAGGTTTTTCATCATGCCAATCTGTGCGGTTATTAGTTGCTCTTCTCGTCCCGGAATCGGTATTTAAATTTTTGGTTTGCCAAAAGTGATTAGAAACAGTGTGGAAAGACAAGAGAACATTCCGAAAAAAGAAGGATATCAGCCTTTTGGCGTCGCTGCTTCCCAGCATTCCTAACAACCATGATTTTCGATGAACTGACACTTTTATAACCAGCTTCAAATTATCTAGTTCCACTTGTGTTGTCGTTCGACTCCCGTATCGTGTGTGTTGAGGTTGTGCTTTCATTTGTACAACAGTTTTATTTTTTCATCAGTACATCAGTTTGTTTCCCCGGGAAATATCACGTTTTTCACCTCTCAAAACCAGTGTCTAGTTCCACTTGTGTTTTGTGCTGTCGTTCGTCTCTCGAATCCCGAGTTGTGGTTCTCAATTTCAGCTTTCATTTGTACAAGTTTTCTTTTTCATCAGTTAGGTATTTGTTTGTTTCCCCGGGAAATATCATGTTGTTCACCTCTCGAAACCAATGCTCTTCACGAAAATTCTTTAATCTTCACATCAAGTTCATGGTGTAGGTACTACCTATTGTTAATTCTGTGCGAATTGTATATTGTTTCAATGTACAATGAAATTTCTGAATAAATTCCGTGTTTTTCATTGAATGTTGTACATTATTCCATTATATCAACACACCTAACTACAGATCTACAATAAACAGACGATGGGAGTCAGCTCACGTAAGTAGGTACCATTTAGGGTTTCAAGGAAAGAAGTTACAATAGTTATGAAGTTTACCTTTGAAAAATACCTTCTTTTCTAATAATGGTAGGGATGTGGTTCATTATGGATATCTGCATTTAGTTGTTGCGTCTATAAGTTCGTGTATCAATCGTAGTACGATTGATCTGTACTACTTCCCTGTTTGTGAAAGTCTGTATGTGCGTGGTAGGTAGAAACAAAACACTTGGTCTAAATTATCTAAAGATATGTTGTTGGACAACTAATGAACCAGTAGATAGGTAGCTACTGAATAATCGGTAGTTATTACTTAGGTGAGACCCAAAAAAATACATTGAGAACTCAGGAAAATCTAGGTTTGTGGTGTTCACTAGGTACTTTCTAAAGGCGAATACGATCAACCATCAGTAGGTAGGAACGTTTTATATTGCAATCTAAGGTCAGATTGGGATGTAAATAGGCACTTGTCTCTGGTACTCTATGTGAGTAGGTATCTGTTATCTATCAACACACCTAACTACAGATCTACAATAAACAGAATATCAGTTCACATAAGTAGGTACAATTTGAGGTTTCAAGAAAAGAAGTTCGTAGGTGCAACATTCATGACATTTACCTTTGAAAAATACCGTCTTTAGCAGTTAGTTGTCTGTAAGTTCGTATATCACTATATCTATCGTAGTAGGTTTGATCTGTACTTCCTTGTTTGTGAAAGTCTGTACGTCCGTGACAGGTAGAAACAAAACACCTCCTCTAAACTATCCAGAGATATGTTATTGGACAAACGATGAACAAGGAAACAGAGAGCCACTGCAAAATCGGTAGTTGTTATGTTTGAGACCCAAAAAAATGCAGTAAGAACGCTGGAAAATCTGGGTTTCTGGTGTTCACTAGGTACTTTCTAAAGGTGAATACGATCAAAATCATCAAAAGGTAGGAAGGTTTCATATCACAATGTAGGGTCAGAAAAGGATGTAAATAGGCACTTGTCTCCAGTTCTCCATGTAAATAGGTATCCAAGTAGTAATACGTTTGTTCAATGTGGCGAATAAATATTCCAATTTTCATTCTGAAGAACTTATTTCGAGAGTTTTTAATTGACACTAATGTTTGTGTCAGCCTGGTTTGCTTGTTAGCATGACAGTTGACACCTGTCATCTCCCTGTTCTTTGTGTCAAGACCCCTCAGTGTCTGTATCAGCTGTTTGCAATCTGATCGCTACTTACGATTACATAATTGCTTTAAAAGAATAGAAAGAAGAAAATAATGAATATACCTACCACTATCATTCCGTTTGCATACCAAGAAATAGGACCTATTTGGTATGTAAACATAATGACTTTGTTGACAGCGAGTCAAAATGGCGCCCTTTCACGACCAGCTGATCGGGTAAGCTGAGAAGGTTAGGTTTGATAACCTAAGGTAGGTTAAATTGAGTCTCACGGATATCACCCATTGGAATTCAAAATTTCATTTTCAAATAAAGCATGACGTTATGTATCAAAAGAAGCTTCTAATAACTTCCTTTAACGTGTGCTTCTATTGGAAAAAACACAGTTTATTAATTTGTGAACTTACTCAAAATTGTTATGTCAGCGTGTTGTCGAGTGAAGGCGATTGCCTTCTCGATGGCTTGTTGATTTATATTGGTCCCTACTCAACGAGGATAGAGATGCACTGTCTGCCTGGCGCAGTTCCACTCTACCTGTTGTAAGAGTGCATAGGAATTCGCTCAGCCGCTTTCCATAGCAGCAGGCTGGAGGGAGGCGGTACATTTACCTAGTGGCTAGTTGGGGAAGACAACTCCTAGACAAGATGGGATTAGAGATCGGCGCCCTGAGGGGAACCGAGGTCTCCAAGGAAATTGGGCTTCCAAATGAGACGAAGGAGAGAGAATTGTTGTGGTTGAATGCATGAGGAAGAAGCCCTGAGATGTCCTTTTATATTACTGTTGACAAGGTAAAGGGCGAGTGGAGGAGGGTGACGTCAGTATGACGTGTTCTACCCCTGTACCTCACTCTACCTACCTGCACGATGAGTCACTCAGGGGTTCCCCTTATGCCCTTTATTGTAGAACTAAAATATATGAGTAAATGGAACACTACATCCAGCTTTGGAGGCTCAGGCTCCCTGAGGAAGAAAAGACTTGCTAGCTTGGAGAAGTGGGGCTCTCATACGCGCAAAATAGGGCACGCACGCCAAACTGACTGCAGCGAGGGTAAATGAGGTGCAGAACAACAGTACGAGGAAGGCATGGATTTTCGTTTTATTATTATCATCGGAGGCGTACTTACTCAAAATTACCTACCTATTTAAGATCTAATAATGTTGATCCAGTAGAACTAACGGCGCGGAGACAATAATATAACAGTAAAATAAATAATGTTAAGAATAATTTTTGTGACTCAGTTTGCCGAGTTCGGGTGGGTAACATAATAAATTAACAAGATGAGTGTGCGAGGAAGACAGAGCTGTTGACACTTCTTGAATCGGAACTGATCTCAAACATGAGTTTTGTAACGTGCATTTTCCTCAGGTTAATCTGGTTAGAACATACAGATATTGTAATACGTAAATAAGGACATAGGAAAATGTTGTGACTCCATATCCCATGAAATCTCCTTTCCCAGATTTCAAATCTAGGTCCAAGCGCTAGACACGGTTAAGGAACTGCAATGGAGTCACAACATTTTCCTGTATCCTCCTCCATACCAGTACCTACACGCTACAGATAGGTATCAATTAATCGGAACAATCGATTATTTGGGTAAAATAATTAATGGTTATTAAATAACCATTAATTATAATAAATTAATTATAATTAACCTAGCCACATAATATGTCATTACACTTACATCGATTAAATTTTAATCGTGGCTAGGTTTTCCAGTTCTCTGCAGCCACAAAACCGCAGCGAAAAACTGCGTTTGGAGCAACACGACATACTGCGCAGAAAACCGCAACGGGGTTGTAGTTGGTAGGTGGGGGAATTGCGAGACGCATCTCTCCATCCAATTTCGATGACATTTTCAGGGATCATAGGAATTGTTGATGGTCCCCTATGAAAATCATCACCCCTGAACTGATAGTAGCTGCTGCGCATGCACAAACCTTAATTCCTTGCCACAGCCATAAAATCCTCTTTCCATCAGATTTCGATGACATTTTCGAGGATTATGCGAATTGGCGTGTAGATGGTCCCCTATGAAAATCATGGCCTCCAAACTGAAGGTATTTTGTGCTCATGCGAAAACATAAATTCCTCGTAACAGCCATAACTTCTACATTTTCCAACAATATTCAGAGATTAAGCAGATAAATTTTTTTAGGTACTTAAAGTGTGATGGCAGATGTTTTTTTAATTAATCGATTTTTAAGGCCCCAATTAATTGGTCAAAGGACTAATCAGATAAGAAAATTGTCAATTTCATTAATTGATTATTTATGGGCCGATACCATAGAAGTGGAAGGTAGAGAGGAAACGCCTTTGCCAGACTCTGGTCGGCTGGTGAAAGGGAGAGTTTCCACTAAAGGTAAGGGCACTCGAGAGGCGGGTCGGGCTGCATCACATCGGAAACATCGCTCTCCAGGTGGATTTTCCCATTAGAGATGGGTGAAACGGTTACATTTGCGTATTAGGTTCCACCGTTACTGCTCTGGGTTGGTAATAGGTTCCAATAACCTGTTATTTATTTATAGGTTATCGGATAACCATTATCCCAGGGACCTTCTCAAAACAAGCTCATTCCAACATACCATTCCAAGGTATCGTTTCTTTTCGTTTCCGACCTACGTTCGTTTGTTTATCATGTTTTATTGTTATTCCAGTCCAAAGTATCATTCCGTTGATCTCTAGTTTTCGTTTCTTACCCAAGTTGAGTTTTCTATCAAGTTATTCCCAACATATTTACTCCCAACATATTTACGTGTTAGTGTATTCTCCCTCTTTTTCGATAATAAAACCCAAGCTATTGTTCTGGCTCCACACATTTTGGAGCCTTCCCTGGAACGTTATTTAATAACAGGGTTATTTTGGTAATAGGTTCCAAGCGGAACTAACGAAACCCGGTAATAGATTATTTTAACTGTTACGTTAAATACTGCCCATTGTATTTTTTATTATTATTGTATTAAGTACCAAAGAGCAAGGTTGGTAAGTTCTTGGAGCCAGATGAAAAGTTTTGCCACTTTCACATTGTTTGGTATCAAGGTGCATTTCTTACTTGATGGCGTAAGATAGTCTTGTTGTTATCTTCCCTTCCTCCTACAGTGCCGGAGGTCCCTCTCGTCATCCCCCCCTCCCTGTCACTCTTCGTAAGACTCTCGAGCGCGGCCCACCTATTTATCTTCACAATTTGAATGTTCAAAATCGGCCAACGAATGCAGATGTTTTCCCTCCAGCTGGAGCCTCTCGGACCCCTCTTGTTAACCAGGTTAGTCAACAAGTCTGTTACATTTCGCCATCTCACTGTTTTGCACCATTGCTAAATACCTAATTGTTTACTAGGTTTGCCTTTTAATATCATAAACACATAGATATCGAGGGGCCATTACCTCCAGTCAGAGGGAAACGATTCTGTGTTACTTTCATTGATCGTTTCACACTATGGCCAGAGGCTTTTCCAGTGGCAGACACACGAGCAGAAGCTATTGCTCGGTTAGTCTGAGAGTGTTGGATACCTCAGTATGGGGTTCCTTTAACCGTAACAACGGATCAAGGCCCTCAGTTTGAGAGTCAGTTCATGTCTGAACTATGGAATCAGATGGGAACGCAGCGCATTAGAACAACTGCATACCATCCCCAAGCAGATGGGATGGTAGAGCGCTGGCACTGAACCCTGAAGGAAAGGGTGCGGTGCTTGAATGATAGAAAGTACCCACTGCCCACCTGGACAGCTTGTCGAAGATTTTACTAGGTTTGAAAAGTACAGTACATGAAGATTTTGGAGCATCTTCGGCTGAGATGGTTTATGGAACACCAATCAGACTACCAGGTGATTTTTTTGGTGAAGCAGAGAATGGAGAGCCTTTGTCCTACATAAAGCTGTTGAAGACCTTGGTGGGGCGTCAAGTGATGCCACGTACGAGGATGCAAACCCCATGCATTTATGTTCTAAAGGACCTCATGACCGCGAGTCACGTCTTTCTACGGATTGACCGACTGCAAAGGCCTTACGAAGGTCCTTTCAAAGTGATCAAGTCAGGGGAGAAGACATTTGATATAGAGAGAGCAAACAGGATACAGAATGTCTCAATAGACTGATTGAAACCCGCTTACCTTTCTGCTTTTTAGGGGGAAGGAGAATCCTGTAGTGGTTTCCACTACAAGAAAAGGTTGCCACGTAGTTATTAGATTACGTAGTGATGTAATTGTTTACTTTTGTAATAAAATATTCATTTTTTCGTGTGACTCGATTGGAGACTTGTCAATTTACTAGCAAAATTTGCTTTAGTAAGTACTGAGTTGAGAACGGGCACGAAACCCATCTCTATTTTCCATAGATGCTCTGCGGCCCGCCCTGCCCTGCCTGTCGTGTGCGCATGAAACAACAAGCAGGCGGATTTCTCTTCATCACTACATTTACCTTGTAGCTGTATTTTTGTATAAGGTTTTTATTACTTGATTATTTTTGATCGATAGGAATAAATATCTCATGGTGTCGAAGAGAAATGATCTTATAAGACATCAAAGAATGACTAAAATAATGCTTAGTTACCATAGATGTACCCAACTTCAGCCATTTCAAATATTGGCAGTTCTAATGAAGCTGCGCTCTTCAGGGGTCATCAAAAACTTCCAGTTTTTTCTCAATTTCAACAGGTGTCGTTGGGGCCTAATATTGATATCTCCCGCGCTTGTTACTGTTATCACTTTCCCATGAAAAAAATCAAAATGTAAACAAGCAGTTTAGACATTTTTTAGCTTGTGTGCTTTATAACTATTGTAGTTGTTGATGTGATGTGATCTTAGAACTTGCTCTTACCGTCTCATGTTCTTGAAGGTGAGTGATGTCATTTTTTTACTTCGCGTTTTGAGGGAGTTCTGGGGAGTTTTTTCCGATAACTGAGTCAGTGTACCTAACTTCGGCCATGGGGGGGGGGGGGGGGGGGGGGGAACGCCCTGAAGGAGGTTTGAGCTGGGAAATTGTCAATTCGGAAGGCATCCGAAAAACATGCAGTACCTAGATCGACTTTGCAGGATGAGAAAAGTAAGATTCATCCTCTCATGTTGGGTCACTCCAATGCATTTCCGATCTCAACGGAATTGTTGATAGTTGATGGGTTACTCAAATGCTCTTCCTGGGGTTTCCCTTTGACGACTGGCGACCTAAGAACAATTGTTCAAATGTATTTGGACCGCGCCGGGATGAAACACAGAGTTCAAATAATTTTGGCTGTTTTATGACTAGTGTGACGATTTCGTATTTTCAACATTATCAGCACTTTAATAACATTTTTGAAATTTCGACCTAAAAATTACCTTGATTTGAAGTTTTATCATTCAAATAATCTGTTTATGTTTGAAAAGCTTAGTGATATTTTTTACTGCATTTTTTCCTCTGTTTGGATGTTTTTCATGATATTCCTAAGGTGTTATTGTATTACAAGTGTTCAAAAAAAGTTATTGTATGGTTTTTATAATTTTTAAATTCAAAAAAGCTTTTTAAAAAAATTATTCGGCGGCCGAAGTTACAATATAATTACTACTTCTTCTTTTTTAATGCATTTTTCATAGGTGGCCGAAGTTTGAGCACAACTGCACCTAACTTCGGCCACACTTCAAGTTTTTAAAAAAGGCCAAAGTTGTGATGATAAAAAAAATATATAGTGACATCCTATAAAACAGATCTGCTGCCATCTAAATTATTTTTCTCAGATTTTTACTCATATATTTGACTTTCAATAAACTCAAAAACCTCTAAAAGTGGCCGAAGTTGGGTACATCTACGGTACGTGAATAAAAATCGGTTGAGGGATGAAATGTTCTTGAAATTTCACGTAGAATCCGAATCTGCAGTAAAAAATGGGGGTCTCATAAAAAAAAACGAAGTTGGTGTGCGTTGCGCACAATCCTTGGAAAAAAATATGAAGATTCCAAATAAAAAAAAAAAATTTGTAACTTTTTTTTCTTCAATTTTTCCTAGCATGTCGGAACTTATTTTTGGAACAACCCTCGTATCTACTTTGGATCTTTCAAAAGGTAACATACAGGTATTCTAGTTTGACCATTATTGTCTTTTATTACAACAATATTCATAAGACCCTGTCCTCCATATTCTGTACATCAAATATGTAGTTTCTGAATCAATCACATAACGCAACACACTCACAAACACACACTACATTGTATTGAAAGCAATGATCGAACTAAAGGTCTAAAAAACATTTAAATAGATAAAATAGGAAAACAAATAAATACTTATACAAAAAAAGAGGGCTCACAAGATCATTCAGTCGATTAGTTTCGACGGCAGGAGTTACTACTAGCAAGTTGGTAGGGTCTTCCTATTATACATCCATTCGTCAGACTATGATAGTTTGGATAGGTTTGCGAAAATACACATAGTTTCCATAAATAATTAATGTACCTACTTAATGTTACCTAAACGTGCGAGGTAAAATATTGAACACCTAACGATGCGATCATTTTAATTAACTATCTCGAGCAAAAATGACTGAAAATGAACTAACCAACTAATTCTTCTACATCGCGATAGCAAAATACTTGTTGTCTAATAGGTACCTAGCAATAATAAACAAAGTTTACATGTTTTCAATCAGGAGGATGAGGTTGCTAAAAAATCTCCAGTAACACCGAATAGGTGATCAATAGTAAAATAGTGTGTACGAATAGCAACTTCAACGTACATGAAATCAACAAAATCGAGGTCACAGTACTGAAGAAGCTGAAGCAGACTTTTATGGGCAGAAATGAAGGAGAACAGCATGTTGTATACGTCGCTTTGAACGTTGATGTATTCGCTCACATAGTAGAATGGTTCAAGACTGGTTAAGGCCGGTTCACACTTGTCATACACGCTTCAGATCCGACTCCGATCAGAGAATCGGAGGGGAGTCGGAAGAGGGAATGTCTTTGGACTCTAGACGGCGTAGTTCACACCTCTCCCACCCGTGTCCGATCCCACTCCGACTGTTCTCCGATTTTTGTTCCGATCCGACTCAGAGTTCGTCAACCATTCCCTGTCCGATTTGCGGGAAGAGCATCGGAAGGAAGGTAGGTATTTTTTTAGTTCTTTTTTGTCCGCCGTCGTTGTGTTTCTCGTGTGTTTGTTTTGTAAATGGTCTTTATAATCTTTTATTATATTTTTTTTAGTACTCCTACAATGTCTTCCGTCAACCCGGAAGAACTTATTGAAGTAGTGAGGCAGTCTCCATTCATGCAGCATGGTTATGGTTATTTATGCCTTATTTTATGCCTCTCGAATGTTGTTCCTTTGAAAATCAATACCACTAGTACCTTTGAAAATCAATTTCATAACCATTTAATATTTGTCACGATTTTTCAATGAAACGCTCTTAAAACAAGACAAATAAATATTTTTCCCCAGACTATTCCTTCCTTAGTTATCTAAAACGACAAAAAAAAAAATTCAGACGTTCCCTTTTTTTCGCATTTGAGCACTTCCTTGCACACGTAGAGCGCTGTCCAACGAACTTCGCTTTTCGTTTGCAATTCTTAACTTGTTGGCGTTTGAATTAATATGAATTAATTAACACTTTCCGTGCGGACCTAAAAAACTGGTTTTCGCCTGTGGCGGGAGACCTTTTTGTCAGGAATTCGGTAGTGCAAACCCGCAAATCTTGAAGATAACAGAATCCCCAGAAGTTAAAACGGCGCACTCTGGTGGCGACAGGAGGACCTACTAAGCACGAAAAAAATCCGAAAGAGGTTCTTAAGTCATCCACTAGGTAGCAGAACGATGATCAGCTCGGAGATATGCTTAGAGCTGTGATGGTATAAACCATCATACGCCACTCGCGAAACTCGGCATGATGGTTATTACCATCATCCGCACGGAAAGTGTTAATATTAAATCTTAGGAGAGTTATCGTCTGCAATGACACACACTTAAATATGTATTTATGTACATATACTATACATTTGACAACTGCCGGGAGGCGACTGACAAGTGGTGAGGGGAACAAATCGGATCAGACGCGTGTCGGACAGGTGTGCCCACCCCTTTCCGATCCGACGCCCCCTCCGACGTCTATCCGATTCTCTGATCGGAGTCGGATCTGAAGCTTGTATGACAAGTGTGACCCGGCCTTTAAGAAGTGAAAACAGTTCAGGCATAAAAACCTCCACAATGAGCATGAAATGTCTTACCAGCTGCAACCAGCATTGATCTTGAGGATTTCTAGGAACAAGAGATTTGGGCAGAAAATTAGGTTTGAAATATGGCGCCTTGAATTAAACTGAGTTCTAAAGACATTCTAGAGAAGTATAAAAGTGTTGATTAAGTGTAAAAGTGTATTAACACGTTGAACGCGGGAAAAAAACGCGTTGGTCCCCTGCACTGGGCTGGGAGCCCTGGAAGCATTCTGATTGGTGGAGCTCTGGGACGTAGTTCCAGATGAGTGCAACAGAATGCGTTCATGATCGCTTGTTCCCAACCTCATCACAACAAGTCACCTTGATTAACACCTTCAGACTGGGGCTCGAAACCCAGATTGTCCCCAGGACCTAGGAAAATTTTGGAACTTCACAGCAAAACAGCTGCACTGATGAGAAGCCGGCATTTTGCGTGATAACATGCACTGATATCCGAAACCGAAAGGTTGGGACGGTAGGGTGGGTTCATTCCGAAGCGATTGAGACCAAAATGAGCCCTGTTGGGAGAAAAATGAACTATCCAGAGCGTTTCGAAAAATGTTCATGGATCCACCGTGGAAGCAGCTGTACTAGGCGAAAGTTTGTGTGGATCCAGGGTGGAAGCAGCCGGTCTGAACGTGTTAACACATATTTTTCTCCTTGGTGCGTTACTGGTCGCATCTAAGTAATTAATTTGATAACATTTAGTTATATTCGCGATATGCATGAAAAAATTGCGCAATTTTCAATAATACACTGGGTTTGTGGGATATATCTTTCACCTCGATTGGTTTTTCTATGTAATTCTTGCAAATCTAAATGATGAGTAAATGAAAAGTTATCAATTTCTGGGCATTAGAAAGGATGTGAAAAGAAGCGACATGAAGAGAGTGTGGCCTCCCCCCACCACTTCAGTTTCCGTAGTAGTTCTTTAGCTGAAAGTAGATTGCGCAACTGAGGCAGCCTCAAAAATGCACTTCATTTTAATATTAGCTTTCTCCTCTGTTAACTTGTCTCCAGTACTCTGTGGTCCCCTGTGGCGAAGAAATTTTTTTTCGCCAAAACGCTATAGCAGCAACATATATTAAAAAGTATATTCTACCAAGAATTTTGACATAAAAAAAAAGTTGAGAATTCTGAGAATTTATTCTCAGCGTCAACGTGACGCAGCCAGCAGCAGTGTAAAGTTGCTCCAGTTTGAATGGGAAATCAACCCCTATGTGAGTGGGTTGGCGGCCTTTGCGAGGGAGATTATTATTTTGTTTTCACTGATAACTTAATCAAGAGTTGCGCTTAGTACAGAGTCTGGTGGTGCTCAACACTGCTTTCCTCAGCCATAAGTATCATCATAGGAGTAGGCTGAATCGGTCCTAACCTAGTCCACCTTCTATCCTGCTGAACAGTTAATAGAGAGTTCCTAGTAGGGTCGTTACGGCACCGCCGGAACTGGATTGTCCGCCATGTTTTCAATATGGTGTGCCGGATTGCCTCCGAGTGATGTATTCTGCCGTAATGTTACGGCGCCGGATCGGATACGGCGCCAGATTGAGAGTGTGTGAGTAACAATATGGCACTGGATTGAGAGTGTGTGTGTAATACGTCACGCCATATCTAAGCTGAACCAAACCCACTAGAAACTCTCTAATACCTGAGGGAAGAATGGTAGTACAACACCCTTCTAAAGTGATCAGATTGAACTTAGACACCGACCCAACCACACTCAGTTTGACAATGGATATTATTAAGTATCTCTTATGACTCTGCCTTCTCCTGAAGGCAACGTCGTTTGACACGACAAAAATCCCCCTAAACCACTACATCGACTAGCACACATCCATCACAGTGTCACACCCAGTACAGGCTACACCAAGCTCAGCTATTGTTGGAAGTCCATCGGGCGGAAGAATCTCACAAGCTTTAACAACAGACGGCTTGTCAATTGAATAATAATTTCGGTCCTAAAGGTAGCCAATATACATTCATTACAGGGCATGGAGGAGGCATTGCTGCAGTGAGTACTGTAACGAGCCGCCACCCAAAGTGACGGCTCTCACAGCACCCACGCATACCCTGGAGCTCTCCACTGATGAATCCACTACCTCCACGGATAAGCCGAAAAAGGGCCTTCCATACGGAACCCGAGACATGGAGGAAGAGGGAGACAAGGGCCGGGGTAGGTGGCAGCACTGGCCAGAAGTGCTTACAGTACCAAGTGAGGATGGAAGATTAATTGAAGACTTTTTTAAAACTCGTTGAGTCCTCAACATCAGATCCACCAGTTACGCTTCATCACTGCAATAAGGGGGCTTATTGGCCTGAGGCCTTGGCTGATAAGGAACCATACAGACTTATTATTTGATTTCCAGGCTTGAAGTACAAGGATCCACACATTCCATTAGCGAGAGTGCACCCATTAGAAGCGTGGTGCACATCTGAATGACATGGACAATGTAGGAGGTTGGTGTCACCATAATTAAGATAGAGACGACATTCATTGAAAATTGGGAAACCAACGAAAGAGTATCTTGGTTGCTTTGGGAGGGCAGGAGAAGAATGCCACAGTGCTTCTTTCTTTCACCATTGAATCCATTCAAAAGATCAACTGCTTACATTTTTGAACGATTTGTATCGTAACCCATCATTGCAAGAGCCGCAGTTAGCCTGCACAAGGAATCGTACACCCCTTTCAAATCCTTCAGTAATATGGGAGAGTGAGTCCTGTGGTCGTGAACAGCCAGGCTCTGCTTTTGCGACCATGCTCTTGAAAATAAGGGCATTTCCAGCTATTCACATGATCTCAATTTCCCGTAAAGTGATGATCTGACATTGGCCACAACCTGCAACTGGATTAGCTTCATGGTGATGAATTGTGATTTAGGTCGGGACGCTCCAAACTTTCTTCGGGAGCAGAAATCACGTCTAATTGAATACATATATGAGGACTTGGAGCATCTTCATGCCCTCAACTCGTCAACAACTGATCAAGTTCAGAGCTTTACACTCGGGCCATGGATTCTGATGCTATGCTATACAACAGCAGTGCTGTCTCATTGAAGACTGGCTGGTCCCTCACCTTAGCCAACAACGAATTTAGAGTGAACCTCTCAGGGGAATCTTTTACACCCAACTTGAATTCCTTCTAAATTCTCGAATTGCTGAGTTGCAGGTGGTGGACTAATTGTTAGGAGCAGCGGCTCTTGCTCAATTGAATGGCTGTAGCCTTCGAGACTATGTCTAGCTGGCTGTCCACAAGGTCTCATTTTTCCATAGACTAAGAGCTAAAGAACTCGTTTTTTAAGAACAAATGCAAATCTCGATCTCAAACCTCGGATCATCCACGAAACTGAACTCAAATTTTGGCTCTACTTAATCCTATGTCGCAACATGAATCGCCAATCAGGAAGACAAAAGTATGAACATGACTTGCTTAACAGGCTTGAATACTACATAGAGCTACAAAGACGCTTATAATAACATAACATAGTAATAAATAATTACTATTTGAAGAACTTTCGAGGCAACAAAGACTCATTCAGCTCTGAAATCAATTTAAAAATAGTTCAACTTAGACTGAACAAATCACCTGGGTGATACCCAGATCCTTAGTGCACGAAAATAAATAAATTATAACAATTGCTATATAATAAATAAATAATATTAATTGCTGAAAAGAAGACGCAGTTGCCTCAGAAGTGCTTAAAATAGTATTGAGGGGCTTTTAAACGAAGGACATCAGCACAAATTAGTACCACTTAGGGAGTTGAAACTACAGAATAGAACAACATAATATTCAGTGCCTTGGGATACACATTTCAGTGGTTGAAGGCGCTTGTACTAGACGTATATTGAAGACAGTATACGACTAGACTCAGCATTCATAGTGGTCGTCTGTGCTACTCTCCTTCCTTCAAACTCATAGAAATATGCATCGAACGATTAGATTAACATCTGGTCTATCATCACTGGTTCACTATACATTACATCAATGCGTAATAATTTATATAATTCGTGGAATACGGAATCTGTAGTTTCTCCTTATGCCCATAGCTAAATAAATCACAGATGCGATGGCACAAAGAGAGAGAGTCCACCTCAGAAGAACTTCAACCCATTTCACTGTGAATGTGAGATGGTAAACTGTGTTTACGAAGTCTTCAGGAAGATCGCCAGAGTCCTAGAAGAAATAAATACAGAACAAATAAATACACGTTTTTGTCCTAGAATGAATAAATACATTTCGTCGTGAAATGAATTAAGAAATGGCGAATCTGAAAATATAACAATTTCCTGTTCTCCCTTATAAACGTTCCAAGTGTTAATAAGTGGGTAATTAGTTGACCTCATTAGACGATTGGTTGGTCCCAGAGATTTTTTTGGCGTAAAAAAAAAAATCTTGAAATCGTTCTCTCTTATTTAAATTAATGGAAAAACAATAGGTACCTATATAGCATTTTCACGTCAAATTGGAGGTTTTCCATTTCAAATTGGAGGTTTTACATTTCATCAATTTGGAGGTTTTACATTTCAAATTGGAGGTTTTACATTTCATCAATTTTTTACATCAAATTGGAGTTTTTCCATTTCAAATCGGAGGTTGATGGATGTTTGGTCGTGGAAGATAGGCCACGCCCAAAAAGTGGATAGTTAGTTCTACGGCCGGCCGCTAGGAGGCCACGCCCCTTCGGGATGAGATCTAGTGCAACTTCATCTACCCTTTTCATGATGGAAGTCTAGTACAATTTTTTTTATCCCTAGCTCAACTGTTTAGGAAGGTGCAACCCCTAACGACTGAAGAACTGAAGCAAGCTGAACTGTCACTAGTTCGTCGCGCTCAGTCCAGGCATTTCGAGGATGTATTTAGTTCTATCGATCACAAGGGCCCTAGTTGCAAGTTGATGAAACAGCTCGCCATATTCAAGTCTGACGATGGAATTCTCCGCGTAGGAGGTAGACTAGCTCATAGTGATAGTTCCTTTGAAACTCAGCACCCCGCCTTAATTCCTTCGAAGGACACATTTACTGAATTGGTCATTAAGCATGCTCATGAGAGTTGTTTACATGTAGGACCGCGAGCCACATTAGCTCATCTAAGAACCAAATATTGGATCGTTAATGGGCGAAATGTGATTAACAAATGCTTGGCGGGTTGTGTGAGATGTTTTTCCGTCAAACCTAGATCTTTTCAACCAGAGATGGGTCAGTTACCCGCTGGTAGGGTGGAGAGAACTTTTCCGTTCAATCAGACCGGGATAGATTTTGCAGGTCCGTTTTCAGTTTCGGTGGCAGGCCTTAGGGGCGCACGAAAAATTGAAATGTATTTAGCCGTCTTCATTTGCCTGTCCACAAAGGCGATACACTTGGAAGCAGTTATGGACCTTAGTACTGATTCCTTTTTGCAATGCCTAGAACGATTTATAGCTCGACGTGGTGTTCCCGCTATAATATGGTCGGACAACGGGACCAATTCCGTTGGAGCTAATAACCTGTTGAGGAAGGTTAGATCGGCCTTGACACAAGGCGCTGCCCAGCAGATCACAGAACGACTCGCCAATCGTGGCGTACAATGGAAGTTCATACCTCCCCGTGCCCCTCACTTTGGTGGACTGTGGGAGGCTGCCGTAAAGTCGGCTAAGAGGCTAATTCGAGTGACACTCCGGGACCAGACCACCACTTTCCAGACCTTTAGTACAATCATAGCCCGAGTTGAATCTATCCTGAACAGTAGACCACTAGTGTTCCAATCAGGTTCACCTGACGATATTCTCATTCTTACGCCGGGTCACTTTCTTGTCCAGCGACCCATGACAGCTCTGCCGGAATCCACAATTGATCATACTGCTAGCACTAGGTTGGTTCCTAAATGGAATTTTGTGAATCAGATAATCTCACAGTTCTGGAAGAGGTGGAGTACCGAGTACTTATTAGATCTACAAATCAGAACCAAATGGGATACCCCAGACAGGCCTCCAAAAATCGGTGATGTAGTTCTCATCATGGAGGACAATCGACCTCCATTGTCATGGCCCATGGGTATCATTACTGATCTATGTCCTGGCACCGATAGAGTCTCCAGAGTCGCTCTAGTGCGGACTAGCTCTGGGGAGCTTAAGCGGCCCGTAGTCAAGCTGTGCCCCCTACCTAGAGATGAGGATTAGGTCATATGACGGTGGTCATATGGGGGGGGAGTATGTTTGGTCGTGGAAGATAGGCCACGCCCAAAAAGTGGATAGTTAGTTCTACAGCCAGCCGCTAGGAGGCCACGCCCCTTCGGGATGAGATCTAGTGCAACTTCATCTACCTTTTTCATGATGGAAGTCTAGTACAATTTTTTTGGTACAATTTTTTTGGTTTTTTTTATTCAAAAAAAAAAAAAAATTGTACTAGACTTCCATCATGAAAAAGGTAGATGAAGTTGCACTAGATCTCATCCCGAAGGGGCGTGGCCTCCTAGCGGCCGGCCGTAGAACTAACTATCCACTTTTTGGGCGTGGCCTATCTTCCATGACCAAACAACGGAAATACATGATTTAATTCTGGGAAAGCAATAACAACAAATTAGCGAGTGAAACGTAACATTCAACAAGTAAGAATGAACATAATGAACGGAAAAGAATGAACAAATTTTTCAACGTAAGTCTCTCCCTGCAGCAGCGGCTGTCAGGTCTATCATCATTCTCATAACATAATTTGTGCAGTCCGATGTGGTGACAGTTGCAACGCTTCGGGTTATCGTGTCACACAGGTCGTGGTTTGTTTGGGGCTCACTGAGGATTTGTCTTGCTGACAACTTGATTTTTGAAAAGCAGTGCTCCACTGGATTCAAGTTGGGTGAGTAGGGGGGCAGATATTTCACGTTAAACCCCAATTCGATCATCTTACTGGTAACTTGTCCAGCTCGGTGAATCGCTGCGTTATCCATTATCAGGTACGTGATAGTTGGGTTCGCCACTTTTTCGTGCAGCTCTGCGATAAATTCCTTAAACGTCTCTCCATTGCAGTTGCCTCGTAATATTATCTTATAATGAACAACACCTCGAGTGTTTACGGCTAGGACGAGGGAAACATTTCTTCCTCTTACCGTGGGTACTGTGGAAACAGCACGTGTATTCCTCCTGGATCTCGCATGACTTCTTCGAAGGTGCAAATTAAAACCAGATTCGTCAATGAATACCATATTTTCACGGTTTTCTGGCGCCCATGTTCTGAATTCCGCTGCGTAAATTTTTCTTCTCTCTTTCGTTTCTACAGAATTTATCCGATCCAGCTCTTTGTTAGCTAATTTCAAGGTTAATTTCAAAATACACAAACCTTTGTCAACGGTACTCACGGCCAAGTCAATGTTTTTCTCGAAAAGAACACGTTTTATCTCCTTCAGAGTCCTGCGAGGATTTTCTTTCACTGCAGCCTCAATCGCTTCCAAAACCTCGGTGGGAAGCTTTTCACGCCGTTTTCCTCCTCTGCTTCGGCAAACAAGCTCATTTTTGTTTTCCTTATACTTTTTCAACAACATGTAAGCCGCTCAACAACATGTAAGCCGCTCAACAACATGTAAGCTCTTTGATGCCGATTATAGAAGCCGCATGTTTAGTAGAATGTCCTTCGTACATTCTAAGAAACAATTTTCTTTGTTCTATAGTGTACCTACAGTATTGTCCTCGACGTCGTCGGGTAGGGGAAGGAATCCCCTCATTTTCAGCATCTTCGTCACTCTCACTACTTCTTACCGCATGGTTCGATCGGCGAACGAAACGCGGTCTCATTTCTTCATCGTCCGAACTCATGTCACAAAAATAAAGCAAGTCGTAACTAACGGCGGCAATTGAGACTTTAGAATGAGGCGAATCAACAGGCACCTTCAAAAGAATGGCATTTGGAAGGGACGGATGGAATGTCTTCGTCATGTTGTGTTGCACGGAGTAGGTATTTTCAGAATCACCGGGTGTTTCCGCCTTTTACGCGGGCTAGCGTTGCGGCGTTTAAAACTAATGAGAAACGAACCATTTCCGTCAACCTCCAATTTGACGTGAAAATGCGTGAATTGGAACCTCCAAGTTGCGTGAATTGAAAGTTTCCAAGCTAGGGCCTTTTTGAAAATGTTTTCCCCCAATATTTTCCCCATGAGAGTGACTGACAATAATCCATTTCAGGGCAAAACCAGACCCCAAATGGAACCAGTACCCCAAATTTCATCTAAATTGGTCCATGGGAACTGGGCAAAGCGCCAAGTACGACGTCCGAACGGAAACAATTTTATTCAATTTTCGGTACCTACATACATTGAGAGTAAAGCATCAAATTTTGAGGGGGGTATATCATTCCTTTTCTCGCTCGATTCCATTTAGTTTAGCTATTGAAAATAACTAAATCAGAAGAGCTCGGAGCAGCAGAATGGAGAAATTTAAAAAGAACTGACACAGTGGAACTCAAAACCTTCCTGACCACAGAGGAGGCTAAAGTTTCAAGACTTGAACCGAACACATGAAACTTTCCTGGCTCAACAAATCCAAAAGAAACCAAGATGATGTCACATTGCAGCAGATCATTGCAGGAATAATGAATTCCAAAAATACAAGCAAACAATGGACCTTTTGGCGTCTCCGTCAAGGGGGTCTCAGTCGGTCGACTTTCATTCCTCGTTCCGGGTCAGTATTTAGCCAAATCGAAGGGACAAAAAGTTAAAAAGTTGTACTTAAATTGGAAATTTTAAAGAATTTTAGAAATTTAACCTCCCCCTCTCCTTTAAAATTTCCAATTTAAGTACAACTTTCTAACTTTTTGCCCCTTTGATTTGGCGAAATACTAAAAACGAACGACGACCGACCGACTGAGACTCCCTTAATGCCGCGATTGTTTTAAATTGAAAAAATTGAAAGTATCGTGTAAATTCCCCATAATTATTACTGGAAGCACCGCAGAGCCATCTAAAGGTTAGGGTGTGAATACTCCCCTAAAGAAAAAATTTATTGACTCGAAGCTACTTACGTAATCCATCCAAGCTATGGGCAGAATAAGCTTTTCGGCTTTCAGTCTTGATGATTGGGCTATGTAGTTCGACTTTTTCAACATAACATTGAGTTGGAATCGAGTCCTAACTTTCATGCTGATGCCCAATTCCTGCAATTAAAATTTTAAAAATTGTTTTTAGATTGATTTCTGTAGAAGTAGGTACATATCATAAATAGTATAGGGCAGGTATTTGCAGTATCAGATCCAGAGGAGAAAACTTGCAACGTTTAAGCAAGATAATAATGCTACAAGGCATCTAAGAGTATTTGAGGAAAAAGGAACATCAAGTGCGTAGTGTCAAGGAGTTACTCGAGCGGGGGATTTCAGTGGAAGCGCTCTACGGTATCACCATCTCCATCCTCTGGGCCTCATATCTGAGCAGGTGGTCATTCTACAGGGGCACTTCCTTTCCATCCCAACCTTCCACAACTCATACCAACAGCCGTTAGCTGGTGAACCAGTTCCCGTAAGAGCGCCAAAGTTATATGAATGAATTACTTCCAACTCTCTTCAATCTACCTAAGTTAATCTTCAAAAACGAAAAAAAGCTTAGAGGAACTGTCTTAACGCAACAACCACAAGCAATCCCGCGTAAGGGAATTGAGATCTGGTCAGAGCTGTCACCTGTCTTCCCACAGAAAAATCTAAATCGAGATGTTATTTTCAGCTCATCCGACTTATGAGTGAAAGCTCACCTTATGAATTTTTATGTAAGAACGATGTTTTTCAGGATCAGGACGAAGTCCACTAATAGAGTTCTTCAACTCCTCTCCTGCATGCAAAAAATGCGGGAACGTGAAGTAGATTGGAGCATCTGAAACGGAAATAGAATTGCAGTGGGTTATTATGTAGGTTTTTCGAAGTGAGAATTGTGTGGGTTATTATGATTTGGGTTTAATTAAAAATCATTTTGTGAATGATTGATGCTTGGTTTGGGATAGCAATTAAAAAAAATTGATGTATCGATATTTTCAAACAATGGCAGGCACACATCAATGACGGATAAACAACAGAACCAAAACAGCGATGTTTTTGAAATGAATGTTGTGGCGGAGGGCTAATGAAAACGACGAGACTGGGGAACGCACTACCGATTTATTGGAGTAATTAGATAGTAATAAAAAGCAAATGAGGGACCGTGGTTCACATTACAGCTCGAGGAAAGGACTGACTATGGGGGACTGGACTTACGAACAGTACCCCCACAACATTCTCCCCCACTATTGTATGAAACTCTGTCTGTTGAGTAATCGTTGAGGTAGGCTGGTCTGGTACGCTGACGAGATGACCTGCGAAGAAGGCTGAGAAGGAACCCCTCCATGGCTATGCATGGAGACTGAGCAGGCTCTGGAGCGTCTGGGCTCCATATCTCGAAAGAATCATCAGCAAATGGGATTCCTTTTGCAGGCTGAGGCATGTATGCACCAGTAAAAGCTGCACGTCACGTGATTGAGCAGGCTCTGAAGCATCTGGGCTCCACATCTCAGAAGAATCATCAGCAAATGGGATTCCTTTTGCAGGCTGAGCCATCTATGCACCAGTGAAAGCTACACGTCACGTGACTGAGCAGGCTCTGAAGCATCTGGGCTCCACATCTCAAAAGAATCATCAGCAAATGGGATTCCTTTTGCAGGCTGAGGCATGTATGCACCAGTAAAAGCTGCACGTCACGTGATTGAGCAGGCTCTGAAGCATCTGGGCTCCACATCTCAAAAGAATCATCAGCAAATGGGATTCCTTTTGCAGGCTGAGCCATCTATGCACCAGTGGAAGCTACACGTCACGTGACTGAGCAGGCTCTGAAGCATCTGGGCTCCACATCTCAAAAGAATCATCAGCAAATGGGATTCCTTTTGCAGGCTGAGGCATGAATGCACCAGTGAAAGCTACACGTCACGTGACTGAGCAGGCTCTGAAGCATCTTGGCTCCACATCTCAAAAGAATCATCAGCAAATGGGATTCCTTTTGCAGGCTGAGGCATGTATGCACCAGTAAAAGCTGCACGTCACGTGACTGAGCAGGCTCTGAAGCATTTGGGCTCCACATCTCAAAAGAATCATCAGCAAATGGGATGCCTTTTGCAGGCTGAGGCATGTATGCACCAGTGAAAGCTACAAGTCACGTGACTGAGTAGACTCTGAAGCATCTGGACTCCACATCTCAAAAGAATCATCAGCAAATGGGATTCCTTTTGCAGGCTGAGGCATGAATGCACCAGTGAAAGCTACACGTCACGTGACTGAGCAGGCTCTGAAGCATCTTGGCTCCACATCTCAAAAGAATCATCAGCAAATGGGATTCCTTTTGCAGGCTGAGGCATGTATGCACCAGTGAAAGCTACACGTCACGTGACTGAGCAGGCTCTGAAGCATTTGGGCTCCACATCTCAAAAGAATCATCAGCAAATGGGATGCCTTTTGCAGGCTGAGGCATGTATGCACCAGTGAAAGCTACAAGTCACGTGACTGAGTAGACTCTGAAGCATCTGGACTCCACATCTCAAAAGAATCATCAGCAAATGGGATTCCTTTTGCAGGCTGAGGCATGAATGCACCAGTGAAAGCTACACGTCACGTGATTGAGCAGGCTCTGAAGCATCTGGGCTCCACATCTCAGAAGAATCATCAGCAAATGGGATTCCTTTTGCAGGCTGAGCCATCTATGCACCAGTGAAAGCTACACGTCACGTGACTGAGCAGGCTCTGAAGCATCTGGGCTCCACATCTCAGAAGAATCATCAGCAAATGGGATTCCTTTTGCAGGCTGAGCCATCTATGCACCAGTGAAAGCTGCACGTCACGTGATTGAGCAGGCTCTGAAGCATCTGGGCTCCACATCTCAAAAGAATCATCAGCAAATGGGATTCCTTTTGCAGGCTGAGGCATGAATGCACCAGTGAAAGCTACACGTCACGTGACTGAGCAGGCTCTGAAGCATCTTGGCTCCACATCTCAAAAGAATCATCAGCAAATGGGATTCCTTTTGCAGGCTGAGGCATGTATGCACCAGTGAAAGCTACACGTCACGTGACTGAGCAGGCTCTGAAGCATTTGGGCTCCACATCTCAAAAGAATCATCAGCAAATGGGATGCCTTTTGCAGGCTGAGGCATGTATGCACCAGTGAAAGCTACAAGTCACGTGACTGAGCAGGCTCTGAAGCATCTGGACTCCACATCTCAAAAGAATCATCAGCAAATGGGATTCCTTTTGCAGGCTGAGGCATGAATGCACCAGTGAAAGCTACACGTCACGTGACTGAGCAGGCTCTGAAGTATCTTGGCTCCACATCTCAAAAGAATCATCAGCAAATGGGATTCCTTTTGCAGGCTGAGGCATGTATGCACCAGTGAAAGCTACACGTCACGTGACTGAGCAGGCTCTGAAGCATTTGGGCTCCACATCTCAAAAGAATCATCAGCAAATGGGATGCCTTTTGCAGGCTGAGGCATGTATGCACCAGTGAAAGCTACAAGTCACGTGACTGAGTAGACTCTGAAGCATCTGGACTCCACATCTCAAAAGAATCATCAGCAAATGGGATTCCTTTTGCAGGCTGAGGCATGAATGCACCAGTGACAGCTACACGTCACGTGACTGAGCAGGCTCTGAAGCATCTTGGCTCCACATCTCAAAAGAATCATCAGCAAATGGGATTCCTTTTGCAGGCTGAGGCATGTATGCACCAGTAAAAGCTACACGTCACGTGACTGAGCAGGCTCTGAAGCATTTGGGCTCCACATCTCAAAAGAATCATCAGCAAATGGGATGCCTTTTGCAGGCTGAGGCATGTATGCACCAGTGAAAGCTACAAGTCACGTGACTGAGTAGACTCTGAAGCATCTGGACTCCACATCTCAAAAGAATCATCAGCAAATGGGATTCCTTTTGCAGGCTGAGGCATGTATGCACCAGTAAAAGCTGCACCTCACGTGACTGAGCAGGCTCTGAAGCATCTGGGCTCCACATCTCAAAAGAATCATCAGCAAATGGGATTCCTTTTGCAGGCTGAGCCATCTATGCACCAGTAAAAGCTGCACCTCACGTGACTGAGCAGGCTCTGAAGCATCTGGGCTCCACATCTCAAAAGAATCATCAGCAAATGGGATTCCTTTTGCAGGCTGAGCCATCTATGCACCAGTGGAAGCTACACGTCTTCTTGGCACAAGTGATGCTAAGAGCTAGTTAATATGGCGTTTCAAGGAGCCGCCTTAGCCCAACTCAACAACATAATGGAACTGGCAAAGCTTCCTGGTAATGGTACCAAACTGCAAAACATCCTGGTTACCTTGATGGATCCTGGCCTGAACACTCTCCCCCAATTGAAGGGAATGGACCCGTGATTACTTTCTGTTTGCAGGAACCAATACTGCAGGTTGGTGAACATATAAATGTGTTTCTAGTAAGGGCACAATATGGCGGACCTATCATGAGCTACACTGAACTCTCTAGTAATAGAGCTATGAAAGCAAATTAATACAAAAGTATATTGAGATGAGATTGCAACACCAAAACACTAAGCTTTTTACTGACTATTATTAGGAAAATGAACATGAAATCATCTTAGGAGGTAAAAATGTGGTTTCCAAGTGTATGGCAAAAAAAAGGCCTAAAAATATTGATGTATCGAGGTTTTAAAAACATTGACAATTGACTATTGATGGCATGGAAACATCGTCAGAGAAACTAAAATGGAAAATATCATGTGTCGCTGCAATCCCTATTTATGGTACACAAGAATTCATGAGTCAGCCACTTCAAAAGTTACCTAATCCCGTATCTTTCACTAGGGGTCGAAACCATACAACAATGCAGCTACTACACAGACAAAAACTCAACAACATAAAAAGAGCAAATAACCTACAAGACTTACCTCCTTGGCAGGGACTAGTAAGGAATGATCCTGAGGGAGGGTACTCGCCATCCAATACGTAACACTCGTTCTCTTTGTTTTTCACAGAGAAGTTGAACATATTCGGATCTACATCGTATCTCTGGACAGGAAATCCATCTTTACTCTGAAACCGCAAACATTTACTCTTGAAAAATAATCATTTAAACACCGAAGCGCCATCTCTTCACATCATGTTTGGTATTACACAATAAATTCTTATAACGGTTTCCAATGAACGCTGACAGCCATACAAGGGATCCCTTATTAGTTATTGCTTCTCTGGATATTGGAATACCTCTACACTCAGAGCTACAATGTTGCTTTCAAGCTATTGGCTTTTGGTATGAAACGAGTCCCTCCAATCCCTCCTCCTGGCTGAGGGCGAGAAACTGCTAATACTAGTAGCATTGTCCACCTCTATTTTTTTTTAAAAACAAAACATCTTGGGCCCCCGTATTCCACTCCAGGAAAAGGTTTTGAATGTCTGTTGTGATTAGCTACTTCTTCGCATTTCTTTCCTATCACTTCCTTAGGTCAGTAGTAACGAGCTCCAACTCAGGAATCTAAATATAGTTTGTCAGAAAGATTGGATCCCCAGTCAAGGGAAGTTAATTTTTGATGATACAACATAGTGGCGCAGTCAATACAGACCCAAAAGGGCTCCTTAGCATTATCTGAGAACGCTCTATTTTTGACTGGCTTCAGAGTTTTGATGTTATTCCTTCTTGAACGGGATCTGCTGACCTCAACGTTTGTCTGAATAGGCAGTGGCAGAGGAGCCCTTTTGGGTCAAACTATATTTACATTCCTGAGTCGGAGCTCGAAATGCGAAGAGGTAGCTGATCACATCATTTCCACACAAAAAAAATTCAACATTCAAATCAAAACGTCATTTTCCAACTACCCTCCAAATTTGTGTGGCATCAGACCACAACTTAGTGAGAGAATAAGACTTGGAGGCCTATATGTTCACGCATGTGCAGTGTTCGTGATTACTACTTACTCTGACCATCTGACAGAACAAATCGCACTGCGAGTTCACAAGGGGCGTTTTACAAAAAGCGCCCCTTGTAACTCATTTTTCGAAATTACACTGTCGGAACCGCAAAACCAAGATCTACACGTTGGTACTACTGGCTTTTCGATACCTCCATCCGTTACCGAAAGAGAGCACTATAAGCCCTTATGGAATTTAGAGAAACAAAGGAAAAAGTTCATAACCAAAGGGCGCTTGATGAGGCCCTCAATGGTGATGTCATGTTCGGGTAGGAGGCCAATCGGCGTTTAACAAAAAGCGCCCCTTGCGCCCTGAGTTTCCTGTGAAACGCCTTCTTCTCAATAAAAATTATACAACTTTTTTCTCAAAGGGTCTAATGTGAATAAAGTAAGATAAAGCAAGAAAACACAAGGGGCGCTTTTACAAATTCCAACGTTTTTTGGTGATTTTACGTCTTTCTCCCTATATTATTGGTTGGATCCGATTCAGTTCTTAGTTCTATCGATAGTACACTAAATTCTCAACAGAATGCGGAAAAAAGTAAAACCTTCAAGCGTGTTTTACTCGTGATTCTAAAACTTTGATAAGCGCCCCTTGTACCCAAAAGCGCCCCTTGAGAACTCGCAGTGCGAAATGTTTGACGTGCAGAGTGCAGAAACCCTCATAAATCAAAAACTGTACAGACACTACTCAGAATAGAGCTGCACACGACTGACCAGCCATCTTTTTGACGCCACATAGGTACCAATCGAACTAGTCGATAACAGCTAGTTGTTCTACAGCTGCTCCAAATCACCTTACAACATAGAGTACCTAACGGTATAAAAGAATCATCAGTAACTACCACTTACTTCTTGCGTGCTATTGAAAAATATGGGTATTCTGCGGCACATCTCCTTGGAAAAAACGTACAGAGTTTCCCCATTCCTTACTGATTTGGCGGGGAAAATGGTGCCATCGCTTCCCTGAAGTAAATCGCAGGTCGTGTTTCCCCAAGCTCCGATAGTTTCAGCTCCATTGACTCGTGTTATTGAGCCAATCGAGTTGAGATCGTCCGCTCCCGTTCGTTCAGTAAAAATATCATGGTGCACTCCTTTCCTCTGAAAGAAAACACAATAACATTAATAAAGTGCCATTGATTGCAATACCTCCAGGGAGACTGGATCATCCACGAACCAGCCTCCAACTACATTACAAATTTGAGTACAGGACAATTTAACGGGAGAGAAGTAACAGGAGTAGTCACCCTGACAAAGGTGATTGTCGAGGCCATGGAAGAAGTAGAGTAATTCAAAAACGTCCCTAGTCGGCGGGTGACCGCCCAAGACCCAATGGGGTATTTCGGTCAATTTTTTTATTTTTTTTTTTCAAAAGAGTATGGCTCAGGAATAACGGTAATCGGGTCTGTTCGTCGAGAAAATGTTTTTAAAAAATCAGAGAAGCTAAGGAAAGTTGAAGATTTGAATGGTGTGACGTAGCTAGCCAATCGTGACGTAGCTAGCCAACTGTCTTTGAAAAAGTATCCATGCACAGAAACCCCTCTTGGATACTACAACATTCTACTCACACACGCGCGCGGGGCTGTCCGCGGCGTAGTCCTTGCCTAGTGTGTGTGCATTTATAGCGGCCCGCCTTTTTCAAACGTGTACTCTCCTTAATTAATTTTTCTACCACATGTTATAGTATCATTGGGCTAATACTCGTAGTTGGTGTAAATAGGTTTTCAAGGGTGCTGAATCCAAATTTGAGGTCAAAAACCTGAATTTCCGACCCACCGAAATACCCCATTGCCATTATTCCTGAGCCATACTCTTTTGAGAAAAAAAAAAATTAAAAAAATTGACTGAAATACCCCATTGTATGGTTCCGCCTTTTGTGGCAATATGCAGCCCTCGCCTGAGTCAGCAGCTCACAATAGTAGGCAGCATTGAATGTCCTTTGCTCATGTAAAAAAAATCTATGAGTGAAACGCCTCGATAGTCGAAAACAACTGAGGAGAGGACTTTGCCAGCTGCCAGTCCAGTTTTGGCTTTCACTGGAGCTGTCTCCCCTTCCTCCTCCACTCCATACTGGCTAGCTTCGATTCGGGGTGTGTAATGGTGTTTCGTTGCAGGTGACGATTCGAGCCAAAAATGCTTCCCCTTCTTCCTCAAACCTTTCAAAAAGCCTCTGGCAGACCTCCAAACGCAAAAACTTCTGATCTGCAGTCAAAAAACGAGGGACCCATCTGGCACACACTTTACGGAATCCTAGTCCTTTGAGATGATCGTTTGGCAGCTCCCAAAAGTAATCCCTATCTATGCTGCCATTCAAGGTCAAAAAGGTGGTTTTGAGGGCTGAAGCCCAATTTAAGGTCCAACGTGCATAATTACGATCCACTGCAATACTCCATTACGAACATCAACAAAATTCGGTCAAATCTGTAAATTTATTGCCACCCAGTACGATAGTACGATTCCATTATTTCTTTTACTGTTCATAGATGAAAATAGAAATCGCGAATGAAGAAGACAATGGTTTACTCAAGTTAGAGTAAGTTTGAGTGATAATGAACTGAAAATGAAAGAGGAGGAGGCCGCCTCTGGTGTAGAACAAACAACTCCTCTACACTGAAAGAATTAATTAAATCAGGTTGAAGACAAATCCGTTTAAACCAGGAGCAGATAGTCTTATCATCTCAAGCTACGAGAGTGTTGGAGGAAGATCACTCTGTTTTGTGTTTATCAGTCTCTAAGGTGCTCAACATCTTCTGAATAATCTGGGCAGTGGTGAAACCAACTGAGTGTGCAACGTCTGGCCCCTAGCCTCTTCTATAAGTAAACAACCATTTCAGGATGGATTTTCGTCCGACTGCCATTCCTGGCGTCGCGGACGTCATCAGCTGTCTTCCAAAGGGATCAGAATTAATTCTAATGATTTCGCTCATGGCTTCCCACAGGCCTCCCCACCCTGGGTTGGGACGAGGGGGGCGAAAAGAGCCCCGGCCGCCGAAAAACGCAGGCTGCCGGCGATGAGCTTGAACCCACGACCCCCGCAGAGGTCGTTTTAAACAACGAAGCCCCAACGACCATATCCATAAAAGTTGACAACAATAGACATAATTCAATCATACGAGGGTAGAAATAACGCAGAGTTTACCTTAGCTAAGAATCCAAATGGCTTCGGTTTCGGGTATCCTAAACTAACAAATATGGAGGATAGAGTTTTGAAGAAATCATCTTCGTATCCCCACATCAAATCGTTGATAGTGACGGTGTGGAAAGGCTCAGCCTTCAACGTGTTGAACCATGCGTTTGAGAACTTTTGCTCCAAAAAATAAAACCCGCTAGCTTTTTTCAAAAAAACCTGAAACAGATCAATGATAATTACAGAAGTGCAACATGCAAAGACCAGAATACCCTATAGACATGAACATACTGGAATGATCAAGGAAAGGGATTTTTGCAGGTTAAAATAAATTATATTTAATTTCGAAGAAGCTTCTTCGAGGAGAACATTTCCTGACGGTGGTTTCCAGGTTTGTGGACTCAAGTCCACATTTTGATATTTTTAAAACCAAGGTTCAAGTAATCTGGTATCATTCATTGCTCGTTTGCAAAGCTGGTGATAAATTCATTCAACCTACACGATCCAATAAAACGGAAATTAATTAAAAATGGAGATTCCACACAGTTGGCTGTTTTCCAGAGGAAGCAAAATCGATATGAAGCAGTCTTAAGCGCCCCAAACACTACGATTTGCCTGCAGGCCGTTGTGAGGCGTTGCTCCAACTAGTGAATGTCTGGCCAAAATCGCTGAGCGGACGTACAGATGAAGTGCTCGCTTGCACACACACTACTTGGCAGACTGCCGGTCACGAATAGTAAGTAAGTAAAGTAAAGTAAAGTAAACAACCATTTCAGGTTGGATTTTCGTCCGACTGCCATTCCTGGCGTCATCAGCTAGCTGTCTTCCAAAGGGAAGATCAGAATTTGTTCTGATGATTTCGCTCATGGCTTCCCATTGGCCTCACCGCCCTGGGTTGGGACGAGGGGGAACTGCGACTGGCTTACCCGGAAAATATGCCGCAGAGGCGGGCCTCGAACTCACGGCCCCTGCAACCGGTTCGAGTCCCGTCTCCAGAGACACACGCCCTAGCTCGCTTGGTCACAATTGACCCCGGCCGCGAATAGTGGACTGCCGGTGGCCATACACAAAAATCTCAAAAGATCTCACGTCCAATCCTCGCCTGCCCTGGCACACTAACCTTCAGTTTTCACGGACTGCAGGCCATGGCCTTCAGATTTAACTGATATTGTGTGGGTAACCACGATCACAGCCTCAAGACAGCCTGCAGGCAAATAGTGTATGGGCGCCTTTAAAGGCCAGCCAACCGTTAGCAGTTCATGTGTACGGCCGCCTGCTGTCCACTATTCGCGGCTGACAGTCCAACTGCAGGCACTGGACGTATTATAGTGTGTGTGTGTGTGTACAAGCGAGCACTTTATCCGTGTGTCCGCCCGCACGCAGTTGACTGATAGTGTATGTTGCTCGATGATTTTGGCTGGAAGTTCGCCTGTTCAGGCGACAGCCTGCAGGCTAATCGTATAGTGTATGGGACGCTTAAGGGATGAACCACTACAGCAGCAAATGGGTTGAAATGGTAATGGGGACTCGTACTAAATAATTTTTAAATCATGTTGCACTAACTTTTCTGTAAAGAGTATTCCACTCCAACATTTCAAGAACAGTTAGTTAACTGCGTTTCTTTCCCCTTAAAACTCCATCTAAAATTTTAGCTTTGGCCCCCTGTTTTAGAAAAAACGCAAAAACTTACACCTTTTACTTACAATTAAAGGTACATTTGGAGTCGTAATATTCTCCTTCAAAGATCCTCTTGAATGAATATCGTCATGCGTGATGTTCTTCATTTCTTGAAATGACACAGTTGAGTTCCCGTAGAAATTGATATTAATCCTTTCAGTTTTTTCTCTGGAAATGAAGTATTGCAGATTAGAATAAGTGATAGCTCATGAAGTTAACATAGTAGGGATCTACTCCTAAATGTATGTTAGCTTGGACGATAGATAGACTTATTTATGACAGTCGAATTTCAATACTGGCACTTTCGACACATTCAAATAATGACATCACTATTAACGATGAAGAAAATATCAAATAACCAATAATTGGTGATAATTCACAGATAAATTGTCGCGGGAAGCCAACTGCAATCGAGGCATGTTTTGGACTGAGAGATGCTACTCAGAGATAGAACTTGATACAGGAATAATTTCCAAAGTTGCCATTGCAGTTTGAACCGACGGCCATTAGCTGGTTTAATCAACTGAAGTTAGGGGATCTCCCACGAGACCACTGAAATAGGGTCAGTCGGCCCGGGAGATTATTTGGATTGGTGACCACTCGCGGGCGGTATCACAGGTCTTGATCATTTTTTGGGTTGGACCATTGGTGAACCCCGCCACACTTAAGCGGGTGAGGCAACAAGTAGCCATGAGCGAAATCATCAGAACCAATTCTGATCTTCCCTTTGAAGACAACTAAAGGACACAAGGAATGGCAATTGGACGAAAATTCTACCTGAGATGGTTGTTCACTTTACTTTATATTCAAGTTTGATACAATTTTTAGGAATGGTGAAGGTAACTACCGTGAGAAACCCATTCACTCCTGAAGACGCCTGAAACTCAACTCCTTTCCCAACAGCCAGTTGTTCCCGTGAGACGCATTTGTTCTGCACATCGGTTATAAAACTTTCCCGTCTGAAGGAGCAATATTGCCACCCACCAGTGCCTCCCCCATCCTCCAGCCTTCTCATAGCCAGTCAGTTTTCACCAACAGTTTTTCCCAGTTTTCTCAGGAAATAATCATCCAATTTTCATGTTTCTTGTGGCATTCTTCTTATTCTTATAATCTCTACACCCATGTTGTTTGACACCTGCTATACACTTGACTAGGAAACTTCGGACAATGGGAAAACCTCTTCCAGTGCAGGCTTACCGGGTGTATAACCCAGTTTACCTCGAAAATGCTATCAGAGAAGAAAGGATGAAGCTTCTCAGAAAAATATTGATTGGGGACAATTTATCCTCCCATGTTTCCATCAGAGTAATAAGAATGTGTGAAGAGAACAACATTGAGTTCGTCTTGTGGCCACCAAATTGCACTCACCGTCTACAGCCGCTTGATGTAGCCTTTTTTGCTCAATTGAAAAGGAAATGGCATGTAGCCATAACTGAGTGGAAAAAAAAAATCGAGGGGTCCTTCCCAAAAGTTAGTTCCCTGGCATCCTGAAAAAGGCCCTTGACTTGCTCGAAAATACATCACAGAACCCCATTGCAGGTTTTAGAGCAGCAGGCATTTTCCCCCTTTCCTCAGAGAATGTCCTTCAGCAATTCCCCGAATTCAGGAATCGCAATGAAGATGTGTTGCACATTGAACAAGACCACCCTGCATGGGCATCGTCGTTTGAATTGTTTCTGAAAGACAATGTTCGCCAACAACGCGTTCCACTCGAGGGAAAAAGATCAATGTAGCTCCTGGCTCACAGATTTGATCAATTTTTAAAAATTGTTCCCGCTTGAAAACTTTTAAAAACGCGAACAAGTGTCCGAAGTTACAAATTAAGAATGAAATCTTCGGTTTCTATGGAATTTGTATGGGTTTCCGAAATTAGCAGCACGTTGTTGATAACTTCGGACATTCTTCTTCTTTTTTTAAGGCGTAATTATTCGGCTAACAAATGGTTTTTAGGCTCATCCAATAGAGGAATAGCTAGCCTGTTTAAATTTCTTTTTCCAGATTTTTCAACTAGGTTTTAGCTGCTGAAACACAGGAAAAACTGACTAGTGTCCGAAGTTACATGCATTAATGGTACCACTTCGGTAAGTAGTTTAAACACGACTGCTCGCTCTGAAATGGACGCACAAAACAAACGAAATGGCGATATTCGCAAACCATCTTGTTTCCAAAGTCAATAGAAGTTACTGGTGGGAAATGACACAGAACCGAAGGCCACAGTCTGATCTGAATGAGTTGTGATACTGACCAAGTCATGAACGACTTCTCATGAAGTCACTGGGATTTAATGTCCCTCACTCCTTGGACAGTATTGTTCGCCTTTTAAACTGTTTTCACATCCATTACAAGAACTTTTACTCACCTAAATATGAAAGGTCCCTTTTCTTCAACATTTGGCAATTCACTACCAGCAATCACAGCCTCATAATTTTTGTAATGAAACGGATACACGGAAAGAGTGGGCCGAGTAGGAGGCAGCCTCCATAGATCGAATACCATGTCGATGTCATCTCTGATGGACACCAACTGCAACATAAGTATTGATAAATGATGAAAGATAGATTATTTCAGATCGTACGAGGCAGGTAAAGTAAGCTTCTTAACCCTTTGACACCAGCCCCGAGATATCTCGCGAGGAGGAGCTGTTCTGCCTGGACCAGCCCCGACTTACTTCGCATCGTGTTTTTTCTACTATTTCCTCACGTTTAAGACTTCCCTGCACTCTGGCGATGATGTGGTGTGCTTGGAAAGTCACAGGGGGATAACAGAGGGCACTGCATCATAATCCAGAAAGTTAGGAATGCTACTTGTCCATCTTAGGACCTACTTATTGGTTTTAATGATTTTCGCCCGTTGATTTGACCGGATCTCGTCCGTGCCAGTGCGACTTTTTTCCTGTTTGTTTTCTTTATTCTTGTTATTATGACGGAGAACACGGAAGGAATATCATAAGTACGGAAAAACTTGAAAGAAATAGCAAAATTACTCTTATAACTAGCATTGCCCAATGAATCGTTCGTTTTTCGTAAATTTCATTTTTCAAGGCCCTGAAACCCTTCTAAAAGATATTTATATAGCTTTTTTAAATATTGTATCAAAAGATACATAATCTCAGGATTATCTCCTCCAAATATGAGCGAGATTGGAAGATTTTTGAGTGAGTTGGAGCATTTTTAGCAGAGCGCGAGGAATATTCAGAAAAACCTGGAATTGATGCGGTCCAGGGGATGCACGACCCACAGGAAAGGCGGTCCGTCAGCGCCGCTCGGTCGCTAAAGGGTTAATTGGTACCTACATTATGTTTCTAGTGATGCAAGTAAAAAGTTTCTACTAAAAAGGCCAAATGTCTAAAAGCCACTATTCGTCTCTCATCGGACCTTGCTCAAATCTAAATTTCACCACCATCATTCGTATAGATTTACTTGAGTTACAAGGTAGGAAATTATTTTAAAACATTTGGAACATACAAAAGTAGAAACGCAGGGAAATAATATTAATGTGTCTTGCAGCACAGAGAGAATAATAACATTATTGACATCTTTCGTCGAAAAATAAGTGAAACACAAAAAATGAACAAAACTCAGCTAAGATGGGTTTTATGAATGAAATAATCGAAAACAAAAATATCTCCTCGCAATTCATGTTTTAGACCTTCCAGAACAATTTTGATTTCGTGTTTGTCTGTAAATCCTTGTTACGGGGAAAACTATCCAATCTTACTACTTCGTTGTGGTAGAATTTTAAATGATAGTGCGGGTAGGGTCTCCTAGGAATTCACTGCTGCTGCTAATTGAGGTGGTGGCGTTTTTCTGTAAACAAGGTAATTTATTTTTTGATCATTGTAGAGCGTTGACATTTTGAACTCAGCCTCTTTGGAGACCACTGAAAGTGACAGGGAGGAAGTCAGATCAGCTACATGAGAGATAATATGACTACCCTGTTGTTTACAGTACAAGCTTGTTTACTTCACCCCCCCCCCCCCCCATCTCAGCACAGGTGAAGGAGCAATGCAAATTATCGGGCTAAGGAGGCAAATGTTGAAATATTTAAGCTGTTGAAGTAATTCATGGGTCAACTAGAAACCACAAAAGCTTTCAGAAAGATGCATATCCCAGTACTCAGGGACTTATGGTAGGTCCCCCACGTTCAATGTGTCCGTTTTTTCAATAATAATACACGATTAATTGATGAGTCGGACAACATAATAAACGACTAGAAACGTTCGAAAGAGAAATTACTACAAATTATGGAAAAGTAAATTAATATAATATATGGATTAATAGATACAAGCAAGATAAATTTAATACATGCTACACTAACGGCAAAATATTAATTTAATAAGATACTGACAGTAATTTTTTAAGTTTTATATGATATTTTCTATGGCCAATGGGTCCTATTTTTTTACAGATCAATTTAATAAATCAAAAACCAAAACAAGCTTATTGCCTGTGGAAACAATCATGCGTCCCCAAATGACAAAAGTTCGGCACCCGATGATACCTAACAGAAAATTATGATTGAAAGATAAATAATGTTAACTACGGTGAGTAGTTATTGATTTGTCAATGTGGTACTGACCTTTAGGATGGCATTGTCGTAGGCACTCGTTAACCACATAATTCCACTCAAGCTAATACTTAATAAAGCGACAATGATTGCCACTAATGCACCTGAAAAAAAGGAGAAAACTTAGTCTGTGAAGGGATAAAACATAATTTCACAATTTACCACAACCATATAATGTAGTAGGATGTCTTCTAAAAGTTGACGTCACTCCTCCAAATTCATAACTTCATGGTGAGTACACCAAGATACAGGAAGGTTGAATGTACAGGGTGTAATATGAGAGGTTCACGACCTTTATCCCACGTGTTCTAAAACTAATTTCCTCATGACATTTTTTGGTATCCCCACTCAAAATGCCTTTTTTTCCTTTTGAAATTTTTTTTTTCGTGTTTTTGATCTTGGCTCAATAAATCTACCATGGCTCCCTCAATTCAAGAGTTAGCTCAAATCTAAAAAATCTGTTGGAAAGAGGGTTAAATTTGCAATCTTTTTGATGCCCAATAACATTTTCTTAAGTGGAGTTGAGATGTGCAAACGACGTATGAAAAGCAAAACTCGTCATTTTCTTGAAATCGCTCATATTTCCTGTCGCCTGGTGGTAACCATATCAATTCTTGACTGTGAAACTTCCCTAAAAAGTGCGCCAAAATCTCAGCTCATCAACGGTGTAATCAAAAATTATATTACAATCGAATTTAAGGGAGAAATTTCTGTTTGAACGCGGAAAAACGTGCATTTTTTTTCAACGAAATCGACGGTTAGACGGGAGGACTCAGTGCTGCGGCGAAGACCCCGGTGAAGACACCGAACCGTCGATTTCGTTGAAAAAACGCTGCAAATTATTACACAATGGTTTATTATTTTTCTATACCGGGTGTCCCAGAAGTTATGGTCCACCCTCCGCCATTTCCGTATTTAATTACGTAAAAAAATGGGTTCAACGCCATTTTACATATTTTTTTGTAAAGAATTCAGGAAAAATACTTTCGCGCAAAAAAATTGCGCGCAAGTGCGCGCAATTGACACTAACTTTGTTTTTTCAAATGGGAACCCCCATTTTTTATTGCAGATTCAGATTCTACGTCAAATTTCATGAGAAATTCATACCCGAACCGACTTTTTTCATTGCGCGCAACTGGTACTTTTCGTGTGCAAAGTGACCAGGGTGCGCAAAAGTGCATTTTTTTAAACCCCAAGCGTGGCACATGTTTTGTCATTATTTTTTGACGCTGAATCACGTGGTGAGGTCCTTTCTTCAATTTCATCGTTATTTTTCCAAATTTAGAAGGAAAAATTATGTTTTTGGGCTTTATTTTCCCTCCCCCTTCCGCAACAGGGGCTGGGGACCGGCTATGGAGGGATTAAAAATAAATTCCTCACTTCAAAATTTAAAAAATGTTCAAAAAGTAGGAAAATGTTGGAATGTTGGAAAATTTTGGTTAAGTAGGTACTTACCTATCTAAAAACCTTTAAAAAAAATTAAAAGTTACAAAAGCTCAAAAAAGTAATTATAAAAATGAATGTCTTATCATTCTTCACCTTGAGTTGGGGGTCGGCACCCGACTGGTCAAAGACCGTTAGATGAGAAGCTTTTTTATTTTTGTTCACATTAAAGTAGGACTTGCACTTGCGCGCAATTTTTTTGCGCGAAAGTATTTTTCCTGAATTCTTTACAAAAAAATATGTAAAATGGCGTTAAACCCATTTTTTTACGTAATTAAATACGGAAATGCCGGAGGGTGGACCATAACTTCTGGGACACCCGGTATAGATCACTCGTCTGCAAAGCCACGAACCATCCAACATGAAGAAAAACATCGATCGCAATTTCGGTCAGCTATAATTTGAACGGAGATTAGGCCTCTTTTGCGATTCACACTCGTGTTTCTGATTTATCGTACGTCCAACCCTTAAATTCTCGTAGGGAGCGAACGGTTTGTCCTACAGGGCTCCGGCGTGGTCTCAAACAACTCAAAAATTCTATAGAATCTTAAATTGAAGGAAAAACAATACCTTTATATCAAAACTGTTTGAGTTAGGGCGTTTTCAAAATTTCAAATCTTATTTTACTCTTTAGAAGTGACTTACATCAACCAAAATCTGCGGGGCACGACTAGACCCCAAATGGAGCCTATACAGGGTGTCTACACTTAAGATGGGCATAACTTCTGGGTTCGATTCTACGAGGTATTTCCAACAAAAAATGTCTCAGCAATGTTTTCTTACCGCACTCAAAATGCCTTTTTTTTCACATCGAAGTTTCTTGTCGCGTTTTCGACCTTACGTCCTTAAAACTGTCATAAAACCTAATATTTACCAAGTAAATTAAAATTTGAGGATATCGTTGGAAAGAGCGGTAATTTTCCGAGCTACCCAGTGTAAAACCAAAATCTTTTAGCAATAAACCATTTCTAAAAAAAACAAGTCAAATGGCAAACTTCAAATATTTTTCGAAATATGTTTCTTTTTAAATCGAAGTTTTCACTCTCAACCCCTGGCTATTTCGACAGGCGCTCTTCGGAAAAAACATGTTCAAATTGCCAGCGATCCAACAGTCTATCAATGTTTCTTTTTAAAATTCAAATTGGAAGAGTAAATCAAGTTTTAATGCCAAAACACGAGAAACTAGAACTCCAGTGTTTCACGCGGTGTATGGTCCCCCTCTCAACATGACTTGACGAGTTTGGTATCATTTCCTATGTTATTTTTCACGCTGAATCTAATGGTGATACATCCGAATAATTTCGATTGCTAGAAAGTGGATTTCTCGAAGAAAACCTTCGTTTTTTCGTACATAAAATACGCATTATTCGTAGATATGGTATGAGAATAAGATACACCTTTCTACTCAGGAAAAACATCAATCAGCTAGAAAGTTGATGCTTTTATTGAGTAGAACGGTGTTATCTACTTTATGCTCGCTACCATATCTACGAATACTGCGTATTTTATGTATACGAAAAACGAAGGTTTTCTTCGAAAAATCCACTTTCTCGCAGTCAGAATTATTCGGAAGTCAGTGTTACACCCTGTATAAAAACTTATGAATGTATCGTAGGTGGATTAATTTCTCATTGCCAGAGCCAGCTCCAAGGCTTTCACACTAGGGCGCTCCGTTTGTAGCAAATGGGTTGAAGTGGCAGGTACAAGGGTCCCTATTTCAATGGAAACCACCCTCTTCACACTGGGCTCGTATGTGATGTGTCCTACCACGAGAGGTAGCATAGAAATTTGCGCTGCTCGAGTCCCTCACAAAATAGCCAAAACTTCTTCATTAGATTACCAAAATTTTTCTTTTCCTCGGCCCTTTATAATTAGTTGAAGGTAAAAAAAAACGCTACAAATGATTTAACAATGGTTCAATATTTTTCTATATAGATCACTCGTCTGCAAAGCCACGAACCATCCAACATGAAGAAAAACATCGATCGCATTTCGGTCAGCTTGAACGGAGATTAGGCCTCTTTTGCGATTCACACTCGTGTTTCTGATTTATCGTACGTAAAACCCTTAAATTCTCGTAGGGAGCGAACGGTTTGTGGGCTCCGCGTGGTCTCGAAAAATTCTAAAAATTCTATACTATCTTAAATTGATGGAAAAACAATACATTTATACCAATTTTTTGAGCTAGGGCGTTTTCAAAATTTCAAAATTTATTTTTCGACCCTTAGAAGTGACCTACATCAACCAAAATCTTCGGGGCACAACTAGACCCCAAATGGAGCCTACATACCAAATTTAATCAAAATCGGTCAATGCTAAGTAGGGAAAGTGCCGCGTACGGCCGGCAAAATTTTTATTCGATTTTTGGATTCTACGTACCTTGAAACGTAAACCAAGAAATTTTGAGGGGGTGTTGTGTTGCTCATGCACATAGGATGCTGGACACGGCTCATGAGCCGTGAAATTTCGTCTAAATGCAAAGAGAGGATAGGGGGGCTTTCACAGTGAAAACAGCTCATACAAGTGCGCATCACTCACAAGTTCTGTGATACTTAACTAGTGCTATAAATTATAGCCAAAATGTTTTACTTTCATAATTTTATTTTAAATGTTTTCGTATAGTAAGTACCTTTTGTTTCTTTAAGTGAAATTTGTACTTATTTTGTATGGACCTCCTATGAGGGTTCTAATTGCTCTAAACTATAACGCCTAGAACGCCTACGACGAGGATGCGATCTTCACGACCATGCAACCAGATCGCGTTATGCCATACGACCTCCGCTGGCTCATCGCTCTACCTCCCTTCGTACAAATCCTCTTCAGCAGGGCGTTCGCCTGTATAATCGACTACCTGCTCGGATTCGGGCATTACCGGCTGATCGATTTGGAAAGAGCGAGAAGGAAGTTTTGATTGAGGCTGAATTGTACACTGTTTTGGATTTTTTTAACTTAGAATTTTGATACTACTCATTTGTTTTTGTAATTATTTATATGACAATTGTGTTTTATATTCCCTTAATTTAGTATTCTGACTATTGTAATGCCATCTAGTGATTGGTTCTACAATAAAAAACATTTTGACTTTGACTTTGACTAAAATTTTAATGAAGTGTTTTAACGAAGATATAGAATCGACTCCCGAAGTTTTTCGGTCCATAGGACACTACCTATATACTATATCCATCAAAATTGTAATGTTGTTAATGTTATAATAATACCTAACAATAAAGTTTCTAATGAATTCTAAAAAAAAAAAAAAAAATTGGCTGACCTGGCGTGACGAGCCAGGTGGTGGCCGCAGGAGGTGCCACGAGGTCCGTGTATGTGACGGCGCATCTCTTGTCCGAAACATCGTCCGACTTGATTGGCTGACACTCGATGGAGTTGGCGACGTCTTTCACCGTCCCGTCGCTCTCGTCCGACGGACACGAAGAGAAGCCGATGAAGCCTTTGGCCCGGCCGAGAAGGTTATCCACCCAATTGTTGTCCTCGTCATGGTTACGTTGACGCACAGAACCCATTCAATTAATCTTCACCTGCAACAAGGAAACGATCGGGATTGAGAATCAATGGGAAACGAGGCATTGTCTTAAAAAATGGTGAATGGACAACTCTGGTGGGTTCAACATGATCACTTTTCTCACAGCATTCCGTTTATTAACAAAAATTAACGCTAATAGACCTCATAATCAGGTGATTAAATTGCCACCCAAGTTGACAGACGTTGTTAGTTATTTAAATACCAACCAGCATAAAAACAGTTTAAAATCTCATATTTTATCTTTTTAAATTAATGTTTAAAATGCCTATATGCTGGGAATCCAGGTGCCACTCTTATTTTTCCATACAGAAGTAACAACTGTTTTCCGTACCATACCGTGCACAAGTACTCTACATCTGAATTAGTTAAAACTACAGTCAAATTTTCAACCTACCAAAGTGCAAAACCAATATCTTTTAGAAATGAAATATTTCAAAAAAGCTTCCGCTACCTTGGTAGACTCGGAAGCAAAAAACTAGCTAAGATGAAATTTTTTTCAAAATTCGATTTAAAAAAAAAATTGAAGTGATCACTCAGAATCTCTGTTCATTTAGATGGTCCCTTTTGGGGAAAAAACATGCCCAAATTGTCTGCTTTCCAGCGGTAATCCATTTTTCAGGTTTACTAAGAAATTGGAGGGGAGAAATGGTGTTGGAACACGGAAATACGTTAATTTTTCAAATGGAAGCAGCGTTCCGGCATTCCAATGTTCCCCCAGTCCTTCTAGTAACTATTTAAGACCATTAAATTCGATAACCCGAGGTACTTGAGGGAACAATTTGTGATGCAAAGTACATACGGTTCATGGGCATGGGACTAGGAGGGATATATTACAGATCCCTCTACATAAAACTGTATTCTTCGGTAGATCCTTTTGCGTGAAAAGAGTGAAAATTTTCAATGAAAATAGGGATATTTTCGATTTTGAAGTGAGCTTAGGAAGTTTCAGAAAGAAGTATAAAGTTATTTTACAAAATAAATATGATGTATCAGTGTAGGTAGGATACTTTTTCCTTATTTGTAAAAAGTATTTATATATTGGAGACAAAAGTTACAATTTAATTTGTATACCGTTATTTTATTATGTTGTACTTTTAATTTTAAATTTTGGTCAAGTTTTTCTTATTGTTAATGCATTGTATTGTAATTGAGGTATTATATGTTGTATTAATTGTTCCTGGCGACAGGGAAGACCTTAAGGCCCTACTGTACCCCAGGTGTTTAAATAAACAATTCAATCAATCAATCAATCTAGACAGGTCCCCCAGCTACTATCAACCGTTCGTAGTGACGGTAATTGCCTCCTTGTAATTTGATACTGCATTGTTAATGGCTTTATCAACCGAATTGTGATTTTGCGTAAAATATATCTACACGAGAAATCTTTCGAATTTTATTTCTCTGTACCTTTATATTTGAGTTATTAAACACTATTAGTAAAATTTCTGACATCGCTTAAGGGTTTAGCTGGGAGCAAGAGGAGGTGAGGAAGAATCTCAAAGAAGATTAGGAACCGAAGGCTATGAAAATATCCACCAGAAAAAGCTGCGAATTATTACACGATGGTTTATTATTTTTCTGTATAGATCGCACGTCTGCAAAGAATACGGCATTAATACTCACGTACCAACAATATTATCGCGCAAGGACAACAATCAGTTTTACACAGAGAACCTATACCAAGAATAATATCCTTATCAGGGCGTAGTGGGTGCTCCCATAACGGACTTCCGTTGCTAAAGCACAACAGAATGACACGAACAAAGATCTCACATGACCAGCTGCAATTTGAACGAAGATAAGTGCTATTTCTGTAAGTTAACATTTATTAGCGATTCACACTCGCGTTTCTGCTTTTCATTCACTCTCCTCATGGGGAGCGAAGAGTCTCTCGTGTATAGCTCAGTGAATAACGAAAAACTGGGTGTTTGGTTAAGAATTTGAAGGAGAAATTTATCTTTAAAAAGCTGGAGACTCGATTGTGGGGGTGGCTATGGCACAGATTTTTATGGATGCTATCACAGGTGAAAAAACGCGGCAATTTATTACACAAAGGTTTATACGTTTTTCTATGTGAATCACTCGCCAAAAAGAATACAGCTTTGCCATTGCCACAACCTACCAAACATATATTTGCTCCACAATCAATTTTATTTGGTAGAAATAAAGGCTTCACACTCAATGCGAAGATTTAAACAGTTGTGGGTGCCTTCATTAGGAAATTTGATTACTGGTTGCTAAGGACGCAAAACTGAGAACAACTCGAAAAAACGAACAACGATCGTATCTTGGTCAGCTAAAATTTGAACGGAGATTAGGCCTCTTTTGCGATTCACACTCGTGTTTTTGATTAATGTTAAGTCCAACCTTTGAGTTCTCGTAGGGACTGAACGGTTCGTCCTATAAAACATTGAGTGGTCCCATTCGATTCTAAAAAGCCTATACTATTAAAATGATTTTTAACTAGGGTGTATTGAAAATGCCAGCCCTTATTTTTCAACCCATAGAAGTGACTGACATCAACCAAAATTGTGCTTCGGGGCACAACTAGACCCCAAATAGAGCCTACATACCAAATTTCATCAAAATTGGTCCGTGGTATCTAAAGAAAAAGCCGAGTATGGAAAACATTTTTATTCGATTTTCGGATTCTACGAACCTTGAAACGTAAACCAAAAAATTTTGAGGGGGGGGGGGGGGGGAGGACAGAGATTTCAACGGTTCATAATTGAAAATAATAAACCAAAAGTATGTGTATGTGTTACCTACCTCAAATCACGAGGGTGAGAATAATACAAACAATTGTTAAAAAATTCCTACAATTTTGAACATTAAAAAATGTTTTAAAGCTAGGAATACTAGTGAAATACGTAGGTTTCAGGTTCAATACAATCAAAGTATAACAGTACCAAAACTATTGATGGCGTTTGCAGTTGATTATGTATGTTCATGGCCAAATCATTACCTACTCGAGGCTACATTAGGGCAAGCGATCACACCTCCACGGCGTTATAAAAGCAAACCAACTCAAACAGCTGGGAAGGAAAAAAAGAGAAGAAGAAAAACGGATTGTTCAGATTTGAGTTTTGGAGAAGTGAAAGTTAGAAGTGTAGAATAAAAGAAAAGTCAAAGAAGAAGAAAAAATATTATCATCACATCAGCCGAAGAAAGAAGATCAACACCTACCAACCTACTGCCAGCGGAGTTTCTACCTACTACCAGATCACCAGACCATCGCAGCAGAAGTTGAGTAACCATTGACGATAAAAAAAAACTTATAAGAAGAACTTTAATAAAGTGATTTCATATATGAATTACGTTGTACCTGATTCGTAGAATCATAGGTAAATCTATTAGGATTTGAGCATACAAATCATTAAGCAATAACAATATCGTTACAAAAGCAATAAAAAATAATGAAAACGTTGACAATGTCATAAAAACCTTGAAATTTGAACCATAGTCCTTTGCGGTACATGAATTGGGTAAATACCACCAAATCAGCCTGGAAAACATTCGAAAAAGCACTATTTTGACCGGGAAAACGCACTTTTGGACCAAACGGTTGTCCTGGCGTGATTGAAACGCAGGCAATTAATAGACGAGTAGTCTATGAGCGGCTGAGAAGGAGCAAGGCAAGAAGGTCGCAGTTGAGAAATCATTGGCAAGGGTATGACACGACAGTTCGGCCGACGAGCGCGCGATGAGTCTTGGAGATGCTTCGTCGGGGCAGACGTCCGCCTGATGGTCGGCCCAATTGGGAGCGCGGGCATCCAGCTCGTCCGAACCGTTGAATAGACAGATTTCAAAGATGCGGGGGCCTCATTTCCAGCGGAATTGGCTTCTCCGTCACGAGAAATCAGTCGGCAGGGCAGTTAGGGCGGTATTCATAGGCATTACTCGAAGCCGAGTAAATACTCGAATGGGTCTTGGAGTGACGGTGAATGCTCAACGCTATTCAGTCGTCATCTCGAGTATTCACTCGAGTAGTTACTCCAAACTTCGAGTATCTGCTCTGCGTACGGTATTCATAAACAAAACTTGGCGTTGAGTCGAGGCCTGCCTCTACTCGAAACTGGCAAAAACTCGAGGCACCTGGACTGGACACTTGAGCAGTTACTCAACGTGGAGCAGTTACTCAAAATGGATATATCTACGATTCTTTGCAATCGCAAAAATCTATAATAATAAATATAATCAAAATTAAATTTTCAAAATTATTAAAAAATGTATCCCAATTTGGAACTTTGAAAACCTTTTGCTACTGACGTATTGCGCTAAAACCCATGAAATGTTTGAAATTTTCAAGTTTTTTAACCATAACTTCTTAAATATAATTTCAATAATTTATTGTCTATAGTAGGTAGAGTTTTCTTTGTGGGAGTGAAGTGACTAACAAATTAATATGCTACATTTCAGCTATTGCAATAAGATGGATACATTTCTTGGGTTTAGACCTTTGATGATTAAGTATTTCAGAATTTCTGTTTACCACTAGAGAACATTTTTTGTGTCTATTGTGCGTGTTAAGTACCGTTTGCAATTTTAAGATGAAAAAGTTACCAAGATTTATCCCATTTGCGTATCGTTGAAATTTCTATTTGGCAGAGAAAAGCACCTATTCTTTCTCTTCTTGATAGCCTCTCCAGATCTCTGTGCACCCCCTGAGTTTCGAGGCAGGAGCCGCCACTGCTCACGATGCATCCCCAGATTCTCTAGTAGTTACTCGAAGGATGAGCAATTGCTCCACTTACACTCTGAATACTAAGTTCCGAGTAACTACTCATGTCCTGAGAGTAATTACTCAATGGAGTAGTTACTCAAGTCCTACTCGAGTCATGACTATGAATACCGCACTTAGTCGGGCTGCATCACAGCGGTTTATCACAAGAGACACCTTCAGACTCCATTAGTGGTCAGAACAACAAAAATTCAGGGTGTCCAGCGATTCCCCGAGAAACCAGGGGACGTCCCATTGGATAAGCATTAGATCAGTTTAACCAGTTGGTAAGCGATAAAACTGTTTCACTCGATGTCATTTATTTATTACTTTAGGCTAGAAATAGTGACCCCCCCCCCCCTCACCCTTATCAATCATAAAATTTCTAGCGGCATGGGATTCTCGAATCTGAAGAGCATTTTAAAATCCATGATAAAATAAAACGGAAATACGTCGTACCATTGAACTTTCATCTATTAGGTTTAGTAGGCAGTCCGTCGAGGTTCACATCCGTATTCAAGGTGAAACACAAAAACACCCACGAAATATGTGGTTTATGGTGTCCTGGCACCATGGTGGCACTACTACCAGTTCCATGGTGGCAGAGAATAATTCATGAAAATCCGGAAGTATAGTGAGAATTTTTCCTCAATTTCAAAGCTTGGGGACTGTTAGTAAGCAGTAAAGGAACCGAAATATTGTAAATTCGGATATTTTGTGAATATTATCCCCCCACTCGTCCCCTCCACTAGCGAATTTTGATACTCTGATGAAATCATGTACTACTCGGAAGTTATTTCAGTCAAACAAAAGATGAAACACGCAAATCGGTTGGAAATTGAGGCCTGGGCAGAGTTTACAAGATCATGCCGGCAAACGCACGTTTTTGAGCATTAATCCCCCCTTAAAAGGCAAAATTTGAAATTCCGGCGATGTAGTGCACAACTAGATAGTTTTCCACGTCGAACAAAAAAAGAACCAGGAAAATCGGTAGAGAAATAAGGCCTGTGCAGACGACACAAGATTTTGTCACACACACACATACAGACATACACCTATGGTTTTTTTTCGCGGATTTGGATTCAGAATGGTCTAAAACGGATTACTGTGTGGTTATTTTTTTTTCTGTTGAGTGTTGTCCAACTTTACCCCAGATCTTACTGTGGGACGTCCTAAAAAAATCCCAGAGCTTACCAGGTATTCCAGGGTCAATATTCGTCTTTTTCCAGGGATATAAATAGACAAAAATATAAATCAATGTGATCAAAATCTCTCAAAATTCAGGTTTTCAAGGACATTTTGTAATGAAAAAGCACTAGAAAGTATCTGGCAAGTGGTTGTGGCACGCTTCCTCGTACCCATAACTGATTGTATAGATGATCCGATGCATTGTAGGTAATCTCACAACTATCTCAAAGTACCTTACACTATCCTCTCAGAGGACCATCTACACTTCAACTCGCACAATCCCCGAAAATTTCGTCAAATTCAGATGGAAAATGTAGAAGTTATGGCTGGATTTTACAATGGCACACGCGCAAATGCTACTGTTGGTTTTGGTTATTATTTTCAACTAGCTGAAAAGCGTACTAAAAGGAGGCAAAAACGATTCCTCCGACTCCTCCCGCCCCCGACTCCTCATTCATATTTTTCTTCAAGTTGGTTGGTGGTAACAATGGCAAAATCGTGTTCTTTGCAGACGAGTGATCTATATGTATAGAAAAATAATAAACCTTAGTGTAATAATTTGCAGCGTGTTTATTCGATTTTTGGATTCTACGTACCTTGAAACGTAAACCAACAAATTGGGGGGGTTAAAACAAATTTCTTGGTCGGTTCAAAGGTTCATTATTGAAAATAATAAACCAACAGGATAAATTTCATCTAGAAATCCATGGCAATATTATATATCCTCCATTGTCTCCTTCAAAAACTCCGAAAACATCGATCAGTATTCAACAGCGATTATTATGAAACCGAATTTTGACGTAAATACATCTTGTGACTGGTGTCACTTCCAAAAATGTGTCGTTTATTGATTCAGCAGTGCAATATGACCAGATGAGCGAATTTTGACATGGCTGTACGTCTTTACACAAATTTTGTTAAAATGTCGTGATTTAAACAGGGTAAAATGTCATGCTACACTAAATTAATTACCCCACAGGCTACTATGGTGAATTCCGGTTAATTCAAAATACAGTAGGAACAATAAATTGTGAATAATTCAATGCTATTTGTCCACCTAGAATCCTCCCTTGGCTTCCCGTATTTCATCCATTCCAAGTGAGGCGTTATAGACTGATCTGTGTACTAATTAGTTGTTTAATTATAAAGGTAGTTGAGATGGGTATTTCTCATGAGATTTCAGACCGCATGCAAATCCAAAACAGTTCAAGTTTCTATCATTTCATTTCCCTTTTCCGCAAGCGAACGAACTCAGCTATTGAACGAAACCGCATCTGCAAATCAAATTTCACTGAAACCGTATAAACTCCAGACGGCAGAATTTTTAATCACTCGATCGCGACTCAGCCTTCCTACTTCAGAGCGTTATTTCATCGCGTTGTGTCCACCTAAAAAATGTTCTGACGTATCATTGTATCAGTGTATCAACTACTGAGAGTAATAAAGAGGATTGACATAGAACCTGTGGGATCTTGCAGGATTCAGACTTCCAACCAACAACAGAGCCAGAATGCGCAAGATTCCGAGTTGAGGATAGTAGTATATATATAATTTTATAATTTTATGCCCGCAGTTAGTGTGGAACAAATCGAAAGGAATTTGAAGTTAACACCTGTACAACATACTGACGGGAAACTCAAGATGCCTCACCGGCAGTCCTTTGAGAACTGACGGAACTCGATCTTCAGCGAAGCCTCAATGGGGTGCACTTCATCTGAACTGAACAAATTGCACTAAAACACTGACGTCTGGTTCGAGCCGGAGTCGTGGTCTGTCTTATCAGCTCCCCTCTCCCAATGAAACAAGTGGTTTTGTATTTACGATGCAAGCTAAATCCTGACCTAATCTCCTAGCTTTCACTTTATTTCACCAATAATGTGACAACAGAGCCTGAACGCTTCAATGTTCAAAGTAGATGCAAGATTCTAGCATTCAAACGGCGAGTCACCCAAGTTTTTTCAGTGACTTATGAGATGAAATCAACGGATTTTTGCAAAACGATGCAAATTATTACACAATGGTTTATTATTGTTCTATATAGATCACTAGTCTGCAAAGAACACGGCTCGTCTGCATTGTTACCACCAACCAACATGAAAAAAAAACATCGATCGCATTTCGGTCAGCTAAAATTTGAACGGAGATTAGGCCTCTTTTGCGATTCACACTCGTGTTTCTGAAGTACAACCTTTAAATTCTCGTAGTGAGCGAACGGTTTGTCCTACAGGGCTCCGCGTGGTCTCAAAAAATTCTAAAAATTCTATAGAATCTTAAATTGAAGGAAAAACAATACCTTTGTCTCAAAATTTTTTGAGTTAGGGCGTTTTCAAAATTTCAAAATTGATTTTGGAACCCTTAGAAGTGACCTACCTCAACCAAAATCTCCGGGGTACAACTAAACCCCAAATGGAGCCTACATACCGAATTTCATCAAAATCGGTAAATGCTAACTGAGAAAAGTGCTGCGGACGGGCGGCCAAATTTTTTTTGGATTCCACGTACCTTGAAACGTAAATCAACAAATTTTGAGGGGGGTTGAAAATATTTTTTCTTGGTCGATTCCAAAAGTTCATTATTGAAAATAATAAACCAAAAATAAAAAATCCCAAACAATAGTTGGCAGATTGAAGAAACTCGACATGGAGGGTCAAGGAAAAAAGATTCCTCAATTTCAACCAAATCGAATTTTATAGTGAAAGAAAAACATATCTCCGCTTCAAGGAAATACATCGGACAATAGACATATACATCGGACGTTTTTCAATTATTGAAAGCCTACTCCAACACGTATACAGGGTATCGCCCTTTCGGGGGCACCACAGGGCAGGGTTCGATTCTACTACTAATTTGCAACAAAAAAATGTCTCAGAAAAATTTTTGTAGAGGCTTCGTTTTTGAGTTACTTCATTTTTAAGATTTTTTCGTGTTTTCGACCTTATCTCAGGAGAACGGCTACAACTCACCACATTTTCATGAAAATTTAAATCCGATCACACCGGTGGAAAGAGTGTAAAATTTCCTCTCACCTAGATAGAAAAAAAATACTTTTTTTAATCGGAAAAACGGGTGAAAATTGAACCTGAAACGAAAAAATGGTCAAAACTTGGAAATCTCATCTTTTTCAAACGCCCATAAGCAATCCGGCACGTGAATTTTTACCTGTAGGTCTAAAAGATGCGCGAAAATCTCAGCTTTCCAAAGGTATAGTTATTTCTATTTTGAAAGTGGGGCTTATCACAGAAATGTGTGTTTGAACGCGGAAAAACGTTAATTATTTCAACGAAATCAGCGCTCAGGCTAAGAAGATTTAAGGGATTGGACGATGGGAGGGGGTGGCAGAGTTGGGCAAAATCCTACTCATGAGATGATTAAGATTTGTAATGACAAATATATGTTTTTCTTTAGCTAAAATATGATTAAATTTTTATTCACTCATAAGAGTATGATTAAAATCATAATCAATTTATGAATGAGATTAAATTCTTGATCAAAGGAAATGTGAGGTTAATCTATAATTAAACGCTGGTTTTTGTGATTTATCATAATTTTTCCATGATTACTCACGGATTTCTGTGATTAATTACGTAATTAATCTTAATTCTGTGATTAATTATTTAAGTAATTAATCACCCATTTCCTCGCACATGGCTTCCTCGTATCCATAACTCGATTGTAAAGATTGTACAGTAGCTAATCTCAAAGCATGTGTCTCTAATTACCTTACCCTCGTAGAAGACCATCCATACTCTACTCCACACACACAATCCCTGAAAATGACATCGAATTCGGGTGATAAACGTAGACGTAGAAGGTTTTTACTTTTCCGCATGAACAAAGTTTTTCCAGCTTCTCACATCCCTTGTTTTCTACAATGTTTTCGGAGACCTGTATTAAGGATTTCGAGTATGGAAATTTTGGAAATTCATTCCTTTCATTCCTCGTTGCGGGTCAGTATTTCGCGAAATTGAAGGTGCAAAAACTTAAAAACTTGTACCTAAATTTGAAATTTTAAAGGATTTTGGAAATTCATTAGTGCACGGCCTTGGGAATTGAAAAACTGAAATATTGCCGACGGAATCATCAAAATCGAAGAATAATTGCCAGGGAAATAAGGGAAAACCGTTTATTCAGTTTGGTTTTTCCCATAAAATGTAGCTAAATTTGAAATTTTCAAGGCTTTTAGAAATTCTTTAGTGCATGGGGCTTGGGAATTGAAAAGCTGAAAAATTGCCGCTGGAATCATCAATATCGAACAATAATTGCCAGATAAATATGGGAAAAACATGGCAATAACCGTTTATTCTGTAGTTTTCAGTTCTTTTCAATTCCCTAGGGCCGAGCACTAATGAATTTCTAAAATCCTTTAAAATTTCAAATTTAGGTACAACTTTTTACGTTTTTGCGCCTTCGATTTGGCGAAATACTAAAAACGAGTATTTACAGAAACACCTGAAAAAACTTGGGACCTTAGGCGCTTTTTCCTAATTTTTTTTTGTCACGTTTTCCCTACTTTTTATATAGTTGGGAGCCTAGTTCAATTTTGAGAAGTACCCATCAAAAAAGAAGGAAACATATTGTTTAGTAAAGCATGCATTCCAAGGGACGTCTTATTGGAAGAAGAGTTGAACGTTCAATTCTATCCAGTAAATGATAGAAGATGCATTTTTGGTTATTTGTATATTTGTTGTGATGTTAGTTTGTATGGGAAGTACCGTAACATTTCTAGCTTAACGAGAGCCCAAAACTTGACAGTATTTTGAAATGCGAAAGCATTGATAGGTGTGCACCCAACATAATATATTCTGACATTGCTTGCGATAGTGTGGTGTGATGCCAGTGGTGTTCCTCGTCTGGACGCATCATTTCAGTTCCTTTCGAACACACTGAACAATCCCGCACCGCTGAACATGTGATGAGAAACCAGGTTTTAATTATCCCTTGCTTAATTATCTCTTCTTCGGTTTTTTTTATGATCAAAGGTAGAATTCGACTTGAGGTGAATTCATGATAATTCAGTCAAAACAATTTGATCCTCAACAAGATAACAAGGCAGGTTCATGGTTGAAGTGACTAATATCCAAGTATCACCTATCATTAACATTGTAATTCTGTACGTCTGTGATTGCAAAGAACCGTGAATGTTTGCATTAATTTCCTGCTCCTCGCTAATGGAGGAGAGGTAGTCCAATTATTTAAATTTCTTTTCCTGATTATTTGGCTACAAAATTCATTCAAGGTTATTATTAGCAGGTATGAAATGAGAGTCTGGGAATAATACCCTTGGATTGTTCGTACTCAGTAGTTTGATACATCATTTGAATCATGAATCTTTTTTTTATGGGCATGCAATATCACTGGCCCATTTTGTAAGGACATAACGTAATATCCATGGTTGTATTACTATTCATCATAATTGTTTACTTATGGTTTTGATAATAAACGGCTGTGTCGGGGAGTTGTCACTTGCCTGCTCATATTGAATCAAGTTGAGAGATTATAATACAGGAGTCTTTTCACTTTGAAATCAACATTACACCAAATTTACAATATAAACCATAATGATTTTGTTTTATATAGCCCTTCTCCTTTCTTGTATAATATTGATAATTTAGCACCATTTTGAGTTTTTTTAGAACATTCCAAAGTCAAATTCTGTCTAAAAAAGGGAATTTTCCAAATTAACCTCATAATTAACTAATTAACCTCGTCATTATCGCAACATCTGTCTAGAGCGTTTGGCACTTTGCTCCGGCGTCTCCATAACGAGAATTGAAAGGTGATCTGATTACTCAGAGGGATCTAAGAGCGTCAAACCTCAACTACCTACTCCGCACTCTGACTGAGAACAGACCACTATTTGACGAGAAGAGAATGTTCAGAGGTACTTTATTTACGTTCTCGCATGTTCAATACGTATAATTAATTCGATAAAATATAATTTGTAGGGGCAGTTATGAAATTCATTAAGAACCATCTAGAGCTCAGAGCGCACAATCCCTGGTAATTCAATCAAAATCGAATGGAAACTGTGGAATTATAAAGGTGCTGTAGAGATCCTACACCCCAAACCCTAAAAACCTAAAATTTTCATCGAAATCGGACACTTCGTACAGTTTTTGTACTAAGGTTTTGACAGAAGGGCATGGAACATAATTTGTTCAGATGTGCTCGAAATGGTTAATGGGGATGAAAATTTCCTTTTCCTACTCCGAAAAGTGAAAACAAAGCTTCCGCTTAACCCGTAGTTGACTCACAAGCAAAACTATCGATGGGGAGCGGTTAATGTGGAAAAAGGTGTAGATGGTGTTGCTTCAGATTCATAACTTATCGATCCATGATTATGATCCTTATTGTGAATAGTATTTTTAAAGAAGATGACGGTGTGACGTTCCACTACTGCCGAGTGAATATTTTCACGAAGTATCGATATTGACGACTCGAAATGAGGAATTCGGCATCAGTAGGTACTACCTACCACCTCAAATATCCGAGTGGCCTCACCACTCCATCGGTGATAAATGAACAAGCGACGAGCGGGTGACTACCGATGGAGAAGAAAAGTTCAGATTGGTTCATTCTACGGTAATCCTGAATTGAGTATTTTCTAACCAGTTTTCCTTCTCAAGATTTTCTCATTCCTCGCTACTCGCAGAGTCTCCAGTGAAGAGAGCATCATAAAGACTAGAAGTCAAGGATCTCTCCACCATCACCAGAACGGACAACGGCAGAACGGACAGCACCAGAACGGACATCACCAGAACAAGACTGAAGCTGAGTACTCGACAACCTACCTACTACATTCTCAAAGACATTTATACCATTCCTGATTCACTAGAATATAATTTATCATCGTTTAAGATTTTCTCATTTCTATCATAATGTTTGTATGGAGTGGGAATCTCATTCGTAGTTAGACGTATCAAGTCTAAGAACGTCTCAACGGAGCGGAAAAACTCATTTACAGAAAGAAAAAATTATCGTTCTTCCTACACATAGAAAATCACCAGTCCCGAAAATTCACCTAGATGAGCTGACAAGGAGTCGTAATTGTCCATAGTTGGAGATTTCCATGAGCAAGGCATTGACCTAATGGTGTCAACGACGACATTAGCTCGGCAGGCTTTCGTCTCACAAATGATCCATTCATAAGATAATCACTCTCCAACTCCCCTTCAAATACGAGCGCCGCAGCAGTTCGATCCTGTTCAGTCAGGTTGTTTTTGTCATTAACGTCACTTTATGACCGAATACTGATGGAATCATCATCTCGATCATGACCCAGCACTGTCGGGATAAGGCACTAGTTATCGGCCGGCCCCTAGTTATGGCCCACATCCTTTTACAAGTGTTTTCAAGACGTCCCACGGTCGGTGTCGTTATGCGATTGATCTGAGATGGAGCAGGGCAGCACTTAAAAGCACTTTGATAACCACGTAATAATACGTTTAAGATCATTGTAAATCCAACTTCGAAAAATGTCCATAGGTATACATACAAGGTGTCCCATGTTAAGGACTTGAAAACTTCGGGAGTCGATTCTAAAACTAATTCAAGTGAGAAAATGTCTCCTAGCAATTTTGTTCTAACCCCTTGTTTTTCCAGGTTTTTTTTTTAATTTAAAGATTTTTTCGTGTGCTCGAACTTACAACTAATAAAATGACCATAACTAACTTAATTTACCGTAAACATGTAAAAATAAGGGCACCGTTGGAAAGAGCGTAAAATTTCGCATATTTATAGTGCCAACGATAAACTATTTCCAAGGTCCTGATGGGTGAAAAATCAAGTTATAGTGAAATTTTTGTCGAATTGGCTAAGTTTCCTATTTTTTCTTTTGGCTGTTAGGGTTTTTCTTCCCCATTGTTTGTAACGTACCTCATCACAAAAACTGCGCAAAGATCTCAGCTTTCCATTGGTATAACCTAAAAAAATGTACAATCAAATTCAAGGGAGAAATCCGTGTTTGAACGCGGAAAAACAGGCATTTTTTCAGCGAAATCGACGGTTGGGCGGGGGGAACCTGTCTCCCTTAAATTTGATTGTAAATGTTTTTTGATTATACCATTGGAAAGCTGATCTTTGCGCAGTTTTTTGGTGATGAGGTAGGTGAAAAACCATGGGGAAGAAAACCCTAACAACGAAAAGAAAAATAGACAATTTTACCAACTTGACAAAAATTACACAACGACTCGATTTTTCACCCATCAGGACCTCGAAAACAGTTTTTTGTTGGCACTGCAAAGGTGGGAAATTTGACGCCCTTTCCAAAGGTGGCCTTTATTTACATGTTTACGGTAAATTAAGGTAAATATGGTAATTTCAGTGACATACGGTCTAACACAAGAAAAAATCTTTAAATTAAAAAAACATTAGAAAAACAAGGGGTTAAAACTTGCTAGGAGACATTTTCTCACTTAAATTAGTTGTAGAATCGACTTCCGAAGTTTTCAAGTCGTGGGACGTGGGACGTTGGACACCCTGCATGCAGGGTGTAACACCTATGTTCCTGCCATAGCCTAGGGATTGATTCTACAACTAATTTTTGACTTTTTTTGTACCCTGACTTTTTTTTCAACCCCCCGAAGTCCGAAATTTTTCACTTTCAAGATTATTTTCGTGTTTTAGACCTTGTATCATTAAAATGTCAATAACTCCTTCAATTTACAAGATCTGAAACTCAAGAAGACTCAAGAACTCAAATTTGACGATACCATTGGAAAGTGCGTTGAATTTCCTATCTCCCTGTTGGAGAACCAAAGTTTTTTGAATAGGCGAAACGGGTGAAAAATTAACTTCGAATATGCACTTAAATGCCTCTAAAAAGTAATTTCATATCAAGTCATGTTATGGATAAGAGGAAATAATACCCAATGATCCATTTTTTCTTACTATTCTTTAAATATTTTTAAAGGAATACACAATAACTCCCCAGAACCATATTTATTTTGCAAGAGGGCCGGTATTCTCTCAAAATATGTGGATTTGATCGATCAATTCCGAAGAGAATATTCATAGTGGGAGTGTAATAACCTCGAAACTTGAATCAACGTCGAGCTTTCCTCCCCGAGACGACCACTACGTCAGAAATTCGGTTCTCCAGCGTTTAACGACGTCACTCGACGAAGGAGTTTTTAAATGTTTATTCAGCACACACTCAATAAATCTCAGATTCAATCAACGTTTTTACGACATTTTTTTACACCTGTCTACAAACGTGTCCTTCATGAAGCGTGGATATTAAAACGACCATCTCAAAGATAGCGATTGTTTCATTCGATTAATAAACTTTGGAGTCTTTTTATTTGCTTCCGAACTCACTTCTGGGTGGTGAGAAATCGGATGAACTCCAAATCGAATATAAGTCAGTCTCATATAATGATAAAGTCTCAAAATACTCGTCACAACCATTCCTAGGGAGGTTCACACTTACTATCATACTCATAGATAGATTGGGGAGCACATTTTAACTCAATGGTATGTACTTAATCTTGTAATGCTAACCAGATCATCAAATAAGGGAGGTGGTTAGTTTGTGTCTACAGATGGGCACGGCGGCGACTTCAATGCGTACCTACCTACCTATCTGGATACGCTGTGGTTATTAAGTACTACTCACATGATCTGGTGAATATTACAACATGCGTCGATCGTGCAATACAAAACATGAATACGAGTAGATATAAGTGTTCCAAAATTATTGGGTAGTACGTATCTGCTATCGTATGATAGAGGATATGAGTGTGACAATAAGAGTGAATCACACTACAAATGTTGGTATTCCAACATACCATCTGTTGACTAGATATCTATGTCCAACAAACTACTACATCAAGTATGTATTCGCTTAGATTATTATTTTTCCCTTTTTAGGACGTCCCACAGTAAGACTTGGGCGTCCTTATGCGATCGATCTGGGGTAAAGAACTCGAATTCGCATGTTGGGTATCGTAGATCATGAATTTTAAAATGCTCTTCAGATTCGAGGCTCCCATGCCGCTAGAAATGTTGAGGTGGCTAATGGTGGGGGGGGGGGGGGTCACTATTTCTTGCCTAAAGTAATAAATAAATTACATCGAGTGAAACAGTTTTATCACTTATCAACTGGTTAAACTGATCTAATGCTTATCCAATGGGACGTCCCCTGGAATGCATGCATTACTAAACAATATGTTTGGTGTTTACAGACATCATTTTTGAGATCGGTCCATTTTTTTGTTAAAAAGGTTTTTTAGAGATTATTATAAACTCAAAATTTCATTCACGAATAAAATCACTCGAGATGAGATTGTGGAAAACTATTTTAATATTAAACGGAGTTGAGAAGAATGTTGTCTATTTCGACGAAAATAATAACTTGTAACTCATTATTGTCGTGGAAATAGAAACGTTCTTCTCTTGTTATTTTTAATCTAAACTAGACCTCATTCTGAGAATGGGGTATTTCGGTGGGTCGGAAATTCAGGTTTTTGACCTCAAATTTGGATTCAGCACCCTTGAAAACCTATATACTACAACTTTAAGCCCAATGATACTATAACATATGGTAGAAAAATTAATTAAAGAGATCACACGTTTGAAAAAGGCGGGCCGCTACAAATGCACACACACTAGGCCAGGACTACGCCGCGGACAACGCCGCGCGCGTGTGTGAGTACTATTTTGTAGTATCCAAGAGGTCTTTTAAGGGTTTCCGTGCATGGATACTTTTTTCAAAGACAGTTGGCTAGCTACGTCACGATTGGCTAGCTACGTCACACCATTCAAATCTTCAACTTTCCTTAGCTTCTCTGATTTTTTAAAAACATTTTCTCGACGAACAGACCCGATTACCGTTATTCCTGAGCCATACTCTTTTGAAAAAAAAAAATAAAAAAAATTGACCGAAATACCCCATTTTGACACCAACCGCGACCTTCTAGCGTGAGAAGAACTTTTCCTAAGATTTTTCAAAGTTTCGAATGTTTATGACGTCACAGTTGTCTGGGGGGTCCCGCCCAGGTGGGAGAGGCGCGTGACGTCATAAACATTCGAAACTTTGAAAAATCATAGAAAAATATCTACTCATCCAAAAAGAGAACGGCTGGTGTCAAAATTCTCAGAATGAGATCTACTTTCGATTAAAAATTTAAAAAAAAATCAGGCGCACCCCCTATTTCATTTATTACATACAGCAAGGACTACTACGTCTGCCGGGCTAGCTAATATACAAATACCTTAGGTAAAAATATCAACGACTCGGACTTTTTTAATCGCCAATCGCGATTACAAAATTCAATCAATTAGTTTCATTATCGATTACTTATTCGAGCACTTTTTTAATCGTAATTGTATACGTGAAGGTATTCGTTAATCGATTACCGGTCATCTCTGATGCATAATAAATAATCAAAATTTCAATCTCCAAGTACTTAACACTACCCTACAAACTTGATTAGGACACAATGAATTTCTTAGAGGACCGTCTACCCCCCAATATTCTGAATCGCTGAAAATTTGAACAATTTGGATAGAAACTGTAGAAGTATATTATAGTATATTATACTTATTACAAGGGGTAATATATACAAATATTAGTTACAAGACGGCGAAGAGGCAGCTATCAATTCCGGGCAATGAATTTCGTAGGGCACCATCTCCTCCCTAATCCACACAATCTCTTAGAATTTCATCAACATCGGGACTGTAACTTCGAATTGTGATGCCGGTAACAAGGATATGAGGACACACAGATCCACTGACAGAACACCGACAGTCCGACAGACTCGAAACCATTATTCAAGGAAGGTCTAAAACGTAAAACGCGAGTAGACATTTTTTTCGAGGACATGGATATAAAATCCTTGAAAAGTGGAAAAAAACTATGTACCCGCTATCTTGGCCAAACTGCCAAGGGTGCATGTTGAGCAGCATGCTACGTTTATTTTGCGCAGAATTTGTTTAATTATAAGTGATTGAAAGTCCGAGTAAGTTTGTTTAGTGACTGATTATAAAATAAATCATCAACTCGTATGGGATACCCTGAGACTCACCCCCGCTACATGAAGCAAATAGATTTTCTTTGGAAATTCTCCGAGTGACTAGAAACTCGGGGAATTAATGGGATCCCTAGATTACTTAGCAGAACCCGGGACAACTGAAAGTTTCAAGAAGCCGTAGACGGTGTAAAACTACGGAAAATTGGATGGACGGGTATCGAGTTACTATGTAACCAGGACAATAGGATTAGACGTTCACCTCCTCACGGATCGGCAGTTCAACAACTTGAACAACTTCAGCGCAGCATCAGTGAATCGTCCGAGAACAGTTTTCTGACACTGTCAGGTATCGCGAACGAATTTTCAGCCGACGACACAGCTTTTTTCTGCAGTTCACCAAGGGAAGAGAGAGCTGGATTGGCTCTTGAAGACTAATTTGACCTCAATGAATGAACTAGTAAATGGAAAATCAGGCTAAACCCTCAAAAGTCCTGCACTGTAGTCTTCGCTTATCTTCGGATTCATGACAATCCCGATCTAAAGATTGGAAACGGTCGCATTCCATCAGAAACGTCAGTCGAATCATGTTGGACGAACGGTTATCCTTCGATGGCCACATCGCCTCCACTCATCAAAAATACCGAAATCGCTTGAGAACGCTCAAATCCCTATTGGGCGAAAAAACCCCCTTATCTCTGGACACAAAACGGCCAATTTCCTTGGTACTCGTCATACAAATATGGGAGTATAGTTGCCAAATCTGGAGAGATGCGTCCAACTCTCAAGTACTTCGCACGCAAACTTTTCAAAATCGAGTTCTAATTATAATTACAAGAGGAATGTCTCCTTGATATTTCCTCCATAAATGATACAACAGTTTCCAACAGAGACTACACGATCATCCTAATCCGCTAGCAGCTGCCACCTTGGATGAAATACCACCTGACCGCCCGAACTGGAGATTAATGAAACGGGACCACCATGGATATGGTACCCAAATAAGAAAATCGACGATGTTACGGCAACATGTCGTATGACCATATATGGGCATATTGAGTTTTTCATACCACTGGATTCGTATTTTCGAGGGGAATCGATCGGTATTATTAAAAATTCGGTTGGTAGCCTTGAAACCGCCGAAAATAGCGATAGAGCAACACTGCGTATGAAGAATATAGGTTACGTTGTAAACAGTTTTTTGTGTCTTCTGAAAAGTTGCCCCAAACTTGATACGACATGTTGCCGTAACATCGTCGAAATGCAGCGTGTCCAAAAATACAACAAAAAAATCGTCGTCCCATGACACACCGAACTGTATACATCCTCCTTCGCCTTGAAGTCGGCCAAAAGAAGAAGACACTATTCCCTACTCGCTACTCCCTAGAACAAGGAATATGAGGGAGAAAATGGTGTTTCAATGCGAAAAAACGTGCATTTTTTTCAACGAAATCGACGGTTTGACGGGAGGAATCCGGGGTCTGCTCCGCCGCCGCTCCTCCCAAGCACAGAGTCCTCCCGTCAAACCGTCGATTTCGTTGAAAAAATGCACGTTTTTTCGCATTTAAACACCATTTTCTGCCTCAAATTCCACAGTAAAACTAAAAATTCCACAGTAAAACTAAAAATTGGGTGACCGTTGGAAATTTGATGAAATGGAGCAGTTTTTAAGACTTTTGAACCCCTCTGGCAAATATCTTTGTTCTAATGAAAAAACATCAACTTTAAAAATAAAAAAAAAACCAGAAATTGACTATTTTTTAAGTTTGAGGTAAAAATACTCCTTTTTAATACTTGTTTTTCTCAACTGGTCAACAGCTCATATATTGAGAAATTTTACGCTCTTTCCAACGGTATCCTTATTTTTAATTTTTGAGTCTAATTTAAGGGAGTTATGACCATTTAAATGGTGAAAGGTCGAAAACACGAAAAAAATTTTGTAAGTCGAAAAAGTTGGATTTTGAGGGGGTTAAAAGAAATTTGATGAGACTTTTTTTGTTGCAAATTAATTGTAGAAACTACTCCCGAAGTTTAGTGTATAACTTATGGGACACCCTGTATATGAATATTTGTTGTCTATTTTCTCAAATGTAATACAATTATGAAATAAAGTTATATTGTCAGAAAAGAGGACATTTATGAATTTTTTCCCCACTGAAATGTACATAAGCCATGAGGTGGTTATGAGGAGATTAACTTTCTCTCAGTCGTATTATAGTTCTACGAAATATGACTTGACGCCCGCACAGCAAAAATTATAATTTTATAATAAGATTAATTTAAAGCAATTTTTGACTCATATTTCTCTACATTAAACCTACCGAAAACGTATTTCATACGAACCTAACCACCTAGGTAACTCTTGTTGGCTCAAACAGTCATAATTGACTTAGTAGTTAGTTACCTTTTAGAAACAATGAAAACAATGTGGGGGTATTATTACGATATAAAACTCATCTAAAAAAAATTGCCAACACTATTGTTTTTTTTTCTTAACCGTAGCTTCTTCTGAAAGATTTCTTGGAAAATTCGCATTAACTCTTGCTCAACTTATTTCAAAAACAATAAAAAACACATGAAAACTTCAAGAAGTGCAAAAATCTACCAAAAGTTACTAACCTGCTACATATAAGTACTGTCAACAATAATTTCATTTTAGCATGTAATTACACCAAGGACCACTCAATAATGGGGATACATTATATATCTTTGAAATGATTCCATGACGCCATACTCTCTATATATAGTTTTTTTTTCAAATTAAAATTGAAAGATGAGATAAAATATAAATTGGTGCAGTTTATCGTATGTAAGTCCAAGGGGTAACTCTAGAAAGCTCTTTGGGTGGCAATTGACGAACTCTAGAAAAATCCTTCAGGTGACAATTGAGGATTTCTAGGACACTGCGGGTGGTCGACTCCACGCCGGTTGGTGTTTGTATCCCACTTGTCCTTTCTCGAGTGGCATTTGACTATCGGCCGTCCCACCTACTACAGTCTCAGATCTCATCCTCTCGACTACCCACTGAGTCTCTCTCTCTGTCTCTATTGGCTCTATATGTATGATCGGTCCATCGTCACGTAACACCACCGTCGGACATTGGGTGGACCTTATCAACGGGAATGACGGGATATGACAGACTCCGCCTATCATGACATGTGTTCATACGCTACCTAGAATCCTCGATACAAGACATCAGGCTCACAGCTTCAAGAAATACAGGTTTACATCATCCAAAACTCATAACACCACTAGGATGGGCCTGATCGACATCTGATCTGATTGATAACTTTCCCAATGTTTCAGACGAATTAGAAGGAGTAGAATAGAGGGAGAGTGCAAAAATAAACGTAACAAATACGAAAAATCGTAGATTTTAGAAGTTTTTTCGGATGATATTTATAGATTTTTGCTTTATTATTTTCAATGGTTTATTATTTTCAACTAGCTGAAAAGCCTACTAAAAGTAGGCAAAACGCTTCTTCCGACTCTCCCCGCATCCCACTCCCTCCGGCTCCTCCCGCCTCCGATTCCCCCCCTCCCGCCCCTCCGACTCGTCCCGCCTCCCACGACCCCTCCGTGCATACGTACGTACGTACGTACGTACGTACGGTTGGCGTTTTATTATATTAGATTAGATAGTGAACCTTTGGAATCGATAAAGAAATTTTTTTTTAACCATTTTGATCGATTTTTTCCATAAATTTGAGATAGTATTGAATTTTTAGAGACAACCCAGAGCCCTGTAGGACAAACTGTTTGCTCCCTACGAGAACATGAGGGGGAGTGTGAATTGCAAAAGAGGCCTAATCTCCGTTCAAATTTTAGCTGACCGAAATGCGATCGATGTTTTTCTTCATGTTGGTTGGAGGTAACAATGCCAAATCCGTGTTCTTTGCAGACGAGTGTTCTATATAGAAAAATAATAAACCATTGTGTAATAATTTGCATCGTTTTTCTCTTTATGGGGTGAACCAATACCCCATGTTTTAAGTACAATCCTAGGGACCAGAATCATCGTTTTAAAAACTGACATTCGACCACTACAAATATGATTTGAAAACAACGTTTAACTGTAGAAAAACAAGGCTTTTCCATTAATTGTTTCTGCCAAATATTATCGCGCCAGGTTAACAATCTACAAGCAATAACGTCGTTATCAGAGAGTTGAGGGTTCCTTCATAACGGAATTTGGTTCTTGGCTATATAACAGTGAGCATTCATTCGCGATTCAGATTCATGTTTCTGATTCATTATTCTTACAGTCCTTACGTCTTACAGGGTGCGAACGGTTGGACCTATAGAGTTCTGTGTGGTCCCATTCGATTCTAATAATTCAATACTATTTGAAATTGATGAAAATAATACCTTTGTACATAAAGTTTTCGAGTTATTGCGTTTTTGAAAATTTCAACCGCTATTTTTAACCACTTAATCGTTTTTGTTAATGCTTTGTTAATTCAATTTATTTGGTTACTTTTGTTACCCCCCTAAAAGTGACTGACAAAAACCAAAACATTCGGGGCACAAGACCCCAAATGGAGCCCTTTTCGGAATAGAAGTTTAAAATTTTCACCTTGATAAGTTTCTCCTATCTAATATCTCCAGCCTGAACCTTCTTTACATGTCTGGTGATGCATGCTACTGACTTAGTAATTTTTGGCTGGAAGAACAATCTCTGAGAAAAGGTAAAGCGAACACATCCTCAACAAACAAGTATCAGGGATTTGTTTACTTCGACCAGGCACTGCGTGCGGACTGTACGTTAGGCGCGGATCCGCGGTCCGAAAAACATTGATTTTCCCTTCATTAATTCACAAAACGAGTCATAAGACCTTCTAAACATCTCACGCGCTAGAAAAGTCCCTTTTCCAACCAAACAGACGACTTTACGGTCCTCCGATCACCGAGGAAACCACCTGGGCCCAGATAAAGCTCAAAATCATGACAGTAATAAATCATTACATCTTCGTCTCCGTCAAGTATGTCAAGCTCTGACTTGACATACTGTGACTGACTGTGACTTTCCTGTCAGAGGTGACTCCCACTCATATGATGTTAGAAGTAAGAATCAGAAGGACCTGCCTTCTAATAGACGATCTCTAACACAGAACCAGTACCACCGCACATCTTTAAAGCTCTACAACGCAATCCCATTGGAGATCAGGGAGTTGAAATACATGCAATTTGAACGAGTGCTCAAGAAATTCCTGACGTTGAATCCTTTCTACAGCATCAAAGAATACTTGGAAAGTGATGTGAAAGAACATGTAAACTGTTTAACTGTGTGACATGGGTGTTATACTCGTAGTTTAGTCAAGTAAGTATGAATATATGGATGAATAGTATGGAACAACAGCGACCATTCATCAGGCTGAAACCCATGCCATAGAAATATGCGCACAAGAGATCGCCAAAAAACGACTCAAAGGGGCAAGAATTTACATAATGTCTGATAGCCAGGCAGCCCTAAAGGCCATTGCAGCCTACTCAATAACATCAAGGCTAACCTGGGATTGTCTGAACTCCCTGAAGGCTGCGGCTCGGTGCAATAAGTTAACATTGCTTTGGGTCCTTGGCCATGAAGGAGTAGATGGCAATGAAGAAGCCGATCGACTCGCTAAGCAGGTATCGGAATCCCAATGTTTTGGTCCTGAACCCCTACTCGGGGTTACCAAGAGCTTCATTACTCAACAGGTTCAAAAATGGGAGGATAGCAAGAGAGCTGCGTACTGGCGCAACACTCCAAAGCAGAGGCAAGCCAAGCAGCTAATCACCATCTCCAAAAAAAGAGCAAAAGCTCTGCTGTCGCTAAGGAGGAAGGACCTTCGCGCCATTGTGGGTCTCCTGACTGGCAAGTCTCAACAAGATGGGCAAGGCCAGGACAGTTGAATGTCGGCTCTGCTGCGAAGGAGTCGAAACAGCAGAACACATCCTCTGTGAGTGTCCTGCTGTAGCATCTACCAGATTCCGGCATTTCGGTAAGGGTACTCTTGTCCCGGCCGAAATTGTTCGGGAAACGCCCGAAAAACTTCTTCACTTTGTGAAAGAAGAGGTTTTCGAACGGGCACTCAAGTGAAAAAGGGAATCCGGTCACAATAGATCAAACCTATGGTCTCAGTGACTAAGGGCTTGCCCCGTCCCAGTAAATCAAAAAAAAAAGTATGAATATCTATCGGCAGCGGAGGAAATTTATAAGTACTCACGCTTGCTTTTATAAACTAGATATGAGGCGCTCGGGAATATGTGTAAGCAAGAATGATACGCTAGTCTGTAAGTCAATCATCTAGTCACTTTGTTTATCTGAGGTTAATTTTGAATTATCTAGTCATCACGAAAAAAGTCACAATCCAGTCACTATTTGTTTTTATTCTATATATAATTGGTTATTTTATGACGTTGACTATTGCCTATAATTTTGTGTAATTGAAGGGCTGACTTTTGAACCTTGTTATTATGTGAATGTTGACTATTAATAAGATATTTTTGTGACGTTGGATGAGACATTGAAGTGTTGAAGCGAGCTATTTAGACGCATTCTTGCCTTGTAAAAGGATTTTGAATAAAGATGTTATTATTATTATAACATACGTCGGCTGGCTTCACAAGGTAAAATTGAATTTGAAATGAAAGAAACTAATAATTATAATTTGGAAATCCGTTAAACGTTCCTAAATTGAAATACCGTACACAAAATATCATTCGTACGGCGGATAGACGGAATTTTTATTTGCTCGATTTTGGGATTTTACGTAGAACAGCTAATATGGGAGAGCAACTAATGACCCGGCTCTATGATGTCTCCTGGAAATGAGCTGACATTCTCGGATTTCCCAATTAGTTTCCACTTCATATGGAGTTTTGAATTTATATTTTTTCACTGTGAGTAAATCTTTTCTTTTCCCTGAATTGAATCAACCATACTTACTTTTGATAAAATATTGAATTTGTTGTGTCCTCTGGTTCATAATGTAATTGCTCTTCTGATACTTCATGAACATACTATATGTAGCCGCCCCCCAGATAGTCTAGACCTATCCCAAGTAGGGATCGTCATGCCAAGCACCCTGGAAGAAGAGTGGTGAGGACCCTGGGTTCTCCCTAGATACTTCTTCAATCGTCAGTCGGGTTCAGGACGAGCCAGTGAACTGACCGCAAGGGGAGTTACGGCGGTCAGGAACTATGTAATCGATTTATAATCCGTTTTGAACCAAGTTATTGTAGAATACAGTTGTTTCTTTATACGCGAGTGATTTATGATCCTGACAAATAACTGGAAGAAGAGGAAATACCGGAGAATGGAATAAGAGTTATCCCATCTCCATCATTTACCTACTGATGCATATTTTGTAATTGGAGTTGCCCGTATTAAATTTAAAAACATTCCAAATCCTTTGTCATCAGATAATTAAGCATTCTAGGAGTCCAATCAGCGTTAAAACACCCGAAAATAGCCATTTTGTCGGGTTCCGGGGTGAGGAAAGTAATGTGAAGACTCTCACCAGGATGATGTTTTTGAAATTTCCTCGCCTGCATTCTAACCTCAGGAAATTGATCCTGGATGATGTGGATTTGTGTTCCCCTGTTTACCACTACGAATCAGTCCTCCGGAATGGCACACGATTTCTAGCACGTGTTTAGTGGCGTGAGCCTTGGTTCGGTTGAAATTGGATAAAACCGAACAGTTGAACTTCTGACTAAACGGGACCCTCGACCAGTCAGCTAATGTCTTCGGTTTAATTATTCAAAATCGCTCGTAATTATATGCTAAGGCCGCAGCTTCATTTCATCTCTAGTACTCGTAATACCGTCCGGTCCGAGTTTTTCGCGTGTTTGCGAGTAAGCTCTTTCAATCACTGAAAAACGTTCAATTAGGACCATCATCAAACTTACTTGATGTTTCAGAAGCGTTGCAACACTGTTTTCAGTTTTCTAAGAAATCAAACAAAAACTTCCCTAGTTTTAAAGATATTCAGTTCCGACATTTCCCTGAGAACCGATCTATCTAGAAAATGTGAGATAATTTAATAATAAACAGATGAGAATACTCGAAGAATACTACCAACCGCAAGTCTTCAGATAGGATATATTTCTCAAGTTTGATAAATTTGAATTGTAGGTGTTGATAATGATAACTAGTACTCCATAGTACCAATATACAGAAAGGGCTCTGTTGACATTAGATAAATGATTGCTTTTTAATACAAAACCAAATCTCCAGGTCACCTGCTACCGGTAAATTCTGTCTCAACGCGACTTTTCTGTTAGATGTGCTTAGCGGAGGCGCCAGTCTTGTACCTCCCATAAGCAGGTGACTTTCCTAGGGATCTCTCAGCCTAGTTTCCAGATGATGTTGCTACTCTTTGTAGTTCACTCCTGAGATGAGGCAAACTGAATTCCTATTACAGACTCAGGCGGAATGCGATATCAGGGACTCACCCTTTACTGAGGACTGACCTGGGCGAACCACATCTGGTCTAACTAACATGTGCCAACTCAAATTTCTCATGAGCGATCAATCTGCTCTCCCACTCACCAGCGAAAGGGCTCTACAAGGTTTTGAAAATTTATAGAATCAGGGTGTCCTGCGATTCCCCGAAAAAAAATCCCTGAGTTTTCCAGGGTCGATTTTTGACTTTTCCCGGGGTTTAAAATCATTTAAAATATGAATATATGTGATCGTAATTTCTCAAAATTCAAGTTTTTAACGAATATTTTTAAAAGAAAAAGCATTGTAGTAGAAAAAGAAATGTAGTAGCTTATCTCAAAACCTCAATCTGTAAGTACCTATCAGTCCGGGGCGATGATTTTCATCTACACTCCAATCCGAACATTCAATAAAAATTGCATCAAATTGAATGGAAACTGTAGAAGTGACTATTGTCAGTCAGATGGTTATTATTTTCATAGGGGGCCATCTGCAACCCTATTCGCTCAATTCCAGGAATATTTAACCGAAATCGAAGAACAACTTCGAATAGCCCGAGCAAAGACTGCCCGTTACAACGATTTCAAGACAGATACCTACAACAGAACCTTCCATTCTTGGATAAAGTAGAGAATTAACATAAATTCATCAACAATTTTTAGTTGATTCAATAGATACAACCACTTCAAAGGATCATTTCTACCTCCAATTCTTGAAAAAAGTCGTGATAGAAGGTTGAAAACACCGAAACTTGTCGGTTTACTCGGGAGAAACAACCACTTCAAAGGCTCATTTCTACCTCCAATTCTTGAAAAAAGTCGTGATAGAAGGTTGAAAACGCCGAAACCTGGTGTAGGTCAAAAAAAAAGGGGGGGGGTCTAAGGGTTTAAAAATGAATTTTGAAAACGCCCTAACTCAAAAAATTCTATAGAAAAAAAGATTCTATAGATTTTTTTGAGACCACGCGGAGCCCTGTAGGACAAACCGTTCGCTCCCTATGAGAATTTAAAGTTTGGACGTACGATAAATCAGAAACACGAGTGTGAATCGCAAAAGAGGCCTAATCTCTGTTCAAATTTTAGTTGACCGAAATGTGATCGATGTTTTTATTCATGTTGGATGGTTGGTGGCTTTGCAGACGAGTGATCAATATAGAAAAATAATAAACCATTGTTTGCAGCGTTTTTATTAGATTTTTGGATTCTACGTACCTCGAAACGTAAACCAACAAATTTTGAGGGGGGGGGGGGGGGGGGGGCTGTACAAAAAAATTCTTGGTCGATTCCAAAGGTTCATTATTGGAAATAATAAACTAACCAAATCATGGTCCGATTTTGATAGAATTTTCAGGGATGCGAGTTAGCCTATAGATAGCCTCCTGTCATAACTATAAACCCGCGAGGGGTCAGGGCCTCATATAATTATGTCTGCCGGTCATTTGCTAGCAGCGGCTCTCCAGTTGCGAACTCTCATGATTGAACTTTTGCCACTAAATCCTCCCAGAGAAATTTTGGTCGCCTTCTACTGTACATTTTTTCGTCCAGACGTTTTCGGATTCCTCTCGATTCATTATGGCTACATGTACCGCCCAACGGAACCACTTTGTTTCATCTTAATGACTCTGACGGCATTCCAGTCTTTGTATATGTTCACGACCTCGTCATTTGTGCGTAGTCGCTAAGCAAGCTCCTGTAGATCGAACAAAGCACCAGAATTTTACGTAGAACCTACCTACCGCTTTTACCATTCTATGTCCTTCTTTGATGGCTTTTGTCCAGATCTCCGAACCTTAGGTCTAGAATGTATGTATCAGTGTTTTGTTAAGTCGAAGCTTAGTCGGCCGGGAGATGACCCTACTTTGTACCTGCTGCAACCGTTTTGAGTAGTATCTGTTGGATGATTGGATCCTTTGACTTTAGCCACAATTGCTGTTAATCTACGGACCTAGGTAAATGATCTCTTTCACAGTTTCGAAGGTACAGCCTGGAATCTATACTGTTTCTGGGCCTCTTCTATGGAATTTGTCACCTTATACTTGGTTTAAGTCTCATTCACTTCAAGACAAAACGTGATGCTGACAACTAAAGCTCGAAATACGCTTCGCTTAACCGTTTCCTGCCCGCCAACGTCATTAATCGGGCGCCTGTACTTCCGTAGCTGCCCGCCAACGTCAAATATCAGGCGGCTCGGCCTTTCCTGCCTGCCGCCGATAATAGATGTTCTGGCACTTGCACTCTTTCAATGTGTAACTACGATCTTCTAGGTTGTAATTTCCATTACAAACCTCATGCTTTGCATTCAAAGAACAGTGTATATATTCCTAGAACAGTTCAAGTGTTATTTTTCCTCACCAATCTCTTTGTTGTCGGTGTGTTTTGGTCAATAGTTTATCCTTGAGCCAGCAGGTACATTCCTCAGTCATTTATTTAGGTACTCTTTGATCTTCGCCAATTAGCTCTCTGTCTTTTTCTTGTTTTTTTTTCAAACCCTTCTAATTCCACAGCAGAGGTTTGTAAGGCGATTTTTCATGAATAAATTCAAGTTGCCCAGTCGTGTTTCTGTCATTTTTCTGCCCAACCCTGATCTTCTGTCCATCTACTTCAAATTTAAATTAAAACATGAATGTCTACCAAATTGCCTCCCTTTTTTCATCCCTTAGAAGCAACTGACAGTTCACAGAAGTTTCGCGATACAACTAGACTCCGAATGGGGTTCCTACAACAAATTTCATGAATTTCGATCAGCGTTAAGGGCAAAAGTAGTCGGGAAGGGCCTGAACACTGAAATGATCATACTCACTTTCTTCCTACATTTCAGAATAATAGTCATATATCGATTATTACCCATTTTCTAGGAGTTTCCAACTATTGGAGAAATGTTAACAATACAGAACTTCAGCTCTCAGTAAACTAAACCAACCAAGAACGAGTTGCATATTTTGAAGGTAATTTGATTCATTCCTTATCATAAAACGCTGAAAATTATTTCAGAATGGTTTATTATTGTTCTATATAGATCACTTGTCTGCAAAGAACACGGCTCGTCTTCATTGTTACCACCAACCAACATGAAAAAAAAACATCGATCGCATTTCGGTCAGCTAAAATTTGAACGGTGATTAGGCCTATTTTGCGATTCACACTCGTGTTTCTGACTTATCGTAAGTCCAACCCTTAAATTCTCGTAGAGAGCGAACGGTTTGTCCTTCAGGGCTCCGCGTAGTCTCTAAAAATTCTAACTATCTTAAATTGATGGAAAAACAATACCTTTATATCGAAATTTTTTGAGCTAGGGCGTTTTAAAAATGTCAACCCTTGGAAGTGGCTGACATCAACCAAAAGCTTCGGGGCACAACTAGACCACAAATGGAGCCCATATACCAAATTTCATCAAAATCGGTCAATGCTAAGTGAGGAAAGTGCCGCGTACGGCGTACGGACGGCCAAATTTTTATTCGAATTTCGGATTTTACGTACCTACCTTGAAACGTAAACCAAGAAATTTTGAGGGGGGGGGGGGGGGTTAAATTTTTTTTCTTGGTAGATTCTAAAGGTTCATTATTGAATATAATAAACCAAAAATGCAATTTTTTAATTAAGATAATTTGTTATTTCTACGCTGACTCCGAATAGACTACGAATCGATTTGTTTAGGACGGTAATTTCTATTAAAAACCTCGAAAAATCACGCCACAAGTGAGTTTTTCAGAGGTGATAAGAAAATGACATCATTTCCCGTGTGAGTAACTCGGGGTTTCCCCATTTAGATGGGTTATGACTTTAAGACACGAATTTTAATCATTGTGATGTCTATCATGAGACTAGCAATCAATAGTAGGCGGAACAGCGAGTGGAAATGACCGGAGACTGACGATAACATCAAAATCTATAGCGGCCCCCCTGAGTTTTGTTTACCGACTTGAAAACCGCTGAAGGCGCGAAGTAGGAGTACTTATTTCAGTGTTTCATTGGAAGACGATTTTTTTTTGTATGATGGACACCTTGCATTCCTTTATTACAGTACCAGTATACCTGATTCTTTTTAAAATGTGTTCTACCAGAATCCACGTTGGCCCCGCTTCAAACGGAGTTCATTTTGGTTATGTTTCATACAAAAATTGTTTTAAAACCTATCTTTGGATATCGTACAGTTTTAGGATATCGTGTGTGTGGGTCATAGCTTATCACATCTTCACAACTTTCAAGATGATTTAAATTATAGGTATGATTTTGAGCTGTATGGATCAATAGGGAAACTGATGTGCAGTAAGGGAACGGATCCAAACAACAAGACCTGAGACAAGTACGGTAACTGATCTGGAAGGAAATATTGATGTAAAGAAATTACTCCCAAAACCACCGTTTTCCAAGGTTTCTAAAATTTTAAAAATCGCCCAAATGACCAATGGAGAACAATGAAAAGTTCGATGTTTCGTGTTCAAATATATAGAAAGTCTTGGAATGAAAAATACCTATTCTCAACAAACAAAATTTACGGAAATCTGTGAATGGAATGACACCACTTTGGTATCTTTGGTAGATTCGGAAGCAGAAATGTTCCCATCAAGTAGATCGAAGGTGGTCAACACACCCTTGACGAAGTGATAACTGATAGTGATGACCCTGACGGCAGGAACTACTGTATGGTGCACATAATTCTGAAGTTAGCAAAGGTCGTGTTATCGGACACCTGTCGCAGAAAGTAAGGCGAATCATGGTTTCAGTGAAATCTCAGTAAGAACCGCAAAGTAACTCAACCCTGTCTAGACGCTAGACAGGTTGGGATAGCTCTCCATAACTCAACGGAAGGATGCCAGATAATGCACCGCGAAAAGGTAAAAAAAAGGCTGAACGGTCATTCAGATTGATGTTTAAACCGTGTTTTTGCCTGATATCAGAATGAACAACTGAAGCATTCCGTCGTCCGACAAGATAAACTCTGATTAGTGTGCCGACTTTTATTTTTTTACCATTTCTATTTTCGTAGGCCGCGTTGGCTCGAGGGACAACTTTTACGGAAATAGTCCATTAACTTATCGCTCTCTCGCAGAAAAACAACTTTCCCAAGGACCCACCTACTATACAAATACATCCAACTGTTACACATTACAAAAAAGTCTGCCAAGAAGGTGTGGCAACTTCCTCGTATCCATCTGATCCGCTGGGGACATTCAGAACATCATTCCCAAACTACCCTTCGCCGTTCGTTGCTAGTATTTAGCGAAATTGAAGGCCCAAAAATGTAAAATGTTAAAGGATTTTAGAAATTCATTAGTGCACAGCCCTAGGGAATTGAAAAACTGAAATATTGCTGTCGGAATCATCAAAATCGAACAATAATTGCCAAACAAAAATGAGAAAAACTACTGAATCAACGGTTTTTCCCATATTTTTTTTTCGATCTTGATGATTCCAGCGGCAATCTTTCAGTTTTTCAATTCCCAAGGCGCATGCCCTACTGAATTTCTAAAATCCTTGAAAATTTCAAGTTTAGCTACATTTTATGGGAAAGACAACTGAATTAACGGTTTTTCCCATTTTGGTTTATTATTTTCAATAATGAACCTTTGGAATCGACCAAGAGAAAATGTTTCTAAACTCCCCCTCAAAATTTGATGGTTTACGTTTCAAGGTACGTAGAATCCAAAAATCGAATAAAAATTTGGCCGTCCGTCCGCCGTCCGCGGCGCTTTCCCCACTTAGCATTGACCGATTTTGATGAAATTAGGTATGTAGGCTCCATTTGGGGTCTGGTTGTGCCCCGAAGATTTTGGTTGATGTAGGTCAATTCTATTTCTCTGGCAATTATTGTTCGATTTTGTGATTCCAGCGACAAAGTTTCAGTTTTTCAATTCCCTTTGGCCGAGCACTAATGAATTTCTAAAACCCTTTAACACTTCAAATTATGTACAACTTATCAAGTTTTTGCGCCTTCAATTTTGTGAAATACTAACCCGGAACGAGGAACGAACGGAGACCGACTGAGACCCCTAACAACCCCGACTGAGTATCAGCCAAATCGGAAAAAATAGCAAGGTAATGAGAAAAGACCCATTCGTGCAGCTTGAGTAAATGAGATAATTTTCAAAGACATATTTAAATAGATTTTCAGCCATGTTTGATGGTAATAATTTTTTCGCTTCACAAGGTAGATTTTCTTATATGAAATTTTACGCTGATTTCGATACGTCCAACTCTGGTCTCATCCGACTCCAAATAAAAATATCTATTTCAAATTGAAATAAAAACATAAATGTATATCAAACTTGTCCGATGTATGGCTCTTTGAAAATTGCAGACCTTATGATTCACCCCTTAGATCCTACTGACAGTTTCCAAAAGTTTCGCGGCATAACTAGACTCCAAATGGGGCTCCTACAACAAATTTCATGAATTTTGAGAAAATTTCAACAGAACAAACAACCTTTCACCCAGAGGTCAAAAATAAGACCACTGACTGACTTCAGCATTGATGATGATGTTCTAAGATCGAAAGCGCTCACCTCCTGTACTCGACTCGCTGGTTACGACTGATTCTCTAATCAGGTACGATTACAATAATTGTGTTTTTATAAGAATGTTCACCTTATAAAGTAAACAGCATATAAAGTTCATATATCGTCGGCTAGAAGGTAAAACTGACCAAGTGATAGATGGTAATAGATGTACTCTGATCGGAAATTATCCCAACTATTGGCTAAAAATGAAAAGTTCGGTAGTAGTAAAATATATTCGCGGAAAAAAGTGAAAACCCAGGTTTACTTGGTGAAAATTTCACTAGCCAAATGGCATTTGATAACTTTTTCCATAACAAGTTGCAAGTGAAGATGACCAAGTGTCATTTGATCGGTTTTACGTGGTAATAAATTTAGGAAATGATGGCACTTCTCTCAGGAAAAATTGGCCAAAAATGCTTTCTGGTAAGTGTAAAGATATGGCGAGTAAACATTATAGTAAATTCGTCTGAATGGGAAAAAAGTTTGATATTTGGCACTGCTGAACTCACATTACTTTCACCTGGAACAACTGACGTTATTTATTTATTTTTGTTTTGAAAAATTACACCTATAAAGATACCAACATTTCAAGATGAATTTGGTCTGATCTAGATTTTATCGGTCCAATAGAGTTCAACCTAGAACGCAAAACAGTCCAACATGACAGTCCAAAACTCCGCGAGGCCCTCCTCAAAAATCGTCAAAATACGTTTGGTCGGTTTTACCTTTTAGCCGACGATATGTTCCAAATAGATTCATTGTTCCAACTTTACAATGTATTTCCTAGGTCATCACGAGCCTTGTCTTTAACACTAATTGGACCATGGTGTCACCAGTGTCATCGAAAACATCTCAAGAACTCCACAGCTGTACCAAAGTGTCACCCGAGCAACCAAAATTAAATAGCAATTTTAAATTTAATGGACAGCAGAATTGTTTGTGGGCCACTGGAAGTCTCAAATAGAGTTTTGACAATAATGTTCAAGAAAATCTATGACATTTTCAATTTTTCTTTTCATAACAATTTTTTGACTTCCAATAACGCACGAAAAATGGTTCGAAAAATTCAGCTCTGACCACTAATTTTAACATTTCAATTTAATTTTGGTTTCTCCGGTGACTGTGGAATTCCTAAGATGTTTTCGGTGACACTAGTGTCACCATGGTCCAATTAGGGTTAATAAATTCTACTGAGCCTGACTTGTTCTTCTTCTATTCTACTGACTGATTTGTAGAAAATTTGATGCTTAATCCAAGTATGGCCATAAGTAATTAAATAATGAAGTGAAAATTTGTCATGAACCCTCCAAAAACATCACCAAAAAAATCCCTCTGAAAATCCTAATAATCGAGTTATGTCATTTTTCCACATGCCATTTCGTTATTATTGGATCTTGCGAAAAATATCGAGGGCAACCATAGGAGAGGTTAGAATTCCAAAATTTAGCAAACGTTGATAATAACAGAGAAAGAATGAGTTTTTTGTGAAACTTTTGGGCGTCCCAAAAATATGATCCAAAAACGTGTTTTTCGTAGTTTTAGTTTAAATTACCACGAACATATTCGAAATCAGCGCAAATTTTTTTCTACGAAAACGTCACCAGACATTTTTTTTAAATGGCCAAAAACCAGTTTTAAGGAATCTTGCAAATACTACTTGAATATTTTTTTTACACAGTATGAGAGATGGAGTTATGTTTCAACCAAATCGTATCAAGTAATATTATTCCAGTAATATTTTGAACTCTTGAGAACTTGAGAAAGGTCGAAAATATTATGTAATATATAATATAAAGGGAAATCTTTTTGCTGTCTTCCTATCGAATTGCACTCTCTCGTGTCATCTAATACCTTCTCGAATGGTACTCGACCGACTTCAGGTTCTTTTCCGCGTTACTACCGAATATGAGCTTTCTCACACCAGATTTTACTCATTCTGGTCAAGGGTTGGAGGAGGAGTGACTCGGTTGGTCGGATTTTTTGAGAAGTTCAACGAAAACTTCGTTACCAGTAGGAACCCATCGATCAGCATGTTGCCCTCACTCCAGTCACTCCTCAGACTTGTCCCTCAAGTGACGACCCCACTGAAATTTGCAAAAGCGACTCTTCCTATCAATTATTTATCAAGTCGAAGCATAACTGGAAGTCAATGCTGTGAAGGTTACATCGAAATTTAAAAGCCTCTGCTCAAGGTTATCAAGTTGTTATAAAGCCGGTCACACAAATGCGGTATTCGCCAAATACCGAACATTCGTGTGATCCGCTTCTTGTTGGTTTTCTTTTTGTCACATCAAAGGGGAAGTAAAGTTAAAGTATCCAGTATAGGTACAGGCATAGTTAATCATAATTTGGTGGGACAGCTTTTGTCCATTTCGTATTCTGTTTGACGATCAGAGGCTCTCTCTCTACCCTGGCAAAAAGGTATTCAAAGTCCTAAAAGGACATTGGGGAGATGTTTGCAAAATCAGCGCATGTTGACTTCGCCAATCGCAAGCTCGATGTTCCGGTTTTCCTCAACAGCAAAACAATACCTCATGCCAATGGAGCAAAATACGTGGGCATTACGGTGGAAGGCGCATGTAAAGAACAAGAAGGCGGAATCGGTTCTCAAATTCAGAAAAATGTACTGGTTGATGGGTCAGCACTCGAAAATGTGGGGCCCTATTACAATTTTCAAATGTCGTTTAATTAACACTGAACAAACAAGTCCTCATGCTAGTTTGGGGGCGGTTGTGGCGAGTTCAGGTGTTCTCACGATTGATCCATTCAGTGAAATTACAATGAACTTCTCCAGTGCTACAAGTGGCACTTCTAACATTCAGAAATTGACAAGAGACTTGGTTAAGTATCTGAGTTTCATAATAACGACATCACGATAATACGCCAAAACTTGACGCAATAAAGAATTAAAATTTAAAAAACGCTGCAAATTATTACACAATGGTTTATTATTATTTATTTTTCTATATAGATCACTCGTCTGCAAAGCCACCTACCATCCAACATGAAGAAAAACATCGATCACATTTTGGTCAGCTTTAATTTGAACGGAGATTAGGCCTCTTTTGCGATTCACACTCGTGTTTCTGATTTATCGTACGTCCAAACTTTAAATTCTCTTAGTGAGCGAACGGTTTGTCCTACAGAGCTCCGGGTGGTCACAAAAAATTCTAAAACTTCTATAGAATCTTAAATTGAAGGAAAACCTATACCTTTATATCAAATTTTCTTGAGTTAGGGCGTTTTCAAAATTTCAAAATTGATTTTGGAACCCTTAGAAGTGACCTACATCAACCAAAATCTTCGGGGCACAACTAGACCCCAAATGGAGCCTACATACCGAATTTCATCAAAATCGGTCAATGCTAAGTGGCAAAAGTGCCGCGTACGGCGGACGGACGGCCACATTTTTATTCAATTTTTGGATTCTACGTACCTTGAAACTTAAACCATCAAATTTTGAGGGGGTGTTAAAATTTTTTTTTCTTGGTCGATTCCAAAGGTTCATTATTGAAAATAATAAACCAAAATTGACGTACGGCTTTGTTATCAAAACGGACAACAGGTGTGTCCTACCTGTAAGAATAGCAGTTCTTATTTCAAAAGTGTATGCTTAATTTGAGCTAAATTTATGTAATATTCGTTTTCTTTATAATAATTATAAAGTCCCTATTTACATAGAACAAAAATAGAAATTCAATGAAGACCAAATGGCTAGAACGAAACATGTTTTATTTTTGGGAGAGATCAACTTGCTCGTTTGAATTCATGGACACTCTCCTCCATCTTCTTTACCTTTTATCCCGCAAAGCAAGAACTTTCGTCCACAACATTGGCCATATCCGAGACGATACATGCTCCACAAATCACGCATGTCAAACAAAGCCACGAGAGGTTTGCCGAACATTTCGATACCTTAAAGCACAAGGGCGCTATTTCCATCCATCTTCCACATTTTAAAATTTTTTTCAACTTCAGAAAAACTCAAATTTTACAAAAATATTATAGACCTTCTTAACGATTTTAGCTTGAAATTTCTTGAAATTAAAGAGTTTGGTGTAATAAGCCATTATTTTAGGAATTGTGCACTGGTGAAAACTTCTTTTGCGTTTTTCTCAAAACTCCGTTTTTGGACATAGCCCCTTTGTGCTTGAAGGTATCGATTTGATTTGACGATTACCGCATGTCTGGGGCCCAGCTCAAATCAATTCCATCAATCGGTGAATTCCAAATAATGCCCTTATTTCAAACTCCCGGGGCAATACATAATAATCGAAGCAAACGAGGACAAAGAGGTTTTCGGAACTTTTAACAGGATTCCCCCCTGAAATTTCCTTTATTTGAGGAATTTGATGAAACTCACAGGTAGACGTAAAAAAAAATTAACTCAAGGGTCTAAACTCAGCGAAAGTTGATTGACTGTACACAAGTGAGCTGAAAGCAGAAGATTTTGTTGATTTTGTTGGATTTCTACGGAGGAAGTTGAGCGTGCATTTTTGACCACATTTTGGGTATGACAGACTTGACGTTTGTCCAACCAAGTTCCAATACGTGATATTCAATATCATATTACTTCATTGATTTGCTCGGGTGGAACCACTATTCACTCACTCACCCACTGCTTGGGGTTGCCATTGGAAAAGAGTTTCAGGTTCTAATGGCTTATACTCTCCCTCTTTCGAGGCCCCTTTATGTTAAAAGTGAATTCCGCCGGCTACCCCACTTCAGAGTTTGTAAATCTTTTGCTGAGATCAGCAAATTTCTTTATGCGTTTCCACGAAATTAGACGCAAAGATGCGCGCTCCAATATGTGGTGACTAAATGCTTCCGTTTTGGATCTCCAGAATCGGTCGCATCTGCACAAGAAGTGTTCAGCTGTGTCCTCTTCTTGTTCGCATGGACACATTGATGAAATACAACTGTCCATGATATTCAGCATTCTTCGGAAGTCGTAATGTCCCGTTAGAATGCCTATCATTAGCCTGATGGTGTTACGACTTTTTGAGGTCTTGGGATTCCTATTTTTTTACCTTTTCTTTACAAGCATTCTTCGAAATCCAATGAAATTATTTCTTGAGCCCTTTTTGGCAAGGTTGTCGGCATATTCATTTCCGGGCTGATTGGAATGTCCGGGTATCCATTTTATGGAAATTTTATTATTTCCTAAAAATAGATTATTTGTTTGTGGAACTACTATGTATACATTTTCTGGGCGACCTTCTAGATACACCCAAACGTTCCAACGTGGATTCCATAGAGAACATGGACTACAAATAGAGGGTAAAACACCTCATTTTGGCTAACATTGCCGTTCTGTTGTCTCACAATTGGAGCAGCAACGGTGGCTGACCTCAAGAGCGTATTTGACGGGTTTCCGATGAAATTAATTGAAACGAACTTCCCACGACGTGACGCAGTCTCTATTTTCACTGCCCAGTAGTACAGTATTTCGCCTTAAGACCACAAGCCAGGCAGGAGAGGGTGGTAACCACCTCTACAGTCACAAAATGTGATATTGGAGGACACCTAATACGTTCGGCCATTTATTATTGCGATTCCTTTGTCCAAACCACGATTAAAATATTTATTGTTTTACCAAACCATTCACCAATAATAACGGATTTCCAATGGAATCGACGATAACTATTACTTCGGATACCAGTATGAACCTAGTGTCTTTAGTTTTGAAAAGTTGCCTACTACTTGGCACAGCGGCAGTTCTAGGCTACCCATCATTTGAAAGTATGCAGTCGTTAAAAACGCTGCCATTTGTTACAAAATGGTTTATTACGTTTCATTAAAGCACTACCACCTGCAAAGCACAAATTACCAACCATATTGTCCCGCAAGGACTGCGGTCAAGTTTATTTTCACAGTAAGTGTCTACAGACGTCTGGCTGGTCATTCGTTTATCAAAATTGTACACTATACTTCAAATTGATGAGAAAACGTCAATGAACATTCATTTGCGATTCACACGTCACACACTATTATAACATGAAGTAAAGCTTCATGAAGAATAAAAGTATTGAAAAAACGCTGAAATACATTACAAAAAATTTATTATTTTTCTGTACAGGGTGTCCGAGAAAGACACGGCCAAACTTCAGGGGTCAATTCTACACGTAAGTTGCAACAAATCGAGTTATTTCACTTTTTACAACTTTTTTTCGTGTGTTCAGCCTTGTCTCCCTAAATTTACTATAGCTCCCATATTTTTCATGCAAATTCAAATCCAATTACACCGTAAAAAAGAACATTCAATTTTCCATCGAATGAGCTACAACATACCTCTTTAACCTCGCTTAATTTTTTCTAGTCCAAACATGAAACTTTGCAATTTTCGAGTTTTTTATTGAAATTTTCAAGAGATACTCACCCATTTCCTGTAGAGGAAAATCATTGCGGTTTTCAGCAAAAAACCCTCAAAATCTTAGCTTTCCAACGGTGTAATCAAAAACTGTTTATAATGGAACTTGAGGGAGAAAGTAGTGTTTGAACGCGGAAAAAAGTGAATTTTTTTCAACGAAATCGACGTTTTGAAGGGAGAATTCGGGGGGTCTCCTTCGCCGCACCGCTACAGACAGAACGTCGATTTCCCAAAAAAAATTCACATTTTTCCGCGTTCACACCCAAATTTCCATTTTATGATTATTACGTTGGAAAGCTGAAATTTTGGCGATGTTTTTGCTGAAAATAGCATTGATTTTTCCTCTACAGGGAATGGGTAAAAAAATCTCTTGAGAATTTCGTCAAAAACTCAAAAATTGCAAAGTTTCAAGTTTGGACTAGAAAAAATTTAACTAGATGCGAGGTTAAAACGCTGTAAATTATTACACAACGGTTTATTATTTTTATATACATCACTCGTCTGCAGAGTCACCAACCATCCAACATGAAGAAAAACATCGATCGCATTTCGGCCAGCTAAAATTTAAACGGAGATTAGGCCTCTTTTGCGATTCACACTCGTGTTTCTGATTTATCGTACGTAAAACCTTTAAATTCTCGTAGGGAGCGAACGGTTTGTCCTACTAAAATTCATTTTGGAACCCTTAGAACTGACCTACATGAACCAACATCTTCGGGGCACAACTAGACCCCAAATGGAGCCTACATACCAAATTTCATCAAAATCGGTCAATGCTAAGTGGGGAAAGTGCCGCGTACGGCGGACGGACGGCCAAATTTTTATTCGATTTTTGGATTCTACGTACCTTGAAACGTAAACCATCTAATTTTGAGGGGGTGTTAAAATTTTTTTTTTCTTAGTCGATTCCAAAGGTTCATTATTGAAAATAATAAAGCAAAATGTGTATTGTAGCTCACCAGATGGAAAATTCAATGCTCTTTTCAACGGTGTAATCGGATTTGAATTTGCATGAAAAATATGGGAGCTATAGTCATTTTAGTAAGACGAGGTCGAACATACGGAAAAACGTCTTAAAAGTAAAATAACTCGAAAAAGAAGCATAACCAAAATCTACGAGGGACTTTTTGTTGCAAATTACTTGTAGAATTGACCCTTGAAGTTTGGCCGTATCTTTCTCGGACACCCTGTACATATCACTTGTCTGCAAAGAACATTGTCACTTTTATTCACCATCCGTTGGTACTACCTATACCTACTACACGAAGAACCCTCAACCCGTGGGTGCCTTCATCAGGAAATTTGATTACTGGTTGCTAAGAACGCAAAACTGAGTACAACTCGAAGAAACGAACAACGATAGCATTTTGGGCTGCTAAAATTTGAAAGGAAATTAGGCCTCTTGTGCGATTCACACTCGTGTTTCTGATTTACCATACGCCCGACCCTCAAGTTCTCGTAGGGACAGGAAGGTTTGTCCTACAGAGCTCTGGATGGTCTCATTCGATTCTAAAAATTCAATACTATTTTCAATTGATTGAAAAAACAATATCTTTGTATCAAAGTGTTTTGAGCTAAGGTGTTTTGAAAATTTCAGCCCTTAATTTTCAACCCTTAATAATGATAATACCTTACCAGAATGACTGTAATGCGGATCGCCTCGGGTTGGTAATGATGGAATGATGGATATCCGGATATTCTGATAATTATTACTGATAGTGTAGGGTGGTTGATGTCAGTTCACCGTCATTACTCAGTTGAACAAGTTCTCCACAGTGATCATCTGACGGTAATAATAATGACATTATTACTGACGGTCTAGGGTTAGAGTGAAATGAAGAACTGGAATGAACTAGTAATGTCAATACCAGTAATGACATTATTATTGATCATGTAGGGGCCGCTTTAGAAGTGACAGACATCAACCAAAAGCTTCGGGGCACAACTAGACCCCAAATGGAGCCTACATACCAAATTTCATCAAAATTGGTCTATGGGAACTGTGGCGCGGATGAAAGTCAAAATTTGTATTCAATTTTTGGATTCTACTTATCTTGAAACGTTAACCAACAAATTTTGATTGGGGGTTTAAAAAAATTGTTTTTATTTTCTTGGTCGATTTCAAAGGTTCATTATTGACAATAATTAACCAAAATAAGGTATCTCAGATTTTCCTGACTATTGTAGAGTATCACAAAATTCCCAAAGTACCCTATTTCTGGAAATTGTTAGGATACTGAGCAGACTGAAGAGGTCATTTTCTGACGATCGCAAGACTTCCCTTTTCACCTCCTAGGACTAGTTGAGGAAAGTAATGAATGTTCCCCACGGTCGAATGCACTCCACCTCCCCTAACCTATTCAATCAAATCAACATTCCTTCAAATTACCCACTGATAGACCGTTCTGAATTATTGAGTCGAAAATCATAGATCGCTTACGCACCGACATTACTATCCATATTTGAGAGCCAACAAATTGCGAGGCAGAATGTTTGTTCGCACGGGAAATCAGACCTTGAGCTACATCAACAAGTTTTCAAGGTCCGAAAAACACTGAACACGTTTCCTACGTCGAATTTGACAATGCAATTACCGAGACATCAAATAAAAAATTGTATATCGAAATAATTACAAGCCCTAAATATTGATCACCTTCTTCAAGAAGTTCTTTTTATTAATACCACATTTTTTACCGAAAATATCTGTAAGAAAACGCCAGATTAGAGTCCAGCCATCACTCACTTCCTCTAAACTCCTCTACTCTACTCAAAAGACAAACGTGCAAATCAAGGAAATGCCAAAAGAATCGAAATCCCCCAATTTGCATGTTGAGGTATAGCCCAGCAAACAGAACTGTACAAAGGTCTTCAGGAGAAAAAAATAACCACATACGAACAAATCCGGTTCAGACCATTCGGAATCCAAATCCGCGAAATCTGTTGTGTGTGTGACAAAATCTTGTGTCGTCTGCCCAGGCCTCAATTTCCAACCGATTTTCGTGGTTCTTTTTGCTTCCTCACTACCGAAGGTAGGGAAGCTTTGTATTCGTGAAAGAAGTGAAAAAAAAAATGTCCTCCAAAATCAAAATTTCCACTTGCTTTTTGCGTTTTAGAGCTTCCCGAACAATTTTGGTTCCGTGTCTGTCTGTCTGTCTGTGGTCAATCCTTGTCCCGGGCAAAACTACACTAACCTGTGGTCCGATTTTGATGAAATTTTCAGGGATTGTGCGGGTTAGGTCCTAGACGGTCCCCTATCAATTTCAGCACCTTCGGACCAATAGGAGCGAGTGCGCATGCGCATAATAATAACGAAAAATAATGAACCGATTTTGCTCAAATTTGGAGGTTAGTTAGGGACTAACTTCTAAGGGACACCCTATAAGTTTCAATCAAATTGGTCAAGCAATAGCCGCTGCGCATGCGCGAACTTTAAATTTATTGTTACAACCAAAACTCCGCAACTATTCAACCAATTTCGATGAAATTTTCAGGGATTGTGTGGGTTAGGTCCTTGACGGTGGACCGCTAAATAAAATTCTACGTTGAAAATACAAACACTGCCTATGTTTGTGACATCAGTATTTCATTCGTTTTATTTTAATCAATTTCAACAATAATCAATAATAATTTTCACTTGATCTCGTAATTAATTCAAATTGTAATTTTGTGATTTTAGTTGTATACCCACACACTTTTGTTCAATTATTTCAGTGGTTTATATACCACAACCATTTTAAACAAAACTCAAATTACGAGTATATAACAAATTAATACCCATAATCCTAATACGTACACCTATTATAGTTTTAGTATTGAATAATAATAATCATTATCGTCATAACTTCGTAGTTTTATTTTATACCTACACTCTTTCGTTCTTTTATTTCATTGGTTTATATACCACAACTATTTACAACACTATTATAAACATTAATACCTGCAACCCTATCCCGCATATCATCGCCAATATTTTGGTATTCAATAACTTTTTCGCCAACTGATTCTATACGTCCATGTTACAATGAGTGAGGAAGCTATACTGCCCACCCAACTTGGCAGACGTTTTTTGTTTGACGCAGAAATGTATTCAATGGTGCACTACGTCGCCGGAATTTCGAAATTTTCGTTTAAGTTGAAGTAAATAGGGGTTATCTACCGACAATAAGGTGCAGTCTGAGGTCTGTCTTGAGCGCACTTCTCAGTCGATTCTCAACCGGTTTCCGTGTTTCTTTGGGTTTATTATTTTCAATAATGAACCTTTGGAATCGAACAAGAAATTTTTCATTTTAATCCCCTCAAAATTGTTAGGTTTACGTTTCAAGGTGCCTAGGATCCAAGAATCGAAAAAAAATTTGGCTTAGTTACCATGGACCGATTTTGATGAAATTGGGTACATGGGCTCCATTTGGGGTCTAGTTGTGCCGCGAAGTTTTTGGTTGATGTCAGTCAAAGTTGAAAAATAGCTTTCCGTGATTCTTTTAGTTTATTATTTTCAATAATAAACCTTTGGAATCGACCAAGAAAAACGCTGCAAATCATTGCTCAAAGGTTTATTATTTTCTGTATAGATCACCCTTCTGTATGGATCACTGGTTCTTCATCAATAGCACCTACCACCATCTGTATTCTCCCTTGACCTTCCCTCTCAAATTTCAGCTTCCTGCGTTCAATAGGATTGAAAATGGCTTCGGAGCTCACTCAGCTGATTAGTGATCTGAACAGTGAAGAAGATCTCCTCGAATGCTGGAGACGCCTGGAAGAGCACTTCCATTCAATAGGATTGAAAATGGCTTCGGAGCTCACTCAGCTGATCAGTGCTCTTCCTTCCAGACGTCTCCAGCATTTAAAAAGATCTTCTTCACTCTTCAGATCACTGATCAGCGTTTTTTACCTACCAATATTTTTTTTACCTACCAACTATAGGTAAGTAGGTACTACCTACCACACAATTTGCCTTCACAATCGAGTTTATTAGAAAGAACTAAACGCTTCACACTCGATTCGAAAAATAGAAAGCTTCATATGGAAATTTGATTACTGGTTACGCAGAAGGCAAAACTGTATACAAATCGACGAAATGAACAGCGATCGCATTTTAGTCCGATAAAATTTGAACGGAGATTAGACCTCTTTTGCGATTCACACTCTTGATTCTGTTTTATCGAAGGAAAACCTTCAAGTAGTCGTAGGGACCGAACGGTTTGTCCTACAGAGCTCCGGGTGGTCTCAAAAATTTTTTAAAATTCAATACTATTTAAAATTGGTGAAAAAACGATACCTTTATTTCGAGAGATTTTGAGCTACGGCACTCTTGAAAATTTCAACCCTTAATTTTCACCCCTTAGAAGTGACTGACATCAACCAAAAGCTTCGCGGCACAACTAGACCCCAAATGGAGCCCATATACCAAATTTGAACCAAATCGGTCCAGTGTTGCTAAGAAAAGTGCCGCGTACGGCGTACGGCGGACGGACGGAATTTTTTTTATTCGATTTTCGGATTCTACGTACCTTGAAACGTAAAACATCAAATTTTGAGGGGGGGTTAAATTTTTTTTTTTTTTTTGCTCGATTCCAAAGGCTTATTATTGAAAATAATAAACCAAAAAATTTAACACCCCTCAAAATTTGTTTGTTTAGGTACGTTTCAAGATACGAAGAATCCAAAAATTGAATTCGAATTATGCCGTCCGTCCGCGGCACTTTCCTCAGTTCCCATAGACCGATTTTGATGAAATTTGGTATAATATGGAATCCATTTGGGGTCTAGTTCGCCCTGAAGTTTTTGGTTGATGTCAGTCACTTCTAAGGGTTGAAATTTTCAAAACGCCCTGGCTCAAGAAATTTTGGTATAAAGGTATTATTTTTCCATCAATTTAAGGTAGTATCGCATTTTTAGAATCGAATGAGACCACCCAAAGCTCTGTACGACCAACTTGGGTTGGACTTACGATAAATCAGAAATACGAGTGTGAATCGCAAAAGAGGCCTAATCTCCGTTCAAATTTTGGCATACCAAAATGTGATCGCTGTTCGTTTCATCGAGTTGTACTCAGTTTTGCGTCTTTAGAAACCTGTAATCAAATTTCCTCATGAAGGCACCCACAACTCCCTGTTTCTTCGAACTGAGTGTGAAGCTTTATTCATTTCAAATAAACTTGATTGTGCAGTAGGTAGGTAGCATCTATGGTTGGTGACAATGGCAAAGCCTTGTTCTTTGCAGAAGAGTGATCTATATAGAAAAATAATAAACCTTTGTGTAATAATTTTCAGCGTGTTTAAATTGCAATTTAAATCTGGTTAATCTGGTGACACCTTGAGACAGCTGTGGAATTCATAAGATGTTTTCGGTGACACTAGTGGCACCATGGTCCAATTAGAGTTAATGAAATTTTAGATTTTTTTTGAAGGGTAGGTGGTTTAGATTCGAGGATTGATAATTTGATTGGTAATGAAGAGCAAGTTCGGGAGATCTAAAAGAAGAGGAACTAATAATAGAGCGCAGGCAGACGAGACGAGAGGGTGAGTTAATGGAATGTTGACAAGCAGGGATCAGGTGATATGAGAGTTGGAGCCAAATGCGACGGGGCGAGGGGGTGTGACAGCTGAGCCAGAGGGGGAGAGGTGACACAAGGAAGGAATACAAGCGATGTATTTGATAAAGATTCCCCCTCCACGGAAAAATGCGAGGAGATCCCGCTTTACCGGCAGCTGGTCGGTAGTGCTAGAGAAACGAGGCACGTGGTGCGGAGAAACTGCCAGGAAGACAGCCGTCGGTTGGAGCAAGTTACGAGCAGAGGTTGTTAAACGGGATGATTACCTGTATGTGGTGAGACAAACGGCTGTTCCGTAGGTACCAAATCACCAGACATGGGCACCAGGAGAGCCGATTCCAGTTGACAGCGATCACTTCGGTGACCGATGAGGCAAAACGCACAGAACGAAATCAAGTTGTCCGCGACGAGGCACCGAACTGACTGAATGAAGGACGCGGACGGTTAAGGTTGAAGGGAGGACGGGGGACACGGAACATGCGATATCACAGCGCCTGCGCACAAGTCTCGGACTGGTAAAGGCGGGTAGAAGAACGTTGAAGTCGCCTCGCCCGTAGCAGAATTAATTTGACCCTCTGACGTGCCAGGTGACCAGAGGAACACCTGCCAGCCAGGTCGAGCCTCGCTGCGACGTCATTTCCACAGAAGAGGCCGTTTCATCTGTTTGTTTTTATTATCTCGACCGATTGAGCTCGGCGCAATTCGTCGCCCACTTCCGATCTCAAACTCAGAAAAATGAGTAATGGGTTGTTAACTGTGTCTGCCAAATGGGTGAGGCACATAGCTTCTTCGCGATGAGTCACACCGTGTTAAGGCTAAAGGGGATGACAAGTGTGCGAGAGAGACAGCTATATCGGGAAAAGAGAGAGACAGGAGCTTAATCATTTTCCCAAAAGTTCTCAGCTATCAGTGGACCAATTTTCATTCTGTAAAATTATTTGGTTTCCTTTCGTCGTATTCTATGTTTCTGCCATGTCAAATTTCTCATAAAATCTATATTTTTTGACGAAACACCATAATTAATCTTTTGGTGATTCACTCATTGACCAAATATGCGGGCATTAGAATAAATTTTCCCAAAATCGAGATACCAGGCATATTCTAGCAGATGTCCTCAACATATGGAATCCATCAGCGATTAAAAGGAACCTCGTATCATTGACGCTTCCCATAGAAAAAACAGGTTGAAATTTCCGATGTCTTTTGAAAGGGGCTATGTGAGCCACATAACCCCTTTCAAAAGAAAACTTACTCACTCCCTATGTGGTCGACCCGGAGTTTCGAGACTCAAATAATGAACTGTCAGGTTGGTTTATAATAATTAATACGTCGGTAAAGGGAGGGGGGTTAAATTTTGTTTCTTGGTCGATTCCTAAGCTTTTTTTATTGAAAATAATTAACCGAAATGACTTCCTTTTTAATCTCCACCTTGCCCTAACTAAGACAACAATTTCAAGTGGGTGTGGCACGTAGCTTCCTCGTATCCATAACCCGACTATATAGATGACCAGATGCATGGTAGTTACTCTCAAGATATCAATCTCTAAGTACCTTCCACTACCCTCACAGGGGACCATCTACTCGTCAACCCGCACAATATCTGAATATTGTTGCAAAATGTAGAAGTTATGGCTGTTACAAGGATTTCACGTTTACACATGCGCATAAGATACTTTCAATTTGGGGAGCATGATTTTCATAGGGGACCATCATCATCCCAACTCGTATTATTCCTGAAAATTTTATCAAATCAGATGGGAAATATAGAAGTTATGGCCGCGGCGAGGATTTCAAGTTTGCGCATGTGCGGCAGCTACTATCAGTCCGGGGGTAATGATTCTCATAGGGGACCATCTACACCCCCACCCGCACAATCCCTGAAAATTTCATCTAAACAGGATGAGAAATGTAGAAGTTATGGCAGTGGCAAGGATTTCATGACAGACATACAGACAAACACGGAACCAAAATTGTTCAGGAAGGTCTGAAACGTTAAACGCGAGTGGAAATTTTGATTTTGGAGAACATTTTTTTCAATCTTGAAAAGTGAAAACAAAGCGTGCGCTACCTTGGTAGACTCGGAAGCAAAATTCGACAAAAGCGAACAATTTTTCCATGTGAGAGGCATAGATTTCTCCCGCGCTATCGTGATTCCGCTCTCATCAAAAGAAAAGTGCGCTTAGTAGATCGGCTACGCATCTTTCACCCCAAAAATCGTCCCCAAAATTGTTATCACCTACAGCAATGCTCAAAAGTCCATTCTGTGAATTGCCGGACTCCCATCAACCCATTCATTTCCGTTAGCTGACCTAGAGAGTTTGAAGAATTACATGCCTGAAGAACATTTTTAGCAATTCATGTTGGCCAAATAATAAACAGATCATGTGCATATTTTATGTTATGATGTTTTATGTACATATTTTCATCAAAATATGTTTCATTCGAAGAATAAAGCTGTTTATTTAAATGATTTCAGTCCTGAAAAATCGATTTTTTTTTAAAGGGGGTATGTGAGAGCATTTCAAATTGCAATTTGATACGCTTCCCCTTGCTGAAAAAATCTGAAAAATTCTGGAGGATTGTGGAGTAATTCGCTGTGTTGGAATATTTCAAAAAATGGGATGTTTTGATCGTTTTGACGACTTGGGACAGTTTTTTGCGTTTTCCCGAAAGTTTCACAAATGTCACATAACCCCTTTAAAAAACCGCTGCAAATTATTACACAATGGTTTATTATTTTTCTATATAGATCACTCGTCTACAAAATCACCAACCATCCAATATGAAGAAAAAAAAGAAAAAAAATCAAAATCACCAACCATTGATTGCATTTTGGTCAGCTCTAATTTGAACGGAGATTAGGCCTCTTTTGCGATTCACACTCGTGTTTTGATTTATATATATATATTTCAATATAAACCCTTAAATTTTCGTAGGGAGCGAACGGTTTGTCCTACAGAGCTCCGCGTGGTCTCAAAAAATTCTAAAAATTCTATAGAATCTTAAATTGAAGAAAAACAATACCTTTAAATAAAAATTTTTTGAGTTAGGGCGTTTTCAAAATTTCAAAATTGATTTTGGAACCCTTAGGAGTGACTTACATCAACCAAAAGCTTCGGGGCACAACTAGACCCCAAATGGAGCCTACATACCAAATTTCATCAAAATCGGTCAATGCTAAGTGGCAAAAGTGCCGCGTACGGCGTACGGCGTACGGACGGCCAAATTTTTATTCGATTTTTGGATTCTACGTACCTTGAAACGTAAACCATCAAATTTTGAGGGGGTGTTAAAATTTTTTTTTCTTGGTCGATTCCAAAGGTTCATTATTGAAAATAATAAACCAAAAAACGGGTTCAAATATGTCTCCGACCGTCCACCCCCTTTGCAAGTTTCTGAAGACCGATTTTGATGATATTTAGTATATCGGCTGCATTGGGGTCAATGGGGTGTGCGCATGGGTCGGAAAACTGTTTATTGTTATTTTTATTCTAAACTGGACCTCATTCTGAGAATTTTGACACCAACCGCGACCCTCTAGCGCAGTGGTTCCCCCCTGAGGGGGCGAGGAGAAAGTCCAGGAGGGCGTGACACCCAAATGAAATAAATAAAATTACAAAAATAATTTCCTCAGATTTTTGAAATAAAGTCTTTCTAAGTTTTCAAAATTGTTTTTGTAATGTTTCAATTTCCACGTTTTTTTTACCAATTTCCACGCTTCCACATAAAGAATATTCACTTGACATAATGGTCAAGTGTTTGTAAAAAATTAAAGCCATTGTTTGAAATAAAACAGATCAAAACACACAAGAGTTCAATATTCTCAAAGCCGTCCCCTCCATAGCAGTTACTGTCAGACGCAACGGGTGTGTGTACCGATACCTCCTTAAATTCCTTAAATTGAAAATGTATCTGTGTTAAAATGTTAAATTTTGTATCAGTAATTATATTCAATTTTCATGTAATACTTGTTCTAATTTTCACCATACGAACAATGGGGTATTTCGGTGGGTCGGAAATTCAGGTTTTTGACCTCAAATTTGGATTCAGCACCCTTGAAAACCTATATACTACAACTTTAAGCCCAATGATACTACAACATGTGGTAGAAAAATTAATTAAAGAGATCAGACGTTTGAAAAAGGCGGGCCGCTATAAATGCACACACACTATGCAAGGACTACGCCGCGGACTACGCCACTCGCGTGTGTGAGTAGTATTTTGTAGTATCCTAGACGTCCTCCAAGGGTTTCTGTGCATGGATACTTTTTCAAAGACAGTTGGCTAGCTACGTCACGATTGGCTAGCTACGTCACACCATTCAAATCTTCAACTTTCCTTAGCTTCTCTGATTTTTTAAAAACATTTTCTCGACAAACAGACCCGATTACCGTTATTCCTGAGCCATACTCATTTGAAATAAAAAATTGACCGAAATACCCCATTATTGAATCTTTCCATCCTGCCTTACCGCATTCAACAGTGATCGAAAAATCTACCTACTCACCGTATCAAGTAGGCACATACTTGTACAAGTAGGAGTTGGTATGTACGGCACCGTGGAAATAGGGTATTGCAAAATGGAAAGCTGATATGTGTAGGGGGGCGTGGGGGGTCTCCAAATAACCAGAGGGGGTCGTGGTACAAAACTCGGCGCTTTGCGCCTCGGCGGGGGGCTCCGCCCCCCTGCACCCCCCGGTTTATTTCTTTTTCCATACTCTGTATGAAATCATAGGAACACATGTGTTTTTGTGATACTAGTCATCCGTTAAATAAAAAACAACAATAATAAATGTGGAGTTGACATTAACATGACAACCAATAAACATATCACCAGATGTTTTTTCTGTCGCTTTTTCGTGACGATTTTTTTTTGGTAGGTCATCGCAAAAACACATTCTGTGTTAAAAGTTTGGGAACCCAAAAATCACAGAAAAAGGTCTTCTCACGCTAGAGTCTAGAGTGAGAAGACCTTTTTTTTCTGTGATTTTTCAAAGTTTCGAATGTTTAAGACGTCACAGTGGGCTGGGGGTCCCGTCCAGGCTGGAGGGGCGCGTGTCAAAATTCTCAGGATGATGTCTACTTTCGATTAAAAATATAAAAAAAAAAACTTCGCCCCCTGCACCCCCGGATGATTTCCGCTTAGAGCCTAATGGCTAAAATGTGACATACATTGTGTTATGACTGCGTGTCGGAGCGTGAAGGCGATCGGCTTCCTTCGGATTGTCGATTTGATTGGTTCCTACTCAACGAAGACAAAGGACGGGACAACACTCGATGCCCGGCGCGGGTAACCGCAGACCGTGTGCAGGAGTGTTAAGATCGCCAGCTCGGATACATTCCTAGGCGCGATTGCTCGCCAACCCGGGGGATGCACCACATTTACCTATACCTAGTTGGAGGCAGACGACGACTAGGGTAAATGGGAGCAGAAGCCGGCGCGATGAGCTTTATCGCATACCGAGACCCTCTGATGAACTGTGGGCTTCAGAGAAGAGGCGAGGTAGATCGAGAAATAAACAAGTCGAGTTTTCGAAGACGAGTGCATGAATGACAGAAGGGAAAGCCCTGAGTCCTCCTTTTATATTGGTTGAACAAGGTAAGGGGAGAGTGGAAAAAGGTGACGTCAAGTGATGTCATTGTTCCCCGTACCTCACCTTACCTACCTGGCATGATGAGTCACTCAGAGTTTCCCTTGTCCTTTATTGGAGAACTAACATGGTTAAGAGTATGAGTCATTACACCTTGAAAAGGTTTTTGCTCCCTCTCCCTCTTTATCTTTCTTCCACTGTAATATTTAAGATACCTCCTTATTCATAATAACATCAGGTTGTCAAGCATATTTGTCGTCAAGCATATGATAAATCATAGCGCTACTTTACTGTCGATTTTTCCTGTCATTTTTCGGCGGGGGGTCCCATCGCTAAAACCTTTTCAAGGTTAAAATCAAATGGATTCTGAATGGTCTAAAACGGATAAGTACCTATGTGGTTACTTTTTTTTTCCTGTTGAGTGTTGTCCAACTTTTCCCCAGATTGATTGCATATGGACGCCCAAGTTTTACTGTGGGACATCCTAAAAAGTGGGGGAAAACATTTCCAAATCGCTCTAGCTTGAAAACTTTTGATATACAAGAAAGTAAAGTTTTCTCATTGATAATAGCGAAGAATGTTAAGAATTTAAAGACACCACCAAAAGCTCTGTAGGACTACCCTTCCGCCTAATGAGGATAATTTAAGTACCCAATGAACTGAATGAACTGAATGTTCATGACGTTTTTCATACATTTAAAATAGTAACGAATCATGTCTTCCTTAATAGTTGCAATGATTTGATTTTTAGTAACGAATAATACCATCAGACGATGAAAAATTGTTAAATGTGCGTTATTGTGAGCTTTATCTGAATACGTGGTTCCCAGTGAGCTACCTGATAGCCAGTCCCAAAGGACAGACCACCCCCTCCCCCTGATCCTCGAGGTAGTCGACAGTTCTCTTGCAAGGTTGGTTAAGTTTTCTAAGTCACTCTGTGTTGGACGAATGAAGAGTCAGAAACACGAGTGTGAGTCGCAAATGAACGTTCGCTTACGGAAGTGAGCCAAATATGTCTGCTGATCAGATGCGATCCTGTTTTGTTTTCTTCGTATAGAATTTCACGCCTCTCACTCGTGCTTCCTCAACAACCAAGAATTAAATTCGTATTGAAGGCACCCACAATTTTAGGATGATGATCTTTTACTTGCAGGAACATTCTGTCGAAATAAACACGATTCTCAATCTAATATAGTTGGTAGGTGCTATTAATGGAAAAGCCATGTTCTTTGCAGACGAGTGACCTAGCTGATCAGGGAGGAGCTCAGTTAGTTATTCAGATTCAGCAGTCTTTAAATACATTCTCTGTGAAATTTCAGCTTCTTGGCCACCAGAAAGGTAAATTTAGCTCACCCAGCTGATCAGAGAAAAGCTCAGTTTGTAATTCAGATTCAGCAGTCCTAAATAGGCTCCCTGTGAAATTCCAGGTACTTGGGGGCACCAGGAGCGAATTTATCTCACCCAGCGGATCAGGAAGAAGCTCAGTTTGTTATTCACGAGTCTTAAATTCGTTCTCTGTGAAATTCCAACTTTCTGGGGCCACCAGAAACAAATTTAGCTCACCAAGCTGATATGGGAGGAGCTCAGTTTGTTAATCAGATTTCGCAGTCTTTAAATACGTTCTCTGTGAAATTTCAGCTTCTTGGCCACCAGAAAGGCAAATTTAGCTCACCCAGCGGATCAAATAAAAGCTCAGTTTGTAATTCAGATTCAGCAGTCCTAAATAGGCTCCCTGAGAAATTTCAGCTACTTGGGGCCACTCTACGCAAATTTAGCTCACTCACGTGATCAGAGAGGATCTCTGATTCTTATTGAGATTCATCAGGCTTAAATAGGCTCCCTGTGAAATTCCAGGTACTTGGGGGCACCAGGAGCGAATTTATCTCACCCAGCGGATCAGGGAGAAGCTCAGTTTGTTATTCAGATTCAGCAGTCTTAAATTCGTTCTCCGAGAAATTTCAACTTTCTGGGGCCACCAGAAACAAATTTAGCTCACCAAGCTGATATGGGAGGAGCTCAGTTTGTGATTCAGATTCCGCAGTCTTTAAATACGTTCTCTGTGAAGTTTCTGCTTCTTGGCCACCAGAAAAGCAAATTTAGCTCACCCAGCTGATCAGAGAAAAGCTCAGTTTGTAATTCAAATTCAGCAGTCTTAAATAGGCTCCCTGTGAAATTCCAGGTACTTGGGGGCACCAGGAGCGAATTTATCTCACCCAGCGGATCAGGGAGAAGCTCAGTTAGTTATTCAGATTCAGCAGTCTTAAATTCGTTCTCTGTGAAATTTCAACTTTCTGGGGCCACCAGAAACAAATTTAGCTCACCAAGCTGATATGTGAGGAACTCAGTTTGTTATTCAGATTCCGCAGTCTTTAAAAACGTTCTCTGTGAAATTTCAGCTTCTCGGCCACCAGATAGGCAAATATAGCTCATCCAGCTGATTTGGGAAAAGCTCAGTTTGTAATTCAGATTCAGCAGTGTTAAATTTGTTGTCTGTGAAATTTCAGCTTCTTCGGGCTACTCTACGCAAATTTAGCTCACTCACGTGATCAGAGAGGATCTCTGATTCTTATTGAGATTCAGCAGTCTTAAATAGGCTCCCAGTGAAATTCCAGGTACTTAGGGGGCACCAGGAGCGAATTATCTCACCCAGCGGATCACGGAGAAGCTCAGTTTGTAATTCAGATTCATCAGTCTTAAACAGGCTCCCTGAGAAATTTCAGCTACTTGGGGCCACTCTACGCAAATTTAGCTCACTCAATAGATCAGAGAAGATCTCTGATTCTTATTCAGATTCATCAGGCTTAAATAAGCTCCCTGTGAAATTCCAGGTACTTGGGGGGCACCAGGAGCAAATTTAGCTCGCCCAGCTGATCAGGGAGAAGCTCAGTTTGTTATTCAGCATCAGCAGTCTTGAATAGGTGCCCTGTCTTAATTAAATTCAGTCTCAATTCCTATCAACGGTCTTGAAACAGAGGAAAGCAGGGACCTCTTAGGTTAGGAGGAGCTCCGTGTAATTCGGTTAAATTTCACAATCAACACTCATTTAACCAGTCCTGATTACACCACATTGTGGACCAGAAAAGGGCCTCTCACAGGAGCTCACTTACCCCAGGCTGAGGAGGACGAGGCCTCCAAAATAACAAAACGTCTAAATAACACCGGCAGCATTAGTTCATCTTTCCTCCGCTAGGGATAGTAAAGCATGTTTCCCTTGAATCAGCTGTATCTCATTATCTCATGCTTAACCAAAATACGTAACTGAGCTTATTTCATCCGGTTCAATTTTTCATGAATTGATTTTTTCAATTGACGCTGGATTCAAAATATTGCCTGAAAATCTTGTTAATATTATACTATTCGGCCTCAACAATAGACTTCAATTACACGGGAGGAACAACTTTTAATCATTCTATCAGAAAATTCATAACTTCCAGAGAAAGTTAACTTATGTGTATTTGTTTACATGGAACATGTTTTATCTGTGAGCTAACTGGCCAAAATGGTCAGGAGAGTCTAGCCCCCAGAAAGTATTGTCAGGTTTCAGCACTACCTACCGCCACTTCAACGAACTACTATTTCTGATATCTTATCAGGGGATCACGCTCGCGACCGCATTACCGTCGCTCCTCTAACTTGCAGTTATCCCAAGATTACAATGTAGCAAAGAAGAACAACACAAAAATTGAAAACAACACAAAAATGCAATATCAAGTTCCTTTTCCTCGCAATTTAAAAAGGCAGGGAAGTAAAGCCGCCAAACTTAGAAGTTAGAGAGTGGTAAAACCGAGGTGGTAAAATCGAGGGAAACCTACTTTTCAGAAATACCGCTTGACCACGCTCACATCGAGCTGAAAATGGATAATAGTTCGCTGAAGTGGCGGTAGGTAGCGCTGAAACCCGACAATACTTTCTGGGGTCCAGACTCTCCTAAAATAGTCACGAAATTGTGTTACGAAAAAGGGACCCCCCTATTTGCAATGATTTCCACTTATCTTCGTCATTCGTGTTCGTAGAACAAACGTTCATTTCTAATGCCACTAGAAACATGGAAATTGGATGATTATTTCCTGAGAAAAATGGGAAAAACTGATGATGAAAACTGGACCAGCTATGAGTAGGCTGGGGCTGGTGATGCACAGGAGATGGTCGGTGGAAATGTTGTTCCTTCAGACGGATGGGGGGGGGGGGGGGGTTGAAGGGGCAATCGTGTGCCAGTTCGTAAGAGATTAGACTTGAAGACAATCAAGCACTAGGCGATATCTGTAGAGGAGGTGGCAACTCCTGCTAGGCACACTGGTGGTAAAAGTAGTTTCTCGTACGTCCAATAGAGTGCTCTGATTAAAATTACCTTGGAGAGATCACATCAAATTTTTACGAGTGGCAACTTTTTACATTTTTTCTGTTGGTGGGCGAAACGACTCTGGGTTTTTTGGGTCCTTTATGTAATAGAAAAAGGGGTCTTTTCGACATTATCTCATATCAGACAGAAGACATATCATCCAACTCAACAACATAATTAATGTTGAAAAATAATTTTAAATCTCGTACTCTATTGGACGTACGAGAAACTACTCTTACCACTAGCGGGAGTTGCCACTTCCTCTACAGATACCGCCTCGTCAATCAACCTTAGCAATTTCAGGAGATACAAATTTTCATGGTATGAAATTTCAAGACACAAGACAGTGAACCTTATTAATCTCCACCCTAAAATGCTGGTACATGTACACTCGTACAAAACCAATAAAACGAATTTAAAAAAAAAGTTACGCTGGACAGTCACACGTCTATTCGACACTCCGGTTTTTGAGGCACGAAGCACCAAGCTTTTCAATGCATTTTAGATGTGTTGCTAGGGATAATAATATTATCGTTATAATATAACATTTGTATTATACCTACCTACAACTAAAGATTCTGCACTAAATTTGGCTAGAACATGTTCCATGTTTTTATCATTTACGCCGTAAGTATGTTTTGAGTAGATAGCATCTGTAGGGTCCAGGGGGCATGCACCCCTGGCGAGACGCGAAGCGCCAAGTTTTTTCAATTCTCTAGGTAGATGCACTTATGAATTTCGAAAATCCTTGAAAATATCATTTTTTTTTTTTTTTTTAATAATTGGAGGTCTTACTGCGAGCTGATTTTCAGACTCCTTCCACTGCGACCTAACGAGGTCTATTGTGGAGTGCCTCCAGGCTATATTAGCCTACTAAAAAGGGTTTACTGAAAACCCCTTCTTCCCACTTTTTAGCAAAGCAAAGAAGATCAGTGTAAGTCAACTTAGAAATATCAAATTTAGGTGTTGATATTATAAAAATATAATGGGGTGGCGATATTTTTATAATATCGACACCCATGCACTTGTTTAATTCCAAAAGTAAAAAATGAGTAAAAAGTTGTACCTAAATTTGAAATTTTCAAGGATTTTCGAAATTTATAAGTGCATCTTCCTAGGGAATTGAAAAATCTCGGCGCTTCTCGTCTCGCCAGGGGGGCATGCCCCCTGGACCCTACGAATGCTATCTACTCAAAGCCTACTTATGGCGTAAATGATAAAAACATGGAACATGTTTTAGGCAAATTTAGAGCAGAATCTTTAGCCATAGGTAGGTATAATACGAATGTTATATTATCCCTAGCAACACATCTAAAATGCATTGAAAAGCTTGGTGCTGCGTGCCTCAAAAACCGGAGTGTTGAATAGACACGTGACTGTCCAGCATCCCCCTTCTGTGTGACACTCCTGCGTCCCCCTCCAGCGTAACGTTTTTCGAGTAGTGACCCTACAGCTAGAACATGTTCCATGTTGAAAAGAAGTGAAGTACGTGAAGAAACGAGAAGGTACATCCTACTGAGTGTATTTGGGAGAACAGAGGGTTAGAGAAAGAGAGGAAGACGTATGGGTGTTGAAGGGGGGGGGGGGGGGCTCCTTGCAGTTAGGTATAATGGAGAGGGAAATATTTTGTTGGCGTACCATAATGATGGGAGTTTTAGGTGAGAAGGATTTTCATGATGTTGGCAACTAAGAGACAGCCAGCCAATCAAATTCTCCTGTTATTTTAACGTGACATTTGGCGGGATTGGTAAACTGATAATTTTCCTTATCACCTGTAATTTTGTTGGGGGCTCATTTTTGTGTGGGGTCCAAATTTTTTTTCTTTTCATGTAATTTTCTTTAAGAAAAAATGTTTAAAAATACGAGCACATACCCTACAGGTCTGTTCGCACATTGTCTAGCTCACATCTCGCCAAGTCTATCCTGGGTATATTACGTTCTCGCAATTCACAACCACCATCAATCTATTCTCATTCGAATTTCCGAATAGGGTGTATCATATTATACCCTCGTCAAAACTACCTTGGTTGTCAACTGTGTCAAGCTTACGCTTATTTTTATTTTTTCAACTTCCCTCAAAGACAGAGGGGGCACGCAATAATGAAAAATAAATAAACAAATCAAATAATAATGGGGAGGACGCCCAGGACTCACCCGACGCCCGCCCTAGGGATGAGGGAAGATGAAGGAGGGGGCGGTGGGAAGGAAGGATGTAGGGAAGTGCCTCTATAAAAAGACCACTAGTTCGAATATGAGCCGAGAAGTACGCGACTGGTGACACCACGGAGTACGCCTACTGAGATGCCCAACTCTCACAACTCCGTGGCACTATTCCCGCACCACACTCCACGCCATGACAAGGCTCCTTGGCAGCCATCACCCTGATGTTGTTGAGTGCCACTCCTTTTAGCTCTGACACCCCTTGCCGTGAATCATCTCATCATTCTTATGTTAGCCTGCCAGGTCTGCTCCATGTCCAAGCTGCCAATGACAACTTGGACATCCAGGATAATACAGGACCTGTCAGGCTTGACGGCAACAATGTCTGGCTTCTTACCCTGGTTGCTTGGCATGTGGTATAATCTCTCCCTTTCAACAACCCAGCCGCTAGATGACAAAGCACCTGCTATCTCCTGGGCGACCGCATCATGACGTAGGATGTGGCCCCGATGAGTCCGTGGACACTGCTGCACTACAGGACACAGATGCTCATTTCCACCCCAACAGGCACGGCAAAGGGTATCAGCTGTCCCACGACTACCCCTTGAACACCGCATCGCAGTTGGCAGAACACTCAACAGTGTTTAACGACGCCACACATGTACCTACTTCACAGGGTCAGGAACAGGGTTTCTCATATCTCTGGGGAACTTTCCTAGTACTTACTTTATAGGGTGTGAAGTCCACAGTAAAAAATTCAAGATATCAAGTTCCATCCAGCCAGTATCCACAACAATCTTGTTATGGTATTGTTACTCGTCATAATTCCAACATTTATGTTTCAAACTAGGAGTAAACAAATATAGAAGCTAATTTTCCAAACACATGGAAATAATGCAGTTCTCACTTTATGCCTACTCAACACTTAGATACTTACCAACACCAGGGCTTGTAGGCTCTGAGACTGGTCTTCATGAAATCTTGCAGGTAAGTAGACTTGACGTGTCAGATCGTACATCTCTGCTTGATTCGAAAACTAAAACTTTCACGTCGCATCATTGTCAGGCAGCAAATCGATGTTTCCTTGAGGATTGCTTCAGTTCTGAACCTAAGGAAGAAAAATACTATTAGAACATATTCCCGGCTGATCATCACGTTTTCGCTTCTAGTGTCAATCGTTTTGAGTTCGCGGGGGACCATGTTCCCCAAGTTGTCCACACCTTGTGAATTGATTGAAACGAACCAATCTCATATAATCACTAGAAAGAGATCTCATTAAACTTTTAGCTCAATCAAATGTTCGCTACTGCAACTTTCTGAACTACCAACACAATTCCAAATAATGACTTTTCAGGCACTGATTTCTCTATCTACCCTTCCCCTCCCATCCCTCAGTAATTAACATTGTAGGTAGTACCTCCATGAAATGTACTACCTAAATTGACTGACTGTCTCTTCTAGATCGACAGAGGTTAAGCTGTCTGTTCACAATGGGGAATTTGCCTCAATTTTAGATTCTGGAATTTCAAGTCAAATCCTATAATAGGGCCCTAGAATAACGTTTAACACTAGGAATAACTAAGGGGAAAAAATTACCGTAGGAGAAAATGCCTAAAAAAGTGAAGCCTCTGTTACAAAACACCGCGAAAATCGAGGAATATTGTTGACTTCATACGAAAAAAAAAACGACGCGAAAACAACTCCGACAACAGACAGAGTTCTAGCACCACCACACAAAACGATCCAGTGAAATGGCTACTCGAATAATGTCATTCAAATCTTGAAACTAAATAAGAGAAGATGAAGACTAATGATGAACTAGTAGGTAGAATCCTATTGCAAAAAAGTGAGTAATATTGTTTCTTTTGGTCACTTTTGTGTCTTGAGTTCTGCGTTCTGCCCTCCTTCCTAGTTCATAACACTCTTGTGTGCACTACTTGTAAGCTAAAAGTTCGTGTATGTTCCGCTTCTGTGGTAAGCGCCACAGAACCTCCTTTGAGGTCAGATTGGTAGAATCTCCGGTCAGATTGGTAGAATATCCGTTACGTTTCAAACATGGCTGCCTCTTACACATTGCCACCACATCTAAAATTTCCATCTTCCTTAAATTCTCTAAATTTTTTGGATGCGTTTTCGAGCAGCTCACTATGGTTTTATTCCATAAAAATAAACCCTCATTCGAAAAAAAAATGTGAGGCAAATTCCCCATTGGATGCTGTAGTGTGGTAGTTGGTACTCACTGTCTCATAATGCTCTACGTGTATCCCAATCTATTTATAATCTTGACAGTAATTTACATATTTTTCTGTCTAGTTTCTACATCTAAGCCTGTCTGCACTCCTAATGTGTTAAGAGCATGCAGCTAGAATGTGAATCCTTGGTTGTGAAGGATAACACTGCTCACAATCACAGAGCGGACGTTTTTCAGCAGGCTTCATTTTGTGACGATTTTGTAACGATTGTTATTGCAAGTCAGAGGTGTAGTCGATTATCTCAGTGATTCTCCCTAATTAACCTAACTTGCAACTACACCTTTTAAATAGTCATTTTTATTGGGCGATGATACAAAAAATGGTTGTGATCGATGGGTAAAATTAGGGACATTTTGATTGTTTGAATGACTTCTTACCTGACTTCATACATTGGAGTGAACGAGTACTCTGCTTTCTACACTAACTTTTTCCATTCCACTAGTAAAATTTTCTGTAGGTGCTAATTTGAAAACGCGCGTTCGGTTTCGTAATGACGTGTACCACTTCACGTTGTCATGGTTACACCTCTTTCATGAGTTCATCTAATTTCATTCCTACCGTTCACTATCACTAATTAGTAAATTACCATAATTAATTTTAACACACTAGATAGAAGCTTACTACACTCAAACCAACACAAAAATGACCTTTGCAACTTCAAAAAACGGCATCATGAACAGTCGAGGTAATTGACTGTCATGGATGAGAGTCATGGAAAATTACACTTGCATTTTGTATAACATCCATGCTCGAGTTGCTTCCTTCTATGGAACTAGTATCCATACTCCATTATTCACCTATAAAAACACCATTGATTTTCCGAAATATTTATAAAAGATTATGGGTTTAAAATAATTATCACATGTAAGGGGTGAAATATTTATTAAAATAATTATCGTTCCGTGATTTTACGGCCAAAGTTTCCATGATGGATACTCCTGCTACATGGATGTGTGCATTTCCGGGCTGTGTTCTATGGAGGATTGGTGATGAAAGTAGAATTTCCATGAAACGACCGTTGACCGTTCGGGTTACCGAAGACCGAATTCCTGGTCCACGCCACGGATTCTGATCACTCGTCACTCGCTTCTCATCATCGCTGTGAACGCTGATCGCTGCCATCCCATCACCATCCAAGGAAAACCGAAGAAACTTCTTCGCTCATCTCCGTCGCCCTTCTCCTGTGAAGAAGCACTCTCCCGACTTTACTATAAGGTAAACTGCAATTCAGGTATAATAATTTTGAACATGAATAACGTAGGTGCGAATTAAGTTGAATATCGGTAGGTTCAATAAACCACGTGGGCTTTTTTGGTTATAAAGTAAAAAGCAGGCTTCACATTGAGACAAAACGTTTTGTTACTCTGTCAACTGACTATCAATGAAGAAATGTCATAAATTTACGCACTCCGATACGGAAAATCCTCTGGAAAAGCGTTAGCGCGTCAAAAGTTGTCACATAATCCCTTCTTGTTCCTGGTAGTCGTCGTTTAATTGTTTGGAAGTTGTCGGTAATCGTATAAAATCATGTTTATATCAAGTTAACGTATTTCTCATACTGTGCAGTTGTACATTAATGTGCTGGAATTGTTGAATATTGAAAGGGCGCAACACTAACAATCGCCAAAGACGCTGTATGGCTGGGAGCGTGGCCTTGACTGGGGAAATTTTACTTTTTCGGAGAGTTGAAAAGGAGAGTAATGAGTACCTCCTCTTTCGCGCGCCTTCGGCGCGTTGAAGTCAGTCAAAAAGGAGTTGAAAAGGGTTATCTAGGAACTTGAATTACTTATTAGGTTTAGTTCAAAGAGACCGAACGTAGGTAACCGGTGTGAAGTTAGCAATTCTAGCAGTCATGGCCGGACGGATGTGGGAAATGTGTTTCAGAATACCTATCAGGGTCACGTAAAAAGTAGTCAAAATGGGTCTGGGAGTCTCTCACTTCGTCACTTCTCTTGGGGATAGCAATGTCAAATTTGGTTGGGTGGCCGTCAGGGGAGGGAGATTAAAAAAAATATATATTGCGAGCTTCAGTTTTGCCTCAAAATAGACGACGGAAGGGGGGGGGGGTGCAGTGGCGGCTCTGATAGATCATTACAGGGTAGGCGACAAACGTAAGCTTAAAAGGGGGGGGGGGGTCGGTAGATGGACTCATGGAACAAGAAAGCTACTGAATCTCAGACAACGATGCAATTTCAATGAACTGACAATAATTTCATGAATTTATTGATCACTAATTTATTTATGTTAATCAATGATACATCTGGTGCTCAGCAAGCCCTTTCAATGTATAAAGGGCCAGTAACCAGGACACGCCCCGGGGAGGCGCACCAGATCCGTGTCCCACCCGATCCACCCCAACCACCCATCCATGTGGATCTTACCAAAAGACAGATTAACCATTTTATAGGAAACTGAAGGAAGGTACGTTTGGTCCCGTCAGTAGCTTACTTGTTTGAAATTAGGTGACTTTGGTAAACTAGGTAATTTGCATTATCACAGCATAATTGTTTTTTTCAGACTGTGTTATCAGACCTCCTTCAGTCTATTGACTTCATTATTATCCTTCCAATAACTCAACCACTCTTAAATATTCCTCTTAGTAGGGGTTAAATACCTAATGATCCTATAAGATCAGAGATACCATCGTACATACTAGATATGGCATGCATCTGAATTGGGATCTGATCTAGGTAATATTATATATATATATGTGGTAGCACCCATCCTACAAGAGAGGCGTTGTCCTACAGGCTTTGTTAGTAGATGAGTCCAATCTTCCAATCTTTAAGATAGGCATACTTCTCTATAACTACTTCATGACTAGAGTTAGAAGATGAGATCAATCTTTCTGCCTTTAAGATAGGCATACTTCTCTATAACTACTTCATGACTAGAGTTTGAAGATGAGATCTATCTTTTTGTCTTTAAGATAGGCATACTTCTCTATAACTACTTCATGACTAGAGTTAGAAGATGAGATCAATCTTTCTGCCTTTAAGATAGGCATACTTCTCTATAACTACTTCATGACTAGAGTTTGAAGATGAGATCTATCTTTCTGTCTTTAAGATTAGCATAATTCTCTATAACTACTTCATGAAGAGCCCCATTCGCTTTTAAATCCATCAATAATCTCTTTTCTATGGAAAACGTCGCCAATGCACTAAGTCTTTCTTGGCCCATCGTATTTCTCAAATACGTTTTTACCCGTTTCAAGCATGAGAAGCTTCGCTCTGCGGACGACGAGGAAGATGGTATTGTTAAAATCAATGAAAAGAATTTGTGACCCTCGCTAAGTACGCCTTGTAAATCCTTTTCAACCAGATATTTCAGAATATTTTGTGGGGACAGTTTGTTCATGTCTTTATCGTGATAGATGAATGATAACTCATTTTTCAATTTAGTTAGATCTAAGAATAAAGAAGGATAGGCAGTGCTAAGTGCTTTCAATGCGTCAGAAGGGAAGTTATCACAGTATTTTGAAAAAGAGGAAGTATCTGCCAATTCAAAAAACTTCAGCTTATTCATATCACCAAACCTTAAAGATATTTGAGAGGTAATAAAATCAATAATTTCAAAATATAAACGTTTTAAATTAAATTTATGCGATTCTGGATTTGACACTCCTCTTTTGCAAGGAATATCTAAGGTTTGAGATATCAGGTCATAGAATTTTTGAAAATGGTCTTCACTTCTCTTAATTTCAATCAAAATTTTGGTTTCATTAATTTTTCTCAAACAGTACGTGACATCCAGAGATTTTTTCTGAAGCACATCAAAAAGAATATCAGTATGGATGAATATGTCATTGAAAATTTGTGCCATAAATGCAAAATCAAAATCATTAAATTTTCCCAAAAATCCATCTGCTCCAAGAGTGGTTTCATTCGTGGAGGACGGATCTTGGATTAATTCCTGAAAAACTAGTATGAAACTTTCCCACTCTGATGTTATCAATGATATGACTCTGGACCTAGAGCACCACCTGGTCGCTCCGACTTGTGGTACTCTCCTGCCAACAATTCTATCAACTACCTGTGTCCTTGTTGACGAACCATGAAAATAAGTGGAAATTCCAGAAAGGGTAGCAAAAAATATACGGCATTCGCGAATTCCTTTACAGCTGTCTTGAAGTACGAGATTAAGTCGATGAGCATAGCAGTGAACAAACAATGCTTGTGGGACAACTTCTTTCACTTTACTCTGCAGACCATTCAGATGACCAGACATCACACTAGCACCGTCGTAACACTGGGCAACAAGCTTATCCTTATAACTGTACTTCGAAAGTTGATTGTTGAGATGTACAAACATACTCTGAGCATCTCGGCCTGTACTAACATCAACGAAGCCCAGAAAATGTTCAACAATTTCACCAATAGGATTAACGAATCTAACAATCATGGTACATTGGCATTTTTGGGTGATATCAGTAGTGTCATCTACTTGAATAGAAAAGAATGGAGCCCCATCAATAGCACATGTTATTGATTCCTGCAAGACTGTGTTTAAAACTTCAATAATTTCATTCTGTATAGTTTTGGAATTTCCAGAAAAAATGGACTTCATAGAATTGTAATGAATTTTCACATCAGCTGAATTGTGATCAATAAGAGTTTGTAATGTCACAACGTAATTACCTTTGTTCAAAGATGTTGTTGATTCATCATGACCCCTGAAAGGCTGCTCAGTTTTTCCAAGAAGAATAACTGTGTCTATTATATTTGCCATTACCCTACGATTCAGACTAACTTTATCATTAAATGCAGCCTTGCTGATTTTATGATGGACATCAAGCATTTCGGCAACGGTTGAACAGTTATTTTCGAGTCTTTTCAGACAAACTGTGGCACCTAAATGATCTTTCGAGTCATTGTGTTTTTTTATGGCAGTAGATACATTTTTGAGGTCAGAATAGCCACAAGAATTCCACGGACTTTTACAATTATTCAGCAATAAACACGGCCAACAGAATAATGCATTTTTGGAAGAACTTATACAAATCCATTTGTATTTATCGAGCCAGGATCTAGTGAAAGTACGAGTATAGGTTTTACCTTGTTTGTGGTCGTTACTAGATAAATTAACCTGCGGAATTGGCCGTCCATTTCTCACCAAGATTTGCTTATCTTCTTCTTTCCATCGCGAGAATGGCTGATCAAGCAGGGCTAAAATAACATCCATCACGATATCACGATCACAAACGCGAATGCCACCGAGAAAATTAAAACGGAAGGTAAACAGTCGAAGGCAAAGGGCAAAAAGTTCAGACCGAGTTCTGATAAGAAAGGAGGGGAAGGGTAAATACGAAGAAGGCATGAAGTACAGAGTTGCCAACCCTATGGGTAGATTTCTCCATACTCAAGCCTAATTAACCCTTGAAAAATCCGAGATTAAGAGTGAAAATCCTTACGTTTTATAAATACTATACAAAGCTCGAGAGTTCAAAAATGAATCAAGTCAAAAAATCCCTTGATTTTGATGAAAAATCGGTTATTTGGGATGAGAACCAAAAATTCGTAGATATACGGATTTATCAGTAGGGTTGTCAACTCTGGGAGAAGTTAATCCTGGGGTGGCTTAGAGGGGAGGGCGAAATCGGGAAAGGCGAAACTCCCCTCCAAGCTCCCATCGCCTAACTAGTGGGAGGGGATCGTCTATCTTAGCCTATTCTTTATCAATGGATTCTTTTTCTGATGAATGGCATGTCAGGCGAAAACGCGCTTTCGCCTAAGGAGCCTTTGTTCCTCGCTCTTATGGCGGGGGGAAGGGGGGTGTAGTTCATAGAACGGTTCCTTTCTGCTGGTTCATAGAACGGTTCATAGGACGGTTCCTTTCTGCTGGTTCATTCCACTTTCAAGTTGACTTTATTTCCCATTGAGCAAAGTGAGATTGAGTTCTATAACCATTACTCAGCAACTTCGAAGAATAATTAATTTAATGTAGAAAAGAAAACTCAACTTTTTTTCAAAAATTTTATTTATTTTTATTTTTTTAATTAAAATATTTTTTTTTTCAATTAAGCGTTTTTTAAGTATAGATTGCAGGTTAGGCGGTGCCTACCTTGCCTACCCTGACCAGCCGCCACTGGGGGGGTGTTCTCTCAGTCTGGCAGCTTTAGGTGTGAGTAGTAGGTAGGTATGAAGTTCCGAAAGCAAGCAGCAGCAGTTACTGCTACTGTAGCAGTTTCCAAAGCCGGTTCGCTCGGGCGGCCGTAGAAGATTTAGCTAATTTCTTTTTCAACACATCTCGCCAATATTCCGAAAATGGGAATCTGAACCGATATTTTCCAATGTTATTGCGATATTTCATTCTTTTTTATTTCTTTCACGTAGTCGCGGCTTTCTTTTGCAAGTAAAGTAGAGCTGTAATGCTTGAGCTCTGTCCTCTACGAGTACCTACTTAGGTGATTTCCAAACTATGGGAAATAATGATTATTTGTTTCTCTAATTCCATCTACAGTATCTAGTTCTTTACCAGAATTTATCGCCAGCCACACTAAAACTCTGTGAGTTGGATTGTTTGGGAAAGTAAGGGCTTGAGTCATAATGATAATACTTAGCCTGGCACAAAGTTTTGTTTAATTTCTAATTCCTTCTTAATAATTAGGTGCAACAACCTGTATGTTTAGAACATCATCGCAGTGCAAATGCCTTTTGGTTATTGTGACTCGCATGGAGCTTGGTTACAAAATACAGGCTTTTGCTGTGTGGCTGTCGATATTGAAGAAATAAAATTAACAACTATTTTCAGAAAAAACTTAGAACGCCAATTAATAAGTATTTTATTGTGTCAGTGATAAATCTTTATTCCATGGGAGTGTATATCGGTCTCTTGGCCCTTCATTCATGCCCCTGGTTGGAGGCTAGCTAACATGCTTCTCTGCTGGGGGCAGCCCTCCACATGACCTGACTGACATCTGGCCGCCGCTCCTGAATACAGAAAAATATAAGTGACTAGACTGAGGTTTGGTATCCGTGGGTCACTTCATTACAACGTTGGACTCGTGTAATATGTATGCTATTTATATTTTTTTCTTTTTTTTTAAATCTCCCTTCAAAGAGAAATTGTCTTTTGTGACGGAGGGGGTACTCCATTAATAAAATAAATTAATAAATCGTTCGTTCCTCTTTGCGGGTCAGAATTTCGCTAAATCGAAGGGGCAAAACTTACAAATTTGTACCTAAATTTGAAATTTCAAAGTATTTTAGAAATTCATTAGTGCTCGGCCCTAGGGAATTGAAAAACTGAAATATTGCCGCCGGCCGGAATCATCAAAATCGAACAATTATCGCCAGAGAAAAATTATAAAAACCGTTAATTCAGTTGTTTTTTTCCATAAAATGTAGCTAAACTTGAAATTTTACAGGATTTTAGAAACTCATTAGTGCATGGGCCTTAAGAATTGAAAAACTGAAAGACTGCTGCTGGAATCAACAAAATCGGACAATAATTGCCAGAGAAATATGGGGAAAACCATTTATTCAGTAGTTTTTCCCATTTTTCTCAGGCAATTATTGTTCGATTTTGATGATTCTGGCGGCAATATTTCAGTTTTTCATTTCTATACTAATGAATTCTTAAAATTTCAAATCTAGGTACATTTTTTATGTTTTTGCCCCTTCGATTTCGTGAAGTACTGACCCGTAACGAGGAATAAACGGCGACCGACTGAGACCCCCTTAATGGGGAGGACACCCAAGACTCACCCAACGCCGGCCCTAGGGATGAGGGAAGATGAGGAAGGTGGGGGTGGGAGAGAGGGATGAAGGGAAGTGCCTCTATAGAAAGACCAGAACACCAATTGGGGTATGAGCCTAGCAGGACGCGGGTGGTGACACCACAGAGTACGCCTACTAAGATGCCCAACTCGCGCAACTCTGTGACACTTTTCCTGCAACACACTCCACGCCATGACAATGTTGCAGCCATCATCCTGATGTCGTTGGGTGCCACTCCTTTTAGCTCTGACACCGCTTGCCTTAAATCATCTCATCATTCATATGTTAGCCTGCCAGGTCTGCTCCATGTCCAAGCTGCCAATGACAACTTGGACATCCAGGATAATGCAAGACCTGTCAGGCTTGACGGCATTGATATCAGGCTTCTTACCCTGGTCACTTGGTATGTGTCTCTCCCTCTCAACATCCCAGCTGCTAGATGACAAGGCCCCTGCTATCTGTTTGGTGACCACATCATGACGTAGGATGCGGCTCCCATGAGTCCGTGGACACTGCTGCACCACATGATACAGGGGTTCATTTACACTCCGACAGGCACGGCAATGGGTATCTGTTGTTCCACGACTATCCCTTGAAAACCGTACCGCTGTTTGCAGTGTTGCCACGCGGACGGCGTGGAAGTTCCGGTAGTCGCGGGCCCCAATGCCGTCCGAAGCCCAATCTACCCATTGAGATGAGACAAGGCTTTCGGAGCACTGTCGGAGTTCTTTACCATGACTCATGCAGCGCAGCAGCGAACTCAGCAGACGAACTGGGTTTTCATCCTTCTCTACATCCTCTCCTCTTTCATTCCCTTCCCTTTCCTCTCACTTTTTCGTTTACCCTGTGCAGGATCTCCTCCTCCATAAAATGGACAACAACAACACTCCATTTCATTGCGGTGAAGAAGAAAGCTTGGGAAAGCGTAAGCGGGATACAAGCCCAATCCGAAGCGTAAAGAAACTTAAATTGGACTCGTGTAGTTTCGAAAAATGCGCGGAGGAAGAAGTAATGAAGTTAGTTTTTCTTATTTATTTATTTTTCTTAGTTTAAAATTTTTTTTAAATCTATATTAGCATTCAAGTAAAAATGGACTGAATATGCGCAATCAAGCAAAATATCGGAGTATACGAGGTGTCCCATGTTAAGGACCAGAAAACTTCGGGAGTCGATTCTACAACTAATTTAACTAACTTGTTTTCCAAGTTTTGGTTTATTATTCTCAATAATGAACCATTGGAATCGAGCCAGAAAAAATTGTATTTAACCCCCCCCCCCTCCCCCCCAAAATTTGTTGTTTTACGTTTCAAAGTGTGTGAAATCCAAAAATCTAATTTTTAAATTTTTTATTATATAGATCACTCGTCTGCAAAGAACTCGGCGTTGCCAGTGTTACCACCAACCAACATGAAGAAAAACATCGATCGCATTTCGGTCAGCTAAACTTTTAACGGAGATTACGGAGAATCACACTCTTGTTTCTGATTTATCGTAACTCCAACCCTTAAGTTCTCGTAGGGAACGAACGGTTTGTCCTACAGGGCTCCGCATGGCCTCTAAAAATTCAATACCATCTTAAATTGATGGAAAAACAATACCTTTATACCAAAATTTTTTGAGTTAGGGCGTTTTCAAAATTTCAACCCTCGAAAGTGACCTACATCAACCAAAAGCTTCGGGACTCAACTAGACCACAAATGGAGCCTACATACCAAATTTCATCAAAATCGGTCAATGCTAACTGAGGAAAGTGCCGCGAACGGCGGACGGACGGCCAAATTGTTTGAAACGTAATCCAACAAACTTTGAGGGGGGGGGGGGGGTTAAACACAATTTTTTTCGGTCGATTCCAAAGGTTCGTTATTGAACTTGATGAACCAACATGGACCGATTTGGTTGAAATGTGGTATATGGGCTCCATTTGGGGTCTAGTAGTCATAGTCATAGTAGTCATCTAGTTTATGTCAGTCACTAATAATGGGTGAAATTTTCAAGAGTCCCCATCTCGAAATAAAGGTATTGTTTTTTTCACTAATTTGGTATAGTATTGAATTTTTATAATTTTTAGAGACCACCCGGAGCTCTGTAGGACAAACCGTTCGCTTCCTGCGTGTGGGTTGGACTTACGATAAATCAGAATGGCGAGTGTGAATCATCAAAGAGGCCTAATCTCCATTGAAATTGTAGCTGACCAAAAAGCGATCGCTGTTCGTTCCTTCGAGTTGTATTCAGTTTTGCTTCCTTAACAACCATTAATCAAATTTCCGTATGAAGGAACCCCAACTCCCTATTTCTTCGAATCGAGAGTGAAGCGTTTATTTCTCCCAAATAAACTTGATTTGGAAGGTGTGAAAAAGTATGTACGAGTACGTAGTAGGTAAGTAGTACCTGTAGTTGGTAGGTAAAACAAAAAATAGTGACAATGGCAAAGCTTTGATCTTAGCAGACGAGTGATCTATACAGAAAAAAACTTAACCTTTGTAAAATAATTTGCAGCTTTTTTTTAATCAATTTTAAGATTTTTTGTGTGTTATTAGCCTTATGTAACTAAAATTACCATAAGTACCTTTATTGGCCGCAAAAGTGTAAAAATAAGGGCACCTTTGGAAATGGCGTCAAATTTCCCATCTTTCTAGTCCCTACAAAAAGGTATTTGTGGGGTCCTGGTGGGTGAAGAATATAATTAATAGTAGTAGTTCTTAAAGTAATTTTTGCCAAATTGGCAAAATGCCCAATTTTTTCTTTTGATTGTTGAAGTTTTACTTCTGCATCGTTTTTTACGTAGGTACCTCAACACCAAAACTGCGCAAAGATCTCAGATTTCCAAAGGTAAAAACAATAGATGTTTTACAATCGAATTTTGGGGAAAAATTTGTGTTCAAAGGAGGAAAAACGTGATTTTTTTTCAACGAAATCAGCACTGTGGTTCCCACTACAAAAATGTTGCCGCTTGGTTATTTAGCTACATAACCAAATCCTCGAATAACCGAAGTCTCGAATCGAGTCACTCGGAAGAATGGGAATTTTATAAAGATAGTAAACAATTACATCACTATGTAACCAAGTAATATAATAACCAAGCGGCCACATTTTCGTAGTGGGAACCACAGTGCTGATTTCGTTGAAAAAAAAATCACGTTTTTCCTCCTTTGAACACAAATTTTTCCCCAAAATTCGATTGTAAAATATTTTTTGATTATACCGTTGGAAATATGAGATCTTTGCACAGTTTCTGGTGTTGAGGTACGTAAAAAACCTTGCAGAAGTAAAACCTTAACAAGAAGAAAAATAGGATATTTTGCCAGTTTGAAAAAAAAAAACTTTACGAGTTGATTCTTCACCCATCAGGTTTTGTGTAGTCACTAGAAAGATAGGAAATTTGACGCCCTTTCCAAAAGTGTCCTTATTTTTAAATTTTTACGGTAAATTTTGCTAGCTGTAATTTTAGTCACTTAAGGTCAATCTTTAAATTGAAAAAAAATTGAAAACACAATGGGGTATTTCAGTCAATTTTTTTAATTTTTTTTTTCAAAAGAGTATGGCTCAGGAATAATGGTAATCGGGTCTGTTCGTCGAGAAAATGTTTTTAAAAAATCAGAGAAGCTAAGGAAAGTTGAAGATTTGAATGGTGTGACGTAGCTAGCCAATCGTGACGTAGCTAGCCAACTGTCTTTAAAAAAAAGTATCCATGCACAGACCCCCTGAGGTCCCTTGGAAGACCTCTTGGATACTACAAAAGTCTACTCACACACGCGTGCGGCGTAGTCCTTGCCTAGTGTGTGTGCATTAAGGGAGGCCCGCCTTTTTTTCAAACGTGTGATCTCTTTAATTAATTTTTCTACCACATGTTATAGTATCATCGGGCTTAAAGTTGTAGTATATAGGTTTTCAAGGGTGCTGAATCCAAATTTGAGGTCAAAAACCTGAATTTCCGACCCACCAAAATACCCCATTGCTAAACGACATATTTTTACCTAAATTAATTGTAGAATCGACTCCTGAAGGTTTCAAGTCCTTAACGTGAGACACGTGAACATGGGCGTCCCTACTTTCTATTCAGGGTGTCCCTCGATTCCTCCCCCCCCCTCACTCCTGAAATCCTAAAAATGATGACTCATTTCTTTTGAATCTTCATGTTTTTTCTCAAGGATATAATATGACCACATGCGCAGCGCACACCAACTTTTTTTTTCTTCAAATAAGAACCCCTTCTTTTATTGCAGATTTAGATTCTACGCAAAATTTCACTTCATTTGTTGTATAGTCACAGGTGACTATACAACAATCTTACACACAATACCTTATGCAACAATAACTTGTACAACAATACCTGATTGTTGCTTCACGTACCTATCTGCAATTTACCACCATTTACACGGATGCTGAAAATGAAACTCTTACAGGCTGAACTGTATTCAGTTAGTGACTTTTTTAATATTCAATGGTCTATTTAACTTTTTGTAATGTGTATATTGACGACTCAAAAGAATTGAATGAATAATAATAATGGGGTTTATTTAGATTTAGTTGACTTTAATTGTCTAGCAGAGGAATTTTTTTGTAATTACTCTGTTCTAGTATAGTGGTAAGTGCCTGATCTGTAATATGTTTTGTCTTCGTGTTTTTTTTTTTTTTTTTTTTTTTTTTTTTTGTTATATTTAAAAATTAATTATTAGTGGTGTGAATGTATTTATTGAATGAATGAGTGTATGGGTGGGTTCTCCTCTCCTGTTGTTCGGTGGTCGCCCTATCGGTCCTGGGGGCGGCCCTATTGTACTATTTTCCCTGTTGGGAATGGGATCCGTGGGGATGTCCTGTGTTGGGGGCGGCTGGTCACTGGCGTGGCAGTCGTTTCCCTCGTGGGTATCCTTATGCGGGGAGTCGTCATGGTGGGTGGGGCCAGGTGCCGGTCGGGTGGCGCCAGCCAGTGGGTGGCTCTTGCCTGCGCTCCCCTCACCCGCTTGTGATCGGCACTGCCCTTATTGAATTTGTAATTCGTAATTGTACTTGACGTTTGTACTGCCTATTTTTAGGATTTGCAAATAAAAACTTTTGAATTTGAATCCAATCTGACGTTGATGAGGAAATTTTATGAGAATGGGGATCCACTTGGTGTGTTTAATGAGTCTATTCGTTTTGTTATTTCGAAAAGCTGGTAAGATATTTACCTGTCAACCCTTCATCACTCACTGTTTTCTCTTCATTTCTCTTTGCAGAAGAGTTCGCTGGTGGGATTTCCACGAACGAACAGATTCCGGATTTCCATCCGATGAAGAGGACATGGAATAAATTAACGAGTTTGAGGAGAAATATGCCTAAGGTAACTTAACAGTATTAACCTTACTCGTGTTATTATATTAATATTAAAGTGGCTTAAATCTGCCTTGGGTGGTATTCTGGAGGGGGGGTATTGAAAATAGAGAGTAGGTGATGGTAATTCCACGAAGAGTATGTGATGGAAAAATCGACTTTAGACCAACCAAAATCGACTGACAAATTCTAATTTCCTCGAAAAAGTCGATTTTTTAAAAAATCAACTAGATACTTGGACACTATCGACATTCTCTTTCCACTATTATTTGTGTTTTACAGTTTCGCCCAAAAGTTACGTTACTTGACCACTTTTCTACCCTAGTAAATAAGCCGTCAGTGTTAGCCAGACCCAAAATAATTACCTTAGTCTTTCATTCAAACACATGGGTAAGGAAAATGCTTAATATGGACAAAACTGCGAGACAGAGACTGTCACTCAAACCCGATTTTGGTTTATTATTCTCAATAATGACTTATGAATAACTTTTGAATCGACCAAAAAAAAAATTGTTACCCTCGTCAAAATTTGTTGGTTTACGTTTCAAGGTACGCAGAATCCAAAAATCGAATACAAATTTGGTCGTCCGTCCGCGGCACTTTCCTCAGGTAGCATTGCCCGATTTTGATGAAATTTGGTATAAAGGCTCCATTTGGGGTCCAGTTGTGCCCCGAAGCTTTTGTTTGGTGTAGGTCACTTTTAAGGGTTGACATTTTGAAAACGCCCCTACTCAAAAAATTTTGATATAAAGGTATTGTTTTTCCATCAATTTAAGATAGTATTGAATTTTTAGAGACCACGCGGAGCTCACTACGAGAATTTAAGTTTTGGACGTACGATAAATCTGAAACACGAGTGTGAATCGCAAAAGAGGCCTAATCTCCGTTCAAATTTTAGCTGACCGAAATGCGATTGATGTTTATCTCCATGTTGGTTGGTGGTATCAATGGCAAAGCCGTGTTCTTTGACGTGTGATCTATTATTATAGAAAAACAATAAACCATTGTGTAATAATTTCCAGCGTTTTTCAATCCTGCAAGTATGGTGTAAAGGCAGAAAATGTTCTCCCTTCCTTAGTCAGACTTCTTAAAGGCTCCACTCCCTTGGAGTCCCTGAGTCATTCTCTTTATCTCTAGCTCTTAATTTCTACAAAATGGGTTTAGTCATTGGCCGCATCCAAGCTCAACAAAATTTGCTTTGTAACGTTTTGTTTTGTCAACAAAATTTGTTTTGTAACGATTTTGGAGTTGGAATTTAAGATTTTATTCCGTGATTATTAGTAAACTACTTACCCATAAACTAACAAAAACTAGTGAATTTCCCAAGTTCCTCAGGACAATCTCAAAATACATTAAAAAAATATGTGTTACATTTAATGTAATACATATTTTTTTAATGTATTTTGAGATTTTCCAGAGGAACTTGGGAAATTCACTAGTTTTTGTTAGTTTATGGGTAAGTAGTTAACTAATAATCACGGAATAAAATCTTAAATTCCAACTCCAAAAACGTTAAAACAGCTCAACCAAAGCTGAAACGAGGGTTCGAAGTACTAATAACTGCTTGTCTAGGTAGGTCTATGGAGTCAACGATTATTTCATCCAGAATAACGATAGACTAATTAATCGGCGGCTTAAAAATCTACTAATTTATTATTTAATAATTTTTCTGAAAATACTGGTAAATAGTCGAGTAAAATGAAATCAACGAACTTGAAGCAAGAAATTCATTCTAAAGAAGGAAGAAATAAACCATTGAACAAGGAAACTAGGTATAATAATTAATTCAATACTTTTCATCAAATCCTGAGAATTATAATTTCCCAATTATTTCAAGTGATTTGCCTCAACGAAGGAAAATGCTTCGATCGTGAAATATTAAATCTCATCGTGAAGTAAAAAACGCTGCGAATTATTACACAATGGTTTATTATTTTTCTATACAGGGTGTAAACGTTAAGGGCGCACCATCGGCTAGGGATCGATTCTACAACTAATTTTCAACAAAAAATGTTTCCTAGCAATTTTGTTTTAAAGGCTTCGTTTTCGAGTTATTTAACTTTCAAGATTTTTTCCGTGTTTTCGACCTAGTTCACTAAAACTGTCATAGTTCTGTTAATTGATGAAGTAAATTCAAATTTGATTATACCATTGGAAAGATGGGAATTTTAAATGTAGCAGCAATCTGTATGGGGGCAGCCATGTTGCAATTTAGCCAGCCTTCTAACTAATCTGATTCCATTCATGAAGAATCACTTCATAGGGGATCTGTGCCACTGACAGTAGCGCTACCTCTGGAAAAACTATGTTAATGAAACTATTGGCTTACGTGATAGAACACAGGAGTGCGTGAACTAAGGGAGAAAAGAACGCTGATGCGAAATCAATTTCACTCACTTTTTTACAATACTGTAAGGAAGTGAGACCAGAACAACTAAATTTGACGATCTATTCACATCAAAGAAAATCAAAATGCAAGCACTTCTTTTTTAGAACACAACACAACAACGAACTTTTTGAATCCACAACAAATACCAATTTGTGTCGCTAGGATGGCGACAGTTTCCCAACACCACATCCATCTGTTTCCTCTTGATGTGCCTGCAACCGGTCTGCATGTACGACCCTCAGTCGTCCGTTTGGAAGCCTGATCCTGTAAATTACGTCAGTGAGTCGTTTGCACACAACACATGGTCCGATCCATGGTCGTTGGAGTTTTGGCGTCAGTCCCTTCTTCCTAGCTGGGTTGTACAACCAAACTTTATCCTCCTTCTCAAATCTTGGTTTTTCAGCTCGTACGTCGTACCTTGTCTTTGCCTCCTCTGCCACTTTTCCCAATGCTTCTCGTGCCACTGCATGTGCTTCATCCATCTTCTGTCGTAGAGCCTCTGCGTAGGTCATGGTACTGACTGGGTTTGGAGACCTGCCATTTAGAAGATCTGCAGGTAAGACAGGAATTCTTCCACATGCTAGCATAGCAGGGGAAAACCCAGTGGAACTGTGAATAGAAGCTCTGTACGCAAGCAGGGCCCAGGAGAGATGCTGGTCCCAGTCCCTTTGGTGTTTTTCAGTTACCTTGCGGAGCATGTCCATTAGTGAACGGTTGAACCGCTCTACACCTCCATTACTCTGTGGCCGGAGAGGTGTTGTTCTCGTTTTATGACATCCAAGGATTCGCATTGTTTCTCCAAACACGTCTGCCTCAAAATTTCGGCCCTGATCCGTATGTATTTCTCGAGGAACTCCAAACCTTGACACAAAATTCTCTACCAAGCCATGTGCAACTGTCTCTGCTCGCTGGTCTGGGGCAGAAAACGCTTCTGGCCACTTGGTAAACTGGTCTACAGCAACAATTATGTAACGGTTTCCTTGAGATGACTCTGGGAAGGGACCTATGACATCTACACCCACACGTTCGAATGGTACTCCTACCCGATACTCCTGTAAGTGGGCCTTTTTCGTTCCCTTCCTTCCTGCTTCCCTACAAGCAACGCAAGCTCTTCCAAAGTCTCGTACGTCTCGATGTAATCCCTCCCAGCAGAAATTTCTTCGCAGTTCAGTAACCATTCTCCGTGTTCCAAAGTGACCCATATCATGAACTGTGCGGAGCACCATCTGACGACACTGACGAGGAACAACTATTTGTTTTGCATGTTGAGTACCTGAATCATTCTCCCATTTTCTCATCAGCACCCCTTCCTCCACTACCAAACTGTCCCACATAGCCCATAGTGCTTTGGCTGTGGTCCCATAAGTAGCCACCTTCTGCCAACTTGGCCTCTCACCACCCTCCACCCACCAACGCATCTGGGCAACCTCGAGGTCTCTGCTTTGTTCTTCCTTCCACTCAATCCCTGTATCTATCTGTACTCTCTTCACATCCTTTTTGTTGTCCTTGTCTTCCTGGCGCGTGCAATACGTACATCCTTGGGGCAGACAGGGTCTTCGGGATAGCCCATCCGCATTCCCATGCGCTGTTCCCTTTCGATACTCAATTTTGACATTGAATGACTCTAGGGACTCAAGCCACCGAGCCATCTGTCCGTCTGGCTGCTTGAAATTCTTCAGCCACTGTAGAGAAGAATGGTCTGTTCGGACTGTCAAGGGCGCCCCATTATCTAGCCCATAATGCCGAAAATGTTCAAGTGCTAACTTCATTGCAAGTAACTCCTTTCTCGTAACACAGTAGTTCCTCTCAGGTCGTCGTAAGCACCGGCTAAAGTAAGCCAAGACTATCTCACCATTCCCTTGCTGCTGTGACAACACTGCACCAATTGCTTTATCACTGGCATCAACATCCACAATGTACGGAAGGTCTGGTCTAGCATGCCCAAGCACAGGTGCACTCATTAGCGCCCTTTTCAAATCTTGAAACGCCTCCTCACATTCTGATGTCCACTCAAAGCTTCCCTTCCTTTCAACCAGCTTGTACAGTGGTCCAGCACGCTGGGCAAAATCTGGCACAAATGGTCGGTAATAGGAGCAAAACTGTACAAAACTGTGTACTTCTTTCGCTGAAATTGGAGTTGGCCATGTAGCTATCCGTTCCGTCTTTGCCGGATCTGTTTCTACACCCTGAGATGAAATAACATAACCGAGGTACGGAATACTGCGACGGAATAGCTCGCACTTCTTTGCATTCATCTGGAGCCCATTAGACCGAAAGAGTAGGAACAGCTCTCGCAATAGTTCTAGCATCTCTTGAAATGTAGCTGCATCAGCTCGCACATCGTCCAGGTATACCCTAACTCGACCTTTCCCTACCAGATGATGTAGCAGACGATTCATAGCACGCTGGAAGGTTGCTGGAGCGTTACACAGTCCAAATGGCATGACTAAAAACTGCCATAGCCCACGAGATGTGCAGAACGCTGTTTTTGGTCGATCTGCTTCCTTCATAGGTATCTGCCAATAACCACTCTTCAGGTCCAAGGAAGAAAACCAAGAGCTGCCTTGCGTTGCTAGCAGAAGGTCATTGATGTGTGGCAGTGGGTGTGCATCTTTCCTGGTAACCTCGTTCAGCCTTCTGTAATCTATGCAAAATCTGGTTGATCCGTCTTTTTTCTTCACCAGGACGATGGGGCTGGCCCATGGGCTACTTGAGACCTCAATTACACCTTCTTTCTGCATGTCTTCGATCATGGCATCTACTTCCTCCTGCTGGTGTAGAGGGATCCTTCGTGGGGCCTGTCTGATGGGAATATTTGGCTCCACTATAATCTCATGCTCCACTCCTTCAATTCTACCCAGCCTGTCTCCCTTAGCTGCAAAAACATCTGAAAATGCTCTTATCAAACTCGCCATCATGTCCTGTTGTTCATTTGTCAGTCCTTGGGTTGACCTTTGGATCAGATCTTCCACATGCTGTGTATCACGGATTTCCCTCCCTTTCAACTTTGACAACCCATCTTCTCCTCTACTGTCCCCCACAACTCTTCCTCCTTGTTTCCCATCTTCGTCGGATTCTTTCACCATTATCTCCTCTTCATCGTCTCTGTCTCCACGAATTTCTTCCCCCTCCAACTTTGACATCCCCTTTTCTCCTCTCCTGCCTCCTATAACTCTTCTTCTTTGGTTTCCATCTTTGTCAGATTCTACCATCATCACCTTTTCTTTATCGTCTCTTTCTACTCTTCGGACTCTTCCATCTTCCTCGTGTTCATCCATAGTCACTTTTGCTGTTGCCGCATCGATCTTGCACTTAGCTTTTGCTAGGAAGTCCATACCAAGAATGCAGTCATCCAGTATGTCAGCCACTAGGACTGTGTGCTCCCTAGCCTTACCTCTGCCCAACCCCACCTGTACTGTTACTTGGCCCTCCACTGGAAATTCCTGGCCTGTCACTGTGCGCAGCACAAGTTCTTTCCCCTTCGCTCCATCTTTGGGATGAATGGTTACTATCCCGCGTCTTACAATGGTTACCATAGCGCCAGTATCAACCACCATGTTACAGGCTTTACCATTGATAAATCCTCTGACAAGGATCGACGCTGCCGAACTGAGTCTGTATACAATGGGTAGACTCTTGTTGTTGCTTTGACTCAGGGGTTGTTTCACTCCATTGCATGTCACAGGCACCCCTCTACCTATGAATGCTGCCCGTTTCCCGTCTGTTGGCTTCTAAGGCAATCATAAGATGTATGGCCGGATGAATGACACTTCCAGCACTCCACAGTGGGGCAATACCTGGCCACATGCCCTTTCCCATTGCAACGCCAACACACAAAATCACCCCTCTTTGATCTTTCTCCCCTCACAGCCCGAATCTCCACCTCTTCATTCTCTATACCACGCACCGCAACTGGGTTGATGCCACTGTTGGCTCGCAGAAGGTTGGCTTCTGCTTGCAATGCATAACCTACAGCTCCCCTAAGTGTTGTCGTTGGGTAGGCCAGAACTAGCTTCCTAAGCTCTATACTCCTTATGCCATCATAAAACTGCTGCAGTGCTATGACCTCGATGGCAGCAGGTATAACCCCTGGTAAAGCCTTTCGTACCAATGTTTCCAAATCAGCTGCAAAGGCTGTCAGGTCCTCTCCTGATTTCTGAACTCGATTTCTTAACTGCGCCATATAAAGATGCTCCCTACCCATTGTCCCATACTGTTGATCCAGAGCTGTTACCATCTGCATAAATGAGGCCTCTGGCCCCAGGTTGGAAACTACAGCAAGAGCAGCATCGTCTAATGCGCATACTAGCTGCACTGCCTTCTCTTCTCCTTCCCAGCCATTATTTTTACTAACCCTTTCGAACTTAGCTAGGTAGTCTCCCCAGCTAGCTTTGCCATCATAGCGACCTGGTTTTATAGAATTTCTACCAAACGCCACTTTTTGTTGTCTCACTTGATCCTGGCTGTCTCCTGATCTCCCAACATCATTCCTCCACGCCCGGACTTCCCGAATGACATCTTCATAGAATTCTCGTAGCTGAGAATTGACCCCTTCTCTGGAATCATTCAGTGACTCTTGCAATCTCCTCACTTCATTGGCGAGCTGCTGTACTTCATCCCCATCAGGCTGATTGTGATTCCCTCTGGTATTGGGTAGGTCCCTCCCACGTTGAACATCGCTACAGCTAGCGGGTTCGGGGAATACTGTTACTCGACTACTGCTCAATTCATGGCTCTCTGGTTTCAGTTCACCTCCACCATTGTCCTGATCCTCCATGTCTACAACTCACTTTCTGATCCCACTTCTGACACCAAATGTAAGGAAGTGAGACCAGAACAACTAAATTTGACGATCTATTCACATCAAAGAAAATCAAAATGCAAGCACTTCTTTTTTAGAACACAACACAACAACGAACTTTTTGAATCCACAACAAATACCAATTTGTGTCGCTAGGATGGCGACAGTTTCCCAACAATACGATTCTACCTATTAGTTTATCATCCATTATTAGTATTTATCTTATGATATTCAGTTTCTTTATTAGTTAGTTTCGTTATTTGAGTTTCGTGTGGTCACAAGGGCCCCTACTTCTCTACCTGTTGACGTTCTTTGATTTCATTTACTGAGGTACTTCTTTTACGCTTCGCCAGAGCACAGCAGTGTGAATTCGGTCAGTTTTTGTGGGAGGAAACCCCGAGGTGACGTCCTCAGCCTCCCTCGATTTTTTTGTCAGAGGCTTCACTTGTTTAGGCATTTTCTTCTACGGTAATTTTTTTCCCTTGGGGTATTCCTGGTTTTGAACGACATTCTAGGGCACTATTATAGGATTTGACTTGAAATGGGGTATTTCGGTGGGTCGGAAATTATGGTTTTTGACCTCAAATTTGGATTCAGCACCATTGAAAGCCTCAATACTCCTTGCCTATTGATACTATAAAATGTGGTAGATTAATTAAATGAAGAGATCACACGTTTGAAAAAAAGGCGGGTCTCCATGAACGCACACACACTACGCCGCAGACGTGTGTGCGTAGTATTTTGTAGTATCCAAGGCCACGAGGCGTTCTAGACCACACGGGATTATAGCCCAGTAAATAGAGGGGTCCGAGCTTGCAAAAATGGAAGAAGAAATATTTTTTTCTATGATCGTCTAGTAGGTATTGTGTGAGTATGGAGAAACCAAGTTTTCGACCTCAAAAGCCATTGGAAAAACTTTTGGTGGGCTAAATTCCCTTGGGGTATTCCTGGTTTTGAACGACATTCTAGGGCACTATTATAGGATTTGACTTGAAATGGGGTATTTCGGTGGGTCGGAAATTATGGTTTTTGACCTCAAATTTGGATTCAGCACCATTGAAAGCCTCAATACTCGTTGCCCATTGATACTATAAAATGTGGTAGATTAATTAAATGAAGAGATCACACGTTTGAAAAAAAGGCGGGTCTCCATGAACGCACACACACTACGCCGCAGACGTGTGTGCGTAGTATTTTGTAGTATCCAAGGCCACGAGGCGTTCTAGACCACACGGGATTATAGCCCAGTAAATAGAGGGGTCCGAGCTTGCAAAAATGGAAGAAGAAATATTTTTTTCTATGATCGTTTAGTATTGTGTGAGTATGGAGAAACCAAGTTTTCGACCTCAAAAGCTATTGGAAAAACTTTTGGTGGGCTAAAAACCACGAAATTTTTGGACTTTTTTCAGTTTTTCCCTTTTTGCGTCTGAACAACGCGTCCTAGCGAAATGCAAGATCATTAAATTCTGCGTGGAATGAACTGGTCAAACTTCAAATTGAGAATTGTACAACGGTCACAATTGACAGTCAAAAAACATCGATTTTTTCCAAAATTTCTAAAAACCGTGAAACTTACACTTTGAATGTGTTGTATCATTGAAGCATCAATATTAATCGAAACCCCTCTCCCTAAAAGTTGAAGAGCATCTATCAAAGAGTTCAAAAAGCGCAAACAATTTGAAATTCGTTCAATTTTGGAATATTTTAACACTCAAAAACATCATTCATTAACTCTCCTTCACTAACCTGTATCACCCGAACTCAGGTACTAACATGGGGTCCAGTGAACCCATACTTAATATTTTGTTAAAGGATTTAAAAAAATGGTAAGTCCCATAACTGAACAAAAATCTTTTAATAAAACACTTTAAAGATACACACTAAACAGACTTTCAGTTTCATTTTGATTTCTTGTTATCATTTTTATGATATCAGTATTTTTCGGTATATTAAATTCTAATATCCTAGTTTAATATCTGGCGATAATAAACGATCATGTCCTTTATCATCACATTATTTATAAGATAGGTAACCAATCAAACATTAAACTAAACAAAACATTCCGAAAAAATAAATTCGGAACTTACTATAAATTTAAATTGAAAGTAATAATCACTTCAATGAAGGGAAAATTCAGTCTTCGACAATGTTCTGCGGCTCCAATTCCTCTCTGATTGCTTCTGTTTCAATGAAGAGAGTTCTTCTGGGCTACAGAAGAACTAACAATTCGATCAGATTTTTTATAACACTACTACTAGCATGGGGTTTGGACTGGAAAAATTATGAACATGCAAACTAACAAGGGGTCTGAAAGACCCCTTCCATGCTTTACCAAACTATAGTATGAGGATAACATCAACTACTTACCTCAGACGGAGGTTCCTTCCTTCTCAGGAGCTTCAGCGACACTGGAAGGGAAGTTACCTTGCGGCCCACCTAAGTAGAGGCGCTATTTCTTGTTACACTAGCGAATTGGCGTACTCACAGGGACTCAGACCCCAGTGCTAGTGACGGAGGGTTTAATACCTGTTTTTTTTTTCACTCGAGAAAATCTTAATATCAGACTCCTCAGTCGCTTCGCTCGCCTCCTTCTAATAATTTTACTGCTAACTTTTGCTAACAGTTCTGCTCTCGTTGAAGCACCTTCTATGCAATTTGTTTTTTCTTCAAGGACTACAGGGACTTGAGTAATTAAATGCACACCTTTTTTTCAGGTCGAGTCCAGATGAAAGGAAGATCGCTGGTCGAAATCACCTACGTTCTCCTTTTTAAAATTTTAAAACATTGTTGTGATATTTTAAACATTGGAAACATTGTTAGAGAATGTTTTTATTTAATAAATAAATAGATGAGATTTTCATTTTGGGTAAATTTTTTCTTCCTCTTTTTGGGTTGTAAGGTTTGGTGAAGATTGAATTTTTTTCAATGATTTATGCAATCATTTGATGAAAGTTATCCAAATTTTTATCAATGAAAGTCATTCTATAATATGTACTAAACGAATTATCTTAAATGGAGAGTTGAACTGGAGGTAGTGTGATTGTCAACCTTCGAATACTCCTAACTTGTTGTTATAAGTTTACAATCCTAGCAAAGTAACATAAAAATTATACCCTAACACACTAAAAGCTGATGTGACCTATCGGTCATGTACCACCTCATCTGGCATGACTTCTGTGTCCTCGGAGGCGCGCATTGAATGGTCTCCCAGTAGGATTTTTTTCATGACAGTAGGGAGGGTTCAAGCAAGCTAGAGGATCCGTAGCAGGTAAAAGTGATTTTAAAAAGGTTTCAACCGCCCGAGGATATTTCAAATAAGTAATATATCGATACGTTAAAGCACAAAGGCGCTATGTCCAAAAACAGATTTTTCAAAAAAAAAGTCAAAAGTAGTTTTCACCAGTGCACAATTCCTAAAATATTGGCTTATCACATTAAACTCTTTAATTTCTTCAACTAATTTTCAAGCTATAATCGTCAAGAAGGTAAATAATAGTTTTGTTGAATTTGAGTTTTTCTGAAATTGAAAAAAAAATAATAATAAAAAAATTGAAAGATGGATGAACATGCCTTTGTGCTGTAAGGTGTCGATATCTATACACTGAGGTATTTTCATGTAATTTAACTTTGCGTTAGTGGTGACAGACTGATCAACCTGGCCAGCGTTGAAAGTCTTCATAGCCTTTTTTCAAATCATAGCATTTGGCGCAGTCAGAAAGACTGATGACTAAACGATCTCTGAGTAAATATTTGTTTTGACAATCAACGAAAAAGCTTCCTGAACTCTGGTAGCTCATTGGTATGAGGGCAAGAAATACAATTAAAGAGCATTTAGAAGGTTGTTGCCTTGATTCAGGCATTGGAGCACCTGAAAACCCTTCCAAATGTAAATTATTGCTATAACAAAGATTTTACGTTTGCGCAGGGATTTGGGGATGACGAAGCCGCGCAATCCCTGAAAATGTCATCAAATTCTGACAACAACTTCGTGTAGTTTTGCCCGTTACAAGGTCTTCATGACAAGACACGGAACCAAAATTGTTCCGAGAGGCCTCTGAAATTTTAATTTTGGAGAACATTTTTTTTTTTCAACCTTGAAAAGTGAAATCAATGCTTCCACTAACTTGGTAGACTCGGATGCAATAATAATAAATAAATAAATAAAATGTCTCGGAGGCGTCTTCAGAACGAAGTTTGGTAACCAAGAATGAACCAGTATTGTTCTCGGGAATCTAGACAACTGAGATAATTAATTAGAATAATCTGATACCTGATGAATTCTACCCCTAGAAAACTATATGTTTCGTTTGAATACCTACTCCTTGATGGAGACCAATCAAAGGAAAAGGGGATGATGAATAATAGATGCAAAGAGAATGAGAAAAAGGTAGATGGATATATTATACTATAATCATGAGGCTTGTATGTATTGTAAGGGGAGGGAAGTATCCAGATCTGAATCACGAGGGTAAGGGAAATTATCTGTTATGAAATAAGTACTTACAGGATCTGAAATAAGACTGGGGAGCTATCACTGGGTAGTTCATTAGAACGAAAGCCCATCGAATCAGGTGACAGAGTAACTGCTGCTCCGTCACGCTCCCCATAGGTGTATGGGTGAGTGAGAAAATCTTGTGTACGAGTACCTATGTACTCTGCCCAGCCTTATTCTCTAACCGAATTGCGAGTTTCGTTAGACTCAGCGTCTTTCGACATTACTTACGTTACATCACTGCGCCGAAATTAGCATAGGAAGGTGGCAAATAGAGGTAGTAATTAAAATCACAAAAATATGCGCTTTTCAATGTTTCGGTATTAAAGCTACTATCAAAGCTTACTAATTGAGCCGAATTTCTGAAATTTAGGGAACATAATTAATACACCCTCGGATTGTCATAAAGAATTGTGCTATGACACCAAAAACCTCATAGCCAGGGTTTTCAGGGTGTTTCACCTCGAAAGTTACAGATGCTATCATCTACTGACCAACCAAATCTAATGGATTCATATCCAGTGACACAATCAGTCACCACTGTGGAGCCAAGCTGGCCCCTTTGATGGCCTCGAAGATCATGGATTTAAAAATGGTGTTCAAATTTGGAGCTCTCATGGCGCTAGAAATGTTGCAGTGGCCCAACGCGAAGAGGAGAGATCGAATATACAAGTTTGATCTACCTATCTATGATTTTCGATTCAAAAATACTGTCCAATTTCGGGCTTTACGGTGTAAAAAAAAGCTACATTTAACACATTTGTTTCATCACAGATCTTTCTAGTGTCTGCTATTCTTTAATTATGATTCCGTAGTTAATTCCGACCAGCGTTCTCCATAAATCTATCAGTAATCATGAGCTTTATTGACACGTCGAACCCAAGAGAAGCTTACGAGGATGTAGTAGTCGGAAGAGGAGGGTCAATACAGCCATAGGAATACAATTAGCTACTCAAGGAGTCAACTGCCAGGCCACGAAGTTTCAATTGATGAAGGGGAAGATTCAGTGGCGTGATGTTCTTCCGAGGATATCACGTGCCACAGCTATGCACCATTTGCGCACAAAAAGATTAGTGGTGACGTCATTAGTCGTTGGACGTCATTAAAATCTCGATTAGCCCCGAATTAAAAGTCGTGCGCGTGTGAAATTGTCGATCAATTTTGATAGATGATGGGGATTCAGCCGCAGCAGAATGACGTCAGTGGTAAAACAAAGCTATGACGTGGGTGTTGTGGAGAGCTGTGGACTCGGGAAAGTTCCAAGAGCTCTCAAGCTTCCCACACTGGGTCAAATCCCTGGATTAGAGGAGCGTGATGATGAGATCAAAAGAATCGTGGATTTATTACCCCATGTTGTTCACCTCTTTTAATCGATGCACACAATTGTCAGAGTTCACTGATAAAAATTCGTCATTTCGACGTTTAGGCGATATTAAACTTAAATATAGTTACAAAACTGAGGTTATCAGAAGTTATTGGGCCTGAATTTCTAGTTTCCAAACCTGCCACCTCGTGGATTTATAATCTGTAAACTCCATTCTGCAGTTGTTGACAGTTATTAACACTCTCAATGTGAGTCAAAAATTTGTGGATACCCCCTAGCGGAATTTTTTCAACTTCGTGTTTTTGTTGGAAGACGTTACAAATATCGTTAGAAATATATTTTTATTTCAAGCACATGGGCTGGAAACGTGGACGTAATAACTGATGAAAGCCTCGATCTTTGAACGACACAACTGGGTAACACCTGTTGCCACATTTTTTTCCTCAGCTCACAGTTTGTACTTCAAAACAGCTTTCATTGATTTTGATAAACAATAATTAAAATGAACAGAACAGAGTCCTTTATTCCATATCTCAATCTTAATTACACACTCGTTACCGTGGAAACATAATGAGGAATTTCATCATGTCGGAATTTCCTATTTTTGACTTCAAAATCGTATTTCACACCTCGTAAAACCCCCCTACAGCAAACTTTCAGCCCGTTCTTCCTAATTTACGAATAAACAAAACAGTGTAGAAAATATGAACATTTAAAAAAACCGGGAGGATGACGTCATCCTGGAATAGTTCATTTACAGCCGCTTGAAGCGCTGAGATCGAGAAATCTATAGTCCCCAGATGCAACATTTTACAAAACCAGTAAAGATCAAAATCGAAAAACTGAAGAAAAATGCTACAAATTATTACACAATGGTTTATTATTTTTTATTTTTCTATATAGATCACTCATCTGCAAAGCCACCAACCATCCAACATGAAGAAAAACATCGATCAAATTTCGGTCAGCTAAAATTTGAACGGAGATTAGGCCTCTTTTGCGATTCACACTCGTGTTTCTGATTTATCGTACGTTCAAACTTCAAATTCTCGTAGTGAGCGAACGGTTTGTCCTACAGAGCTCCGGGTGGTCTCAAAAAATTCTAAAAGTTCTATAGAATCTTAAATTGAAGGAAAAACATTCACTTCATATCAACATTTATTGAGTTAGGGCGTTTTCAAAATTGATTTTGGAACCCTTAGAAGTGACCTACATCAACCAAAATCTTCGGGGCACAACTAGACCCCAGAAGGAGCCTACATACCAAATTTCAACAAAATCGGTCAATGCTAAGTGGCAAAAGTGCCGCGTACGGCGGACGGACGGCCAAATTTTTATTCGATTTTTGGATTCTACATACCTTGAAACGTAAACCATCAAATTTTGAAGGGGTGTTAAAATTTTTTTTTCTTGGTCGATTCCAAAGGTTCATTATTGAAAATAATAAACCAAAAAATAGAAAAAGCAAGATGGGAAAATTAGGTTTCCCCTGGTTTTGTTTGATAAATTTCCCCTTAGATAACACGATTTTGTCATACCAATGGGCAACACTGGGAGGAGACGGCGATCCGAACAGCCAATCAGCGAGCGTTCCCGCTTCACGTTGAAGAGGTCCGTTTTCCCGGTTATTTTTTGAAATCATAAATTTTTATCATCTCCCAAAAATAACAGACGACTTATTTTCCGAAATCAACCCGATTTTCATCTATCCCACACCATTAACTATTCAGGAAAAATGCAAACAGAATTCGGTGAAATTCCTCATTTGTTGGTGTTAAGTATCAAACAGAAGTACATGGAGGGTAAATTACATTTCCCCTGACTGAGAAGAAACATTGCTCCTGCAATGATACAATGAAATATTCTTGAGTGCAGCCGCTTTTCTTTGTCCATGTTCGTCTTCATACAGTTCAGTCTTTGGGATATTATTCATGAAGATCACCTCTTTCACCTGGAATGGCCCTTTAACAACTGGTGTCTTGTTAGCATACCCATGCTGTACAAGGATGGAGTTTCCAACTTCAATTCGTAGAATATTATTGGAATGTCGTTTATCGAAGTACTTTTTTACTTTAGTGCGATAGACTTCCTGTTGTTCCGATCCTAGTCCTTCTTTGTCAGTAACAGAGTAGTTAATCTCAGGTTTACTGAAAGTGTGAGAATAACAACCAATCACACGCTGTTGCCTTTTTTTCTGTGTGGGATCTCGTTGGTAAAGAATAGCTCCACAACCGTACTGGGAAGCATCGCTGCATAGTCCAAATTGCAATGACCAGTCAGGCAGCTGAAGTGTGGGGTTTAACGAAATTTTCTCCGCTAGAAGTTGAAAAGCACTTTCTGCTTCAGGACTCCATTAGAACTTCACCTCCTTCGATTTCAGTCGATCCAATGGACGAACAATTAGTGCATAATTCGGGATGAAGGCCCAAGGCACATTTTCTGGCAACATTGGGCTCTGATTGGCCCTTAACATATTTGTCCGAAGATGATGGGTATCAGTAAGATATGGGTAAGTCACAAGAAGATCACGAAAGAAAGAAAGCAAGTAAATTCTTTAAGGGGATCGAGTAAGAATATGAAACTAGGTTCTTACCACCAGAGTGAAGTTAGCAACCATTTTCTTCTCAACCACTGGACCAATCATCAACATTTTTTTGAACATTGTTCAGCATTTCCAGTGAAACTTTTTGATCGTAGATTAGGACTTTAGGATGATGACAATTATTTTTATTCAACGCTTGAAAAAAACCTTTTTTTGCTTCCATCGACTGAGGCCTTTGAAGTCCCTATCAGTTATCGGAGGGGGAAACCCGACGATTAATTGAAAGATTAAGGCCCACTTTCACCAAAAGTTGTTCTAAACTTGCTTAGCTAAACTCGTTAATAGTTAACCTGAAGGAATAAACCCGGCAAGATGGCGAGCGTCTTTCACCAACCCAAATCATCGTTAAACGTCGTTTAAGATAATCGAGTTTGTTTAAACTTGAAATGTCGAGCAGATCGAATGAAAGTTGGACATTATGACTAATTGGGGCAATAGAAACGTTGAACAACAACCACTCCCGCGCTTGCTATCAGCAGATTACCGCCTTGTGCATCTTTATCAGTGTCAGTTTTTCGAATTCCTTGTTCTGTTTATTTGCTGATTCCTGTGGTTTGTTTTGAGTTTTCCGGTTCCCTTCGTTTTATTTTGCTGAATATTTTCATCACTTACCCATTGAGTTATTACACATCATCACTTTGAGCCGCAACGAGCGCAATATTTCCAGTATTTCTCCAGACTCAAGTACCTTCCTTGATGTATCCTAGTGAAACACAGCCGCCGCCTTGTTCTGAACGGTAGGAATACTTCGATAATTTGAATGATTACCGATAGATGTAAACTCGAAGATGAGGGCCCCCGATTTCACCTCAATAAAAATTTATTTTGGTCGAACTGGTCTTTTATAATGGTCAATTTGTATAATTCGTCAAAATAGTAACAACCAAGGATTGTAGGTTGCACTATTATGTTATTGAAAAAACCATTATTCATTTTAAATTAACGTGTTGAACTTATTTGTATGACGGGAACTCGAGGCGAGTGTCAATCTAGTCGAGCACTTGGACGACTCGGGGCTTGGAAAGGCGGAAATTCAGTAACGTACATAATCTTGGAATGTGGAATCCGATCCAGGATTCGACTCGGACGTCGTTGTCATCGTCAGACGAGTCAAAAATAATTCGAAATGCAAAGATAATTCGCAATTTCAATCCGAAAAAAATCGCAAATCAATGCGCGGCCATATTGAATTGGTAGTTAAACGAGGTTTTCTAGTTTATTCGGCCGATTTTTGACCGTTTAAACTCGAACCCCCCAAGATAGAGTTTAAACTCGTAAATCGCTCTGGTGAAAGACGATTATTACTAAACGTCGATTATCTCTCGCCTCGTTTGGTTTAAACTCGTTTCGAATGTTTGGTGAAAGTGGGCCTAAGTCACTCCAAGTATTCGAAGAAGAAGAAGAAAAAATATCTAGATCGGTCAAGTAACTAGACGTTATTGGGATTACGATCCCTAACGCGTATCCGCCTCGTCACACAACCGCGTTGACCGCGCTCGTGTGAACCCAGCTTGACTCGGCAATGTTCGGCCTTGTTCGTCGAAAGCCGAAGCCAGGATCGTAATCCCAATAACGTCTAGGGCCGTACTCACAAAACGCACTTAGTGGAGCTTTTCACTAAGTGAAGCCTGAAATCTCCACTTAGAGCCGTACTTTAGAGAAAACGCTATTCACAAACCGAACTTTAGAAGAAGCGTCACTTCAGCTCCACTTTACCGAAGCTGAACTTTCGTCAAGTTACACTCTCCGGGTAAGTTTGGCTCCTACCACACTTTACTGGCCCTTAGTACAGCTTTTGACAAGAAGTGCGTCTATTTTGCTTGCTTCGACAGCCATTTTACGAAGTTTTTCCGTTCGGATTTAAATGGAAAACGACTGCATGGAATGTTTGCAGTATCTACGGAAAGAAGACGTGTACAAATTGTGCCAAGAAGGCGAAGAGAAAGCGAAAATGGATTCGTGTGTTGGTCAGAAGACCTTCCGCGCACGTCACAGGTAAACAATTTCCTACTTTTCCTTTTTACAGCTACCTTTGAGCACGTATAATTGTGCTCAGTTCATTCCAATTTGAGGACATTATTGTTCAAGTGTTCAAAATGTAGTCAGATTTATGTGAATTCTATTTCAAAGAACCAGTAGGTAGTAAGCCCAAATTAACCTTTCATCTCGGGCTCCTCGGGTTGCGTCATCATTGTATTCAGTTTTGCGTCCTAAGCAACCAGTAATCAAATTTCCATTATGAAGCCACCCAAAAGTCCTTATTTCTTCCAAATAAAGTTGATGGTTTTCGCCATTGGTAGGTATCGTCAGGACAGAACAATAATGTACCTAACCTAATTAGATGATTCGAATTTCTAATAATTTGATAATAGCTGACATCATCTTTCTCCATGAACTATTTTTGCGCTCGGCATGTAGATCACAGATCTCACGCCGTCTTGATACCTTCTCCGTGTATGAACATGGAAGACACTGAGGGAACAGCTCACTACTTCCATGATGAGGAAGATGAATTGATTTATTTCGATCCATGGTGCCAGAACAGGATTTGTATCGTGTGTAAAACATCCATGATGGTGTTCTCGGCTCCATGACTGTTCTGAATGGGAGAGATCGTGGAGGAAGAATCCTTTGTGTCCGACTTCTACGAAACAATACGGTCTTCAGTACGAGATCAACCAACTAGAAGGTTCCTCAACAGCTGATCGGGTCGGGTCGAGCACCGTTTAGCTTTATTATTATCCTCCCGTCTAAATCTAGAAGCAAGATACAGTGAAGAGGCGTTCCGAATCGTTTATTTCGACGTTTACGGTAACAATTGTAGATGTAGTCTTATTTCGAACTATTACGAACGATTCATCGGGGTGCGGGTGGGCTACAACCTCGAACCATGTCGGATTTCACGACCGGCAAGTCCATTTTCGTCTTGGCCATAGTCGCTGGATGTTTCGCCATACTATGGCCAAATGTTTTCTACCCAATGTTCCAGGGAGAACCTCTCGATAAAATTGCTGACCAAGGTAAATTACAGTGCCAACTCGAACCATAATAATTTTGTATTATGTATAAAACACATTCTGTTGCATTGTCTAATTTGGTCATGACTTTGCAGTAAGTATGTTTGCATACCTTTCAACTCACAATTTTGTACTCTGAAGTTCTCAGTGACTACTAGAATTCGTTACGTCAGATTATGGTGATATTTTTTGGATTTCACGTTCAATTCAAACAAAGTGATTTTGGTGTCATGGCCATTTCTAAAATACCGTCAATGTTAATGATTGACAGGTGCTCATGTCTCTATGCGTTCTTCTGCATACTCAGCCTAGTATTGTATCGAATTTTCGCTAACGAAGCTTTTTCAAGTTTTGTACGGAAAATGGTTTCAACGCATTCCGTTTGTTTTGAAAATCCGTTTCATTACATTCTGGAACGATTTCTAAACTTTGATAGAATATCATACGTAATTCAACTCACAGAATCGATCAAAGCAGAATCTGAGATTGCGACTAGTAATAACTGAAGAAGGGATGAGTTCGTTAGACGGCCAAGGGATCAAATTTAGTCGACGATGTGTTTTGTTTAGATTTTTAATGAACCATGTTATACGTTTACATCGGAATCTGCGTAAACTTTCCATTTGAAAAATCTTTGTTTTTAAAGTGTCTTTGACACTTGACACATCGGTTGACACAGTTTTTAGAAAATGAAAGAATTCTCATCAATAAGATGAGAGGTCAATAAGAAATATTAACGTCCGAGTCTGCAAAATTAGATGGGCTATGTTGCTACCTCACACCATGGACTTAAAATTTCTCTTTTCATCATACTATGATTGCCCCAATGGTGTTGAAATTCATAGGCTCTTATCTAAGGACTTACCCCGAAAACTCTTTTTTCCAAAACCTCATTTCTATGATTCACTACCGGCTGTCGAGTGAAGGATTAACCTTCGAAATGAGGATTGGGTAATTGAATGAGGCCTTGAATTCTGACAATTAACACCAACTTTATTCCCCCAAATATGCGTGTTCCGTGGTACCCAATAAACAAACATATTCTCATATTCAGATGGCATTAGATAACACCAAAATCAACCAAAGAGACCCCAACAATGTTGCTATCGATAGTCAAATAATTTCACAAGTGAAATTAGTGCTTATGAAGAAATATAGTAAAAAGGGCCCACGATCGAGGTAGGTTGCTATGTTTGCCTATGAACAGGCTTCAAACATCGCAGTACAGCGACCTGACATTTTAACACTGTTTCCACTATATCGTCACCTATGTTCACACACCACCTATCTACATTTTCCCAACTTTTCAAGAGAAACAAAAAACTGATTTGCGGGCTCATTTTCCGACTTTATCAACTTTTTGCTTCTATTCATTCACTGCAACTAGTTTTGACACGCCTCTAGACATAAATTTTAGTTGAAAACGTAGTAACAAGCAAAATAGCGTTGATAGGCGCAGTTGCCTTGATGCGATCCGTTGATAGGTGGTTATAACATCGTTGATAGGTGGTTTGTCCACAACAACAAGAGGTTGATAGGTGCTTTTCTATAAACATTATAAGTAAGTTTTGCATACCAAAAAAAAGTATAGGGGTTAAAAATAAAAAGGGAAGGTATAAATAAAAAATTTTAAAAAATAAATAAAAAAGCAAAAAGTTCTCGTATTATTAGAATTATTTGTTTCATCCAATCCAAAATCGAATTGTTACTGGGTCAGAAAACTCAAGAGAAAACCCGACAATACAGCTCATAAATTATATTTTTCCGAAATAAGTAAAAAAACATTCATACAAACAAAGAATACGACCTTATTTAAATTCTAATTTTACACGCTTAATTTAGAAAGTTTGAGTTCCTGTTCTAAGTCTTAGTATCTTTGTGATTTCCGCAAACAGGACCTCATCAGATTTGCATTTTTTTTAGCTCATGTACCTACTTAGTTAATAAGAAAGTTTTGGTACCTACCTGCTTTAATCTTAATACCTTTGTGATATTCGAAAAAAATGTACCTCATGAGATGATTAGATTCTAATGGAGTTGCTTAGTGATTTTTAAAATTATTTATCTTTCTAGTGAAAACAAATGAAAAGAAACCATGATGATAAAGAAAAATTTCTAGTTACAAGAATTGCCTAGTTCCTTTTTTCAATGGTGTCGGAAGTTAAGGTTTGTTACTAGGTAGATGGTTGGTTAGACCTAGCTACTTTACTAAGTTTGGAACCAGCCTACTTTGTCTGATTCGTACATTCCTTTAAGTCTGATTAAGTGCCTTATAAGAATTTAAATAAGGTCGTATTCTTTGTTTGTATGAATGTTTTTTTACTTATTTCGGAAAAATATAATTTATGAGCTGTATTGTTGGGTTTTCTCTTGAGTTTTCTGACCCAGTAACAATTCGATTTTGGATTGGATGAAACAAATAATTCTAATAATACGAGAACTTTTTGCTTTTTTATTTATTTTTTTAAAATTTTTATTTATACCTCCCCTTTTTATTTTTAACCCCTATACTTTTTTTTTGGTATGCAAAACTTACTTATAATGTTTATAGAAAAGCACCTATCAACCTCTTGTTGTTGTGGACAAACCACCTATCAACAATGTTATAACCACCTACCTAAGCTCCTACTGTTGATAGGTGGAATGGCCAACAGCTGGGTCATGTTGATAGGTGCTGTGGAAACCATTCTTCACTGTTGATAGGTGGTTAGGAAAAACCGAATGTGGATACGAGGTGTGTTCCAATTAGTGTTTTCTGACTCACCTGATCTAGATAGAGCAATTTTGAGCTAACCAGTGTGCTCGGCGCGGAATGTTACATACATAAATGAGAAAACCTCATTTTCGCCAAAATGGTAGATAGGTGGTGTGTGAACATACGGAACGATATCTTAAGAAAAATTCAAGACCTTCAGTAGTTTTCTACATATTTTGGTTCTCGCATTATAAAATAAGAAAACTCTTATTATATTATATTTTTTTCGTTTTTGATTGTTTCATTAATTTTTTCCAAACTTGAACAGGGAAAAAAGGAGGATCAGGATGTTGCGACGTGATTTTTGACAAAGACGTTGACGCTATCAAGCTGGTCGCAGAGTTGTGTGGAAAAGTACTGGAGAAAGAGCACAACTATGAAAGAGATTTTGCTCTTTATCTACAGCAAGGGAAATTAACTAAAAATATTGTCAATACCTGTCAGACGTCCGTGTTGAAGCAATGTGCGATTGACGTAGCTGGCTTGCTCAATGAAAAGGTCAATCTTGGAAGATCGTACAAGCAGCTTGTAGATGATTTGAGATCTCTGAACAGTTCTATATGCTTGAAACACGCGTTCGGAATTTCTTTCGGAAACCTTGGCAATCCGCGGCAATTGCGGATCTGGAACATCAATCAGCCAAGTAATTTCAACTGCGTTTATTGAATTGTGGTAACTAACAAAGGTTTCAAGGAATCTAACAAGAATCGAATAGAGATTTGCTATTGTTTGACTAATGGATTCGATTAATGGTTGACTGTTGTGTGTTTTAAACGCGGTATGGGTTGTGGAAGAGAATGAAGAGTCAGCACTGTTCAAAAGAGTATTTATTTGAGGTATTAACAATCTTCTCCAAACTCTCCTGAGCAAACTGGTCACCATCGTCCGGCATAAATTCGTAAAGTGGAGATATCACGATATTTTACGAATTTATTCTCGAGGAATGAGACACGGTTGCTTTTGATTCACTAATAAGAATGATGTGACTAACTCAATAGCACGTTTGACGTACATACGAATAAAATCACTCGCGATGAGATTGTGGAAAGCCATTTTAATAAAAACGGAGTTGAGTAGAACTTGTCTATTTCCACGAAAATAATTAGTTACAAGTTAAATCGATTTCGACGGTTAGGTCGTCATCATCAGTAACAAACAATAACTGATTGTACATCACAGAGAGCTTAGCTTATATAGTCACAAGTGAAAGGGAGCTTGAATCCCATTGGTCGAGAAAGTGAAAGTCATACCCAATCAGGTATCATCAAGGTTATCAATAGTATAGCCGCAAGCAATGGATATGGGGGATGTCTCATTGATTCCATATGGAATAAGGTTCTTAGGAAAAAGTGTAGAGACGGGGTTTCTAATTTGGTTAGAGAAGTTGTATTAGAAAAGAAAAAGTGGATAAGTATACCTTATTATGGAAAGATTTCTGACAAAATTTGCAAAATGTTATCATCAAGAGGTTTCAAAGTAGGGTTTAAAAATAAAAATAATCTTAAAGCTTCGTTGGGTTCTGTTAAAGATGAAATTAGCGTTCAAGATAAAAGTGGGGTCAATGAGGAATTTCACCATGTCGGAATTTCCTATTTTTGATCCCAAAATCGGATTCAGCACCCCGAAAAACCCCCTAAGGCAAACTTTCAGCCCGAACTTCCTAATTTACGAATAAACAAAACAGTGTAGAAAATACGAATGTTTAAAAAAACCGGGAAAATGAAGTCATCCTGGAATAGTTCATTTACGGCCGCTTGAAGCGCTGAGATCGAGAAATCCATAGTCCCCAGATGCAAAATTTCATGAAACAGTAAAGTTCGAAATCGAAAAACTGAAGAAAAAAATAGAAAAAGCAAGATGGGGGAAGATAAGGTTTCTCCTGTCTTTGTTTAATAATTTTCCTCTTAGAAAACAAGATTTCGTCGTCCCAATGGGTAACACTGGGAGGAGACGGCGATCCGAACAGCCCAATCAGCGAGCATTTCCCGCTTCACGTCCGTTTTCCCGGTTAGTTTTGAAATCAAAAATTTTGATTGTCTACCAAAAATAACAGGAGACTTATTTTCCGAAATCAGCCCGATTTTCATCTATCCGACACCATTAACTATTCAGGAAAAATGCAAACAGAATTCGGTGAAATTCCTCATTGACGAATGGCGGACATTCGAGGGAAGCCAGTTGATTAGATTATTCAGAGCATATCGATAGCCAGTGACGCCACACAAAAACCACCTGTCTCGTCAGTTTTTGTTCCTAATCAAAATGTTACTCCAGGGTTAGACTGAAATTTGGTATCAGGGGGTTTCGTAGGGTGCTAATTCCGAATACTAGATAGAAAATGTGAGATTCTGACCCACTGACCATCGTTCTCCCGTACATTTAACTCATTTTAAAATCAGAGTGGGCTACTAACGTCGTCGATAATATCCTCCTTATGTTTGCATAAATGATGAATTCAGATGTTATTCTTCACTTTCAGAACATATGCACCAGGAGCGCCCTCCTCATTTACGACCCGAATTTCTACACCCAGCCTTGCGAGAAAAAGGGAGAGCAATTCCCCAGTCCCATGTTGTGCCGAAGGTTGTGATCGATGGAAAAGTAAGTCGGAGGTTTCTTGCGTAGTAAGGTTTCATTTCTTGTTGATTGATGTAATGATACCAAAATCTTTTGTCTGGCTCTAATATTTATCAGTAAAGTCAGAATTGTTTCTGATGATTTCGCAAATGGCTTCTTATTGCAACTTAAGTGGAGCAGGTTTCACCCTACCCAAAAATTATCAGGACTTGTGATACCACCCACGAGCAGTCGCCAATCCAGATTGTAAGAGCTAGTGTTTAGCCTTACGTTTTTAATTTCCCTATATTTGAATTTAAATAGGTACTTCTTACTTTAAAGTAGGTTGAGGTGTGTGAGAGGAGCTTGGCTAGCGGTACCAGGAAATTCCTGCCCCGTGTTGCCTAAGGTTCGAGGTAAATATAACTCCTCCTTGGTACCTGGCTCTATGCTTATGCCAGCCCGTCAAAGAGAAGGTATATTGAAGAATTCGAGCTGAGTAAATTCCGCTTGGTACCTGTCACTATACTTATGACAGCCCGTCAAGTTAGGAAGTTTACAACATTTACTGGAAGGAGACAATATTCCGCTTGGTACCTGTCACTATACTTATGACAGCCCGTCAAGTTGAATATTGGATTGGGTAAGGAAATTTTGGAAGGCTTAAAACTGACTAGGTTTTGGCAAGGTTTTAAAGAAGAAAGGCAAGATTTTCGTCACAGATACTGACTCTAGATCGTCCAGCCACCGAATCCCTGGCCCTTGAGGCCAGGGGCCCTGTTTACAAGTTCCCCCACTAAGGGTCTGGGGAATTCCCCAGAGGCCCTGGAAAAACCAGGAGGACACTTTTCCCACATTTTCCCCTTGTTTGTTGTGGCTGTGGTTGGATGACCTGGGGCTTTGCTTTATTTATGTAAATTATGATATTAACAAATAGTGGTCCCACACAACGAATCTTGTTCCCTCCTTGGGATAAATTTCAATCTCAAGGTTGATTTATAAGGGAGTGTCCCAGCACACAGTGTTTACGTCCTCCCCCCCACTCTGCAAGCAGAGTGGAAAATCCCTGGTTAAATACCGTGGGAGACTGTTACACCCACAGTCAGGGGCCTCATACACGTAGGTGTGAGTACCTGTTTGCAATGCACTACAGGTCGAGCTGGGTGTTCTAGCTCACCCTTCCAGCTATGCGGGTTGGTACCCGAGTTATTGGCGTACCACATAACTCACATGCTGGCACTACCTTGGAAGACTAGTCTACCAAGGAAGCGCCTCCCCTCAACTTTCAGGCTTAGCCATCCAGCATGGGTATACAACCACGACCACCACGAAGCCAACTGCTGACATAGTCTATGTGTTGGTAGCCCAGGGCTCCCCCCGCCCATGGTACCGATTTTGCGCCTTCGATTCGCCAATGCACTGGATATCTCGGACGCCAGAGGCCAGATCGGTCGCAGGCCTGTTACAGGGAATGCGGCCCTGCAACTGCCACTTTTCTCTCATCCACATAGTGGATAATCGAGGGAGGGAGACCATATGTAGTTCACTGGTTTCTGTCGTGACTTCAACCAGCTCAAGCACTACACAAGTACTGTGGCACCCGGTTTTTCCCCCAGTTAGATGTTCTCATCAATGAACTTCCTCGCCCTACTGGGAAGGGCTTTTATTGGCTCTCTGTACTTGCCCATTTCCAGTCTTCTCGTCTATGCAAGATCAACAATTCAATCTAATGTGGCGCTCTCGTAATAGAGGTATTGCCTCATCAGCAAACGTTTGTAGACTCGTCACCATATTCGGAGAAGCAAGTAGTTTGTCTATTGGAACCTCTTTCAATCCATATTCGGCTCTCTGGTCGTCATACTGTCTGCACTCGATCAGTATGTGCTCAGCCGTTTCTTCTGGATGCTCACACTCACATGGGTGATTTTATATCAGTCGGAATTGTGCTAGCTTACTAGCAAACTCCCCATGCCCTAACACCAATTGTGTCAGATGGTGGGTGGGATTAATCCATCTCCAACCAGTCTGTCTCATACGCTTGGCATTATCCTGTGCGGTAATCGCCCTGTCTCGGCAACATCCCACTCTTCTTGCCATGACTCAAGTAGTGCATCTCTGAGCCCATTCAGGATTGCACCACGTGTTCTGTTATCACTACCTGGATCATAAGACCAGGTATTTCTGCTATCTCCTTTCTTCCAACCCTATAGGTGGCCCATCTACGCCATGCCTCCCATCTTATGGGGAGGACCCCCGCGAGTACTGGCATTGCGCTTGTTGGGGCTGTCTGATAAGCTCTGCACACCTTCAAGAGTGCTCTTCTCTGAGCTGAAGCCAGCTTTGCCCAGTGTCTCTGTTTAAGCAGATGTGCCCATGCTTGTACTCCATACAACAGGATGCCTAGGAATAGTGGTCCCACACAGATAATCTCCCTTATACATTTAACCTTACATATACTAATACAGATAACCGGCCTTAACTTCAGTGATTATTAAGCCAGGTTACTGCCATTGGTCTGTTATTCTATTAACAATTAGGATTTACCAAGAAATTCAATCAGTTATAAATTCCATATTGTTGTTGATTTCAGAAAATCGAGTAACCAACCTTCGTTTTTCTATTTACTGTTGGTCTCATTCTTGTATATCTGTTTGATCAGCCCGGACCAATACCTGGATTGCGTCCTCCTATGGGAGGTGCTGGACATGTGGTGCCACCACCAAAGGGAGGCAGCACAATGGGCATCGTCATGCCCATGTACACCATTGGAATAGTGGTATTCTTCCTTTATACAATGATGAAGGTAAGCAATTGTGTTGTAGGTGCCTATCATTTGCAGTTCTTTAAGTTACAATTTACTGGAGTGATATTTTATGTAGATAGTTGTAATTTGTTGTAATAATCTGTATAATAATTTTTTATCTTTTTCGGGGGAAGTGCGGAGTACAATTTGCATAGTTCAACTTTGGTAGACCCTGAGAAACTCATTTTTAAAACTAGATTTTTTTCCTTCTTTCATTACACCCCTCGGACTATCCTCTAACCAGTTTTGTAGTTATTTTAAAGTTTCTTTTTTTTTAGTTATAGTGGTTTTCTCGAGCAATACTATAATTTTTGTCCGTACTCCTCACTTATCCCGCCTAAATGGGGTAAGTGTAGAGCATCCCTTCATTTCTCATGTCGTTAGAGTTACAGGTGCGAAGGGGGAAGTTTGTGAAAGAGCTCGTTTCAGGCATTATTTTGCTTTTTTCAAAGTTGAAATCGGACAGAAATCGATGAAGTTACACAGTTTTGAAAAGTTAAAAACGTGGTATAGAGAAACACTCGAAAATCTAGCAAAATTGGCTTGAGAAAGGGGTCATAGTTTGCCCCGAAAGCGCTTGCCGAATAAATGTGAAGAAAGTATATTGACGTCCTCTGCTTCCTTCTCCACAACAAACAAGAAAGTGACCACAGCAGGAGTACAGAACAATTTGAAAGGTTAAAACTGGGAGGATAAGGTTTAAACCGTTGGAAATGCTGTATGCGTATAGGTGTTCTGTCTCTAACGTCAAGTTTCTTCAATAACACTAGATTACAAAATTTAGGGGTGGTCTGGCTGCCTTGTTCTTTCACCACTTTTCTTATGGTATTTGGTGCGCTGAATCCGAATCTGACGTCAGTTTTTTTTTCCACGTCGGATTTTCAAGATATAGCTAGTTTTACGATTTTTCTAGTTCTCAATTTTCTTCATTTTTTAGTGAAAACTCATCTTGCTCAAATCTCCTCAAAAAGTACGCAGACTTATAGGAAATTTTATGTAGAATCCGAATATGTACTTAGTTTTTAAGTAAAGTTGTGTTAAACCCCCTATTTTCCACAAAACGTATCAAAAAACACCGGTTCTTAACGTTTTTCTTCGGGTTTTCCCTTACACTTTGCCACTTGAAAAAAAAATTAAGGCTAAAAAAAATGTTCTCGGGCTTTTACTTTGTAGGGGGGACACCCCAGAGGAGAATGAGACCAATCGCAGCCTCCTAAACCCATTAATATCGAAGGAATGAGCTTTTTTTTCATGGCACTGAGATGAAAATTCACAAAAACCGTTAATTAATTTTTCGAGATAAGTATGTGCGTTCCTAAATCTGTTTTCCTCAAATGGATTTTTCTTTCTTCTACATTTTTTATACTTGTCACCTAATAAGAGTAAGATCGAAAATAGGTACTCATAGGGGGAGTAAATCATAATTGGGAAACTCTTGTGATTTTAATTCAGTTTTACAACACAATTAACTGCAGAAAAGTTAACGGTGTAAATCTGTTGCATGAAGGCTCAGATGAATCAATAGTTGGTACAATGTTTGGTTATTCCTCCACCTCAGAGGTTTCATCGCCGGCATCTATGTAGAGAAAACTTCGCCGCCTGAGGTAAATCTCTTTTTAAGGTCCAACAATAGTCCGCCATCATGTGAACGTCCCAATACCCTTTGTACCGTTCTTCCATGGTTTTCATATCTTGGTGAAACCTCTGAGGTGGAGGAATAACCAAACATTGTACCAACTATTGATTCATCTGAGCCTTCATGCAACAGATTTACACCGTTAACTTTTCTGCAGTTAATTGTGTTGTAAAACTGAATTAAAATCACAAGAGTTTCCCAATTATGATTTACTCCCCCTATGAGTACCTATTTTCGATCTTACTCTTATTAGGTGACAAGTATAAAAAATGTAGAAGAAAGAAAAATCCATTTGAGGAAAACAGATTTAGGAACGCACATACTTATCTCGAAAAATTAATTAACGGTTTTTGTGAATTTTCATCTCAGTGCCATGAAAAAAAAGCTCATTCCTTCGATATTAATGGGTTTAGGAGGCTGCGATTGGTCTCATTCTCCTCTGGGGTGTCCCCCCTACAAAGTAAAAGCCCGAGAACATTTTTTTTAGCCTTAATTTTTTTTTCAAGTGGCAAAGTGTAAGGGAAAACCCGAAGAAAAACGTTAAGAACCGGTGTTTTTTGATACGTTTTGTGGAAAATAGGGGGTTTAACACAACTTTACTTAAAAACTAAGTACATATTCGGATTCTACATAAAATTTCCTATAAGTCTGAGTACTTTTTGAGGAGATTTGAGCAAGATGAGTTTTCACTAAAAAATGAAGAAAATTGAGAACTAGAAAAATCGTAAAACTAGCTATGTCTTGAAAATCCGACGTGGAAAAAAAAACTGACGTCAGATTCGGATTCAGCGCACCAAATACCATAAGAAAAGTGGTGAAAGAACAAGGCAGCCAGACCACCCCTAAATTTTGTAATCTAGTGTAATCCCCCCCCCCCCCCCCTATTACTTATCATTCTTTTTTGTTTTTGCAGCTGATTTTCAAAAAGTCCGATGTGTCATCCAGCTACGAACTGTCGCCTGATCCCGACTTTGGAAACACTGTTTTCGGAGATGGTTGCAACAAAACGTACGCCAATGGAAAAGAAGCTCTTGATGATAGTAAACTAGGTATTATATCCATTTTAAGGTTTGGCATCATCTTTGAACTCGTTTATCTGCTTGTCTTGTATGTTAAATTTTAGGTGGTGGAGTGGTGGCGGTTTTTTCACTTGTTGGTGGTATTCAGGTGTGCGTTACAACTGGGGTAAAATAATCTTTTCTGTGTTATAAATTGCTTTTTTTGTTGAAATTATCGCTTGACTGGGGAATTCTTTACCAGCACTCATTATTTTGCTAACAGGTAGTTAGGTACTACACAAGTCAAGTTCATGGAGTGTTTTCTTTGGAAATTAGTGTCGAACCATTGTGCTGCCAATGGTGGGTTAATCTTCACTGATAGTTTGCATTCCTGCGCCAATTTGAGTCTCACTTGCTTAAATTTAACTTTATAAAATCTATCTAGTCAAAAATATCACTACCTATTTCATGGAGAAGTCGTCGTGTGTCAACATGGAACATAGTCACTGTCTGAGTCCCTCTATATTCACTATTCATAGTGTGGGTCCTTCTGTCAATCACTGTTTGGTAATTTGATGAATAAATTAACCATGTTTATAATTATTAACACATGGTTTATGAATTCTGGTTTGATGTACTACAAAACTCCCTAATTTTCATTCATCAAACAAATACCTACTACCTCACTGTGATTATTTGTCCCTGAGTCTACGTTTGTTCTTGAAAAATAATGTGTCAAATGTCTTTAACCCTAAAGCGGTCCCTCGTTGAATTACATTTTCCAACCATCATTGACCTGTTGATACTTCGGTCTTGCCATTATCTTATAAATTCATTTAGTTAGTATTTTATTCTGTTGTATGCATATTTTATTTATTCGTCACATTATCGAATTAATGTACCTAATTAAATATTAAGTGGACGGTATTTTCATATAGTTTGATTACATTTCACCCAACTTTTTTGGTATATTCAAAGTTGTGGCGACGGAGAATATATTATTAGTCCTGTCAACGGAAATCTGGTTCTCATTTCAATGCCCAGTAATATTTTTGAAATATTCTAAACTAGTAGGAGTATGGAATCTGAGAATACAAGTTAGTAGTTTGCTCAGTTCATTTCTTAAATGCAGGGGGTTACTCGAGGCCATAGTGTTATTTCAAGACCCTAAAAACTATAAATAACTAATTTATATTTGCTTATTGTTCAATTATTGTGGGTTTCTATATTTGAAAGTCCAGTTTAAACCAGAGATGGGCGAATTCTTATTCATAAATGCGATTATGAATAGGTACAAATCATATCTGCGATTTTATGATTATGAATACTTAAATATTCACACTTTGTATACGATTTTCCCTCGGATTCGTATTTTGAATACGATTTTATAATTTTTTCAATAATTTCCCTAAAAATCGAATTTTTTAAACAATTTTTCCTGAAAATCATACTTTTTTAAATGATTTTCTCCCGAACAATGGACATATTTACGACCTAATATTGTCAAAATAATCAATCAAAATTCGAAACGCTCACCAATAATTGGTAAGAATTATTATTATTATTTTGGTTGTATTTATTCCCTAAAATTGTCAAAATAATCAGTAAAAATTCCGGTAAAAATCATAATTTTTTTAACGATTTTTAGTGAAAATCGTTTTAAAAAATTACGATTTTTAGCGGAAATTTCGTCTTACTTTCTATTTGGTTGGTCGTAGCGACCTGGGGTTGGTCTCATTCGATTCTGCGTGAAAATCCTATAGGAATTGGTGAGCGTTTCGAATTTTGATTGATTATTTTGACAATAGGTATTAGGTCGTAAATATGTCCATTGTTCGGGAGAAAATCATTAAAAAAGTATGATTTTCAGGGAAAATCGTTTAAAAATTTTAAAAAATCGATTTTTAGGGAAATCATTGAAAAAATCATAAAATCGTGTTCAAAATACGAATACGGGGGAATCGTATACAAAGTGTGAATACGATTGTATCATACCTGTATTCGTATTCATAATCGTAAAATCGCAGATATGATTTGTATTCATAATCGCATTTATGAATAAGAATTCGCCCATCTCTGGTTTAAACCGAAGAGAAGAATATTCAGAAAAAAATTATGTCGCACTTTGTTTCTGGAGTGAATAATGCGTTGTAGGGAGCCTATCTAGAGAACTTGAAACTGAACCCATCTGTTAAACCAAGTCCGTGTTTTTATGTGAAAGTCGGTGAAGTATATTCTGGTTTACTATTGTAAAATGTCAATTTGAAATGCTCAAGTATTCTGCTACTAATTTATGTATTCTTATCCCATTGCAACATACAAGGTTGGAGAGAAAGGGATAAAAGTAAGTTTATTAGAATTTGTTTTTTTAGTGATGTTGCTTTAAACAGCAATTTGATTTAATTTATTATTCTATAATTCGTTCGAGTCAACAAGCCTTGTTCAAAAGTGATTATTGACAATTTCCGTAGGCTATTGGGTTGGTGGCAGTGGCGAGAATTCCTTTCAGAATTCTGATTAGCATTTGATTGACTTATAAAACTTAATATCCCCTTGATTGGATCAAATCAGACATTAACTCGAAATGTCCCGCTAGTTGTGATGGGGTATTTCGGTGGGTCGTAAATTCAGGTTTTTAACCTCAAGTTTGGATTCAGCGCCATTGAAAACGTAAATACTCCAACTTTTTGCCCATTGATACTATAAGATGTGGTAAAAAAATTAAATAATGAGATCCCACGTTTGAAAAAAAGGCGGGCCTCCATGAACGCACACACACTGCGCCGCGTGTGGAGTATTTTGTAGTATCCAAGGCCACACGGGATTAGTGGGATGCCTTGTTCCAAGGTCAGCAACTTACTACGTCACATCATTCAAATCTTCAGCTTTCATTAGCTTCCCCAATTTCTTCTGAACATTTTCCCGACGAACAGACCCAATTACCGTTATTCCTAACCCATGCTCTTTTGAAGAAAAAAAATTTGAAAAAAATTGACTGAAATGCCCCTTTGAACTAGTCAGTGTTACACGTTTTGAAATTCTGTTTTTTCATTATGGAAATTGAATAACATGACCGCTACTGTTGGGGGTGCGATTGAAGGCTCCGACGTCCAATCACTATCTTATTGGTGTGTTCGACTCCTGACTAAATAACACAATGTATTCATGGATAGTTATGAAGTAAAAATATTGTTTAGGGAAAAAGGAAATATAAATTATTTCTCTTGTAGAGAATTCCTCACAAATAAACTACTACATTATAACGTATCGCTACTGCGTGCAAAAATGGAGAGGACTCGTGAGTTGATGAATTTTTCTGGATAATTTTGAGCGGATTATTCATTAAGAAATGAGAGAAAAGTCATTCGTATCTATTGTACAGAAACTATTTCTGTACGAATACAGAAACCTCTTGCTGTTTTAAGTGTCAGTAGAAACCACATTGTGGTAAAAGGTGATAATAATTGGAACAAGCCATGTTAGAAAATGAGGTTAGTAAGATGAAAGAGGTATCATAGAGTCTAAAGGATTTTAAGTAATTAAAAAATTGTTAAATTGCCCTCAAAATTAAAAAAACTTCGAAATTGAAGTTAAAACTCAAATAAGAGTGAATTGAAGAAGATAACTTACATTCAACGTAGCAGTTTTGGTTTATTATTTTTAATAATGAACCTTTGGAATCTACCAAGAGAAAAAATTTTTTACCCCCTCAAAATTTGTTGGTTTACGTTTGATCAGGCCATGTTTTCGGAGTTTTTGAAGACCAATTTTGAAGGAGACAATGGAGGATATATAATATTGCCATGGATTTCTAGAGAAAATTTATCCTGTTGGTTTATTATTTTCAATAATGAACCTTTGAACCGACCAAGAAAATTTAACGTAGAATCAAAAATCGAATAAAAATTTGGCCGTCCGTAAGCTGTTCGCGGCACTTTCCTGAGGTAGCATAGACCGATTATAGATAAAATTTGGTATATAGGCTCCATTTGGGGTCTGGTTAAAATTTTGAAAACGCTCTAACTCAAAAAAATTTGATATAAAGGTATCGTTTTTCCATCAATTCAAGGTAGTATTTAATTTAGAGACCACGCGGAGCCCTGTAGGACAAACCGTTCGCTCCCTACGAGAATTTAAGGGTTTTACGTACGATAAATCAGAAACACGAGTGTGAATAGCAAAAGAGGCCTAATCCCCGTTCAAATGTTAGCTGACCGAAACGCGATCGAAGTTTTTCTTCATGTTGGTTGGTGGTAACAATGGCAAAGCCGTGTTCTTTGCAGGCGAGTGATCTATATAGAAAAATAATAAACCTTTGTGTAATAATTTGCAGCGTTTTTTGAGTTTCAATTGAGGAACGCGTTGAAATTTGAAATTCTGTTTTCTCAAAATGGCCAAAATCTTTTTCCTTTTTTCACGTGCAGTATCGATGTACAGTGAGTAGGCGGTACTCGAACCAAAGATAGATGCGGTGAAATGTAACAGGCTCATGCAAGTTGCTCTTACGTGAAATCAATGCTGCTTTAGAGTGTCTGCTAATAGTTGATCCCAGATCCCCACCTGCTGACTGGGTCCTTTATTCTTGCTCCAGTACTCTAGTACTCCACCTCGCTCATCCATTAAGGGGTCAACGATCTTAGCAGACTTTCTACAAGTCTTCTGGAAAAACGATTTTAAAAAACTCACGCCTGCAAGTCAATTGTATGGTGTTGTTACTCGTTGTAGTTGCTCTAGTGTCGTTCCTTACTTAACTTGACCACAAAATAACACCAATCTGATGTATTCCCTCTCACAATCCAGTATCTTTGAGAGTTATCCAACTGAATTCGACAAAATACTTAATTATTTATGAACCATCACTTAATGGCTGGTAAGTTTCCTAGGAAGGTTGAGCTACCATGAAAACATCTTCAATCGAGGCATCGTGTGTCCATTCCAAGTGCCAGTTATTGGGGAAAATGGCTGCAAAGGATCTGACAGTGCTCAAAAGTGGCACCAATGGCTACACCATGTATTTAACTAACGAATCAAAACAGGGTAATTGATAAACCAGAATATTGCAACATTATAGTTTGGTCCCTTGAATTTGCAATTAACTAGGTTATACTGTATTACTCATACGGCATACTAAAGCTTGGCTTTTAATTACCTAAATAATAGATTGTAGGCATTCCTGTTCAAGTGAGGAGGTCAATGCTTGTCAGTTTTGATGCCTCTATTTGATGACCTAACATTTTGTTGATAGGTAGGTATAATGACTTTTTTTCATTTGTACAGTTGAGGGATCCCTCTCACTTTTGCATTGGGATCTTAGAAACCTTCTCTCCTCTGATCTTTACTAAAGCATGGGATGGGATTTCGTTGGCTGGCTTTTGGTGTATCCTTCCTATTTGAATCATCATGATGTTTCTACATTTTTCAGTAACATGGTTCATTTATCTAAGTTTCTTAGTACATTATTCATAAAAATTATTCCTAACACCAAAATTAAGTCATGGTTACTCAATCTTCTCATGAGCGTTGTTAATACCATTTTGGGTGATTGGTTTAATTGAGCCACTCATTAAACTGTTGTGTATATACTTACTCTGGTGCTTTCTGTATTCGTACATTAATATTCACGGGCATCCTATTTATGATTCATCATCACTAATGTTCGATCTCTTAAGAGAATCTTCAGTTCGTTCTAGTCACTGAAAACCTAAACGTTAATTTGGTATTCTTTGGGAATTCAACATCTTGGTGGGCAGAGAGAAGTAGGTAGAGGTAGCTCAGAACATGGAAGAGCAAAGGTTACTAAACCAGGGAAAAGTGCTGGAGAAGTCTGATCTACTGATCTGTTATCAGCTAGAATTTTACTGTGAGCAGAGTAATAAGTGACAGGATTTCCCTGTAGATGTCGAAAATATTGGTGTAAGTTGCACCCCTCAGAGCCTCGCGAATTTCATTTATAGCATTTCCGAATTGAGTTAAACTTTTTCCATTTAGGTTTAGTCCTTTTTCATTTTGGTTTAAACCTTTTCCATTTAGGTTTAGACCTTTCCCATTTAGATTTAAACCTTTTCCACTTAAATTTGGACTTTTTCATTTCGGATTTAAACCTTTTCCATTTGGATTTAAACTCAGGAAATCATCGTGGAGTTAGAGGTAAAAGTACCCAAGTCACAAATTCAACACGTGGGAAAATCAAATGCAGAATATTATGATTATTTAACTGTTGTTATTATTGGTGATCAATATCATCAAACTATGTATCCAACCTAAGAAAATAATTTATTATCATATTTACCAAACTAACTTTTACGTACTAAGTTTTGACATTTTAATTTGATTTTCGCACAATATGAATTTACCTCTTCGGTACTTTTCTTTTCTTTTCTTCGGAACTGCGTCTTCACTAAAACTGGAATCGCTCATGTTTGCTGAGATGGAATTAACCCCAGCAAATTGAAAGGTTGGAACTGATTTTCAGTCATTAAAACTAAGAGCTACTGGCTGGCTCCACTATCGCGTGATTCATGATTATGGAACACAACATAGCATTGTGGGGAGAGAAGTTTGCATTGAGAAGGAATTGACGAATACCTTCTCAACCAAACGCCTTCGAGAAGAAACTAACAAATTCCTTCTCAACCAAACGCCTTCGGCTTTATCCATTACCGAGATTTCCGATTCATAATAAGCTTTCAAAAATGTGTATTTTCTCTTACCGTTTCCTTTTTTTTTTACTTCTAGCCTAATGAAATTTTAGTAGGTAGGCACTTACTATGATGGGGCTAACTACTGACGTTTTGATGGAGTTTAAATCCAAATGGAAAAGGTTTATATCTAAATGGAAAAGGTTTAAATCTAAATGGAAAAGGTTTAAATCTAAATGAAAAAGGTCTAAATCCAAATGGAAAAGGTTTAAATCTAAATGGAAAAGGTCTAAACCTAAGTGGAAAAGGTTTAAACCTAAATGGAAAAGAACTAAACCTAAATGGAAAAAGTTTAACTCAATTCGGAAATGCTGTACACGAAATTTCATAATCTTTTCCTGTTCAGTCTCTTCAAGAAAATTGACTCGAGTGTTATTTCAGGATTACACCTCTTGGAAACGCTAGGAAGACTAAGTTTCTCTGGTGGGCCTACAGGTTGGAGATCAACTGTCCCTAAGGGACACCCCCGTCTTTGACCCATATTCAGTTCCTTACAGTCCTGGAGCCGAGGCCGAAAATCGCACTTCATTAGAGTATTTTTGTACTTGCCGTTTCGTTTCACACGTTTCTACTCCTACACGCGAAAAGTTCCTTTGACGCCAAAAGCCAACTTTTGGCGTTTGAAAAAATCCGTTCTCTACGCGAGGGTGCGCTACGTGAGGATAACCTCAGAGTAGATGGAGTTTATTTTCTCCTTCCATGGACTACCCAAGGCAGAAAACAGCAAGTTTAAGGTTGAACAGAAAAGACTATTTGCTTGTACCTACCACTACCTATCCACTTCATCATTAATATTGAAGTTATTTTAATTCAATTCTCATTATTGTTTCATTTACTATGGGTTCCAATTTTTCTCCAATAGGTTTTACTATCATTTGTTAGGTAGGTACTATCATACTTCTTTATTCATTTTACTGGTATCTATATATGTTACAAGCGGTTAAAGACAAAATAAACACGACAACTCTTCTCAAATTCGCACGATATAATATTTCACTTAAACCAAAAACTGTGAGCCAAAGCAATAAAACCGGGAAAGTAACAACAAATCGTCCTTATTCAGGTCTACCAAAACCAGGACTGCAACACGCCCTAAAAGCGGTAAATTACTCCCAAAACTAATATCTATAATAAAAAATCAATGATAATAAAAAATCAATAGTAATAATAAATAATAAAAAATCAATAATAATTAAAAAAAATAATTAGGTTATAAATTCAAAAAACATGAATAATATCTATAACATAGTAGGGGTATATTATTTCTTATAGTATTCATAAGAAATCGAAAAATATTATTGAATAATGAAACCTTTGGAAAATTTGGTCTGTAAGGGAGTACTAGATTGTTTAAGTAGTTATGTTAGATCCTCAATTCAGATTTGGTATATCCTGGGGTTTGACAAGAAGAAAATGCTCGAACTTGTAATTTCTGAAATGGGGTGCTTTTTCTTGCAGAAACTTTAAATAATCATCGAATGCTTGCTCAAGTTCCTCCTCAGTGGAGAAACTCTGCCAGATGGACTCACCTCATGGACTCTTCCATAAGCTCCATCCATTCTTCCATAACTTTAATCATGATACTAGGAACATGAAAAAGAAAAAATAAATATCCTACCTAAATGGGGAACAAAATTTGAAATTGACAAGGAGTAAAAATCCGCCAAAGTAACCTTGCCAACTTAACTTATAAGCGTCACGTTAACGTCACTACAGGATTCACTTTTTCACGATTTCACAGAGGAGATCAGAAAAAAATGACGTGGAAAGTTAGCATCTACGAGTGCTCGCGCTAGCTGCTCTTTTTCACGTTTCACGTTTTGTCAACACGGGAAGTACAAAAATACTCTATTTAGGGATACGGTTTGACGACAAATTATGAAAATCTTGTCCATTCTGAGAGAGGGAATTCAAGTCTGCCATTCCAAAACAGTTGCTTTCAAAAATGGCGGCCATGTGAAATGTCTTTAATTGATGTTTTTCTTTAACATTTCACATGTCCGCCATTTTTGAAAGCAACCGTTTTGGAATGGCAGAGTTGAATTTCCTCTCTCAGAATGGACAAGATTTTCATAATTTGTCATCAAATCGTATCCCCAAATGAAGTGCAATTTTCGGCCTTGGCTCCAGGACTATTAGGTAAAAATGGAGATTCCATAGATTGGAGGAGTGCATTGCGAGGGGGAAAGGAAGATAGAGTAGAGAGCGTGACCAAAGAAGTGACAAGAGTCCTCAGAGTATAGTTAACCTCTGACAGACGCCTGAGTTTTGCACTTTTTTGTTTAGAGCTGCCTCTACCTAGTTCCACGGTACTACTCTAATGTCATTCATCATGCATCTTGGTAAACCATGCAGTTAAGATCTTGGAATGAAACCCTTTTAAATATTGCCTTCTTAAAATTCAATTTGAGCAATCAAAATTGGATTCTGCTGAAACAGAGAGACTTATTTATAGAAGAAGGAGTATTGCTTCCACACATTATTGGATAGCTTGCTTTCACGCTTTGGAAATGGCTGAAGAAGTCCCTAAGATCCTTCCAGAAATTATAACTAAAATCACAGTGCTCTGCTGGTACTCGGGTGCAATGTGCCTCTCCTGAAATGGCAAAATTCCTTGTGTCATGATATGTGAAGATGGAACCACTTTTGGTTTCTTATATTCGTTTTTCTAAGTTGAGTTCTGATCTAATACCATACGACTTCCTCGATTCATCTCTTATTTCAGTTGCATTTGCCATCGTTGTCATCTATCAACCAGTCTTATAAATGTAATTTTTGATATATTATATCATGATGACTGATAATGTAGTTATCATTTCCGTGTTATAAAATTAATTAATTTCAACTCAGCAACGGAGTTACTACCGGCGTTCTCATACGTCCATCATTTGTCGTTTGGCTGGACAGTGCTGTAGTCATGCGTGTACATATCTAAGTTAGTGGTATGAGTTGAGGTTAACACTTTCAGGGGACTTGGAACTGGATTTATTGAAGAAGAGATTGCAAGAAACAGAAAAAGCAATGGAAAGAATAGTTGCTAAGATGATGTCCATCCCAAACAACATAGAACCAGCAGAGGTATCATTTGATACTCGAGAAGAGAAACCCAATACTTAAGCCTTCAGTGCATTACTTACCCCATGCATAAACCTAGTCATTTCAAGCTTGCTTTCTTCAAACTTTCAACCAACAACATTCAAGACATGTTAATTTGAATCTACTTCACCCGACCATCATGTGTGCACTTTTAGTGGATTGATTTCATTATATTTGCATGTAATTTTGGCTGTGTTGTATATTCTCACCTCTAGCGGTAATTAGAAGGAGAAACAGTTGCATAACCACTTCGTAACCTTGCCTAAAAATCGATTAACGTTGTATTTAACATAATGTTTCGCATTTATACTGTGAATTTTCATTGGCTCGACAGCTTGACGATATAAATGCTTGCGACTACCATTATATTTCGAATATTCCCCAAGTGAAACCCGTTTCTTATAATGGAGTATTTCGGTGGGTCGGAAATTTTTCAGGTTTTTGACCTCAAATTTGGATTCAGCACCCTTGAATACCTATATACTCCAACTTTAAGCCCAATGATACTACAACATGTGGTAGAAAAATTAATTAAAGAGATCACACGTTTGAAAAAAAGGCGGGCCGCCATAAACGCACACACACTATGCCCTGCGTGGGTGTGAGTAGTATTTTGTAGTATCCAAGAGGTCCTCCTAGGGTTTCATCTCTTCTCTGTGCATGGATACTTTTTTCAAAGACAGTTGGCTAGCTATGTCACACCATTCAAATCTTCAACTTTCCTTAGCTTCTCTGATTTTTTAAAAACATTTTCTCGACGAACAGACCCAATTACCGTTATTCCTGAGCCATCCTCTTTTTGAAAAAAAAAAAAAAAAAAAAAAAAAAATACAAAAATTGCCTGAAATATCCCATTCTGGTGGTCTTCATGAGTTGATGAAGTACAAATGTAATTTACTTCCAACAAACTTCCCAGCTTAATGTTAACTCAAATTGTTATTCCGATGAGCAGGAAGGAAAATACTCAATAAGTAGGAAGGTCCTACATCACCTACCTATCTAATTACATTCTCCAGGCACTTAAGAGCATTCAACATGTTTTAGAACTTTAAAAGTCTCTACTTAACATGAAATGAGTTTTAGAAAAATGCTCACTCTTTTTAGGCAATGTCTTAAAGGTAGTCATATGAGATTATTCAATAATACGTATTTGATGGCAAAAGCTATAAAATCAATATGGCCGCTGTCATATGGAAGTAATCGAGTTTGTTAGGTTCATGGAGACTTGTGATTCACCCTTTCTATACAGATTTTGTAGGCAAGCCCTTGCCAACCCATCCATAAGTTCCTCTTCACTTTTCTTAACGTGAGGTATGACCTCATCTCCTGTTCACACCAAACTTAGGTCGCAGTGATGTTTGACAATTTCGTCCCAATTCTGGTTGTCAACCTTCCTTTTTAATCGTCGATATCTACAGTCATGTATCCCCTTGCCATCCCCTGGTTATTGGGTTACAATATTTCTGAGAAGACGTAAATCACTCTCAATATGACAGAAACTTACCAGAAAGAGTAGTTATTGTGTTGTCCTCGAAGAAAGATTTGTTCTCGATTGTCCTGATCTACTCAGAATTCAAATTCAAGTAATCATATCAATTTTCTATATTCTACGTTGTTTTTTTTTCGAAAATCGGAAAGAAAAACTGTTCAACAGATTGAAACCAAGGTTGTGACAAGGAAACGATTGGGATCAGAGTTTTGAAAAAGGTTTATGCAAGAAGACAAACGTCAACTACCTCGTGTTTGAGCAAGATGGTAAAGAATGCATTGCAAGCAAACATTACCCTTGCTTGAACCCATAGCCACAGAAACTTAGTTATTTGAAAAAAATCGCCGTTTGGCCTGGTGGGGTCGTAAAAGGGGGGACAATGGCCCATTCGAAGGTGGAGCTCCTAAAGTTTTGTTACCTGTACGGTTAGTTGCCACTATGCTTTGGGCGAGAGAGCAGCGGGCGTTTGCCCTAGAAACCTTTTTTTCCAATGGTCGGTCAGTCATTACGACCCAACGAGCCTTCCGTGCGCGCTTCGAAATTCGTTCTTCAAGAGCGGTTCCCGGTCGAAATTCGATTTTAACTTGGGCTACCACATTTCGGGAGACTGGAAGTGTTGCCAGAAACCGAACTGGACCTCAACGGACCTCCAGAACCCCAGAAAACGTTGAGAGAGTGAGGCTGTCGGTTTTGCGCTCCCCCCGTCGTTCGGCTCGCAAACAGGCTCTGGGGATTCCAGGCACAACTGTTAGACGGATTCTCCACGATGATCTTCAATGTCATCCCTATAAATTGGCTGTAGTGCAGGAGTTGAGCGAAATGGATTTAATCGCCCGCCAACCTGCATGTGAAGCACTGCTCGAAAACCTGCCCCATGACGCGATCGTTTTCTTCAGCGATGAGGTCCATTTTCACATTTCTGGCTTGTGAACAAGCAGAATATGCGTTATTGGAGTGAAAGCAATCCGCGTGAACTGCACCAGAACCCTCTACATTGTGAACGTGTCACTGTGTGGTGTGCAATATCGGTAAGGGGGATAATCGGTCCTTACTTCTTCGAAGAAAACGGAATGTCTGTGACAGTTAATGCAGGTCGATACAGGGACATGATAGCGGAATTTTTTCTTCCAACCCTCGAAGAATTGGACATCGGGGACGTGTGGTTTCAGCAGGATGGAGCCACTGCTCACACTGCACGAACTTCTATGGAATTGCAGCAGGAACACTTCCCCGACCGCCTCATCTCACTCAGAGGTGATTACCCTTGGCTCCCCAGATCTGGCTTCATGTGATTTTTTTTTATGAGGCTACTTCAAGTCAATGGTTTATAACGATCGTTCACGAACCCTAGAACACCTAAAAAACAACATTCGCGCCGCCATTACCAAAGTACCCGTCGATATGCTGATCAGAGTGGAGAGAAACTTTAAAAATCGTTTGAACCAATGTTTAATCAATAGAGGCCATCATTTGATGGATGTGATTTTTAAACCTATATGAAAAAAGAATTTAAGAGTTGACCTTTAATATAAAATAAAAAATATTACGATATATGCTTTTTTTTTTTATTAACCTTTCAAATAAGTAAGTTTCCGTGGCTCACCCTGTAGAAGTAAAATAAACGAGTAAATTCGATGCTCATCTCGTCGTGAAAGATTCGCTTCTGGTCAGACATGCGACCAGGTTCAGGCTAACAAACATAACTGTCAGACACGCCCTTTGCAAGTACACGACTGCCCTGAAACACAACTTATGCAATTGGCGACCCCTTCAGTTGATAGTTTGTATCTTCCTATCTGAGAACGAGAGTCTTGGTTGCTATTACTGATTTGATTACTACTTCCTCCTCACCCCTTCATTTCATGCCGCATAAAATAACGTGTTCGCTAAAATATATGAAATGTTGCACAGGTAATTGATACGATTACATATTTGGATTCTGAGTGGGTACGAGTGTATGAGTATTGGCAATCAAATAATTCTGCTATATATACACATATTTACACATTTCCAAATTAGTGGGCTATCAAAAAAGAAAGGTATCGAAGTTGAATCATCTGTCAGATCCTTGGCAGGCATTTTGCGTGATACATTATTGGTAAATTTTAAGATCGAGCTACGAAACTTGAGAGTCATTTATTGTTAATGTGTCTTAATGGAGAATCCGTCATAACCAGCAATTCGAGATCAAGAGGCGGGCACTTATTTTAAGGAAATTATGAACAGGCCGTCGAAAGAGTTGTCAGAGTAGGGAATACTCAGGCCAAGTCGAGATGGTATTGAGTGAGTGCTTTCTCGAAGGCCTGATAATGATGTTCAAGTACAGAGGCTGTTGTGAGGCTACTCACTACTCTTGAGTATTCTCTCAATGGCCTAATTAGCTACTCTACAGAAGGTACGTGAGATGTGTGGTCTCCTCTCAGTAACGTTCTGAATTCCATTTCTTCCGTCATATCTCACATTCTCTCGGGTGTTTTGAACGTTTATTATGTGTTGAATTTCATATGATTGGGACTCATCTCCATTATTATATTTAGGAATACCCATTAGTTTAGACAAAAATGTTCTTGACCTTTTAGAGTTGAGACGAGCTCTCACTGTTTAGTAAGATTAATCTTTTTTCTGTAGTCGTAACTGCAATCACAGGACTTGTTCAGGAAGTCAACAGACAAATTCGCTCCGAACTCCTTCCGGAGAAAAAGGTATCTGATTGATAAAACCATTATTGCTCATGACTCCTTACTTATGACAAGACTTTACTCATCTCATCAATATTATATTATCATTTCCCCAAACCTGTAATTAACTTACTAATTACTGCTGTAAATACCGATCATTTTCTTCAGTACCCACCTAATACTCATTGTGGTGCTTTACTCATGTCACACAGGTATTGTAATAGAGTATAATATAATTGTATTGTGCGGGTCTGTCTTATTAGTCCAGGAAAGAATGGGGGAAGAAAAATGTATACGCTGTCGCTAAAGCAGTATGGGACCTAAGGAAGTCCTGTTAGACTTGAGTCAAGGATCAATATAGTCCGTAGCGTTTCTGAGGGAAGTTTTTTTTTTCTCAAAAAACTCCACATTTTTGGAATTTAAAGTTTGCGCCAGTAGTACAGTAGCAAAAAGAACAGCCACTTTATTTCCAAATTTACGAAAGTATTCAAATTGAACTTTTCGAACTAAATATTGACGCGAATTCGTGTTTTGCATTAAAAACGACGTAATAAACATTTTGAAAATCTGGAAATTAATGCTTCTGATAGTTTTATTATTAGCTCAATTTGTACCAAAATATTGAAATTACGTCAGTGAATGTGCCATACCAAAGGGTCACTTAAGAATTATGATCAGAACGTGTTTATTTCGGATTTACTAGCTTTTCTAATTTTTTAATGAGCAGTTTTTTAGATGAGCACTTTGAAGGTGAAATGGGTAGAATTAGTTTTGAAGACATGGCGCATTCATCGCATTTGCAATTGGTACAGGATTGTTGTCAGGCGTATGTGAACTTCATAGTGTCAATTAATATACACAGTGCATCTGTCAACGATTTCTCTGAACTAATGGGTCGACAATGCTGAAATTTGAAAGTTTATATAACTAAAAATCCTTCCATATTAATGATTTATATTGCGAAATGTTTTTCCTGTGAGATCACCTGCGATTCGAAAGGTGAAAATTTTGAATGGGTTCAATGTCATCGATGAAGCCTCTATAACGAGCATCTAGCTGGAGCTGTGTGCTTCATTTTTCCAATCTGCTGAGCGAGCGCTGCATGTTCTAATTATTGACTAATTATGTTCTTTCCTCCTTCAGATGCGATGGAAACACCGGATCTAAAGCTAGTGACAGACTATTCCCAATCAATCTATCAGTAAAGGCGCCCATGCACTATACAATTTGTCTGCAGGCTGGCGTGAGGCCTAGATCGTGGTCAGCCACACATTATCAGTTAAATCTGAAGGCCATGGACTGCAGTCCGTTAAAACTGAAGGTGTGTGGCCACAGGGCAGGCGAGGATCGGATGTGAGATCTGTGACAGGCATGGGACTGTCAGTCCTCGATCTCAAGCGGGCTCCCCACCACACATTATCATTCGTTGGCCTGCTATCCTACTCGTGGCTCATGCTGTCCCTCGATATCTTCATAAAAGGTGAGGCCGCCATGGCAGCCCTGAGGCAGAAATGGAATGGAACGTGGAGGGAGTCACACCTCCAGGGCCACTCCAAAATCCTGGCCCTTCTGTGCAATCCCATGCTTGACATGGTGGCGGACATTATGCCTAGAACCTTCACCAATAAACACCCCTATAGATCAATCATAAGATCAGAGGGGCGGCGAATCTCTCAATGCTGTCCCAACAACCTATTTTGATATACAGATGGATCCAAAATGGGGAATGGTACGGGGATTGGAATTTATGGGGCCAATCCCAGATGGAGTCACTCAGCTCCTCTGGGAGTGTATGCCTCAGCATTTCAGGCTGAAGTACTTGCAATGGGGAATTTGCCTCACATTTTTTTATTTTTTTTTTTCGAATGAGGGTTTATTTTTATGGAATAAAACCATAGTGAGCTGCTCGAAAACGCATCCAAAAAATTTAGAGAATTTAAGGAAGATGGAAATTTTAAATGTGGTGGCAATGTGTAAGAGGCAGCCATGTTTGAAACGTGACGGATATTCTACCAATCTGACTTCAAAGGAGGTTCTGTGGCGCTTACCACAGAAGCGGCACATACACGAACTTTTACCTTCCGAGTAGTGCGCACAAGAGTGCGCCACGATCTGGCAGGAAGAACCCTGACACAAAATTGACCAAAAGAAACAGTATTACTCACTTTTTTACAATACGAATCTATCTACTAGTTTATCAAGCATTATTATTCTTCATCTTCTCTTATTTAGTTTCAAGATTTGAATCACATTATTCGAGTAGCCATTTCACTGGATCGTTTTGTGTGGCGTGCTAGAACTCTGTCTGTTGTCGTTGCTTTCGCGTCGTTTTTTTTTTTTTTCGTATGACGTCAACAATACTCCTCGATTTTCGCGGTGTTTTGTAACAGAGGTTTACTTGTTTAGTCATTTTCTCCTACGGTAATTTTTTTCCGTTGGTTATTCCTAGTGTTAAACGTTATTCTAGGGCCCTATAATAGGATTTGCCTTGAAATTCCAGAATCTAAAATTGAGGCAAATTCCCCATTAGGGTCTGCGCTGGGGAAAGTCTGGGGAGGGAACACGTGGTGGTCACGTCTGCCTTCTCTCGGACAGCCAGGCTGCGATCAAGGCTTTGACCGCTTCCTCCATCAACTCAAGGTTAGTGTGGGAGTGCTTCCAGACTCTCTGGTCCCTGTTGCAACGCAACAGAGTCTCTCTGGAGTGGGTGGCAGGGCACAGCGGAGTTGAGAAAGCAGATGTGCTGGCCAGAAGGGGCTCACTAACCCCGTTCATTGGCCCAGAGCTGGCCATCGGCATTCCCAAATCTTCCTTTAGGGCGACCATAAACCGGTGGGTCACCAATGAAACCACTTGTTGATGGTCAAACCTTGTGCTCTAAGTAAGCGCATGGTGGCCAAACCTAACCCCAGCGCCACAGAAGAGCTGCTGCGGCTTAGCCGCAAGGAAGTCAGGTTAGTGGTTGGCCTGGTAACAGGCTTTACTCCACTCCGATTCCATCTTAACCGCATTGGGGTAAACCAGAATACAACCCTCTGCAGGCTGTGTGGAGAGGCTGAAAAGAAAGCCTCCCACATAATATTCGATTGCGAAGTGCTATCAAATCGCAGGTTTCACCTCCTTGGGTCACCTACACCCATGGAGGCTTTTCCCTGCACAAATCTAGCCAAACCGCTACTGGCCCTTACCAAAGGGCTGGGACTCTTTGACTAGGAACAGAATCCACGGAGTAGCACAATAAGCCACTAGGCTTCAGTGCTTTGGGCTCCCATTACCCTGATCCGCGGATTCATCTACAATCTACTCGCAGCCAGCAGTCCGCCTACAGGCCATGGAGGTATAGTGTGTTTGCAAGCGAGGACTTCATCGTACGTCCGCCTGCTGGCTGTTGACTGATAGTGTATGTTGTGTGTATGTTGCTCTTGGATTTTGGCCGGACGTATGCCTGTTGAGGCGACAGCCTGCAGACAAATCGTATAGTGTATGGGGCGTTTAACTGTTGCCCATATCACATCAGCTAATCACAGAATTGAGTGGAGCTAACTCAAATTCATGAAATTTCCAATAAAATTATAAAACATAGGTAACAATAACGTGCTACTGTAGAAAGAAAAAATATCTACGGCATAACATAAAAGAAAAAGAATTGCTGGTTGTTGCTGGATTTGAACCCATGACTTATTGAATTGAAGGTACTTGTTTTTGAGAGCTACTTTTTACAAAGTACTAGTCTCGAATTTTCTCGTTCAGAGCATTAGTGACAGTAGCGCTCGATCAGCAGAGATAAATTAAAGCTCCTGGTTCTGGTTTGACTCTTTTGTCTACGAGCATCCACAAAATTCAATTTCCATATAATTTTCTTGTGACTCGTAATTATATTAGATGCGTAAGAGGAAACTGTGCCACTCTCAGATGACAGCTTTCTTAACCTTGCGTCGGTCGCGCCTTCCCACACGCAAAGTAGATCGCGCTGCTGTTTACACCGCAGTCATTCTCGTTGCGTATTTTGCACAAAATTGGAAAATTTGACAATCTGAGAGACAATAGGTAAATTTAAGTACGCTTGCTTCAGTTAACATTTTTATTCATACAATGAAAAATATTGGATTGAATATATAAACTTGAACAAAACGATAAAACCTCAGAAAGTCTCGTCACGCAGCTGTCCAAACACCGCTAGATACTCAGCGCACGCCTTACTCGAATAACGCCTGAAGCAAAACTGAATAGCTACTTTTACGTTGTCACAAGGTGGCTTAGTGAGTGGGATCCTAAACAAAAAATACAGAAGGGGGGTGAATTTTCGGGAATTTGGTTCAAGGCAAGCGTTTTCCCTAAACTTCTCTAAACACCCCAGGCGCGACCGATGGAAGGTTAAAGTCTCTCATGATTTTTATTCAGCAGACATCCCTGATTTTAGTGCGTACGTAAGTCAACCCCCTTCCTGCCCTCTTCATAACAATCTACGTTGCAAATACAAAATTTTCAATCAATAGCTAATGTTTGACTTGGGATGCTACTAATTAAAAATTAGTATGTTTTATAAATTGCATAATTCTATCGCTTTGGTAACCAATTACCTACTGCCTCTAAACACTAATCAGGCTGTGGTGTACCTATCTTACCAGGATTTAGGCGAGCACTTGTGCCCTTCCTTGCGTTAGTTGAAACAAGAAATTCTGCTTTATAGGTTGGTAACTAGAATTTATGGTTTTTTCACAAATCTTTAGTGAAATGTTCTTGATTTGCCAATTTTCAACCCAATTAGGTACTGTACTAATTGAAGGGTCACGGGGAAAAAGGATGAAACTCCTCTTTTCCTAATTCCGAGAAAATCGAAAAACAAAGTTTGAAGTCGTCCCAAACAGACGCTATGCATTAAAAAAGTGAATTGTATGGGCTAACTGACGGGAATTTAATTGTGTTCAAGTGACAAAAAAGAAAATTAAGTAGTTCGAAGATAATTTCCAGAAATAATTTAAAATTACAAACATGGTAAGAACTTTGATCTTTTTTCCCCACAAATATCCGCGATCTCGGTCACCATAATATCTAAAAGTATATCACCATGTTACCTATTGTTTATTCAAATCTCGTAATTCACTTTAGTAAATTTACTAGGATTTGTAGGTACCTTACAGTCACCTCCAGAAAAATGTTGGGCAAAAAGTGGCTTTATTTTCCAAATTAGGTATAGTTTTGTAGAAAACTAACTGCAAAAAGGAAAAAAAAATCAATAAATAAATCATTTATCTAAAGGATCGTCGCAATATGAAATGCCGTCATCATCTCCTACATTCCCCAACCTGTTGGACAGTGACTCAGAAAATGTTGCTGGTTTGATGGGTACCTATGGGGCCGTTGTGAAGGTTCCCCAATGTTACAGCTGCTTTTGGTACTGAAGTCTTCTTCTTCGAGGTAGAAGGGGTTGCGGAAGCTGTCTGGTATCCTCAGAAGTAGGAGCTTTTGTGCTTGATGAATCTTTGGTGTGATGCCGTACAACTCATGCAAAGGCGAGGGAAGGGGTCTTTAAATCGGACACTGATCTTTCTTCCCTGCGAGCGCACGGAATCTGATCCTTCTTCCCCGGAGCCCCGTATTTGTTTTAGCTTTAAAAAGAATGAATGCGATCTTTCTTCCACCAGACGAAACAACCCTTCGGTTTTACTCCTCCCAAGCTACACGTTGGCGTGTTTATCTCAATTCGGACAAAAAATGGAGTTTGATCCTTTTCCCCCGTGATTCTTCAATTGGAATATTTTATTGCTCTCGAAGCAGTTGACACGAATAAACCTAACCTTCATTTCCTCCCTCTCTGCTTAGTTCGTGCAAACATTCAATAATAATTAAAAGCCAAAAAAGCATTGGTACAGAACAACTGGTAAAGAACAACCTTTGGGCAGTAGTTGACAGTGAGGAATACATAAACGTGATTCTATATTTTCAAATGGGATTGACTCTATCCTTGGAATTCGGAGACCAACTGAAACTTCTCTTTTTGAGTTGTTTGTTGAGGCAAACTCCGACCGTGTACGACGTTTTCGTTTCTCGAAACATTCTATAATCACAGAAAAACTACTTCATGGAGGTCAGGTTTAATGTCAAAAGCCCCATGGTAGAGTCGATGTTCATTTGAAATTGTAAGATGGAGTAAGGCTTAATATTTTGAATGCGTTTGGATTAGCTTGAGGCAAGTTTAAAACCTTTCACATTTGGTAGATACACCTAGTAGCCCTTGCTTACTTATTGATGAGTTAAAAATTATGAAACAACATCGTGGAAAGAACTGGTGAAATGAAGAAGGGAAATGGAAGGTAGGGTGTGTCTAGATGAGGTCAATCTTTGAAGTGAGCCCAGAGGTTCAAACTCGAAGTCAATGAATGAAAATGGAAGCAGAGATGGGCAAATTCTTATTCATGAATACGATTATGAACACAAATCATATCTGCGATTTTATGATTATGAATAAGTACGATTTTCCCCCGTATTCGTATTTTGAATACAAGTTTATAATTTTTTCTGATTTCCCTAAAAATCTCAGGAAAAAAAAACAAATTTTCTAAAAAATAATAAATTAAAAAAGAAAAAATTTTAGAAAATTAAATTTTAGAAAAAATTGTTAGAAAAATAAAAATTTTAAAAAATGAAATTTAAAAAAAAATTAGAAAATAAAAATTTTCTAAAAAATCTCAGGAAAAAAAATTAAAAAACGATTTTCCCTGAAAATCATACTTTTTTGACAATGTTAGGCCATAAATAAGTCCAGAGCTCGGGAGAAAATCATAAAAAAAATATAATATCCAGGGAAAATCGTAAAAAAATCAATTTTTAGGGAAATTATAGAAAGAATTATATTCAAAATACGAATATGGGGGAAAATTGTATTCAAAGTGTGAATACGATTGTATTCGTATTCGTATTCATAATCATAAAATCGCAGATATGATTTGTATTCATAATCGTATTTATGAATAAGAATTCGCCCATCTCTGAATGACAGGATGTTGCTTCAGTTTGGTAACTGGGGGATGGCAACATTGACTACTAGAATGGCTAGAAAATATTCTTGAATGAAGAGTTAGGTAGGTGAATAAGAACTCTGAAGTGCGAACTTCGTGTAGTGATCAAAGGAGGTCCAGGCTCAATGTTCCCCTTCGCTTCCTCCCAACATCCCTTCCGCTCCCATTGGTCCTCTGGATGCCCACAGCTGGACCACTGACCTAAGCTTGTGGCGGAGGAAGCTGAAAACGCCCCCGAATAATTTAGACTTTTGCCTTCCCCCTCCTCCAACTTTGGTCCTTTACCCTGCTTTCTCCTAGTGGGAGGGTAGAGATGAGACAGATGAGCGTAGGAGGCAGGGTGTGTAGCATTGCCAAGGGGGTTAACAATGGTGTTGGCGACTCGCACGAGTTTAGCTCTGTCGGGTTGTGATCCAACTCTACTAGGAGTAAGACTCTATTCATACCCCTTGGCAGTTGCTACCTATTTGTGAACTTGAATGGGTGGATCATGGGATTGTTATTAGGTGACATATACAGCAATAAGTGTAAGGAATTCAAGGGGTCGATTCTACAACTAATTTTCAACAAAAAGTGTCTTCGAATTTTTTATTTAAACGCCTCTTTAACCGACTTTTTTCACTTTTAAGTTTTTTTTCGTGTTTTCGACCTTACACCATTAAAACGGTCATAACTCTCTTAAACTACACTCAAAAATTAAAAATAAGGATACCGTTGGAAAGAGCGTTAAATTTCCTATCTCCCTGATACCAAATAACAAATTTTCAGTTTAATTACACGAGGAATGAAGCAACCTAAAAAGTGAACTTAGTAAATTTTCAAAAAATTCCCGTTTTTCAACGCCTATAAATCTCCAAATATTACCAGGTATAGTTCTGTTGCCGGAAAGCCTAAAAACTGCGCCAGAATCTCAGCTTTCCAATGGTATAATCAAAACATATTCTACAACCGTATTTAGGGGAGGAATTCGTGTTTGAACGCGGAAAAGCGTGCATTTTTTCAACGAAATCAGCGCTCTGGCCTCCTGTTTCTGGAGGCCTCGCGGTCTACTACGGCGCCCTCCCACCCACTGCTGTCGTCCGACCCCTCAAATCGACTAGGCGGAGCGCCGATTTCGTTGAAAAAATGCACGTTTTTCCGCGTTCAAACACGAATTTCTCCCCTAAATACGGTTGTAGAATATGTTTTGATTATACCATTGGAAAGCTGAGATTCTGGCGCAGTTTTTAGGCTTTCCGGCAACAGAACTTTACCTGGTAATATTTGGAGATTTATAGGCGTTGAAAAACGGGAATTTTTCGAAAATTTACTAAGTTCACTTTTTAGGTTGCTTTATTCCTCGTGTAATTAAACTGAAAATTTGTTATTTGGTATCAGGGAGATAGGAAATTTGACGTTCTTTCCAACGGTATCCTTATTTTTAATTTTTGAGTGTAATTTAAGGGAGTTATGACCGTTTTAATGGTGTAAGGTCGAAAACACGAAAAAAAACTTAAAAGTGAAAAAATTCGGTTAAAGAGGCGTTTAAATAAAAAATTCTAGGAAACACTTTTTGTTGGAAATTAGTTGTAGAATCGACCCCTTGAATTCCTTACAGCTGTTTTGTAGACACCCTGTATACGTATGATACTCATGTAGGGAATGGTTCATGCCTACTTTAGCAAATTCTCAAGTAGTGTAACTAAATTTTCTTACGGCACCCTTCAGTGTCAAAAGCCAATTTACTTGTTTCTATTAATATTGGAGTAGTTTGTAAAACCATTTCTGCATGCTTAGTTATTTTGTGTGTATTTTCTCTGTAGCTCTAGTCATTATTAGTGAGTATCTTTCTGCTTTCTAAGTTTATTTACCTCGGTTTCAACGGATTTTGAAGTTATTCTCAAATTTTTATCTTAGAAAATATTATTCTTGTTCATTCTTCATGTTGTTTGGACTTGTTCAAATTTCTTGTATTGTATCAAACACGAACTGGATGTTCCCCTCTGCTTGATTTAATTTAAAGATTCCTTCGTGTGGTTGCAAGGTATTAATTATGCCATTTAACGAACTAGCTTCCTCAAACTCATATTCACAATGTAGCTAAGTCTAACACGAAATCCACATGATGAATTCCATTGTTCAGTACAAAAGGAGTTTAATTCAATTCAATGACCATCTAATCACAGTTTTGCTTACAATGCTAATTATCATGCAATATCGTGATTTTGGTTTAATTGTATTCTTTTTGGATATGATACTGCAATGGGCGAAACACTCTCCTTTGACTTGGAAGTAGTTTTTAAAGTTCCAATTGTACGTATTATACTCATCCTTCCATTGACTGTATTCTAACTATTTATTTTCTCTAAAATACGAATTCAGCTGTGAATATTTTTGGCATTGAAGTTGTTAGGTTCAAACACACGTAGCTTCCATTTAAACTGGCAATTCGCTTCAATTTTTTGCAATGTTTGTAGATTTGTTGCTTTCAGGTACTTGGGGATACTGACGTGGCCTGTAGCCAATAAGTAGTTAAAAACTCGATCAAAACAATTCGGTCTCGCTAAAAAATCACAGCAACATGAATAGTGATCCGAAATTTTTAATGGTCCTAGTCACCATTTTAACCCACAGTTTTTGGAAAGTTAGATTAAGTCAGATCTATTAACATTTTCATTGTGTGTTTTGCGGTTATTTGTTGATCAATATTTTGGGTTGAGGGTGAGGAGAAAGTGTGCCTAACTGGTCGGCCATACTGTTCGAGTCGATTCTAAAACTAATTTGCAACAAAAAATGTCTCTTAGCGATTATCTTTAAAAGGCTTCTTTTCCGAGTTATTTTAATCTTAAAATTTTTTCGTGATTTCGACCTTACGTCATGAAATTGGTCATAACTCCTTTAATTTGCTGTGATCATTACAATTTGAAGATACCGTTGGAAAGAGCATTAAATTTCCTATTGGATACATTCCTATTGGAGACACGAAAAAGCCCTGTGAAAAGAGAACTTTACGTAATTAGGGAAACCTCGAATTTTTTCAATTGCAAATTATGTTACGAGGACCTATTTTTTTCAAGATGCAAGAACGGGGAAAACTGCGCCAAAATCTCAGCTTTCCAGTGGTTCAACCAAAAAACTATTTTACATCCAAATTCTGGGGAGAAATTTGTGTTTGAGAGCGGAAAAGCGTGCATTTTTTAAACGAAATCAGCCTCCGCCTAGACCCACCCACTTCCATCCTCAGATCGCCTAGCCTGTGCGCTGATTTCGTTGAAAAAATGCACGTTTTTCCGCGTTCAAACACAAATTTCTCCCCTAAATATGGATGTAAAATATTTTTTGATTATACCATTGGAAAGCTGAGATTTTGGCGCAGTTTTTCCCGTTCTTGCATCTTGAAACATTTTTGCGTCTCACAGTTCAATTTGCGGTTGAAAAAATTCGAGGTTTCCCAAATTACGTAAAATTCTTTTTTCAGAGAGCTTTTTCATGTCTCAAACCTTAACTCAAAAAAAGGTATAGCATCTATCCGATAGGAAATTTAATGCTCTTTCCAACGGTATCCTCATATTGTAATTAACACAGTAGGAACATTAAAGGGGTTATGACAAATTTAATGACGCAAGATCAAAATCACGAGAAAAAATTTAAAATTTAAATAACTCGGAAACGAAGCATTTTAAAGATAATTGATAAGAGACATTTTTAGTTGCAAATTAGTTGTAGAATCGACGCGTGCAGTATGGCAGACCAGTTAGGCTTACACCCTGTATATCCTTTCGCTTTTGTTTTTGTAAGGCAGTGTATCTCCATGTAATCCTGTATAGTGTGTAGGTACTTAGTTTCACTATATGGTTCCTCTTCATTCTCGGTTATACAGATCACAGCCCTCATGTAGCTCTATTCCTCTCATTTTCAATGCTCGTTGGTCTTCCCTCATCCCCAATAGGACCCCCACCTATTGTTGAATATACAGGGTGGCTCGCGAGTCCCCCCCCCCCCCCCGCGGTTAGTTTGGTTGCGCACAACCCTTCCAATGAGCGCAACCCCTGGATTGTGCCAAAATTGAGATGAAGGTAGACCCCAAGTGTGATACATGTTTTTTTCATTAATTTTCGACGCTGAATCACGTGGTGATTTTTTTGTTCTTTTAGATTTTACTGCGCACATTTTACTACCCAATTTTAGATTTTACTGGAATTTTTCGAAATCCTGGCCGAAAATTATGTGGTTTTTAATGGAAAATCGCTCTTTTTTCCTCCTTATGAGATACGACGCAATTTTAATTAGTTCGGGTGGCTAACTCTACCCCTAAAATTTATTGTCTTTCTCTCTTCCCAAATTTAGGCGTAGAATTAGCCGAACTAATTAAAATTGCGTCGTAACTCATAAGGAGGAAAAAAGAGCGATTTTCGATTAAAAACCACATAATTTTCTGCCAGGATTTCGAAAATTTCAGTAAAATCTAAAAATGGATACCACCACGTGATTCAGCGTAGAAAATTAATGAAAAAAACATGTATCACACTTGGGGTCTACCTTTGTCTCAATTATGGCACAATCCAGGGGTTGCGCATGTTTACGCGCTCACTGGACGGGTTGTGCGCTACCAAACAAAACGGTTGAGGGACCTAAAATTCGTGAAATTTCACGTAGAATCCGAATCTGCAATAAAAAATAGGGGTTTCCATTTGAGATAAAAAAAAATTGGTGTGCGTTGCGCACCATGGTCGTATTTGAAATCCTTGGGAAAAATCATGAAGTTGAAAAAAAAAAAAATTACCAATATCTGGACGATTTTAGCAGGGGTGTGGGGGGGGGGGACAACTCGTGAGCCACCCTGTATAATAAAAATAAGTACCTGCACACTATAGAAGAGGATAGAGATACACAACCCTATAAGAATGAAGAGAAAATATATAATAAAAATAAGCAAGTGGTTGAAAAATGCAAACCTTCATAGGCACCCCTGTGCAAAAAAACACTGAAGATATTTTTGAATAAAAACGAAAGCGCTCGGATTTGAAAAACAAGAGGATTGACACATTTTCTCCTCACCGTCAATTCAAAATATATTTACATTTTTTCAGCGCTCAACCCAATATTTGCTTATTTTCTCTTTAGGTTCCGATATTTCTCGACCAGTTTCCCTTTTAAAAGATCTTTCGTCAATTTGTAATACCTACTCGATAATTTGGTGGGCCACTCTGCAGAGGGAATATGACCGAACTGTTACCTCAGATGGTAACAGCAATAGCTTCCATGCTCTGATCGTGAACTGAAAAAAAACTTCAATAACTTTGATTATCTGACCTAAAATACTTCACTCTTAGCACTGCACACATTCTGATGTAGTCCACCAAAATGAATGCTTACTTTTAAAATAAATGACTTTTTGGAGTAAACTAACGTCTTTCCAAAGTGCACAAAACACGCAGATTGGCTGCTGCTTTTGTAGATTCACATTTGCAGTGCAAAATGCTCTTCTTGCTGTCCAAATAACCACCCATGCCATTTTCACAAACTGAAATCGTCCCCGTCCATTTGATTGGATGTCGTGACATCCTTGTAAAGCTTAGTCTGTATTAAAAAGCCATATTGGAGAGAGTTTTGTCCAACTACCTATTGAACACGAAAATATGTACTTGATTTTGTATACGTTTTGGTATTTATCAGTTCCTTATTACAAGTGATTTCATTCGTTCTACCTGTCCTCCAATTCAGGTTGCTCAAACTCAAGAAGACCAAACCAAGCTGGATGACAATATTTCAAAAGCATCTCAAGAAGATGCTTCAACGCTCGACGATGTGGAGGCTGAGCTGCTCCAAAATGTCGTCGAAGAAGACGAATCTGGTAAAGGAAGCGTGAAAGTGCTCGGGATGGAGATGACGGAGAGCTGCGAGAAAGGAGCCAGGTGGAGTCGCCCCCCGACGCCTCTGAGCAGGCCCTCTACTCCCCAGAACATCTACATCACTGGACCGCTTGCTCCTTCATCGAAGCTTCTAGTCAGTGACTCTCACACTGAAACTTCCGCAGATGACAACTCAGTTGTACTAACTGGAAAAGTCACGTTGTCGCTTATCGGCCTGGATAAAGTGAGGATACTTCCTGTTCATTTTGAATTACGGATGGATGTTTTTTGGTGGTTGATTGAACATGATCATTGTTTTCTACACTTGAAAAAATGATTTCTAAAATTTATGAAAACTTTTCTTACTTTGAGGTCTTTTGGGAAATTTTATGCTGATCGCATATTATATTACTACGAATTTTCCTAAATGAACCTAAAAAAGTCTGCCAAGAGGGTGTAGTGCATAGTTTCTTCTTCTCTGTAACCACTGTGTACATCATTGAAAATATTTACAAAACATCGTGGTTCAATGGTGAATTTGCCTCAATTTTAGATTCTAGAATTTCAAGTCAAATCCTATAATAAGGCCCCAGAATAAAGTTTAACACCACGAATACCAAGGGAAAAAAATTACCGAAGAACAAAATGCCTAAACAAAATGACAAAAAACACCGCGAAGATCGAGGGAAAATGATTACGTCACTCCCCAGGGTTCCTCTGGCAAAACTGTAATCTGACGAAGCTTAAAAGGAGTTTCGGCAAATAGTGTCAGAGAATGTCAACAGGTAGAGTTGTAGGCGCCCTGTGACCACATGAAACAATCCACTCAAATAATGTGATTCAAATATCAAAACTAAGTAATATAGAAACTAAATAAGAGAAGATAAAGACCAATAATGCTTGATACACTAATGGGTCATTTTCCTAGAAAGGGACAATCGGTATCTCAAGATTTCAGAAAACTTAAAGTTCGACTCAAGTTCTGCCAAAAATCAGGGATTAACCTCACACCATACTGATTGAATTTCGACGAAAGAACACACAGTGGGACGCTTAATTAATTCATTAAAAATTAAAGAAGAAAACATATCGAAAGAAACCTCTTGGCGCAAAGGAGAATACTCGGAACCCCATCTCCATGAGGAGCGAGAACTGGGAGTTATTCCAAAAATTGAACCAGGGCGGGACGCAGGTGTAGAAAAGGGTTAAACCAACGTGGAACACGGTTTTTCTGATAGCAACCTAGAAACCTCCGAAAGTAACCAAGTAACCTCAATTTATCGGTTTTTCGAGCCAAAACTTGGTACCAGGGGATTTTTACGGTTGCTAAATACAGTTTTGAGGTCAAAAAATGTAAAGTCTTTTATCTGCCACCATCACTGGCAGATGAAAGACACAAGTTCCTGGGTGGCACTTAGATTTTTCAGCTTTTCCCGCATTCTGGTGCTGTTCTGCTGCAGTGTAACCATATCGCTGGAACCAGCTCGGTAGAAACAAGAACTAGAGACCAAAAAAAAAATAATTTCGATTTCTTACCGTTTCACAGAGGACAGATGAAAGACAGACGGTGACTGTGACACCACGTTTTTGCATCTGAAACCACTTGTGCACGCCTCCACAAAGAAGAAATACGATTCCCACTGCTTTCTTTGATAACCTAACGACTAACCTCACCTCTTACAGTGGTAGTAAAACCGCGGGAAACGATAAAAAGCCGCCAAAATACGAAAACACAAAAAAGGCAGATTAAAGACAGAAACCTCCGGACAAGCACATTTTATCCTCCTGCTCGCTTTATTTGCTTCTGAAAAAATCTGCAAACCCATTTTTTTCATGTCTAGTTGTATGCAATAAAGAATCACTACAAATTCAGGCCGCTGCCTTCATAGGTGATTCGCAGTGTTCAAGCAAAGTTGACTACCTAGGGGTCCGGACATGGCAGATTACTGGACATTTAGCAGCTTAAACTTAAATTTCTATATTTTAGCGTGAATAAGTGCCTATTTTATTGATTGCCCGAAGTAGAACAAAGTTGATGGTTTATGGAGAATTTTTTTTAAACGCCTAAATCATAAATGGGCATTCGGAATCTTCTCTGGACAACGATTGGCCCTTTCTGAGAAAATGACCCTAATGGGTAGCGTGGGGACCATGAAGTGCCTTGAGCCCTGCTCAGGACCACCATAAAAAACCCAGGCTCACGTCATTAACCCAATAAATCTTATCCATACTTAGTTCATGTCGTTCCCAGTGATCTCATTCGTTCTTTCATGTTCACAGGAGGAAATTGAGGCTCTTGAATCCCAACTTGAATCAGGTATGTATTTCCACTACAGCTCGTTCTCGATTCATTTTTGGTTTTACTTCCCTGGTTTGCAACATTGTATTGTATGTGACTTTAAACTTTCTACGTTGATCTACTTTATTGTTTCAGAACCCAAAGCTGTTGAATGCTTGAGTACTGGTACTAATAAAAGCAAGCATGAAATTGGAAACCCAAAGGTGTGATATTAACCATTATTTTTATTGTTTTTCCTGAGGTTTGCTGTGAGTTTAGTTCTTTTAACGCATCCAACCCAAACAATATGCTACAAATGGAGAAATAATTTTTTTTTCCACTCTTGGCCAGTTTCTTTCTGCTGCCTATGCCATGGAATAAGGAAAATGAATGTCCACCTTAGTGGATGATCTGTGTAGCTTCTTACCTGAAGACCATATGATGAGCCAGGGACGAAACTAATAGGACGCGTCCACATCAACTTAGTGTTGACGAATAATGTTTGTGATTTACAAATGCTCGCAATCGCTTGATTTTTTTAAATGTCCCTTCCAAACTAGCATTCGTGTTCTTAAGAACGCTCTGTTATGGCTCGGCTTGGGCCATGATCTTAACATCGGTGGTGCAAATTTAATGGTGAATGGGGTGTGGCCTTGCAGCATCGCCTCAACCTAACAACCATCCAGCGAGATGGACGGCTTGGCTTGGAGCTTCTTCCCTCCTCAGATCCTGTAGGTCTGACGAACAATCTCCAAAACTTCTAAAATTGTAAATTTCTTCATCACTAATTGAGTTGAGCTCATAATTCATTCCTTAGTCTGGGCAGGCTCGAGAGGCCACCGCCATTTGCATATCGGGGTTCCTTGAGATGAATGGTATGGAATTCAGGAGGCTATCAAGTGCATAGCGGTGAGCAGACGACAGACCAACATCAGCAGGCAGGCTTGCTCCATCAGCCTCCACAGCGCCCGGAAGCTGTCCAAACCAGTTGTATCTGACGTGACCTGATTAACAACCGAAATAGTGGTTTCCCCTCCATCACTAATCTGATCAGGAGAGCACTACGCGCGTGTCAAAATCTATTAGGTTAAATGGAACATTAATTAATAGTAAAACCCAAATACACACAATATCGTCGGTCCAGAAGAAAAAGTGATAACTGTCATTTGGTCACTTTCTGGGTTTTTGCCTATCCACAGACGAAATTAAGTAAATTTTGTAGGAAAAATATTATATCTGAGGTAGCACATGTAATTTGGCGGAAAAAAGCAAAAATTCATTTTTACCTGATATACAAGTGGATAAGTTATTGACCAAATGCCAGTTGGTTCAGTGTGGTTACAAGATAGTGTTACCAAGAAAAAGATACTGAATTTCTGTAGGTTGATGTACTTACTATAAGCAAGAACGACCACAAGCCAAGCGAAATTTGTCCACATCGGGCGAGCATCATTGGGTTTGTTTGTTCAGCTCACCTCAGCTTGCTCAGTGTGGGAATGCATGTGCATAGTAAGTTACTTCTTCAGTTTTTACCTCAATGCTTCTGTTACTCTTTCCCACTGGGCTGAAAGTTGAATCTGGGAGCCCGAGAAGCGTTCTGATTGTTGGAGCTCCAGGACGTAGTTATAGTGGAATGCAACAGATCGCGTTCAGGATCGTTTGTTCCCAACCTCATCACAACAAGTCACCTTGTTTATCACATATTTTTCTCCTTGGTGCGTTACCGGCCGCATCTTAATTTGATAACACTTAGTTATATTCGCGATATGTACGAAGAAAGATTTTCAATAATACACTGGGTTTCAAACGTTTCTATGGGTGGCAGTTGTCGATTGAACATTTGAACAACTGGCGATAGGGACAACAACAATTGTAAGTGGAACTTGGAAAGTACCTTTCGCCTCGATTGGATTTTCTAAGTAATTTTTGCAAATCTAAATGATGATGAAACGAAAAGTTATCAATTTCTGGTCATTCGAAAGGATTTGAAAAGAAGCGGTATGAAGAGTGTGCCCTCTCCCCCCACCACTTCCGTAGTAGTTCCTCAATCCTAGCTGAAAGTAGATGGCGCAACTGAGGCCGCCTCAAAACTGCTTGCACACCATTTTAACGTTGGCTTTCTTCTCTGTTAACTTGTCTCTGTTACTCTGTGCTCTTTCCTCCAGTTAGTTCTCAAGTGGCTCGTCAGATTGTTTGTAGTACAGGCTACATTCATTCAACACAGGTTTCACGTTATTCAACGTTGAGTGGACTTCTCCTTATTCCATAAATACGCACTGTGCAATGGTGTTGTGGAGCGGGTGATCTTATGCTCACTAGAAAATCTTCCTGACCGGTATTTTGATTAACCCTGCAGTGGTAGGGCCCTGTACCAGTCGAGTTGAGGTAGCGCTACGTAAGGTTTACGTGTTTCCCTTCTGGACTCACTCCTACTATAAGTTTTAGTTGGAAATTATGTGACACACAGAATACTTCATCTTACATCTTTATTTAAGTGGTATATATTATATTTATTACAATAAATCTTTATTTTAGTAGTACATTTTATCAAATTAGGTAACTAAATTCAAGAAAAGAAAATAATTGCTTCAAAGATCACTTTCGTAAATAATAAATTAATTTTCACAGCCGTTCGAGCAAATTTTGACTATATGTGATCTACATATCGGCGTGTTGCATTTTGCACAATAAGTAGTCGTTATTCTTCTTTTTTTGGAACTGCAGTAGGTACAATATTCCTATAGCTATTATTTTCCTGTCTGATTCTCTTTATTCGTTGAAGATGGATCCTCTTCTCTTTTTTATGTAAAATATCTCCTCGACCAATTTCTTCAGTTCCGTAGAAATACCCAACTTCGGCCACTTTTGGAGGTTTTTTGAGTTTATTCAAAGTCAAATATATGAGTAAAAATCTGAGAAAAATAATTTAGATGGCAGCAGATCTGTTCTACATTATAGGTATTATAGGTTCTACAGTATAGGATGTCACTATAATTTTTTTATCATCACAACTTTGGCCTTTTTTAAAAACTTAAAGTGTGGCCGAAGTTAGGTATCGTTGTGCTCCAACTTCGGCCACCTATGAAAAGTGCGTTAAAAACGAAGAAGTAGTAATTATATTGTAACTTTGGCCGCCGAATAATTTTTTAAAAAAGCTTTTATGAATTTAAAATTATAAAAACCATACAACGACTTTTTTGGAACACCTGTAATGCAATAACACCTTAGGAATATCATGAAAAACATCCAAACAAAGGCGAAATGCAGTAAAAATATTTACAAAGCTTTTCAAACATGAACAGATTATTTGAATTTTAAAACTTCAAATCATGGTAATTTTTAGGTCGACATTTCAAAAATATCATTAAAGTGCTGATAATGTCAAAAATACGAGATCGTCACACTAGTCATAAAACAGCCAAAATCATTTGAACAACATTAAAAACATTCATTGGTAACATTAACTTATCTGTCTTCTCTTGAAAGCTTTGTGTAATACTCTCAAACGACTATAAACTCATGACTAGTCATTATAATAATATCACTACATTAGAGTGAAAATGGAAATGCATTGGGGTGACTCACCTAGAGAGTATGCTTCTTATTTGTCTTATCCTGCAAAGTCGATCTAGGTACTGCATATTTTTAGGATGCCTTCCGAATTGACAATTTCCTCCTTCAGGTCGTTTTCCATATGTATCGGATTATAGTTTTGGTACTCACGTCCACCAATTTTCTATCTTCGAGACGGACCCCCCCCCCCCCCATGGCCGAAGTTAGGTACACTGACTCAGTTATTGGAAAAAACTCCCCAGAAATCCCTCAAAACAAAACGAAAAAAAAGACTTATCACTCACCTTCAAGAACACTAAACTACGAACATGAGATGGTAAGAGCAAGTTCTAAGATCACGTCATATCAACAACTACAATATTTATAAAGTACACAAGCTGAAAAATGTCTAAACTGCTTGTTTACATTTTGATTTTCTTCATGGAAAAGTGATAAGAGTAACAAGCGCGGGAGATATCAATATTAGGCCCCAACGACACCTGTTGAAATTGAGAAAAAATTAAAATATTTTAATGACACCTGAAGAGCGCAGCTTCATCAGTACCGGCAATATTTGAAATGGCCAAAGTTGGGGACATCTTTGCTCAAACACGGGAGGCTCTGCCTACGTTTCCGCCGATTTTCACATAGCTGTTCACTGTGCTTGAGCATGTAGTCCAAACGTGAAAGTGATACTTCACTTCCCTTTCTTGAAAAATTATGAACGTAAATGTATGCGTATGAGAATTTCTTCAGGATCTCTGAACTTATCCATTTCTTTACATTGATGCACACATGGCACAGGTTTACATCAAACTGACTTCGGAATATATTTATGTGATGAGGCCAGGTAGCGCTACTGTTTGCAGATGGAAAGAATGCGGATGGTTTGGTGAAGTGTTCTTGTGTATTACAGTCCCAAAAACATCCTCCTTCTTCTACCTGCCACTCAAGCCAGGGAAAATGAGACCGAGGGTTGTTGACTACCGACCAACGATGAAGTAGAAGGATTGAATTTCACAGACCGTTCGCGTACTTTAACCCTTTTGCAGGCAAAACTCGGGCGTCATGGTCAAATTTTTTCCGATCTAGTCGAGTCTTTATGGATCTATTAACAATATTTCAGCCTTTTTTGCGAAAAAAAAAAATGGTTCACGCGCCATAAAATGGCATGGTACAGCATGTGTACCAAAGACCACCAGTTGCACTTTTCGGCCATGATGTTCCTTGGTATAACATTTGTACCAGTAAAAGGTAATCAGGGAATGATCGTAATTTGAGTTTATTCTGGATGATTGGGATAGTGATCTCTATCTGGTAGGTTGACTGGACGAGCGGGGGGCCTAAAGCTCAAGCTAAAAAGGTTTAGAAAGTTTAAAAAAAAGTACCTCGAATAGAAGACGAAATTCATCCGCGTGGATGTCACCGCGTAATGTTTTGGTTTGAATAAAAAACAACAGCAAAAAAAACTTCGTCTTTCGCGTTCCTTGGTACAACAGTAGTACCGCAAAACACCTACTTTTGCAATATCTCGACATCTAGGCGGAGTTAAGAGATGCTACCATTTTTTGCATGATGCTGCACCCTATTGAGAAGGAATGGAACGAAAAACGCGCCAGAATTCAAACTGCTTCTACCTTGGTACAACAGATGTACCAAGGAACGCTAAAGGGTTAAGGCAGTGGTTCCCAATTCTATACAGGGTGTCGACCAAACTTCAAGGATCGATCGTAAATCTAATTTAAGTAAGAAAATGTATCGTAGCATCTTTGTTTTAACCCCTTGTTTTTCCAAGTTTTTTTTTTTTTTTTTCATTTTCAAATTTTTTTGTCGTGTTCTTGAACAAAAAAACTAAAACTAAAATTACCAGAACTACCTTAATTTACCGTAAACATGTAAAAATAAGAGCACCGTTAGAAAGGACCCCAAATTTTCCATTTTCCTACAAAAAAATTATTTCCAGTAAAGGATGGTGCTTCTTTCAAATTTTAAAGGCGAATGAAGAGTAAACCTGAAGGGCAAGTGAACTCGCAATCGAGATGGAATTATTTCCTAACAGTTGGCAGAGTGGAGGGGCTCTCTAACTCATTATGACTCAGTTGCTCAATGCCCTAATTACGAAGGTCTGAGATATGCAGGCTCGGCCCTTCCCCCAGCCTGACTCACCAGGCTACCTAAGATTTTGGAACAGGTAGTCGTCTATGTTAGCAGGTATACCCTTTGAAAAATTGGCCAGCCGCATTCTTTCTATCTGCGAACAGTACGTAAGGCTGATGTTGACCTAGTTGAGTGGCCAGGTAGGGCTACGTAAACCTGACGCCAAGGGCTCCAACAATAAACGGATTACCATTGCAAGGCGTTGGAATAGGATAAATAGAATAATGGAAGTCAATGACCCTTGTGAGTATTAGAACGAGGAACCACATGAATCTTCCCGACAGAGAATTAGTGGAGAGTGGGTTTTCTTACCTGTACGATCAAATTATTTTAGAAATAATTATTAGCATTTTAATTAGACACCTACATCAACTGTGTTTTCTCATAAATGTTTGTTTATTCAGGGGAAAGATGAAACCGACGATGAGGATGGGAATGACGAGTCATCTGCCGACTCTGACGAGTTTGAAAGTGATATTGAAGAATCACCAACTCCAAATTAATCTGCAAAGTATTGTTTTCATTGTTGTTATGTTGAAATTCAACGTCATGTACTTATTTATCTATGTTATCTAGTCACCAAGGAGTCAATTATTTATTCTTCGATATTGTGAGATTTGTTACAAGAAATTAGTAATCAAATGAATGTTGTCAGTAGTACAGCACACAGGGAAGAAAAACATGTTTTTGACGCATTGTGTTGAATTTGAATCAAATTTATGGTTACACTGCTCTTTATGAGCACGGGAAGTCGGTTTGTATCTTCTTACCTGTAAAACCCTCGTAGTACTGTTGTACTCGGTTTCATCTTATGACTCTTCAATCATTATTATTTGAGGAATTTTATGCTTTCTATTTTCAACTAATGAAGGTGCCAAACATTCCTGTGGCTGATTCAAATGAACAAGATTTGACGATGGTGGAACCACAACATCCCTCTTCTTACTGTTCAACCTTCTCTGAGCTGTACTACTGTAGTTGCGAGAAAGTCCAGCAGTTTGATGAGAAACTCACACTTTTCGGCAGTATCTCGTTAACAATGCAGTAGGTTAGTTGTTCTATTGATTATTCTCGATGTTATTTCAAGAGTCCTTTGCCACTTCTGAATCTCTTCTTTGTTCGAATTTTATTCAAGTCATTCTAACATACGAGACAGTCCATATTTTACCAAATTTTTGTTTACTTTCTCTGTTCTCTGCACCTCTTCTATCATTAGACTGACATAGTGCCAAGACACCGCTAGTTCAATAGGTGATGATAATTACGGTATTTCGTATTATGTGTTTTAAAAAACCTCGTAACAGTTTTATTATTTCTTCATTTCATTTTATTTTCAAAAACTGTTTTCGTAATTTTGGTAATAAAAGTTATTTACAACTACGGATTTATGTTTTTTTCATTCCTTGGTGCGTAAAGTGGGGCTACTTGTAGTATGTATGCTATGTAGTATGTAGTTGTATGTTTATGTGTAAGCATGGAGTACCTACCAGTCATGCAGCATGTGTTAGCACTTACAGTGTAGATCACATGACAACATGACCCTCTTACAGCTGTCTCGCTCTATTTTGCTTCGGATAAACTACTGTGATCTTTCGAGACTTCTGTGAATCCATCTTGGAAGGTTCAGACATCTCTCCTACAATGGGGTATTTCGGTGGGTCGGAAATTCAGGTTTCTGACCTCAAATTTGGATTCAGCACTACTGAAAACCTCTATACTCCAACTTTTAGCCCATTGATACTATAACATGTGGTAGAAAAATTAATTAAAGAGATCACACGTTTGAAAAAAGGCGGGCTGCTATAAATGCACACACACTACGCCATGCGCGTGTGTGAGTAGTATTTTGTAGTATCCAAGAGATTCTCATTGGATACTTACGTTATCTACGTCTGCAATCGGTTGTTTTCTGTTCACTTCGTTTGTGATTACGACTTATCATATTTTCAGCTAGTATATCGCCCATGATTTCTTTTCTTTCTTTCCTTTTAAATATGATGGAAAAGAAGAGGAAGATCAACGTTCTGGAGCCTCAATTTGAACCTGCTACCAGTGAGAACATTCCAATCTCTTCTCTGTGCGTGGATACTTTTTTCAAAAGCAGTTTTGGCTAGCTACGTCACGATTGGCTAGCTACGTCACGATTGGCTAGCTACTTCACACCATTCAAATTGTCAACTTTCCTTAGCTTCTCTGATTTTTTAAAAACATTTTCTCGACGAACAGACCAGATTACCATTATTCCTGTGCTACTCTTTTGAAAAAAAAATTGGCAAATACCCCGTTCGCCATTGTCGCCTTGGAAATCTTGGGACAAGTTCAAAAGTGAAAGAAAAAACGTCTGCCAAGTGGGTGTGGCACATAGCTTCCTCATATACATAACCCGATTGTATAGATAATCCGATGTATATTAGTTAATCTCAAAACACCAATCTCTAAAAACCTTCCGCTACCCTCATAGGGGACTCTTCATGTCAACCCGCAAAATCTCTGAATATTGTTGGAAACTGTTGAAGTTATAACAGGGAAGCAATCAGGGGCGTCAGGCGATAATATTCGTCAGGCAAACAGCTTGGCCAGTCATAGAGGAATGAACAATAATGATAAACGCCGCAAATTATTACACAAAGGTTAATTCTTTTTCTTTATTGATCTTGCGCCAGCAGAGAACTCAGCTTTGCCATTGTCACCACCAACCAACCATGTTTTCGTTTTATAATTGAGTTTATTTAGATGAAATAAACACTTCACACTCCATTCGAAGAAATAAAGAATTCCTTTTCATCAAAATCGGTCCATGATAATTAAGGAAAGTTCCGCGGACGGACTGATTTTTTTATATTCGATTTTTCAAAATCTACCTACACGTACCTACCTCAAACGTAAACCATCGAATTTTGAGGGTGGCCAAACTTTTTTTCTTGAAAATAATAAACCAAAAAGGGAGACTCAGAATTTAGACCTAACAAGATTTGAAACCTTCATTCTACGATGTTATGCAATTATGTCCAAGTGTCTATCAACTGGAAAAACGATTAAGTACAGTGAAATACAATAAAATCGGGAACGAGACACCAGTCAATGTCAAACAGCTGCTATTTGCGGCGGCGAAAAAACGAACTGCTTTCCTTCCTTGAGATAATGTGGGTGGATGGATATGTTATGTCTTGCCATGCGTGGGTTAATTAGTATCCATGGCTCATCTTCCGAGTTTCTCTGCTTTCAAGGTCACGAAACAGTTGCTTGACTGTTTGCCATGGCTGAGGGAGTGGTAGTGGGGGTATGGTAATACTTGACCCTGCGATGACCCCCCCACCAATCATGCCTCTCACTCTAAACAGTCCTGAAAATTTCATTTTTTTAACTGCTTGCCTTGCCCCGCCAGTCTCTGCGCTAGTTCGCGTATCATCCGTAATCCATCGTAGTTACCGACCTTTTTAACTCTCTGGTGTGTTGCGGGCTAGTATCCAAGACAAAATACATACTTATTCCATTTTCCTTTTTAATCTTACTTCCTTGATAATAATGAAATAGTAACTAAATATTATAAAAGTTTTCCTAAATCGGCTAAATATTACTTGCAAAAGAAGAAGAATAGAATAATCTCAACAAACATTTATCAATTTATTTTTCATATTTGTAGTAAGGCAAACAGTGTTTGCTATGTTTGCCTGGAGGAGACGCCACTGGAAGAAATACACGTTTGCGCATGCGCAGGTTGCTACTATCAGTCAGGGGGAAATGATTTTCATAGGGGACCATCTCATCTACACGCCAACTCGCACTATCCCTGAAAATTTCATCGAAATCCAGTGAGAATTGTAGAAGTTATGGCTGTGGCAAGGATTTCACGTTTGTGCATGTGCAGCAGCTACTATCAGTCCGGGGGAAATGATTTTCATAGGGGACATCAACACGCCAACCCACACAATCCCTGAAAATTTCATCGAAATCCAGTGAGAATTGTAGAAGCTAAGGCTGTGGCAAGGATTTCACGTTTGTGCATGTGCAGCAGCTACTATCAGTCCGGGGGAAATGATTTTCATAGGGGACATCAACACGCCAACCCACACAATCCCTGAAAATTTAATCGAAATCCAGTGAGAATTGTAGAAGCTAAGGCTGTGGCAAGGATTTCACGTTTGTGCATGTGCAGCAGCTACTATCAGTCCGGGGGAAATGATTTTCATAGGGGACATCAACACGCCAACCCACACAATCCCTGAAAATTTCATCGAAATCCAGTGAGAATTGTAGAAGCTAAGGCTGTGGCAAGGATCTCACGTTTGTGCATGTGCAGCAGCTACTATCAGTCCGGGGGAAATGATTTTCATAGGGGACATCAACACGCCAACCCACACAATCCCTGAAAATTTCATCGAAATCCAGTGAGAATTGTAGAAGCTAAGGCTGTGGCAAGGATTTCACGTTTGTGCATGTGCAGCAGCTACTATCAGTCCGGGGGAAATGATTTTCATAGGGGACATCAACACGCCAACCCACACAATCCCTGAAAATTTAATCGAAATCCAGTGAGAATTGTAGAAGCTAAGGCTGTGGCAAGGATTTCACGTTTGTGCATGTGCAGCAGCTACTATCAGTCCGGGGGAAATGATTTTCATAGGGGACATCAACACGCCAACCCACACAATCCCTGAAAATTTCATCGAAATCCAGTGAGAATTGTAGAAGCTAAGGCTGTGGCAAGGATCTCACGTTTGTGCATGTGCAGCAGCTACTATCAGTCCGGGGGAAATGATTTTCATAGGGGACATCAACACGCCAACCCACACAATCCCTGAAAATTTCATCGAAATCCAGTGAGAATTGTAGAAGCTAAGGCTGTGGCAAGGATTTCACGTTTGCGCATGCGCAGGTGGCTACTATTAGTCAGGGGGAAATGATTTTCATAGGGGACCGTCTACACGCCAACTCGCACTATCCCTGAAAATTTCATCGAAATCCAGTGAGAAATGTAGAAGTTATGGTAGTGGCAAGGATTTCACGTTTGCCAGTTAGGTCAAGGCTAAAACATGTTCCATGCTAAACATTTTGATGTCACAGCCTGGAATCGAACCCGGGTCTCCCATGTTTGGGCGACGTACATGTACCTATGGTATGGTTTTTCTGTAGTAGATAGGTAAAGTAGAAATAACACTTGTTAAAATAAAGCAGTTTTATTCACGATTCAACATGCTTAATAGTAAATTTTGTTTCTTACAAAGAATGGTCGAGGAGTTTTACTGGTGCTTTTTCCACGTTTGAGAGCTTAGAAATAAGTAATGGAACAAATTCATCAAACGTTGAAGCAAGAGTGAAATGAGGTAGAATACATTCAAACACATTTGTGTAAATATTGAATACAATGCAACATGAATTGAACAGAAAAGATAAATAGGACCTTAAGCTAAAGTTATTATGTACGTAATGTCAACACTGGATTTGAATAATCGTCAACGCATGTACGCAAGTGAGTTCAAACACGTGTCGTTGTAATGATTCATTCGTTGAATAAATTGTGGACAGAAATATAGTTGAGGTACGTTCAAATACAACCAAGATGCATTGAGAAAGTGCCCAGAGAAGTTCTCATCAGTAAGTACGAATATTCCTAACCAATTATTAACCCTAATTGGACCATGGTGTCACTAGTGTCACCGAAAACATCTGAGGAATTCCACTGCTGTCCCGAAGTGTCACCAGATTAACTAGATTTGAATTGCAATTTAAACATTAATGAACAGACCTGAATCTTTTGAACAATTTTTTGTAAATTATTAAAAGTCAAAAAAAGATGTTGACAAAAATTTTGGAAATTCGATCATCGATTTCTTCTTACATTCTTGTCATCACTCTATTTTGAAACTTCCACTAGCCCACAAAAAACTTGTCCTTTAAATTTAAAATTTCAATTTAATTTTGGTTACTCCGGTGACACTTTGGGACAGTTTTGGAGTTCCTGAGATGTTTTCAGTGTCACCAGTCACACCATGGTCCAATCAGTGACACCATGGTCCAATCAGTGTTAACAGTGAGGAGCAGAAAATTGTAATTTGGAAGCCAAACTATTCAGTAGACCACTTTTCAACTAAGAGGGTGGGCAGTGTAACTCACTCGATTTTCCTCACGAACCTATCTTGTCTTTTGTACAATTGGTCCAGCGTATTGTGTTGTTAGCTACAATAAAGCGAAGTGAACAGAGCAATTGACGATAATTTCAATTGGCTAAACGGTATCGTACGTACTAAATCACAATCGAAATATGGTAGGTATATAAAAAAATAAATGTTCACGTCTTATGGAAAAGGAATAACAAAAATACCTAGGTATTAGATATCTGAAGAAGCCGAAGGTTCAACAACGTTAAACGCATTTTCGTGTAAAACTGAACAATATGACACATCTCTACATTGTCACAGCCGTGCACATCAAAATTTTCCCATAAACTATTTTTAATATTACAACCCGATAAACAATAATATTTACAATATTTTAACCCAAATATAGCATTTACAGATTTATTTTAACATTTTACAAATTCAATTCAACTCTCCACCAATTTAACTCATTCCAACCCTTCAACTGATCTCGTGAGAAAAAAAAATTGACCAGCGATACGAGCGACTAATAAGAAAGTTATCGCTTCCAAGGGCATGCAAACATAAGCGAATGTCGGCATTGCACACAGAAGCGATTCTGACCATACAGTAGACATTGAATTGGCAACGTCCTGAGGTCACGTAGGTACTATGTACCAGGGGTGGCTACTGATAGGAGCATAGGCGCATGTGCACCCCCAGCCATTAAAACAAAAATTCAAAGCTCGTTCCTCTTTGTTTGAAATACTGTGATAGGTACTGTGCAAGTTGAAACTACGCGCGGAAAAAGAGGCGGGAGCTTCCTCTTTCCTGACCAATCAGCAGCGTTAGGAGCATCAGAGGTTTTCTGCTCCGTGTGTTTTGAGTGTGACGTCATGGTGACGTGTTTCGAGGGAGGCGGGCACGTGAGATTGACCAACTGAGAGCAGGAGATTTTCTCGTGTTGAGCAGAATTGATTCATTGCGCCTCCGCCAGAGAGCTCTGCAATCCAGTTTTCCTTATCGAGTTTGAGGCAAACTAAACTGATAAGGGATTTTCGTCTTTGGCCCACTGTTTTGTTTACTGCCTCGCCAGTCCCTGTCCCTTGCTTTTCAAAGTATTGTGATTATCTATGAGTGTTGGAACAATGAATAATTCGGTGCATCATGATATGATGCAAACGAAACAAACTAAATAGTTTACTTTAATATTATTAAAGTAAACTATTTAGTTTGTTTGGTTTGCAGATGTTGAAATTAAAAAATCGTACTAAGAAGGTAGATTGGCTTTGTGGGTGTGAAGTGACTAACAAATTATTTTGCTACATTTCAGCTATTGTGGTAAGATGGGGCATGATTGAGTATTTCAGAATTTCTGTTTACCACAAGAGAACATTTTTCGTGTCTATTGTTCGTATTTAGTATCGTTTACAATTTTAAGATGAAAAAGTTACCAAGATTTATCCTATTTGCATAACATTGAAATTTCTATTTGGCTGAGAAAAGCACCTATTCTTCCCCTTCTCGATAGCCTCTCCTGATCTCTGTGCACCCCCTGAGTTTTGGGGCAGGAGCCGCCACTGCTATGTACGTTCCTATTTTGATTCTTTTTTTAAAAAATAAACCCCTTAAAGACAGAGAGAGCACGCCATAAATAAAAGAAAGAAAAAAATTTGAATGGGACACCTAGGCCCCACCCAACTCCCGGCCATAGGGATGAAGGGAAGTGCCTCTATAAAATGACCTGTGTCCTGTTCAAATACGAGCCAAGCAGGGCACGGGTGGTGATACCACACAATACACCTACTGTGATGCCCAACTCACGCAACTCCGTGGCACTTTTCCTTTTTTTCCGCAGCCAGTACCTACCTACGGGTAGCCTACTACTTATAATCCTAATCAATCTGCTAGTTTCCATATCCATTCCCCCGGTGGAGAGTTGAATAGTATTTGTAAAAGGTTGAACTGAATTTGTAAAATGTTTAAATTAATTTGTAAAAGGTTGAATTAAATCTGTAAATGCTATAGAAGATAAGTTGTGGAATCGCGATCAGAATTAAGGAATGTAGTTGTTGCAAGCTCAACCGTAATCCCAGGTAAAAATAATAATCGAACTTGATTCGATCAAAAGCAGACTGAGTGGATTTTCCATTTGTAAACCGTCCATGACACATATTTCTAGAAAATGAAGCAAGCTTGATTCATGAGCTGGTTTTTAGAATACTTGAAATTACGAAAAAGAGACTGTCTTGAGCTTAGTGGACTCACTGGTCAAACAAACTGCTTTAAAAGGGAGAGGTGGGTTTCGCTTTAGACAACACTACAATCGATTTCTACAAAATTAACCTCAAACGAGTGATTGATATAGTTGCATTTCATACAACTCAGGTGTCTTCGAGTTGCAACAGGAAAATAATAATAATAATAATTTATTATTGCGAGAAAACTAATACTACTCACTGGTATGTTGGAAGAAATTGGAAAGTAATAATGAAACGAGTTAAGTAATCAATGCACCGTGTTTTCAGAGATAATTCTTTGAATTGTTCCTTGAAAGTAGAGCTCAGAACAACTCAAACTCGTAAATAGCACCTTTGACTACTGGAACAGTCGTTGATTGACACTTAAATTGAATCTTTTGATGGAAGAAGCAGGTAGATAGGAAGTCAGAGAATACCGCATCAACCATCGGAGGAGAGAGTGGGAGGTAATGAGGCTGCCCATGGGCCAGAAATCTTGTAGTATTTTGTATGGATGCTGAATGGATTTTGAAATGATGCCAGGAGTTCGTTTATTATCAAAATGGTCACTCGAGGCTCTCCCTACGAATATGATTCAGAGGGGAGAAATAGAGCGCCTCAAGTAATGAGCTGAGTAATCCCTTATTTTCATTGAGCGATTTATAATCAACGACTGCACCTTTTGAGTTACTTCAAACTTTTTGGAGCTCAAAGAACGAGTATTTTCAAGGAACAATGTAAAACATGCATTCTGCAATGGCGCATTCTATTGAGAGGCACCAAAGAAGGAAACTAAGGTCTCAATTCTTTAAAAACTATACATATTCCTAAGAGACCTTAAACATAAGAAACCGCTTTGACTTTATACACTCATGAACAATCTTAAGAGTACACAAAAATGTTAAAGAAAATAAATGAACATGAACGAGTTATATAATAGAACAATAACAGAACTGTAAAAATACCATGTCAAGGTCGTTGGCAGCGTACCAAAGGGGTCTTCAAATTTGCTCAGTTAAATAGAAAAATCACGTTTTCATCGTACATTAAAATGGAATGAATAGTGATGAGTTTAGCTAAGTGAACAATTTGAATTGTTTTGTATGGACCCATTCGCCACACGCCTAGTGTCTCGAGGTGAAGCGTTGTTGCCAGCCAAGGATAGTTGAATGGCCCGAGCTAGAGCTTCATCTTCGCTCTGTTAACACAAGTAAAACAGATTAGTGGTTCGTGCACATTATGCTATGTAACGCTTGGGCATTGAGTGGTTTCGAGTGCAACAGTTGTGATCAAAGTTAGATGTCAGGAAACTTATGCTGTAAAACGGGTTTCGTGCCCTCAATGGTGATTGCCAGAGGTACAGGCTGGCCGATGTAGCATGGCACTAGGGATGTCAGATTCTTCAAAATAATCGATTTATAGCGTTTCCAAATCTAATTCAACATTTTCCAAACCGAATTCAACATTTTGCAAACCAAATTCAACATTTTACAAACCAAATTAAACATTTTACAAACCAAATTAAACATTTTACAAAACAAATTCAACAACAGATTCATTACATTTTTAACGAAATTTAGTACTAGTGTAAAGGTTGGCTAGCTGCCGCCGTTGGTAGAAGAAGCAAAGCGTTCATAACATAATTCGAGCAGTCGCATGGAGTTATAACCGCTACTCCGCGTTCAATTGCACTGGTAAGACATGGTCTCGTTCTTTGCTGAGAATATTCCTCACCACGGTCTTAATTTTAGAAAATGCACTCTCAGCTGGATTCAACATCGGGGAATAAGGTGGAAGAAACATTTGACTTATTCCATCGAATGCACTTGAATCAACCAGTTGTCGAATTATGGTAGAGCGGTGAATTTGCGCATTATCCATCACCAGTACGAATTCGTTACCTGAGTATTGCAGTTTTTCTCGGAGTTCGTTCAAGAAATCTCCAAACAATTGTGCATTGGTGGTTCCTGATGTTACAATTTTGTAATGAACGACTCTCCGAGTCCCAATGGCAAGGATCAAGGAGACATTTCGTCCCTTGACAGTGGGTACCGTGACCACAGCTCGGGTATTCACTTTTGATCGAGCCTGCGTTCGCCTCAAATGCAAATTGAACCCCGACTCGTCGATAAATATTATTTTTTCTCGATTACGAGGTGCTGACTCATTAAAACGAAGGGCAAATTCTTTTCTCAGTTGTATGGTTCGTTCACAGTTCATTCGATCCAGTTCGATAGAGGCTTTTTTGAGCGTTATCCTCAACTTCCAAAGGCCATTGTCGACTGAGGATGTACTTAGGGTAATACCTTGTTCCGAAAGTTTCTCCCCGATTTTCTTCAGAGTTATGCTTGGTTGTTCCTCAACTATTGCTTCTATAGCTGCAAGAACGTTTGGCGTAAGTTTGGTACGGTGGGCTCCACCCCGCCTTCTCGTTTGACTTTGTGGCGTTTCATTGTTTAATTTGCGTACAATACATCTGGCAGTGGAATAATTCATCGAAGACTTACAAGCCGCTTCTTTAATAGTAAACCCTTCTTCGTACAGTGCTAGGAATAGTTTCTTTTTCTCTTGAGAAACGGTCTGATATCTTCTATTCCTCCTCATTTCAACATCTGCAACAATGTCATCTTCATGTGTACTACTCACCAATGCTTCATTTCTTCGCCGGTTTCACATCATCACTGGAAGAGTCATAGAAGTCACTCAAATCATCACTTTGCCATACACAACGACACAACTCAGAACTCTGATGTACCTGGACGGATGACCAGTCATATCCATTGAGGAGACATTAGGAGAGCGTCGAGACGCATAAAAAAGGAACAGGCGGAGCATCTCTTCTTTATGAAGTTTTCACTCCAGATTGTGGATAATGCCCAATTCATCTTCTTTTCAATGCTGGTTGATTTAATAAAATGTTTAATTTGTTCTGTAAAATGTTGAATTTGGTTTGTAAAATGTTGAATTTGGTTTGTAAAATGTTGAATTTGTTTTGTAAAATGTTGAATTTGGTTTGTAAAATGTTGAATTTGTTTTGTAAAATGTTGAATTTGTTTTGTAAAATGTTGAATTTGGTTTGGAAAATGTTGAATTAGATTTGGAAAATGTTGAATTAGATTTGGAAATGCTATAAATCGAATCGATCTTTTAGAAAAGAATAGAAGAAAAAATAAGATAGATAATTACCATGGAACCTTGCACATATTGAGCCTTCTTCAGGTACCCTGAGTCGTTATTCTGCTGAGGTCTCCTGGAACAAATTAGAAAAAACAGGTACATTCCGGTATCAGCAACGTTCTTAATGAAATCTTCAACCTACCCAAACATGATCAAAGTCCGGCACATACCTACTTACACAGAAATATTTAAGGAACGTGAATCTGACTGAAATATGAATGAAAACACAGCAACGCTAGAATGCATCAAGCTGTATAATGGTTACCTGAAATCAAAATCAGAGAAGGTGGTACGAAGATCTCACCCTAGCTCATTATGCTGATGACGTAGCTGCATTATGCAAGGCCGAGGACCTCCAGCAAGCTGAAGCCACCATACAATGCTTCATTCAGCAAGTAGAAAGTTGGTGCCGTAAATGGAGAGTCACAATTAACTATAACAAATCTGTCGTAGTTAATTTCACCCTCAGACTCAGACAGCCCAACCCTGATATTCTCTTGAACGGCCAACTAATACCGGTCGAAGATTCGGTGCGCTATTTGGGGCTCATCTTAGACAAAAAACTTCTGTGGAGAGACCATGTCAACCAACTTGTCGGCAAAATAAGAACCAGAATACGGCAACTCAAAAGCCTCATGCATGTAAACTCTCCACTTAGCTTAGCCACAAAGCGCCTCATGTATTTGTCATTGATACGTCCCATCTGGATGTACTCGTGCGGAATATGGGGTTCCGCTGCAAATACGCACATTAAACGTCTACAAACACTGCAGAACAGGGTCTTACGTATGATCACGGGCGCACCATGGTTCGTCCGTAACTCCACCTTACACGCCGATATGGATATCCCAGAAGTACATGCCATTCTTCGTGAGGCGTACACAAACCTGCATTCTTCGATGAGAAACCACTCCAACACGATGCTAGTTGATCTCTCCAATTGCACCCCACTTCCGCGAAACCAACGACGTTTAAAACGAAAGAGACCGCAAGACTTCCTTTCCGAGAGCTGAATTTGTACAACCTCTTATTGTCTTGTTATTTAATTTAAACTTGTTAAAAAATCCCTGTTATTTAATTTGAATTTTTGCATGTAGGACAATCAATGGATTGGAACCTTCATTCATTTTGCATGTTAATTAGGTCTACTACAGGCCTACTATATTACTATTTATCAAAATTGTAATGTTATAATAATAACAATAAAATTTACATCATTAAAAAAAAAAAAAAAAAAAAGAGAAGGTGGTGGTCCTACCCCACTCCCACACCAAATTCAGTTTTAGCGGATTTAGGAAAAACGTTTTTCCTAAGCTTTTTCCTAAGCGTTTTTCCAAATTTAAAACTTGAATTCTTTTTTACAGCACCTTCAAAATTTGTAGAAACGAAAAGAAGACCCCTTCAGGGCCGGTTTCCATATGAACTAAAGATAATGGGGTGTGCGCATGGGTCTGAAAAACTGTTTATTGTTATTTTTAATCTAAACTAAACCTCATTTTGACAATTTTGACACCAACCGCGACCTTTTCGTGTGAGAAGACCTTTTTCTATGATTTTTCAAAGTTTTGAATGTTTATGACATCACAGCGGGTCCCGCCCAGGCGGGAGGGGCGCGTGACGTCATAAATATTCGGAACTTTGAAAATTCATAGAAAAAGATCTACTCATCCAAAAAGAGAACGGCTGGCGTCAAACTTCTATTAAAACTTCGATTTAAAATTTAAAAACAATCAGGCGCACTCCCCATTTACGTGAGCTGGCGAGATCTTACATCACGGGCTAGTTAGCTCGTTTCCGAAGTAATGTGAGCAAGCGCAGTTAGAACGTTCCTTCGTACAGAGCTGTTAGCTCGTCAATGAGCTAGTGGTCATCAGTTTGCAGAAAACTCTCTATTGCCTCGGATGTAAATGCTACCTAATACTGGAAATGTTTCGTCCTCTTGAGCATTGACGAAAAGTCCAGGCTCCATTTAAAGAAAAAAACACAAAATCTCCCAAGAAACCGTATTTTTTTTTATATCTGAAATATTGGATTTGATCTTGTGGTTCTTCGCGGTGACAACTGAATAGTGAATGACACTCCATGTCGGTTGGTGGTCGAAACGTCCACTTCAGAAGAAGCAATTACTCTGCCTGAACGTTCGTGCTGAGCATTATGGGGTACTTGTCGGCTCCTTTCCACCCCTCTTTATTCTCATCTCTATGAAGAACTGCAACCATAGTAACTAGTATTTGTTGCTATTTACCGAGGCTGGTTCATGTTATTTCTGCTAGACGTGTTAATCGGCGAACATTCGTGGTCGCTTGGATGTCTATGAGCTAGACAGTGGTTTTTTCCGCATTGGTTACACTTCAAGGGTACCATCTCTTTCTTCTTGCAGTTTTTGTAGTTACAGCGATTAGCATACACCTGGAAAAAAGTTAATGTTAAAGAAATAATGAACTTTAATAATTACAAAGATGTTCTGAGTAGAAATAAATACCACTGAAATGGCACAGATTTATTCCTGACAATGGAAGCCGTCAAAAAAGGTGCAAAATCGAGGATTATCTACTAAAAGTGTTTGAAAGCGGTTTAAAAAGTTTCATTCCTCATTTGCAGGATATTCCTATATTATGCTAGAACTGCAGTCACACAACTACCATACAAACACTCAAAAGCAGATCCGTTTTCGTTGGAGTTACGTTGCATACATCAAGTACAAATGTGGGTTGTGGGCGCTTAGAGAGGTGGGTGACCTTTTCGAGCCATCTTATTTTCATTTTTTCACTTAAAAAGATGTTGGGATTACGTCATGTCTCGAAACAAATTCTCAGTAATCTGCGTTGGAAGTATTCGTCGAGAGGAGCACACGAGTGTAAGAGAGGGAGGGTACTTGGATGCTACTAACTTATACCTACAAGACTTGTCTCAGAGTAGCTAACCAAAAAAAAAGAGAATGAAAGAGATTCATGACAAACAAGAGTTGAATGGAATCTATCGACTATTAAAGTAATGTTAACCTTTAGCGGACACAAGGGTGATAAGGTGAATCAAGCGTTGCGGTCGTATAGCATGTGTCACATGCAAGCCGCCATTTGCTACCTAGGAGGAAGCTTATTCTGCAATGATGAGTGAGCCTGGACGTCATGATATTTACATCGACATCAGAATTTCAGAAAACTTTTACAAATATTGTTGGTGTTCCAAATTGAGTCAAATTTTACTAATTTCCCCCGACTGATTTGTAATATTGATGAATGGCTGGACCCTACGATCGAGTAATTTTTGCTTCCGAGTCTACCAAGGTAGCGGAAGCTTTGTTTTCACTTTTCAAGGATGAAAAAAAAAAGTTCTCCAAAATCAAAATTTTCACTCGCGTTTTGCGTTTTAGACCTTTCTGAACAATTTTGGTTCTGTGTCTGTCTGTCATGAAATCCTTGTTACGGGCATAACTATACGAAATTATTGTCCGATTTCAATGAAATTTTCAGGGATGTTACAGATTAGTATTTAGATGGTCCCCTATGAAAATCACCACCTTCGGACTGATAGTAGCCACTGCGCATGCGCAAACGTGAATTCCTTGAAACGGCCATAACTTCTACACTTTCCATCCGATTTCAATGAAAATTTCAGGGATGTTACAGATTAGTGTTTAGATGGTCCCCTATGAAAATCACCACCTTCGGACTGATAGTAGCCACTGCGCATGCGCAAACGTGAATTCCTTGAAACGGCCATAACTTCTACACTTTCCATCCGATTTCAATGAAAATTTCAGGGATGTTACAGATTAGTGTTTAGATGGTCCCCTATGAAAATCACCACCTTCGGACTGATAGTAGCCACTGCGCATGCGCAAACGTGAATTCCTTGAAACGGCCATAACTTGTACACTTTCCATCCGATTTCAATGAAAATTTCAGGGATGTTACAGATTAGTGTTTAGATGGTCCCCTATGAAAATCACCACCTTCGGACTGATAGTAGCCACTGCGCATGCGCAAACGTGAATTCCTTGAAACGGCCATAACTTCTACACTTTCCATCCGATTTCAATGAAAATTTCAGGGATGTTACAGATTAGTGTTTAGATGGTCCCCTATGAAAATCACCACCTTCGGACTGATAGTAGCCACTGCGCATGCGCAAACGTGAATTCCTTGAAACGGCCATAACTTCTACACTTTCCATCCGATTTCAATGAAAATTTCAGGGATGTTACAGATTAGTGTTTAGATGGTCCCCTATGAAAATCATCACCCCCGCACTGATAGTAGCCACTGCGCATGCGCAAACGTGAATTCCTTGTAACAGCCATAACTTCCACATTTTTTACCCGATTTCGATGACATTTTCAGGGATTACGCGGATTAGGTTGTAGATGGTCCCCAATGAAAATCAAGGCCTTAAAATTTACAGTAGCCTCTGCGCATGCGCAAACGTAAAATCCTTGTAACAGCCATAACACTTACATTTTTCATCCGAATTTGATGCAATTTTCTAGGATTGTCTAGATTAGCGTGTAGATGGTCCCCTATGAGGGTAGTGAAAGGTACTTAGAGATTGATGTTTTGAGATTAACTACTATGGATGGGTTATGGATACGAGGAAGCTATGTGCCACACCCACTTGGTAGACTTTTTTCGTAACTCATCTAAAATTATTACAATTTCACTCTTAAAAAATGAGGTAAGATGTGACGTTCACTTTTACTAGTTTTTCTATGGACCATTTTCATGGGCTCGGATCGGCAGAATTCTTCCATATTTTGCTCAAATTGTGCTAAATACCTCACATACAAATTGCAAACATTTCAACTGCTTCAATTCGATGGCTTAGTTAGAAAATTATTTAGAACGCGAGGAGTACACCACAGTCAGGAACCGCATTTTCCATTTGATGAGACAAGAGTACTGTGGGGTATTCACCCGTCAAACTGTTATTAAGAACTATGACAAATTAAAGAGCATTAAAAGTTATAAATAGGAGGATCTGTTCGGAGAGGCAGTCCAGAACCAAACCGGAACTGAAAAGGGGAGGGGATAGAGGCGAATGGACTCCTTCTGGCTCCTCCAAACCCCTCCGAACCGTTCAGGACTGCCTCTCCGAACAGACCAGGAGCTGTTAGTTTCTTGAAAGAAATATTTGAAAATGAAAAAATGCCCAAGACCGGTGTGTTTGAAATAAAATAAAACAAAATTAATTGAACTTCATCGGCATGTGGAAAACTCGTGAAAATAAATATTTAGATAAGATAAGCCACAAATGCAGAGGTTCTCGCAATATACATTTATTTGATTGACTGAATGAATAAAATAGTTGAAAAACAAACAATTATGATCGCAACTGCAACATTCCCAGCTGGAACGAGTTTCCCATTAGGCAATCTATTCATTTGGAGGGAGCGGAAGAAGTTTTGCTGCTCGAATTATTGAAGCATTTTGTTGCCTAAGTATCTCAGATGGGTAAAAACCGCTCAGCATGTACTTAAAAGTTCTTAGGAATAAGTAATTGAGGATAAAGGCGGCTGCATGTCACACATGCCATACGTCCACTAGCCATTCAACCAATGGATGACGTCCAGGCTAACAATGGCCGGCTGCATGTCACACGTCCGCAAAAGGTTAATCGATGATTGAAGAACTTGGAACCTTGTACGTATCTCAACAGCTTCTTCCATGTAAATGTAATTTATTTCTACTCCATTATGAACGGAAAAATATGAAAGGAGACATGTATACCTTTTTCCGCCTAGTTTTGGCTTTGTCAGATTCACAATCTGCATCAATGTGAGCACCAACGGCGATATCAGGGGCTTCTCCCCTCTTAGAGGGCACTGGCTTGTTGCAGAGAGGGCACACTGGCACCTGGAAATCGCGTTTCTTGCCTTCAACGCAGTTGTGACCAGTGTAACTCATATGCCCGTGGCTGGAAAATGACAAATTATATTATTATTCAACCTGCTCAATAGGATATTGGCAATAAACGAGATTAAAATGTAAAGTAAGTCGCGAATTTGAATCTTCCATAAAATAGAAGATCCAAACACAGTTGGAGGAGTTTGGTTTTTTCTCAGGGGAAATGTTTTCAAAATTACTCCATTCAACATTTTAGATAATGATGAGTTTTCTTGAGTCTGAAAAATCAACTTCCACACTCGTTTTCCCTTAGTTTGAAGTATTTAATGTAGACGTGGAGAAATTTGCTCGGTTTCATCGTGCTAAAGACCAGAATGTCAGGAAAAAACTCCACTATGATCAGAATGTGCTCCAATTAGCCAGTTGTGTTAGTTCTCTGGCGTTGCCTGTTGACGTAGACAGTCTGGAGGGAATTCCTAATGCCCAAAATATGTAAGGTACCTATTTTAAAAAACGACTTACGGCGAAATTTGACTAGTGAGGCCTATTTTCGTTAATAGAAAATAACGCAGACCTCTCAAAAAAAGGAATGCGAAAAATTCTTTAAGAATTCACCATTTCTGTTTTTACATAAATATGAAGTCTTAAGGGGGTCTCAGTCGGTCGCCATTCGTTCTTTGTTATTATTTTCCTAAATTATCGGCGCTCAAACTTTAAAAATTGAACCTAAATTTAAAATTTTCAAGGATTTTTGAAATTTATTATTGCATCAGCCTAGGGAACTGATAAACTAAAATCGTCAAAATCGAACAATAATTGCCGGCAAAAAATGGGAATAAATTAACTGAATAAACGGTTTTCCCCATTTGTCGACGGCAATATTTTAGTTTTTCAATTCCCTAGGGTGATGCACTAATAAATTTGTAAGATCCTAAAAAATTTCAAATTTCGGTACAATTTTGAAAGTTTGAGCGCCGGTAATTTAGGGAAATACTAACCGACTGAGACCCCCTCAAGGTACGTAATGTAATGTGATCTAGAGTGATCTGGGATCAAATCAAATAATGATGTAATACTCACCAAAATATACCACCACAAGCATCACACTTGACAGGCAGAAAATCTGGAAATCATAATAATTTGTTAGTTTGGGATCAAGAAACAGAGAATAGTTATATCTACCAGGCTTATCACTATCGTTGGAGGGTTCTCCTCACCAACTCCAAACCAAGCCTCTGCCAAAGGTCGAAGATTCAAAAGCATCAATTGGCTGGGAAACAGGGTACAGAGAATTGTAAGGACATTTCCAAAACCAAACGGAGAATTCCAGTGTGAACATAGTAACTGGGAAACCATATTACAGGGGTGCGTCAGTCCAGGTATTTCTCTGGAACGGTTCCGACAGTTATGGTGACAAAGATGTAACTGTTACAAATTACTGGTACAGTTCCATTACCAGTACTACCTACCGAGGGCAGTCAAATCCCACTCTCATGACCACAACTCGCAATTCAGAAGGAAAGAATTCAAACAAGCGTTGAAAAAGAGATAATCATTTAATACTAGTGACCAGACATTAGAACAAGATAACCAGAGACAACATCCATGCTAACTAGTTCAGAAGAACCCTTCCTGTCCAAAGCCATTCCATACCTTCTTGGTCTGTGGAATTGGCAAGAGCGCTTCCCAGAACATGGAAATGAAGTGGAGACAAGTTCCATTCTAACTGGTCCAGAAGATCTCTTCCCAGTCCAGAGCCATTCCATACCTTCTCGGTCTGTGGAATTGGCAAGAGCGCTTCCCGGAACATGGAAATGAAGTGGAGACAAGTTCCATTCTAACTGGTTCAGAAGATCTCTTCCCAGTCCAGAGCCATTCCATACCTTCTCGGTCTGTGGAATTGGCAAGAGCGCTTCCCGGAACATGGAAATGAAGTGGAGACAAGTTCCATTCTAACTGGTTCAGAAGATCTCTTCCCAGTCCAGAGCCATTCCATATCTTCTTGGCCCATGGAATCGGCAAGGGCGCTTCCTGGTACACGGAACTGGGCCAGTAAGGGCTGAGTTTTCGTCACTGCATGGAACCATTACAAGTTGATTCTCGGTTCCACAGTCCCGGCACAGTTGTACCGACACACTTGTATCATAATAATGTGCGTTGTGGGGGTTATTTCTATGATGTAATCCATTATGGTTGTGGAGTCAGCCAAGGTGTTTATCTTGGGGTGCTATTGGGATGCGGTCACTCAGATTTAAACAAAAACTGCTGTGGCTAAAGCCACAATGCATGCAATATAAAACCGTGCTTTGACACAAAAATCTCAGTATACTGGCTCGCTCCCGCTTTCTCGAAATATTATTCGGTCTGTTTTTTTTATTAAGGGGTTGAAGAAGGGACTATGAAAGCGTCCAATTTGAATAGAAATTAGGCTTTCGAAATGTGGTGTTACTGCAGAATGCAACGCGTTTCACGTGTTCAAAGAGTGACCAACGAGAATGTTCTGCGATTTTTTGATCTTCGAAATATTATTAAGAGGAGAGAGGTATCGTACGTTGGGCACCTACTCCATGGTGACAAATTGATACTCATTTGAAGGAAAGATCGAAGGAAAAAGAGACATCAGGCGGCGGAAGACCTGCTGGTACAATAATATTCTACAATGAACTGGATTGAAGTTTCGTGATTTGGATAGACGTATTTCGACAAATCATCGCTAACACCTGACTTCACAGGAAGCACTGAAAGAAGATATATTGGGAGTCTAATCATAAAAATTACATCAGTCAAAGTCAACTCTTAGGCAGTAGCAATCAAAAGTATCTGTTTGTTTCTATATGTATTGTTTTGGTGTTATTTCACTACTCTTGATGTATACTGTTTCATTCAACCTCTATATAAAATCTTAGAATAAAAGATATCGACAAAGTGTTCAATATTACTGAAGATATTTTATGAATGTTCTTTTTTATTAAAACCTTGGTTTTTATTGATATTACTTCCGAGTGAAACAATTTTTAAAAAATCTAATCCAACAGCAGAAATTGCTTATTGTTCTAACCACAACCATTAAATTTATCGAACAAATGGAATATCGATCAGGAGCGCACTATAACTTCGTCAGAGCCAATCAATCAAAGAGTGAGTGAAATTTTACGTGAAAAAGTCTCATTCGTGCAGCACGAGTGATTGGGTGAATTTTCAAAGAAATGTCAACCGATTTCTTAACAGTATCACCTTAAATATTATAAAACATTACACTTAACACCTTAAAAGATCACCTTAACCGATCAACAGTATCCTTCCACTTACCGCAAAAAACCTCGAAAAATACTTTATTTGGATTTGACTTGAGTATTATTAATTTTTTACGGTTTTGGGTACGACAAGTATAGTTTTACTTACTGTAATGACTCATACTCTTAGCTATGTTAGTTCTCCAATAAAGGACACAAGGGAAACCCTGAGTGACTCATCATGCCAGGTAGGTAGAGTGAGGTACGGGGGACGAACACGTCACTTGACGTCACCTTCCTCCACTCTCCTTGTTTAACCAATATAAAAGGAGGACTCAGGGCTTCCCCTTCATGCATTCGTCTTCGAAAACTCGACTTGATTATATCTCGCTCTACCTCGCCTTCTCTTAGAAGCCCTCAGTTCCTCGGAGGTCTCGGTTCGAGGATATGGACGCACCATCGCCGCCACCCGCACCGGACTTCGCCGAGGCTACGAAGGTCTCGATCCCGCTCATGCTTCCGCCGTTCTACCAAGAGGATCCCCGACTGTGGTTCATACAGCTCGATGCAGCCTTCACCGGCGCGCTATGGCGCTTTATGTCAGCGTGTGAAGGCGATTGTCTTCACGTTGGCTAGTATTGGTCCCAACTCAACGAAGGTGAAGGATGGGACAGCACTTTCTGCCTGGCGTGGGTTACCGCCTACTGCATGCAGGAGTGCTTAAGGAATTCAGCTCAGCTGCGTACCTCGGCGCGATTACTCGCTGACCGGAGGGAGGCAGTACATCTACCTAGGCCTAGTTGGGGGCAGACAACTTCTAGGTGAAATGGGAGCGGAGGCTGGCACAATGAGCTTATCGCCTACCGAGACCTCCGAGGAACTGCGGGCTTCAGAGAGAAGGTGAGGTAGAGTGAGAAATAATCAAGTCGAGTTTTCGAAGACGAATGCATGAAGGGGAAGCCCTGAGTCGCCCTTTTATATTGGTTAAACAAAGTAAGGGGAGAGTGGAGGAAGGTGACATCAAGTGACGTGTTCGTCCCCTGTACCTCACCTTACCTACCTGGCATGATGAGTCACTCAGGGTTTCCCTTGTGTCTTTATTGGAGACATAGCTAAGAGTATGAGTCATTACACTTACTATACTATGTATTACTTTTTTTCAACTTTTCTGTTGGTCACCAAATGACCAACAGAGCCATTTTTAATTTAATGGGACCAGAAATCCCCAGGCTTTTAAAGACATCACGCACTGATTCCGAATATACCGTATAAATCCATATGATTAACACGTTCAACACGACTCATTGAAAACTGAAAAACGCCAAATATGGGAACTTGTTGGGCGATATGTTGACTATTGGAGCACTAATTACACATTATAAATGTATTTATAATGAATAGGAGGGAAAATATTGAATTTTTATAGGTTTTTTAGGCCTGCATGAAGACGCCAGTACCTACGGCTCCTCTCAGCATCGTGATGTTACGCACTGTAATAATTACGAAACTCACCTTTCGGTTCAATTAATAATCTAAATTCTTCGTTTTAAAAGAGATTATTGGGAAGCAGTCACAAAAAAAGTGGGATGGATTTCACTTCCTGCTGGTTGTTCGAAATTTGACAAGTGAATACAGCGAACTCTGGTGGGCGCTCGGTTTTCTACTGATGGTTAGAACCACTGGGCTGAAAGCTGAATCTGGGAGCCCGAGAAGTGTTCTGATTGGTGGAGCTCCAGGACATAGTTAAAGATGAGTGCAACAGATCGCGTTCATGATCGCTTGTTCCCAACCTCATTGCAACAAGTCACCTTGTTTATCACATATTTTTCTCGTTGGTGCGTTACTGGCTGTATCTAAGTAATTAATTTGATAACACTTAGTTATATTCGCGATATGTACGAAGAAATCGAGCGATTTTCAATAATATACTGGATTTCAAACGTTTCTATGGGTGGCAGTTGTCGATTGGACATTTGAACTACTGGCGATGGGGAGAACAACAATTGTATGGGCATCTTGGAAAGTACCTTTCGCCTCGATTGGTTTTTCTAAGTAATTCTTGCAAATCTAAATGATGATGAAACGAAAAGTTATCAATTTCTGGTCATTCGAAAGGATTTGAAAAGAAGCGGTATGAAGAGTGTGGCCTCCCCCCACCACTTCAGTTTCTGTAGTTGTTCTTTAGATGAAAGTAGATGGCGCAACTGAGGTAGCCTCAAAAATGCTTTCACGCCATTTTAACATTAGCTTTCTCCTCTGTTAACCCTTTCCCCCCGACGGACGCCTAAAGGCGTCTGGGGAGAAACGTTTTGAGGTCCCTATGGATGGCTTTTGGCGTCTGCCTCCCAATGTTTCCCCCGTCCCTACGGACGCCTTTTGCCGTTTCGTACTTCTTCGTGTGTCTGATGCGATCTGTGGGCATATTTCTGAACTAATCACTTCCATTCCATTATGGTAACATTGTACCTTTCATTTTCACTGTCCTCAACAGATTTCAGGGCAGTAGCGATATTGTGTTGGGCGAGAGAAAGTGAGACAAAGTTGACCTCTCGGTAAGAGCCTTTTACTAACCATTCAAGGAGGATTTATTTTTATCACGTAGGTACACGTTTCTGGAATGTGTTCGGTCCAGTTGGAGTTTTATGATCATTTTTATCTTTAGGGATTGCAGCCTATTTATTACAAAAATCTGGTATCAAAATTATTCTGGTATAGTGGAATGCAATATATTTCTATATAATAAAGTATATAAATCTTACTCAGTCATGAGAAAATCTTCATAATAATACATGAACAATAGGGTAACATGTATCAAACACAAAAATCATTCAGTTGAGAAATAATGTTGAGTGAAAGTGGGCGAAAATAAAAGAGGAAGACAACGGGAGTCAGCGGGGGTGGCCTGGAAAATTCCTTCGGTACGGGGTTGACAGGCAGTTGGCTCAAGCGCCGGGAAGGTGACTTTGCGGCAGGAGGCCGCCCGTCGGGGGGAAAGGGTTAACTAGTCTCTGTTACTCTGTGGTTAGAACCCAACTACGGCCCTACTAGAGCCCTTTGGTAGTAGCCATAAGGTTTGTTCGGAGAAGCAGTCCTGAACAGTTCCGAGGGGTTTGGAAAGCCCGGAGGAGTCCAAGCGCCTCTATCCCCTCCCCTTTCCAGTTCCGGTTTGGTTCTGAACTGGTTCCAGACTGCTTCTCCGAACAGACCACTTATTTAGGCAACATACGAGAATCTCCTGTGGAGACCTGCAAGTGAGCTGAATTCTATGGTCTTCGTAATGGTGACACCCGTGTCGAACGTGTTAAAACAGGAATTTCCACTAAAAACATTTGAAAAACAATGGGGTATTTCGGTGGGTCGGAAATTCAGGTTTTGACCTCAAATTTGGATTCAGCACCCTTGAAAACCTATATACTCTAACTTCAAGCCCAATGATACTATAACATGTGGTAGAAAAATTAATTAAAGAGATCAGACTTTTGAAAAAGGCGGGCCACTATAAATGCACACACACTAGGCAAGGACTACGCCGCGCGCGTGTGTGAGTAGTATTTTGTAGTAGGGTGGAGTGGGGCAAATGCGGAAATGGTTTTGAAAATGGCGCCATTTGAGCGCCTTGCCTCAGAAACCTTCTCAATGTGTACCCAGTTATGTTGGTAACCCTTACCTGTCGGAAAAGGCGGGCTCTCGCAAGTCAGCTGCTTATTCCTAACGCTATCCTGACTCACTAGTGATTAGCTCTTCAGACGAGTGGCGGGTTTTTGCCAAGAAATTAGTTTTCCATGAGGTGCAGTGGGGCAGTAACGTCTGTTCTATCTTGAAACTTCTTTACATGAGTCAGTTTAACAGTTTTCATTATGAAATCGTTTATATCACGATCATTTGTAGAAATGATAACATGGGTTGCATTTGCCCCAGCAAAATTGCAGTATGGGGTAAATGCGGAAGTGCGAAATAAGAACCCTATAACAACTATTAGATTGAGTTACCTTTCTGTTCTAGGACAAAAATTGGAGATGAACCTTTAAAAATACACATTTTGTTTCCTAAACGTTGAATTTTTTCATTTTCCTCTCCCACTTTCGAAATCAGGAATCAAGGGAAAATTATTCACTCAAGAAAGAGTCTTTTGAAAGATGAAGTGCAAACCAGTTGGCGCAGGGAAGTTCATTTTGGTCATAAACAAGTGGAGGAGAAAAAAATTAAATATAGCGTTCGTATTGAAATGGGCTTTGTTTGCATTTACCACATTAATGCAACTATATGTTTTTATGGGATTCGCAGGCCGTTTCCGCATTTGCCCCGATTAGTGGGGCAAATGCGGAAGTCGGTCGGAATTTTAAAAAACACAGTTTGGACCATGAGAAGTAAATCTTTTGTACAATTTGAAGAGTGCATCGTAATTTACATAAAATAAGCTACTCATTAATAAAAAAGTTGAAATAGCGTTTTCAAAGGAAAGTTACAGAGGATCAAAGTTGAACTATTGACATTTTGGGTCGCAATTGCCCCACTCCACCCTATCCAAGAGGTCCTCCAAGGGTTTCTGTGCATGGATACTTTTTTCAAAGACAGTTGGCTAGCTAAGTCACACCATTCAAATCTTAAACTTTCCTTAGCTTCTCTGATTTTTTAAAAACATTTTCTCGACGAACAGACCCGATTACCGTTATTCCTGAGCCTTACTCTTTTGGTAAAAAAATTTAAAAAATTGACAGAAATACCCCATTTTTTGATTTAATTTTTTCTTAAATTTGTTTGTGACCTATTCAAAAATCGTAACTAACGAGAACTATTTTTTTCTTTTTGATATCTTGAACATTTTAGCTAGAACCTAGCTTGAAAGTTATCTTCCGGAGTTACACAATAATGATATCAATAAAGGACGATAAATGAGCTCTGTCAGTTCAGGAAAAAACAGTACACTATGATAGTCTTTCTAACTCAATTTCTGTTTTTTCAAACATATCAGTGACTTTTTCCTGCAATAACACGGTCTTCTTCAGAGGCCCTCGAAAGCTTACTTTATTGATGCTCTTTTTCATCAACTTTCTAACGGTAACCCTTTTATTTTGAGGTCTACTATGAAATTCAAGGGGGAAAATGGTGTTTGAATGCGAAAGAAACGTGTTATTTCTTTTGAAAAAATTGTTTCTTCTCCTTATTACAAAGTGAATAAAGAAGCAATTTAAGTGGGATAAAAAGTGCAAGGAGGTAAGTTTTGTTGCAAATTAGTTGTTAAATCTTTTCCTGAAGTACTTATTGCTTAGGCTCTTGGACGCCCTGTATAAGTGCTAAATTCCAAACAGTGGGTTTCAATCAAGACAATTTTCACTGAGCAAATTAAGGCCAGTGCTAAAGGTCAGTGCTAACATTGTCTTCGAAAATTCTCTCGAAAGATATATTTTTTAATTGAAGATGACAGACCATTCCTTGCAGCAGCAGATCCTACTCAATCTTAGTAGCTTGTCTACATAAGTCCTTATAAGCATAATTCGGTCATTTCTTGTCACGATAACCATTGCATTTTTCAAACAGATGGGAATTCGATCGACACTGACTCCGACAGGGCCACGTATTCCTCTTGAACAGAACTTTTCTAACAGGAAATGCTTGACGCCACTAAAGTGACGTCAGCAACACATCATATAACCGAAAATTACCTAATTGAAGAAGACAACCTTCTTTTGAGCTAAGCGGGAGTACTCATGCTGGATATAGTTTGCCTAAATGACGAGGGGAATCAGAACGTATGTTCTAGATTGAATTGACCATGGTTCTGACGACATTTATCGCAATGTTCGAACAAATGGAATGTCAATCAAGGGGCACTATAACTTCGCCAAGGGCACGTATTCGATAACTTAATTGAACAATTTTCATGAGGAAATTACGCCACCGAAGTCACAGTAGTACGATACAATTCCAAATGATTAAAAACATCATAATTAATGCAGGCATGGAACTATAATAAAGATCACGGATTGTGTTGGTGTGCTTAAACATAAACACTGGAAATTTCATGAAAACTTACCAAGTCTGTTGCAAGAAGGTTCGCTACAATTTTTACCCAAAGTTGGGAACTCCATGATGCAGAAGTGAAGTTCACAAATGAACAATCGAGTGTTGACAAAAAGCCACAAGCACTGAGTGAGACAAAGAATCAGGGACGAATGAAGCTCGGGGGATCGGGAGGAAGAGTAATATAGGGGACATAAACGTAATATAGCGCAACAGGGCCTCGGCCACAATGGGCCACAAACACGATTTTACAACTGCCTCGTAATGGGGAGTGATAACAAGTTTTTTCATGGATAATAACGTATTCTTCTTCTTCGGAGCATCCACGGTCCATGAATTATTACATCCATACGAGAGTAAAACATCCACGGTCAGTCCATGTATGACATGGACTTACAACCAAGGGTCAATGGTGTGTCCACGACTTCCATGATGAAAGGAAGAAATAACTTCTTCTTCAACGTCGTTAGTAAACCAAAGGCATGGAGTATGGGGAAATAAGGTCCATGACCAAAGGCATGAACATGGATAAAGGGTCGATACTAGGTGGATACCAGGTCCATGTCGAAGACCCAAGTCCTCCTTTATTGTTTCTAAGTTGGCAGCATTGCGGTGGCTCATAAGTTCACAACAGCTTGCATGGTCATGATTTTCCATCCAAAATAGTTCCTGTACTAGTAAGGAAATATGATGTGAAATAGGGAGGTCTGGATTTTACATTCGTACTTTGGATTCAGTTTTTCCAACTTTATAGATATTTAGAGTGGAAAATGTGATATGTGAAATAGTGAGGTCTGAATTGTACTTTCGTCTGATGGATTGAGTGTCTCCAACCTTCATTGATATTTGAAAGGGGAAATACGGTGTGAAATAGGGAAGTAAGTAACATTTGTCTAATTCTTTTTGGTAGTAGGTAGTACATAAATAACGCCACTGTGCTTCATTTGCGGATGCACGGAAAAATTCTGTTCCAGAAAATTGTTGAAGTTTTCACACAAAAACGCAAAATACGTTTTCACCAGTGCACAATTCCTAAAATAATGGTTTACTACACTAAACTCTCAATTCTTCTACAAATTTTCAAGCTATAATCGTTAAGAAGGTCAATAATAGTAACTATTATTGACCTTGACATAACTGTTATGTTGAATTTGAAGATTGATTGAATTTGGAAGATGGATAACTCAAGTTTTTGTAGGGACAGAACGGTTGGTCCTACAGAGCTCTGGGTGGTCTCATTCGATTCTAAAAATTCTATAATATTTTAAATTGATATAAAAACCATTATCTCTTTATCGATTTTTTTTGAGCTAGGTAGGACGTTTTTGAAATTTCAGCCATTATTTTTCAACCCTTAGAAGTGACTGACATCAACCAAAAGCTTCGGGGCACAACTAGACTCCATATACCAAATTTCATCAAAATCGGTTCAAAATGGTGACGCGGATGGGCGGGAAAATGTTCATTCGATTTTCGCATTCCACGTACCTTAAAACGTAAACCAACAAAATTTGTTATGTTTGTGTGTGGGGGGGGGGGGGGGGTTACCGACCCACCGTCATCGTGTTGAGACGATAGGATCCATGATAAGATCCCCTATTACCAATGAAGCATCAAGCGAAACGTCAAACGTTCCTCTTCATCCTTCATGTTTTCACCCTGATATAATCGGTATAAATATACGACTACACGAATAACCAAAACCATGCATGAATGGAAGAAATTAAGCTAAACACTGCACGATATTTAACCCACGCTATTTGCCAGATGATGGTTCAGGACTTAATTTTATCTACTTACTCTTATTTTAAAAACAAAATTGTTGAAAATAATACAATTAATTTACCTGTAAACTTCATTTATACAATTTTTTTTTCAAAATCACAATTACATTTTATCAACGTGCAAGTGGTTTATTCGCAAATTGTGTTCTTTACTACATTGTGTGTACCAATATATTTTGGCCTCTTAAGTTTAATGAATTCAATCTAACCGTATTCAATAGTTCCATTCCTGAATGAGTGACTTTCTGTACTTGGAGGCTCCTATTAAGAAAGTGTGGCGGAGAAACCCAATTTCGACCTCGCAAAATAGTACTATGTACTCATCCCTTCTTCAGCCAAAACCCAAATATTTTCATATTCACACAAGAATACGAAACCCACCGAGAAAGCCGAAAGATCGATTTTCCATTAAAATTTTAGTTGCGAAAAGTCGAATTTTGGTTCATTATTTTCAATAATGAACCTTTGGAATCGACCTAGGAAAAACATGTTTACCCCCCCCCCCCACCAAAAGAAGTTTGTTGGTTTACGTTTCAAAGTACGTAGAATCCGAAAATCTAATAAAAATTTGGCCGTCCGTCCGCCTTACGCGGCACTTTCCTTAGATTTTGATGAAATTTGGTCAAATTTGGTACAGAGAATAATTCATGAAAATCCGGAGGTATAATGCAAATTTTCCCTAAATTTCAAATCTATAAAGGAACCGAAATATTGAAAAATCGAATATTTTGTGAATATTATCCCCCCACTTGCCCCCTTCCCATGACACTCTGGTGAAATATGTGCAATGTGCAATTTTGGAGATTTTTGAGTTGAACAAAAAAAGAAACACGAAAATCGGTTGGAAATTGAGGCCTGGGCAGAGTTTACAAGATTATGCCCGCAAACGCACGTTTTTTGAGAATTAACCCCCCTTTCCCCCCTTAAAATTCAAAATTCGAAATTCTGGCGACGTAGAGCACAACTAGATAGTTTTCCGCGTCGAACAGAAAAAGAACCGCGAAAATCGGTTGAGAACTAAGGCCTGTGCAGACGACATAAGATTTTGTCACACACACACAGACATTCACCTATGGTTTTTTTCCGCGGATTTGGATTCAGAATGGTCTAAAACGGATTACTGTGTGGTTATTTTTTTCTGTTGAGTGTTGTCCTCCTTCACCCCAGATCGATCGCATAATCAGACGCCCAAGTCTTACTGTGGGACGTCCTAAAAATTAGTTTGACGAAAAAAATGCGATTTCTTTTTGTTTTGTCATAATTATACACAGAAGCGATGAAAAACCTGCATTAGGCGCTGATTTGCTTAAAAAGAAAAAAAAAGTCTGCCAAGTGGGTGTGGCGCATAGCTTCCTCGTATCCATAACCCATCCATAGTAGTTAATCTCAAAACACCAATCTCACACCAAGTACCCATCACTAACCTCATAGGGGACCATCTACACGCTAATCTGGACAATCCTAGAAAATTTCATCAAATTCGGATGAAAAATGTAAGTGTTATGGCTGTTACAAGGATTTTACGTTTGCGCATGCGCAGAGGCTACTGTAAATTTTAAAGCCTTGATTTTCATTGGGGACCATCTACAACCTAATCCGCGTAACCCCTTAAAATGTCATCGAAATCGGATGAAAAATGTAGAAGTTACAAGGAAATTCACATTTGCGCATGCGCAGTGGCTACTATCAGTCCGGGGGTGATGATCTTCATAGGGGACCGTCTACACACCAACCCGCACAATCCCTGAAAATTTCATAGAAATCGGACAATAACGTCGTATAGTTATAACTATACGCATAAATGCGCGTTACAAGGAATTCATGACAGACAGACACACAGACACGGAACCAAATTCGTTCAGAAAAGTCTAAAACGCAAAACGCGAGTGAAAATTTTGATTTTGGAGAACTTTTTTTTCGTCCTTGAAAAGTGAAAACAAAGCTTCCGCTACTTTGGTAGACTCGGAAGCAAAAAGTTTCAGGACACGGCGAAAATCGGGAGTGGGCTTCCTGCAGCGTGTGATAACACACAGTCACACAACACAACAACACAATGGACAATTTTTATCCGATATTTAGATCCCAGGTACATAATTTAAAACGTAAATCATCAAATTTCGAGGGGATTAAATTTAATTTTTCATTCCAAAGGTTTATTTTTGAAAATAATAATTCAAAATTCAGATTGGCCCTTTCCGCTCTCAGGTGCCAATAAAGCAAAACAACGGATATTCAGAAGAAAAAAAGACGTTGCATTTTACCTGAAGTAGGCAGATACCGCGTAAGTGCTACAAAAAAAGGATATTAACAGAATACAAAAACAGGATACAAATGATGAAAATGATACAAAAAACGCTGCAAATTATTACACAATGGTTTATTATTTTCCTATATAGATCACTCGTCTGCAAAGCCACTAACCATCCAACATGAAGAAAAACATCGATCGTATTTCGGTCAGCTAACATTTGAACGGAGATTAGGCCTCTTTTGCGATTCTCACTCGTGTTTCTGATTTATCGTACGTCCAAACTTTAAATTCTCGTAGTGAGCGAACGGTTTGTCCTACAAAGCTCCGGGTGGTCTCAAAAAATTCTAAAAATTCTTTAGAATCCTAAATTGAAGGAAAAACAATACCTTTATATCAAAATTTTTTGAGTTAGGGCGTTTTCAAAATTTCAAAATTGATTTTGGAACCCTTAGAAGTGACCTACCTCAACCAAAATCTTCGGGGCACAACTGTGACGAGCCGTCACAGGAGCTCTCACCACCGGCGATCCCCAAACTGAAAATCCGTAGGAGTCATCCATGCGAGGCCGAGAGCATGGAGGTTGAGGTCGGGAGCGCACCACCAGGCGGCAGCACCGGACGGACCAACACGAAAAAGTGAACGGGTGGGGGAAGGATCCGGAGGGGGAGGGCACGGCTGGGAGAGAACGGCCGCCCACCCCTCAGACGTGTCTTGATCGAGCCTCTCACCCCATCTCTCTGTGTGAAAAGTCTGTGTGGAAACTCTGTGTGGAAATTCTGTGTGAAAACTCTGTGTGGAAAAGTCTGTGTGACATCTGTAAACTGAACATTTGGAAACCTGAAGTTAACTGCGAGTCTATCAGTGTACGATTGCGCCCTCCTGAAGATTCAAGTAACCAACGGCCGACCCTAGCATCTCAAACGGACCAAGCCCAACGGATTCTCTCTCAAAACCCAGTACTGGTAAATCTAAAAACTTGTAAAATTCTCTTTCTTAAATTGTTCCTCCTAGGTAAATTGATTCTAGTGATTTTCTTTCGTCCAAAGGACTTATTCCCTTTCATGTTACGAAACACCACGTGTTAGATTCTCATGTTCCGTAACATCATGCGCATCAAGTTCATGTTCCGTAACACCACGTGCGAATGTTCACCTTCCCTCTCTTTTTAGTTTCGAAACACCACGTGGATTGTAAGCTTGGAGGTTATCCCCATCAGGGCCCTCGGTAATTAAAGTCAACATAATATCATTATTAGAAAAGGGTATCTTAGTCCCGAGTTATATTGTTCCTTTATTATTACTATTTTCTTGTCTTTGAATACTTACCTGAAAATTATACAGGATTCATTTTGTTTACTTACCTTGTGGTTATCATTGGTACATTCCCCGATCAATTTCCTGGTGCAGAGTAGAATCATAAAAGGTACTTACCTGAGAATACTTACCTTGCGAATCGTAGTGAGAACCAAAGTAGAGTCATTAACGTAGAAACAGAACTTGAAAGTACTTACCTTAGACTTGCTGAGATCTCGAAGAACCTGAAATAGAAAGAAAAGTTATTAAATACAAAAGGTACAAATTATTACACAATAACGGAAAAGATAAAAAGAAGTCGTAAAGGAAATTACTTACTAAATCTCAAGTTGGACAAAGATAGGCATTTTTCGGTAATCCCCAAAAGGATACCTATTCAACACCATCTTCGTCGTTTTCTGCTGACTGGTTCCGCTGCTCATGGAAATCACGGTAAGTGAAATTTGGATACTCCTAGTATAAGTGCAGGGGCATTGTAGTGGCGAATTTTAAAATCAAATTAATAACCTTGCTCGGTCACCGTAGTGTTCACGAAAATTCACCATTACAATTTGGTGGCACGCGGTGTGATTTTGATAAGTTTCGACTATCACGAACCTTCAGTTCGCCCTGCGCTTAACTAGTAGAGGACCGCCCAGGAGATTGATCGAAGTACCGTAGGAATATCATTTATTGATTCAAATCCACATTGTATATGTATTTCTTGTTGTCTTGTATATATTGAAAGGAAATTACGAACGTAGAACATTGTTTTTCTGTAAAAACAAGGAATACGGCCGTAGACATAAAACCACCCGTGAGCGGAGGAACAAGAGTGTGAGCGAGCGGACGAGAGATCAGGTTGTTCCAGCGGCATTTTCCCGCGAAAGTTTCGGGCGAACCGCTGTGTTTCGGATCCTCACTATTCGGACGATCCGGATCGGTCTTCTCGTTGGTTCCAGAACGTTCTGGACGCATACCGTATCGGAGCGACTCTCGGGCGGGTCACCGGGTTTCGGATCAGCGATCCGTAGCGTAGGTTTCGAGTCAGCGGGTTTCGTAGCGTTAACACGTTCCGAGAACCGTGTTCCTGAGTCAAAGGAACGATTCGAAACGAACTGTTACCGAAACGCGAACAAGTACAAAAACTTGTTCTTGGATCGGAACAGCCCTCCCGCGTTCTGTTATCGGTTCGGAACCACCGTTCCGAGTCTGCGAACTGTTACGGAACAACTGTTCCTACACAATTGCAAATCCCCGAAAAGTAACGAAACAAACAATTTCGTGAATAACAAATACCGATTAGTGACCAAGTGAAGTTTTTTTTCTCACACCTTCATCAATTTTTTTTGTGTATACCATCGAGACTGTCCACAATGGCCGAAGGAGGAGACGCTACCACGATCTCGTTCGAGATGATGGAGGCCGTTACCACTGCCATGGCGCAGATGGGAAATTTCTTCGCCTCCCAAAAAGGAGTCCCAAAGTCCGAGGAACAGGGCGCCGGACTTCCGAGGTCCTTGTTCCTGGAGGTGGATATATGGAATCCCGACGAAACCGGATGCATCTCGGCGCAGCAGTTCTTCGCCGAAGTGGAGCAGGCCACCGCCACCCTGACACAAGTACAGAGGGTGCAGTTTCTAAGAGCACGATTGAAAGGAGGAGTCAAGCGATTCCTGATAGAGGCCACGGGCGAGGAACCCTATGACCGCCTGAAAGCTCGAATCCTCCGGTGGTACGGGAAAGAAAATCCCGAACAAGCAAACATCAAGTTATGGACGACGAAGCGGCAAACTGGAGAACCCCTTCGGAAATATGCGGAACGCTTGATGACACTGGCGACCTGTGCGGTCGAGGCGGAGGAAAACCTCCCACTTGAGCAACGACCGGAATGGATACAACAGAAGACCCTGCGAGCGTTCATCCGAGGGGTGGACAGGGAAATAAGCCTGTTCCTGAGAGGGGGAACCATCGAGACCCTCGAAGAGGCGGTTGAGAAGGCCGAGGAGTGGGAGGAGACCGACCGGGGGGACCGGGAACCCGAACTCCGGTGGGACGTGGCCGGGGTTCTAAACCAAGAACCCAGGAAGTGTTATGGATGTGGGGAAGTGGGGCACTTCGCGGCCCGATGCCCGAACCGTAGCGGTCCCGGCGGCAACCGAACGCCAACGAAAGATCCGGCACAAGGAGGAGGACTACCAAGGGGATCCCCCTTCTGGACGCAACCGTTCCGGAAGCCGCGTCTGCCCTGTTGTTTCTGTGGCGACCCGAACCACTACCCGGCGGATTGTCCTCGTGGAGCCATCAGCGACGAGTGTTGTGACTTCTGCGGAAAGTGGGGACACGAAGAGGCCGAGTGCTTCCGAATGAAGAGGATGGTGACGACCGCGCCCCATCGAGCGGTAACCTCGGCGCCCGCAGCGGCAATTACCACCCCACCAACCGACAGACAGGAGGAGGAAGTGAGGGGCGACGAGCTGGTCGCGTTCCAAACAACGGTGGCTCTCACCACCAGGCCCATGCTTTCCGTCCCGGTAAAGCTGGCAAACGTGAACCGCCGAATGGTACTGGATACCGGTGCCGCGGTATCAGCGCTGTCTGAACCCATACCCGGGGTGGAGCTCCGACCAACTACCGCGAAATTATGGGGAGCCGACGGACAGCGGCTGTTGCTGAGGGGAAAACAGAGGGCCTCAGTAGAAATTGGACCAATACAAACCGACCACGAATTCTTTATTTTTGATAGACCAGACTCCGGCCTTAACTTACTAGGGCTGGACCTTCTCCAGAAACTTCCGATCTGCATCGAGACCGACACAGGGGCAGTAACGATGGATCACCCCAGAACCGGGGAACGCTTAATTGTCGGGGCAATGATCCAGGACCCCGACACCCTGAGGAGCCTGCAGCGGCTGTCGACTGGCTGGCGGATGGAGAAGGCAAAGGAGGAGGCAGACGAAATCCGGGAGACACCATCGCGGAAACTGGAAAACATTTCCTCGAAAAACCCAGGGACAACCAAGGAAGATCATTCCTTTGAGAATGAGGAGCTTCTACCCATGGATGGTCCAAAGCACCTCCCAACGAGGGATAGTGAAGAAGTGGTGGACCCTGACGGACTGCTACTGTGGACACCCAGACCAGCCGAGCGTCCGGTGGAGGCGGAACGGGCCCGGCAGGGGGGACACCAGGAGCAATGCCAGCTCCCAAACGAGGATCCAAGGGTAGCTGTGGACCCCGACGAATCACGGCAACACGAGAGGAGCCAGACGGCTGACCTGGCGCACCCTAGACAGGCACAGTACCAGGACAACCAAAAGAAGGACCGTCGCTTGCGCAGCAAGAGAGGGGACGCCAGACAATCCCGGGTCCAGAAGACCAACCAACGGCGACGCGGCCGTAGGTTCCGGGACAAGTTGAGAGGGTACGCGCAGTGGAGGATGGTACCCCCGCTCTCGATAAGGAAGTTCTGGAGCCCGTGGAGTGGGCCGCGGGTGAGAAAGAGGGGGTCACTCGACGTCGACGGGAGGAGAGAGGACCCTCTAGGAAGAACGGCATGTTGCCACCAAGGCGGCCTGGGGTCCGTATTCACGGATGGCGTACCTGGCGGGGCCGCGATTCTTGCCCCGACGAAGGAAGCTACCAGTACCCCAGCTGGCGCTAGGGAGGGGAGCCCGGAAGAGACCGTCGACGAGGAGCTGAGGTGGATGGAGCTGGATGACGGGGACGTGATTTTTGCTGCGGATCCGGGAACGACCGCACAACTGCCGGGAGAGTCGGAGCCAGGGGAGGCGAGTCAAGCCAGAGCCGTACCCAGCAAACCCCAAGCTCTGATCAACCCCGTCGAGCCTGGAGACTACCTGCAGCAAGGACGACGAGGGACTGCGTGCGCCTGCATTCAAAACTAATGTAGGCGCAACGTCATGAGATTCACCTGTAAATAGAAATGTTATAAATTAGTAACAAAAATACAAATTATAATAAATACTAAAGTTAATGTTAATGTAAATAAAGACAATTAAATAAAGAAAAGAAATGGAACTTACCAGAGGGCGTTGTTCGAATACCTGGGATCCATGCTGGGAGGGGAACTGCCGGGATGATCGGGACGTTTCGGGTCGGGTAGAGAGGGAAGTCCGAGTTCGGGCGGCCATCGCCAACACGTGGGCTTCCGGGGCCCAAGCGAAGGTTTCCGGGAGGGGGCCAAGGAACAACCTGAGGAGAGAGAGGAGAGACAGAGTGGGCTTAGATGATTTTTTGTGACAAGGTGGTGACTATGGCCGTGTTCTGTCTCAGAAGGAGGAACCAGGTTAGGCTGCCATGTCGGCACCAGGGCAGGAGGAACAAGTAGGGCAATTGGAAGACTGGGCGGAGGAGCACCGCCAGACCGTAGAAGCTTTGGTCACCATCGGAGAGGCTGCGAAGCTAGTCAAAGGGAGGCCACGACAGTTGGCTATTGTCACGGACTGCGTTACGCAACTGGCGAGTTGTCTGAGGGACTTGTTACCACCACTGAGCCAGCACTCACAGACGATTACGCGAGACATGGCCATGCTCAGATATCAGGTGCAGACTTTGCAGGAACAGCTTGGCGCAGCGAGCGACGGGGGCATTGCCGAAAACCTCAACGAGTCACATTGTACCGAGACACTACCGCCGACAGGGAATGACACCGCGACACCTGAGCATTCGGAGCGGGAATCGGAAATGGATTGCGGAGACGAGGATCTTCCCTGTGCTAGGAAGAGGCATGCTGACGCCAAAAGGGAGGAGCTCGCGCCACAATTTTCGCCACTGTCGCAGAAGAGCAACGCAGCAACGCCGGAGGTCACACCGAAACTGCTCTTGAGCGATTGTCCAATTTGTGAGAAACCCGAGCGCATAATTACAGGCTTCAGGTGTCAGAGTTGTAAGACGTTTTGGAATCGACTCGTAACCAAATGCCGGAAATTCCCGATGGGGCACCCGGAGCATCCCATGCCGTGCAAGCTGAGGGAACACAGAGACGCAAGGCCTGCTGATTGTACCGGCTGCCGACGATGGAGGTACGAGCGCGCACTGCTGGAGTCGAGACCGGACCTGCCACTGCCACTGCCACCCGTGACCCCCGGGGGACGTCGTAGAGCCGATGAGGGCATCGGCCTTCAGGGAAAGGAGGAGTGTGACGAGCCGTCACAGGAGCTCTCACCACCGGCGATCCCCAAACTGAAAATCCGTAGGAGTCATCCATGCGAGGCCGAGAGCATGGAGGTTGAGGTCGGGAGCGCACCACCAGGCGGCAGCACCGGACGGACCAACACGAAAAAGTGAACGGGTGGGGGAAGGATCCGGAGGGGGAGGGCACGGCTGGGAGAGAACGGCCGCCCACCCCTCAGACGTGTCTTGATCGAGCCTCTCACCCCATCTCTCTGTGTGAAAAGTCTGTGTGGAAACTCTGTGTGGAAATTCTGTGTGAAAACTCTGTGTGGAAAAGTCTGTGTGACATCTGTAAACTGAACATTTGGAAACCTGAAGTTAACTGCGAGTCTATCAGTGTACGATTGCGCCCTCCTGAAGATTCAAGTAACCAACGGCCGACCCTAGCATCTCAAACGGACCAAGCCCAACGGATTCTCTCTCAAAACCCAGTACTGGTAAATCTAAAAACTTGTAAAATTCTCTTTCTTAAATTGTTCCTCCTAGGTAAATTGATTCTAGTGATTTTCTTTCGTCCAAAGGACTTATTCCCTTTCATGTTACGAAACACCACGTGTTAGATTCTCATGTTCCGTAACATCATGCGCATCAAGTTCATGTTCCGTAACACCACGTGCGAATGTTCACCTTCCCTCTCTTTTTAGTTTCGAAACACCACGTGGATTGTAAGCTTGGAGGTTATCCCCATCAGGGCCCTCGGTAATTAAAGTCAACATAATATCATTATTAGAAAAGGGTATCTTAGTCCCGAGTTATATTGTTCCTTTATTATTACTATTTTCTTGTCTTTGAATACTTACCTGAAAATTATACAGGATTCATTTTGTTTACTTACCTTGTGGTTATCATTGGTACATTCCCCGATCAATTTCCTGGTGCAGAGTAGAATCATAAAAGGTACTTACCTGAGAATACTTACCTTGCGAATCGTAGTGAGAACCAAAGTAGAGTCATTAACGTAGAAACAGAACTTGAAAGTACTTACCTTAGACTTGCTGAGATCTCGAAGAACCTGAAATAGAAAGAAAAGTTATTAAATACAAAAGGTACAAATTATTACACAATAACGGAAAAGATAAAAAGAAGTCGTAAAGGAAATTACTTACTAAATCTCAAGTTGGACAAAGATAGGCATTTTTCGGTAATCCCCAAAAGGATACCTATTCAACACCATCTTCGTCGTTTTCTGCTGACTGGTTCCGCTGCTCATGGAAATCACGGTAAGTGAAATTTGGATACTCCTAGTATAAGTGCAGGGGCATTGTAGTGGCGAATTTTAAAATCAAATTAATAACCTTGCTCGGTCACCGTAGTGTTCACGAAAATTCACCATTACACAACTAGACCCCAGAAGGAGCCTACATACCAAATTTCATCAAAATCGGTCAATGCTAAGTGGCAAAAGTGCCGCGTACGGCGGACGGACGGCCAAATTTTTATTCGATTTTTGGATTCTACGTACCTTGAAACGTAAACCATCAAATTTTGAGGGGGTGTTGAAAATTTTTTTTCTTGGTCGATTCCAAAGGTTCATTATTGAAAATAATAAACCAAAAGGGAGGCTGATCGAAGGCGCAGTATGGTCAAGGGTTTCATATAAAATATTTGCCTAATTACTATCCAGTTAATGAAACAAATCTGTGGTGTAATTAAGTTGATTATGTGACGAATATTAACAAAATTGTGTAGTTAAATAATATAAAAAGTTGAAGATTGATATATATTATGTTGTAGACTGATAAGAGTCTTTTGAATGTCATTTGAGTGTTTTAGTTTTTTTTAGAATTCTTTACCTACTTGGAATACATTGATACTATTCTGATTTTCATTGATTTTAGTTTATTTATTCCCTCCCTATCAATCTATAGAAAAGAGAAAAATGGAGATTTTCCAATATAATCATCTTATCCAACCAACTGGACAAGCTCATTGCTTGAAAGGTAGAAACAGAATTGTGAAACTAATACCATATTCTTAATACCAACTTCGCTTCTCATTACCATCACTAAAAAAATAGTTCTCATTACCGCCGCACTAAAAATTTTCAAAATTGAAATTTGAGACTAAAAACTGTGAATTCAGCTGTATATTGCGTTACACATTCTTCTTTGAGTTCCCAGGAAACTTGATGAATTTTTTCTACACAGAATTGTGAAACTAATACGTTATTCTCAATACCAACGACTTAAAAAAAATCAAGTTCTCATTACCGCCGCACTATAAATTTTCCAAATTGAAATTTGAGACTAAAAACTGTGAATTGAGCGCTCTGTCTTGCATTACAAATTCTTCTTATCGTTCCCAGGAAACTTCATGATTTTTTTTGAATTTTTTGGAGACGGTTCACTTTCTCAAAGTTTGAGCCTTGAAAATTGAGCTTTTTCTGAGAATTACCCAAATAGGCGCTGATTTGCTCAAAACCCCGTTTCAGGACACGGCGAAAATCGGGAATGGGCTCCTGCAGCCAATGTGATAACACACAATTCAATGTCGGGCGGATGGACAATTTTTATTCGATATTTAGATCCCAGGTACATAATTTAAAACGTCAATCATCAAATTTTGAGGGGGATTAAACTTTTTTTTCGATTCTAGAGGTTTATTTTTGAAAATAATAATCCAAAATTCAGATTGGCCCTTTGCGCTCTCTTGTGCCGATAAATAAAACAACGGATATTCAGAAAAAAAGTTGCATTTTACCTGAAGTAGACAGATATCGTTTAAGTGCCACAAAACAGGATACTTACCGCGTGGGCGACCACAATTTTCATATTTTGGCGGGCTGTCGACCATCGATCTTATCAGCGAGACCGTTCGTCGGAGTCGTTCGACTTTCTAGAGGGCGCTGCTCCCACGAATCTTCAACGTCGAATTTTCCACAAATCCGTTGTTTTGATCACCTTTGAATGCTGTTTTTCGGTATGAGATAGTTTTTCTTCATTTCAGCGAGGTAAAGTCGAAACAATCTGTGAGAATCTGTTAGATAACCTTTTCTGTTTATGACCGATTCGTCTGGTTGGTGGGCGTTACGGGCTGACTCTTCGTACAATTACTATTCAGTGTGGCGTTTTGTCGGGGCGGTTAACATGCCCAATTACTTTAACTAGCCCAGAATTTCCTTTTTGGGGGCCTGGTATGTTTTACTATTTTACTTGTAAAGTGTTGGACGTGTTCGTTCATCTACCCTGCGATTGAGCCAAGCTCGCACCATCAAACGTTGTTTATTGATTTGTTTTGGTTAGGGTAAACGTCTTCACCTACATAGAGCGTAACTTGTTCATATTATTATCTTACCATCGTTCTTCCTTATTTACGACGACTATGCGGGTAGTTTTGAGCATCAAGTTCAGTTGAAATAGTGATTTGGTGTTACCGACGAAGTTTTCCGCTAGTTTGAGGTGGGCGTGTACCCTAACTTGTTTTACCCACCTACTTTTTAGTTGTGAGCTTTCTAAAGATTTTCGTCGTTTACACCAGTGCTCGATCTTCTCGGCCGTTTACCGACGATACGATGTGGAAATCCGTGGTTTGTGCGCATATTTTGCTGGCGGCGTTTCTCCTGAACTCGTCCGACGCAGCAAGTGAGTGATCACAAAACTTCATTACTTTCTTAGTCGTACTTAGTGTAAGGTACTACTTAGTGTTTAAGGTACTAGGGTGTTGTACCTACCCGGCTTGAGGGTTGAATTTCAAGGAACTACCGGGCTACTCGCTTGATAGTCGCCGGGAGGCTCGTTCTTACGTCCGTCAGGATGTTTATCTTCACATAATTTCCTCTTTCGTACCTAATCTCAATTTATTGCATTCACTACCAATCTTATCTCACTACGCTGCTCTTTTCTACTTTCTTGTTTTGACGGTTGAGGTCACGATCACACTCATGTATTTACTATCTGCGGCGTGTGTATCTCGTACTTACGTCATTCATTCATAAAATGCCTCCTTGCCCGAAATTACTTGCTCTTATCAATGTCAATGTCAGCGGTGATATTTCATCGTCAATTACTCATCATCAGCCCACATCTAAGGCTACCTCGCTCTCGCATGTCCATACAGATCGATTGAGTTCGACAGGATTCCTAAAGGATGACTCATAGACACTCTTAGGTCTTCAGGTTCTCACGTCGCGAAACAACTGCCAACCCCCTAATGAGCAAATTGACTCATGACAACCTCTCCAATTTTAGATCCCTCTCATCCTTTTATGCGTGGGACAATTCAATGCACAATTTTTGGGGATTTCCATACGTCATAATTCGATCATTACTCATGTTCAGGTACGAGTGTAATGATTGACGTTTGACTCAGAGAATTTCTGTTCACGTTTTCTTCGAATTCCATTCTGCAAATCAGTTGAAGAAATTACATAAGGTGAATAAGGAGTGCGATTGACCCGCGGACTATGAAGGAAGTCATGTATTTATCTCATATTATGTGGCTTCGTTCAGTTATTCATTGGTACATATCATTAATATTGTTTATTGGAATCGTAAATGACATAATTTTGTCTAGAAGCAATCGCTGAACATTTCTGTCGACTATCATAACTTAGGATCTGCTGTGGGCTGTAAAAAATGTCAACCCACAAAAGTCAAAATTGGAGTTTTGAGAATATTGCACGAAATATGAACGTAGCAAAAGAGAATCCAACTGAAATTTTATGAAATAATTTTATTAATTATAAACTCAATTTGCAGCCGCAGTATAAAAACTGCCTGAACTAGAAAGGGAACTAAACAGTGCAGAAACCACATAAGAAATAATGATGAAATTGTTCTTGTTGTTATATCTCTAGAATGGGAGGGTTCTCAGGCCTTCTCTTCTATTTTTCCGTGAGAAAAACGTCTTTCGGAATTTCTTCCCTGTGTCGCTTAAAGGGCTGTAAATCTCACAGGTATTGCTAGAAATTGAACCTCTACCTTGCAAATGTCATGACTTAAATGTAACGAAATATCCAGGTCTCCAGTCGACTTATACGAAATGATCAAAGCTAAAACCAAGAAATGGGAGAGTCATCCAAGTTGACTACATTTTTGAAAAATTGAAAACATCCTTGAATTTTAATTAAATGTAAAGAATACTCAAGAAATATACTAAACTATTTTTCCGCGTAGTCCCTGTAGAGTGCGAGACATGTATTTGACATTTATTATTTATTTAACATTTAATTAACAGGTTTATTATGCTAGTGTCATAGACTTCCACCTCTTTTAACCACTTCTGGACAGCTTCCTGGATCCCTTGATCGTCTGCAAATCATTTTACCCTCACAAACTTCTCCAATTTAACACGTTCAGTTCGGATCTCCAAGAGGAGGTGGTCCCACCAGCCTGAACACTTTTTTTCTTTAAATAGGTTCAAAAGCATGCAAGTAATGACATTACAAAGGAAATTTTGCCAAATTTCAAGTTTTTGACGATTTTTGGGGCATGACGAAGCGTATTTGTCATTCGCCTGGTAAGAGTGCACATTGCCGGGAGAAACGCAATACACGGTCGTTCTTTTTTCCTTCACTCTCTGTTATTGTAGGTAGAGGAACTCTCACAATGAATCACCAAATTGCAAGGAAATTGGAAATAACCCAGTTTTTTTTGTCAAACTAAAACCATAAAATCAAACATAAGAGAATACAAAAAGATATTCGTTGTTTATAAGGATCAGAGTCAAAAACACTGATCCCGTCGGCTGTCTTATCTCCCAAATCGTTGAGGAGTTGGTGAATAGAGAGTTTTTGCCACGTCAGGCGCGACGACTTGAGAATGTGACGACTAGAGACAGATGGGGCCAGCAGAAGCAGATGCTAACTTTTTTTGGTGGATTTCGAGTCGTCACAAAATAAGGTGAGGACTCTGGAAGTGACGCTAAAGAGCTACCGACCTGTGAAGTCACTAGAAAATGGCCGATGACGAACAGCTGATTCAGACTCCGTGGGGGGGGGGGTCTCGAAATGAGTTTTTCAGATCGAAAATCAGAATATTTGCCATATTGAAAAAGCAATAAATTTATTACTACTTATACCTATTTACATCCCTTTCTCACCCTACATAGATATAAAAACCTACCTACTCATGATTTTGATCGTTTTCACCTTTAGAAAGTAGTGAACACGACTAGCTTTTCCATATCTCTTACTGCATTATTTTGGGTCTATAATACCTACTACCTACCGATTTTGCAGTAGCTACCTTTCTACTGGTTCCTTGTTTGTCTAACAACACGTCTGTAACATATCTCTAGATAATTTAGAGTAGGTAGGTACTTCGTTTCTACCTACCAGGAAGTACATACTATTACAAAAACGGAAGTACAGATCTATCATTAGATAGATGTACGAACTCATAGACGTAACACCTAAAAGCAGATATTCATAATTAACCAAATACCTACTATTGTGTGGAAAGAAGGTATTTTTTCAAAGGTAATGAACTTGATAAATGTTGTAAGAGCATTTTTCCAATTTAACATGCAAATTACAAGTTCGATGATCACAGTAAATGGAACTATCAATTGAAATCTTAAATGGTTCCTCCTTACGTGAACTGACTCCCGTCGCCTGTTTATTGTAGGTCTGTAGTTAGGTATGTTGGTAGATGAATAAATGATAACAACATTAAATGAAAAACAAGGGTAAATTTATTCAGAAATTTCATTGACATACAAATAATGTAAAATTCGCACAGAGTCAACAATAGTAGGTATACGTTGGATTCACTTGATCTTGATGTGAAGATAATGGAATTCTGGTGACGAGTAGTTTGTTTCTAAATATGGAAAAATTGATAATTCCCGGGAAAAAGAAAACTGTTCTACAAATCGAAGCTCAAATCGAGAACCAAAACACCGGAGTCGAACGTCAAACACAACACAAAATCCTGCTACATCCGATCTGAATTGAAACTGGTTATAAAAGTGTGAGGTTATGAAGGGCACAGTCGTCAAGAAAGCCGTCGTCCTCGACGCCGCCAAAAGCCGGCATTTGGCGTCGTCTGTGACGACTGAGCTCGCTGTCCGAGTCGTCACGCCTGCGCAGTCACCATTTTCAGACGAATGCATGGACATTCGTCACAAAAGACGTGGCAAAAACTCTCTAATATCTTCCTCAGTTTCTCTGCATTTTCAGAGACACCGAAGTGCTACTTACGTTTGACAGATTTTGAAGTGGAAGGTAGTTCGTCCATCTAAAAATATAGTACGTAGGTACCTAGTAAATATATGGAGGATGTAGAGGAGAAGTCATGAAAACAATAGTCGTCAGTCGGCAAAAAGAACGAGCTGGTGATACAAGTTCAACTTTGAGAGAGGGAACAAAAGTTTCAATCATACTTCATGAACTAACAGTATAAAAACATAATAATTACGAAATTTAACACCTTACCTTGCTTTTTGATTCGATATCCATGTCAACACGTAACTGAGCCCCAAAATTGACAATAACAGAAAAAAAACCGCACACAAACTACGACCCATCATCTAACACCGAAAAACATATCAGAACTGCTCCCCGCGCTATTTGTGATTCACTCAGGTACCTAAGAAGTGTTTGAGTGATTGAGACAGGCTTGATGAAAGTACAAGACCTTTTTGTAGAAGGAGAGCTATGACGAACATCCTTCGTCATCCTCCTGGTGAGTAGGTCTGCCATGACAAAGGGTGTTCATCATCCGCACTGAACGTGTTAATAAATTTTTGCAGATGACTACAGAACCATCTCAAAAAACTCGTAAGAGTGATTAGCTCGTATGGTTACCTAGCCACACTGCACGAGCTACCCTAGAACTTTTGACTTCGTTTGGATGGGACATTATCAACCATCCAACGGAGATCACAATGACTCGGTATTCATTTGAGAACAATCCTCTTTCCATGCTCGATCAGTTGGTCAATGCGATCGCGAGCCTCCTCTACTCCAGCATGGTCCGATGATTGTATCGAGCTGATGGAGAAAATCGCTGCTTGAGAGTCAATGAAGAAGACCCCCCTGCGATGGAGTGTCATGGCTGATCTTCTCCAGTGCTAGGCAAACTGCCTTGACTTCGCTGTCAAAGCTTGTGGCCCGGCCACCAACTGGAGCAAACAGTTCGAAATCTGCACAATAGGCCCCAGCTCCTGCGTTTTTGTTGGCTCCCTGGGCTGATCCGTCAGTGTAGATGTGCATCCAATCACTGCTAGGGTACCGAAGGGTTATGGTTTCCTGAGCTAGGCTTCGTAATATACGAGTGGAGGTATGTCCTTTCTTGACCTTTTCAACTAGCTCAGTCTATGGGCAATGTTTTTGCAAGGAAGTTTCCTTCTTGGGATGGGCTGCTGGGGTCCTCTGTCAATCCCATACATCTCAACTATGACTTCCACTTTGCTGCTCAGGTGTTGTTGGGTGACCAGGCGCTGCGAGGAGGTCTCCTGGGTATCCCAATAGTCAATTTCAAGGCTCTTCATGCAGTCTACGAATTTGACAGCTGCAATATCCCTTCGAATCTGCATTGGCTGAACATTCAATTGGATTTCCATTGCAGCAGTGGGGGCCGACTTTGCTCCGCCTGTGATTAGCCTCAGTGCCTTATTTTGAAGTTCGTCACTTTTCTCCCAAAAACGAGGGTAGAGACAGATTCTACCACGAGGCCAGCGCTAGTGTAGCATACAGGAAGACTTATTTCGTTATGGCGAGGGTATAGTTACATCACTGTCACTCTCTAAACGTTTTTCAAGTCTTTGTGGTGAAATACCTGACAAGTATCTAAAGATTATAATAACTTAGACAAGTATTATATGTTGGAATTCTTTCATCTTTTCAGATCAGTCGCCTCCTTTCATCGTGAAGCAGCCTCCTACTGACGAACTACTTTTCCAAGTTCACTCTCAGTCGGAAACAATTGTTGATAAACCATTCCTCGTTGAGTGTGAAGCAGAAGGAGAACCAAGTCCCAAGTAAGTGCTCGTAATTGATCCGAATTCCAAGTTCTTTGTGTTGTGGAAGAGATCTCCTAAAAACAAGCAGTGTGGATTGCCAAAGAGAGCGAGAAATATAGTTCATTTTAAATCGTGAATGAAATATTTTACACCCTAGGGATGCTGATAAAATATTGTATTAGAAAGAATGTAGAAGAAGAAGAAGAAAAATTACTTTATTTTGAAATTAAAATTTACAGACAATAAACAGAAAAATACACTTCGAAAGTAAGATAGGCTTAGCCATAGGCTGTCTGCCAGAGTTGGCCCAATAGGGGAACAACGAGGGGAAATAATACCTATTCTATTTACACTTTTTAAGTTTATTTTTATTTTTTATTATTTTTTTAAAATTTAATTACAATCTAATTACATCTAATATGCTAATATCTTATATATAATTACCAATTAAATTCATCTGTCAGTACCTTGCGATACGACCACTCATCGCGTACATAACTAGCCAGCTTATGCCAGTTGGATCTATTTTCTATAATTTGCAAAAATTCATCCTCCGAGATAGCACAAGTTCCTTAATACTTGATCCTGTATTCTACTAAAATAGGGCAAACTGAAACAAAATGAAAAATATCTCCATTGACACCATAATTACAGAGAGAGCAATCTATACGCTCACGATTCCAACCAGGGCGATAGTTCAACGCGAGCATCTCGCATCTAATCTTTAAGATCCATCTCAGATTGGGCAGAGTCAGATCAGAGACTCCTGGTCCATTGAACAAGAAGGAAAGAATGTAACTAAATGGGATTTTAATTTTGACTTTAGGCGGATAAAGAAGTTACGTGGGGTCTTGGGAATCGTTCACAGACTAGCTAGAGTGCTTCAGACCAAGGTTTTTAAGACTGTACTTTTATAAATAGCATCCACATGTACACGATCCAACATTATGAGGAGGACCTTTATTTCCCCTTCTTCGTAACTGTCGTCAGTACTAATAAACCATGACGGGCGTAAAAATCAAACATCTTGGGGTTTCCAATCAAAATACATTTAACTAAACCCTCTTTTCGTTACTTCCAGTGGTATGGAAATATGACGTAAAAGTCAACTTTTCATTTCCTTGTTTCATTCATTGGAAGCTCATACTGCGTTTTTGTGTTGCAGGTACAGATGGATCAAAAACGGGAAACCATTCAACTGGCAAGCGTACGATGATCGGATCTCTCAACAACTTGGTCGAGGAACCCTCATCATCAGTGCACCTCGTGATGAAGATTTGGGTAAGTAGATTTATCTTTTAGGCGATCAACCCCTGCTGAAAATTGGCATAGATGGTCATTTTTTTTTTCAATTTATCCGAGGTTTTCAATGAATGTTTGTGTGTACTCGAATCGGGGTTTTAAGGGCGTAAGTACTTGGAACCAAACTTGTGGGAAATACAAAAAAAAATTTCTGTATGCCGCTATTGAATAAAACTGTTGATTTTCAAAAGCAATTTCTACTCTGTCTGTGACCAGAGATGGGCGAATTCTTATTCATGAATACGATTATGAATACAAATCATATCTGCGATTTTATGATTATGAATACGAATACAGTTATGAATATGAATACAATCGTATTCACACTTTGTATACGACTTTCCCCCGTATTCGTATTTTGAATACAATTTTATGATTTTTTCTATGATTTCCCTAAAAATCGAATTTTTTAAAACGATTTTCCCTGAAAATCATAGGTAGTTTTTTTAAGATGATTTTCGCCGGAATATTGGTCATATTTATTCTCTAAAACTGTCAAAATAATCAACTAAAATTTGAAACGATCACAAATTCCTATAGGATTTTTCACGCAGAATCGAATGAGACCACCCCCAGGTCGTTACGACCAACCGTATTGAAACTACGACGTAATTTCCGCTGAAAGTAGTATTTTTTAACAACATCCACTGAAAATCATTATAAAAATTTGATATCGCACGCTGGGAAGAACACTGATACAACTCCAAAAATGTGATATACCATCAGATAAAGATTGCCGTGCTCTACCTTGGAGTGATAGTGGTCCTGAATGTTATGACGAGCGTGTGTGGTTGGCAGGAACAGTGGTTCATCAAGTTTTGTTCCGAAGGTTGCTGAGTAGCGCATTTTCGGAGATGTACCAGTTCTTCCCAGCGTGCGATATTTATTCCCTAAAACTGTCAAAATAATCAACTAAATTTGAAACGATCACAAATTCCTATAGGATTTTTCACGCAGAATCGAATGAGACCACCCCCAGGTCGCTACGACCAACCGTATTGAAACTACGACGTAGTTTCCGCTGAAAATCGTATTTTTAACAATATCCACTGAAAATCATTTTAAAAATTTGATTTTCACTGGAATATTGGTCATACCGCTGGGAAGAACACTGGTACAGCTCCAAAAATTTGATATACCATCAGATAAAGATTGCCGAGCACTACCTGGGAGTGATAGTGGATCAACGATAGTTGAAACTGAGTCCGCTAGGGAGCAGATGAACCGTTGTGGTCCTGAATGTTATGACGAGCGTGTGTGGTTGGCAGGAACAGTGGTTCATCAAGTTTTGTTCCGAAGGTTGCTGAGTAGCGCATTTTCGGAGATGTACCAGTGTTCTTCCCAGCATGCGATATTTATTCCCTAAAATTGTCAAAATAATCAACTAAAATTCGAAACGTTCATTAATTTCTATAGGATTTTTCACACAGAATCGAATGAGACCACCCCCAGGTCGCTACGATCAACCGTATAGAAACTACAACACAATTTCTACTGACTTTTTTGTAATCATGATACTCACTGAAAATTTTGTCGTAGTTTCTATACGGTTGGTCGCAGCGACCTGGGGGTGGTCTCATTCGATTTGTCGCGAAAAATCCTATAAGAATTGGTGAACGTTTGGAATTTTGATTGATTATTTTGAGAATGTTAGGCCATAAATATGTCCAGAGTTCGGGAGAAAGTCATAAAAAATACCTATGCTTTTCAGGGGAAATCGTATAAAAAATTCGATTTTTAGGGAAATCATTTTAAACATTTTTAAAATCGTATTCAAAATAAAATTGTATTCACACTTTGAATACGACTTTCCCCCCGTATTCATGAATAAGAATTCGCCCATCTCTGTCTAAGACCTCATTCGCATGCCCTTTCAATTGCAAACGATGCGCCTAGGGTTTTAGAAAAAAAAAGAAAATGGCTTTTTTTGTGGACTTACGCCCCTTAAAAAAGCGATTCACTCGGAGTCTTATAAAATGTTTATAAACATTCAACGAGAACACTGTTATTGGTATTGAAAAACATTAGTGGTAGGAAAGCTCATAGAGTATAGGCCTTGTGAAAAGTGAATAAGATTGTCCTTCACGAAGATCCTTAAGGTGGGAACACACTGCTCTGACGTCACGTGCTCTCATGTGTCATCATGACGTGTCATGTCACTTCACATGAGTATGGTTCACGCCCATTTGGAACTACCAATTACGATCGAACTAGCCGATAATAATTTATTCTGAATCGCTACTCGAGGAGGCCATTTTTTGGCTCTTCTGGAGCAATAAAAAATCACTAGCTGCACGTTTCAGAGCCCGTCGGCATATAACTGATGATTGGTTGTGATACCAGTGTACTTGTACGCATATCATGTGATGTGAGGCCGCACTTGAGAGCACGTGACGTGAGGGCAGTGTGTTTCCACCTTTACAGTTAGGGAATATTAATTTTATCCTTAATTTTTCGACGAATTGGAGAATTTTTTTTATTTTTTTAATAAACTCCCCTCAAAGACAAAATGTCTTTTGTGACGGAGGGGGCACGCCATAAATGAAAATAAATAAATAAATCAAATATAATGGGGAGGACGCCCAGGACTCACCCGACGCCGGCCCTGGGGATGAGGGAAGATGAGGAAGGTGGGGGTGGGAGAGAGGGATGAAGGGAAGTGCCTCTATAAAACGACCACCAGTTCAAATACGAGCCGAGCAGGACGCGGGTGGTGATACCACGGAGTACGCCTACCGAGATGCCCAACTCGCGCAACTCCGTGGCACTTTTCCCGCACCACACCCCGCGCCATGACAAGGTTGCAGCCATCACCCTGATGTTGTTGGGTACCACTCCTTTTAGCTCCGACACCGCTTGCCGTAAATCATCTCTGTCATACTTTCTTATCTTAGCCCGCCAAGTCTGCTCCATGTCCAAGCTGCCATTGACAACTTGGACATCCAGGATAATGCAAGACTGGTCGGGCTTGACGGCAACGATGTCGGGCTTCTTACCCTGGTCACTTGGCATGTGATACAATCTCTCCCTCTCAACATCCCAGCCGCTAGATGACAAAGCACCTGCTATCTGCTTGGCGACCGCATCATGACGTAGAATGCGGCCCCCATGAGTCCGAGGACACTGCTGCACTACATGATAAAGATGTTCATTTCCACTCCGACAGGCACGGCAAAGGGGTAGGGTTGTCCCGCGACTACCTCTCGAACACCGTACCGCAGTTGGCAGAGTTGCCATGCGGACGGCGTGAAAGTGTCGGTAGTCACGGGCCCCAATGCCCTCCGAAGCCCAATCTACCCATTGGGATGAGACAAGGCTTTCGGAGCACTGTCGGAGTTCTTTACCATCTACTGACTCATGCAGGGCAGCAGCAAACTCAGCAGACGAACTGGGTTTTGGAGCAGATGGTGTTGCTCGGTCGCACCATGCTAACTGCTGCCTGACAAAATCAAGATCAGCAGCCGCACGGGCGACCTCCCAGCTCGACCCTTGAAGGGCTAGCAGGCGCTGGCGGCGCAATGAAGGGATACATGCCGAGAGAGACACAATGCCAAGCCCACCGGATTTGACCGGTGCGTGGAAATAGGCACTTGGGACACCAGGTGGGAACTTCAGCCAAGAGCGCACAGCAGAGCGAACTTGTCGATCTAACTCTTGCAGCCTCCCCGCCGTAAGCCTGCCAAAGACTAACCCATAGGTCAGCTTTGGCAGTAAGTACGTGCGGAGGAGGCGCAGCTTCTGCTGTGGCTTCAATGGAGCCTTGGTAACGCGAGCTAGCGCTCTACCAAGGTCCACACGGCTGGTGGTAATGGTGGCCACCCCCATGAAGTCGACTCCAAGGTACCGCCAAACCTCCAGCACGGATCGAGATGGAATGGGGGACTGTCCTACGACAAAACCCCCATCCACAACTTTCACCTTGTGCTGGCGACCCGACGGGACCAAGGAGACTGACCCACACTTATCGGGGTTAACCACAAGTCCACACCTGGCTAGCTGCTTAGCAAATGCATTGAGGGCGATCTGCAAGCCCTCACGGGTTTCTGCGAGTAGGATAACATCATCGGCAAAAGCCAATGCTCCTACTCGCACCCCAGGGGCGAGATCAAACCCTACTTCAGTGGGCAGCTTACCCAAGGCCGTATCCACGACCAGGTTGAAGAGGAGTGGCGATAGGGGATCCCCCTGGCGTACCCCACGCCCGATCCGTACATCCCCTGAAACCTCGCCCCCTGCCTCGAGGACCGTCACGCCTTCATGGTACAGACAGGCCACATACTCAATTAATCGAGATGGGGCCCCGTCAAAAAAAAAAAAAAAAAAAAAAAAAATAAAATGCAAAAATCAAATGCAATTATGTAGTTACCTTTGTGATACAACAATTAGCTTGTTACAACTACAAAACGCGCACATTTAAAATCCTTCTCTTTATTTTATAGGTCAATACCAGTGTTTTGCAACGAATGAGTGGGGCACGGCTACCTCGAATTCCGTTTTTGTGAGAAAAGCTGAACTCAATTCCTTCAAAGTGCAGGATGTCATGTCTGTTCAAGCTCAAGAAGGCGACCCTTTCAAATTGACCTGCGATCCACCTGATGGATGGCCTAAGCCCAATGTTTATTGGCTCATTCAGGTATACAATTGAAATAGCAAGTATAATTAACATGATAAAGTGGGGTGTGGGAAAATGTCTCCTGAGATGGGTAAAATATGACAAAAATTCCAGCGGTGACGAAATGAGCAAACCAATCACTTGACAGCATTTTAACATGGAACATGTTTTAGCCATAGGGTAAGTACCCGAAAAACGTTATGCGGGAGTGTCATGCAGAAGGGGGACATGGGACGGTCACGCGCCTTTTCAACACTCCGGTTTTGAGGCGCGAAGCGCCAAGCTTTTCAATGCATTTATGTTGCTAGGGATACAAATAACTTTTGTATTATACCTACCTACGACTAAAGATTCTGCACTAAATTTGGCTAAAACATGTTCCATGTTTTTATAATTTATGTCGTAAGCTTTAAGTATACGTACTTAAGCCCTTAAGGCTTTAACCCATTAACGCCCGAAACTTTTTTTTTTTCAATATATACTTATTTTAAAAATGAATTTGATATTCCGACTCCGAATATTCTTTAGAAAACGGGAAAAAAATTTCAAATTTTCTGATCGAATTTCATGGGTTTACGTTAGTATATCGCGACGCTGGGCGCCATAAGAACTGATGTTTTTCTTTCAAAATTGTGTCGTGATCTCACCAGTTCTACTAGGGACTCACTAGGAATATTGGATGGGGAATACGTCCAATATTATGTAAGTAATTCATAAACAAATTTTCACATTCATAATTAGTAAAAAAAAAAAAAAAAAAATACCACTAAAGGGGGCATTAGATAAAGTATCATTGCGATGATGATGATAACATGGCTATTTGGTAGAGAACTCGTTAGTTCATACAACCTCTAGCCAGGCCAAGTACCCAATCAATTTGAAGATGACGCATCGTGCTTTGTAACCATCGAATGAGCCATGCGGAACACCCACTTGGCAGACTAATTCGATTTACCATTTATTTGGTAGGGTAATCGGTAGTTGTGATGACATCCAACCAGGCTATTCCCCTTCATTTTTAGATGAAGCTTCGTGCTATGTGCCACACCCTCATGGCTGAAGATAAAACATTATGCATCAGCATGATCAGACAGACCTGGAGAAGAGGATCCCCAGGATCCAGGTCTTCTCAATGACTCTGGAAGGTGCACAGCAGCCTCCGATTAGAAATGGCTTCTATGTTGCCATATGGCAACACTGGTCGTTAATAGGTTAAGGGGGGCATACTTTACCCCTGGTGAGACACGAAGCGATGAAATGTTTCCAATTATCACACAAGTTGTATGTTGTTTCAAATTGTTTCTGAGATATTCGCCAAATTCCTCAAAATAACCTATTTTTATCGGATGAAACACAAATTTGACTCCTGAGGATGGAAAATAAATAATTTGATCTAATTTATTATCTTTAACAATTAACATAGAAAACTATTTCTAATTCTTTCAATAAATAATTTTCTCTACATGGTGCAGTCAGCAAATTTTCTGATGAAATACAAATGAGAACGAGATCTTGCAATGGGATGGCTAGTCGAAATAAATATTGACATCCTGAAGGAACTGTTTCAGATGACGTAGGGTATTATCCACCGTTTAAATGAGTGTATGGTTATGTACCCATTTATATTTTCAGCAAAATGAAGGAGGAATTGAAAGCATTAACAACTCAAGAATGACTGTCGATCCCGAAGGAAACTTGTGGTTTTCCAATGTCACCAGGAAAGACGCCAGTGACAATACTGCGTACGCTTGTGCCGCCACTTCCATTTTCAGGTGAGTAAGTCAATGAAATTATTGATATCAATACGATTATTTTCCTATCTGAAATTGACGTGAACCTCTCCGAATTGCAGGAGTGAATATAAGGTTGGAAACCGCATTTTGCTCAATGTTATTGCGAGTGGAATTTCCGCTTCCCAAAACCGTCACCCACCAGTTCAGCAATACGTGACGAGAAAGAATGAAGTTGCTATCCGCGGCACCAAAGTAGCCCTGTACTGTATTTATGGGGGAACGTAAGTTTTTCATATTTAGACTATTCCAGTGAATCTTATTTTATTTTAAATAAATTAAACACTCAATCAGCTTCCTGAAAAAGTCAGGAAGTAACAGTTTTGACCTTATGCACATATTTATAGCGATCTTTACTATTTTTTAAATTTATTGTGTGTCTTCGTTGCAGGCCGTTACCTCATACAGTGTGGAGTTATAACGGGCAAGCATTACCACTGTCTGAACGGATAACTCAGGAGCATTTCGGAAAAAGTTTACTTATAAAAAATGTGGAATTCAGTGATAGAGGGACATACACTTGTGAAGTTAGTAACGGACAAGGCAGTGTTCAGTCGTATTCTATTCAGCTGAGCGTATTAGGTAATATTTCTTTCCATTGCAACGCTTTAAATAATATCGTGTAGTTATATGAGGAGAAGGAAGCCGTAAAACCCAGTTCTCATTCGTCATTCCATTTACTTGAGCAAAATGGTAACTAGGTATTACTGCTACTAGGTTTTACTGAACTAGGTATTACTGCTTCCTTCTCCACATATAACTACAGCAGGAGTACATAATAATATATCTTGGGCAACTTCGTGATTATACTGAATTTCAGTGGATCACAAGGTGCCATGGGACCCAGCACTTAGCACTTCTCCGTTATCTGTCCCGTCAATAATTTTGTGAAAAAAAGGTCATTTCCTCTCATTTGAGTTTTTATTTTAAAAATTCATAGTTTTCAATCATCGATATCCAATAATATCCATATAATATCCAAAAATATCGGATAGTTCAGTATCGATACTAAAATATCGAGTATCGGTACGAAAGTATCGATATTTTGAAATATCGAGTATCGATACCCATCCCTAGTGTGGACCACCCCCCAAGTTGATGTACCTTAGTATTCAATGTGAAACGCCGACATATTGATAACATTGTCATTTACTGGGCCTCAAAAATAGTGTTCAAGAACAAGTGGGTTTAAAAAAATTATCAAAATTCACATAGGATTATGAAAACTAATGAAAAACTAATTTTCTATTGTATATTGATCTGCAGCTGCTCCTTACTTCACTGTCGAACCTGAAAAAGTTGACGCGGCTGAAGATGAAACAGCGGAGATTTCTTGTGAAGCTTCCGGTGACCCTGAACCACAGATAAAGTGGATTCACAATGGTTTACCCATTGGCGAAGCTCCGTTCAACCCCAGACGAAAAGTAACGCCGAACAAAATCATCATAGAAAAACTTACAAAGGGCGACACTGGCAATTATGGATGTAACGCTACCAACAGTATTGGATATGTGTACAAAGATGTATACATCAACGTTTTGGGTGAGTATTATTGTACTGCTTACGAGATTTGGTAAAAAAAAAGCTATTAGTTTTGTTCTGACCAAACCTTTATTATTGAATCATATTTGAGTGTCATACTGTGACATTGCATAATAGGACTATTTGCTTGACAACTTCAACGCAGAACCTCTTCTGGAAGGGGTTAAACTGATATTAGCCCTGGCAGAAACCCTCCCGAGAGGGGTTATATTGGAAGTTACTAGAGTATTTTTGTACTTGCCGTTTCGTTTCACACGTATCTACTCCCACACACGAAAAGTTCCTTGACGCCAAAAGCCAACTTTTGGCGTTTGAAAAAATTTGCTGTCTACGGGAGGGTGCGCTACGTGAGGATAACCTCAGAGTAGATGGAGTTGTTTTTCTTCTTCCATGGAATACCCAAAGCAGAAAACAGCAAGTTTAAGGTTGAACAGAAAAGACTATTTGTTTGTACCTACCACTACCTATCCACTTCGTCATTAATATTGAAGTTATTTAGATTCAATTCTCATTATTGTTTCATTTACTAAGGGTTCCTATTTTTCTCCAATAGGTTTTACTATCATTTGTTAGGTAGGTACTATCATACTTTTTTATTCATTTTACTGGTATCTATATATGTTACAACCGGGTAAAGACAAAATAAACACGACAACTCTTCTCAAATTCGCACAAAATAACATTTCACTTAAACCAAAAACTGAGCCAAAACAATAAAGCCGGGAAAGTAACAACAAATCGTCCTTATTCAGATCTACCAAAACCAGGACTGCAACATGCCCTAAAATCGGTAAATTACCCTCAACAATATATATGCAGTTGATTGTTGATAACTATTAAATAATATCTATAATAAAAAATCAATAATAATAAAAAATAATTAGGTAATAAATTTAAAAACATAGATAATATCTATTACGTAGTAGGGATTTCTTATAATATTTATAAGAAATCGAAAAATATTATTGTTGAATCCTCAAGTCAGATTTGGTATATCCTGGGGTTTGACAATAACTTCCTCTTCTACCATGGAAATTTCTGAAATGGGGTGCTTTTTCACTAGCAGAAACCTTAAATAATCATCGAATACTTGCTCAAGCTCCTTCTCAGTGGAGGAACTCTGCCAGATGGACTCACCTCATGGACTCCATCCATTCTTCCATAACTTTTATCGTGATACTAGGAAAATGAAAAAGTAAAAATTAATATCCTATCTGAAAGGGGAACAAAATTTGAAATAAACAAGGAGTAAAAATCCGCCAAAGTAACCTAGCCAACTTAACTTATAAGCATCACGTTAACGTTACTACAGGAGTTCACTTTTCACGATTTCACGGAGGAGATCTGAAAAAAATGACTGGGAAAGTTAGCATCTACGAGTGCTCGCGCTAGCTGCTCTTTTTCACGTTTTGCATTTTGTCAGCACGGGAAGTACAAAAATATTCTACTATGTACCAACTTTAAACCACTGTTTTCCTCACTTCCATGCTCTTTGGCACCCAGTGTTGCTCTCTTTCTGTTCTATGATCATCTGAAAGTCCAAAAGTGAAGTCCGTTCCAGGTGCAGTGTGTTGGTAGTATTGTTATTTCAGTTATCTTGGCGGATCAGTGTTGAGGTGTCCCGCGGGGAAATCGTCTAAATTTAATTGAATTTTACCCCTTCATGCTACATTTTCACTTTGCGAATGCACCCAAATGTATTGCGAGTTGTTTTCATGTTTGACATTCGAAGTAGGTATGAGTTATACATGCGAGAGAGCGTTCAAAAGTGAGCCCCTTTTCGCTCACTTTCAGGGTTTTGCGGCTAACCCGCACTTCTTCCTAGCCATGAGGGCTAGCAGCATAATTTAATATGAAAGGTTTACACAAAATAAATCCTATTCGAGCAACAATGATATTGAATTATATTTTATTATTTGGATTTATTTTTGTACATGAGAGGTTTACACAATAAATAAGAATGTGGTTGCCAAAAGAAATGTCACTTTCCTACAGTTAATAACGCTTTAAAACATGAATGCGACCAACCCGCAACAACATAACAATTAGCACTGGCGCACAGTACTGTGAGTTTATGGATCAAGTGATCAAAAATCAATTTGTGGAGAGTTCTGTTAGAGAAAGTTGCTCTGATCATGGATTTCATACTACTTCATATTTTAAGGAAAGAAAATTGCACAATAAATAATATCAGAAGGAGTTTATTAAAAAAGTGATTCTCAAACTACGGGACAATTTATGTCCTTTGTTAATGAAAAATTTTCTGTTCAACTTTTCTCAAAAAACCTTTTTGTAGTTGTTTTTGTGGCATCACGCCTACATGACACCACCCTAGTTGATCTATAAATCGATCAATTCACGTGCATAATCAATCGACATGTACCTCAAATCTCATTGTCGTGGCCTGTCCCAGAGTCAGCTTTTCAACATTCCCGAATTTTTCTCTGCCAGTGATAACGTTTCACGGTAATTGTTTTCATTCACAATTGTTTAAAAATAGATATTGAACCACAATATGCTTGAAATCTGTCCATCATACGGTTAATATACATTCAATATGTTACTAAAGTTTGTCCCATAGTTTTCTCCTCATTGTCATGACCTATGAGATTTATAAAATCAATCAATTATAAAATCGTACTTTAAGGTTCTTGCACTCCTTTCCAATACTAATAGACGGTCGTTTTTTCGATTTTTTACACATACTCATAGTACTGTGTGGCGGAACCTCTTCCGAGAGGGGTTAACTTCGAGCCGCCTATCGAGAAACAAATTCTGTGCCCGCCTGGGCGACCCCCATCTCCTGAAAGTTCCGCGTTGAAAGTGTCAATACGTAAAACAATATATTCGTCTATAAATATTTTTTGTTGCTCCACAGCTCTTGCTCCTGAAATTACCGAATCACCTGCCAACAAGGAAGTAGTCGATGGCAAAACAGTTACACTTACCTGCCGAGTGTTCGGTGCTCCCAAACCTGAAGTGAAGTGGGTCAGGCAAGGTGTGGAACTGACTGGCGGTAGATTCACAGTCTTGAGTAGTGGAGATCTCGAAATCAGGTAATTATGGTCATTGTTAAAAAATTAAAAACAATTTCTGGGTCACAATGTAGAGATTATTGTTGCTTTGCATTCCAAATCCATTGTTGGTAGGATTTGCTGCGGAAATATCCTTATAATTTTTTATTCCTAGTCGAAAGCATTTTCGCTAGGTGACTAGCATCATCAGGACTCAGTGGAAGAGTAACAGTTCAACACTTAAAAATATTCACAACAGGTTACTAATGCTAAGATTTTTTTTTGTCTAAGTTGAGTTACTTAGTGTTATAAGGTAATTAAGATATGATGGTGTAGGGACTTTCTCTGATAGGCATTAAGTGGTAGGTAAATCCTTGTTTTGGTGCATTTTTTGAGAGCCATGGTAGATAAGTAGGTAGATAAGTTGGGAGGATTAATAGTTGAGAAAAAAAACTAGGTACTTACATGATTCGTATTTAAATTCTTCAAACACCCTGGTTTCGTTTTTAGTATTATTCCAGTATGGCGACACTAGGTTTGTTGAAGTGAGCTGAGGTATTCAAAAGTTTGTTCATCAGGATCTCTGATTTAGCCTGTAAGATCGAGTTAGTATTATTGTTTGAATTAGGTTGTTCATTATGTTAGGAAGGGTTTATTTTAAATATACTTACATTTGGTTTCATTGATATGTGTTTGAAAAAAAAATTTGTTTCTTTATTTGAAGAACTTGAGCACATGTGCAGTGTGAAAGGACTATGTTAACCGTGGTAGTATCTATTTTCCTCTCATTGCCATTTATTCCACCAGTTAAGAAATCATTGAGGGTGGGCATCGGGTTTGAGGACAGAGTCCTGATGATGCTAATCACCTAGCGAAAGTGCTCGACTAACAATAAAAACGTCTGCCAAGTGGGTGTGGCACATAGCTTCCTCGTATCCATAACCTGATTGTATAGATGATCCGATACACAGTAGTTAATCTCTAAACATCAAAACAAGTTTATCTAAAATTTCATTGAAATCGGATGGAAAATGTAGAAGTTATGGCCGTTACAAAGAATTTCACGTTTGCGCATGCGCAGTGGCTACTATCAGTCCGAAGGTGATGATTTTCATAGGGGACCATTTAAATACTAATCTGTAACATCCCTGAAAATTTCATTAAAATTGGATGGAAAATGTAGAAGTTATGGCCGTTACAAGGAATTCACGTATGCGCATGCGCAGTCGCTTCTATCAGTCCGAGGATGATGATTTTCATAGGGGACCGTCTACACACCAACCCGCACAATCCCTGAAAATTTCACCGAAATCGGACAATAACTTCGTATAGTTATGCGCGTTACAAGGAATTCATGACAGACGGACAGACACACAGACACGGAACCAAAATTGTTCAGAAAGGTCTAAAACGCAAAACGCGAGTGAACATTTTGATTTTGGAGAACTTTTTTTTTTCGTCCTTGAAAAGTGAAAACAAAGCTTCCGCTACCTTGGTAGACTCGGAAGCAAAATTATAAGGATATTGCCGCAGTAACTCCTCCCTCAACCTACCAACTTTTGTAAAATTTTATCAATTTACTTTTATTGTAATAAACCGTAGGAATGTAAGTTTTCTCAAAAATGGAAAAAAAACGCGTTATGCAGGGTAAAAATGTGGTGAAAAGAAAGGGATATCACCACGCGATTCAATGTGTGAAAACAGTGCTAAGTGATGTGCTACACTTGAGGTCATCTTTGAGTGAAAAAAAAAGTTGTCGAAGTAAAACTGTTCATAAAATTTGACGTAGAATCCGAATGTGCAATAAAAAATGGGGGCTCCCATTTGAAAAAACAAAGTTGATCTTGGTTGCATTGGGCTTAGTTACTGGGGCACCCTGTATAACTGCGTCGATCCCGAGAGAATTTGTTGCCAACTTTCACTCATTTTCCGAAAAATGCGGGCTTTGGAGATATTGAAATAAAAAACGTTAACTACAATACACTCCAAACTGTGGAATCTTCCTCCTTTGTTGAAGTTGGAAAATTAGAGGCGTCCTTTCTTCTTTCCCTGTGGTTTTTAGATTAATGCTTTTGAAATCAATTGTGTAGTTCTCTTGAAATCACTTATAAAATCCCTTTTATAGGTAATCAAATTCGAAAATGCGTTATTTAAACAATATCTTGGCCAGAGGAATACTCAAATCTTATCTATTTTTGTTTTAATTCAGAGATGTTAATTTCCTGGATGCTGGAGACTACACATGCCATGCTTCAAACAAGCTTGGAACTGCTGAAAAACAAGCGTCTTTGAAGGTCAAAGGTAAACTAACATTTCTCATGTTTTTTGATAGTTTGTCAATCAATCTTTCTTGTGGATTCTAATTTGGTTTTCGAATCTTTAGAGCACACACGAATAACCGACGAGCCTGAAGATTACGAGGTAGCAGAGGGGACCACCGCTACGTTCCGTTGTAACGCCGTTTCTGATAGCTCGTTGAATCTCACAATTGACTGGCAAAACAATGGTCATTTGATTGACTTCGAATCTGAGCCAAGATTCGTGAAAACCAACGATTACTCTTTGACCATAACCAAGACGACTGAATTAGACTCTGGTCTTTACACATGTGTTGCATCTACAGCGCTCGATGTAGCAAAAGCTCAAGCAACGTTGACTGTTCAAGGTATGTGTGAAAGTGTGAATATTTTCCTATGTACATAGACCGTACATGGGTAGCGTATTTTCCGATGTTACATGTACATGGGTTCAATTCCACCAATCAGTTCTTGGTTGAATTTCGAATTTATCGTCATTAAGTGCCTGATATGATTTATTTTCCTAAAGTGATTTGAATCTCGCCATTCTAAGGTACCTCAGAATCATGTTTCGACACAAATTACAACTAATCGGTAATAGTTTATACACAAAACTTATCAATAATGTTACTCGAACATTTCAGCCGTTCCCAATGCTCCCAGTCTAGACAGTATAGAATGCAACAAGATGGATTCCAAAATTACTTGGCATCCTATGGGAGACAACAGAGCTCCTATTCTGAGGTATACAATTCAGTTTAACACAACGTTCACACCTGATGTCTGGGAAGATGCATACGACAATGTTCCTGCTACTGATATGAGTTACACGGTATGTCTACATGCGTATGAATTACTTAGGTTGTGATATAGTTGAAATTGAAAAGTGTTATAAAACTGGCCGCCAATTTGTTTAATTATAATTAGGGCTGGGATCGATATGCTCGATAAAATCTCCAGATATGCTCGAAAACTATGTGTTTTATGCTCGATAGATATGTTCGAAAACCCCATTATATGCTCGATAGATATGCTCCAAAAACCCATTAAATGCGGTTAAATATGCAGAATTTGCTCGAAAAACACTGTTGAAAACTATAGAAAGGAAAGTGAAACGAAAAACCAATAACTTATCTTTATATTTGAGCTTTATTTTATAATTGTACGTGATACACTGCTATACTCGCATACAATTTTCAAGTGTATATATATGAGAAGTTTTCTTATAAAAGATACAGTTTAAAAGTTAATTTACACAATGATCATAGAATTATGCGAGTCAATGAAGTAAATCTACATTGGTCTGTACAACAAGAATTTTTTCTATATTTTCCGTTGTCAATGATTTTCTCAAATCAGTCAATAAACGTTTCAATGACGAGAAAGATCTTTTGACGTCAACTGACACGAGAGGTAAATACTTCAATGATGCTGCTTCTTGTGCAGAGTAGTTCAGAAAATCATCTGACGTTGCGGACCCACCACGCAGCATCCTCTCCAAGTCCAACGCTTCTGAATTGTTTAAACGAGAATGTGGAATACCTACGGCAATCGTGCATGAATTTATACCTTTTCATACTCTGAAGGAACATAGTTTTTACGTAGGGTCGACTGATGAGGCAACTCTCTCCCTGCAAAGTCCTTGAAGAGAGCTCTAATCTCAGCATGTTCGACCTTGTAGATTGGTATGTTTGCGCTTAAGAACGCCCTACAAACTCTAGAAGAGAACTCGTCGTGATGTTGCTGATTCTGATTGAACAAAGGTTGTATCAGTGCCTGTTTCTTCGATTTCCTGTTTATAAATTCCTCGACTTTTGCTGAGTGCCCACTTGTGGCTTTATGTAGGGAAAATTGAAAACCCTTCGAAATCTTGATCTGAAAATAAATAGGTAAATATGCATAAGTGAGAAAAAATACATTGAATGAACAAAACTATAACATTGTGGACTATGAAATTATTTTCAAATATTGCACTAGAAATACGATCACCCCCTCAACAATCCCATGAAAAACCAGCAAATTCAAATGTCAATTTCCGCCTCGGAAATGTAAAATCTAAGGATATAACGGGTCTGCACTCCGAATTCTTAGACTTCTCTCTACTTACCTAGTAGGTAGGTACCGTATGCTACACATACGGCTTACTTGAAATTTCAACTGTTTGACCCGTAAATATTTAAGGACGTACATGTGAAAATGTCAAAATCAAAAAGAACTTACCTCTTTTTCGCACATTTTGCAGAAAAGAATTTTCCCATCAGTGGAAAACGAGTCAGGGTTTTCCTTTGCACATCTTCGGAGTAAAACACTCAAAGTTTCCTTAACTTTAGGCATCGCGGACTTGGAAATCACAAGAACTCGATAGATAGGTACGGAAACGATTACGAACTGAGAGTAGAATGCAGAAACTTCACTTTACCTTCGACATTTATACCATCACTAGGATCGAATCTTCCCCCACTTCATGGGAAAAGCCACCTAAACAAATTGGTTCCCAAAATAGGCACACCTCTAAAATCCCTTACAACCTCCTTTCAAAGTGAAAGGTTTAACAACCTTTAGACATTCCTGTTTTCGAACCTTATGGATGGTCAGGGCCCGAATTAGGGAGGAGAATTCGAAGAAAAACAAAATATTTAGACGAAAACCACAAGAACATGCATTTATATGCTTCTATTCTGAAAACCATGGTTTTATGCATTTATATGCTCAATAAATTTAAATTATGTTGGTCCCAAAGAGGTGAAAATACCACCAAAAGGCTTCTTTCAGTGTGTACTATTCAGGAAAAAATATGCAAATATGCTCGAATCCCAGCCCTAATTATTATTTAGCTAGAAGCCTGCCGCTGATTCTGACTGCCTACTCGCAGCTAGCTAGAGTTTCACTCGACTGGTTTCTGGTTGAAGCTATCGTTGTGCGCATTCCCAATAGTTGATGCCAAATGCTTACCAAGATGTCAATTTGAACTAACCAAGCGTCATGATTATTTTCCAGGTCGCCATGAGCCCTTGGGCAAATTACACTTTCCGAGTTATCGCATGGAATAAAATTGGTCAATCTCAACCTTCATCTCACTCTAAAGTTTGCTCAACTCAGCCCGACGTGCCTTATAAAAATCCGGACAATGTTGAAGGAAAAGGCAGTGACCCAACAAACATGGTGATCAGTTGGACGGTGAGTGTCATTTTGAATGACCAATGCTGTACATCATACCAAAAACTGATTGTTATGTTTTCCAATTGCAATATTCGAAGAAAAAAAGAATAACCTTTAATTTTGAATATTTGTGGTACAAAATAATAATATCTTAACTCCAATCGCTCTGGTCACTATGGTCTCTCATCTTTCTTTTGATAATATCTTTTCGAATGCCCTCAAATTATTTCTCCACTCTCTAAGCGTTTGTTTCTTCCTTCATTTCCAGCCTATGCCCGAAATAGAGCACAACGCTCCAAAGTTCCAATACAGAGTGTCGTGGAGAAGAGACGTTCCTGGCGAACCATGGAGTTCGCACACCATAACCGACTGGAAGCAATCAAGCCATACTGTCAATAACCTTCAAACGTTCGAAAGGTTTATAATCAAAGTTGTGGCTCTGAATGAGAAAGGGGAGTCTAATGTAGCTGCTAAAGAGAAAACGGGACATTCTGGAGAAGATGGTGAGTTACGTTTTGTATGAATGAATGAATGTCTTTATTTTGCTGCCATACAAAAGTTGTATATGGCAAGTCGTCAGGAGCGCGTATATATATTAAATAAATATCAAAAATTGTCATTAGATAAATAACAGGTCAAATAAATATAGGAACAATGTCGTTAACAACAATCGACAGTCAGACTACAACAATACAAAAGATAAAAAAAAAAAAAAAACGGGACAGGAAAGACGATTAAGAGAATAAATCATTTGAAATGGATAACGATAAGACAACGACGAACAGCACAACTACTAAAAATTAGGAACATTGGTTTAACAGAACAAAAATTCACAGCCAACAACGCACAGCACAAATTACGTCTCCCACATCCACAGTTCTGGCGAGCACTCCTCCGCTGCATACGGCGACAGGGAGATTAGGGCGTACTTGATACATGTTTCAAAGGAGCCAGGAGAGATGAGGCGGATCCTTTCAGGGAGTTGATTAAAAGTCCTGACTCCGAAGAAATCAGGATCCCTTTTCTGGGTCAGGGCCAGACGGTGTCGAGGAAGGCTGAAAAGGTCCCTGTTCCTAGTCTGATACTGGTGAGTGTCACCAAGCTTGGGAATGTCGGGTGCTTCCCTCTTCACTCGCAGCAGCGATGCCAGGACGTACAGTGCTGGAAGGGTTAGGATTTTTTGATCCTTGAACAGGGGTCGGCAGTGGGCATCGGGAGCTGCTCCTGTCAGAATCCTCACTGCTGCCTTTTGGAGTCTGAATATGGGTAGTGCGTTACTAGTGCTGCTCCCCCATAACAGCACTCCATACCGAAGGCGCGATTCAAACATGCCAAAATACGCTTTACGCAAGACTGGCCTTGAGACTGCAAACGAAAGCCGCCTCAGCAGGTAAACCATCTTTGCAAGGCTCTTTGCGAGTGCACTCGTGTGAGCCTTCCACGAGATGCGCTCGTCAACCCTCAAGCCAAGGAGCGTGACAGAACTGGAATCATTTCCACGAGCATCAAATCTCAGCGATTGAGTTTTGTCTTCGTTGAGGACTAAGAAGTTAGAAGAGCACCAATGAGCCACTGCAGACTTGACATGCAAGGAACATGTTTAACATGTTTAATTATCAATTAGAAATGGAATTGAAAAAGAATTTCAATTCGTCTGAAAACTTCGGATTTTAAGAGTCCAAGCAACACATTCGACCTTTTTCAAACTTTTTAGCGCACAATCTTTTCACATCTTTGGATAGTACTTAGCGGATGGCGTCAAGTTGTCTTCCACAATGGGGAGCAATCGAAGGAGGTTCCCATTCCCTGTGGAATCAAGCAGGGGTCGGGACTAAGGCCATGCCTGTTTATCGGTTATACTCGTATTAATGATCTAGCGTATCACGCCAACGACGGGGGTTTTCTGTCACTTTTTGCTGACGACATAACGACCATTGCCCATGGTCTGTCTGAGTATGAAGTCAAGGAAGATGTAATCCAGTGTACACCCTCGAATTTCTGAATGATCCGGCTGAATGGAAAAATGGCGAACTCTGTCAGCCCTCTGGGAATTGAAGTCGATAACAGGCTTTCTTGGGCCAAACATGTTGAGGTGCTCTCGGCGAAACTATCGTCTTGTATTTTCATGTTGAGAAGATTGGTTGGCGCGGTTTCTCCAGGGGTGCTTCGTACAGTTTCCAGAGTAGAGCTATGTACGGCATCCTCTGGGGAAACTCCTCTCATGCACAAAGAAATATTCGTTCTCTAAAAAAAACCATTCGAGTAATTAAAAGGTTGGGCTGGAACAAGAGCTGTCGTGGCATGTTTAGGGAGCTCAATGTGCTGACCAACCCCAGCTTGTACATCCTCAGCTGCCTGGTGTATATCTCAACCAGGATGAGCTGGTAAAAGGCTCCGAGGTTCACTCGGACGACACAAGTTGTAAAGATGTAGTAGGCCCTCCATTCACCCGCCTGGTGACATCGTTGTGCTGTAGTCCACTTCAGGTGGGTACAGGTCTCTTCAGCTGCATTCCTGCTGAGCTGCGTCCCTTCAAGAATAACGATCAACAACTTTCATGACTAGGGACTTATTTCCCTTGATGTTGTAGTGTAACTACCGACAGTCCCTGGACTCATGTTTTGTTGGAATTTGGTTAGTTGTTATATCGAAAAAGTTGGTTCGAAGTTGGTTAGAAGTTGGTTCGGTTGTTTTCGATCTTGAAAGAAATTACACTCGTAATATTTTGTACCAATCAGTGGGTTTTCTTGCACAACTTTTTTTTTTTTTTAATTGTTTGTTGACGTTTGTTATGCCTGCTTGGGTATTTTTACAAATAAAACTATTATTACTATTATTAAGCGTAATCCATACATGAACTGACCAAATCACGTTGTTTTGCAGGCTTCATTAATTTATAATAAGATTAATTTTCCTATAATTGTCTCGTCTTTTTTTATAGTTCCAACTGATGCTCCCACTAATTTCACGCTCGTGCAAGTCCTCTCCAGCACAGGAGCAAGTCTGAGATGGAATCCAGTGTCAGCTGCCTCAGTAAAGGGTCACTTCGAAGGTTACAAGGTGAGCACACATTGTTTTCTGATTACTGTGTACGCAATGTGGTTGAAGATATCATCGATATCAAATCACAAACTCTTCAATGTCTAATATACTCGTATTATCGTGTTTATAGATTCAAACATGGACTGACAAAGACTCGGAAGGAAAAATGAGGGAAATCATTGTCAACAGTCATTCTACATTCGTCTCAGCTGAAGATAAATTTATTCCTAATTCGAAAAATTTCGCTCGTGTCTTGGTGTTCAATTCCAGATATAACGGACCACCGAGTGAGACTATCAGCTTTGACACACCGGAAGGAGGTAAATAAACTTTTGAATGTCATACTCGTGTTGCGCAAATAAGAAATAATGAGGAATTTCACCGAATTCTGTTTGCATTTTTCCTGAATAATTAATGGTGTGGGATAGATGAAAATCGGGCTGATTTCGGAAAATAAGTCTCCTGTTATTTTTGGGAGACAATAAAAATTGTTGATTTCAAAACTAACCAGGAAAACGGACGTGAAGCGGGAACGCTCGCTGATTGGGCTGTTCAGATCGCCGTCTCCTCCCAGTGTTGCCCATTGGGACGACAAAATCGTGTTTTCTAAGAGAAAAGTTGTCAAACAAAAACAGGGGAAACCTAATTTTCCCCATCTTGCTTTTTCTTCAGTTTTTCGATTTCGAACTTTACTGTTTCGTGAAATTTTGCATCTGGGGACTATATATTTCTCGATCTCAGCGCTTCAAGCGGCCATAAATGAACTATTCCAGGATGACGTCATTTTCCCGGTTTTTTAAACATTCGTATTTTCTACACTGTTTTTTTTATTCGTAAATTAGGAAGTTCGGGCTGAAAGTTTGCCTTAGGGGGTTTTTCGAGGTGCTGAATCGGATTTTGGGGTCAAAAATAGGAAATTCCGACATGGTGAAATTCCTCATTGTATTAAAGATTGATATTTTTGGGATACAAGTTGCAACTCGCGTATTATTCAGTAATCACAACGAAAAGATCTTTCCAGTTCCAAATATAATATTGTTGATTTTACAGTATCACAGTTACATTATATGTAGTGATGCACATTCATGCGCCATAAATAATTGATACTCATCGATTTTTATATTTTTAAAATATTCATGTAGTTAAATATGTAGGGTAGTTATTTCCCTGTTTGTGGTGTGGAGGAACGTGTTCTCTGTGTGACTCTCACTGGTACCAGTTACCCACATCGTTTACAGAGTCATAGAGGTACTTATGATTCCCATAACGTATTCATCAACACCATATTGTGAGTTTCTAATTTCTCAATGTATTGCATGAATGTTACAGTGCCTGGTACGGTGCAAGTACTTGAAGCCATTCAACTTGGCTCATCAGCCTTGCTTTTGATGTGGAAAAAACCTGAACAAACGAATGGCGTTCTCACTGGATACAAGGTAAGACATTTTATTGTTTATATTACACAGCTTTTGCCTTGAGAACTCATCAAATAATAGGTCAGTCTGTATTTTATCAAGCTTACAACGAAAACCAGTGAACTACATATAGTCTCCCTCCCTCGATTATCCACTACGTGGATGAGAGAAAAGTGGCAGTTGCAGGGCCACATTGCCTGTAACGGGCCTGCGACCGATCTGGCCTCTGGCGCCCGAGATATCCAGTGCATTGGCGAATCGAAGGCGCAAAATCGGTACCACGGCCCTTGGCTACCGACACATAGACTCTGTCACAGTGTCACCTGCCTACCCCCCGAGAGCGGTTGGCTTCGTGGTGGTCGTGGTTGTATACCCATGCTGGATGGCTAAGCCTGAAAGTTGAGGGGAGGTGCTTCCATGGTAGACTAGCCTTCCAAGGTAGTGCCGGCATGTGAGTTATGTGGTACGCCAATAACTCGGGTGCCAACCCGCATAGTTGGAAGGGTGAGCTAGAACACCCAGCTCGACCTGTAGTGCATTGCAAACAGGTACTCACACCTATGCGTGTGAGGCCCCTGACTGTGGGTGTAACAGTCTCCCACGGTATTTAACCAGGGATTTTCCACTCTGCTTGCAGAATGGGAGGGAGGACGTAAGCACTGTGTGCTGGGACACTCCCTTATGAATCAACCTTTTATCCCAAGGGGGGAACAAGATTCGTTGTATTTGATCAAGCTTGGGTGGTTTGATGGATCAAGTTGACTGATGTTCTAAATTCAGCCGTTCCTGACGCGAAGTGACATGGGAGGCCCTTCAGGCACATTTCCCCCAGTAAATTCATGAGAAGCGCCCGATCAGGCCCCAAGGTTTACTGGAGAAAGGGCAGACGAGCTTCTAAGAGAGACCCATTTGAAGTGCTGCTCCGTCACTGAACCCCAGGAGTTCATCAGCACTTCGCCATCTCTTTCTCGAGCCCCTGATGCACATTGAGGTGGCTCGGAGAACCGCGAACGCTAATCTAGCTCTCAGCCATCCTTGGATTGTCGACCCCATTTCTCTGTCAGCCTTTCTGCTAGTACCTTTACAAAACCTACCATTTCAGGGGCGCAAACTGCATCGACCGAACACTCCAGAGGAGTGAATGAAGCTCGACGTTCCTCGCAGCTTTGTTTTGCTTTGATGATGTATTATTATGATCAATTAGAAAACTTTTTATGTGATCACATGACATCCAATTAACAATTTGCATAACCTTATCTTGATGTTTTAAATAATTTTTTTGAGGACAACTGAATTTAATAATTTGATAATTTAAAAAAAGTTTGTTCTTTAAATGATGACTGATTTTTTGATTATCTAGATCGGATACCAAACTGTGAAAGGGACTAAAGTTGGCCCATTGCTTGAGACTCCTGCCATCAAAGACCCAAAGCAACTAAGAGTAAAATTAGCAGGTTTAGAACCTGCTACGAAGTACAGAATACACATAAAGGCGACTACAGCAGCTGGCGAAGGAGAAGGGTGAGCATGTTTTCTAACAATGAATATTTAGAGTTGAAAAGAAGAGATCTTTTCTAATTACTAGGTATTTGTGGAGGGGGGGGGGGGGTCTGGAGGAAAATTTTAAAATAGTTCGATGTAAAAGGCCTGGTAAATAGGGAGTTTCAGCTTGTAATGTTTTCCTCAGAACTCCTGCTAAAGGAGAAGAAGAAGAAGAAGCTAACTTGGCCTGTGGGAAAACCTCAAGGTTGATGTTTGGGACTGTAGCACCTATGAGACAATGCCTATCTATAGCATTCGTTAGTGGCTAGCAATGTTTGGATAGAGCAATCGCTCAACATGTTTCACCTTTAATAATGTTGATACTTACAGTACGGAATGGTTTAAAAACGCCGCTCACGGGAATGTCGGACTCATCATTTGTCGATTTTTTTCTTTAGGTGAAAACTGTGACCTCTGGTGGACAGATAGGTTCCTAATTAAAGGGAAAATTCCACTCCCTTCGTTAAGCTCCCTTTCACTTGGTCTGCATGGGTTTTTCCTTCTACCTCCTTTCACTTCTCAGAGACTATAGAATTCAAGCTCCCCATCTCTATTCTTTGTTTGCAAATGATTGCGCCCCTCATTTCATTCAACCTATGGGATTGTTCCATTTGAAATAAAATACAGAAGGAACCCTTCTTACTACCTACTTGTTTTTTGACACAAGAGTTACACCGACATTTCGTATTTAGTTTCTAGGACGAGAATCGAGTGAACACACGTAATGTCCACTCAAATTATAAAAGACATTGACGTTACTTATGGTCAATCAAACGACGATTGACATTACTCAAAAGTATCGTCACAAAAACCTCAAAGGTCGTCGTCGCAAATAAAACTGACATTACTTTTGATTTTACAACACTCCATAGGTAACGTTTACTCAATCTGCTGAGTTTTGCTTTCTTCAAACTGATGAAGCTTCTAAAAAAAAAAAAAAAATAGAAAAAGGAAATCGATGTAGTTTTACCCAGAAAGAGATGAACTCGTTTATTTACCAAAATATACGTAAAAATGTAAATAAGTACATATATGTGAAGGGTCCAGGGAAAAAACAGACCAAGTCACTTTTTCTTAAAATCGAGAAAACTCATTTTGAATTTTGAAACGCGATTGTGTTTGACTAGATGCAAATAAAAAATTGAAATAAGTCTCATTATGCACTAAAACATCTATTGAAGTGTTCCACAAAATGTTGTCGCTATTATTATACTACTTACTTGTTAAAAAATACAAAAACCGAGCAAACCCCCCAAAAAACAGGGAAAGAACCGACGATGACAATTCTACCGACGATGAGGAAAAACATGTTTTTCTGTTCGAACGTCGTTTAATTATATTACAGTGGTAAAACAAACAAAAAAAAACATTTACCGCTGCAAATCATTGCTCAAAGGTTTATTATTTTCTGTATAGATCACCCTTCTGTATAGATCACTGGTTCTCCATCAATAGCACCTACCACCATCTGTATTCTCCATTGACCCGCCCTCTCAAATTTCAGCTTCCTGCGTTCAACAGAAGAGAAAATGGCCTTGGAGCTCACTCAGCTGATCAGTGACCACTCATGCGCCTTCAGCATTCTCCATTGACCCGCCCTCTCAAATTTCAGGTTCCTGCGTTCAACAGGAGAGGAAATGGCCTTGGAGCTCACTCAGCTGATCAGTTACCACTCAGGCGCCTTCAGCATTCTCCTTTGACCCTGCCTCTAAAATTTCAGCTTCCTGCGTTCAACAGGAGAGGAAATGGCCTTGGAGCTCACTCAGCTGATCAGTGACCACTCAGGCGCCTTCAGCATTCTCCTTTGACCCTGCCTCTAAAATTTCAGCTTCCTGCGTTCAACAGGAGAGGAAATGGCCTTGGAGCTCACTCAACTGATCAGTGACCACTCAGGCGCCTTCAGCATTCTCCATTGTCCCGCCCTCTCAAATTTCAGGTTCCTGCGTCCAACAGGAGAGGAAATGGCCTTGGAGCTCACTCAGCTGATCAGTTACCACTCAGGCGCCTTCAGCAATCTCCATTGACCCTGCCTCTCAAATTTCAGGTTCCTGCGTTCAACAGGAGAGAAAATGGCCTTGGAGCTCACTCAGCTGATCAGTGACCACTCAGGCACCTTCAGCAATCTCCATTGACCCGCCCTCTAAAATTTCAGCTTCCTGCGTTCAACAGGAGAGGAAATGGCCTTGGAGCTCACTCACCTGATCAGTGACCACTCAGGCGCCTTCAGTATTCTCCATTGACTTTTGATTATGGTAATTTGATTACTGGTTACGCAGAAGGCAAACTGTATACAAATCGAAGAAATGAACAGCGATCGCATTTTAGTCAGAAAAAATTTCAACGGAGATTAGACCTCTTTTGCGATTCACACTCATGATTCTGTTTTATCGAAGGAAAACCTTCAAGTACTCGTAGGGACTGAACAGTTTGCCCTACAGAGCTCCGGGTGGTCTCAAAAATTTTTTAAAATTCAGTACTATTTAAAATTAGTGAAAAAACGATACCTTTATTTCGAGAGTTTTCGAGCTAGGGCACTCTTGAAAATTTCAACCCTTAATTTTCACCCCTTAGAAGTGACCTACATCAACCAAAAGCTTCGCGGCACAACTAGACCCCAAATGGAGCCCATATACCAAATTTCATCGAAATCGGTCCATGGTAACTAAGAAAAGTGCCGCGTACGGCGGACGGACGGAAATTTTTTTATTCGATTTTCGGATTCTACGTACCTTGAAACGTGAAACATCAAATTTTGAGGGGGGGTTAAAATTTTTTTTTCTTGCTCGATTCCAAAGGCTTATTATTGAAAATAATAAACCAAAAAACATTTATAAACATTTATGAAATTTTAAATTCCGACGAACGTAGGTAGAGGTGTTTTTTTTCATGGTAGCCTTTTGAACTGTTTTCACCATCTGAAGCAAAATAAAACCATTCCCACTCATCAGGTATCGAATTCATTTTTTAAGGATTTACAAAAAAAGTACATCATTTTTTGGAAGTAAGAGCTCGACCATACTTTCAGACATCACTCGTGCCGAAGTTTTGAGAAAAAATTGCCCGCAGCTGGGCCACAAAATTTCAGGGCTCATTAGTACTTGGGTGATGAGACTGATAGCAAACCTGAAAAATAAAACCATGAATGTCAATCTGTACTATGGCGTGCTGTATTATCTCTGTATTAATCTGAATTGTATAATCAAACGATGCTTACCTTTGTAGGCGGGAAGGGGCAATTCAAATTCTCCTTGCTTCACTATGTTCAGCTCATTGGGTCTTGGTCCAATCACACTGGACGAGAAAGTGCCGTTGAACGATGAACGATGATTCACCAGTCGTGGATGGTCATGGGAAACATACATTTCCTTTATTTCCTGGATTTTGAACAAACATGTTTTTCCATAATGTTTCTCCAATAAGGATCTCCAGTCTTTTATCAAGAGTTGTTTCACATTCACGACTGAGAATGGTGTAGGTTCCACTCTTGAGCTTTTTACCATGTCCCTAAATTCTTTAGGTGTCTCCATGCGCCATTTCATGTTCCAAAGACCTACATTTTTATCGCATTCCACATACACACTCGTTGAAGGAAACAATACGGAACTGATAAGAAATGTTGTGAATCACAGAGGCAAGGTGGTGGGGACCACCTGTTGCGCAGTTGGGGGTTCAGTCAAGGAACAGTGACATTGTCGGTTCTTTCCCTGGACGCGAAGACATCGTCGGTTCTTTCCCTGTACACCAAAAACTCCAAGCCTTATAACTTCCGACTATGTCGGTTTTTCCTCTTTTTCTAGTTACTAAAATGAAGAGCATCATTTTCTGAGTTCAACGATATAAAAAACTCGATTTGTGATTATCGCGCATTTTTGACCGACTTCATGCGCGGCGAAGCCGCGCCGAAGGAAGGAGGTATACAGTTCGGTGTGTCATGGGACGACGATTTTTTTTTTTTTTTTTTCTGTATGTTTGTACCACTAGCATTTTTTTATTCGGGCACCAATCTGCCTGATTCTTTTCGAAAAGTGTTCTACAAGTATCCATAGTGGTCCCGTTTCAATCAGATTTCATTTTGCTTTGTTAAAAGTATCGAAATTTTGTGAAAATAGTTCAAAAAACGTGGTTTTCGGGAAGATTGTTCCGCATCCTCTCCCCCCGCCCGACTCTTCGAAGCCACCCACCCGTCACCACCACCCGCCCACCCGCCCGTCACCTCCGGCATATTCTCGGACGCCTGCCGCCCCTCAACAAATTCAAGGGGGACCACCCTCTCATTCATTGGGGACCATCCTCCCTATTTAGAGTGAAACGCTTATTTCTTCAAGATAAAGTGGATTGTGAAGCAAAATTTTAATTTCAAAAAATGATATTGAACTCAATTTTGAAATTAACTTTAACATTTCATTGAAAGACGAGTTTCCCGACTTTGTGTACATGTTTGTGTACATTAAAATTTAAGGTCCGATTCTAAGCTTCACAAAAAATGAGATGCTTTATGAGGGGGTTTCCGATAACCATCAAATTCCAGTAGACTACCAAGTGGGTCTAGCACATAGCCTTCTCATCATCCAAAACATGTTGCAGCGGGCTAAAATATGAAGCTCTAGTCCGATTCCGATGAAATTTTCAGAGATTGTACGAGTTGGCGTGTAGATGGTCCCCTTTGAAAATCATTGCCCCCGGACTGATAGCCACTGCGCATGTGCAAACTATAATTTCCTTGTAGCAGCCATCATTTCCACATTTTCCATCCGATTTCAATAAAATTCTCAGAGATCATGCAAATTGGCATATAGATGGTCCCCGATGATAAGCATTGCCAAGGAACTGATAATAGCCACTGCGCATGTGCAAACGTAAATTCCCTGTAGGAGCTATACTTTCTACATTTTCCAACCGATTTTGATGGTATTTTTGGGATTGCGCGGATTTGAGTGGATACTCCTCTACGGATATCATCGCCCCCATGTCACTTACGTTGAGTGAAACAGTTTGGTGCAGGAGGAAGCGAAATAACAATGCGTGTTTTTTCGCTCACCAACAGGTTCTAATTGACTTATGCTTATCCAATGGGACGTCCCCTGGAATGCATGCATTACTAAACAACATGTTTAATAATTTTCTGGACTCACTAATAACTACTTGAAACAATAATACTGTAGGTACCTATATGTACTAAAATAAAATGTAAAAATTAAACAATAAAGTTACCTACTATATAAAAAACCTCAAAAAGTAATAATTAATTCCACAATAAAAAACCATTACCTAGTAATTAAAAAATACAAGTAAAAGATTTAAATAAGAAAAATAGCGAAAAATGTAGAAAAAAGGGTAACAGTCGGTAACTCAAAGAATACCAACTTTAAACAAAAGTACTTGGTAGTAGGTAATTATGTAAAATTTAAAAAAAATTTAAATGATAAAAGTCGAAAAAATTAATAAGTTAAAAATTAAAACGAATGATTTAAAAATTTAAACAAAAGTACTTGGTAGTAGGTAAGTTATGTAAAATTAAAATAATTAAAGTCGAAAAAATTACTAAGTTAAAAATTAAAACAAATGACTTATAAAATTAAATTTTAAAAATAAATTTAAAAAATCACTAAAAAGTAAAAAATAAAAAAATTATGAAAATACAAAAATAGTAAAATAAAAAACTTTTTAACAAAAAAACGGACCGACCTCAAAACTGATGATGGCATCCCACTAAAAAGGAAAAAATAATAACGACAACTTATTCAGATAGGTTGGTGGGTAGTTATGCATTGAAGTCGCCGCCGTGCCCATCTGCAGAGACAAACATACACAAGTAGATTCCACTTCCATCTGGTTAGTATTACAACATGGGTCGATAGTGCAATACAAAACATGAATGAGAGTGGGTACCTATCATTGAGGTAATGCATGTGTTCCAAAACTAATGGATAGTACGTCACTGCTGTCGTATGAAGGAGGATGAGAGAGTGACAATAAGTGTCAATCTCAGTAAGAATATTTCCTTTGATAACAGCTGAAGACGTCTGCGTCACCAAAAATGGCAGTTGGATAAAAATTCAACATGAGAAGGTTGTTTACTTACTTACCTACCCCTAATCCTCTTTTGTATTGCACTATCGACGCATGTTGTAACACTAACTGGTTCATTTGAGTATGAACTCATATCACAAACCCACATCACGATCTAGACAATTCTACATTCAATATGCCATACATGGAATATAAGATTAATTAGATGTTATGTAATCAAAGATTGATCACGTATAATTAGATAAATAACTATTAGATACTATCTAATCAAGAGATGGTTTGTTGGAATCCAAACATTTCGTACGGGGATTCACACATATTGTCACTCTCTCATCCTCCTTCATACGACAGCAGTGACGTACTACCTAATAGTTTTGGAACACATGCATTACCTCAATGATAGGTACCCACTCTCATTCATGTTTTGTATTGCACTATCGACCCATGTTGTAATACTAACCAGATGGAAGTGGAATCTACTTGTGTATGTTTGTCTCTGCAGATGAGCACGGCGGCGACTTCAATGCATAACTACCCACCAACCTATCTGAATAAGTTGTCGTTATTATTTTTTCCTTTTTAGTGGGATGCCATCATCAGTTTTGAGGTCGGTCCGTTTTTTTGTTAAAAAGTTTTTTATTTTACTATTTTTGTATTTTCATAATTTTTTTATTTTTTACTTTTTAGTGATTTTTAAAATTTATTTTTAAAATTTAATTTTATAAGTCATTTGTTTTATAGTCTATAAACTTGTCTGGAAGTAGAAGACAGTCGACCGGACTAGTCTATTTTTCGAATAATATTTTTATTTTACCTCTGACTGTCGAAATTAAAAACAGTCAGGGGTAACATTAAAATATTATTCGAAAAATAGACTAGTCCGGTCGCCTGCCTTCTACTTCCAGACAATTCTTCTTACTTCCAAACTCGCCCTAAAGGACACCAAGTAGCGTTGGACGATCGATCGTCTGTCTTTCACGTCTCCGACATGATATAGTTGTGAATGATAGTTATTCTCTAAAAAAAAAGAATAAATAAATAGAGAATTTCTCGAGGAAAACGCGGATCACCTTTTTATTCCGAAACTTTTCTTAATCTGTACACACGAAGGGGTTAGAAACTGTAGGATCAACTACCTACCACAAAATATTTATAGTCTAGTGACTTGAAGTGGTCAAGTGGCAATGGACCAAAATGCATGATGAATTAAAAATTTTAAAAAAATGATGCTTAAAAATTAACTAATGCCGCGATCCTAACGGCGAGGAACCCGCAAAGATATTCAAAGAACACTTTAAAACCAAAGAAACTGATTGATTATTGACGGCGGCTCCGAAAACGTGATTAAAGTTGAATAAGGTTTTTTTTTTCAATGTTTCTTTATTGACTTCTATTTAAATTACAGCCTTTCTGTACAATGTATCATTTTCCTTAGGGATTAGTTGGCAATTTACACTGATAGATACTGAGATACATTAGGTAATCACTTCATTGAATATATATTCCGATCTTAATTAGAAAGTTGAAAGTAGCTGTCTGGACTATGGTGAGTGGCGAAGAAGCGAGGGTGTCTACGTTGAATGGATGGGGGATATGAGCGCCAATTTCGTGGAATAGATGGATTCGTGCTGCTGAATAGTTAGGGCATTCCAAGAGGATGTGAGTTATTGTTTCCAAAGTTCCTGGGCAATGTGGGCAGTCCGGAGATTCAATCAAGCCTTTCAGGAACTTTGAGTGTCCCGTGTTGTTGTGTCCTGTCTGTAATCGCGTAATAGTGGCGAAGAAACTCTTTGGTTTCGGATCTGTCGATGCATCGAGTTTGTGGAACCATGGTTGGCGGTTTAGGTTAGGGAAGAGTGATTTGTACCTGTTTCCGCCGTTGTACTAGGCAAATTCTTCCTTCCATATTTTGCGGGCATTAATCGTGATTTTCCTCTTGAGGTCAGTTGGGGTGGTAGCATGGTCATGGTTGGCGTGGTAGCATGGTCAGTTGGGGTGGTAACATGCGTTTGGGGTGGGTTCGGGTAGCTGTAAGGCATTTTTTGCTTCGGTGTCAGCCCTCTCGTTTCCTGGTATTCGGTTAATCCTTTCAACCAGCAGAACATCGCTCTTTTACCCTGGCTTGTCAGAAGGTGCGTAGTTCTGAGGATTTCGTATTCGAAAAATGTCAGGCGTTTGGTAAGGTTGAACTGACTTAATTTTTGGGGTTGACTTGACTGACTTAATAACTGACTTAATACTGACTTGACTGACTTAATAAGGGTTATTCTCATACGTAATTTTCGCTTCTCTCGCAGGATCCGGTTGAGAGCCAAGAGAAGTATGTTCCATGAGCGGCATGGCTACTCTAACTCTCTACTGCCCCTTGCTGATGTACCTTCAGTTATTTGTTACTATCAAGTTTGTTACTGATGATGAGCTAACCTTCGAAATCTTTGGAACTCATTTGATCTCTATAGGTTGATTTGTTTCCACGTACATAACTTTTTTCGTTTAACATTCTCCATGATCAATTGTTTGGCAGGTATTTCATCGAACATCGCACCAGAGGGAATTCAAGCGTCCGGCCTGACACACCTTCGTTCAAATACGTACGCATGCCTTCTGAAAATGGATACTCTAGCGTGAAGGTGTTTTGGTTGCCCAACATCGAAGGAAAGCCTGGCTCACATTTCTTCGTAAAATACAGGTGGGTTTTCATCAGTTATTCATTTACATTGTTTTCTTGCATGTTGTAACTTGCGGGGTCCACTAAAGTGATATGTAAAGGGAAAGTACGATATTTAAGTTAGAAGAGATTACTCATGTTTAAACATCAAAATGCGCCTGATTAAAAAAAAAATGTAATCGAAAGTAGACCTCATCCTGAGAATGTTGACATCAGCCGTCCTCTTTTTGGATGAGTAGATCTTTTTATATGATTTTTCAAAGTTTCGAATGTTCATGACGTCACGCGCCCCTCCCGCCTGGGCGGGACCCCCCAGCCCACTGTGACGTCATAAACATTCGAAACTTTGAAAAATCATAGAAAAATGTCTACTCACGCTAGATGGTCGCGGTTGGTGTCAAAATTCTCAGAATGAGGTCTAGTTTAGATTAAAAATAACAATTAATCATTTTTCCGACCAATCCGCACACCCCATTGATCTTTTTCACCAATCTTTGCCCCTAAATTGTGGAATTTCTGGCCCTTAATTTTTAATTTATGTCTACTTAAGACCCTTCTTTGCCGTCCATTGAATTTTATCATTAAATCCTCTTTCACCAAGATGTTGGCATTTTCATTCCTGGGCTTATTGGTATGTCTGGGTATCCATTTTATGGTTTCCCAAATAAAGGTTATGTGTATAGATTGCCTTTTTGTTTCCTAATTCTATTGGGAAGTAGTGAAGAGTTTATATGGACCGTGTTATGCAACAACCATCTAAGTCGAATTTTGGTCAAATTGAGATAACTTCAGATTTCTCTTCTCTGGAGGTATCTTTATAACCTCCAGTTGTTATTACTGATAAATTTCAGCTCATGGCCCAAGAATTATCGACAATTTGTTATTTCATAACAGTTTCATCACTCACATCCCTGTTTCGCATTAACCATCTAACTCTGGGTGGGACTTACAAGCTAAGATTCCAGCTATACAACAACCATGTTTTGCAATAAACGCAAATCTCCCAGGAAGTGGGATGGGATTCACTTAACTTCATGCGTCGACGATCTAGTTATATTAGATCATGTGGGGGGCAAAATCGGAGCATTAGGACGGTCGTAATTTTGCTTCACATTCTTCATTCGGAGGAGTTTAGTTTAAATATCATTACATTAAAATATTTACTCTCAGGTCATAGTTTCCTGCCGAATGACTCCGAATTCGGAGATGTGGAGTGCTTATTAAAATACCAAGTCAGATTATACACTCATGACGATTATGTTAATGTAATGAAGGCTTGGAGAAAGAAAAACAAATTTGTAGTAAACAAGATCGAGAAGAAAGACTTCTTGTCTGTCGTCATCGAAGGATAGGTACGGTTTAGAAGACATGGAAGAGCCGGAGGAGCAAAATGTTTCCTATCTGAGTTCCAGAAAGTTGTACGATTATGTTTCTTTCTTAAATTACAATTTTATGATTTTCAATAAAAGAAAAAACATTAAAGAAATTATGATGTCATTAATTCGGCAATCATAATCTCCAGGCAGGAGGGGAGAGAAGAGCCTCTTTTTATCGCTTAAATGGTTATTGCTTAAATGGACCACTCTATAAAATTAGTTATGCAATAACCAATTTATCAATGTTAAGGACTCAAAATTTCATTGGAGAGGATTTAATTTTGATTTTTCTAGGAAAACAGACCGTAATGGTTCTATGCAAATAATAAAAATGCAGTAAAATTGCACTATGTAAAGTGGAGGCAGCATTTCAGGAAAATATGCGTTTCCCAAAATCAGCTTTTGGTTTATTATTTTCAATAATGAACCTTTGGAATCGACCAAGAAAAAAAAAATTTTAACACCCCCTCAAAATTTGATGGTTTACGTTTCAAGGTACGTAGAATCCAAAAATCGAATAAAAATTTGGCCGTCCGTCCGCCGTACGCGGCACTTTTGCCACTTAGCATTGACCGATTTTGATGAAATTTGGTATGTAGGCTCCTTCTGGGGTCTAGTTGTGCCCCGAAGATTTTGGTTGAGGTAGGTCACTTCTAAGGGTTCCAAAATCAATTTTGAAATTTTGAAAACGCCCTAACTCAAAAAATTTGGATATTAAGGTATTGTTTTTCCTTCAATTTGAGATTCTATAGAATTTTTAAAATTTTTTGAGACCAAGCGGAGCTCTGTAGGACAAACCGTTCGCTCACTACGAGAATTTAAAGTTTGGACGAGCGATAAATCAGAAACACGAGTGTGAATCGCAAAAGAGGCCTAATCACCGTTCAAATTAAAGCTGACCGAAATGCGATCGATGTTTTTTCTTCATGTTGGATGGTTGGTGGCTTTGCAGACGAGTGATCTAAGTATATAGAAAAATAAAAAATAATAAACCATTGTGTAATAATTTGCAGCGTTTTTTGAACTTGGATGGTTATTGCTTAACACGGTCCATCTAGGGCTTCTATGCTTGCTTGGCTGTCAGCGAAGATGTTGATTTTCTTAAATCAAGATTTGTGTTGTAATACATTCGTTATTAGCAAGTATTTCCTCTTGGAATCCAACTACCTTAGGGCCGGGGGTACAAGACCCGTTTAAACGTCACTCATCGATTAAACTACCGTAAAACCGTCAAACTTTACCCCAAGATTTACTCCAAAACATTTCCAAATATAAATTTCTCCCACTCGAAATGGGTTAAATTGATTTTTTTAATAAGTGAATTGATCTTCAGGGCTTCCTGAATATTTTGAGTGGTCGAGCTCATTGATCAGATAATTGTAACCCCCCTATTTAATTGTTTAAATGTTGGAGTGAAGTTACCTACGAGTGCGTCTATCTTTACTCCACTCTGAAAAACTCACAGTTATCGCTACAGAAACGGGCAGTGGTGCAATGTTACAAGTCGGGATTGAATTCATTACCCCAGAAATACTTGATAATATCAAGTATTTATGATATTATTATAAAATATATTCTGAAAAATTGAACTTTTTAGCTTGAAAAATACAAGTTATACCTAAGAAAAATATAAATTCCAATGATCATTTATTTCAACGAATTTGCTTGAAATGCAATATTTCTGGTTAAGAGTTCACAATTTCAGTCTTCCAGTATAGACAGACTTATGTAGGTAATCGAGCAAAACTTTCTACAAGTAAAGAAATATTAAAGGACAATAAACGATAAAAGAATGACTTAACAAAATCACAGAAAAAGTCTGTTTCACATTCGATAACTTTCAAATGAATTGCAATGGCAAATTTCAAAGTTAACCCACGAGTAAATAATATTGTAAATCAAAATTGTAAACTAAAAATTGTAAACTCATGAGACCAAAGCACGTTTATGTTCATATCATAATGCAGCTGTTCAGTTGTAAAGTTTCGGTAGGGGCGCGTACCAAGATTTTTCTCATTTCTTCTCCCCATCTCTAACTTCTGACATGAGATACACTAGAAATCTTACATTCAACACTGCGAAAATTATAAAACTCAAATATTTTTCGAGATTAAATAAGAAAAATATGAGTGAGGCTACCTTTATCCCAACCTTTATAGTGGAGTAAAGATACCCGGTTTTTGGAGTAAAGTTACCATCAAATTTTTGGTAAACAAAGGCATAACTAAGAAAACACTTTTTTGAGAATTTGATTAGTGCATTTTGTTCAAAATAAGATATTGAAAGTGATGTGATGAGGGCTCTCCTGGTAAATCCACTCCAAACACCTGATATGGAAGAAATTTTGGAGCACGAGAAACAGGACTGTAACAGCTGAACAAGAAACTATGACTGATAACAGCTGATAACATGGATAAAGGCGCCATCGTAAGCCGCATCGATTCTCTGGGATGTGGAGAATAACGAAAACACAATAGCTAACTTTTATCTAAGTTCTACCACGCTTACGTCACAATTGAAGATTCTCACTTTTTGGGGTAAAGTTACCCCTGGTGGGGTAAAGTTTGACGGTTTTACGGTACTGTAAACTACGGAAAATGCAGTTTAGGGCTGGGGTACAAGTTCCTAAACTACGCTTTTAGTTCCTGATAAGAGCTAAACTAAGACTAAAGTTAAACGGTCGCTGATGGCCGTTTAAGCTGAGCTTAGTGGGTAATAACGAGAAATATTGTTACCAATGTGGTGAAGTATTTTGGTTGAGGTTGAATTTTATTAAATATATTGTAGTAGCTGCTCAACTATGTTACATTATTCACTGAAGATTTTATTGTAGAAGTTAGTCTGTACAAATATGAAAAAGGAAAAGGCAATTAACAATTTGAACATTAAAATAGGAAAATATTCCAGCGTTTTATTCAAGTTTCAATGAACTAAATATAGTTATTTCAAGAACGGAATCAAGAGAGGTAAAGTCACAAAAATTATAAAAAAGGTATATTTGTGTATTTTTCGGAAAAAATATACAGAATATCTCAAAACATTATTGATTTGTGATAGGTACAGTCATTTAATAAATAGATATCAGTCGGGTCCTTTACTCAGTTACACAATAATTGATACCTACAGAATAATATTGTATTGATAAAATAAAATGGGGAGGTAGGAGGAAACGACCATTAGGAATAGGGCAGCACCCTACGTAGGAGACGTATCTTCAGTTGAACATGGTAATCACCTGAAAAAAATGAATTGGGTGTGACGAAAAGAGTTTTGAAATAGGTAACTATGATGAGTAACGTAAGAAAGTAGTTAACAAAATGCATCTGTAGTATTAAGTGCAATTTGAGCTACATGAGTTGCTGTATGTACCTACTTGCTGGTTTTGTAGGAGTGCTTTTTGGTAATACATTCTATCAGGTATTCTACCGATCGTTATGATTATTTACGTACATCAACCAATATTCGGAACAAAGTTGCTTGCTAGTGAAAGAAATAGTAGTTATCACTACTCACTTTCACATTATCGTCAGAAGTATTCGGCATGCAAAATTTCTTTGAATGATAAGAAATAGGATACAATTAATATGTCGTAAGTACTCACCACATCTTCGAAAAACCGGTTCTTGGACGGGTAGACTCTTTCTTGAATAACCGACTTTTGGGTCGATCATGAAAGTTAATACGTCGTTTTCATCGTTGGTTTGTTTTTATTTATTTTTCGACACTCCTTTCTTTCACCACTAGTGTATTACAATAAATAGAAACGCTAAAATGAAGGTTTTTGAGCTGATTGAAGTAGAAGTCGTCTGCCCTTTTATTCTAGCAAAACTCACATTGAGGTTTTAGGTTATCCTGATTAACGTGAAGTTGATGTTTATTCCAACTTCGGCTTTGAAATTCATAAAAAATTTGCAGTTACGAACATGGAACTGCATGGAACCTGTATAGTTCCATGCCGTTTTGTTCTCTTCCTCTTCGTCTTCGTCGTCTCTGGATTCCTAAACTCCAGTTTCCTAAACCGAGCTGATAAGGACTTGTACACCCGCCAAACGGGATCTGTAGTTTAAACGGTGTTTCAAAATTAAGCGAAGCTTAGCTATGTCCCCGTTTGAACGATGACTTGTACTCCCGGCCCTTAGAACCATTTGTGTAACATCCTGAAATTGTTGAATTGAGTTCTGCCAGAGCCACACTTTCATCAACAACTGGTCTGAAGTATTGAAATGAGTAAAGATAACCACCGTTATTCCTTCTTTTTCTAGGATCAAAGGCGAACCGACTTTCACTCAGACCCAAGAAACAATGGATGACGATTTTGTTGTGGTGAAAGGTCTCCAGCCTTCTTCGACTTACGAGTTCCAGGTTGTTTCGGTCGATGGCGAATATGTCGCAGAATCAGCTAGTCAAGATGTTGAAATATATCAGGGTGAGTCTCATCGTTCCTTCTTAGCGTCATTACAAATTGACCATACATTTCGCCCTCTGATGACGCAATTACAAAAACGCAAAGAAAAACCAACTAAAATTATTTAGGAACAGCTTGAAATTGAAATATTTTGCTACTTCAATATATTAATCTATTCATTTTGTTTATAAATAGAAGGTCTCGGGATCAAGACTTCGTTTAGCTTCGAATTTTATCAATCTAGTATATTGTATTTGAAACGCAGTTTTTTTTACAGTGGATATGTATCCAGGTAGTCCTAGTAAGTACTTTTAACTGTGACTATTTTGGCTTTCAGTTAAATTTATCGCTACTGGTTATATGTTTACTGTTGATAGTCTTGATAAGATGAGCGCATTTTCAATAAATCAATAATTGGAACTGTTTAACGAGGCGCGGGATTAGGTGTTTAATCTGCACTTTTAGTTGCAATTACTGTTAACGTATTAAGGTCACGTTGATTGTTAACCTTTTGGGAGAGTCTGCCATAGCAAGCGTGCCTCTCGATGGCCTGGTAATAATGTCCACTCAGAGTTTCTGTAACCAGAAAAATCTAGATGAGCACAACACAACGTCGTAAATGCAACTTTACCTTCTATAGTAGATCAGCGTTGTTCAGTTCAGAGGTCTGTCTCATAACTGAGGCCCCTAGATGCAAAACCGGATTTATGCAAAAAAACCAATTTTTTCAGGAGAAACAAAAAAACTGTTTTCAGGAGAGTCACTAGATTTCTGTAAGTTCTAATAATTTCTCATGATTGCAAATAGTTACAGCATTAATTAGCCAAAATTTCAAATTCATTCAGTCAATAACTTATTGAAATTTGCAAAAGTCCGATTTTGAAACTAAAATTGTATTAGTCCGTTTTGGAACCTCATTCAATTCGAAATGACTAAGGATGGAATAAAAACGTAAGCCAAGCTACCCAATCTCAAAAAACCTTTATTTAAAAATAATTTGAGTAATCAAAATTAAAATTTCAGTGAAAACATAATAAACTTTTAGTAAAAAAAATGCTTAAAGTTTTAAAAAACAACTGTTTTTATCTTCAACTAGCACGTCAAGATGCGTTTCATAAAGTTTTTTTTAGTAAAACAGAGCATCAAAATTTCACTTTTTCTACAAGCTCTCATTGGTTTCTCGGTAACGAAAAATTCTTGGTAACGACAAAAATAATCATGTAAAAAATATTGCGACTTTCACACTTCTTCAGGCTCATCGGGTGTGTCAAGACAGTCAGGCTGTTCTTCAGCAGCATCTTGGTTGGAACGGAGGTTTCGGTAGAAATTCAAGGTTTCATTATCCATCCATTGGTCCCCGAAACGTTTTACGAGCAAATTATGAATACCTCTTATTTTCGCTTGTGTTGCTGATGATCCACGGGAGAAGGATGAACCTCCATACCTAATCACTTTCCAAACACAATCACGATCGGCAACGGGAAGACAATGAAAATCTCGACGGAAGGAACATACGAACTGGACGTGGACATTGGACAGTAAACAAAAACAAGCAAGGATAACCCCACAGGTGCCTCACACGCATTCCGAGGGACCGGGAAGCTCCAAGCGGGAAAACTCGCAACTTGCATAAGGCTGGTTTTGAACCTGAGGCTCACCTTCTGGATCCATTTCAAGGCGGAAGGAAGCCGCTTTTGAAACTAAGATTGTGCAGGCTAATGCGCCCTATGGTTTTCTGTTGAATAAGATAGAAAAACGAAAATCGATTTTTTTTTTTGCATAAGTCCGGTTTTGAATCTGGGGGCCTCAACTCAGGGATGGAATTCTAAGCTGTACAACGGTGTTTAATTCGGGGTATGTCGGCATGTCTACTAACCAATCTTTTTGGTGGGGGAGGTAACTCATTCGGGATAACGAAGTTTGGAATACTCTATCCTACGTTGAGGATGTTAATAATTGTTTTTACAAACTCTTCATTGAAAGCCACCTGTAGGTACTATACTAAGCAGACAATTCCCTAATAATTTGACAATAATTGTTATCATATTAGCGCATCTAACTCTTTATATGTAATATATAATGGCTAGAGTGCCACACTGTGGATTGGGCTCCCACGACGTTGTGATTAGCTACGAGTCTATATGAATGCTTCCGGGTCTTTGTGAATTAATACACATAACGCTGTCACTAAACGTTCTGTGTCTGTGCACAACACTACATGTTGCATGGGTTACTATTGTTGAACCATCAGGTACACGAGCAACGTTAACTGAATCTTCTATATCTTTGACACAAAGATTTAGTCCTTGATATTCTACTACATTCTACTAACATCCACAAAATTGTGTTGTCTCTAACTTTTCTCACATGGTTTATAAGTATCACATTAAATGGTAGAACTAGTTGGAGGGAGAATGTGAGGTGGACCAGATTATCGAGTGACACCATACTCAAGTGTGTAATGAGTCCCCTATTCGTATCTAGCTGTGGCTGAATGGTTGACAATTCTTCCGCTTTGAAACCGACACCCCCAACAACCTTCTGATTAATAACATGATTTTTTCAATAGGGTGAGGAGGGGCAATTGGTACTTTTTTTTCAAAAGCCCGTATTTTTTAGTAGGCAGACAGTTTTGGACGTTTTTGTTGTTTTCCTCTAAAGCATTGCTCGTATTATCTTGGCAAAATTTGAACCAACTTAGCTAAGAGCTATGAAGACTCTTTAATAATTGAATGGTTTAATCACAAAGTATTTTTAGTGCCATGCTTCTTTGGCAAAACCGCCATCCTCTTGTCCAGGACTCTAAGCAACTGCAGGCTCTCTTCCTTTTATAGCATTTCAGTTGAATTAAACCTTTCCCCAATACAATTAAACTTTTTTCCAAAATAATTAAACCTTTTTCCGAAACAATTGAACCTTTAGCGGGAAAATAAGGAATTGCAAGTATATGAATCGACGTTGGGTCATTAAGGAGGAATATACGACGCATACCTACGAAGGAATCCCTTCCAAGTGATGTCACTCGGAAGGGATTCAACAGTGGTGTCATCTTCATGCTCTCTGACATTTCACTGGTCGCTACGTCGTTTATTAATTTTCTATTACATCCCCTTCTTTTGAGAGGTTTAATTGTTTCGGAAAAAGGTTTAATTATTTTGGGAAAAAGTTTAATTGTATTGGGGAAAGGTTTAATTCAACTGGATAATGCTATATATTCTTCCAGATCCAAATCACTTTTTCCTCCATTCTGCCAGCACTGGACGAAATTCCATTAACACGTTGAACGAAGAAAAAAAAAAACGTGTTGGTCCACTGTGGTGGAGAAATTTTTTTCGCAAAGATACGGCGTCACTTTGATGACTGCTCATGACCATCAACCTCAACCGATTCAGCTCCGGATTGAACCGTTCGTCTCATAAACAGTTCATCTATGACGAAAAACAGCTAGAAAAGAGCGGTAACCGAGAACGAAAGAACAGGAGCAGATATTGTTGTACCTTTTGCGAGAGGTGTTAGCGTGACATTGACGCGGCCCACCACAGGGACGCTGGGATTTCCGTGACATAGACGCGATCCACATCCAATGTGTTTAAATGAATCGAATCCTCAACTTCACCTGAATTAGCAACGCATCTCTAATGTGGCAGGGAATTGGGAATTAAAGGCCTCCACTTAATAGTGAATGGGCGAAACAGTTACATTTGCGTATTAGGTTCCACCGTTACTGCTCTGGGTGGGTAATAGGTTCCAATAACCTGTTATTTATTAGGTAATAGGTTAACGGATAACTGTTATCCCAGGGACCTTCTCACAAGCTCATTCCGACATACCATTCCAAGGTATCGTTTCCAAGGTTTCTATCAAGTTATTCCCGACATATTTATGTGTTAGTGTGTGTTTTGACTTTCCCTCTTTTTCGATAATAAAACCCAAGCTATTGTTCTGGTTCCACACAGTTTGGAGCCTTCCCTGAAACGTTATTTAATAACAGGGTTATTTTGGTAATAGGTTCCAAGCGGAATTAACGAAAACCGGTAATAGGTTATTTTTAACTGTTACGTTAAATACCGCCCATCTCTACCACTTAGTGACTACAAATGACAATACATATTGGTAGGATTGATGAACATCGATGCATACCTCCCAAATCGAGTCTATCAATCTGCTACATGAGGCCATTGTGAAAAAGAATGCTTTGTTTAAAAGATCCAAAAAATTATGAAAAAATGCAATGGCCGACTGATTCAAAATATTAATGCACTTTAATATAACTCCAGTTGATGATAACTATTGTGCACCTGCAGTGTGTTCACAGTCGAAATGGCAAAAAAATTATTTGGCATCCTTCAACTGATGTTCACCCATCGGTGATGCAATTTAGCTGGCAACTCCGGGGTGCCACCAGCGCTGTCCTATAAATTAACTTTTCGCTCAATCCAATGTCAACATACAGTCATTGCATCAATGTGCCACCTACCACTGCTTGGCAACCCTGCATCTCCACTATGTAGGAAGGAGACGTTCAAGAAGGGACGCCTACTTTCACTAATACAAACAAATCTTTCGGTTGCAGTTAAAATAGTATTCTACATTCGTTCTTCTTTCATATTATCCATGTAGAGGAAAAAAAAAATGAAAAACTGGGGAAATGTGTATGGTTGTCTCTTGATTCTCTCTTGTACTCGCTGGTCAACACATTCTCCTATCACCTAGTTTTTGGATGTCGAAGTCGATGTTTAAAGGTGGTGGCTTGATAATGATATTACCGTTTTTTACTACTTTTACTGTTTTATTGGTTGGCTCCACAGAGAAATCCTTCCAAATGATTGCTTGAGCTCCAAATTTGGAAAAGGCACTTGCAGCGTCGTCAAAATTTGCTGTATAGTTTTCCGTTCAATGGCAGTGGTTTTGGCTCACCTCGAGTTAATTATTCAATTACTGTTTGTGTTTTTGCTTTACTTTCAGATGGTCCTTCAATTATTCCCCCGGACGAAAGCATTGCAACGGCTGGATGGTTCATCGGAATGCTTCTGGCAATAATATTCCTGCTGCTGGTTCTCATACTGGTGTGCATCGTCAAGCGGAACAGAGGTGGGAAGTACGCTGTTCACGAGCGAGAAGCCGCCCATGGTCGACATGATTATCCCGATGAAGCGGGGTTTCATGAGTATTCTCAACCGTAAGTACCTATTTTCTTTTGTAATGGGCTCATTAACCCTTAATTTCCCACTTGTTAAAAAATTGTGTTTTTTTTTGGACCTTAAAAAATTACTGATAGATGTATTTTGATAAATCTGTAGAACATTTGAGTAGAAGGCTCCTTGAAGGCCCTATTACAGTATCAGCTCAAGGATGATCCTTCCAAGGGCTACACTAGCGCTATCTGTCTATAAACCCACTTTTGTTGAAGTAGAAGAAGGAAACTTGGAAAAATCCTCGGTGGGATGTTGGGGTCAGTTATCTAATAATATAAAACGCCAACCGTACGTACGTACGTACGTACGTATGCACGGAGGGGTCGTGGGAGTGGGGAGAGTTGGAGGCTGGAGGGGTTGGGGGCGGGAGGAGTCGGAGGCGAGAGGAGTCGGAGGCGGGAGGAGTCGGAGGCAGGATGAGTCGGAGGGAGTGGGTGGCGGGAGGAGAGTCGGAGGAATCGTCTTTGCCTGCTTTTAGTAGGCTTTTCAGCTAGTTTCTCATAAAGTAAATAACCACGGAATGAGGTGGGAAAGGTTCACTTCATAGAGGGATTTGTGCTGCCTTAGACAGTGGCGCCATCTCTGACGAGGAAATCCAACTAATACCCTACAATATAAGAAATTAATGAGGTTAGAAGGTACCACGAAGGCCCTATTTCATTCTGTCAACTCGAGAATTATTTTGTTTCTTCTTTGGGTATCAAAATAGCCAGTGGCTATCAGTTTTAGCTTAAAAGTCGATAAACTGTATGAGGTAAAAATTGGACATCCCAAAAGATACTTCAGGTTATTAAGGGTTAAGGAGTGAACTTGGTTAGGAATGACCAGTTACAGTGGGCTAGAATCCACCATTTTCGACCTCAGAATCTTCAACACCAAAATCCCAGTAGCAAGTGTTTCTCTACACCTCAAGTCCAGAGCGAACCAAAACAGTCCAAGCAAAAAAGTAAACCTTGCAATACCTGTCCTTCTGCACCCACTGGTCCATCAACGAAATTTGCTACTTTTAAACCATATTTAACAAGCCTTTTCAGTTATATGCTCCGAAGTATCTCAGTTTCCGTTACCTGAAAATTGCATTTTTTTGGCCAACAGCCTTGACAGCAAATCCCACGGACGGAGTTCATTAGGCAGCGATCCAAAGGCAGCTGCAGAAAGTGACACGGATTCCATGGCAGAATATGGAGAAGGCGACACAGGTAAACTTGAAACCATTTGAAAATGTAGCTGAGTTTTTGTTTTTGAATTTCATATGTGTGTGGCTTTGATTCTCCAAAATGAGTGCGTTTTCTTTTTACTCAATTTTTTTATCTTGAAAAATCATCTTATTTGCCAGAATTGTTGTTGCCGGAAGATAGCACGTTCCCCAACAGTCCATCCCAAAATCTGATTGGAATTATCATTTTCGTATTCTGTATTCAAAACAAATTGAAAGATTTATGTTCATTTTTCAGATTTAGTTGGACGTTTCTGAAAAATGTACCACAAATAACTCTTATTCCAACGCTTATTTTTCGGGTCCTGTTCTCTTTGCTGGACTAGGGGGTATTGGTAGAGGAAGTGGCAACTCCCGCTAGACAGCTGGTGGTGGAAGTAGTTTCTCGTACGTCCAATAGAGTGCTCTGATTAAAATTACCTTGGAGAGATCACATCAACTTTTTACGAGTGCCAACTTTTTACATATTTCCTGTTGGTGGGTGAAACGACTCGAGTATTTTGTAATAGAAAAAGGGGTCTTTTCGACATTATCTCATAGACAGAAGACAACTATCATCCAACTCAACAAAATAATTAATTAACGTTGAAAATTATCAATGACACTCGAAAAAAGTTGATGTGATCTCTCCAAATTAATTTTAATCAGAGCACTCTATTGGACGTACGAGAAACTACTTTTACCACCAGCGCGCCTAGCGGGAGTTGCCACTTCCTCTACGGATATCGCCTAGTATTTGCAGGTGTACATAGCACACGTTTAAAAAACTTGTAACACAGAATCTAGTTTATAAAAATGTCTTGTTGAAATTGCATACCAACAAATTCTCCCCACTCCTTGCCAGCGAAACGAAATTTGGACTAAGGAGGTTTTTGGGAGTCAAGAAGAAATATTTCTTCTCATCACTTTTCTCTTTGAAACTTGTTTTACGTTACTATTCAGGCACTGTCCATTCGTTTGCACGCCATGCTTATGTTTAAATCATTATTTTGTACCCTACTGAAGGTCGCTATTTACATTAAATGTACTTTCGTTAATGTTACATCCGTATCAGCCAAAAACAATTGAAATGGGCAATTACTGTGGTTCCTGAATCTATTTTTCTTCCAATCATGAGTCCAAGGCCAATCTCTGGATCTTGCACTTGTTCCAAATCGTCAAATCTTTCAGAACAATTCACCTTTATCAAAAAGTAAATCACATTTTCCTCATATTTTCATTTTTTCTTCGTATTTACAGTGAAAGATATTAGCAATCTGCTACATATTGAAACGTATGACGAAACTGGCCGGTTACCCGTGCGTTGCTTCGAATTTGTTATCGTATTTCAACATCCATAGGAACGTAGCGTTACTTACTCAGAAACCTTCGCAGGCCTCCATCCAAACCACAGTTTCTCTGGGATTGGATGCATGGTTTTGGAAGGCAGAAGTCATACTGTGAACCATTAATTTTCATTCATATAAATTAGGTATTAATTACCTTCTAGTATTAATAATTAAATCATTTTTTACACAATAATTGCCCATTATTGCTTTTGTGAATTTATTTTTGCACTATACAGTGTGTCCCATAAGTTATCCACCAAGCTTCGGGAGTAGTTTCTACGGAATAAAATGGGCCTCCCCGTCAAACCGTCTATTTCGTTGAAAAAAATGCGTTCAAACGTAAATTTCTCCCTTCAATTCGATTGTAAAATATTAGTTGATTGTACAGTTGGAAAGCTGATGAAATGGAGCAGTTTTCAAGCTTTTGAACCCCTCTGGCAAATACCTTGTTTTAATGAGGAAAAATCTTCAAAATTTTCACACAAAAAAAACAGAAATTGACAAATTTTCAAGTTCGAGGTGAAAATACGACTTCAGCGTTCAGATTTTCTCGATTGGTCATCGGCTCATCTATTTAGAAATTTTACGCTCTATCCAACGGTATCCTTATCTTTAATTTTTGAGCGTAAATTAAGAGAGTTATGACCGTTTTAATGGTGTAAGGTCGAAAACACTTTTAACACTTGTTAAAAGTAAAAGAGTGGGATTTTAATGGTGTTAAAAAACTTCAAGAGGCATTTTCTGTTGCAAATTAGTTTTAGAAACTACTCCCGAAATTTAGTGGATAGCTTATGGGATACCCTATAATGTTGTATTTTTTCACTGTGAAATAAATTGTTATCTACCACTTGCCAAATCAATATTATGAACTTTATGCATGTACGACGGATTTTATTACTTGAGTTTCGTTTTCACTGATTTATCATTTTTAATTTTTTTTACGTTTGCATGTGTGTTAAATTTGTTCCTGCATGATTGTTTAGAGGGTATGAATGAAGATGGATCATTTATCGGACAGTACGGAAAACAAAAACGTCAGGGAGAGACGTCTTCAGGCGGTTTTGCTACGCTTGTGTAGCTACGGTTAGTAATATAAATTTCTTGATAGTACCTAGGTATTAACCGGTTTAATAGAAGAACTGTATGGTTTTTATTTAATATTATTTTATTTGAGTGAAGGTTTCCGTAGACTGAAGAAACCCCAATTTCTTGGCGAGGACTTCTTAGCTGACCTATATTTATGGTGGATCATCATCAGTTGATGGTCCTCAAAGTCTTTTAACATTACTAACCACTATAAAGATCAAGTTATCGATTACTATCATAAAGATATCAGATAGTGTTTAGCGTAGGTAAAACCTATTGGTCGTGCTGATTGCACATGATCAAACAGAAGGTGGGTCTTGAAGGCAGCGTTTTGAGAGAAGTTAGAGCCTCAGAGTTACTTGATTTAGAAAACTCTGCAGGAGTACTATGTGGCGTCACTACCTTGCTTACCTGAATTGGTAGTTTTTCCAACGAGACACTTCCCTACAACCTCGTTTATCCACTAACCTTAGGACTGACTCAGGTCCTCAGGATGTCAGGCGTCCTCCCCACTTCATATATATAGTTTTAATTTATTTAGTTTTCTTTGTAGGTGCCCCATCCGCTTCCAATGGTCAACTAAGAGGGAATTTGAAAATATAGATATATTTTTACTTGCAGTCAGGATAGATGTGTTGTGATCAGCGACCTCTTCGCATTTCTGTCCATTCGCTTCCTTAGCTCATGTGGTAGGAGCTCCGATTCAGAATCGGAATGATAGGAGATCGATCCCCGGTCGAGGGAAGTTAATTTTTGATGACTCAACAGTATGGCGCAGTCTGTAGGACCCGAATGGTCACCTCGGTATTTCTCCGAGAAACAATAATTCATTAGGATTAGGTCATCAAAATAACTCCCTCCCAAGACACGAGTCGAGCCACCGCCTATTCGGACAAACGTTGAGGTCAGCAGATCCCCCGCCCCGTCAATAAGGAACATTAATGAAAAACTCCGAAGCCAGTCAAAAATAGCGTGGTCTCACTGGGTTGTAAAACGCCGGCCAAAGCAGCCTCCCTGACTAGGTAACGGAGTACCTAAGAGATGGATACCCCTTGCAATTCAAATTATTGCTTGAAAATATCATGAAAACCGTGTAGAATGGGAAAAGCTCGATAGCAAAGGGAAGCAGCTAGTTATGTAGAAAAGTGATGCAAAAGGACTAAAGTTGTTAAAATGTAAAACCAATGCTTGATTCCTGGCCGCCATCAGCTCCTCGTCATTTCTGAAAATCATCCCTGAAGCCAGTTATTTCGTTGGATTGTTTGTTCTCTGAGGAAACCAAACGAATTTTTTAGCCAGTCCGCCACCTCGCTCTTGTTTTCTTTATAATCTCCAACCAAACTTAGCTGTTGAATTTTCTAAACCTGAATGAAACAGTCTAATTTTTCAAATTTTGTTGAAAATGGTGAACATTTATACAATTTTATAGTGCTAAAAATGACACCAAATTTCATATTTTTTCATATCCACTTCTTCCTGCAAGGAGACTGTTCGAGCTATCATTACATTTGGAGAACAGATGAGAACATTCGAACATTAGAGAGTTTCTGGCAACCACTAATGGGCCTGTGGAACCTCTTCACAAAGCACAGAGTTCTGTGATGATAAATTTGCCTCCCGACAACAGCGGGCGACGATGAAAGGGTGCCCCCAGACAGTCACCCGTTCCTAGAGGCCCATCGTCACGAGCGCCTCCCTTCCCCCCCTGTCCATAGTTAACAGGCTTCCTCCTTCAACTGGGTAGCATCCTCTGTTGCTCGCGCTAGTCTCCTCCTAACGGGGCCCGTGAGATTTTGGCACCAAAAACTCTCTATTGCCCCTGAGCTGAGACTAATTTTCAACAAGACGAATTCACTCTAATCTCTATCCAGAACGTTCATGCTATCGCCCAATGTGCTGAGTGGGAGAGCGTGTCGTGCATCAACAGGACTCGTTGTGACATTTTGTCTCTCAGAATCTTGCACACTTTGCGCTTGTTCAGAAAACTCAGTGCCACTTGAGAACTTTCTGCATGCTGAGAACGTTTTCTCAGAAAACTTCTGACAGTTCTTAGTGGATTTCACTTCCAGATTAATCCTTTTAGGGTTAAAAATCTAGGCTGTAATCTGATTTTTAACCCTAAAAGGCGAGCCTGTCGTGCATCTGTGGAACTCATTGTGACATTTTGTCTCTCGGAATCTTGCACACTTTGCGCTTGTTCAGAAAACTCAGTGCCACTTGAGAACTTTCTGCATGCTGAGAACGTTTTCCCCGAAAACTTCTGGCAGTTCTTTGTAGATTTCACTTCCATATTTTTCATTTTAGGGTTATAAATCAGATTACAGCCTAGATTTTGATTTGGACTTAGTCGCCAACGTGGTTGTGTTTACACCTTGGTTACAACATCACGTCAAGAAAAATTCAGTGTGACCACAACACCCAAACTTATCATCCTTCATCATTTCAACTACTCCCCCGTTCATATGCCGCCAAGATATAATTAAGGGGGCCTTTTGTTTTGCAAGTTCCTAGTAGGTTCGGTTCAGCTTAGATACTGCATGATGTATCCTCAATCCGGTGCTGCATTGTCGATAAGGGTGTGCTGTATCCAATCCTTTCACTGGTTTCTACCATAATAGTGGAGTATTTTGTCCTTGCCATTTCGTTTTTCACACTACTCCCACACACGAAGAGTTTTTTTTAATGTGGTAAGTTTAATGGGAGAAGCGAACTTTTGGGTGTTTGTAAAATCGGTTGTCATTTTTACACGAAGGACACATTACCTTCCTCCAGGATATCCTATAGAGTTGATTTTTCCATGGACTACCCAAGGTAGAAAACAGCGTTCATAACACAACGCAACATTGAAGGTTGAGCTCAAAAGATTTGTTCGTACCTGTTCACTTCACCAATAATTTGTTCCGCCATTTCATTTAATCTCTCTCATTTCCACTTCGTCGTTTTGACTTTGTCGTTTTCAAGTAACTACTCAGAATGGATGAAGCAGCCTCCTCCGAAGTTCCTCCTCAGTAATAATGGACTCCGCCATAAGCTCTATCCATTCTTCCACAACTTCTACCATAGTACAAGGAATTTGAAGAAAAAAATCCTATCTAAAAGGGGTACAAAATTTGAAATAGATAAGGAGTAAAAACCCACCTAAGTAACCTTGCCAACTTAACATATAAGCGTCACATTAACGTCACTACAGGAGTTAACTTTTTCACGATTTCACAGAGGAGATCTGAAAAAATTCTGTGGAAAGTTAGCATCTGCGAGTGCTCTCGCTAGCTGGTCTTTTTCATGTTTGTGGCAACACGGGAAGTACAAAAATACTCTGAGTCAAAAACACTCTGCGCTGAGTCGGATACATCTAGTGACAATTCGATGTACCTTTCGATGCGCTATTTATCATCGAAATAATATCGGAAGACAGTATCGATATCGATAAAATATCGGAAGAAAAATATCGATATCACTAATATCGATAGAATATCGAAACAAAAATATTGATGTAACATTGTCACTGATTTTTTTTTTTGAATCTTTTATTTCATCAATATCAGTGATATTGATAGAGTATCGAAAGAAAAATACTGATTACACTGATATCGAATATGTTTTGTCATCTTTTTTTTTAAATCAATATTAGTGATTACCATAAATTATCGAAAGAAGAATATCGATTTCACTGATATCGAATGTGTTTTCGCATAAATTTATCGATATATTACAGTGGGAAGGAATATAAGAATCACAACCGATAATTTTTTTCTTTCGATATCAATATTTTCCTTTCGATATTCGATAATATCGCAAGAAAAATATCGATACAAATATCGGAAATATCGAAACAAAATATCGATATCAATAAATATCGAAGGTATCGAATCGTCACTAGATACATCACGCCTTACCTAAGCCTAACCGAACTTTTTAGGAACTCTCTATTTCCAGAGCTTTAAGTGTTCAACCGCCAAGTAAATGTGAAAAAAACTAAAACGGGTCATATTCTTTAGACCGTCAAGAAATTGGTGTTTCTTCCTTCTTTAAAAGAAGAAAAACTTGTTATAATCAGATCAGGAAATCACATCAAGACGATTCGAGTTGCTTCTTTACTCAAGTAACAATCGAGATTTTCGATATTTCGATGAATCACCAGTTTGTGCACAGCCTATTTTGATTCACGGTTATTCAAGGTATTGCTGCTCATTAATCTTATTGTGCTGTACTCTTTGTTGGGTGAACAACTTTTCACTAATCTTGTGATAGTCTACACGCACCATCGTTGATGTTATATTAGCCGTTGGTTCTTGTTTTTGAGATTCAATGGTGAACTTACATGGATATTTTGTAGTCCTTCAACAGAATAACCTTCAGCACAAGGAAACACGGAAGGACACAATGTCAATTGGTGGGGCTGTCTCGAGTAAAGCGGGATGTCTTCTTACAAGGAAAACATACCTCATCACACATTCTTCAACGAACTACAAAAGCTACCCTTACATTCCTTTCAACACTCAATTGAGATTAGGAACACAAATCACAATACTGCAACTCCTTCCTCCATCTACCTCTTCACCATTTGAACCTGGACATTTTTTCTGCAATAATCAAATTCATCACCTTTTAACATTCTTCAAATTTAAACAACACATCACTCATGTTATTATCTGAAGATTGTTGGTAAATTTTAGTTTTGAAAATTGTTAGTGAATGATGAATTTGAACATTGCAGAAAAAGTGTAATGCCTGGTTCAAGTTGAGAAGAAGTGATGGATGGTCAATCTTGTGAGGTAGGTGATCCTATCTCTAAATTTGTTCAATACATTCTTTTCTATATTTAGTCTCGTTTAGTCACACTAATGTCTGTTAATGATACTGGACTTGTCGAACGTCAGACTTCCTGCGGAATTTCTACTGACCGTTATCTGCTTTTAGTAGATATATATCTGTCTGCTGATGTGTGGACAAGAAAGTCCCAACGCCTCAGGTGTGGGTTTGTATGGGAACAAAATCGCAGATTGCTCGCAAGAATGCTGTGAGTAGGAGTCGTTTTTTCGTTTGCTCTTGTAGAGTTTCATTTGGCTCAGTTTTTTTCCTTTTAGGGTGGTGTTAGTCATTTGGACGATATTTGATCTATTGTGACGGAATTCCCTGTTTATTTAAGTAACCGTTAGAAGACCTCTTCTTTCACAAAGTGAAGGAGGTTTTTGGGCTTACCCAAGCTACTTCGGCCAGGACAGGAGTGCTCTTACCGAAATACTGGAATCTAGTAGATGTTACATCAGGGCACTTACAGAGTATGTACTCGGCTGTCTCGACTCCTTCGCAGCAGAGTCTGCATTCAACTGTCCTGGCCTTGCCCATCTTGATGAGATGGTATCTCAAGGGGCAGTGGCTAGTGAGGAGGCCTGCTATGGTACAAAGGTCTTTCCTTGTCAGCGACAGCATAGCTTTTGCTCATTTTAGAAATGGTGATCAGCTGCTTTGGAGTTTCACTGAGTCCTCTCATTTATGATCCTGCTGAGTAATAAAACTCTTAGTAACCCCAGGTATGGGGTTGAGGACCGAAACATTGGGGCTCTGATCCCTGCTTGGCAAGGCGATCGGCTTCTTCATCACCTTCAACTCCCTCATGGCCAGGGACCCAGAGCAAAGTCAACTTATTGCCTCGAGCCGCAGCCCAAAGGGAGTTCAGACAATTGCAAATTAGCCTTGATGGTAATGAGTAGGCTGCAATGGCCTTTAGGGCTACCTGGGTATTAGGCATGTAAATTCTCGCACCTTTGAGTTGTTTTCTGGCGATCTCTTGTGTGCATATTCTTATGGTATGGGTTTCAGCCTGACAAATGGTCGCTGTTGTTCCTAGGGGTTTATTTAGGCTGAAATTTGGGACTTTGATTCCTAGGCCAGCATTTCCATTTCGTAGACCCATCTGTGTACCAGAGAAGTGAACCTGGTTCATATTAACCTATTCAGTGCAGATGGGATCATATGATACCATGGCAGTTTTCGTCCCGTGCGGGTGGCATCATACAATGTCATGCCTAACAATAAGAGCGCCCTCTTCAAATTGTTCTGACTGGGTCGGGCTTCCGGGGATAGCAGTAATGTCGTAAAAGGCTTTTTACTCATCTCAATTACCAGTACCATGGGCGAGGGGAGCCCCAGGCTACAGATGCTCCGTCAAAGCATCACCTGCCTGCCCCTCAGTTGAGGTTGGATTCGTGGTGGTCGTGGTTGAGCAAACCCCACTTCATGGGCTTGTACCAAGAAGGCTACAAGGGGAGAGATGGCCTCCTCAGGGGCTAGTCCCCTGAAGATGTCTCTCGGCATGTGAGTTCTGTTATGAACTCGGGTACCAACCTGTCTAGTTGGTAGAACCTTAGCTAGGAGGTTCGGCCTAACCTGTGGTGTTAATACAAACAGGTACCTAGAGGAGCTGATAGCTATGACTAGCTCCCCTGGGGCTCCCAGGTAGTTCCTTCCACTCCCTCGATCACCCTCCTAGGGTTTTCGGGGTTTCATCTATCTGCTTGCAGATGGAGGGGGTAGCGAAATCCTGTTTGGATCGGCTCTCCTCAAAACCAAATAGTAGTTATTTGTTCTGACTGGGGCGTAACATCCCTTTTTTCCCGCATCAAATGGGTTAAGGCTTGCCTCTTTTCCAGGATTCAAGATCATTAGTAGAGAGTTTTTGAGCGCCACTACCAGGGGCTCTGGAACCTCTTCACAAAGCTTGTGGTCTGCAGGGACCCGTGAATTTGCCTCCCATTAACAGTGGGCGATGATAAAAGGGTTCCCCTGACAGACCCCCGAAACCTGTCAGTCAAAACTCTCTAAAGGGCCAAAGTTCATTCTTTCCGTCATAAAGTCAGGAACTGACTTAGCCTCTGGATTGGTGTGGTCTTGGTACAGTATTTCCTGGTGACTCCCTTTACGAGGGGGAACTTTGAGTTTTCCCGAATACAGTCTCTCAGTTGTACTCTGTTATCGACTTCTTCTTTGCCTGGCCCTTTCCCATTTTATTTGGGGTCGGCCCTCCGTATAATGCGTCTCCAGGCAGCGCGGTCCTGGGTCGTCTCTTCGTTGAGTTGGGCTTCTCTTGAGGTTCTTATTTACTACGGACATCCTTGTGATTCGGGGTCTTCCTCGTCCTCGGGGTTGAGTTTGGATATCTAGCACTTTTCTGGTCATGTGGTCGGGTGGTCTCCTCATAACATGTCCGTACCACCGCAGACGGCTCTCCTGCAGTTTATCTGGGATAGGTCTTACTTTGAAGGTGCCTCTTATGTGTGTGTTTCTGACATGATCCAGCCTAGTTACACCACCTGCCCATCTGAGCATCTTCATCTCTGCGCAGTGTAATTGATTTTCGTGCTGTTTTTTGAGTGGCCAGCATTCAGCTCCATATGTCATGGCCGGACGGACAGCTGCTCTGTATACTCGTCTTTTTATGCGCACGGGCATTCGGCTGTCGTAATCTGTTATCGACCAAGAACCAAATTTGAATTTATTGAAGGCACCCACTACTCTCAAAAAACGATATTATTGCTGGTACTTTCTGTCAAAATACACTCGATTGCTGACTTTTCTTGATAATATGGTTGATAATTTGTGTCTTTTTTGATGGACGCTGAAAAAATAATAAACCGTTGTGTAATAATTTGAAGGGATTTTTTTTAGAGCTTAACGAATACTAAGAATTCTGAAGGAAGTCTGGAAATGTGTACAGGTTTAAAAATCTCAAGACCCATCATCTGTTTCACGAAATGGGGTATTTCAGTCAATTGTTTCAAAAGATGGCTCAGGAATAACGGTAATCGGGCCTGTTTGTCGAGAAAATGTTTTTAAAAAATCAGAGGAAAGCTTAGGAAAGTTGAAGATTTGAATGGTGTGACGTAGCTAGCCAACTGTCTTTGAAAAAAGTATCCATGCACAGAGAAGAGATGAAACCCTTGGAGGACCTCTTGGATACTACAAAATACTACTCACCCACGCGTGCGGCGTAGTGTGTGTGCGTTCATGGAGACCCGCCTTATTTTCAAACGTGTGATCTCTTTAATTAATTTTTCTACCACATGTTATAGTATCATTGGGCTTAAAGTTGGAGTATAGGTTTTCAAGGGTGCTGAATCCAAATTTGAGGTCAAAAACCTGAATTTCCGACCCACCGAAATACCCCATTATGATGTACGATAGTGTTAGTAGCTCGTATTTTTTCACTTCTCATTCATTCGTAATTATTCCTAAAAATGTTTCACTCAAGGAAGTGTAGGAGGTTCACTATATCAATCTCACCATTTCACTTAATTTTGCAGGAAGATTTACGGAAGACGGATCTTTTATCGGCCAGTATGGCCCAGGCAATGAGAAGAAGAAAGTAGAAGAACAGCCCACTACATTGTCATCTGTCGCTACTTATGTGTGAATATCAATTACCTACTGCTTCAATATGAACTAACCAGTGCATTAGGCGTCAATTCTCGTTGTTTATGTCTTTCAAATAGAGTGCAACGCTTTAGCAGAGCTTCCTATTTACTGTTCGTGCACTCTCCATCTTAAAATACTGCCACTTGGAAAAGGACTTTGTTGTTATTGTCAGTGAATTATGTTGTTACCTCCTTATTCAATAGTTGATTTACCTTAATTTTTTTCTATCGTATTTTAAATATTCACTTTAATGTCTGTTTCGTGATGCAGCCATGACGAAAAAAAAACTTACAAACTACGTTAAACACTAATTTCATCATTAGTGACGAACAAATACCACGAAAGCTCCAAAAATTGCTGGATGGATACATTCCTCGGGCCACTCAATGTGCTGAAAAATCATGACTTGAAGAATTAAAATTAATTGATAACCGTTTCTGGAATATTTTTTTATATGACTAGATGTAATGACGATAACGATGTACATGAGGAAAATCCTGACAAAAGTTATATATAATGCTATATTTTTCAATTCAGTCATTGATAATTTCGTAGTTTTAAGGGTTAAATGAATCTCAAGCTCTGTCATTGTGAACAATATTCCTGCTTAAAGGTCTAACTCTTTTCAAGTTACAAGTACACCAATTCGTAGGTAATTATACTCGAGCATTGTTGTTATGAGTTATAAAAATCGCCAGTTTATAATAAGACTTCTAATGATACTAAAACGTTTTTATATTGAAGTACTGTCATTTAACTCGGAAGAATATCATTAATTGATTCGTGTTAATAGTGTTAGAGAGGGTTGTGATTGGACCAGAATCCATAAATTAGCAGTAGTTGTAAACTGTCGATGTTGTAATTTTTTGACGGTGAAAAAAAAGACTCTCAACTTGTTTTCAACCTTACCGATTCACGTTACTTATTTTTACGAACGACATCCGATCATATTATCATAATAGAATCGGAAACTACCTGCGCTTGTAAATTTTTATATTACCTACCCAACGTATATCTTGAGCACCTAATTGTGTTTCCTTGCATCGCTTCTGCATGTGTTTTGCCTGTAATTTGGAATCCGCGTACGTGTAATTTTTTATTGTGAAAAAATAAAATACAAAAAAAATTTGTAAATCAAACTTCAAACAAAATGGAACCTGCAAGGTTTATTAATAATTCCTTTGATGTGGAGAGAAATCAAATTGATCTTTGTTATGTCAGCTGGATTTTAATCTTCTATTTGTTCATTATAACGCATTTACTTTGTATAATTAGTACCTAGAAGTATTATTTATTCAAATTTTCTTGAACTGATCCAGCCATCAGTAAGTTGTGTTGATGTTGGCTTGAGTTCTCTTATTTACTGTTATTCGCTCTAGGAGAAAATATTTCTGTTGAATATCGTATTGAGTTTTGATGCGTCATTATCGATACCGGAGCACAAGGGAACTGTACATGATGACATGATGGATATATTTTTTAAAACTTTATTTTAGCTTAGGAAATTGATATTTTTTTATTTTCGTATCAAAGCATTAATGTAATGTATCTTTTTTCGAAGCTTTTAGGCATTTTATGTGATTGAATATCGTCATTTTTTCGCGACAGGCCAAACAATTTAGTCAGCGCATAATATTATGAATTTTGTGCAGAAAAAATGACTTTATTTATAAAAAATTTCCAACGTTCATTAACGCTTTAACCTGTAGTAAATGGTTACTTTTTATCTTTCCCTCCATTGTGCGTTGTTGTTTTTTAGATTATTATAGTTTTTATATTTTTTATTTATTTTATACAATTCTATTGTTAAGCTTATTGAATAGTGTGTATATTTGAGTGTTGAATGTGGGAATCGCTGGTCTATCAAAGCACAAGTGCCTTAGTAAGGCATTGATGTACTGTGTCGCTTATTTCTACAGTATTTTTGACGTAATTGTTAGCACATTTTTTAGACTTTAGGACAGCACTGAGAATTAAAGAAACAGCTTCTTCTTCTTTATTTTTTTACAAAAATTGGTTTTCGTCTCTAACCGCTGTTTCTTTGTAACAAGATCTCTTAGTGAGGGTAACAAAATGATATCATCACGTTATTTTGTAGAAATGTCCCTTTTTGATCTTGGGGATTGTAATTAGAAAAGGCCTACAAAAACTTTACAGTCAATAACATTTCCTTCACAAATCGCTGCTTTTTTTAAAAAATTAATTTTATTTTTTACTTTGAGCTGTTGAAAATGCTATGTACATTTCCTGGCACATAGTAATTATGAACAGTAGTATTAATTAGGTTGTGGATCGTACTAGGATACATTCCAGTGTGGATGGATGCTTTCTGCCACATGCACTTTTCGTTTGTTAACATCCTTTTGTCACATTAGTTAGCTATGATGTATCTGAGGTGATATTTTATAAAAGATGAATACATTATTATTATTAATGTTTTTGGTATTCATTTGTATATTTCCAGGATCAGCCAAAGGCATAATAAATGCATATTCACAATTTATATTTCTTGCCAATCTGGAGTTTGATTTATTGAAACCGGTTTCTTTCTTATTATACTGAGAGGTTTAAGTTGGTAATTTACTGATTATTAGGGCGCCCTGTAGTAGGACTGGATGTCTTTGTGCGATTGATGTTGACTCAACGGAGAAAAAACGTCTGCCAAATGGGTGTGCCACATAGCTTCCTCGTACCTATAACCTGATTGTATCGATACCTTGCACTACCTTCGTAGGGGACCATCTACACGCTAACCTGTACATAGCATTTACAAATTCAATTCAACCGTTTACAAATTATATTCAACTCTCCATCAGAGGGGATGTGTATGGGAAGTAGCTGATTGATTAGGATAAGCAAGGCTACACGTAGGTAGGTAACGGCTGCAACATTGTCATAGCGCAGAGTGTGGTGCGGGAAAAGTGCCACGGAGTTGCGTGAGTTGGGCATCTCAGTAGGTGTACTCTGTGGTATCACCACCTGTGTCCTGCTCGGCTCATATTTGAACTGATGGTCTTTTGTTAGATGCGCTTCTCTTCGTCCCTCACCTTCCTCATAACCCTTATGGCGTCGTCCCCATTTAAAATTTGTTTTTAAAATTTTCTTTTATTTATAGCGTGCTTCCTCCGTCTTTGAGGAGAGTTAATTCTTAAAAATAGGTTTTTTTTCCAAATCTCCCCTCAAAGACAAAATGTCTTTTTTGACGGAGGGGGCACGCCATAAAACGAAATAAATAAATAAATCAAATATAATGGGGAGGACGCCCAGGACTCACCCGACGCCGGCCCTGGGGATGAGGGAAGATGAGGAAGGTGGGGGTGGGAGAGAAGGATGAAGGGAAGTGCCTCTATAAAACGACCACCAGTTCAAATATGAGCCGAGCAGGACACGGGTGGTGATACCACAGAGTACGCCTACTGAGATGCCCAACTCACGCAACTCCGTGGCACTTTTCCCGCACCACACACCGCGCCACGACAAGGTTGCAGCCATCACCCTGATGTTGTTGGGTGCCACTCCTTTTAGCTCCGACACTGCTTGCCGTAAATCATTTGTGTCATATTTCCTTATCTTGGCCCGCCAAGTCTGCTCCATGTCCAAGCTGCCATTGACAACTTGGACATCCAGGATAATGCAAGACTGGTCGGGCTTGACTGCAACAATGTCTGGCTTCTTACCCTGGTTGCTTGGCATGTGGTAGGTACAACCTCTCTCTCTCAACATCCCAGCCGCTAGATGACAAAGCACCTGCTATCTGCTTGGCGACCGCATCATGACGTAGGATGCGGCCCCCATGAGTACCTACCTACCTACATAAAAAAAAAAAAAAAAAAAACCGTTAGAAGGATTTCATGACTGATACCTACCTTCACTCTAGTAGATTTATTGTCTAGATGTTGATGCGATCCAGCCAGTAGAGATGGAGTTAGAACCAATTAAAACTCAGTTTCGCTTCTTCTTACAAAACCTTATCTTGTATTATCTTATATTTTGATGTATTTCAAATTTAAATGTAGGTAGACCCGTACAACAGTCATGAAACCAAAATTGTTCAGGAAGGTCTAAAACGTGAGTGGAAATTTTGATTTTAGAGAATTTTTTTATTCTGAAAAGTGCTTTGGCTACCTTGGTAGACTCGGAAGCGATAACCATTTACAAATTCGTGTGAAATCTATGGGTGTGTATAACAAAATATTTCCAACCATTTTGAGTAGTTTCGTTGCAAATTAAAATGAATCTAGTTGCGCACTAAGTTGCCGAAATTTCGCACACTTAGTGGAAATCAGTGTGTGGAAACAAGTGTTTTCTGACACAGTCTTGTTTTGCTGTCCAGTCTTCTATTCACTGATATGCGTGGTTGCTGGTTCATTATTTTCAATAACAAACCTTGTTCTGTACTTCTGCTGTAGTCATATTGGTGGTCAATGTGGAGGATGAAGCAGAAAAGACCCAGTTTTTCTTATCTTTTCATTTTATTAGGCGAGCGCTTTCGGGGCAAACTGTGGCTCCTTTTTCAAGCCTACGTTCAACAATCTGCATCCACATTCTACTATCCATAACAGATTGTTGAACGTAGGCTTGAAAAAGGAGCCATAGTTTGCCCCGAAAGCGCTCGCCTAATAAAATGAAAAGATAAGAAAAACTGGGTCTTTTCTACTTCATCTTCCACATAGACCACATACATAACAAACCTTTGGAAAAAATTTAACCACCTCAAAATTTGATGGTTTTTATTTCAAGGTAAGTAGGTATGTAGAATCAAAAAAATCTTATTAAGAAAAATCGAATCTGTCCGTCCACTGTAGGTCAGTATGTTGTATATTATATCAGTGTGGGCTCTATTTTGGGTGTAGTTTTGTTCTTAAGGTTTTCGGTCATTTAGAATCGAATGAGACCACCTAGAGCTCTGTAGAACTTGATGATGGGTGATAGATTTATTTCACTATCACCCATCATCAAGTTCTACAGAGCTCTAGGTGGTCTCATTCGATTCTAAATGACCGAAAACCTTAAGAAAGTTTGCGTTTCCTTAAGATAGTTCCTTTCGGCCCAGTATTATAGATTCCGCATTCCAGCGAAAAATCTGTAACTAATAACACTCAATTTCCAACGATAGCTGTCGGTGCTCCACCAATGCAACTCCAATAATACTGGGCCGAAAGGAACTATAGTCTGGTGAAACCTCGATGGCACTTTGTTTGGCGTACGGCACGAGTGTCCCCCCAGGGGACACTCATACCACCCGGGGCCACTCGTGCCTATCATTCGTGGGGACACTCGTTCCTAGGTGAGCGCAGGCTGGGGACACTCCTACCATTCCCCCTTTGTTTTACTAAACACTGACAACAACGAGGTAACGAAGGATGACCGAACTCAGGTAGTCGAACCTTCCCAAAGACCTCCTCAAGCCTGGTCCTGTGAGTGTATTTGTGCCTAACAGACCCAGGACCCCAAGTGCCATCTAGGATTGATCAGACTACACCATTGCATAGGATTTCATCTTGCGCATACGCCGCCACTTATCAACGATCTCGCAATCCAACGTTATCAAAGTTCAGACTGTCAAAAATCGTCTGCTCTGGATGGGACATCAATGGAAAACATTTGTATCGATATTTCTTAGCAACATCGATATCGATGAAACATCGTTTGAACAACATCGATATTTTTCTCATTGTCAACGAATCAAGGGAGACAATCTGAAGGAGGCAGCTCTTCCTCCATTTATTAGAAGAGAATGTTTTCTTCTAATGTAATTTTTTTCTGGACAACCGATTCCATAAGTTTTTTTCATTCGTGATTTTCATTCCATTGATTTCTTTCATTCCACTTTTTCATACTTCTTTTTTCATTTCGATATTCCATACCTTTCCCGTTTCAATTACCTATTCTTTTGTTTTCCAGTAAGTATCTTGTTGAACATATAAAACGACGAATGATAGGTAGGCGTTCTTAAAATTCCAAGTAAATTCAATGAAGTTATCTGGTCTGGAGTTTATTTTGGAGTAGTTCAAATTTATCAAACCATCGATATCAACTTGATAAATCGATATCACTTGACCAAATCATCGATATATCAAAGACACCGATGATTCGATATCGATGTCCCCTCCCTCCGCCTCTCTAGTCTAGTCGTTCATGTACAGTCTATTCGACCGAAGTTCCTTATTTTCAGTTTTTCACTAGTTTTCTAGTGTTTCGGATCGTCAGCGATAATTTTCGTGCGGAATGTCGGGAGTGGTGCCGTTCATTTGGATTTCAACGAAAACTGCGTGCTCTTCAGCCCCTACCTACCCGATGTTAGTGCAAATAAGTTTCCCGTCCCTTCTCGTTTTTGGCGGTTCGGAGTGAATGGATGGATCCCAAACACTCAGGTTAGAAGAAGGAATAATGCATGATCAAACTTCTCCTATAAACAAGACTGCATTGACGCAAATACTCCCGTAGCATCCTCTGCTGATGCTGGGAAGTTGGCAATTCCAGAACTCAATCGCTCAACGAAAATGAGCAGAGTTCCCGGTTGACAGTTGTAGAAGTTTTCCTTCCTGACACTGCAAGTGCATTTTCATAGGCGTAGACGTAGACGTTTTCATCGGTATGCGGATGAAAATGGTGGACACATTCGGACCACCGTCTTTGTTTTTACCCTTGTTGTTAGTAGAAGACTGCCAGTTTCCAGCTTCTATTCAGTTTTTTGAGCGTCTAGTCGGGTTTTTGTCGGTTCTGTCATGTCTGGGGTACACAAATACAGTTGTTTCGGGGACTGTAAATCGGCTAGTCGATCGGGAAGACTTGCTTTCCTCCAAAATTACTTTTTTCCCGTTCCCAAAGATTTGTCTGAACTTCAGAAGTACAGCAATTCGAAATATAGCAACCATCTCTGTGTTGTCTCCACTCTTTCTGCTTACATCTAAAACCGTGTTTTATCTAACGAAGTCGGTTGGAAGAGTGAGAAGTGGGTGTGAAATGCAGGTGGAATGATAGAAAGTTGAGTCTCAATTGCCGACAGTAGTAAGTAAAATCCTTCATCCATTGAACCTAAAAATGTAATACTAAATATTCTCTATGAATTTAATTTTTTCAAGCAAGGGGTTGAGTGTATCATGGAGTAGGAAAATTTGGGTATTAATGCTCATGAACTGCCAGATATGTGAGACGAGAATGTATGTACAAGGGGGTTTGACAACCGAGTTGGTCCGACTTGTCTCCATTACTCTGTGGTCCGAAGATAGATGACGCGTGATATCATTGATAAGTGGCGGCGCATGCGCAATGCGTGCTGATGAAATCGTCTGTAGTCTGCCTGATCACAACCGCTCGGGGTACGGAGACACCGATGTGGATGGAGATGAGGATGGTGTGTTGACGCGAAAACGCTGCAAATTATTACACTAAGGTTTATTATTTTTCTGTGTAGATCACTCGCCTGCAAAAAAAAACAGCTTTGTATTTCTCAGTACCAACCATATTTTCCTTTCAGAATCAAGTACCTACCTAGTTTATTTTGAAGAAATAAACGCTTCACACTCAATTCGCAGAAAGGTTGGCTTCATTGGGAAGTTTGATTACTGGGTTTCTAAGGGCGCAGATCAGTACAACTTGAGAAACGAACAACTATCGCATTTTCGTCTGCTAAGATTGAGTCTGTTATGTGATTCACTCTCGTGTTTCTGATTAATCATAAGTTCAACCTTTAAATTCTCATGGGGAGCGAACTGTTGGTCCTACGAGCTCTGGATGGCCTCATTCGATTCTAAAAATTCAATACTGTTTCAAATTGTTGAAAAAACAATAGATACCTTTTTATCGTAAGTTTTTAGGCTAGAGCGTTTTGAAAAGTCCAGCCCTTATTTTTCACCCCTTAAGAGTCTGGTTACAACCAATAGCTTCGGGGGACGGAGGCAACATTTTTATTTTATTGTTGGATTCTACGTACCTTGAAACGTAAACCACCAAATTTTGAGGGGGAGTAAACTTTTGCTTCCGAGTCTATCAAGGTACCGGAAGCTTTGTTTTCACTTTTCAAATATGAAAAAAAGTTCTCCAAAATCGAAATTTCTACTCGCATTTTACGTTTCAGACCTTCCTGAACAATTTTGGTTCCGTGTCTGTCTGTGTGTCTGTCATGAAATCCTTGTAACTGGCATAACTATACGAAGTTATTGTCCAATTTCGATTAAATTTTCAGGGATTGTGCGGGCTGTAAGGTAAGGGTAAGGGTAAGGGTAATGTAAGGTACCCAAAGATTGTTGTTTTGAGATTAGCTACTATGCCTCGGATCATCTATACAATCGGGTTGTGGATACGAGGAAGCTATGTGCCACACCCACTTGACATATTATGTTAGGGTGTTTATTCCCAAATTGGCAATCCTTAAAATCCTGTGCTACTGACATAATGAGCTGAAAACCGTAAAATTTATGATTTTTTTTTCTCTTTCGATAAGTACCTATTGGTTTTTAGGACGTCCCACAGTTAGACTTGGGCGTTCTTAAGCGATTGATCTGGGGTGAAGGAGGACAACACTCAACAGAAAAAAAACCACACAGTAATCCGTTTTAGACCATTCTGAATCCAAATCCGCGAAAAAACCATCGGTGAATGTCTGTGTGTGTGTGACAAAATTTTGTGTCGTCTGCCTCAGTCTTCAACCGATGTGCGCGTTTCTTTTATTGTTCAACAGAAATCTTCCACATTTCTCATTATTTCACCAGATTGTCTAAATTCGCAAGGGGAGGGTGTGAGGGGGGGATAATATTCACAAAATATCCGATTTTTCAATATTTCGGTTCCTTTGTAGTTTACTAACTGTCCCCAAGCTTTGAAATTGTGGAAAAATTCTCATTATACCTCCGGATTTTCATGATTTATTCTCTGTGCCACCATGGAACTAACAGTGGTGCCACCATGGTGCCAGGACACCATAAACCGCATATTTCTTGGGTATTTTTTTGTTTCACCTTGAAAACGGATGTGAACCTCGACGGACTGCCTACCAAAACTAACAGATGAAAGTTCAATATTACGACTTATTTCTGCTTTGGTGCCAGACTGGTCCCATTGGTTGAGAGGGGGGGGGGGGGGGGGGGAACTCGAATTCGCATGTTGGGTATCGTAGATCATGGATTTTAAAATGCTCTTCAGATTCGAGGCTCCCATACCGCTAGAATTGTTATGGTGGATAATGGTGAGGGGGGACACCACTATTTCTTGCATACAGTACTAAATGAATTACATCAAATCGAGTGAAACAGTTTTATCGCATACCAGCTGGTTAAACTGATCTAATGCTTATCCAATGGGACGTCCCCTACAATGCATGCATTACTTAACAATATGTTTTATTTCCAATAATGAACCTTTGGACCAACCGTTCGCTCCCTCTGAAAACTTGAGGGTTGGACATACGTAAAATCAGAAACACGAGTGTGAATCGCAAAAGAGGCCTAATCTTCGCTCAAAGTTTAGCTGACCAAAATGCGATGGTCGTTTCTTCGAGTTCTACTCAGTTTTGAGTCCTTAGCAACCAGTAATCAAATATTCTAATGAAGGCACCCACAACTCTTTATTTCTTCGAATTGAGTGTGAAGCGTTTATTACTTAAAAATACTCGATTGTGAAGCGAAAATATTGTAGGTAATTGTATTGTATTGGTAGGTAAATATTGTAGGTAATTGCAGATAGCGGAACCTTGCAACCGGTGCAAATAAGGTAGCGGAACCTTGGTAGAATCTGGGTACTATTAATTTTCTATATATGAATCGATTGAAATAGACAGCTGGTCCTTATGACCATAATTTTAAGATTTACGACAAAGCGTATTACGTACCTCTGGTAAATTCCAGTATGAATAATCACTGACACAACTCGAGATACTCGAAAAAATATTAAATCAATACATAATAAAACACACAAAGATCTCATACATGACGATAGATGGTAGAGAAACGCGATGAGAAGGGAGTAGCTTATTAAACTTCAAGGAAGAATCAAAGTAACTGGAACAGCTGTTCCATTGAGTAGTAATACCTATTACTGTTGGATTTATTGGCGAACCATGTCGTAGTAATGAATAAATTCTTCTCTAGACAACTCACTACTTAAACTAATAATTGGTATTAAACTAATAAATTATAAAAAATTGGTCTTCCCCCTTAATCATTAATTCACATAACGAATTCAAAATTGAATACTGGTTCTGAATCATAATCGATACTTGACCAAGTGGCTGGTGGACTGACCACCATCCAGTGCAGTGCTCTTCAGCTTCTTCTTTGTCCCCCCCCCCCCCCCCCCCCGGTTGTGATTTCTGTGATTCGCGATTGGTTTCCGCGTTCGGGAGTGAAATATGGCCATTATCCGATTCGTTCAAGTGAAAGTGAGTGATTTGAGTTCGCTAGAAGTCACCTGTGTTCCATGAAGACGTCGATTCAACAACTCCAGTTCTTTCTCAGGTAAGAGACCGTAACTGTTGACATATGATACTTCATAATTAGGTGTCTACATGCACAATAAGTTACATTTTATTTCGTATGGAAACAAAACTGGTTGGTTGAACCGACCGATTCCCACGCACCTCACCTGCTGTGATCGCCTTCCATCCTGTTCTTAGGTGATCTTAGGCGATTTTCTGATGAAAGGGAGCGTAATTAAGGGTTGAAATTTTGGCAGATTATTCTTTTTCTCCAGAAACAAATCTGGTAAAAACATCAAGAAACTGTAGGCTTGCAGTCCAAGTAGTTAATTGCTATTTTGGATGGAAGGGTATTCAGTTAGAGGTTGCAACTTTGATGGACGACGTGGTTTCTTTGCAGTTTCTTATAATTGTGAGCTATTTTTATACGCCGACCAACTTATTTTTTCTTGGCCCATCTGCTATGAAATTCTTCTGGTATGGACGGTGTAAACTTCCTGTTACTTCTCCGAATTCGGAACTCTTTGAGTAGAGCCAAAAAACGTCTGCCAAGTTGGGTGGGCAGTATAGCTTCCTCACTCATTGTAACATGGACGTATAGAATCAGTTGGCGAAAAAATTATGATTCAAAGAGTTATTGAATACCAAAATATTGGCGATAATATGCGGGATAGGGTTGCAGGTATTAATGTTTATAATAGTGTTGTAAATAGTTGTGGTTTAGATAAAGAAAAAATTTTAAGCTAGCGGAAGCATTGTTTTCACTTTTCAGTGTTGAAAAAATTATGTGGATTGGCTAGTAGACGATCCCCTACGGAAATCATCACTTCTACATAACTGATAGTAGCAACTGCGCATGCGCAAACATGAATTTCCTTGAAACAGCCATAACTTCTACATTTCTCACCCGATCCCGTTGAAAATTTCAGGGATTATGCGGATTGAAGTGTAGATTGTTTCCTATGAAGTCATGGTCCCCGGTTTTGGAGGAAACTGCACTCTCGTAGTACACCTCATCAATCACTACATCCCTTCACTAGATGTAGATAATATATTCATATATAGAACGTCTGACAAGTGGGTGTGGCACATAGCTTCCTCGTATCTGTATAACCCAATTATCTAGATGATCCAATGCATAGTAGCTAATCTCGAAACACCAATCTCTAATTACCTTGCACTGCCTCTATAGGGGATCATCTACACATCCCTGAAAATGTAGAAGTTACCGCTCTTGAAAGGAATTTAGGTTTGCGCATGCGCAGAGAATATTATTTACTTTGAAAATTAGCCAGCCAATCTGAACAATGCTTGAAAATTTCATCAAATTCGGATGAAACATGGAAGTTGTATCTGTTACAACACAAAGATTCTACGTTTGCGCATGCGCAGAGGCTACTATTGATCCGGGAGCTATGATTTTCATAGGAAACCATCTACACGCCAATTTGAACAATCCGTAAACATGTCATCAAATTCGGATGAAAAAATGTGTCGAAATTTGATCGAAATCGCGCAATAACTTCGTGTAATCGAACTTCAGGAATCGTTTTAGAACTTTTCAAAACGGATTCGATCGAAGAAAATTGTCAAAATTTCCCTTATTAAAAGTTTTGAGGCCATTAATCTTAATTCTCTTCGCAAATTCGCTGAAAGTACCTCTGCAAAAACTTGAATGGGTTGGAAAAACTGTTTATTGTCTTTGCTTCCGAGTCTACCAAGGTAGCGGAAGCTTTGTTTTCACTTTCCAAGGACGAAAAAAAGTTCTCCAAAATCAAAATTTCCACTCGCGTTTTACGTTTTAGACCTTTCTGAACAATTTTGGTTCCGTGTCTGTGTGTCTGTCATGAATTCCTTGTAACGCGCATAACTATACGAAGTTATTGTCCGATTTCCATGACATTTTGAGGGATTGTGCGGGTTGGTGTGTAGACGGTCCCCTAATAAAATCATCATCCCTGGACTGATAGAAGCGACTGCGCATGCGCAAACGTGAATTCCTTGTAACGGCCATAACTTCTACATTTCCATCCGATTCCAATGAAATTTTCAGGGATGTTACAGATTAGTATTTAGATAGTCCCCTATGATAATCATCACCTTCGGACTGATAGTAGCCACTGCGCATGCGCAAACGTGAATTCCTTGTAACGGCCATAACTTCTACATTTTCTATCCGATTTCAATGAAATTTTCAGGGATGTTACAGACTAGTGTTTACATGGTCCTCTATGAAAATTATCATCCTCGGACTGATAGAAGCGACTGCGCATGCGCAAACGTGAATTACTTGTAGCAGCCGTAACTTCAACTGTTTTAATCTAAACTAGACCTCATTCTGAGAATTTTGACCTTATAGCATGAGAAGACCTTTTTCTATGATTTTTCAGTTTCGAATGTTTATGACGTCACAGTGCGCTGGGGGGTCCCGCCCAGGTGGGAGAGGCGCGTGACGTCATAAACATTCGAAACTTTGAAAAATCATAGAAAAAGATCTACTCATCCAAAAAGTCACAATTCTCAGGACCTACTTTCGATTAAATTTTTATTTTTAAATCATGCGCACCCCCCATTGTGTGTGAACCAATGTGGGAGGGGGGGGGGGGGGTGCGCCTTGATTTTTTTAAAATTTTTAATCGAAAGTAGACTACATCCTGAGAAATTTGGCACCAACCGCGACCTTCTAGCGTGAGTAGATTTGTTTCTATGATTTATCAAAGTTCCGACCGTTTATGACGTCACGCGCCCCTCTCGCCTGGGCGGGACCCCCCAGCCCACTGTGACGTCATAAACGGTCGAAACTTTAAAAATTCATAGGAAAAGATTTACACACGCTAGAAGGTCGCGGTTGGTACCAAAATTCTCAGAATGAGGACTACCTTAGATTAAAAATAACAATAACCAGTTTTTCCGACCTAGGCGCACACCCAATTATTTGCAAAATTTTGGTTGACCGTTTTTTAAAACTAGAGATCCTTACAGACAGAAATATGTTAATAGTTCATTTAATAAAAAACATTATGGGCTCGAAATTTGAATTTGAAGGAAAGTGATCGCTCTACATCCGCCGATGTTGACACTTTTTCCGAAAGAAGTTGGAAAATTCGATCGGTCGTTCTCTGGAAATCACTTTCGAATTCGTAGGGTAGGTACCAGAGAAAGAAGAAAGAGAGTAACAAAAGAACGGTGAGACAGGGCGACAAGAGGGGAGAGAACTGGTTTGCAATCAGGCGTATATGGCGAAACAAAAATTGGGAAAGTTTTATAGTAATTTATTACCCGGTCGTGTGTTGGAAAAAAACTGGTCCGTCCACCACTCCTTGCTCCCTCATCGCCAGACCCGCCGTAGGTCGGTAAATCTTCGCAAGCCATCCCAAGGCTTCTCCTACACTCCTTCCAAAAGAGTATTTTCGGTTTCGAGCGAGAACTTCTTCAATTTCAATTCAGTTTCAATTCTTCGTCTAACTTTTAGTGTATAGACGTAAAAATGTATGAATAATGCAGGTCATAAAGTATGTTCGGTATAGGTGTAAAAAGTCTGTCAAGTCGGTGTGGCACATAGCTTCCTCGATTCCATATCACGGTTGTATTGATGATCCGATGCATAGTAGATTTACTCAAATCTTCATTCTCCAAGTACCTATCACTGGTTGATGATCAGTTGTCGAAGACATTTATAGGAAACAACAGAGTCTCAACAGAAACCCCTAAAATTTCATTGAATTCGATGGAAACTGTAGAAATTACGATTATTAAGAATTTCATGTTGGCGCATGCGCAGTGGCTACCAATCATCCGATCACGATGAAATTTGTAATTGCTCTCAAACAGCAAGGCTATCTGTGACTTTAAATAAATAACTGCTCGTGATTGAATCAGTCTAAAGTCAAAAACCTCAACCATGTATTTTAGATATCTTACTTTCTTGAAAAGCATATTGGTTGCTAGAAAACACAAAAGCAACATCTAATTGCAATTTTATTTATTATTGAGTCCATTTAAAAATTTATAGGGGATCATCCTGATTCTGATAAGCACGAACCTTGTAAGTCTCACCGAATTTGGATGGAAAATGGCTGCTATCAATCCAAGGTCGATGAAGTTCATAGGGGACCATCTTCACGCAAACCCGCACATTCCATGACAATGTTCTCAAAATCGGAAATCAACTTCGTATAGTTTTGCCCTTTACAAGGATTTGCGGATCCTCAGACAGCCACGAAACCAAGATTGTTCAGGAATGTTTAAAACGTGAAATGCGAGTGAGAATTTCGATTTTGAAGGATTTTTTGTATCTTGAATTGTGAAAACATTGCTTCCTCTGTCTTGTCATAAAAATTACCTTTCCTCGACTAAAATACACACACCTGAGTCGGACCCGCTACCACTGAGCCATGGAAGCGAATGGACAAAAGTGCGAAGGGGTAGTTGATGACAACACCTCTACCTTGGAAAACTCGCAAGCAAAATTGGTTCTGATGACGAGACGTCCTATTTAGAAGAAATATTAACAAAATGCGGAAATTCCCATCAAAATCGGTCTATTCGCAGCAGTATGAAAGGAGCAGAATGTCATCTGATAGACTATTCCTTCCTTAGGGCTATTCTGTATACACGCACCTGATTTGGTGAATATCGGTTGAGCTGTTTGGCTCTAATCGGTTCCTGAATACAGTCAAACGATTTCCCTAGCAACGCACGAGTACACATTGATTTGACATCGGCGCCTCTAAAAATTCTCGGCAAAATCAGTCCAGTTGTAGAAAATTTGACACAATTGAATGTAGAAAACCAGTTCAAATGTATCTATTCTTTTGTTTCTGATCGGTATCCCGGTAGGTTAATGTTAATTTTTGCCTCGTGTGTGTTGTGAAATACATTTTGAAACAAATCCATTCACTTATTTGTAGAAAGTGGTCTTTCAATTGCTATTCTTGATGGGAACGAATTCAGGAAGTAAGATACGTTATGGCTGCAAAATTCAATTATAATTTGTATATTTACAGTATAATTGTGTGTGATCGTGTACTTCGACCCCCAGCGCGTTTTCCTACAGGGGGTCGAAACTTGAGTGTCCTAAAAATCACATGTATTATTTTATAACAAAACAAGTGGATGTGGCACATAGCCTCCTCGTATTCATAACCCGATTGTATAAATTATCCGCTGCATATTAGTCAATCTCAAAACATCAATCTCTAAGTAACTTGCACTACCCTCGGAGGGGACCATCTACACCCCAATCCGCATAATCCTTGAAAATTTCGTCGAAATCGGACGAAAAATGTAGAAATTATGGCTGTTACAAGGAATTCAAGTTTGCGCGTGCATACAGGCTATTATCAGTCCGGGGATGATGGTTTTCGTAGGGGACCATCTGCACGTCAATTAGAACAATCGTACAAAAAAGTCATCAAATTCGGATGAAAAATGTAGGTGTTATACTGCCCTCCTTAGTAAAAACGTCCTATGTCCATTTTTCAAGTTTCGAGAAAATCGCGTTTTAGTTTAGGCTTCTGCGCCACCCAAACCATTGAAGCTTGAGATTTCGTTTTTTGACCATCACCTCACAAATCTATTCTCCTGTTTTGCCAGTGTATAAACAAATCTTGAAAACTCGTTGCCTGGCCTGTATTAGGTCATTTATGGTAAATATTTGGACATAGAACGTTTTAGCCTAATACCCATGGACATGGGACAGCTTGTAACAGTGTGATGCTAGCTTAAAATGTCTTATGTCCATTGAGTTTCGAGTATTATTTCAAAAATTTAGTTCAAACTCAAGGTTTTTGGCGACAATCAATTTCTTTGAAGGATCTACCAAGGAGAGGTGGAGGAATCTACCGTATCAAGGACATCACGTGAAGGTGATATGCGAGTTACTTACTGTAGGAAGGATTTTGAGGTTATCCATTAAAAATATGTACGTACTAGTAACCTGCTGCAGCTCTAGATCTATTAGTTATAACTGGATAGATGAATATGAGATGAAGGTAACCTGAAGATTAAATAATTTTAGTCGCTTGTATCAGGTACATTTTTAATTGCGAATAGGTAACATCTTTGGAACGACAAATCAAGTAATATTATAAGAATAATATGCATAAGAAATCCAAAACCATTCATAATTCCGAAAAAGTTGGTATGAAAAAATTAAAAGAAAACATTTGATTCACTAGCGAATTTCAAGACAAAGGTTCCTCCTACATTTACTACCACAACTTATTAGTTAAAGTTAAAGTTACTCAAGTTAGTTCAAGTTACCAAGCAGTACTAACTGTACCAATTAAAAAAATGAAAGTTGTAAATTAGGAACTTGAAGTTACAATATTGCAAATAGAGAGTGTACGTATCACAAGTTGCAGTCTTCAAGTTACAGGTCAAATATTGTTGAGTCCACTACCGACAAAAACACTTTTTTTAAATAACCGAGGATAAGTTTAGGCTTTGAGAGTTGTGTGTAGATCAACTTTTCTAATGCTGTGTACTAAGGTAGTACGTCTTATGTCCCTGATTTTTCTCTCCATAGGACGTTTAAGCCCAGTAGGACTTAATTAGGACGTTTTAGCCTAGGGTGGGTATGTGAAACTTGATAAATGGACATAGGACAAATCGATTATTGATGCCTTTTCTGTGGACATAGGGCGTTCTAGCTTAGCTCAAAAGGTGCGCCTGATCGAGAGCTACAACACGGTGTCCTCATCTCAAAAAGTGCAAAAATGGACATAGGACGTTCTTACTAAGAAGGGCAGCTGTTACAAGGATTTCAAGTTTGCGCATGAGCAGAGGCTAATGTAAATTTTCGGGCCGTGGTTTCCTAATTGAACCATCTACAGAGCAATTCGCATGATCCCTGAAAATTTCATTGGTATCGGATGGAAAATGTGGAAGTTATGGCTGTTACAAGGAAATACACGTTTGCGCGTGCGCAGTGGCTACTATTAGTCTGGGGGCAATGATGGGGCTCATTTACACCCCAATCCGTAAAATCCCTAAAAATTTCTTCGAAATCGGATGGAAAATGTGGAAGTTATGGTTGTTACAAGGAATTCACGTTTGCGCATGCGCAGCAGCTAAAATCAGTCCGCACAATCCCTGAAAATTTAATCGAAATCGGACAATAACTTCGTATTATAGTTATGCGCGTTACAAGGATTTCATGACAGACAGACTGACACGGAACCAAAATTGTTCAGAAAGGTCTAAAACGTAAAACGCGCGTGAAAATTTTGATTTTTGAGAACTTTTTTTTTTTTTTTGTCATTGAAAAGTGAAAACAAAGCTTCCGCTACCTTGGTAGACTCGGAAGCAGAAGGATTTACAAAAATGCGCTCTATCTTCTAAAGTAGTCTGCGCCCTACGCAAAATGTTCTCTAGGTTGTTCAGTAGTTCCGTTTGATTGTATGCTGTTTCCGCTCCTGACGGCTCGTACTTTCCAAAACCCTAGGAAGTTTTCCCGTACTCTACCTTATACATAAACCATAAATTATGTCCAGCATCGAGCTCCGTTGACTACATATCTATGCTCTACTAATGTGCATTGACTATTTAGAAACATAGTGAGTTGTGCGCAAATGCTTGAAATTGTGTTCACGTTCTAAACTTGATTGAATTTAAAGGGGATTCTGCATTGTGCTTACCACGATGGATTGACTAGGAGTAGGCAATAGAGGGCAAAGTCGGAAAAATTTAGGCAATGTTTTGGGAAATTTTTGTTTGTACAGATTGTGGGAATGAGTCCCAGCCATAAGACGAACATTTTTTTTAACGTGATTTATTATTGCTACCGAATATTTTAAAAATACAATCCATCTAGCAATATTACATTTTTTGTGAACATTTCGAGGGCCCGTCAAGAGTAAAACCCAGCCCCTGTCAAATAACTCTATCTTTAACACTGAGATCTATTATTTCATTTTAAACAGCCTAAACCCAAAAACAGACCTAAATCTAGTGGTTCCTTTTGCTTGAGTCGCCGCAGTTCACCTTCGTTGTTCAAAAAGTAGAGCATTTCTGGGCACGTTCGTTTCCTCCTTGCTTACCTTGCTATTATTTCTTAGACTGTTTCTATCCTCAAATATTTGATTTCTTGCCACAGTCCCTTAGCTGAATCCCACAGGTTCAGATAGGGTGAAGGATCTGCTTAGGAATCCTTCCAACTAGTACATTTTTCTGAATTAGACAAACATCAATGTTGGATTATCTTCATTATTAATTTTATTTTTTACTATTTTGCTTCCAAGGATACCAAAAAGGCCTCCAAAATCAAAAATTTCACTCGCATTTAACGTTATAGGCCTTCCTGAACAATTTCGGTTCGTGTCAATCAGCTTTCTATGTGTCCACAAATCCGTACAAAAGTTATTGCCCGATTTCGATGATTTTAAGGGATTGTGCGGGTTAGTGTGTAGATAATGCACCCGGATTGATAATGGCCTCTGCGCATTCGCAAACGTAGAGTCCTTGTGTGTGTGTCCTTGTTGAGCACTTGAACATTTTTCATCCGAATTTGATGAAATGTTTAGGGATAGTTCAAAATGGTCCCTTATGAAAATCAAGGCCCAGGATTGATAGTAGCCCTTTTCGCATGCGCAAACGTAAAATCCTTCCAGGAGATAACTGCTATATTTTCCTCCCGAATTCGATGAAATTTTCAGGGATTTTGTGGATTGGAGGTCCCCTATAAAGGCAGTACAGGGTACTTGGAGATTGATGTGTTGATGTCAGCTACGATGCATCAGATCATCTATACTATGGATACGAGGAAGCTATGTGCCACGCCTATTTAGCAAAAGTTTTGTTTTGTTTTTCGAATTGGGATTCATGGTACACGTAGTTGAGCTTCATGAGTAACCTAGAACCAAATTTCTTGATAAGACACCTAATAATTTCGGATAGCGATGTTTTTTGGATCGAATGAGACCACTCAGAGCTTCTAGATATTTGAACAACTTGAATAACTCTGGGATGATACATAATAAATCAAAAACACGAGTGTGAATCGTAGCTGTATGGTGGTGCTCCGTTCCTTCACTCTTTACACATAACCTTTTATAATTTCCTTGGAAATAACGTACTGATGTCTGCTTTCAGCTTTCTGGGTGTCTTCATCTCGTACTCATAATGAAGTTTCAGGTTCTTTTTATACACCGATGAGTAAAACATAGAAGGTGCGTTCGTCATCAAGCCAAATACATTGCGAATGTAGATGTACAGGGACTTTCCCCATCCAGAATACTGGTTTTTATCGTAGCTTGAAAGACTTTGCATCGCATCGATTTCTATTTGGTTTGAGCGAGGATAACATTGCCATTCATTATTCGGAGAACATCTTTTTGCCAGGTACTTTTCCTTCAGGTGCTGGTCCATCGATATAGGTCAGGACCATGCCAAGGGGTTGTAATAAAACCAGTTTTGATTTTTAGTTCCTAGACTAAACTATAACTATTTATTAAATGCATTAAAATATTTACATTTTTTAAAATTACTTGATTTATTAAATTTTTTAAACTGTTTACTACCTACAAGGCAATGTGAAAAGTTATTATTCTCTGAAGGGGGATTTCCTACTGCGTAGGAGGAGGTAATCTAGGAAGTAGGTACCTCCCTGGAAGGGAGAACATCGGCACTATACTGAAGCAAACATCGTTGCTATTTCAAATAAATGCAAAATAATACCTGAATATCTGAAGTTTTCAAGGTAAGGCGATTTGAAAATGTTTCCATAATACACACAATAACCAAAACCTTTGGGGCCCATCTAGACCCCAAATAGAGCCGATTTACCAAATTTCATCAAAATTTCATCAAAAAAGTGCCGCGTACCGAGTTCGGTTATTCGATTTTCGGATTCTACGTACCTTCAAACGTGAACCATCAAATTATGAGTGGGGTTAAATTTGTTTATTGCCCTATATTCCCAATGTTTTATTATTATTCCGATTATTTACTGATTATTCCGATCAAAGGGTTTTCAGTGAAAAAAAGTCCAAAATTTTGAGTCTCTCACAATAGCCTCATTTTTTCGAAAATTCTCTGAAACATATCGACAGTTTCCAAGGTAGGGTGTTTTGAAAATGTCAACCTCTGTTTTTCATCCTTCAAATGATCACGAGATGGTGGTTGTATGCAAGGTTTTGGCTGTTGGGACGAATCGGCTAGTTGAAAACAAGAACCAGCTGCGATTGTCTTCTTTCGTTCCATTACTATCATCATGAGGGCTCAATTTACGACGCTCAGCAAGTAAAAGGGCCAATATGCCAAAATACAAAATGTTGGGAAACTGCAATTCTCTGTGGCAGCATTTCCATGTGAGCTCACGCAATCTAACCGAGAGTTTTCAAGTTACTGTTATTTTTCTGGTTATGGCGGAATCATTGGATTTTAATTTGATCCAAAAGGTTTAAAATTATTCTCAATAATAACAAAATCGTATTTGCTTAGAGGCGTATTGGCCCTTTTTCCAGTCAGTCTGATGCACATCAAGTGTCGTTGGTTTTCTGAGTTTTTCCCCAAAACCGGTTTTATTTTTACATTCAATCTGATTCCTTCTTCATCTCGGAGAGGATCGTAAAACGAAAAAAACTACGAGTATGTGCATAACTCAATATTGACCATCATGGGGTATTGGCCCTTTTCCCTGCCGAGCGTCGATATAATATATGTTAGCTTCAGTGATTTCATCTTCATCTTCATGGAACTCAGCAGCTGTCCGCGACGTGAATCTGCAACAATAAATTCATTTCAATTCTTCCAAAACACCTGTAGACATTATGTTTTTGAGAATACTGCTTCATTCATAACTGAGCATAACAACATACAAATATACATAAATACGTGAAAAGAAAAAAAAGTTTACCTAGTGGGTGTGACACATAGCTTGCTTGTATCCATAACCCGGTTGTATGGATGATCCTAATGAAGTTACCGGACTATTAAATATTTTGTGGTAGGTAGTTTATCCTACAGTTTTTAACTCCACCATTTCAGATTGTATGTAAATTTTGTAAAGATTAGGAAAAGTTCTGGATAAAGAGCGATCCGCGTTTTTCCTAGTTAAGTTCTCTCTTTTCTATTTTAGAGAGTAAATATCATTTACAACTTTATCGGATCCGATGCATAGTAGCTCGTTTCAAAACATTAATCTCTATCTTGCACTACCCTCATACCAATTTCATCAAAATCGGGTAGAAAATGTATAAGTTATGGCTGTTACAAGGGTTTTACGTTTGCGCATGCGCAGCGGATATCGACCCGGGAGCGTTGATTTTCACAAGGGACCATTTTCATCCCTACCCGCACAATCTCTGAAAATTTCATCGAATTCGGATGAAAAGTGCAGAAGTTACGGCTGTTACAAGGAATTCAGGTTTGCGCATGCGCAACGGTTACTATCAATTCAGGAGCTATGATTTTCAAAGGGGATCATCTGCACCCCTACCCGCACAAACCCTGAAAGTTTCATTGAAAGCGGACAATAAATTAGAATAGTCTTGCCCTTTAGCTACAAGGATTTCATGAGATACAAATAGACACCGAACCCAACTTGTTCAGGCCTAAAACGTAAATCACGAGTGGAAATTTTGATTTTAGAGAACATTTTTTTTAACCTTGGTAGATTCGGAAGCCATGTAACTTTAGGTGGGGGTGGTGGTGTTACTGGCAAGATTATAAAAGTGAACTGTGAGTGCATGGGCTTAATAACGTGAATGATACTTTTGATAAACGAATTTAGTGGGAGGTATACTTAGATTGTATTCATTAGATGATCAAAAAGTTGAGCAAAAAGTACCCATTCATACCCAGTGTTCCCATGTGGAAATGTTGTTGGAATATACTCATATATCTACCGGTAGTAACGTTTAACTTAGCCGATCTTGTAATAAAAAAATTGGCATACAAATTAACAGAAATTAAGACAATTTTCGAAAAGTGAATTGGACAAGATATCAGTGACTGCTTTTTCGATAAGTCTTGTGTCATCATTTGACTCAGTGAGACAAAGTACTAAAAGATGGCTGCCTAACTCATTTTAGGGTAAAAATGTTGATTTTCTCGAAACGTCGATTTTTACTGGAAGATCCACGGTTTTTGGCACGGGAACGAGGATTTTACACCATTAGTCCACTGTAAACAATTTTATGACCATACCGTTGGAAAGCTGAGATTTTGGGTCAACTTATGGAGTTACAGTGAGAACTTAACCGGCAGTTTCAGTTAGTGTTACAAACGTTTGAAAAAACGAAAAATTACCGAGATTTTCGAGATTTTACTATTTGTGCTCATTTCTCAACATTTTAGCCTTCTTTAAAAAAATTTATTTACCATTAGAGAGATAGAGAATTTAACGCTCTTTCCAACGGTATAATTACATTTGAATTTTGACTGAAAAACAAGGGAGTTATGGCTGTTTTAATGGCGTAAGGTCGAAAATACGAAAATAATCTTAAAAGTGGAAAAAGTCCAATTAAGATGGGGGTTAAGAAAAAAAAGTCATGAGACACCAAAAAGTCACAAATTAGTTGTAGAATCGAACCCTGGCCAGTTGTACGACCTTAACCGTTACACCCTGTATAGAACTATACCGGGTATAGTTCTTACTACTTTTTGTTTATACGTTATTCCTATTACACGTTGCTTCTGAGTCTACTGAGGTAGCGGAACATACTCGTACGAATATACTTGCGTATACTTTGCTCTATGAGTTCAAGGAGACGAGTAGAACATGAATATAGGACTCCTAACATCTCGAAGCATACCCTTTCCATACAGTATGTTGGTATGGTATACCTAATATATCTGAAAGAAATTGCAACACCATTGTTCCTTTTCTTAACCATACCTTCAACTGAAAGATTTCTTTGAAAATTCTCTCATTATTTCATGCTGCATGAATGGACTTTTTTCAGTCACACTCGTGTTTCTTGCTTATTCTGAGTTAAACGTTTGTTCTACAGAGCTCTGGGTGGTCTAATTCGATTCTAATGATTCAATCCTATTTTATTGGTGAAAAACAATATATTTATATTGAGAGTTTTCGAGCTAGGGCGATTTGAAAATTACAACCCCTATTTTCCACCACAAGTTATTGACAATAACAAAATTCTTCGCGGCACAACTAGACCCCAAATGGAGCTCATTTATCAAATTTCATCTATTCTTTGGGCGGCGGAAGAACAGTATTCGATTTTCGGATTCGACGTCCCTTGAAACGTAAAACATAAAACTTTGAAGGAGGTTAACAATGAGTTTCTTGCTCGATCCCAAGGACTCATTATTACAATGATGGACCAGAAAATCGGTCAAAATCGGCATCGAACTTCCGAGAGATCCACCAAAAACCGTGTGCGCACTGGGAGCAATAGATCGGCCTCCCACAAGAAGTCGGTTACGTAAACGTATTGAGTGCTTCATCTCTTCAGACAAGCGGTTCACTTTCTAAAACTGCCGTGAAAGGAGCTGAGAAACGTATTACGAACTTGCTCAACTAGCCGCCTCTCGGATTATGACTGGTGCGCTGTCTGTTATTACCGGGTAACTTATTTGTCTGTCGGCGTCATCGGTCAGGAAAATTATCCATTTTGTCCCCTCACTTGTCAACAAAAAGCGTCCGCCAGGTGTGTGGGCAGTAAAAAGGCCCACAGGCCGACGATATTTGTCTTTCGGCGCTGAGTATTTTGGATTGATACGTTCCTTCTGATATCAGTACTGGTGCAAGTATCGAGAGATATACTCGAGTCCTGTTATACAGGTAGGTGACAAGAGCGCCCTTGACGTTATCCTGAACGCCATCGTAGATCATATTATTGATACCTGAAGGTACGTCCAACAAACAGGACGAAGAAAGTGTTTTCTAGGAACCTAGGTGTTTTCTACCTTGAAAGGAAAGAATGTCCTTCCTCCCCACCGTGCATTTTGAAGAGTGAGCCTTGATGGGGCATTTCCTATAATTTTATTTCAATTAGATATTGAATGAATGAATAAAATTGTTTACTGTAGAAGCCAACTACAAGGTTGACGAGAGGAAAATGAAAGTAAGATGAAGGTAGTATCAAAACGGGCAACCAATGAGTACTGTGAAACAGCATTAATACTGTAGCGGTTACTGCTCTATTATTATCGTTAAATGTTTTGTTTTCGTTACATTTCAGAGAAGTGAGTTGCTTTCCGTGATTGGAAAATAAACCATTACGCAAAATTATAAATGGACTGGCTCATAACATTGGGGGAAATGCCTCACAGCTGACAGTAAACTCATCGAACGATGAAATCATCACATTTGAACGAGTGCATTCATTGGTACCCTGAATGGGTGGTCGAAATACGGGAAAACATTTCCAAAATGCCCTAGCTTTAGATTAAAGGTATTATTTATCATTCATTTACAATAGCGACGATTTTAAAGAATTTTTTGAAACCACCTAGAACTTTGTGTCCACTTTGTTTTTTGCTTCCGAGTCTACCAAGGTAGCGGAAGCTTTGTTTTCACTTTTCAAGGACGAAAAAAAAAGTTCTCCAAAATCAAAATTTTCACTCGCGTTTTGCGTTTTAGACCTTTCTGAACAATTTTGGTTCAGTGTCTGTGTGTCTGTGTGTCTGTGTGTCTGTCTGTCTGTCTGTCTGTCTGTCTGTCATGAATTCCTTGTAACGCGCATAACTATATGAAGTTATTGTCCGATTTCGATGAAATTTTCAGGGATTGTGCGGGTTGGTGTGTAAACGGTCCCCTATCAAAATCATCATCCCCGGACTGATAGAAGCGACTGCGCATGCGCAAACGTGAATTCCTTGTAACGGCCATAACTTCTACATTTTCCATCCGATTTCGATGAAATTATCAGGGATTGTGCGGGTTGGTGTGTAAACGGTCCCCTATCAAAATCATCATCCTCGGACTGATAGAAGCGACTGCGCATGCGCAAAAGTGAATTTCCTTGTAACGGCCATAACTTCTACATTTTTCATCCGATTTCGATGAAATTATCAGGGATTGTGCGGGTTGGTGTGTAAACGGTCCCCTATGAAAATCATCATCCTCGGACTGATAGAAGCGACTGCGCATGCGCAAAAGTGAATTTCCTTGTAACGGCCGTAACTTCCACATTTTCCATCCGATTTCAATGAAATTTTCAGGGATGTTACAAATTAGAGTTTAGATGGTCCCCTATGAAAATCATCACCCCCCGATTGATAGTAGCCGATGCGCATGCGCGAACGTGAATTGCTTGTAACAGACATAACTTCCACAATTTCTACCCGATTTCGATGACGTTTTCAGGGATTACGCGGATCAGGTTGTAGATGGTCCCCAATGAAAATCAAGGCCTTAAAATTTACAGTAGCCTCTGCGCATGCGCAAACGTAAAATCCTTGTAACAGCCGTAACAGTGGCGTGTGAGGTGAGGATCTCAAACCCCATTCAACTACCCCCTTCATAGGTCAGTCAGCAATGCTCTGGAATCCCACGGAGGAGTCCCAGGTTCGAATCCTTGTCAAGCTAAAAACTTTTTGATCCAAATTACTACCGCACTTACATTTTTCGTCCGAATTTGATGAAATTTTCTAGTATTGTCCAGATTAGCGTGTAGATGGTCCCCTATGAGGGTAGTGAAAGGTACTTAGAGATTGGTGTTTTCAGATTAACTACTATGCATCGAATCATCTATATAATCGGGTTATGGATACGAGGAAGCTATGTGCCACACCCACTTGGCAGACGTTTTTTTGCCTACTGAGGATATTTATTAGTGGTTGTTCCTGACGTTTTTTTCATCAATTTAAGATAGCGTTCAACTTCTAGAAACGAATGATACCACCCAGATGATCAAAAACAGTTTAATGCGCGTTTGAAGTGAAATTTATCTGAACACGTGGGCGCCAGCTAGGCTAGATCCTTAGCCTGTAAGAACCCGTATCAGGTGAGAAGAGCCATTGGTGGAGTTGGATCTCGTATAATACCTGGAAGGGTCCGCGACGTCCGCGTCTTCAGGTTATGTGGGGTTCAAACCCACTAAAAAAAAAAAAAAACATCCTTTTCTCCCACGTTGGAACTCAGCCCGGAACCGTTCAACACATTACTTCGAGCTGAGTCCTGGGGTGTGTGATCAGTTCTGGGTGAGGGGGTGGATTAGATGCTCCCTCCTCTCTCTATCTCGTTCTAAGAGTACCCTTCCTTGTCAGAATGCTCTCTGTGAACTCTGCCCCAGAAGTCCAGCTCCTTTCACCTTCCATCATCCTGCTGACAACACCCTCTGGCGTTGAACACCCAGTTCTGCCATCAGCTGACTTCTTTCAGGCTCCCATTTGTTACATTTGAAAAAGGTGTGGAGCACATCGTTATCTTCTTTGTTCTGGCAATGTAAACATGTTGGGGCAGATACCTTTCCCATTTTATGCATACTGGCATAAAACAGTCCATGTCCTGCGAAGAACTGCATAAGGAAGAAGTTCACTTCTCCATGTTTCCATCCACGTCTGAATGTTTGGCACCAGTCGTGCAGTCCACCTTCCTCTATGTTCTCCCGTCCATATATCTTGCCAGTTTGCGCTCCCTTTCTTCCTTGGCTATGCAGGCCCTTCGTCCCTTCTGAAGCCACCAGCTGAATGGGTATGACACTTGTTAGGACAGGATAGCTGGTTCTGATACTCTTCGCTGCACAGCTATTAATCTTTGTCGGATATATGCCACACTCAATGCGTCTGCCTATCCTCCGCTCCATACAAGAGAATTGACTGCATTAGGCGTCTCTTGCACGGTCTAGAGCCATCTATGTTCTTCATAAGGTGACAAAGAGCTGCTGTTTTTTGTGCTGCTCTGTCTGCAGTTCTTCTTATATGTTCACCAAATGTGATTTTGGTATCCAACATGACTCCTAAATAACTGGCTGCTGGTTTAGTTGTTATTTTGGCATTAGCAATCCGCATTGGCATGATGGTAGGTATGCGCTTTCGCGTGAAGATGACTACCTCAGTCTTTGCTGTAGCTATTGTCAGGCTAAGGTCTTCCATCCACTCCATTACTCGTGGCATGATCTGCTCCAGCTTGGCTTGGGCTGAATCCATTGTCCTTGCCAGTACTACCGCCGCCACATCATCAGCATATCCTACAAGGAAACAGCCCTTAGGCATTTCAAATCGTAGGACATCATCGTATGATGGGTTCTACAGTTGAGGAACCCAGCACTGATCCATGAGCAGCTCCTGATGCGATCTCTTTCGTTCGTACCATATGTCGTTTCATATGTCAGTGTTCTGTTCTTAAGGTAGCTGTCCATCACTGCCAGTAGATAAGACAGGACCCTGAAGCCGCTAATTCTTAGAAGAAAGGTAGTTGAAAGTTATCTCAGTTACTATGAGTTGGACGAGCGAATGCAATCTTCCTCCATTTGCCCATATAAAATTTCATGTCACTTACTTGTGCTTCCTGAACAACCAAGAACCAAATCGATTGAAAGTACCCACAACTTTGGGATGACCATGTTTAGCAGGTAGGAACGTTATGCCAAAATAATTTGATTGTTTAGATGCGTGATAATATAGTTTGTGGTTACTAATAATGGAAAAGCCGCGTTTCTTCGCAGACAGGTCAAATTTCAGAAAAGTAATAATCCGTGGTGTGATAATTTGCAGCGTTTATTATAACAAATTTGGATTCTACGTCAAAATTCATGAAGAAAAATTATGATTTTGCCTACAAGTCTACCAAAGTAGCATATAGCATTGTTTTCACTTTTCAAAGTTGAAAAAATACGTTCTCCAAAATCAAAATTTCCACTCGCGTTTTACGTTGTAGGCCTTCCTGTCATGAGATCCTTTTGACGGGCATAACTATACGAAGCTATAAGCTATTATGAGGGTAGTGCAAGGTACTTAAAGATTGATGTTTTGAGATTAACTACAATGCATCGGATCATCTATACGAGGAAGCTATGTGCTTCACCCACTAGGCAGACTTTTTTTCCTGTCAGGAAAACTAAAATGAGGAAATAACTAGGCTCGTACTACTTCCCAAGTTCTTTCGGATTCGACCGTAAAAATCCTTGTCCTCGGTCGTTATGTCAACGTAATGGTTTTATTTTTTAGAGGAGGTTGCGGAATAATACCCTCGTAAACACAGATTGATGGGTTTGACATCTGGAAATTATTAGTTTGACCCCGAATCATGTTCCATAAAAGAATAGGTTGGTTGTCTTGGGTTGGTTCCTTACTCACATTTCGTGTTTCCTTTTGCCCTTTCAGTGCTGCTTCAACCATTAAGTTCCCGCGTTCGGTTTTACGGAATATTATGAGTCACGACGGTCTCTGGTACAGCAGCGCTACCCGCTTATTAGCCGCCCGCTTAGAAGTTTAAATGTGACAGGAAGAAATGCACCGATTTATTGAAGAATTCGTAAAGACTGCAAGAAGTTACAAAGAACATGACTAATCTCTTCTGGTATACCAAAGAAAAACGTCTCTGACAAAATTATTGAAAACATCAGCCAAGTTGGTTGGCAGTGCAGCTTCATCATCTGGAATAACGTGGACAAATAGAATTAGTTGGCCCGAAAATACTTAATTTTATTGTTGAGAAAATCCAGAGCCAGGAGGGTGGTAGGGCTATGCCTGGAAGTACAGTAGTAGCAGTTAGGATCTTCCTCTCACTATAACTCATATCCACCTTCTCTTTGTCCACGCTTCAACTCACTCTGATTTCAACCACCCTCGCAATCATTCGCTAACCAAACTGCTAAAAATATATATGTAGTGATAAGCAGAACGGATCTTCCCCTCACTAAAGCTCCTACTCTCTTCCTCTTTGTCCACTCTTCAACTCCCTCCTGCCTTCAACCACTCTTGCACTCATTCGCTCACCAAACTGCTAAAAATATATTAGTACCTACCTAGTGATAAGCAGAACGGATCTTCCTCTCACTGAAGCTCTCACTCTCTTCCTCTTTATCCACTCTTCAACTCACTCCTGCCTTCAACCACTCTTGCACTCACTCACTTTCCAAACTACTAAATATACCGGGTGTCCCATGTTAAGGACTGGAAAACTTCGGGAGTCTACAACTAATTTAAGTAAGAAAATGTCTCTTAGCAATGTTGAAACAACAACCCTTCTTTTGCCAAGTGTTTTCAATTTTAAGATTTTTATCGAATTTTCACCGTTTTATTGGAACCGTTGGGAAAGGTGTCACATTTTCCATCTCTCTAGAGCATAAAAAAAATTATTTTTGGGATCCTGATGGGTGAAAATCACCTCGTAAAGATATTTTTGTTAAATTGGCGAAATTTCCTATTGGTTTATTATTTTCAATAATGAACCTTTGGAATCGACCAAGAAAACAAATTTTGAATCCCCTAAACATTGTCCGACCGTCCGCCGTACGGCACTTTTCTTAGTTCCCATGGACCGATTTTGATGAAATTTGGTATATGGGCTGCATTTGGGGTCTAACTGTGCTCCGAAACTTTTGATTGATGTCAGTCACTTCTAAGGGGTGAAAATTAAGGGTTGAAATTTTCTAAAGTGCCCTAGACCACGCGAAGCTCTGTGGGACAAACCGTTCGCTCCCTAAGAGAAATTAAGGGTTGGACTTACGATTCATCAGAAACACGAGTGTAAATCGCTAAAGAGGCCTAATCTCCGTTGAAATTTTATCTGACCAAAATGCGATCGCTGTTCGTTTCTTCGAGTTGTACTCAGTTTTGCATCCTTAGCAACCATTTATTTCCTTAGCTGCCAGTAATCAAATTTCTAAATGAAGGAATACTTTATTTCTTCGAATAGAGTGTGAAGCTTTTATTTCATCTAAATAAACTCGATTATGAAGCGAAAACTTAGTTGGTAGGTAGTGACAATGGCAAAGTTGTGTTCTTTGCTGGCGAGTGATCTATACAGAAAAAACCTCAGTGTAATAATTTGCAGCGTTTTTTTCTTTTTGTTGTTAAGGTTTTCCTTCCGCAAGGTTTTTCACGTACCTCAACACCTAAAACTAAAACAACCAAACTTGGGGGAGAAATTTGTGTTTGAACGCGGAAAAACGTCAATTTTGGTTTATTATTTCAATAATGAACCTTTGGAATCGATCAAGAAAAAAATTGCAACCCCCCCCTTCAAAATTGGTTGGTTTACGTTTCAAGGTACGTATAATCCAAAAATCGAATAAAAATTTGGCTATTTTTTGAACAGTTGGACCGATTTTGGTTAATTATTTTCAATAATGAACCTATGAAATCGACCAAGAAAAAAATTTTAAACCACCCTCCAAAAATCGAATAAAAATTTGGCCGCCATACACTTTCCTTAGTTCCCATGGACCGATTTTGATGGAATTTGGTATGTGGGGTCTAGTTGTGCCCCGAAACTTTTGGTTGATGTCAGTCACTTCTAAGGGTTGAAATTTTGAAAACGACCTAGCTCAAAAAAATTTGATATAATGGTATTGTTTTTTCATCAATTCAAGATAGTAGTCAATTTTTAGAATTTTTAGAGACCACGCGGAGCTCTGTAAGACAAGCCGTTTGCTCCCTACGAGAACTTAAGGGTTGGACGTACGATAAATCAGAAACACGAGTGTGAATCTCAAAAGAGGTCTAATCTCCGTTCAAATTTTAGCTGACCAAAATGTGACTGCTGTAGGTAGGTAGTATCAATCTATGGTTGGTGGGTGGTGACAATGGCAAAGCCGAGTTCTTTGCAGACGAGTGATCATTATAGAAAAATATTAAACCTTTGTGTAATAATTTGCAGCGTTTTACTTTTCAAGGTTGAAATGTCCTCCAAAATCAAAATTTTCCTTAGATTTTTATGTTTTAGGCCTTCCTGAACAATTTTGGTTCTGTGTCCCTCTGTCATAAAATCTTATGGAAGTTATTGACCGATTTTCATGACACTTTCAGAGATTGTACGGGTTGACGTGTTGACGGTCCCCTATGAGAGTGAGTATTTAGCTATTATTGATGTTTTGAGATTAGGTACAATGCATCGGATCATCCATGCAATCGGGTGATGGATACGAGGAAGCTATGTGCCACACCCACTCGGCAGGCGTTTTCTTTTAACCTTGAAAAGTGAAAACAATGCTTCCGCTACCTCAGAAGACTCGGAAGCAATATTTTTGGAAAAAGTCAACGGCCTTGACTTTTCTAGCCGAGATAAGGGATAATAAGGAAAGATTGTTAAGTGCTTGTCGACAATCTCAACTGGGTTTTGTTCCTTCTACTTTCCAGTCGACTAACAGACATTTTATTGTCCACCCAACGGAGCTCCATTCACGCGCCAGACGAAGGTCAAAGTTCAACGCGAAGTAGGTGGGTAGCCTCCTGATCTACTCGTACTTCCCACACATGCCATCTACGTCTCATTTCAACAGTCGTCTACCTTCTCGGCTCACCGTTAATATTAACGATTCTAGAAGGTGATTTTTAGCCTTCTGCCACTCTACGGGAAAGCATTCGATCCGGTTCCATTTTTTTCACCTACAACTAACAACGTATGGATAGATTCCAATCTGAACTAATATTTAAATCTCCTTGTCTGTTCGTTTTCGATTCCAGTCAAATCGCTCAATCGATATTCACCAAATTTGGCACGTTTTATGCTCTAAAGAACAGGCTAGGCTATTTTAATTTTTAAAATTGTGCTCAACTTGTGAACAGTTGGACCGATTTTGGTTTATTATTTTCAATAATGAACGTTTGGAATCGACAAAGAAAAAATTTTAAGCCCCGCCTTCAAAAATCGAATAAACATTTGGCCACCCGTCCTTCCACGTGACACTTTCCTCACTTAGCATGGACCGATTTTGATGAAATTTGGTGGGCTCCATTTGGGGTCTAGTTGTGCCCGAAGCTTTTGGTTGATGTAGGCATGTATGTTCACTTCTAAGAGTTGAAAAATGAGGATTGAAATTTTCAAAACGCCCTAGCTCAAAAAATTTCTATATTAAGGTATTGATTTTCCTTCGGTTTAAAATAGTATTGAATTTTTAGAATCGAATGAGACCACCCAGATCTCCGTAGTACCAACCGTTTGCTCCCTATGATAACTTGGTTTGTCTTACGACCAATCAGAAACACGAGTGTGAATCGCAAAGTAGGCCTAATCTCCGTTGAAATGTTAGCTGATCAAATGCAATCGTTGTTCGTTTCATTGAGTTTACCCAGTTTTGCGTCCTTAGCAACCAGTATTAAAAATTCCTAATGAAGGCTCCCACAACTCTCTATTTCTTGGCATTGAGTGTGAAGCGTTTATTTCTTCAAAATAAACTTGATTGTGAAGGTAAAGTATGGTTGGTAGGTAGTGGCATTGTTAAAGCTGTGTGCTTTGTAGACGTGTGATCTATACAGAAAAATAATAAATCTTCGTGTATTAATTTGCAGCGTTTTTTCATTATGCTCTTTATTCTCTTCAACTCGTGCGTTACAGTTTTACTGAACCAGTTATTGCCTGACGGCTCAACCGACCATCAGGTACCAAATTTGGCATTCTAACCCTTGAGCTACAAATTTCGAAATCCACCGATTGGCGGATTTGGGGTCATACTCGTCTGGGTAAAAACTCAAGCTTGGCTAATTCCGAATGAGCGAGTAGATCAGTTGGCTAAGGATGCTCAGACATTGAACGGTACTGGAGTCCCGAGATGGTTGACGAACCCTTGATTAAGAGAAACTAATATGAACGATGGTAAGAACAATTTATGCATTCAAGTTATGAAGAATAAATTATACGTCGTATCAGAACCAATCACGGTATCTGATTCATATCTCCTCAGAATTGGGCAGCGGGAATCCCCGCAACGTGAGAAGTGTGGACGCAAATCCACGCATTAATAGAATGCCTAGACAATGAAGAAGAAAGGCTCGTTTTCTTTTGTATTTTGTACGGGCGAACCATGAATAGGATTATTTCTCAATTTTATCATCAATAAGTGTATTTATTTATAAGGAACTTTTTAAATTTATGTTAAAATACAATTTTAATATACGAAGGAAGATTTAATTACTTATTATAATGTCTGAATTATGAATAAGTCGATGTACAATATATTTTTATGGCTGTATACATTTATAGCCAACAAAATTTATAATTAAAAAAAAAACTTCAGCTGTCGAATATTGAAGCTATCAAAATTAATTGAAGATGAAGATTAATTGAAGCTCTCAAATAAGCTTAACGAAAATCATCCCCAGGTCAATAGATTTCAGTTTGGAAAATACAGCAAGGAGTATTTCTGGACTCTTAGGCAGGATAGTTGTCAAAATTACTGACCAAATCCTAATTGTTCGAGTCAGGAATGAAAAAAGGGACCTGAATTTGAGAAAAACGGTTTATTATTTTCATTAACGAACTTTAAATCGAGCAAGAAAAAAAGGAACCTCCTTCAAAATTTGATGGTTAACGTTTCAAGGTACTGAGAATCCATAAATGTCTCTTCCGTTCGCCGTACCCCGTAAGCAGCATTCGCCCAGTTCTCCCGGACCGATTTTGATGAAATTTGGTATACAGGCTCCATTTGGGGTCTAGTTGTGCCCCGATGCTTTCGTTTATTGTAAGTCACTTGTTAGTGATAAACATATAGTTAAGTAATGCATGCATTTCTGGGGACGTCCCATTGGATAAGCATTAGGTCAATGACAACCAGTTGGTAAGCGATAAAACTTTTTCACTCGATGTAATTGATTTAGTGTTTCAGGCAAGAAATAGTAGTCTCTCCACCCCTTCCCCTCCCTTTTTCCACAGTTTTTAAGCATTAACCCCCCCCCCCCCTTAAAAAGCAAAATTCGAAATTCTGGCGATGTAGTGCACAACTAGATAGATTTCCGCGTCGAATGAAAAATGAACCACGAAAATCGGTTCGAAATTGAGGCCTGGGCAGAGTACACAAGATTTTGTCACACACACACGAACAGACATACAACTATGGTTTTTTTTTCGCGGATTTGGATTCAAAATGGTCTAAAACGGATTAGTGTGTGGTTGTTTTTTTTCTGTTGAGTGTTGTCCAACTTCTTGCATTTGCCTCTTTTAGTACCTACCTAACCAATGTGCATTCCATTTCACCTGACAGTTGAGCCCAAATTTGTCTTGGGTTGTTTCCTTCTAATTTTAACGAATTTCGATCGCGTTCCCGCTCAAATGCCTCCTGATTTGTCTTCCCTTCTCCACATAGCTCTAGTGACTCCCCCAAAACTTCAAAATCACCTAAAAAGTTTTGGATTTCTGCAACCAAATCGTCAGTCATGGAGCCAAGAGGTGCGGGATCATCAGGTGTTGAAGGCCTCTTCTTCTCATTATCCTCTTTATAGGGGGATCTCGATATCAGAATCAAAGTTTACCTGTGCTTTGATCGGGGAGTAAGTGAGACCGATTACCAGCTCATACTAAATGGGGTGTGCGCATGGGTCAGAGAAACTGTTTATTGTAATTTTTAATCTAAACTAGACCTCATTCTGAGAATTTTGACACCAACCGCGACCTTCTATCGTGAAAATACCTTTTTCTATGATGTTTCAAAGCTTCGAATTATTATGACGTCACAGTGGGCTGGGGGGTCCCGCCCACGCGGGAGGGGTGCGTGACGTCATAAACATTTTCGAATAATAAAAATACTACATAAAAGAACTCATTCGATACTTTGAAAAATCATATAAAAAGATTAACTTATCCAAAAAGAGAACGGCTGGTGTCAAAATTCTCAGCATAAGGTGTACTTTCGATTAAACATTTTTAAAAAATCATGCGCACCCTCCCATTAAACAAGTTGAACAAACTTGAGTTTATGTTCTTTACTGCATGGAAAAGAAATGGGCAACAAAATCAAATGAACTTACCTTGTGGTAGTGGTTTTTACCAATTCGAGTTTCCTCCAGGTTTTGGATTCAATAGAATTTTACTGTTTCAGAATAGTATCACCATGAGACATCCTTCTTGCTTTAGAGTTTGAGTGTCTCCTACTAGAAGTAAGTCGAGAAGTTAAATCAAATGTGTGAGCAATAACGCCCAATTCCCACCGAAGTCTTCGACTTCACTCCTACCTTTTAGCAAACAGGGTGTGCGCATGGGTCGGAAAAACTGTTTATTGTTATTTTTAATTTAAACTAGACCACATTCTGAGAATTTTGACACCAACCACGACCTTCTAGCGTGAGAAGACCTTTTTCTATGATTTTTCAAAGTTTCGAGTTATTATGACGTCACTGCGGCCTGGGAGGTCCCGCCCAGGCGGGAGGGGCGCGTGACGTCATAACATTCGAAACTTTGAAATATCATGGAAAAAGATCTACTCATCCGGCTGGTGTCAAAATTTTCAAAATAAGGTCTACTTTCGATTGAAAATCTAAGAAAAATCATTCGCACTCCCCATTGTTGAAGAAAGAACTCAAAATTTTTAGTACAGAAAATTACACAATTACAAATTACATTATTACGAGTTGAACGGAGCTATTATTTCAATAAAAACGAAATTAAGAAGAACTTACCTAGTGAAAGGGAGCTTGAATCCCATCAGTGCAAGCAGAACTTGAATCCTATTTAGGGATGGCATATCGAATGAAATATATCGATATACTGATCAAACGATATATCGTCAATGAGATATCAATACCTACGATGTATCGGATAAAATATGTCGATATTTCTATATATCGGAAGATCTTACTTGGAAAATCTTGTTGAAGTAGATGCGTGGGTTGAAACGTTTTAAGCTATAAAAACATCATTTTGGAAGGAATTTGTCGATATACTCAACATATCGGAAGATTTACATGGAAAAACTCTTTGAAGTTAGTATTTAACCCTCTCAAAAGTTTCATGGTTTACGTTACAAGGTATGTAGGGATGGCAAATCGAGTGAAATATATCGGAAGATCTACTTGGAAAATCTTGTTGAAGTAAGTTGGTAGGTGAATTGAAACGTTACCAATATCATTTTGGGAGAAATACATCGATATACTCGACATATCGGAAGATTTACTTGGAAAAATGGCTGAAGTAAGTATTTAACCTGATTTAAAAAGTTACTGGTATGAATTATCGAAATTATCATACGTAGTTGTAAAAGTGCATGAATGTCATGGTTGTCAGAGCACTAGGTGAGTAGCAAAGGGTTTTTGGGGTTGCAAATTCGGGGATAAACTACTCTCAGGGGTCCTAACAACATAATATAAAACGCTGCAAATTATTACACAACGGTTTATTATTTTTATATAGATCACTCGTCTACAAAATCACCAACCATCCAATATGAAGATAAAAATGAAAAAAAAAAAAAAAAAAAAAAATCAGAAAAAAAAAATCAAAATCACCAACCATCGATCTCATTTCGGTCAGCTCTAATTTTAACGGAGATTAGGCCTCTTTTGCGATTCACACTCGTGTTTTGATTTATATATATATATATTTCAATATAAACCCTTAAATTTTCGTAGGGAGCGAACGGTTAGTCCTACAGAGCTCCGCGTGGTCTCAAAAAATTCTAAAAATTCTATAGAATCTTAAATTGAAGGAAAACAATACCTTTATATCGAAATTTTTTGAGTTAGGGCGTTTTCAAAATTTCAAAATTGATTTTGGAACCCTTAGGAGTGACCTACATCAACCAAAAGCTTCGAGGCACAACTAGACCCCAAATGGAGCCTACATACCGAATTTCATCAAAATCGGTCAATGCTAAGTGGCAAAAATGCCGCGTACGGCGGACGGGCGGCCAAATTTTTATTCGATTTTTGGATTCTACGTACCTTGAAACGTAAACCATCAAATTTTGAGGGGGTGTTAAAATTTTTTTTTCTTGGTCGATTCCAAAGGTTCATTATTGAAAATAATAAACCAAAAATCATGGATACCTACCCTCGCCATAGCAATGTTTCATTAATTTATAAATTGCTTCAAATCGTATAAGTATTAGATAGTTTTAATCTGGACACGCGTCCATTACTTTTGGCTCAAGTCAAATAATTGAGACTTGAGCGTCACTGTAGTGTCAACCATCATGTTTGAGCTGAAGTCAGTAATCTGAAATCAACCCATCACGTAGGTACCTCAAAATTTGGAATAAAATTACTTGATTTTTTTTATAAGTACAGGCGTCCCTTCTCATCTATCCATTTTAATATTTAATTTTTACTTGTTGAAAACAAGTCGCGATATATCGGTAAATAGGTATATCGATATTGACCGATTATATCGGTTCTCTATATCGATATATCAAACCTAATATATCGATATATCGTTGCCATCCCTAATCGTATTGGAGAGATGTGAAAGGGTCTGGGAGGATCAACGTATACCGATCTAGGTAGACAAAGTGAAAAGGAGCTCAAACTAGTTCTTGAATAATTCTAATTATTAGAGGTGGACTCCTATTGGAGAGATGGACTGAACAAACACGGCCAAGTACAACCCTGCGGATACATTGCACAAATTGGAACCATTTGAATGAGCAAGTTCGTAGTTAGTGATCTACGAACCCACCAGGGATGTCTGAGCGCAGCGAGCAGACATGTTATAGGTCTACCACAAAAACTTTGCATCCGTGTGGCGCCCCCTAGGTGGCGGATCCGCGAACTATAACGATTGAGTCAACCTTCCATGGTGAAACCTTGACACGGAAATTGGAGCCGTGAGAAATTTGATGTTCGTGTATTGCCACGAAATTTCAATTTTGGAAATGCACGAACTTCAATTTGCGGTAGGAGGGGAGAAATTGCCGAAACATTATCGTTCGCTCGGGAATCTGCTTGATGGTAAGAGATAATTAGTTCTGTTCTCCAGAAGAATGCGCCAAAGGGATGCAAAGTTTCTGTGGCAGACCTATTGTGATCTACAGATATTTGCCTTCAAAAACTTGTGCGTACAGGTTGCTTGAAAGGGCAAGTCAAAGGGGTGATATCACATACGACAGATTTTATATTTGATGGCCACAAAGTGCTTCTTAAATGTATTTCATATCATCTCGAAAAGTATACAATTTTAAACCTTTCACTTGTCAATATTAAGTCAGTATAAGTCCACGTGATACTGTCAACTGAAAGGGAAACAGAGTTGTGAAAGACATAATCGGGTAACTGTCATCATGCGCTTGAGGAACAAGAACGCAAATGAATTAAACTAATGACAATACAAGAATGTGACTCTTACTGAACAAAATAAACATTCACCTTATTACTAACTAAAATAAACCTAAAATTCCATAATAGGTACTTGATATCTTCCATTAGTTTTAATAAATTCAAAAACGTGTACCAAGTGGTACATAGCTTCCTCGAGTCCATAACCCGATTGTACGGATGATCCAATGCATAGTAGTTAATCTCAAAACATCAATCTCTAAGTACCTTCCACTACCCTCATAGGGGACCATCTACACGTCAACCTGCACAATTCCTGAAAATTTCACCGAAAGCGGAAGGAAAATGTCGATACCTTAAAGGGCAAAGGCGCTATGTCCAAAAACGGAGTTTTGAGAAAAACGCAAAAGGAATTATCACCAGTGCACAATTCCTAAAATAATGGCTTATTTCACTAAACACATTAATTTCTTCAATACATTTTCAAGCTATAATCGTCAAGAAGTTCAATAATAGTTTTGTTGAATTTGAGTTTTTCTGAAATTTAAAAAAAGAAAAAAAATGTGGAAGATGGATGGCTTTTGTGCTTTAAGGTATCGATGTAGAAATTATGGATGTTATGGAATTCCTTGTAACGTCCATGACTTCTACAATTTCCATTCGATTCCGATGACATTTTCAAGGATTATGCAGATTGAAGTGTAGATGGTCCCCTAAGAAAATCATCACACCCGGATCTATAGTAGCTCCTGGGCATGCGCAAACGTAAAATCCTTTTAAGAGAAGTCACTTCTACATTTTCTAATTTGCAGAGTTTTGTTTCACATGTCGAAATTTTCAATGATTTTGCTACCAAGTGTAGCAAGGTAGCGGAAGCCATTGTTTTCACCTTTCAAGGTTAAAAAAAGATGTTTTCCAAAATCCAAAATTTGTACTCACGTTTTCCGTTTTGGACCTTCCTGAACAATTTTGGTTTCGTTGTGTGACTGACGTCGTTAATGTCCGATTTCAGTGAAATTTTCAGAGATTGTGCTGGTTGGCGTGTTCCCTATGAAAATCATCGCTCTCGGACTAGTCACTGCACATACCTAAACGTGAGTTTCCTTATAATAATGGCCATAACGTTTACATTTTTCTTCCGCATTTGATGAATTTTTCAGGCATTGTTCAGATTGGCGAGTAGATGATCCCCTATGAAAATCATGGCGCAAACGTTAAATCCTTGTAACAGCCATAACTTCTACATTTTCGATCCGATTTCGATGAAGTTTCCAGAGATTGTACTGATTGAGATGTTGATGGTGCCCTATAAAATCATTTATCCCGGATCGGAACTTCCCTTGTTACAGTCATATTTTCTTCTCGAATTCGGCGAATCTTCTGAGATTGCGTGGGTCTTCTATTAATTAGTGAGTTACAAGGTACTTATAGATTGATGTTTTGAGATTAGCCTCGGATCATCTATACAATCGGGTTGTGGATACGAGGAAGCTATGTGCCTCACCCACTTGGCAGACTTTTGCTTCCGAGTCTACCAAGGTAGCGGAAGCGTTGTTTTCAGTTTTCAAGGTTGAAAAAAAAGTTATCCAAAATCGAAATTTCCACTCGCGTTTTACGTTTTAGACCTTCCTGAACGATTTTGGTTCCGTGTCTGTCTGTCTGTGTTTCTCTCATGAAATCCTTGCCACAGCCATAACTTCTACAATTCTCATCCGATTTGGATGAAATTTTCAGGGATTGTGCGGACTGATAGTAGCCGCTGCGCATGCGCAAACGTGAATTCCTTGTAACAACTATCACTTCCACATTTTCTATCCGATTTCGATGAAATTTCAGGAACTATGTGGATTAGATAGTCTTGTCCCCTATGAAAATCAAGGCCTCAAAATTTACGGTAGCCTCTGCGCATGCGCAAATGTTAAATCCTTGTTACAGCCATAACACTTACATTTTTCATCCGTATTTGATGACACTTTCTAGGATTGTTCGGATTGGCGATTGGGACAGTCCCCTATGAAAATCATCAACCCCAAACGAATTGTAGTTGCTGCGCATGCGCAAATGTGGGTTCCTTATAACAGCCATAACTTCTACGTTTCTCATCCGAATTCGATGAAATTTTCAGAGAATATGCGAATTTGGTTGGTGATGGTCCCCTATGAAAATCATTGTCCCCAGACTGATGGTAGCCACTGCGTATGCGCAATTGTCAATTCCTTGTAACATCCATAATTTCTACATTCTCCATCTGATTTCGACGAAATTTCTCAGGATTGTTCAGAGTAGCGGGAGGATGTTCCCCTATAGTCCAGTCAAATTAGCAGTTAGGGTTTGCATTAATTCCGGACAAAGCGAAACTTTTATGGGTGACTTGTGGGTGCCTATGGAACATGTTTTTAGTATATTCTACTAGATTCTCCTTGTGCTAACTTTTTGGTGCCCGAAAAACCGCGATTTTTCGGCACTTGTTTCAGTTTTTTGCCTATAACTCGTACACGATGCATCCTACGGAAAATTTTACTCTTTCCTTTATTAAACAGGATGAATTTCTGCGTCGAATGACCACCTGAAACGTTAAGATCGGTTCAGCCGTTTGGCCGAAATCGATCGTTGAAGTTTGGCGATTTTTCCCAAATTGGTTGAAAAATGGGTTACGCTCAAGTTTCAAGGCCTGTACATCAAAAACGGCGTATCCAACCAAAAAATGTCACATAATCAAAGTTGTAGAGAATCAAATTTTGTGTAAGAAAAGCATCCCCCCTTCCTCCCCCCTCCCACCCACCCCTACCAAATGATAGAATAACGAAACAACTTCTGAGTAAACGAAATTATGAGTATTGAAAACGGTGTTGCAATCAAAAAATGTCATATAATCAAAGTGAAACGTCTGTTGTTCAACTTACTAAGGCACTGAGGTACTTGTAATACTAGAAAAGGCGAAAGAAAAAACATTCTCCTGGTCCTAACTTTTTGGTGCCCAAAAAACCGCGATTTTTCGGCACTTGATTCAGTTTTTCGCCTATAACTCGTACACGATGCATCCTACGGAAAATGTTACTCAATCCTTTATTAAACAGGATGAATTTCTGCGTCGAATGACCACCTGAAACGTTAAGATCGGTTCAGCCGTTTGGTCGAAATCGATCGTTGAATTTTGCCGCTTTTTCCCAAATTGGTTGAAAAATGGGTTACGCTCAAGTTTCAAGGCCTGTACATCAAAAACGGCGTATCCAACCAAAAAATGTCACATAATCAAAGTTGTAGAGAATCAAATTTTGTGTAAGAAAAGCATCCCCTCTTCCTCCCCCCCCCCCTCCCACCCGCCCCTACCAAATGATAGAATAACAAAACAACTTCTGAGTAAACGAAATTATGAGTATTGAAAACGGTGTTGCAATCAAAAAATGTCGTATAATCAAAGTGAAACGTCTGTTGTTCGACCTAAGGCACTGAAGTACTTATAATAATAGAAAAGGCAAAAGAAAAAACATCTCCTAGATTCTCCTTTTGCTCACTTTTTGGTGCCCGAAAAACCACGATTTTTCGGCACTTGTTCCAGTTTTTCGCCTATAACTCGTACACGATGCATCCTACGGAAAATTTTACTCAATCCTTTATTAAACAGGATGAATTTCTGCGTCGACTGACCACCTTCATTTTTTAGATCGGTTCAGCCGTTTGGCCGAAATCGATCGTTGAAGTTTGGCGATTTTTCCCAAATTGGTTGAAACATGGGTTGCGCTCAAGTTTCAAGGCCTGTACATCAAAAACGGCGTATCCAACCAAAAAATGTCACATAATCAATGTTGTAGAGAATCAAATTTTGTGTAAGAAAAGCCTCCCCCCTCCCTCCCCCTCCCACCCGCCCCTACCAAATGATAGAATAACAAAACAACCTCTGAGTGATGAGTGTGTCAACGCCAAATATGAGTATTGACAACCGTGTCGCAATCAGGGGGAGGGAGGGGGGAGGCTTTTCTTACACAAAATTTGATTCTCTACAACATTGATTATGTGACATTTTTTGGTTGGATACGCCGTTTTTGATGTACAGGCCTTGAAACTTGAGCGCAACCCATTTTTCAACCAATTTGGGAAACATCGCCAAACTTCAACGATCGATTTCGGCCAAACGGCTGAACCGATCTAAAAAATGAAGGTGGTCAGTCGACGCAGAAATTCATCCTGTTTAATAAAGGATTGAGTAAAATTTTCCGTAGGATGCATCGTGTACGAGTTATAGGCGAAAAACTGGAACAAGTGCCGAAAAATCGTGGTTTTTCGGGCACCAAAAAGTGAGCAAAAGGAGAATCTAGGAGATGTTTTTTCTTTTGCCTTTTCTATTATTATAAGTACTTCAGTGCCTTAGGTCGAACAACAGAAGTTTCACTTTGATTATACGACATTTTTTGATTGCAACACCGTTTTCAATACTCATAATTTCATTTACTCAGAAGTTGTTTTGTTATTCTATCATTTGGTAGGGGCGGGTGGGAGGGGGGGGAGGAAGAGGGGATGCTTTTCTTACACAAAATTTGATTCTCTACAACTTTGATTATGTGACATTTTTTGGTTGGATACGCCGTTTTTGATGTACAGGCCTTGAAACTTGAGCGTAACCCATTTTTCAACCAATTTGGGAAAAAGCGGCAAAATTCAACGATCGATTTCGGCCAAACGGCTGAACCGATCTTAACGTTTCAGGTGGTCATTCGACGCAGAAATTCATCCTGTTTAATAAAGGATTGAGTAACATTTTCCGTAGGATGCATCGTGTACGAGTTATAGGCGAAAAACTGAATCAAGTGCCGAAAAATCGCGGTTTTTTGGGCACCAAAAAGTTAGGACCAGGAGAATGTTTTTTCTTTCGCCTTTTCTAGTATTACAAGTACCTCAGTGCCTTAGTAAGTTGAACAACAGACGTTTCACTTTGATTATACGACATTTTTTGATTGCAACACCGTTTTCAATACTCATAATTTCGTTTACTCAGAAGTTGTTTCGTTATTCTATCATTTGGTAGGGGCGGGTGGGAGGGGGGAGGAAGGGGGGATGCTTTTCTTACACAAAATTTGATTCTCTACAACTTTGATTATGTGACATTTTTTGGTTGGATACGCCGTTTTTGATGTACAGGCCTTGAAACTTGAGCGTAACCCATTTTTCAACCAATTTGGGAAAAATCGCCAAACTTCAACGATCGATTTCGGCCAAACGGCTGAACCGATCTTAACGTTTCAGGTGGTCATTCGACGCAGAAATTCATCCTGTTTAATAAAGGAAAGAGTAAAATTTTCCGTAGGATGCATCGTGTACGAGTTATAGGCAAAAAACTGAAACAAGTGCCGAAAAATCGCGGTTTTTCGGGCACCAAAAAGTTAGCACAAGGAGAATCTAGTAGAATATACTAAAAACATGTTCCATAGGCACCCACAAGTCACCCATAAAAGTTTCGCTTTGTCCGGAATTAATGCAAACCCCCCCCCCCCCTTTTTTTGGCTAATTTGACTGGACTACTATGAGGGTATACCCTCATAGGGGAACATCCTCCCGCTACTATAGTGGAAGGTACTTAGAGATTGATGTTTTGAGATTAACTACTATGCCTCGGATCATCCGTACAATCGGGTTGTGGATACGAGGAAGCTATGGGCCACACTCACTTGGCAGACGTTGTTTTCAACGACTTGGTTTTACTTCAGCATGGTTTGTACAGTTCGATAGAAAGCTTGTAAAATGTAAAACTACCTTTACTTCGTGATTCAGCGTGAAAAAACAAGTTACAGCAACCGTGCACGGTTGTTCAACACTCACAAAGATGTGGTTTTGTGGAGAAGTCATTTTTGCATGAAATTTAACGTAGAATTCAAATGTGTAATGTCAAAAAGGGTTCTTCTGGAAAAAAAAGTTACTGCGCACTGTGTACGTAATGGTCTGCGGATATGCCGAGGTTGAAGCAGATTGAATACCTCACCCTTCGAAAACCCTCAAAGCTCAGCACGGCTTCTTTTAACGCCTCCACCTTAAATCCAATCATCGTTGCGATTCTACGTCGCTTTTTTTCAAACCTTGGAAATCGCCGTTTCCACGGAAACCTCATTGTGAGTGCACGCACGCCCGCCATGGATTCACCGCGATATTTGACACGGGTTTTTATTGTGACGACGCGCCCAGTCGTTTCAACGAGTGACTACGTGCTCGGAATGGCGGCTGACAGCCACCCACTCATCTGGAATATTTATATTCATAGTACACTGGTTCATTAACATTGCGCCAAATCGGTCTCAAGATTGATCTTAAGGAGGGATAATCCGAGCCCGCTAATATTCGATGGGGTCTTAAGACTGCAAATTTTTAAACATTTATGTTCCATTATCATGATAGTAACAAATGGTGTCCTCCGAAATGAACAAAATTTCAACTCGCATTTAACGTTTTAGACCTCAGTGAAAAATTCTGGTTCCTTGTCTGTATGTGTGTGTGTCAAGAAATCCTTGTAATGGGCAAAACTATCAGAAATTATTGTCTAATTTCGATGAAATTTCAAGGATTGTGTAGGATGGCGTGAGCGAACGGTTTTCCCTACAAAGCTCCGGGTGGTCACAAAAAATTCTAAAAATTATATAGAATCTTAAATTGAAGGAAAAACAATACCTTTATATTAAAATTTTTTGAGTTAGGGCGTTTTTAAAATTTCAAAATTGATTTTGGAACCCTTAGAGGTGACCTACCTCAACCAGAATCTTCGGGGCACAACTAGACCCCAAATGGAGCCTACATACCAAAATTCATCAAAATCGGTCAATGCTAAGTGGGGAAAGTGTCACGGACGGCGGACGGACGGCCAAATATTTATTCGATTTTTGGATTCTACGTACCTTGAAACGTAAACCATCAAATTTTGAGGGGGTGTTAAATTTTTTTTTTTTTGGTCGATTCCAAAGGTTCATTATTAAAAATAATAAACCGAAAGGTGCTAATAATTACTCAAAGGTTTTTTCTGTGTAGATCAATCGCCTGCAAAGAAGACTGCTGCCATTGTCCCTACCTACCAACCATATTTTCGCGTCACAATCAAGTTTATTTTGAAGAAATAAACGCTTCATACTCAATTCGACTTGTGGGTGGCTTCATTAGAAAATTTGATTACTTGTTGCTGAGGACGCAAAATGAGTACAACTCGAAGAAACGAACAGCGATCGCATTTTAGTCAGCTAAAATTGAACGAAGATTAGGCCTCTTTTGCGTTTCACACTCGTGTTTCTGATTCCTCGTAAGTCCAACCCTTAAGTTCTCAAGGGGAGCGAACGGTTTGTCCTACACTGCTCTTGGTGGTCTCATTCGATTCTAAAAATTCAATACTGCAGTAGAGTCGCGTTACTCCGAACAGCAGATAGTCCGACCCTGGTTTCCCCCTGTTAATCACAGTAAAGCTATTGGATTATGATCACGAATCGATCCTTTAGTTTTCAGTTTGATTGTTCGATGGCTCCACGTTAAACATCACATTGTCTCTAACAAATATTCGAAATACTTATCTTGCTAGAAAAACCCAGTTTGAAGACAACCTCTACATCAGTGACGTAGATAAGACGTTTGACCAACACATTGAGACATGTGTCCACATGAAAATCACAGATTATTTTAGAGATTAGTGATTCATATCATACCCTTACACATCATGAATTTTCTCTCAATTGTCAGGCTGATGATAATCCGAACGATTTGATGATTCGAATGACCCTTTTCCTCATTTCTGTGCGGATTAATGCGACCCGACCGTATTTTAAATTGATGACAAAAACGCTGCAAATTATTACACAATGGTTTATTATTTTTCTATATAGATCACTCGTCTACAAAATCACCAACCATCCAATATGAAGAGAAGAAAAAGAAATCAAAATCACCAACCATCGATTGCATTTCGGTCAGCTCTAATTTGAACGAAGATTAGGCCTCTTTTGCGATTCATAGTCGTGTTTTGATTTATATATATATATTTCAATATAAACCCTTAAATTTTCGTAGGGAGCGAACGGTTAGACCTACAGAGCTCCGCGTGGTCTCAAAAAATTCTAAAAATTCTATAGAATCTTAAATTGAACGAAAAACAATATCTTTATATCAAAATTTTTTGAGTTAGGGCGTTTTCAAAATTTCAAAATTGATTTTGGAACCCTTAGAAGTGACCTACACCAACCAAAAGCTGGTGTGGGTCACCAGGTTCCAAATGGAGCCTACATACCAAATTTCATCAAAATCGGTCAATGCTAAGTGGCAAAAGTGCCGCGTACGGCGGACGGACGGCCAAATTTTTATTCGATTTTTGGATTCTACGTACCTTGAAACGTAAACCATCAAATTTTGAGGGGGTGTTAAAATTTTTTTTTCTTGGTCGATTCCAAAGGTTCATTATTGAAAATAATAAACCAATAAAACCTTTGTATTTATATTTTTTGAGCTAGGGCGTTTTGAATATTTTAGCCCATATTTTTCAACCCTTAGAAGTGACTGACACAACTAGACCCCAATTGGAGCCCATATACCGAGTTTCATCAAAATCGGCCCATGGTAACTAAGGAAAGTTCTGCCTACGGCGGATGGACGGCAACATTTTTATTCGATTTTCAGATTCTACGTACTTAGAAACGTGAACCAACAAATTTTGAGTGGGGGGGGGGGGGACTAAACACGAAACAATTGTGTTCACTTTTGATTCATTTTTCTGCATCAACTCCCGCTAAAACTATCATTTTCCGAGAGTGTGTGCATAGAGATCTGGAACAGCGCCTTACGTTGGACAGGCTGGATGTGCTTACCAGGAGAGAGTAATCGCCCTACTTAGAATAAGTTATAAAGGGACATTGAAGCTATATTATGAGAAAAGTTCCAATCCAATGGACAGTACCATGTATTATATGAATTGTAACAGAGTGGAATAGGGTTTGCGCCTGGGTAGGAAAAACTGTTCATTGTTATTTTTAATCTAAGGTAGACCTCATTCTGAGAATTTTGGTACCAACCGCGACCTTCTAGCGAGTGTAAATCTTATCCTATGATTTTTCAAAGTTTCGACCGTTTATGACGTCACAGTGGGCTGGGGGTCCCACCCAGGCGAGAGGGGCGCGTGACGTCATAAACGGTCGAAACTTTGAAAAATCATAGAAACAGATCTACTCACGCTAGAAGGTCGCGGTTGGTGCCAAAATTCTCAGGATGAGGTCTACTTTCGATTAAAAATCTAAAAAAAAAAAATCAAGGCGCACCCCCCCATTGGAAACTGGGCCATTTCATGTTGCCATACAGATCCATCTACCGGGCTAAACACATCCAAAAACGTGTGCCAAGTGGGTGTGGTATAGGTGATAAGATACATAGTTACTGATCTCGAAACATCAATATCTAAGTACCTTGTGCTACCCTCATAGGAGACCATCAGAAAATTTCATCAAAATCAGATGGAAAATGTATGGTTCGGCTGTTCTAAAGATCCAATCAAACAACAAAACATCGAAATATTCATTACTGGGTCTCAATATCGGAAAATCTGCGGAATCCTAACAACAACAACAAAATAATAATAATAATAATAATAATAACAAAAAATTCGTTCCCATTCTTGCCCTTGATGACCGTATCGCTGATTACAATGGGAATTATGCGTTCAATAATCACTAGAAAAACGCTGCAAATTATTACACAACGGTTTATTATTTTTATATAGATCACTCGTCTACAAAATCACCAACCATCCAATATGAAGAGAAAAATGAAAAAATTAAAATAAAATCAAAAAATAAAAAAATCCAAAAAAAATCAAAAAAATCAAAAAAAAAATCAAAATCACCAACCATCGATTGCATTTCGGTCAGCTCTAATTTGAACGGAGATTAGGCCTCTTTTGCGATTCACACTCGTGTTTTGATTTATATATATATATATTTCAATATAAACCCTTAAATTTTCGTAGGGAGCGAACGGTTTGTCCTACAGAGCTCCGCGTGGTCTCAAAAAATTCTAAAAATTCTATAGAATCTTAATTTGAAGGAAAAACAATACCTTTATATCAAAATTTTTTGAGTTAGGGCGTTTTCAAAATTTCAAAATTGATTTTGGAACCCTTAGGAGTGACCTACATCAACCAAAAGCTTCGGGGCACAACTAGACCCCAAATGGAGCCTACATACCAAATTTCATCAAAATCGGTCAATGCTAAGTGGCAAAAGTGCCGCGTACGGCGTACGGCGTACGGCGGACGGACGGCCAAATTTTTATTCGATTTTTGGATTCTACGTACCTTGAAACGTAAACCATCAAATTTTGAGGGGGTGTTAAAATTTTTTTTTTCTTGGTCGATTCCAAAGGTTCATTATTGAAAATAATAAACCAAAATAGCAAATCTGCGACTTCTAAACTCGAGGTGAAAGAAATTAGTGGTTTCCTCAAAATTATTCATAATTCAGTGAAAAACGTCTGCCAAGTGGGTGTGGCACATAGCTTCCTCGTATTCCTCAACCAAATTGTATAGATGTTACAAGGAATTGACGTTTGCGCATACGCAGTAGCTACCATCAGTCTGGGGACAATGATTTTCATAGGGGACCATCTACAACCGAATTCGCTGGAAATTTCATCGAAATCGGATGAGAAATGTAGAAGTTATGGCTGTTACAAGGAATTCACGTTTGCGCATGCGCAGCAACTAGTATTCGTCTGAGGGGTGATGATTTTCATAGGGGACTGTCTACACAATCCTAGAAAATTTCATCAAATTCAGGTGAGAATTGGAGGAGTTATGGCTGTGGCAAGGATTTCATGACAGACACACAGACATACACGGTACCAAAATCGTTCAGGAAGGTCTAAGACGTAAAACGCGAGTGGAAATTTCGATTTTGGAGAACTTTTTTTTCGACCTTGAAAAGTGAAAACAGCTTCCGCTACCTTGATAGACTCTGAACCAATTGAAATATTCATTACTGGTTCTCGATATCCAAAAAACTACAGAATTCAAACTGTTAGTGTCCTCCGGATGACGTTTAATATTTTCTGTCCTTATTTCTTGGATGAATTTTCTTTCAATTAAAACTTTTCCAAAACACGAAAACAACTTACTTATTTACTTTCAAATTGGCTTCAAAATTAATCAATACAACCGCGCCAATATGAAAAAGCAAATTTAAAGATAATTGCAGATACAATTAAAAGAAAATTATGGGATAATTGCAGGTTTACAGGAAAATTATAGACACATTAGCTGTTCAGATTGACGTACCAATGTCAATGAAAAAGTCATGAATTGTTGGATAATTAGTAAAAAATTCAAATTTAGTCAAACATTTCTGAAACTTAAAAAATATTCAACACTGGAGAAAACCTTACCATGCAGGGAATTTTGTAGGTTTTCGGATCAAGAAATAACATGCAAAGGATCAGTCAGGATCAGTTACCTCATTGGGATACGCATACATTATTAAATAATGTGAGCAAATTTTGCTCACTGGAGTCCAATCGAGGCATGAAGCCTTCTTCAGGACCGCACATCAACCTCAAACTCAAAACGTCTACCGAGTGGTTGTGGCACATTGCTTCCTCGTATAGATGATCCGATGCATAGTAGCTAATCTCAAAATCAACTAATCTCAACATTCCTAAGTACATATAAGATGATCCTAGCATCATAAGGGACCATCCACACCCCGACCCGCACAATCCCTGACAATTTGATCGGAATCGAAATTTTCTTAAGGGGTTTCTCAATCGGTCGACGTTCGTTCCTCGTTCCGGGTCAGTATTTGGCCAAATCGAAGGGGCAAAAACTTGAAAAGTTGTACTTAAATTGGAAATTTTAAAGGATTTTAAAAATTCATTACTGCACGGCCCTAGGGAATTGAATAACTGAAATATTGCCGCTGGAATCATCTAAATCGAACAATAATTGCCAGAGAAATAAGGGAAAACGCTGCAAATTATTACACAATGGTTTATTATTTTTCTATATAGATCACTCGTCTGCAAAGCCACCAACCATCGAACTTGAAGAAAAACATCGATCGTATTTCGGTCAGCTAAAATTTGAACGGAGATTAGGCCTCTTTTGCGATTCACACTCGTGTTTCTGATTTATCGTACGTAAAACTCTTAAATTCTCGTAGCGAGCGAACGGTTTGTCCTACAGAGCTCCGCGTGGTCTCAAACAATTCTATATAATCTTAAATTGAAGGAAAAACAATACCTTTATATCGAAATTTTTTGAGTTAGGGCGTTTTCAAAATTTCAAAATTAATTTTTGAACCCTTAGAAGTGACTTACATCAACCATAATCTTCGGGGCACAACTAGACCCCGAATGGAGCCTACATACCAAATTTCATCAAAATCGGTCAATGCTCAGTGGGGAAAGTGCCGCGTACGGCGGACGGACGGCCAAATTTTTATTCGATTTTTGGATTCTACGTACCTTGAAACGTAAACCATCAAATTTTGAGGGGGTTAAAAAATGTTTTTTCTTGGTCGATTCCAAAGGTTCATTATTGATAATAATAAACCAAAATGCAGCGTTTTCAAGTCAAATCCCGTCAAATCAAGTCAAAGTTTCACTCTCATGAACCCTTCACTATTCATCAGCTCTTTCGTTGTCTGCCACTATCTCTCGATGAAATGTTTTCGAACTGTACCCATTTCGCTCAGCCTGCTTGTTCAAATCGCGCTATTTTCTAATCAAATTCTCATTTTTATGCATCAACGTGTCGCCTTGGCCAACTGCCGCCAATCCACTCACTTTCTTCGCAGTGCTACGACCGAGCTCAATCATGTATTCCCTCACGTGCTCAACGAGCTTCTGTAAATTTCAGCGTTTCATCCACAGTCCCAGCAACCTTTTCCTTTTCTCCTCGTCTTCCTTCTCACAACAAAGCAAGCTCAATAACTTATCTCCTTGAGCGCTCAGTGTTCTTCCTCGCATCGTTTCCAAGTCACATTCACATCTTTAACCCATCAAATCAACCCTTCACTTTTCACCTTCGTCTGCCGCCTCCTTCACGCACTTGATTTCCTTGCGGCGCACAGTCGATCGAAACTTTCAATTAAACCGACATAAATCGTTTTCAGTTCAAAAGTTTTGAAGTAAACCCCTTTGCAGTACTCGATTCTTGAATACTCATTCGACTCACAGACCGACAGGAGCACCAGTACTTAGCGAATGTCTGTCGCCCGAACAGAGGCGCAAGTTGGGTTTGTCCGACATTTAAAGAGGCAAATTCATCAATAAGTTCTCATCCATCACATTATAGTCTCAAAATACAATATTGACGACTTATCGAGGTTTATTCCCAAGAAAACGACGTGATTTGACGATATCGCACTTGTAGTGGAACACTGTAACATCTCAATTTTGGTTTATTATGTTCAATAATTTACCTTTGGAATCGACCAAGAAAAACAAATTTTCAACACCCCCTCAAAATTTGATGGTTTACGTTTCAAGGTACGTAGAATCCAAAAATTGAATAAAAATTTGGCTGTCCGTCCACCGTACGCGGCACTTTCCCCACTTAGCATTGACCGATTTTGATGAAATTTGGTGTGTAGGCTCCATTTGGGGTCGAGTTGTGCCCCGAAGCTTTTGGTTGATGTAGGTCACTTCTAAGGTTTCCAAAATCAATTTTGAAATTTTGAAAACGCCCTAACTCAAAAAATTTCTATATAAAGGTATTGTTTTCCCTTCAATTTAAGATTCTATAGAATTGTTCAAGACCACGTGGAGCTCTGTAGGACAAACCGTTCGCTCACTACGAGAATTTAAGGTTTGGACGTACGATAAATCAGCAACTCGAGTGTGAATCGCACAAGAGGCCTAATCTCCGTTCAAATTTTAGCTGACCGAAATGCGATCGATGTTTTTCTTCATGTTGGATGGTTGGTGGCTTTTGAGACGAGTGATCTGTACAGAAAAATAATAAACCATTGTGTAATAATTTGCAGCGTTTTTATTCAACAAACCATGAAACGTAAACCATCAAATTTTGAAGGGGGTTAAAATTATTTATACAAATAATAAACCAAAGAATTTTAATGGAGATTGAGTGATTGAGAAGGTCTGGTTAGTGCGGGAGGAAGTGAGTGGATTGACTGCTAATGAAACGACAAAGTGAAGTGTTGGTGCGATGTGTAAGAACGACAGTTAAACTATTAATCGCTTAGTTTATGGAAGCAGATTGTGCATGTGAGTAGAATGATTGTGCTTCATTGCAGGTAATTCAGTGTGTGAAAGATGCGAGCGATTGGCGGCAAGCGAAGATGAATAGTGAAGAGCGATGTGTTGAAATTGACTGTAACTCGCTTTAACTTGAAATATAAGACAAGTAGCCTGGCCATATGACCAGTTGAGTATGCTCAATAAATTGATTCGAAAGAAGCGGTCTGTGCATAATAATGATTGTGCATCATCACTGAAAATTCAGTTTGTGAAGTAAGCTTGTGATTCATGCGATATGTAGCTATGGGAATTTGACAGAAAAACGCTGCAAAATTATCACACAAAGGTTATTTATCTATACAGATCACTCGTCTGCAAAAAACACGGCTTTGCCATTGTTACCACCTACCAACTCGAAGAAAAAAATCGATCGCATTTCGGTCAGCTAACTTTTCAACGGAGATTAGGCTTCTTTTGCGATTCACACTCGTGTTTCTGATTTATCGTAAGTCCAACCGTTAAATTCTCGTAGGGAACGAATGGTTTGTCCTACATCTTAACCCATTCCAAGACAAAGGTAGAAATAACTGAATAATAAGGAGAGGAGGATGTTTATAGAATACCAGCCGAAATGAAGCATCATTTGCTCCCCCATCGAGAGCAAAAATACTTGATATTTTCCAGAAATGGCAGTCGGACGAAAATCCAACCTGAAATGGTTGTTTACTTTACTTTTACTTACTAGATATTTTATGAATTTTACTTTGTAATGAGATTTGAGAGGCATCAATTTTCCAAACCGATCTGATTTCAGTTTTTCCTGTTCCTTGTTTTGGTAGAATGTAAAAGTCTATTTATGGACCGGAATATGTTTCAACTCCCCAGAAAGCTCACTCGTCCAGAATCGAATTTGAGCCACCGTACTCATGCCTTCGCACAAGAGACCTCCTTTCAAAAAATTTCCAAAATTGCATTGAGTTCCCGAACATAAAAAAAAAACTTTTTCTGAAAAGTTTAGGAACAAGCATGATCGAGAAAAATTCTCTTGCAAAGATTTACTACTATTTTCAATATTTAAAAAAATCTTAAATATGAATGCAAAAACGCATCAGTGGCCGGAAATGGGTTAAATTGAAGTAAAAAAAAAACACCTTTATATCAACATTTTTTGAGTTAAGGCGTTTTCAAAATTTCAAACCTTATTTTTCAACCCTTAGAAGTGACATACATCAACTAAAATGTTTGATTTTTGGATTCTACGTACCTTGAAGCGTAAACCAACAAATTTTGAGGGGGTGTTGGAAAAAATATTTCTTGGTCGATTCCAAAGGTTCATTATTGAAAATAATAAACCAAAATGATAGACAGAAGTAGACTGAGCACATGAGTGGAATGGAGTGGAGTTTGGTCAGTTGATGGTATTCGAACTGTGAGTGTTACAAGGTGAAGAAGCATAAGAGTAGAATGATTGTGCTTCATCGCAGGTAATTCAGTGTTTGAAAGATGCGAGCGTTTGGCGGCAAGCGGAGATGAATAGTGAAGAGCGATTGTGTAGAAATGTGAAATTGACTGAAAATCGCTTTAACTTGAAATGTAAGACAAGTAGCCTGGCCATATGACCAGTTGAGTATGCTCAATAAATTGATTCGAAAGAAGCGGTCTGTGCATAATAATGATTGTGCATCATCGCTGAAAATTCAGTTTGTGTTCCATGCGTTGTGAAGCTATGAGAATATGACTGAATAACGCTGCAAATTATTACACAAAGGTTATTATTTTTCTATATAGATCACTCGTCTGCAAAGCCACCAACCATCCAACATGAAGAAAAACATCGATCGCATTTCGGCCAGCTATAATTTGAACGGAGATTAGGCCTCTTTTGCGATTCACACTCGTGTTGCTGATTTATCGTACGTAAAACCCTTAAATTCTCGTAGGGAGCGAACGGTTTGTCCTACAGAGCTCCGCGTTGTCTCAAAAAATTCTAAAAATTCTATAGAATCTTAAATTGAAGGAAAAACAATACCTTTATATCGAAACTTTTTGAGTTAGGGCGTTTTCAAAATTTCAAAATTCATTTTGGAACCCTTAGAAGCGACCTACATCAACCAAAAATAATAAACCTTTGTGTAATAATTTGCAGCATTTTTTGAATTCTACGTACCTTGTAACGTAAACCAACAAATTTTGAGGGGGGTTAAACCATTTTTTTTTCTTGGTCGATTCCTAAGGTTCATTATTGAAAATAATAAACCAACAAAATGATACAGAAGTAGACAGAAGTAGACTGAGCACATGAGTGGAATGACTGAGTTTGCTCAGTTGATGGTATTTGAACTGGGAGTGTTACAAGGTGAAGAAGCATAAGAGTAGAATGATTGTGCTTCATCGCAGGTAATTCAGTGTTTGAAAGATGCGAGCGTTTGGCGGCAAGCGGAGATGAATAGTGAAGAGCGATTGTGTAGAAATGTGAAATTGACTGAAAATCGCTTTAACTTGAAATGTAAGACAAGTAGCCTGGCCATATGACCAGTTGAGTATGCTCAATAAATTGATTCGAAAGAAGCGGTCTGTGCATAATAATGATTGTGCATCATCGCTGAAAATTCAGTTTGTGTTCCATGCGTTGTGAAGCTATGAGAATATGACTGAATAACGCTGCAAATTATTACACAAAGGTTATTATTTTTCTATATAGATCACTCGTCTGCAAAGCCACCAACCATCCAACATGAAGAAAAACATCGATCGCATTTCGGCCAGCTATAATTTGAACGGAGATTAGGCCTCTTTTGCGATTCACACTCGTGTTGCTGATTTATCGTACGTAAAACCCTTAAATTCTCGTAGGGAGCGAACGGTTTGTCCTACAGAGCTCCGCGTGGTCTCAAAAAATTCTAAAAATTCTATAGAATCTTAAATTGAAGGAAAAACAATACCTTTATATCGAAACTTTTTGAGTTAGGGCGTTTTCAAAATTTCAAAATTCATTTTGGAACCCTTAGAAGCGACCTACATCAACCAAAAATAATAAACCTTTGTGTAATAATTTGCAGCATTTTTTGAATTCTACGTACCTTGTAACGTAAACCAACAAATTTTGAGGGGGGTTAAACCATTTTTTTTCTTGGTCGATTCCTAAGGTTCATTATTGAAAATAATAAACCAACAAAATGATACAGAAGTAGACAGAAGTAGACTGAGCACATGAGTGGAATGACTGAGTTTGCTCAGTTGATGGTATTTGAACTGGGAGTGTTACAAGGTGAAGAAGCATAAGAGTAGAATGATTGTGCTTCATCGCAGGTAATTCAGTGTGTGAAAGATGCGAGCGATTGGCGGCAAGCGGAGATGAACAGTGAAGAGCGGAGTGTTGAAATTGACTGAAACTCGCTTTAACTTGAAATGTAAGACAAGTAGTCTGGCCATATGACCAGTTGAGTATGCTCAATAAATTGATTCGAAAGAGGCGGTCAGCGCATAATGGAATGATTGTGCATCATCGCTGAAAATACAGTTTGTGATTCATGCGATGTGAAGCTATGAGAATTTGACTCAAAAACGCATCAAATTTATTATACAAAGATTTATTATTTTTCTATATAGATCACTCGTCTGCAAGGCCACCAACCATCCAACTTGAAGAAAAACATCGATCGCATTTCGGTCAGCTAAAAATTGAACGTAGATTAGGCCTCTTTTGCGATTCACACTCGTGTTGCTGATTTATCGTACGTAAAACCCTTAAATTCTCGTAGGGAGCGAACGGTTTGTCCTACAGAGCTCCGCGTGGTCTCAAAAAATTCTATAGAATCTTAAATTGAAGGAAAAACAATACCTTTATATCAAAACTTTTTGAGTTAGGGCGTTTTCAAAATTTCAAAATTCATTTTGGAACCCTTAGAAGTGACCTACATCAACCAAAAATAATAAACCTTTGTGTAATAATTTGCAGCGTTTTTTGAATTCTACGTACCTTGTAACGTAAACCAACAAATTTTGAGGGGGGTTAAACAATTTTTTTTCTTGGTCGATTCCTAAGGTTCATTATTGAAAATAATAAACCAACAAAATGATAGACAGAAGTAGACTGAGCACATGAGTGGAATGACTGAGTTTGGTCAGTTGATGGTATTCGAACTGTGAGTGTTACAAGGTGAAGAAGCATAAGAGTAGAATGATTGTGCTTCATCGCAGGTAATTCAGTGTGTGAAAGATGCGAGCGATTGGCGGCAAGCGGAGATGAATAGTGAAGAGCGATGTGTTGAAATTGACGGAAACTCGCTTTAACTTGAAATGTAAGACAAGTAGCCTGGCCATATGACCAGTTGAGAATGCTCAATAATTTGATTCCAACGAAGCGGTCTGTGCGTAGTAATGATTGTGCATCATCACTGAAAATTCAGTTTATGAAGGAAGTCTGTGATCCATGCGATATGTAGCTATGAGAATGTCCTACAGAGCTCCGCGTGGTCTCAAAAATTCTATAGAATCTTAAATTGAAGGAAAAACAATACCTTTATATCAACATTTTTTGAGTTAGGGCGTTTTCAAAATTTCAAAATTCATTTTTGAACCCTTAGACCTGTACCTTAACCTGTACGGCGTACAGCGGACGGACGGCCAAATTTTCATTCGATTTTTGGATTCTACGTACCTTGAAACGTAAACCATCAAAATTGTGAGGGGGTGTTAAAAAAAATGTTCTTGGTCGATTCCAAAGGTTCATAATTGAAAATAATAAACCAAAACGCTGCTATTTGAAAAATAATAGCACATGAGTGGAATGACTGAGTTTGCTGAGTTGATGGTATTCGAACTGTGAGTGTTACAAGGTGAAGAAGCATAAGAGTAGAATGATTGTGCTTCGCAGGTAATTCAGTGTTTGAAGGAAACGAAGGGTTCAAGTGATGCGTAGATATGGAAATTTGACTCAAAAAGGCTGCAATTTACAGTAATGGGCAGAAGAAGATTCCTCTGAATCTGAAGAGGCCGACCGAGTTGAGGAGGTCTGTGGTGGCGAGGGTGAGGGGGGAAGGGTTAAGGCGGGATGGGTTTTTGCGGAAGGTTGTAGTGCAAGGGGCGACGGGGGGCGGCAGGTAGCTGGTCGGGCTGGAGCTGGCTTCGTCTGTACCTGGCTGGTCGGGACTGCATTCCTTCGAACCCCTCCACGCTCCTGGCGAGCCGCGTCCGACACTCTCCCTCGCTCGACGAGCACGTGGTTCGCGGTCGCTCGAAGAGATTTAGGTGCCATTAGTACCTTCGGTAACCTAGCTTTATGAGAAAGACGTTACACTCATACAGCTAGATAACCAAAGAAATGAACGGCACCCTTCAGCAGGTCCATCTTGAGGGTCCGCTGCAAGAAAACGTCGTGACAACATAAAATGCACCTAAATCGGGGGAAAAATCTGAATATCACCATAAACGCTCCAAAAAGCCACCCCTTCGTAAAAACTACCCACATAGCCCACGTTAAATTTTGAGAGCCTCGTGGCAAGTCATAATATCCCTCAAAATATTAATCCTATCCATTCAGAGCCGTATTGGCCTCCCAGATGGTCAAATTTGATCACAAAAAATTTAAATTTCGTCCAAAATATGAATTTTTGCGTTAATGAATTAAATGTTGTATAAATGTACAGTTTGATGAGTTATGTAGGTGAAATTGGGGTGGTTGGTGTGTGAATTTTGGAGGAAAAAATGATAATGTGATATATGGGACTTACATGGGGAGGACGGAGGGTGCGCTGCGGCTTGGCTGGTGGCTCAACAGGTACTAAACCTGTAAGGGAGTTACCGCTTCCAGGATCCCCCCTCCGACCGGGCTTCCCTTCCACCGTCGACCACTTTCTTTTGTTGCCCAGCCTCTCTCCCGTGCTTGATCTTTGGGGACTCCACAAAGTCAATAAGAGGCCTCGCGTCTGAGGGCCTTTCCAGATAAGGGCGACCCTGGCCGGAGGGAGGGGCGATCCCGGACGGGGGTGGCCTCTCCGGTCAGGGGCGGTCTTCCAGAATCTCAACGGGCTAACGGGGGTAGGAGGGTGACCGCGGCGTCTGCCAGCTCGCGAGTCCACGTGGCCCGTCATTCACTCTCTCGATACGCCGCTTCAGTACTTGTGAAAATCCCCTGCCAAGTCGGGTGGGCACTAAACCTTCCTCTCATTCTCAGACAAGGACACCTTCAGCCTTGAATGACAGCATTCGCACTTCGAATTAAACTTTTAATGACCGTAAATATTTGAATAATACGATGTTGAATCTAAAATGTGCTGGGAATACTTTGTTAAAATGAACATTTTTCCTTCTTCTTCTCCTAGTTGAATTCGAATTGAGTTTAGAAAAGTTGAGAGGTGTTTCACCTTAATATCCAGCTCACGTGGCCCGTCATTCACTCTCTCGATACGCCGCTTCAGTACTTGTGAAAATCCCCTGCCAAGTCGGGTGGGCACTAAACCTTCCTCTCGTTCCCAGACAAGGACACCTACAGCCTTGAATTCAGAGTTGGGCATTAGCTAACTAATATATTAGCTAATTAATTTTTCAACTAATAGCTAAATTAGCTTATAGCTGCGGTGATTTAGCTGTTCCTCGACAGCAAATAGCTTTAGCTGTAGCTGACAACTAATACCTAACGGTGAAAAAAATTATTTCTCCACACGAACAGCTAGTAGCTAATCTAAGCATTTCAGTTTTAGCTGGCATCAGAATTAGTTTTGGAACAGTTTATCGAATGAATTCCACTGATTTTACCACAAACCCAATTTGACCTTTTCTCTTCTCTGGCAACTTAAAAACCAAATCTAAAATATAACTTATTTTTTTGTTAGATATTACTTTTATGGGTGACCACTATTCTCGATCACCTTGCGAGATGTTTTGTTAAAAATCAGTGTTTTAAATTTTTAATTCATTGTTTTAATTTTGACTTATTTGATCTTTAAAAAAATATTTTTTTGTGTGTGTGTGTGTCAAACATGTTTTGAACTACTTTAAACAGGTAACAGGTCACAAAACAACTAAAAATCTAGAGAAAATGACCCTGACGACTAATACTTAATAAGTAACGCTGAAAATTGTATTTATCCACACGACATACTGCTTTTTAACAAAACTTGTCTCAAGGTGGTCGAGAATGGGGTCACCCATAAAAGTAATACCTAACAAAAAAATACGTTATATTTCAGATTTGGTTTTTAAGTGGCCAGAGAAGAGAAAAGGTCAAATTGGGTTTGTGGTAATATCAGTGGAATTCATTCGAGAAAATGTTCCAAAGCTAATTCTGATGCTAAAACTGAAATGCTTAGATTAGCTACTAGCTGTTCGTGTGGAGAAATAATTTTTTTTCAGCGTTAGCTATTAGCTATTAGTTGTCAGCTATTGAGGAACAGCAAAATCACCGCAGCTAAATCTGTTAGCTATAAGTTTTCGACTAATAGCTAATTTAGCTAGAAATGTTAGCTGTTCCTTGACAGCTAATAGCTAAATATTTACCTGCTAGCTTCAGCTAAATCGTAGCTAATTTAGCTGTAGCTTTTAGCTGTTAGCTATAGCTAATTTTTGCCCAACACTGCTTGAATTATAGAATTCGCACTTCGAATTAAACCATCAACGACAATAAATATTTGAATTTGAATAATAACAATTTTTTCCATGATTGTGTAGGTAAATAAATTATTATTTATTATGAGCGTATAATTAAATTGAGCAATTAAAAACCCAAATTTTCAGGAGAGCCGTTTATTATTATTATTATTGGAAAAACTTTATTTACGGAAGAAAGGTTCCATAGGACTTTATTCCCTCCTTGTGTAACATGATTAGTACAATACAATGTGATAAGTAAAAAAAAAATATAGGGTTATGGACATGTAAAATATGAAGTAAATTTGAAGTAATACAGATTAGGTAACTAAAAAGATTGAAGTTTAAAGTTACTGCTCTCTTGTTTTTATTGTACCCACTTTCCGGGTAATTCAATCAAGTTGAAAATTTGAGGTGGTCATCTCGAAGAACCCTCCTATCAATGCCAGTGTGGTACAGCCAGATCATTTACCAATGAACCAATAGTTGGGGAAAAATGCAAGTTATTCCTCTTTGGCACGGAAATGTTTCAGGTTTCTCGAAGATAAATCGAACCAAAAACATAATAGTTCAGTTTTGCACTAGCGATCCACTATGTAACAGGTTATTTTGTTACTCTATCACATTATATCTCAGTGTTGCACTTACCCTTGGCACTTCACCTCAGAACAAAGGAGGATCAACAGACTTATCTCCCTCTTGCAACAACCCCACTCCAAAACTCAGAGATATCCCGCCAACCTGAGCGCAATCTAGTAGTCATCCACTTAGTTTTAGATGAAGCGGTCTTGCACAGTGAAAGTAGACGGAATTTGGAGATGATTCATGCGAAAAACTCAAAAACGCATTTTTTTTAGTTAACCCTGTCTTGCTCTGAACCAACGATTTTTTCTTCTTCTTCTCCTAGTTTAATTCGAATTTTATTTCGAAAAGTTGTGTGGTGTTTCATCCAGCTCACTAGGCCCATAATTCACTCTCTCGATACGCCGCTTCAGTACTTGTGAAAATCCCCTGCCAAGTCGGGTGGGCATTAAACCTTCCTCTCATTCTCAGACAAGGACACCTACAGCCTTGAATTGCAGCATTCGCACTTCGAATTAAACCAATGAGGGGGTTCATGAGTCAAAATTGAAAAATTTTCTACTTTTTTATTTTTATTTTTATATAATTCTGCAAGTTTCCCCAGAAATTTTGGTATATAAAAATGTTTAATTTGAACAGTAGAAAACAGAGATATGAATTTTCAAAGATTGAGGAGCCAAACACTGTTTACGGGGGATAGCTGTTTCCCGCTCCAGGAGCTGCACTGTTCATAGTTTATAAATTTCTGTAACTACCTACCATTCTTTCGCTGTTCATAACTTCTGATAGATACCTACTATGTTCTACTTCATGTCACCTGCACATGATACCATGCCACCAAAAAGTACAAAAATAGCATACCACTAGACTAACGAAAAAGCAACATTGTTTATTGAAACAATATTGACCTAATTATATTAGTTACAATAAAGTATATAAAACAATATGTATTATACTTACAAGTTGTGTTTGAGACAATGTTCCAAACAAACGAAACTGGCAAACAAACAATATCATTAATTTATATGTATCAGTATGTGATAATAAACCTTACCTTACCGGTGAAAACAGTGACTGATAAGATTAATAGTCACCTAAGGAGTAATCAGACCTCATTTTCAATTTCCTCAACATGAAATGACTACGAACTATCGATCAAATACCTCGAAAAACGGCAACCTTTCACAAATCGCGAGTTTTCTCCAAACCGGAAAACCCCTGTTTTTCGTCACTTAAGTACCTGTTTCTCGGCAACCAATAGAGCTGGCTGGTATTTATTACAGTCACTGAACAAGTTTGGACGAAAAACTACCAACAGAAACATGGCTAGAATTAAAAAATCATGAACATAAAAAAAACGTCTGCCAAGTTGGGTGGGCAGTATAGCTTCCTCACTCATTGTAACATGGACGTATAGAATCAGTTGGCGAAAAAATTATGATTCAAAGAGTTATTGAATACCAAAATACTGGCGATAATATGCGGGATAGGGTTGCAGGTATTAATGTTTATAATAGTGTTGTAAATAGTTGTGGTAACCCACACAATCCCTGAAAATTTCATCGAAATTGGTTGAATAGTTGCGGAGTTTTGGTTGTAACAATAAATTTAAAGTTCGCGCATGCGCAGCGGCTATTTCTTGACCAATTTCATTGAAACTTATAGGGTGTCTCTTAGAAGTTAGTCCCTAACTAACCTCCAAATTTGAGCAAAATCGGTTCATTAGAAACCGAGAAACCGAGGTTCCAGGAAATTCACGTTTGCGCATGCGCACTCGCTCCTATTGGTCCGAAGGTGCTGAAATTGATAGGGGACCGTCTAGGACCTAACCCGCACAATCCCTGAAAAATTCATCAAAATCGGACCACAGGTTAGTATAGTTTTGCCCGGGACAAGGATTGACCACAGACAGACCGACAGACAGACAGACACGGAACCAAAATTGTTCGGGAAGCTCTAAAACGCAAAAAGCAAGTGGAAATTTTGATTTTGGAGGACATTTTTTTTTTCACTTCTTTCACGAATAAAAAGCTTCCCTACCTTCGGTAGTGAGGAAGCAATATGAAAAAAACTGTTTTGCTATATTGTCTCTTAAGCAAAAAAATATGTCCGCAACAGAGTTGAAACTCGTTCAGTGGTTATATGAAGAGTAGATAAAGAGTTTAAAAAAAGTTTGAAGATATCATGAATATATCCAGAGAAACAGGTGTATGAAAAAGTGTTAGATTAGTACCGACTCATGAACCCCCTTAACGACAGTAAATATTTGAATTTGAATAATCACAATTTTGTCCATGATTGTGTAGGTAAATTAATTATTATTGACATTTTATGTCTTTACTTTGGCTCATAAACGAACAAACATCACGAGAATTGATCACGAAAATGTTTAATGATATCCACTTACAACCAAGTCGTTGCTACGGAACTTTATATTCTTCATGCGTGTTCGTGGAAAAATCGTTCACCATTTGTTGGAAAGCCCTAAATTTATGCCAAAACCGCTGAAATTATGGAAGAAACTAAGATGTACCCCCGAGAGTGAGTTAAAAGAAGTGAAAATTACACGTCAACAAACAATTATTGATGCATATTAGTATTGTAGGTAGGTAGACGGGGACGGGGGAAGTGAAGACATAAAATGTGTCAATGTGTTGCAGACTCGTATGCAAGCGTTTTCTTTTCTTCTCGGATACCTCCCTACAATTGTTGATGCTGTGCTGGTTGGTTATGAAAATCGTCTTACAAAATCAAGCAACCAACTCCACAGCAATCTGCGTTTTTTTACCTCCACTCTAACCATACCTACTTCCGACGTATTTTTTTTTTTTTTTTTTTTTTTGGTTTAGAGCCCTTTTATGCTATGTGAGAACACATTTGCGCATGAAAATGTGAAACAATCCTGTTTACAGCCCACGAACTTATCCACTCATTATGAATTTTGAGATTTTTGGTATTATATAAGACATTTTTAAACAATTTCTAATCACATTTTTCAATGTTTTGAGAACTTTTTTGCGTATATGGACAACGCCCCATACCACGGAATCCAGGTTGACAAACCTTCATCCAAATACTTGGGGTTGGTCTCATTCGATTCTGCGTGAAAAATCCTATAAGAATTTGAGAGCGTTTCGAATTTCGATTGATTATTTTGACAATGTTAGGTTATAAATATGTCCAGAGTTCCGGAGAAAATCATAAAAAAAAGTATGATTTTTCTCGTAATTTGACCGGAAAACTCGATTGGTGGGTTGATGACCGTGTTCATTTTGATAACCCGTTCAGTTCTGACAAGGTTATTTTGAAGATAAGGTCTTTCCTATACGTTCACTCCTGACCGACGCACCTCTATGCTGAATCAATAAAAATAAACGTTTATTCACTTAGAGTATAAACGTAAAGTCACCACTAAATATTGAGTTTTCAGAGGCAAAAAGTCATATCATGCCGATTAAATGTAAGAAGTCGTATCGTCGAAAAAGGCAGATTCCCGTATCAGTGTCAAGCTACGAGTTTTCTTCTTCTGAATCTCTCTGATACGACTAGTTCCTTAGCAAAATCAAGTTATCACGCCTTAACGCGAAAGTCGGTTGGCTTGCTTGAGGCATTTCTAATAGAGATACGACTCTAAAACTCCGAAAATCGATAGAAATCGACCCCCAAAACCCCCGGGTACCAATAACTCAATTTGGTCAAATTTTCACGTTACGACTTTCTGGCTTAGCACGGCAGTACAGCCTTGAATGACAGCATTCGCACTTCGAATTAAACTTTTAATGACCGTAAATATTTGAATTTGAATAATACAATGTTGAATGTAAAATGTACTGGGAATCCTTTGTTAAAATGAACATTTTTCCTTCTTCTTCTCCTAGTTGAATTCGAATTGAGTTTAGAAAAGTTGTGCGGTGTTTCACCTCGATATCCAGCTCACGTGGCCCGTCATTCACTCTCTCGATGTGCCACTTCAGTATTTGGGTGATTCCTAAACTACAGGCAAATTCGCGTCTAACACCTGTGAAATTGCGTCCTCTAGATCTACAACGTTGATTTTTTTTTCCCCAACTGTAGGTTCTGATGAGCTCTTCAATACCCTCTGGAATTATATTGAATATTTTTTTTAATGTTCTAATTCGTAAGCTACAAATGCCTTTTCACATTGTCGTGGTTCGTCTAAATTCTCAACATTGCAGTCCATTTTCAATCATCTAATAACTTTTTTCTTCATTAAAGTTGAGGATCTAACATCTCAGAACGAGCCTTCTTTACTGAGCAAGTAATCTCTAGTCAACACTCATGATCAATACAAAGCTGTCTACAACTTTTTTCAACATTGTCATGACAAAAAAAAAAAAAAAATCCTCTGCTGAGGGATATTTCGGAAATTGAAGCCCGTCGCGGAGGGTAGCAACTCTTGTCAGTCGCCGACATTACCGTATCGCGTGACACGTGCCGCTCAGCGACAAAACAAACCTCATGGAGGAAGGAATTCAGTTGCCGGAAAATCTCCGTCCTGAAGGCACATAAAAACGTCTGCCAAGTGGGTGTGGCACATAGCTTCCTCGTATCCATAACCCGGTTGTATAGATGATCCGATGCATTAGTTAATCTCAAAACATCTATCTCTATCTACCCTGCACTACCCTCATAGGGGACCATCTACAGGCCAACCCACACAATCCCCAAGAATTTTATAAAAATCGGGAGGAAAATGTATAGAAGTTATGGCTGTTACAAGGTTTTTACATCAACCAAAATCTTCGGGGCACAACTAGACCCAAAATGGAGCCTACATACCAAATTTCATCAAAATCGGTCAATGCTAAGTGGCAAAAGTGCCGCGTACGGCGGACGGACGGCCAAATTTTATTCGATTTTTGGATTCTACGTACCTTGAAACGTAAACCAACAAATTTTGAGTGGGATTAAAAAAAATTTTTTCCTGGTCGATTCCAACAACTTGAAGAAACTGGTCGATTCCAATCCGATCGTTTCTTCGAGTTGTAAGTACTCAGTTTTGCGTCCTTAGCAACCAGTATTCAAATTTCCTAATAATTAGGGCAACCTCAACTCACTGTTTCTTCGAACTGAGTGTGAAGCGTTTATTTCTTCTAAATAAACTTGATTGTGGAGTAGATATGTGGTAGGTAGATGGTGACAATGACAAAGCCGTGTTCTTTACACACGAGTGATCTATATAGAAATATAATTTACCTTTGTGTAATAATTTACAGCGTTTTTGATGTCCAATTTCTCATTGACTAATGCCCGTGGTTCTAGGTAAGGTTCCAAACTAAAATCAAACCATATAATTTCTTGGTAAATCCACCCCCGGATGGTCACAATGACCAAAAAACCAAACATTTCTAGGCCTCTGTAGATCACTCAACAGTGGCTTCTACAGCTCTTATCGTAGTGAATTCGATTAGCAATCATCTTAAGCCGTTCCTCAAACTACCCTCCAAATTTGAGCAAAACCGGATTTATATATCATGAGAGATCGTATAAAGAAAAATCATTTGTGAAGATGGCGATGACATTTATAGGGGACCGTCCAGAGGTAGAACCTGCAAAATCGATTACTTCCTCCTTTGCAGAGCGGTTTCCGAGACACTCGGGAATTTCTGTAAGTTAGAAAGAGCCTATCGCCGAGCACCTGGCAGCCTCGGAGGCCACCTATCATTTCCACCGTGTAATAGTTCTCGGTGGCCTCTGCGGAGAACGTGAATCACCGGTCTTTCACTCAGAACAGACGTCTATAATAGTCGATTTCTACGAGCCTTCCCGGATAGCCTGCGACCATTCATTCATGAATCACACGCAGATTCGCGGTTCTCTGGCATCCCAAAAAAAAGTGCCGTTTTGATCCGCTTCCTGGCGTGAATCACAGTTGATCCCTGTTATTTTCTACCTGCTTGATTGTTCTTGGAGCAGTTTATGTATGTCTGAAGTGGCATGTCCGCTCGCTCATCCAACTGTGTATACAGATAGATAAGTAGATATATATTTATTTGACGAAGATAATAAAAAAATTAAAATAGAGAAAAAAATTAACACTTTTTGGTTTATTATTTTCAATAATTCAACTTTTGGAATCGACCAAGAAAAAAAATATTACGTTTACGTTTTATTTTGCTTCCGAGTCTACCAAGGTAGCGGAAGTTTTTTTTTCACTTTTCAAGGTTGAGAAAAATGTTCTCCCAAATCAAAATTTCCACTCGCGTTCCACTCAGACCTTTCTGAACAATTTTGGTTCCGTGTCCGTCTGTCTGTCTGTCTGTCTGTCATGAAATCTTTGCCACAGCCATACCTAACTTCTACATTTCTCATCGGATTTCGATGAAATTTTTAGGGATTGTACGGGTAGGCGTGTGGATGGTCCCCTATGAAAATCATCACCACCGGACTGATACCACTGCGCATGCGGAAACATGTATTTCCTTGTTACTCTCATAACTTCTTCAGTTTCCATCAATATTCAGAGATTTTGCGGGTTGACTTGAACTGCCGCGTGAAGGAAGAATGACTCAACTCGAAAATGGGGTTTTTACGTATCCCCTCTAATCCCCCCCCCCCCCACCTTTCCGATGAACGAGTCAAAATTTCGAAATTCACCCCGGAAGGGGTTGAAATCGTTAGGGGTGTAATTTGAAAATTGCCTAATTTTGAGCAAAAACGTCTCAACTCCATGCTTTTTAGGAAAAACATCTCAACTTCTCGATTAAAACACCCAAACTAGCTAGATTTGCTATTTATTTGTGGAGAAAAAAATACTCAACTCGCTGAAAACGCCGTTGAGTTGTTTTTCCTCCACATTGGCTTCAAGATCGGGTTGAAGCGTCTCGTATGGTTGTCGATATTTGACTCAAATGAAACGAATTGATTGAAGGTACGTATGTAAAGAGGAATAATTGTACCAGTCGATTGAGTTGAACAACATAATATGTCTGAAGTGAATTTATGGCGAGTTTTCCAGAAAAACTTCGAAGCTGATTTCTGGGATTTCAGAAATTTTGAGTTGAGTCGTTCTTCCTTCACACGGCAGTGAAGTCCCCTATGAGGATAGTGCAATGTACTTAGAGATTGATGTTTTAAGATTATCTACTGTGCGTCGGATTATCTATACAATCGGGTTATGGATACGAGGAAGCTATGTGCCACACCCACTTAACAGACGTTTCAAGGTACGTAGAATCCAAAAATCGAACCGTCAGTCCGCCCTACGCGGCACTATCCTTAGTAACCGTGGGCCGATTTTGATGAAATTTGGTTTATGGGGTCCATTTGGGGGCTAGTTGTGCCCCGAAGCTATTGGTTGATTTTAATCACTTCTAAGGGTTGAAAAATTTGGGCTGAAGTTTTCAAAACGCAATACCTCGACAACTCTCAATGTACAGGTATTGTTTTTTCTTCAACTTAAAATAGTATTGAAATTTCAGAATCGAATGGGACCACCAGAGGTCAAACCGTTCGCTCCCTATGAGAACTCAAGGATTGGTCTTACGATAGATCAGAAATTGCAAAAGAGGCCTAATCTCCGTTGAAATTTTAGCTGATCAAAATGCGATCTTGTTCGTTTCTTCGAGTTGTACTCAGTTTAGCGTCCTTAGTAACCAGTAATCAAATTTCTCAATGAAGGTACCCGCAAACCCTAATTACTTTCTTCGAATAGAGTGTGGAGTAGGGTGAGACTTGATTGTGAAGTGAAAATATGGTTGGCAGGTAGTGGAAATGGCAAATCCGTGTTCTTTGCTGGCGAGTGATCCGTACAAAGAGTAATAAACCTTTGTTTAATAATTCGCAGCGTTAAAAAAACAAACTGACCGACCTCAAAACTGATGATGGCAAACCACTAAAAAGTAGAAAATCATAATTATAACGTAGCTATTCAGATAGAATGGTAGATAGATACGCATTGAAGTCGCCGCCGTGCCCATCAGTAGGCGCAAACATACTTGAGAATCTTCTACATATTCTTTCCTTCGCAAATATACTCGTACATTTGATAGTCGTTCATGCAACTTCAGAGCAATTCAGAACCCAAACATACTTGATATTGTGGGTAGTTGAAGATGAAAGAATGAATAATAGTTTATTTCCTCTCCGCCAGATACTATAGTGATACCACCAGAAGACTTAAACGTACGAACCTCTCGACATTTTTTGCAGATGAGACTATGTAGAAGAGCTTGGTTTCAAAGAATCTTAAATTAATTTCAAAATGATATTGTTAATAAGTCATTACTTGGTTCAATGATTTTTTTTTCAATCCCTACGAAATTCGAGCATTGAAAACATTCATGACATATTAACCCTAATTGGACCATGGTGTCACTAGTGTCACCGAAAACATCTTGGGAATTCCACAGCTGTCCCAAGGTCTCTCCAGATTAACTAGATTTTAATTTAAATTTAAAAATTTATGGATAGAGCTAAATTTTTTGAATGGATTTTTGTAAGTTATTAAATCAAAAAGTGATGTCATAATTTTTAAAAATTTTTTCATCGATTTCTTTGGCAATTGTTGTCATGAATACATTTTGATCTTCCAATAACCCTCAAAAACTCTGCTTTTCATTAAATTAAAAATTTCAATTTAATTTTGATTTCTCCCGTGACACTTTGAGACAGTTGTGGAGTCCCTGGGATGTTTTCGGTGACACTTATGATACCACGATCCAATTAGGGTTAATGAAACTGCACCCTCATAGATCGAGGATCTGAGCCATGGGGGGGGGGGGGATTTTTTGTACAACTTACATTTTCATTTAGTTCAGAATTGGGTTTTCACATCTTTATTACGTCTATTACTATTGTTATTTATTTACTTAATGAATCCTATTTATCTGCTATAAAAAGAAATGTCGAGTTGTCATTAAACGTATTTTTTGAAAAATAATGTTAATATTAAAAAGTACAAATTCTGGAAGTCATGGAATCACATTCCGATGGAGCAGCAGCAATTAGGAACGCAAAAACGGATTTTGGTTTATTATTTTCAATAATGAACCTTTGGAATCGACCAAGAAAAAAGTTTTTAACCCCCCCCCCCCCCCGTTTCAAAGTATGTAGAATCCGAAAATCGAATAAAAAAATCCCGTCCGCCGTACGCGGAACTTTTTTTAGTGGAACGATTTTGATGAAATTTGGTTTATTAGCTTCATTTGGGGTCTAGTTGTGCCCCGAAGCTTTTGGTTGATGTCAGTCACTTCTAAGGGTAGAAAATTAAGGGTTGAAATTGAAAATTTCAATAGTGCCTTAGCCTTGAAAACTCTCGAAATAAAGGTATCGTTTTTTCACCAATTTTGAATAGTATTGAATTATTAGAATTTTTGAGACCACGCGGAGCTCTGTAGTACAAACCGTTTGCTCCCAATGAGAACTTAAGCACGATAAATACGAAACGATAAATCAGAAACACGAGTGTGAATCGCAAAAGAGGCCTAATCTCCATTGAAATTTTAGCTGACCAAAATGCAATCGCTGTTCGTTTCTTCGAGTTTTACTCAGTTTTGCGTCCTTAACAACCAGTAATTAAATTTCCTAATTTCCAAATTTCAACTCCTTACTTCTTCGCATTGAGTGTGGAGCGTTTATTTCTTCAAAATAAACTTATTTGTGAAGATTAACTATGGTTGGTAAGTAGTGGCAACGGCAAAGCGTACAGAAAAATAATAAACCTTTGTGTAATAGCATGCAGCGTTTCTTAAAAAAGAGGAATTGACGGAATTAATACATCTAATCAATATTCAGTAACTATAAAGATCGACCAAAATTGTCCTGTAATATTTCGCTTTCTATTTCGCAATTTTGTTTCAACCACTTGTTTTCCAAGTTTTTTTTCAATCTCAAGATTTTTTCGTGTTTTATACGTTATGTCTACCGCTGTCATAACTTCTATTATTTACCAAGTAAATTCAAATTTGAGGATATCGTTGGTTAAGAACGTCAAGTTTCCAAACTACCTGGTGAAAAATCAAAATCTTTTAGAAGAAATAAAGAGTTGTGGGTGCCTTCATTTGGGATTACTGGGTTGCTAAGGAAGCCAAACTGAGTACAACTCGAAGAAACGAACAACGATTGCATTTTGGTCAGCTAAAATTTGAACGGAGATTAGGCCTCTTTTTCGATTTACTCTAGTGTTTCTGATTTATCGTAAGTCCAACCCTTAAGTCTAACAGTTGGTCCTACAGACCTCTGGGTGGTCTCATTCTATTCGAAAAATTCAATACTACTTCAAGTTGAAGAAAAAACAATACCTGTCTATTGAAAGTTATCGAGGTATTGCGTTTTGAAAATTGCAGCCCTTATTGTTGACCCCTTAGAAGTGACGGTCATCAACCAAACGCTTCGGGGCATAACTAGACCCCTAATGGAACCCATATACCAAATTTCATCAAAATCGGTCCATGAGAACTAAGGAAAGTGCCGCGTATGGGAGACGGACGGAAAAATTTTTATCCGATTTTCGGATTCTTCGTAAACCAACAAATTTTGAGGGGGAGGGTTAAACCTTTTTGGTTTATTATTTTCAATAATGAACCTTTGGAATCGACCAAGAAATTTTTTTTTTTTAACACCCCCTCAAAATTTGATGGTTTACGTTTCAAGGTACGTCGAATCCAAAAATCGAATAGAAATTTGGCCGTCCGTCCGCCGTACGCGGCACTTTTGCCACTTAGCATTGACCAATTTTGATGAAATTTGGTATGTAGGCTCCATTTGGGGTCTAGTTGTGCCCCGAAGATTTTGGTTGATGTAGGTCTTGTTTTGTAGGTATTGTTTTTCCTTCAATTTAAGATTCTATAGAATTTTTAGAATTTTTAGAGACCACGCGGAGCTCTGTAGGACAAACCGTTCGCTCCCTACGAGAATTTAAGGGTTGGACGTACGATAAATCAGCAACACGAGTGTGAATCGCAAAAGAGGCCTAATCTCCGTTCAAATTAAAGCTGACCGAAATGCGTTCGATGTTTTTCTTCATGTGTGATGGTTGGTGGCTTTTCAGACGAGTGATCTGTATAGAAAAATAGAAAATAATAAACCATTGTGTAATAATTTGCAGCGTTTTTTTATTCAACTTGTACTTTATTACCAACTCATATAATTTTTTACAAGTATTTTCTACTATATCATTTTACTAGATCGTAAAACAAGAATGAGGATTGAGAACAAAGGCGAGAATGTTTTTTCAAGAAATCTCGGAAGATTTCACCGAGTTCGGAGAGAAAATATTGAAAAGACTGTTATAAGGAAATTCAAGTTTGCGATGATCTTCATTGGATATTTTTGACTGAAAAACTTGTCTAATCGCCATATTTTTATTAGACAAACAAAATAGATAGGTAGTTGACTTGCTGTACACTATTTTCAGTAGGAAAATCTGATAATAACTGTGGCTGAGGGGCACTTAAGGTACCTCCGACCAGCACTCAGAATTTTGCACCATCGAGTCGAGGGTGGGCCTCAACTCAACGCTGAGTTTGGTTTATGAATACCGTTGAGTGCGCCCTCAGATATCGCACTGAGTGCTCCCTCAAATCTTGTCTATGAATACGATTGAGTGCCCGCCAACCCTTATCAATGCATTTAAGGGTGCACTCAGACTTAAGTAATGACTATGAATTTCGCCCGTAAGGGTAGAAAATTAAGGGTTGAAATTGAAATTTTTAATAGTGCCCTAGCTTGAAAACTCTCGAAATAAAGGTATCGTTTTTTCACCAATTTTGAATAGTATTGAATTGCATGCGCCAATTGGTCTTTTGAAACTGGCATTGCATGTATGTTTTGAAAAAAATTTCTCTCTGAGAGGGTCCCCTATGAAAATCATCGCCTCCGGATTGATGTAGCCGTTTGCGCAAGAGCAAGCGATGGGGCCCGTGGAGGCAATGCGATTGGGGACAAGGAACACAATTTCTTTGGGGAAACGAATGTATCTCGAAATAAACATATAAATAAAAGTTACAAATATTCGGAACATAGGGTTCTGAAAGAAAAAATTCTTAGCGTTGCCTTTTGTCCCACAGAGGGGACTGCATTTGCCACTTTGTGCAAACAACATACATCGAGGACGTTGGAGGAGGGAAAGTCGAATCCTCAATGTATGTTATACAACGTGAAATTCGTATTACGTAATTCATAATACACAATAAAAATATCGAGGTTGCGGGGAACAAACCTAATGACGTCCCGTCGAGGGTCCCAAAACACACTTTTCAGTGATATCGCGACAAGAACGAGACGAACTGCTTCGATGCAAGTTGTGAATCTTCCTCGATAAGATCTGACTTGGAACCTCTTTCGGTTCCAAACGAGTCTTCATCAGTCGGAAATGTTCAGATTTCACCTAAAGCTCGACGAGATGCGTTGCGTAAAGGGCTGACCGCGCCGGGCTATTCCAGTAAAACTGTTGCATTTGAATCAGGTTTTTCAAAAAGGCTCTCGGACCGGTAAATTTATTCAAAGCTCGTTTAATTCGTGGGACGAGAGCAGAGCAGGCGGCTTTGGGAGATTATTGCTGCGCACCAACTGAGGTTCCTGTCACTGAAGGATTGACATATTCACTGCGAGAGAGATCTTCCTGTACAGAAAGCAACTTTCGGTAAAGAGGTTTCCCCATCGATAATCGAGTCTCGGTAATAAGCAAGGCTTTCAATAACACTAATCAGCAGCGATGTGGTAATTTTGCTTCCTTAAAACCGAAGGAGAGAAGCCTCAGAATCGTACTGGAACTTTTAAACATTTTCCCCCAAAATCACTATTGGATTGTCCAGATTGACGTGTAGATGGTCCCCTATGAGGGTAGCGGAAGGTACTTAGAGATTGATGTTTTGAGATTAACTACTATGCATCGGATCATCTATACAATCGGGTTATGGATACGAGGAAACTATGTGCCACACCCTCTTGGCAGACTATTTTTTCCCATAATAATTCCCTAACATAAATTCTATGTCAAATTTTATGAAAAATTAATACCCATTTTTTTTTATTGCGCGCAATCTGGCTTTTTGAACGCTCTAAGTTGCGCAACTCCACAATTGCACAAAAATTAGGTTTTTCATTTCATTTCGTTTTTCAATTTGACTGGAATTTTTCGAAATGGCGTTCGAAAATTCGTTTTTTTTTTTTTTTTTTTTTTTTTTTTTAGTGAACAATCGCTCTTTTTAATCTATATGAGTTATTAGGCAATTTTATTTAGTTCAAGCATGATCGTGCTGTCAGTTTTGGTTTATTATTTTCAATAATGAACCTTTGGAATCGACCAAGAAAAAAAAATTTTGAACACCTCAAAATTTGATGGTTTTCGTTTCAAGGTACGTAGAATCCAAAAACGCTGCAAATTATTACACAATGGTTTATTATTTTTATTTTTCTATATAGATCACTCGTCTGCAAAGCCACCAACCATCCAATATGAAGAAAATCATCGATCGCATTTCGGTCGGTCTTATTTTGGACGGAGATTAGGCCTCTTTTGCGATTCACACTCGTGTTTCTGATTTATCGTACGTCCAAACTTTAAATTCTCGTAGTGAGCGAACGGTTTGTCCTACAGAGCTCCGCGTGGTCTCATAAAACTTTAAAAATTCTATTGAATCTTTAATTGAAGGAAAAAAAATACTTTTATGTCAAAATTTTTTGAGTTAGGTCGTTTTCAAAATTTCAAAATTTATTTTGGAACCCTTCGAAGTGATTTACATCAACTAAAATCTTCGGGACACAACTAGACCACAAATGGAGCCTACATACCAAATTTAATCAAAATCGGTCTGTGCTAAGTGGCAAATGGCACGGCGTACGGACGGCCAAATTTCTATTCGATTTTTGGATTCTACGTACCTTGAAACGTAAACCATCAGATTTTGAGGGGGTGTTAAAAAAAAATTTCCTGGTCGATTCCAAAGGTTCATTATTGAAAATAATAAACCAAATCGAATCACTTTTGCCACTTAGCATTGACCGATTTTGATTAAATTTGGTGTGTAGGCTTTGTTTTGGGTCTAGTTGTGCCCCGAAGATTTTGGTTGATGTAGGTCACTTCTAAGGGTTCAAAAATGAATTTTGAAATTTTGAAAACTCCCTAACTCAAAAAAATTTGATATAAAGGTTCCTTCAATTTAAGATTCTATAGAATTTTTAGAATTTTTTGGGACCACGCGGAGCTCTGTAGGACAAACCGTTCGCTCCCTACGAGAATTTAAGGGTTGGACTTACGATAAATCAGAAACACGAGTGTGAATCGCAAAAGAGGCCTAATCTCCGTTCAAATTTTAGCTGACCGAAATACGATCGATGTTTTTCTTCATGTTGGATGGTTGGTGGCTTTGCAGACGAGTGATCTATGTAGAAAAATAAAAATAATAAACCATTGTGTAATAATTTGCAGCGTTTTAGATGGAACTCCACCGTTCAATCCCGCGGTTCAAAAAGAGGAGAGAAAATAAAAAATTAACTTAATTTCGACCACAAAACTGATGATTTTATGAAAGAAATATTAATTTTTCCTCTTGAAATCTTGGTCTTCCTCAAATCAGATGACACCCTGTGATTCGGCTTCAAAAAACGATGAAAAACATGTGCCACACTTAGGGTTCCCCAAAACTTAATTTTTGTGCAACGGTGGAGCGTTCAAAAAGCCAGAAAAAATGTTTTCTTGCGCGCAAGAAAAAAAATCGGTTCGGGTACGAATGTTTCATGAAAATCGACGTAGAATCCGAATTTGTAATAAAAAAACATATTGTTTAGTAATGCATGCATTCCAGGGGACGTCCCATTGGATAAGCATTAGATCAGTTAAACCATTTGGTAAGCGATAAAACTGTTTCACTCGATGTAATTTATTCATTACTTTAGGCAAGAAATACTGACCCCCCACCATTATCCACCTTAACATTTCTAGCGGCATGGGAGCCTCGAATCTGAAGAGCATTTTAAAATCCATGATCTACGATACCCAACATGCGAATTCGAGTTACCCCCCCCCCCCCCCCCCCCCCCACCACACCAACGCCAACAATGGTGCCAGTCTGGCACCAAAGCGGAAATACGTCGTAACATTGAACTTTCATCTGTTAGTTTTGGTAGGCAGTCCGTCGAAGTTCACATCCGTATTCAAGGTGAAACACAAAAAAAAACCACGAAATATGCGGTTTATGGCATCATGGCACCATATCCTGGCACCATGGTGGTACAGAGAATAATTCATGAAAATTCGGAGGTATAATGAGAATTTTTCCTCAATTTCAAAGCTTGGGTACAATTAGTAAGCAGTAAAGGAACCGAAACATTGAAAAATCGGATATTTTGTGAATATTATCCCCCCACTCACCCCCTCCCCTTGCGAATTTTGGTACTCTGGTAAAATCATGTACAACTCGGAAGTTATTTGAGTCAAACAAAAAAAGAAACACTCAAATCGGTTGGAAATTGAGGCCTGGGCAGAGTTTACAAGATTATGCACGCAAACGTACGTTTTTTAAGCATTAACCCCCCCTTTCCCCCTCTTAAAAAGCAAAATCCAAAATTCCGGCGCCGTAGTGCACAACTAGATAGTATTACGCGTCAAACGAAAAAAGAACCACGAAAATCGTTTGAGAACTAAGGCCTGGGCAGAGTACACAAGATTATGCCCAAAAACGCACGTTTTTCGAGCATTAACCCCCCCTTTTCCTCCCTTAAAAGGCAAAATTCGAAATTCCGGCGACGTAGTGCACAACTAGATAGTTTTCCGCGACGAACAAAAAAAGAACCAGGAAAATCGGTTGAGAACTAAGGCCTGTGCAGAGTACACAAGATTTTGTTACACACACACATACACACATACACACACACACACACATACACACACACACACAGACATACACCTATGGTTTTTTTCGCGGATTTGGATTCAGAATGGTCTAAAACGGATTTCTGTGTGGTTATTTTTTTTTTTCTGTTGAATGTTGTCCAACTTTACCCCAGATCGATCGCATAAGGACGCCCAAGTCTTACTGTGGGACGTCCTAAAGAGGGGGTTCCATTTGAAAAGATTAAGTTAGCGTTAATTGCGCGCAGGTATTTTGAGCGACAGTATTTTTCCTAAATTCCTCACAAAAAATCATGAAGACTAGTGTTGGTCCCAATTGTTTTCGCTGTATTTTGGGGAAATGAAGGGGGGTGTAACCTTTTCGTGAAACACCCTATATACGAAATTACATTGGTTTATAGCACGTTTCTAGGACGTCCCACAATAAGACTTGGGCGTCCTTATGTAATTAATCTGGGGTAAAGTGGGACAATACTCAACAGAAAAAAAAGTCTGTCAAGTGGGTGTGGCACATAGCTTCCTCGTATCCATAACCCGATTGTATAGATGATCCGATGCATCGTAGGTAATCTCAAAACATCAATCTCTAAGTACCTTCCACTACCCTCATACCTATGAGTCATAGGGGACCATCTACACGCTAATCTGGACAATCCTGAGAAATATCGTCGAAATCGGATGGAAAATGTGGAAGTGATGGCTGTTACAAGGATTTTAAGTTTGCGCATGCGCAGAGGGTAATGTCAATTTTGAAACCTTGATTTTCATAGGGGACCATCCACACGCCAACCCGCACAATCCCTGAAATTATTTTCGAAATCAGGTGAGAATTGTAGAAGTTATGGGTGTGGCAAGGATTTCATGACAGACAGACAGACAGACAGACGGACACGGAACCAAAATCGTTCAGGAAGGTCTAAAACGTAAAACGCGAGTGGACATTTTGATTTTGGAGAACTTTTTCTTTCACCCTTGAAAATAGAAAACAAAGCTTGTGCTACCTTGGTAGACTCGGAAGTAGGGATGTCCCAAAAGTATCGATACTTAAAAGTATCGATATTTCTTGAAAAAAGTATCGATACATATCGATACTTTTTTTTCCTGATATATATCGTAGTATCGATACTTTTTTTCCAGTATCGGAGGCGATACTTTTTTATAACTCACATTTTATCTGTTTCAACACCTACGACATGAAGGTACCTACTTGACAGTACCTCTATCTCTAAGGTGATTGTTTAGAGACCAACCACTTCAACAAATTAAACAGAGATGATGTACCAACACCTCTAGTTCTCTATGATAACCTGCTGTCCTCCATAATCGAGGAAGGAAACAAGTGCCTAAACAAAAACAAGTTTTAAATAACAAAATGAGTGATTTATTGTTTTGTTCATTCTATATTTAATTATTATCCTCGTGATGGAGAGATGTCACACTGATGGAGAGAAACATAAACGAAAATTTTACCCATTTTTGTGAAAGTATCGAAAAGTATCGATACTTCAAAATATCGATACTTTTTAAAAGTATCGTATCGATACTTTTTGATACTTTCTAGATGTATCGATACGATATTGTATCGATACTTTTAAAGTATCGGACATCCCTACTCGGAAGCAATAACCACCATCCGTTTTAGACCATTCTGAATCCAAATCCGCGGAAAAAAAACCATAGGTGTACGTCTGTCTGTGTGTGTGTGACAAAATGTTCTGTGATCTTCACAGGCCTCAATTTCCAACCGATTTGCGTGTTTCTTTTTTTGTTCGACTCAAAAATCGTCCAAATTGCACACTATTTCACCAGAGTATCAAAGTTCGCATTGGGAGGAGGCGATTGGGATCTAATATTCACAAAATTTCCGATTGTTCAATATTTCATGCTTCTAGAATTTTTATGGAGAATTATGGTGAGGGGGGGGGGAGGATTTACTATTTCTTGCCTAAAATATTAAATTAATTTTCAAGTTTTATCGCTTACCTCCTGATTTAATTTGACCTAAAGCTTATCCAATGGGACGTCCCCTGGAACGAATGCATTACAACATGTTTCAGGTCGCCATGGTTTTTCGCGTTTTTTTCACATTTGACCAAAATGGATATATAGTGCCTTTTGGAATCAAGCTGCTCAATTGTACATGTTAACTAATGCCCGCACTCATCACTATGAGTAACGCATTTCTATGACCCAAGTTTTCGAGAGCATGAGCAGTAGCTTTTTTTGAAGGGATTCGCGAAAAAAAAAAACGCTGTAAATTATTACACAAAGGTTTATTATTTCTCTATATAGATCAGTCGTATGCAAAGAACACTGCTTTGCTATTGTTACCACCAACCAACTTGAAGAAAAACCTCGCATAAGGCATCATTCACGTGCCGGATAGAGAACCTATAGAATTTTGAAAAAAAATTGACCAATTTTTCGTTTTAGGTCCAATTTTTACCCATTTTTCCAATTTAAAAAAATGTTTTTTCCATCAAGGAAATTCCACGCTCTTTCCAGCGGTGTGATCAGATTTTCATGAAAATTCGATGAGTTATAGCCGTTTTACTGAGATAAGTTCGTAAACACGAAAAAAAATCTTAAAAGTGAAGCAACTCGAAAACGAAGCCTCTAAAAAGAAAAACGCTGCAAATTATTACACAACGGTTTATTATTTTTATATAGATCACTCGTCTACAAAATCACCAACCATCAAATATGAAAAAAAGAAAGAAAAATCAAAAAAAAAAAAATCAAAAAAAAATTTTTTTAAAAATAAAAAAAAATCAAAATCACCAACCATCGATTGCATTTTGGTCAGCTAAAATTTGAACGGAGATTAGGCCTCTTTTGCGACTCACACTCGTGTTTTGATTTATATATATATATTTCAATATAAACCCTTAAATTTTCGTAGGGAGCGAACGGTTTGTCCTACAGCGCTCCGCGTGGTCTCAAAAAATTCTAAAAATTCCATAGAATCTTAAATTGAAGGAAAAACAATACCTTTATATCGAAATTTTTTGAGTTAGGGCGTTTTCAAAATTTCAAAATTGATTTTGGAACCCTTAGGAGTGACCTACATCAACCAAAAGCTTCGGGGCACAACTAGACCCCAAATGGAGCCTACATACCAAATTTCATCAAAATCGGTCAATGCTAAGTGGCAAAAGTGCCGCGTACGGCGGACGGACGGCCAAATTTTTATTCGATTTTTGGATTCTACGTACCTTGAAACGTAAACCATCAAATTTTGAGGGGGTGTTAAAATTTTTTTTTCTTGGTCGATTCCAAAGGTTCATTATTGAAAATAATAAACCAAAATGAGACATTTTTTGTTGCAAATTAGTAGTAGTATCGAATCCTGCCCGGTGGTGCGCCCAAAAGGGTGACACCCTGTAAGGATCACTCGTCTGCATAGAACACGGCTTTGCCATTGTTACCACCAACCAAAATGAAGAAAAACATCGATCGAAATTCGGTCAGCTAACATTTGAACGGAGATTAGGCTTCTTTTGCGATTCACACTCGTGTTTCTGATTTATCGTTCGTCCAACCCTTAAATTCTCGTAGGGAGCGAACAGTTTGTCCTACAGGGCTCCGCGTGGTCTCAAAAAATTCTGTACTATCTTAAATTGATGGACAAACAACACCTTTATATCAAAATTTTTTGAGTTAGGGCGTTTTCAAAATTTCAAACCTTATTTTCCTCCTAGAGGTGACCTACATCATACCTAAACATATTGTTGTCATTACAACTCTTAATCATCTCATGAGTAGGATTTTGCCCAACTCTGCCACCCCCTCCCATCGTCCAATCCTTCAGATAGTCTCAGCCTGAGCGCTGATCTTGTTGAAAAAATTCACGTTTTGCTGCGTTCAAACACAAATTTCTGTGATAAGCTCCACTTTCAAAATATAAATTACTATAGCGTCGGAAAGCTGAGATTTTTGAGCATCATTTAGGCTTACAGGTAAAAATTCACGTGCCGGATAGAGAACCTATGGAATTTTGAAAAAAAAATTGACCAATTTTTCGTTTTAGGTCCAATTTTTACCCGTTTTTCCAATTTAAAAAAATATTTTTTCCATCAAGGAGATAGGAAATTTCACGCTCTTTCCAACAGTGTGATCAAATTTTCATGAAAATTCGATGAGTTATAGCCGTTTTACTGAGATAAGGTTGAAAACACGAAAATAATCTAATAAGTGAAGCAACTCGAAAACGAAGCCTCTAAAAAAAAATTTCTATGAGACATTTTTTGTTGCAAATTAGTAGTAGAATCGAACCCTGCCCGGTGGTGCGCCCAAAAGGGTGACACCCTGTATAGATCACTCGTCTGCATAGAACACGGCTTTGCCATTGTTACCACCGACCAAAATGAAGAAAAACATCGATCGCATTTCGGTCAGCTAACATTTGAACGGAGATTAGGCCTCTCATGCGATTCACACTCGTGTTTCTGATTTATCGTAAGTCCAAACCTTAAATTCTCGTAGGGAGCGAACAGTTTGTCCTACAGAGCTTCGCGTGGTCTCTAAAAATTCTATACTATCTTAAATTGATGAAAAAAACCTTTATATCAAAATTTTTCGAGGTAGGGCGTTTTCAAAATTTTAGCCCTCATTTTTGAACCCTTAGAAGTGACCTACATCAACCAAAATCTTGGGGCACAACTAGAAAACATATGGTATGGAGCCTACATACCAAATTTCATCAAAATCGGTGGCTAAGTGGCAAAAGTGCCGCGTACGGCGGACGGACGGCCAAATTTTTATTCGATTTTTGGATTCCACGTACTTTGAAACTTAAACCAACAAATTTTGAGGGGGGTTAAAGAAATTTTCTTCTTGGTCGATTTCAAAGGTTCATTATTGAAAATAATAAACCAAAAGGGGGAAAAAATCTTGTTTTTCAATATATGGAAATGAGAACTCAATTTCCAACGAAATGGGTGACCCAAACTTCCCTTAAATTCGATCAAAGTTAAAACCTTCATTTACGAGTCAGATAAATTTATTCAAAGAATCAAAATTAACAGTTATAATTGTTAAACCGTTGGATATTCGTATAATTTTTGGATAAACTTCAGTTGGAATTTCACTACCGAATCCCCTCGTAATATTCCTTGGCAAATACGCTGACATGTTTAGTGATTCTCAAAAAGTACCAAAAGTCCGGTGCTTTTGGAGGGAGGAGGAGGAGGCGGTTGAGGATGAGGAGGAGGAGGCTGCGCTGCTCGTCCTCGCTCAATCCTCGCTCGGTTGGCGAAGGTGTTTGTTTAGACTCGGGAATATTCGGGCTCGAGAGTTGGTTGTCGGACAATGGAGCGGAGCGAGGCGGGGGACGAGCGCCCACGTAGCAGACGGAGGAGTCGCCGGACCGGTCCTCCGCGGGCTCCCATTCTCCTCCCCGCATCACTGACCCACTGAGTGCTCGAAATAACTCGAGATTTCACCTCCCTTCTTCTCCGTCGCCTTCGGGATTCGAGTTTTCACGACATTTAGGATGAGGACAGACGGGGAGGAGCGCGGGGAGGCAGCGCAACTTCCTGCTTCCATCGAGTCCTCACAAGTTCTGAAGAAACGACGAAGTAAACAGAAATCCACGAGAGCTGGTGGGAAAACTCTATAAAAACGTCTGCCAAGTGGTTGTGGCACATAGCTTCCTCGTATCCATAACCCGATTGTATAGATGATCCGATGCATAGTAGTTAATCTCAAAACATCAATCTCTAAGTACCTTTCACTACCCTCATAGGGGACCATCTACACGCTAATCTGGACAATCCTAGAAGATTTCATCAAATTCGGATGACAAATGTAAATGTCATGGCTGTTACGAGGATTTTACGTTTGCGCATGCTCAGAGGCTTCTGTAAATTTTAAGGCCTTGATTTTCATTGGGGACCATCTACAACCTAATCCGCGTAATCCCAAAAAATGTCATCGAAATCGGGTAGAAAATGTGGAAGTTATGGCTGTTACAAGGAATTCACATTTGCGCATGCGCAGTGGCTTCTATCAGTCCGAAGGTGATTATCTTCATTGGGGACCATCTACAACCTAATCCGCATAATCCCTGAAAATTTCATCGAAATCGGAATGGAAAATGTAGAAGTGATGGTTGTTACAAGGAAATTCACGTTTGCGCATGCGCAGTCGCTTCTATCAGTCCGAGGATGATGATTTTCATAGGGGACCGTCTACACACCAACCCGCACAATCCCTGAAAATTTCATAGCAATCGGACAATAACTTCGTATAGTTATGCGCGTTACAAGGAATTCATGACAGACACATAGACAGACAGACACACAGACAGACACGGAACCAAAATTGTTCAGAATGGTCTAAAACGCAAAACGCGAGTGAAAATTTTGATTTTGGAGAACTTTTTTTTTCGTGTTTGAAAAGTAAAAACAAAGCTTCCGCTACCTTGGTAGACTCGGAAGCAAAATTGAGTTAATAGTTAATTGTTTATCCTCATAAAAATAGCCCAGGAGCCAAAAACATGACTGGTATCATTATTTGTGTCACAAAAGTATCCAACCCCCTGAGCGAATAAATTGTTGTCTGCCGAGTCAAAACCAGTGGATTACAAAATGGCGGCCATGTAAAATACCGTAGACTGGGGTGAGAGTGATCAATTTCTACAGTTTTTCCTTGAAAACTACCTGGTGGGGCAAAAATGATAATGGACTGTAAAGGGTGATTCGAAATTTGAACAACTTACAAAAAAAGTAACTCACCGTGACCTCGGGAAACCGTGACTTTCCGCCGCTTACCTTTTGAAAAATGTGGTTGGTTTGAGAGGTTGAGGAAGTATGGAAAAGGAGGATCCCTACCTAGTACAAATGAGACCGACAGGGCGGAATTTGATTAACAAAATTACGGGGCACAATACTTTTATGACGGCACTAATTTTGGGAGGACGCAAGGGCGACGCTACGTACGAACTTCAAGATACAACTGGAAAGTAAGTGAGCGAACTGCTGGGAAAAAGGGGGAGCGGGGACACCTTCGCGTCTTATCTACGAGGAGATGCCGTCCGTTGTTTTTAACGTACAGGCAGAAACAAGTCGCCCAAACATTTCCCCCCACCCTGAAAGGACCGTTCAGCCTTTCAGCAGTTTTACAAAATGCTGCTAAAAAATATATATGCACGAGAAAACAATTCAAAAAAACAAGCAAGACTAAGTTAGTAGGAGCATAATCATGTTATACTCAAAACGTATTTCCAACAAAACAAATTTCAAAAACAACAAAACTAACCTACAAGAATAACCTAAAATAATGAGAGTAAGGTTGATGCTTCACTGGGTTGGTAGAACACACAGTTTCACTACAGGCCGGGTCAACGAACCAGAAGCAGTGCGGACTCGAGCGACGCGCACCTCATGATCCTTAGAAGGGTAGATCTCCTCAACCAACGCCAGTGGCCAATGGAGGGGGGGTGTGTTCTCCTTCTTGATGAGAACAAGGTTGCCCACGGCAACAGGTAGGTCACCTTCGCCCCATTTCATTCTTTGTTGAAGGGTATGGAGGTACTCCTGACTCCATCTGGTCCAGTAGTGCTGCACAATTTGGTCAACTCGCTTGTAGTGATCAAGGCGCTGTAGAGGGACGTCCACCAGGTCCTCAGCAGGAAGGTGATTCAACGTTGAACCCAAAGTTAAAAAATGAGCTGGCGTCAATGCCTCTGGTGCCTGTGGGTCCTCTCCCAAAGGACAGAGAGGACGGCTATTCATCAAGGCTTCAATTTGGGCCAGAACAGTTGTCATCTCCTCATAGGTGAGAATTTGACTCCCAATCACCTTATATAGATGAGACTTTGCGCTTTTGACATTGGCCTCCCAAATTCCCCCGAAATGTGGCGCAGCGGGGGGGTTCAATTGCCAAGTGATGGAGCGTTGGGACATCTCTCTGTCCAGAGTCTCAGTGTATTCGTGTGAATTAACAAAGGAATACAACTCTCGGAAGATTGAACGGGCTCCCACAAAGTTAGTCCCCCTATCAGAATACATTACAGACACCGGCCTACGACGGGACAAAAATCTCTTGAAGGCAGCCAGGAAACACGGAGTGGATAGGTCCGAAGCAAGTTCAAGGTGAACAGCCTTTGTACTCAGACATACAAAGAGGCATAGGTATGCCTTTTGGGTCCTTCCTCCTCTCCGACGAGCCATAGTGATCGTCAGGGGGCCAGCGTAGTCCACCCCACAGTGAGTGAAGGCTTTGGCTTGTTGCAGACGAGCAGCTGGAAGTGACGCCATTTTTGTTTGTACTGTCTTGGGACTATTACGAAAGCAGGTATTACATTTGTGAACTCGGCTCCTGACGAGATTACGAGCAGATAAAATCCAAAATCGGGTGCGCAGCAGGGAAGACAGCAAGTATGCTCCAGTATGCAGATGGTCCTGATGCCATTGATCCACAAGGAGCTCCACAAAATGGTCAGCCTTAGGAAGCAACACAGGGTGTTGATGCTCATAGGAGAGGTTCGAATTATGCAGTCGACCCCCCACCCTGAGGAGCCCATCATGAACAAAAAGGCTGAGCCGCTGGATAAGAGGAATCTTGCAACGTCGCTTCTTAGATGGCTGCGGGCAGTCTAATACCTCAAAAATCGCCAGAAAATGCTTTTTCTGAATATGCCTCAACCAGAACTTCTCAGCAAGTTGCAGCTCTGAACTCTGAAGGCTACCAGTTCTGATGGGTGAAATCCGGGAATATCGAAGAACCCAGGCTGTTGAGCGATACAATCGATGCAACGAGGAGACTCGACTGAGAAGGGGTGCCAGACACCATTCTGGAGGATTGACCGAGATCAGGACAGCAACTTTTTCTTCCTGTATGGGAGGAGATTCTCTCAGGTCTGAAACCCTGAGTAAAGGCCAACTTTCTTCCTCTTCAGCCAACCATGGTGGCCCAGAAAACCAAAGAGGATGATTCATCAAATTCTGAGCAGTAACCCCTCGACTGAGGCAGTCAGCAGGGTTGGTCTCGCCTCGAACATGTCGCCAGCAGGACATATCGAGATTTTCTTGGATCTGGGAGACCCGGTTTGCTACGAACATTTTCCACCTCGAGGGAGAGGAACTAATCCATTGAAGGGTAACTGTGGAGTCACTACAGGCATAAACTCCATCAAACACATGTCGGTCACGATAGGTTGTTATCACAGATTTCATCAACTTGGAAAGAAGTAGAGAAGCACATAACTCCAGACGTGGAATCGTGAGTGCCTTCATGGGGGCCACTCGTGACTTGGCACACAATAAGCGCACCTCAAAAGGTCCGTCAACTCCCAACCGCGTCCTGATGTATACAACAGCTCCATATGCTGATTTAGAAGCATCAGCAAAACCAATCAGGCTGGAATGAGAGTTAGGAACAATTCCAGTATGACGCGGAATTGACCAAGATGCAAGGCCAAACAAATCTGCAGCAAATCCACTCCATTCCTCTTGGATGTCAGCAGGAGGCTGCTGATCCCAATCTACCTTCAAACACCATAACTTCTTGATGAGGATCTTAGCCACGATGATGACAGGAGACAGTAGACCTAAGGGGTCAAAAAACCGGGCAATTGCTGAAAGAATGCTGCGCTTTGTGCAAGCAGTATCCAACTTGTTCAACTGAAAGGCAAAACAATCCTTCTTAGGGTCCCAACATAACCCCAAAATTTTTGTAGAGGTGTCAGCATCTTCCTCAAACGTACGAATCTCATTCAGGCGAAGTTCAGAGGGAACCTGTTCCAAAACTGCAGAGGAGTTTGAGCACCACTTAGCCAGGGTAAAACACCCTGCTCCAAAAAGTCCAACCAACTCATGGTAGAGCGCACTAGCTGCATCCTCAGAAGGTACTGAGGTTGCCACATCATCCATGTAAACATCTCTACCTATGACTGCAGCAGCTGAAGGAAATCGATGGTTCTCAAGGGTTGCAAGATGCCTCAAAACTCGCTGGGCGAGGTATGGAGATGACGACATTCCAAAAACAACGGTGTTACTTTGAAACACCTGCAGGTCATCCTTTGGGTTAGACCTCCACAAAAACCTTTGAAACTTACGGTCTCGAGGCTCCACCAAGATCTGGAGATACATCTGGCGCACATCCGCCGACAGGGCAACCCTGAACAACCTGAAGTTGAGAAGGATTGTGAATATGTCCGCTTGCAATTTCGGACCAATGTGCAACAAATCATTCAGAGAATAGCCAGTGCTCGTGGGAGCGCTCATATTCCATACAATACGGAGTGGAGTACTAGAACTGCCTGGTTTCATCACAGCGTGATGCGGAACATAGTAGGCCAATGGAGCATCACTCGCAGCCTCTTCCACTTTACCAACGAATCCAGCAGTCATATGACCATCCATCACTCTGCAATATTGCCGACCAAGATCAGGATTGCGCAAAAATCTCCTCTCGAGGGACAGGAATCTATGGGTACTAGTCTGGAGAGAATCTCCCAATAATGATGATGGCTCTCTAAACGGAAGTGACACAACAAATCGACCATCGTCCTGACGTCGCACAGTTTCCAAAAACTGCTTCTCACAGGCCTCATCATCAGGGCCCACAGAAGAATCCGAAGGCAGCTCTTCAATAGTCCAAAACTTTTCCAAGAGTGTCTCCAAGGAGGAGTCGGTGATGGACAGGAAACTCTTGGAAGCGGAACAGGGCCGAAGGTGGGTTTCACCTATTACTATCCAACCAAGTTTTGACTCAATAGCAGTGGGACTGCCAATTGGACCCAATTTCTTACGAGTCCCCACAATCCTTGGCCAAAGGGCCGCACTGATCAACAAGTCAATGGGACCAGGAATGTTGAACTGCTGGTCAGCCAACTCCAATCCCTGGAGATGCGGCAATCCCTCCATGGATATAGACACACTTGGAAGCTGATTTGTGATCTCATCCAGAACGCAGGCATCAACGGAGAAGTGAACGTCAGGTCTCTTCACCGACGAAAATGTGAATGAAACCCGTTCAGAACTACCAATAGACTCATTTCCAAGACAATCCACGATAGATCTAGAGGGAGTAGTTTTCAAATTCAGCCTCTGACAACACTCTTTTGTGATGAAGTGTGACTGGCTTCCGCTATCCAATAGAGCTCGAACCAAATGACGATTGCCCAAAGAATCAACCACCGAAACCTGTGCTGTAGACAAAAGCACCATAGAAGGCACAGGAGTACTGGAAATGTAAGCTGAAGAGCGCTGGGGCACTTCAGACGTTGCGACTTCACCAGAGGGGTAGGATGTTGGGGAATCACCAAGTCGTCCAGAAGCACACGAATTTTCAAAGTGCAATAAGGAGTGGTGTCTCTGCGAACACTCACCACAAACTCCCGAGTTAGAGCAAAATCGTGTAAAATGATTTTGGAAACAATTGTAACACAACTTGGAGCGTCTCACCAGATTAAACCGTTCCTGTACTGAAAGAGCTTTGAACACATCACATCGATACAAGGGATGAGGCGGCTTATCAACTTTACAAGCAACACAAAACTTTGATAATTTCGATGACGAATGAGAAGGCTGATTCGTTCTACTTGAGTTCTGCGCAACAAAAGTTTGGGTCTTTTTTATTGCACCACTGGTATGATTGTTCATAGAGGGAGAAATCTTGTTCTGATGAACTAAAGGTTTCTGGTGGCGTGCCACAATTTTAACTTGACTGCGAACAAAATTTTCCAAATCACTGAACGTTGGTAGGTCTTTATCGCGCACCGAGTGCTCAAATTCCCTACAAGTGTCTCTGTCTAATTTTTTGACATCAAAATAAACCATAACAAAATCGAAAAATTTATCCAATTTCAATTCACGTAATGCCGTGGCAGGCTCAATAAACAAATTCAAAAAACAATTCAAATCCTTTTCGGATTCTTGAGCTAAAGGCTTGAAATTTATGACCTTATCTAAATAATGAGTAGCCAATAAACGTCGATCCTCAAACCTCTTAACCAACGTTTCAAATAAATTTTCGTAATTTTCCTCAGTGGGAGGAATGCCAGCACAAATGGATTTTGCTGCACCATCTAAATGAGTAAACAAATAATTAACTTTTTCTAAATTATTAAGTTCATTATTTTCATGAATTAAATTTTTAAATGTCTGGTAAAAATTGGTCCAGTTTTCAAATTTACCATCAAAAACAGGCAATGTTGGTCTAGGCAGCTTTACTGACCGAACAACACTCTGGGAAGCGTCTAGGACTCTAGCTGATGCTTTAGCCGCTAATGTTGCTGCTATTCTTTCCTCTAATGTTTTCGCTACAGCCAAAATGTTATCGGAAATTTCATCAAACTCTAGCATTTTACTAAAATCTAGAACATGATCCTTTTTAATTTCAAGTAAAATATTCTGCTCCGTATTCAATAATTCCCTGAATTCAGCTCGGAAGTCACGGATCTTGTTAGCTTTCACGAGGAATACTTGAGAGTTCTCAGATGTTATCCTTTGAGAAAACACCTGAGTAGCTTTGAGTCGGGAGAGTTCTTCATTTAAACGTGCCCTAGTGAACAATAACTCTTTTTCACTCATTGTTCCTAGGTCAATATGCTCGAAACTATAAACAAACGGAGTTCTAAACGTAGGTAGGTACAATCAGAGACCAACGAAAGGTGAAAAGTGCGTGGGCACCCAGATAACAACTCCAAATCAATTACACAAATGACAACCTGTACAAACAGGAACACTAATAATGGCAATGTGCAGCAAAATTCTTATAATTAACTACCTACCTATAAGACTGAACGATCCCTTCAGGGAGGGAATGAATCAAGTGAATGAAGTTATGCAGGGAATAGAATACAGACACTAAATTTATTGCGTATTCACAAATCTAGCCAATCGATCACGGCAAGTACCTACTTTGATTGTTGGAATAAGTGAATTTTATAGGTATCACTTATCTCGGCTCGAAGTACCAAAAAAATGGTGGGGCAAAAATGATAATGGACTGTAAAGGGTGATTCGAAATTTGAACAACTTACAAAAAAAGTAACTCACCGTGACCTCGGGAAACCGTGACTTTCCGCCGCTTACCTTTTGAAAAATGTGGTTGGTTTGAGAGGTTGAGGAAGTATGGAAAAGGAGGATCCCTACCTAGTACAAATGAGACCGACAGGGCGGAATTTGATTAACAAAATTACGGGGCACAATACTTTTATGACGGCACTAATTTTGGGAGGACGCAAGGGCGACGCTACGTACGAACTTCAAGATACAACTGGAAAGTAAGTGAGCGAACTGCTGGGAAAAAGGGGGAGCGGGGACACCTTCGCGTCTTATCTACGAGGAGATGCAGTCCGTTGTTTTTAACGTACAGGCAGAAACAAGTCGCCCAAACACTACCAGTATAATAATTCAAAAAAATCTGAAAAAAATAGTTTATGTTCTCCCACATCTTATGAACAGTATCCTCTATCAATCTTTGAAATTTCGTTGAATTAAGCTCACTAAAAAAAAATTAAATTGATCAGTATCACTAATTTAAAATCGACAAAACGCTTTCGGATTGTCTATGGGGTGGTACTGATCACTGTTGAAGAAAAAAAATTGTTTTTCAGTACCCTGAGGTAAAAAAACCACTAACAACTCATTTCAGAACAACTTTTATTGAAAAACTAATGAAAACCAACTCTTAACTTATAAAAATCAGAATAAAGCCAAAATTCAAGACTCGTATTATCCTCTTCAGTATTTATTATTATAATGAGACCATTCGTGGCACATGATTGGTAACTGACAAGAAAAAACTTATTTTAAAGCACTTGTTACTAAAAATAATGATGGACCAATCACTTGTTGATAGTTTTGGGGTATTTCGGCCGTGATCACTATCACCCCCTGAAAATGATTTTTTTTTTTGTTTTTAACAGATAACCAACTGTAGTAACACGAAAAAAAACTAATTGCAGATATTTCATGCTTACCTCTAGTAGAAATAAAATCTTTTCGCTAGAACTTCATCACACAACACCCGACACCGGCACAACAGAAGTTACAATCACAATGTCAGCTGGGCCCGATTTTGAGATTTGTTTATTTCCTTATCAGCTACCATGGTAACCTAGACTATCGGGCGGGAACGATATCCCCCCAGAGAAATCATTGTTACGAACACATAACACGACCTAACTTTCCAATTTAGGACTGCGTGGAGCGCTGCAATCGCATGCAGATAAAAAACGTTGCAAATTATTACACAATGGTTTATTATTTTTCTATAGATCACTCGTCTGCAAAGCCCCCAACCATCCAACATGAAGAAAAACATCGATCGCATTTCGGTCAGCTTTAATTTGAACGGAGATTAGGCCTCTTTTGCGATTCACACTCGTGTTTCTGATTTATCGTACGTCCAAACTTTAAATTCTCGTAGTGAGCGAATGGTTTGTCCTACAGAGCTCCGGGTGGTCTCAAAAAATTCTAAAAATTCTATAGAATCTTAAATTGAAGGAAAAACAATACCTTTATATCAAAATTTTTTGAGTTAGGGCGTTTTCAAAATTTCAAAATTGATTTTGGAACCCTTAGAAGTGACCTACATCAAGCAAAATCTCCGGGGCACAACTAGACCCCAAATGGAGCCTACATACCAAGTTTCATCAAAATCGGTCAATGCTAAGTGGCAAAAGTGCCGCGGACGGCGGCCGGACGGCCAAATTTTTATTCGATTTTTGGATTCTACGTACCTTGAAACGTAAACCATCAAATTTTGAGGGGGTGTTAAACTTTTTTTCTCTTCGTCGATTCCAAAGGTTCATTATTGAAAATAATAAACCAAAAGGCTTGTTGATCAGTATCACCCCAGTCGACGGTACAAGCAATTTGGAGAAATCTGAGTGATTTCAGTACTCTAGAGACTTTAATATTCTCAAACGGGAGCGCCTGTTGAGAGGTTTGCAGGTTGTCTGCAGTCATGTAACCTATGGGAACTTAGCGGCAGACAGGACTTCCAGGCTTAGGGGATTTGAAAAATGACTAATTTCAATACTCATGAGACTTTTTTTTGCAGGTTGTATAAGTAAAGCTCTATGGCTACTTGTAGTTGACTCTCTTCTCCTTGAACTTAGGGAGGAGGGCGTCGATGCAATAGCACGATTTGGCCATTATTGTAAGGGGCAAATTCGACTGTGTCATATCCAATAGAATGCAAAGAGCCCTAAACATCAACCGCAAGTGGTGTACAAAACACGGTTTATGCGTGAACTTAGATAAAACAGTGTTGGTACCTTTTACCAATAGGCGAAAGCTGAACCTTAAGGTGCTTAATCTTGGTGGAACAAAACTATCCACAAAAACGGAAGTAAAGTACCTGGGGGTTACCATGGACCACAAATTAACATGGAACCCACATATAGAAAAGATTGTCAGCAAGGCAAGATACATCCAATGGGCTGGGCAAAGAATGTTTAGCAAACCCTGGGGACTCAAGCCAAAGATGATACTATGGTTGTAAACCGCCATCATCATGCCTATAGTCTCCTACGCTGCTCTAGTATGGTGTCCCAAAACCTACCAAGCTACTGTCCAAAAGACTCAACAAAGTCCAAAGACAGGCATGTTTGGGAATTACAGGCACTATGCCCACTTGTCCGCTACATATTCATGTACAAAGAGTGGCCTTCCTTGGGGCTGCAAGGCTGCTGCGGCTGGGATACATAAGACCAGGATCCAGGGTTGGCCACCTCAAAATTCTTGAGAAAGATGAAGATGGAATGGATCTGACAATCACTGATCTTATGATAGAAAAACAAAACTTTGAAATTCTTTTCAAGGTGGTCATCAATGAAAGAGACCACTGGAAGAAAGGGATGCCCAACCCTGCACCGGGGCTGTCTTCTGTGGTATACAGATGGATCAGTCATGTGTGGAAGATCTGGCGTAGGCATGAAAGGCCCCTCGGTCAGCCTTGTAAAGTCTCTCGGGACAAACGCCACAATCTTCCAGGCACAGGTCCATGCAATTCAACTGTGCGCTGAAGAAATGCTGAAAAAGCATTTCAACAAAGCCAAGCTTTACATTTTGTTGGACAGCCAAGCAGCCTTGAAGGCCATTGCTTCATACACTACAAGCTCGAAGCTGGTCTGGGAATGCCTGAATACACTCTAAGCTGTGGCCCAGAATAATCAGGTCACCCGTTTCTGGATTCCCGGACATGAAGGTCATGAGGGTAATGAAACTGCTGATCGCCTTGCCAATCCTGGGAACCACCAAAAGCTGCTCACAGAACGTGATTAACAACTGGGAAGGAAGTGAGCGAGTAAGATACTGGCAGAACCTCCCAGGTCTGAGACAGGCAAAACTATTTGCAACGTTCTCAAAGAAACGGGCTAAAAACGGGGGAATGAAGCTCTCTATATTCATTCTCATTTTAGAAGAACCAAGTCTCATAAGTATTGAAGTCCCTAAAGCCCGGAAGTCCTGTCTGCCGCTAAGTTCCCATAGGTTACATGACTGCAGACAACCTGCAAACCTCTCAACAGGCGCTCCCGTTTGAGAATATTAGCCACTGGTTTTGACTCGGCAGACAACAATTTATACGCTCAGGGGGTTGGATACTTTTGTGACATAAATAATGAAACCAGTCATGTTTTTGGACCTTCCTGGGGCAAGAGGAACGATTGATCCTGCAGAACTCTAGGTCTCATTCGATTCTAAAAATCAAGTTTAAATGAACGATGGAACCCTTAGAAGTCTCTGACAAAACCGTAAGCATCGGAGCAGAACTAGACCCCGAATGGAACCGATGTACTGAAAACGCTGCAAATTATTACACAGAGGTTTATTATTTCTATATAGATCACTCGTCGCAAAGAACACAGATTTTCCATTGTCACCATCGACCTACCACATAGCTACTTCACAATCACGTTTATTTTGAAGAAATTAACGCTTCACACTCGATGCGAAGAAACATGGAGTTGAGGTTGCCCTAATTATTAAGAATTTGATCACTGGTTGCTAAGGACGCAAAACTGAGTACAACTCGAAGAACGTCTGCCAAGTGGGTGTGGTACATAGCTTCCTCGTATCCATAACCCGATTGTACAGATGATCCAATGCATAGTAGTTAATCTCAAAACATCAATCTCTAAGTACCTTTCACTACCCTCATAGGGGACCATCTGCACGCTAATCTGGACAATCCTAGAAAATTTAATCAAATTCGGATGAAAAATGTAAATGTTATGGCTGTTACAAGGATTTTAAGTATGCGCATGCGCGCGGGTACTATCAGTCCGGGGGTGATGATCTTCATTGGGGACCATCTACAACCTAATCCGCATAATCCCTGAGAATTTCATCGAAATCGGGTAGAAAATGTGGAAGTTATGGCCGTTACAAGGAAATTCACGTTTGCGCATGCGCAGTCGCTTCAATCAGTCCGAGGATCATAATTTTCATAGGGGACCGTCTACACACCAATCCGTATAATCCCTGAAAATTTCATCGAAATCGGACAATAACTTCGTGTAGTTATGCGCGTTACAAGGAATTCATGACAGACAGACAGACAGACAGACACGGAACCAAAATTGTTCAGAAAGGTCTGAAACGCAAAACGCGAGTGAAAATTTTGATTTTGGAGAACTTTTTTTTCGTCCTTGAAAAGTGAAAACAAAGCTTCCGCTACCTTGGTAGACTCGGAAGCAAAACGAACAATGGTGGTCAACTTAAATTTAAACGGAGATGAGGCCTCTTCTGCGATTCACACTCTTGTTTCTGATTATCTTAGGTCCATCGTGGGGTCTCAGTTGGTCGCCGTTAGATTCCTCGTTCCGGATTTGTATTCCTCTCAATTTCCGGCGCTCAAACTTTAAAAATTGTACCTAAATTTGAAATTATCAAGGATTTTTGGAATTCATTTAGTGCATCTGCCTAGGGGATTGGAAAACTAAAAATTTATCGCTGGAATCATCAAAATTGAACTATAATTGTCGGCGAAAAATGGGAAAATCCTAAATGAATAAACGGTTTTTCCCATGTTTTGCCGCCAATTGTTGTTCTCTATCGATGATTCCAGCGGCAAGCTTTTATTTTTTCGATTCCCTAAGCAGATGCACTAATGAATGTTGGAAATCCGTGAAAATTTCAAATTTAGGTACAACAAAAATTAGAGCGCCGTTTCTTGAGAGAAGTACTAACCCCGAACGAGGATAACAGCGACCGACTGAGACCCCCATAAGTTCTCATAGGGAGCGAACGTTTTGTCCTACAGAGCTCTGAGTGGTCTCATTCGATTCTGAAAATTCAGTGCTATTTTAAATTGATGAAAAAACAATACTTTTATATCGAAAGTTTTTAAGCTAGGGCGTTTTCCAAATGTCATTCCTTATTTCTAAACTCTTAGAAGTGACTGACATCAAACACAAGCTTCGGGGCACAACTAGACCCCAAATTGGAGCCCATATACCAAATTTCATCAAAATCGGTTCATGGGAACGAAGGAAAGTTTTTTTGGATTCTCCCTCTTGCGGTGGGGGGCTAACATTTTTTTCTTGGTCGATTCCAATGGTTCAGTATTGAAAAATAAACCAGAATCAAAATCGGTCCATGTAATGATAAAGGGCAAAGTGCTTACGGGCGGACTTTTGTTGCCGAGTCTACGATGGTAGCGGAAGCTTTGTTTTCACTTTTCAAGGTTGAAAAAAAAATGTAGTCCAAAATCAAAATTCCCACTCGCGTTTTACTTTTCATACCTTCCTGAACAATATTCCGAGTTCCGTGTCTGTCTGTCTGTCTGTCACGAAATCCTTGCCACAGCCATAACTTCTACATTTCTCACCCGATTTCGATGACAGTTTCAGGGATTGTGCAGGTTGGCGTGAAGATGCCCCCCCCCCCCCCCATGAAAATCGTCGCCCCCGGATTAAAAATGAATGAATGAATGAATGTTTTTTATCTGCCATACCACACAAAGTGCACCGACAATAGTCAATAAAATATAAATGTAAATCAAAACATAACAGAGTAATAGGGCTTAACAAAACAATGGGATATTAGAAAGGGCACACGGGTAAAAAAAGTCCATTCATGCAGCATGAATTAATGAGCGAATTTTCGAAGAAATCATTCAGTTTAAGGTGTGGTTAAGAAAAGGACCAATGGCGTTGCAATTTGTTGTAGAAAGTTTTTTTTTCGATTCTTGGTTTATATATATGTATATATATATTTTTTTACATGCTTTTACACCAATAATCGACGTCCCGGAAGACGTGAAATCACTGGGCTGAAAGCTGAATCTGGGAGCCCGAGAAGCGTTCTGATTGGGGAAGCTCCTGGACGTAGTTAAAGATGAGTGCGACAGATCGCGTTCATGATCACTTGTTCCCAACCTCATCACAACAAGACACCTTGTTTATCACATATTTTTCTCCTTGGTGCGTTACCTGCTGCATCTAAGTAATTAATTTATTAACATTTAAATATATTCGCGATATGTACGAAAAAATCGTGCGATTTTCAATAATACACTCGGTTTTAAACGTTTCTATCGGTGGCAGTTGTCGATTGAATATTTGAACGAGGACTCTTTTTTTTTTTTTTTTTTTTTCCTTTCCACATGAATTTATAGAGTACCCACACGGCTACTGCATTTCTGGGTACAACAAATATACGCACGTATTCATTATATATATATATATATATAGCTACAAACTTTTCTTAATTTTGGACAATTTTCATTTTTGAAAAAAGCATTCATATCAGAAATTTTGTGCTGAATCCGAATATACCATAAATTACCATGATTTTCAATGTAAAAACCACAAAAAACGGGAAAACCCCATTTTTTTGGAGTTTTTTTAAATTTTGGACCACTTTGGATTGTCCAAAATTGCTGGTTAACGAACTTGACCTATGGTTTGTTGTTACAAACATTTTGGCAAAAACTAAAACAAAATTTTTAAACAATTACTCAAGTTATCGTCCGGAATGACACATATATATATATACATATGATTTTTGGAAAAACTTCAGGGATCGTTTCAGAATGTTCCAAAACGGATTTCAGTGTGAAAATTTTTCGAAAAAGTCGATTCTAAAAATTTTGAGGCCATTGCAATAGCTTCATTTTCCTTGAAAATTCGCTAAAAGAACGAGAGATCAGATCCTCCAGAAGACCAAGGCAGCGGAGCCCAGCCGGGCCCGGACCCACCCACCATGGTGGCTCCCGGACCGTGTACCCATACCGGGCAACGGTCTTGTCTGCGGTGCAAACGTTGCACGGGGAAAACCATCAAGGGGGCCGCCCCCGGGCCGGCCAAGACCCCCCGACCCAGACTCCGCAGCCAACGCCCACATTCAGGAAGAATCAAGAATTTAACAAGAGTGGTAACTATAATCATGACTAAAAAAGCAACTGAAAGATCAAATAAAATTTTCAAAAATCTAAAATACTAACAGTAAATAACAGAAAAACCACTCAAATGAAAACAATAAGTATACCCTATAGTTATATTTAAAACATACCCTAACCCAATAATTAATATTTATAATATTTAATAGCAATAATTAATAGTAGCCTGTGCGCATGCGCAAACGTACAAACATTGTAACAGCCATAAATTCAACGTTTTCTTCACGATGGTGTTGACAGCTCAGATATTGTGTGGGTGTAGATGGTCCCTTATGAGGGTAGTGAAGGTACATGTTTTGAGATTAGCTTCAAAGCATCGGATCATCTGTACAACCGGGTTATGGAGACGAGGAAGCTAAGTGCCACACCCTCTTGGCAGTTATTTTTTCTATGTAGGGTAGAATGTACTTCCCAACCAACTTGGCAGAGGTTGGTTATCTAAATACCAACAGGCTCACTATAAATAAATTCCCGAGTGCTACGCGGTGTAGCTGAGAGCAGGATGAGGTGAGGCAGTTCGGAGACCAAAGTCCTTGTCAGGATGTGAGAAACAAAAGGCTATGAAAATAACTACCAGATACTACCATCTGGTTGCAAGGTTGCTTAATTAGGTTTTATCTATACAACGTCTCTGTATGCACCCAAAAGGTCACAGCTCGCCCCTCTGGAGTACGACGGCAGCAGTTACAGCGTGGAAAATGTGTCCTCTGAGTTGCTTGACGCTCACAATTTGATGCAAATCATCGGAAAGCATCATTTTTATCGGTTCGATGACATCTAAATTTAACTACAGAATATTAACTGACTTCAAGTCATCAGTTTATTAGTCATACCGGGAGACAGGACCCTCTCTTGAGGATAGATCTCAATGAGCAAGTTTCGTGGGTCATATTCCATAGAACAGTACAAATTAACACTAATAGATCGCATAATCTGGTGATTCGGTAGGTTTACTTATACAGGAAATAAGAGTGAAAATTTAAATTCTGCATTTTTGTTAAAATGTACGCTGGTTAGTCTTTGGAAAGAGGCTGGTTACTCGTGACGGGTGTAACTACAAGAAGTTACAGTCCGATTTCGACGAAATTTTTAGGGATTGTACGGATTGGGGTGTGAATGGTGCCTTATGAAAATTGTCGCCCCTGGATTGATAATAGCCTCTACGCATGCGCAGTCGTAACCTCCTTCTAAGAGCGGTAACTTCCACATGTACCTCCCGAATTAAATGAAATTTTAAGAGATAATGCGAATTGACGTGCGGATGGTCCCCTACAATGCATCGGTTCATCCGTACAATCGGGTTAAGGATACGAAGAAGCTATGTGTCACACCCACTTGGCAGACTTTTTTTTGAAAAAAAAAAGTCTTTTTTCAGTTCATTTTGGTGGCAACCGGCAGAGCATTTCTATCCATACAGTGGTCGTTTACGCCAAGTATTCCACTGTTGACTCCGTTTCAAGGAAAATTTTCAGCTCATTTTCGAAAAACTTCCACCACTACCCTGCATCTATTTCGACACTCCTGCAGCCAGCGTTCCAGTTCATCAAGAGAGAAATTCCTCTGTTTGAATCCATTTCCTTTCAGATGGTCCATCCAGCCAATAACGGAATGATGATATGTTCTATGTGTTCCAATCACAAATATCTGAAGTATTCCCAACTTTTCACCTGACTACTGTGGGAAGGCTGCCCCAGACGGCATTGGGGGAGTGGCCAAGAGGAGAGCTGGTCGCGCTGAAGCACAAGGATGGGATATTGATGGAATTGAAAAGTTAATTCAAGTTCTTCAGAGCAGAATCAAGGCGGAGGAATTTCCCGCCATTCGGAATTCATCGATCAAAGAAACGAAGTCTTCTACCAACTGCAGCTTGCGGTCCTTTAGAAGCATGCGAATTCACCTATTTGTGTGGAAGAGGAATGAGAATGCGCTCCGCAAGAACAGCTTGCGCTATTTCTTATGTCCATATAAGTGCAAAAAGGACTTTCTCTCACCTACTGAAACCTGGTCAAGAGGAGAGCTGGTCGCGGTGAAACACAAGGATGGGATATTGATGGAATTAAAAAGTTAATTCAAGTTCTTCAGAGCAGAATCAAGGCGGCTAATCAAATAGAATTTCATGCCATTCGGAATTCAGACATCAATGAAACGAAGTCTTCTATCCTCTCTGGGTTGCGGCCCTTTAGAACTATGCGAATTCATCAGGTTCTGAAAACCTGTGATTTGTGCAATCTCCTTCCATCTATTTGACTGACGTGCAGCTAGTATTCCAGTTCACCAAGAGAGGAACTCCTCTAATTGAATCTATTTTCTTTCAGATGGTCCATCCAGCCAATAACGGAATGACAATATGTTCTATGTGTTCCAATTACAAATATCTGAAGTATTCCCAACTGTTCACCTGACTACTGTGGGCCACGGGAAGGCTGCCCCAGACGGCATTGTGGGAGTGGCCAAGAGGAGAGCTGGTCGCGTTGAAACACAAGGATGGGATATTGATGGAATTGAAAAGTTAATTTAAGTTCTTCAGAGCAGAATCAAGGCGGCTAATCAAATAGAATTTCCTGCCATTCGGAATTCAGACATCAATGAAACGAAGTCTTCTATCCACTTTGGGTTGCGGCCCTTTAGAACCATGCGAATTCATCAGGTTCTGAAAACCAGTGATTTGTGCCATCCCCTCTCCTTCCATCTATTTGACTGACGTGCAGCTAGTATTCCAGTTCACCAACAGAGAAATTCCTGTATTTGAATCCATTTTCTTACAGATGGTCCATCCAGCCAATAACGGAATAAGATTATGTATCATTTATTTTAATTACAATTATCTGAAGTCTTCCCTACTTTTCACCTGACTACTTGGGAAGGCTGTCCCAGACGTCATTATGGGAGTGGCCAAGAGGAGAGCTGGTCGCGGTAAAGCAGAAGGATGGGATATTGATGGAATTGAAAAGTTAATTCAAGTTCTTCAGAGCAGAATCAAGGCGGTGGAATTTCCCGCCATTCGGAATTCAGACAACAATGAAGCATGCGAATTCATCAGGTTCTGAAAACCTGTGATTTGTGCCATCTCCTATCCTTCCACCTATTTGACTGACGTGCAGCTAGTATTCCAGTTCACCAACAGAGAAATTCCTCTATTTGAATCCATTTTCTTTGAGATGGTCCATCCAGCCAATAACGGAATAAGATTATGTATCATGTGTTCCAATTACAAATATCTGAAGTATTCCCAACTTCTCACCTGACTACTGTGGGAAGGCTGCCCTAGACGGCATTGTGGGAGTGGCCAAGAGGAGAGCTGGTCGCGCTGAAGCACAAGGGTGGGATATTGATGGAATTGAAAAGTTAATTCAAGTTCTTCAGAGCAGAATCAAGGCGGTGGAGTTCCCTGCCATTTGGAATTCAGACAACAATGAAGCATGCGAATTCATCAGGTTCTGAAAACCTGTGATTTGTGCCTTTTCCTCTCCTTCCATTCATTTGGATTGACCTGCAGCTAGTATTCCAGTTCACCAAGATAGAAATTCCTCTAATTGAATCCATTTTCTTTCAGATGGTCCACTATCGGTCCAGTATTTTAACTGGCTACCATGAAGTGGGCCGTGGAAAGGGTGCCCCAGACGGCATTGGGGCCAAGAGGAGAGCTGATCGCGCTGAAGCACAAGGGTGGGATATTGATGGAATTGAAAAGTTCATTCAAGTTCTTCAGAGCAGAATCAAGGCGGTGGAGTTCCCTGCTATTCGGAATTCAGACAACAATGAAGCATGCGAATTCATCAGGTTCTGAAAACCTGTGATTTGTGCCTTTTCCTCTCCTTCTATCCATTTGGATTGACCTGCAGCTAGTATTCCAGTTCACCAAGAGAGGAATTCCTCTAATTGAATCCATTTTCTTTCAGGTGGTCCACTATCGGTCCAGTATTCCCAACTTGTCACCTGGCTACCATGAAGCGGGCCGTGGAAAGGGTGCCCCAGACGGCAAGAGGAGAGCTGATCGCGCTGAATCACAAGGTTGGAATTTTTATTTATTTATTATGGGCACTCCCAATTTACATTCTGCTTAGTACGTCATTCAAACGAGAAAACTTCTAATTACAAAAATAAAGCGAAATTATAATACTTATTGGGACGTAGGTTGGGGGTAGCTTCTAAATATCGTTATGGATTGAAAAGAGAATTAACTGAATGTGATAGGGGAAGAAGAAATCAGGGATTTGAGTGTTGATAGGGGGGGGGGGGGGGGGGTATGAAAAAAAAATCAAATTGCGGATTTGTGGCAAGAAGGAGGTTTGCTCTGCGGGGTGGCCGGCGAAGGGGACGATGTCGGTCGTAGTTTGTAGCAGAAAATGGAACAGTAAACAAAATTGATGAGCGAGTGGGTTCGCTGGTGGCAGCAAGATTTACCTTCGAGAGCAGCAGGCGGCGGTCCAGGATATTGACGGAATTGAAAAGTTAATTCAAGTTCTTCAGAATTTATTTTAAATGTCCGATTTCGTTGTGTCGAAATGCGGACCAATCCAAATAATCTCCCGAGCCGACTGGGTCTGAGCAACCACGATTCAGAGGATTATCCTTGTTTGCGTGTGATTGCAGACTTTTTTTCTTTTTTCTTGTTTTTATGCCAGCAATCTTGAGATGTGTCTCCAAATTTGTTGCAAATTTTGCAATTGAGTTCAATATTTGTTGATTCATTTTTAGCATTACCCATTTGGTGGACCACGTTTGCTGAAGTTTTTTTTTTTTTTTTTTTTTTGAAATCTGTTTTCCCCATTTGATGTTTCTTCAGCCGAAGCTGACATGCTATAATCGCGTGCTTCACTTTCCTTAATAACTTTTGATTTCAACTGTTCGGGGGAAGGTAGTTCGTCGTGAGATTCGATAGCAATAAGAAAATTTTCGAATGCAGATGGAAGTGTGACATCATCATACTCAATAAATCTGGATTAACAAATATGTCCATTTCTGCTGACTTGTATACGCTATGTGTGAAGTTATTTAGGTGTCTCGAATATCCCCCACTTTCATGCGATGCAATACGATTGATTTCAAGGGAGTTGCTTTCCTAGATAGACCTGGATAGATAGCATTTCCAAGTCAAATTCAAACTTTTACAAGTCAAATCCAACCTTTTCTAAGTCAAATCCAACCTTTTCCTACTCAAATTCAACCTTTTCCAAGTCAAATTCAACCTTTTCCAAGTCAAATTCAACCTTTTCACCATTATTAGGGAAATTACGAAAAATATGCACAAGCCCTAAATGTAGTACCAAATGCTTGTCTGTGATTGGGGACTGGGCTGAAAAACCCCCCTTTTAGAGTTCGTGAACAGACTTACTTCTGCTCAAAACATACCTTTCATTTCGACGGGTCGCAAAGGTCAGCTTCCTAACGCTTCACATTTCTTGAGCCCATGTGATCACCCGCTTGGGATTTCCATATTAATGGAAGCACAAATGAAAGACTTAAGAAACAATTGGCGAAGGTGTCTTTTAAAAATTTTATCAATAGATTAAATTTTTAAAAAACTTCTTCTAGGAAAAGGTTGAATTCGACTTAAAAATGCTATAAACTATGTTTTTGTTGATTAAAAAAAAACATGATTTCTTTTTATGTATAGGTACTTACCTACCTAGTGCGTTTGGAGTATTGTTTGCAGCCCAGTCCCCAATCACAGACAAGCTTTTGGTACTAAATTTAGGGCTTGTGTGTATTTTTCGTCATTTTCCTAATATTGGTGAAAAGGTTGAATTTGACTTGGAAAAGGTTGAATTTGATTTAGAAAAGGTTGAATTTTATTTGGAAAAGGTTGAATTTGACTTGGAAAAGGTTGAATTTGACTTGGAAAAGGTTGGATCTGACTTGGAAAAGGTTGGATTTTACTTAGAAAAAGTTGAATTTGACTTGAAAAAGGTTGGATTTGACTTGGTAAAGGTTGGATTTGACTTGGAAAAGGTTGAATTTGACTTGGAAAAGGTTGAATTTGACTTGGAAAAGGTCGGATTTGACTTGGAAAAGGTTGGATTCGACTTGGAAAAGGTTGGATTTTATGAACCGAGGAAGCTATGAACTACACCCACTGGGCAGACTACCCTCTCGTCACCTAACAGTTCGATATCCCTCATATTTGTTAGGTATTTTGCAGCTTCCTCTTCGCATTTCAGTCCATTCGCTTCCTTGGAAAGATTGGAGATCGATCTCCGGTCGAGGGAAGTTAATTTTTGGTGATACAAGCAGTACCTCAAATAGCATCTCATTTTAAAGCTTTCAATCAGACTTTCAATTTGAATATAAACAAATTGTCCGTCAACGACTCAGTGGAAAGTTACAGAGGGAGTTACAAGAATACTGACCAATCCTCCCGAAACCAGTTTTTTATTTTTTATTTATTTTTTTTATTAGGACGTCCCACAGTAAGACTTGGGCGTCCTTATGCGATCGATCTGGGGTGAAGTTGGACAACACTCAACAGAAAAAAAAAATAACCACACAGTAATCCGTTTTAGACCATTCTGAATCCAAATCCGCGAAAAAAACCATAGGTGTATGTCTGTGTGTGTGTGTGTGTGTGTGTGTGTGTGTGTGTGTGTGTGTGTGTGTGTGTGTGTGTGTGTGTGTGTGTGTGTGTGTAACAAAATCTTGTGTACTCTGCACAGGGCTTAGTTCTCAACCGATTTTCCTGGTTCTTTTTTTGTTCGTCGCGGAAAACTATCTAGTTGTGCACTACGTCGCCGGAATTTCGAATTTTGCCTTTTAAGGGGGGGAAAGGGGGGGTTAATGCTCAAAAAACGTGCGTTTTTGGGCATAATCTTGTGTACTCTGCACAGCCCTTAGTTCTCAACCGATTTTTGTGGTTCTTTTTTTCATCGACGCGGAAAACTATCTAGTTGTGCACTACGGCGCCGGAATTTTGAATTTTGCTTTTTAAGGGGGGGAAAGGGGGGGTTAATGCTTAAAAAACGTGCGTTTGCCGGCGTAATCTTGTAAACTCTGCCCTGGCCTCAATTTCCAACCGATTTGTGTGTTTCTTTTTTTGTTTGACTGAAATAACTTCCGATTTGTACATAATTTCACCCGAGTACCAAAATTCGCAAGGGGAGGGGGCGAGTGGGGGGGATCATATTCACAAAATATCCGATTTTTCAATATTTCGGTTCCTTTACTGCTTACTAACTGTCCCCAAGCTTTGAAATTAAGGAAAAATTCTCATTATACCTCCGGATTTTCATGAATTATTCTCTGTACGACCATGGAACTAATAGTGGTGCCACCATGGTGCCAGGACACCATAAACCGCATATTTCGTGTTTTTTTTTTTTTGTGTGTTTCACCTTGAATACGGATGTGAACCTCGACAGACTGCCTACTAAAACTACCGTAAACTGGGGTGAAATGAATCAGCGGGGTGAAATGAGAACAAACACGTTTTCCACAGCTTCTTTGAATTTTCGCGCCATGCCGTTTAATAAATCCATGTTTCGATTATTGCTATCGATTCGTGATGGTTTTTCGATGCGGATGGAGGCTAGGGGAGACGTCGATATGTCGAATCGACGTTATCACACCCTTTCGAAGTTCGGAGTACAATTCTGTCTAACCTGTTGAGTGCGGGAAAGTGTCCAAAGTTGAAGTGTTTCGCAGGACGTCCTGGTAAAAAGTAAGTGTTAACTTATTTCTGTTACTATCTGGCTATAAGAAGGCGTTGGAATTATTTGTATAAGTGTAATGGTACATTTTTAGTGAAGGAGAAAAGAAAAAAGAAAAAGAAAAGCTGTGGTATACAAGGGATAAGATTATTCGAAAAATTGAAAAGCCCAAACAAATTTCGTCTAAACGGGAAATATATCTAGTTGATTTGAAACATTGATGTGATAATTCAATTACGAAGCATTTAGAATTAAGGAAAAAGACAAACTGATAATTTGAGACTGACAGCTGTGATTTTAGAGAAATAAAGAGTTAAATTTGCTGTAATTGTTTATTAATAAAAATTTTTGGGCGTTCTGATGGTCTATTTTTTATTTCCAGTCAACCTTCGTTGGGTAGGAATGATAACAGTTTAGATTCGTGTAGTTTCTAAGTGGAAAATTGCTATGTTCTCATTTGACCCCACTTGCTGGGGTGCAATGAATACAAATAAAAACTTGAATAACTTTTTTAGTAATAGTGCTACATTTTTGGTTCATATCGCATTCGATAGAGGAGACCCAAAAACATAAAACCCTATGCGACTCTGTAATTGACAAAAATTTTTTAGACCCCTACGTACGTAATAACGTAGATCTGTGCTCATTACACCCCAGTCTACGGTAACAGATGAAAGTTCAATGTTACGACGTATTTCCGCTTTGGTGCCAGACTGGCACCATTGGGGTTGGTGGGGGGGGGGGTGAACTCGAATTCGCATGTTGGGTATCGTAGATCATGGATTTTAAAATGCTCTTCAGATTCGAGGCTCCCACGCCGCTAAATGTTATGGTGGATAATTGTGAGGGGGGGGGGGTGGTCACTATTTCTTGCCTAAAGTAATAAACCAAATTACATCGAGTGAAACAGTTGTATCGCTTACCAACTGGTTAAACTGATCTAATGCTTATCCAATGGGACGTCCCCTGGAATGCATGCATTACTAAACAATATGTTTTTTACTATTTTCAATTCAAGTATTGATTCTTTCAACGAATCAAAATGAAATCCGTTTGAAACAAGACCACTACGAATACTGGTAGATCATATTTTTAAAGGAATTAGGATTATGGATACCAGAATAAAGATATGAAGATGTTCAGACATACGGAAAAAACTTCTGCCAAGTGGGTGTGGCACATAGCTTCCTCGTATCCATAACCAGATCGTATAGATAATCCGATACATAGTAGATAATCTCAAAAACTTAATCTCTAAGTACCTTGCAGTACCATCATTGGTGGGGGGGAGGAAGGGCTCTACATATCAACACTTACTATCTCTGGATATTGTTGAAAATTTAGAAATTATGGTTGTAACAAGTATTTCAAGTTTGCGCATGCGCACAAAATACTTTCAATTTGGGGGCCATGATTTTCATAGAGGATCATCTCCACCCAAACTCGCATAATTCCTGAAAATTTCATCGAAATCAGAGGGGAAATGTAGAAGTTATGGCCGTAACAAGGAAATACACGTTTGCGCATGCGCAGCGGCTACTATCAGTCCGGGGTGATGATATTCATAGGGGACCATCTACACGCGCACCCGCACAATCCCTGAAAATTTCATAAAAATCGGATGAGAAATGTAGAAGTTATGTTGAAGCCTTGGCAAAGATTTCATGACAGACAGACACGGAACCAAAATTATTCAGGAAGGTCTAAAACGTAAAAGGCTAGTGGAAATGTTTATTTTGGAGAACATTTTTTTTTCGACCTTGAAAAGTGAAAAGAAAGCTTCCGCTACCTTGGTAGACTCGGAAGCAAAAAGCACATTAGAACTGTTTAATAACCTCAATTGTGAGCTTCGTTGAGGTACAGAGAGGTGGTCGATGGGGAGGCACTCGACCCAGATTTAGAGGACTCAACAAGATCCCCTCAAAATCCGATGAAGTGCAGAAACCAGAGGTTGGTGCGGTGTCCAGAGGAAATTCACTTCAACTACGATATACCATGAATGGTTCCGGAATCACCCGGAATAGTTTGCAGATGTGGTTTCAGAATCTCGAACTTGGCCACTTTCAGCGCATTCCAAGTGGGTTGCAGTACTTTTATTCTCGCTCGTCGCGTCGGATAGAAAAGTAGGAACAGACATTCCGAGGAGGACTCCCTGCTGTCACCAGAGATGCAAACCTTCATGACTGACGAGCTGTGCTGGTTTTGTTTTTCTCTGTCGGTGGTCACTCATCTGTCAGGACTCGATGAAATCGGATGAATGAATTAAATAACCGAGAACCGGATCGCAGCCCACAACCCGATGTAACCCTCGCGGCTTAGCTATTAATGGTGAGGTGGGGGGAGGGGGTATTAAAAAATTCTAGATGTGAAAAATCCCATGCGTGCTGCATGAGTGAAAAGCAAATTTTCAATATAATTAAATCTTTTTTTATTTTTTGTTTCCGAGTCCAGCAAGGTAGCGGAAGCTTTGTTTTCACTTTACAAGGGTGAAATTTTTGTTTTTCTCCAAAATCAAAACTTCCACTCGCGTTTTACGTTACAGACCTTCCTGAAAAATTTTGGTCTCGTGTCTGTCTGTGTGTCTGTCATGAAATCCTTGCCACAGCCATAACTTCTACATTTCTCATCCGATTTCGATGAAATGTTCGGGGATTGTGCGGGTTGGCGTGTAGATGGTCCCCTATGAAAATCATCACCCTCGGACTGATCGTAGCTGCTGCGCATGCGCAAACGTGAAATCCTTGCCACAGCCATAACTTTTACATTTGCCAACAATATTCAGAGATTGTGCAGATTGGCGTGTAGAGTCTTCTATGAGGGTAGTGGTAGATACTTAGAGATTGAAGTTTTGAGATTATCTACTGTGCATCGGATTACCTATACAATCGGGTTATGGATGCGAGGAAGCTATGTGCCACACCCACTTGGCAGACGTTAATAATAATTGTAGTCAGTATACGTATGTTTCGTCTGGGTACTCTATGAGTCCGTCGAGACAAGTTGTGTATTTTTCAAAGTGTTTGGTCTAAAACGCTATGGTATATTCGGAAGAGTAAAAAAAGTCTGCCAAGTGGGTGTGGCGCGTAGCTTCCTCTTATCCATAACCCGATTGTATAGATGATCCGATGCATAGTAGTTATTCTCAAAACATCAATCTCTTAGTACCTACCACTATCAATCTACACGTCAATCTGTACAATCTCTGAATATTGTTGGAAAATGTAGAAGTTATGGCAAGGATTTCACGTTTGCGAATGCGCAGTGGAATCCGCTACCTTGGTAGAATCGGAAGCAAAATGTTCTCCAAAACCAAAATTTCCACTTACGTTTCACGTTTCAAACCTTCCTGAACAATTTTGTTTTCGTGTCTGTCTGTCTATGTGTCTGTCATGAAATCCTGGCCACAGCCATAACTTCTACATTTCTCATCCGATTTCGATGGAATTTTCGGGAATTGAGCGACTTGGTGTGTAGACGGTCCCCTATGAATATCATTGCCCCCGGACTGATAGTAGCCGCTCCGGTTAAACTATACGACTAAACGTGTATTTCCTTATTAACATCCATAACTTCTACATTTTCCAACAATATTCAGAGATTGTGCGGATTGACGTGTAGATTGATAGTGGTAGGTACTTAGAAATTGATGTTTTGAGATGCATCGGATCTATACAATCGGGTTATGGATACGAGGAAGCTATGTGCCACACCCACTTCGCAGACCTTTTCATTACTGATTTCCCGCACTTTGTGGAAGAAGTGGCGGGCGAGGTCTGCGATCGATTGGAAGCTCCTCCCAGCTTCTGCCTTCCTGGTACCTCACAAGCGCTTTGACTGAAAAGGACCGATGAATGAGGACGGGCTCCACATTTATTGACATTTCAAGTTTTTTTTTTTTTATTTAAGCGTTTATTAGTCAATATATCAACTAGTTACAATTGAGGTATTATACATCACGTAACTATCTAGATATTTACTTCACATATATATTACGCGTTTCTCATGCAGGTGTTAGTCCAATGACTTTCACTACATTAAAGTTACACTTCAGCATCCAAGGTCCAGTGGCTTGATCCTTTTTAGACGTCGGATTTCATGAGTGTTGTCCAGAAGCTGGATGGCTTCTGGGTTTTTGTGTGCGTGAAGCCTCTTTTCGTAGTTTCTCGCGTATCTTTTTGCTACCTCGCTAATAGTCTCAATTTTGAGGTCCTTGTGGAGGTCATCATTACGAATGTACCACGGAGCATTCACAATACTCCTCAGTATCTTATTTTGAAACGTTTGAATAATTTTCATGTTACTTTTAGCTGTGCATCCCCATAGCTGTATACCATAGGTCCAAATTGGCATAAGTACTGTTTTGTATAACAGCACTTTGTTGTGTAAGCTAAGTTGTGAATGTCGGCCCAGGAGCCAATACAGTTTTCTGAATTTGATTGTTAGCTGTTCCTTTTTCTTTTTGACGTGTTCTTTCCACTTCAGCTTCGCATCTAGTGTCATTCCCAGATACTTAGCTGAGTTGGAATATGGGACTGTGCATTGATTCAATATCAGCGGCTTATTTGTAATTTTTTTGTTGGTGAAGTTCACATGAGTGGATTTGGTTTCGTTTAATTTGAGGCGCCATTTTCGAGTCCAATCTCCAATAGCATTCGTAGCTTCCTGTAGCTTTACTGTAGAGGTTTCAACTGTGTCTGCAACTGCCAAAACAGCTGTATCGTCTGCGAATGTGGCTATAGTTGTTCCCAATGTGCGAGGAACATCATGTGTATATAGCAAGTAAAGGAGGGGTCCAAGAACACTTCCCTGCGGGACACCTGCTCTAATTTTGTTGAGATTTGAGTATTCATCTTCGTTTTTAATTCTGAAGTATCTATTGCTGAGGTAAGATTCCAGAATTTGGCAATATTGATTAGGCAACATCCCTTGCAGTTTGTTGTTTAGTCCATCGTGCCACACTTTATCGAAAGCTTGTGACACATCAAGAAATACAGCACTACACACTTGTTTATTTTCCAGTGCATTTTCAATTACATCTGTTATCCTATGGACTTGTTCAATCGTTGAATGTTTTGTTCTAAAACCAAACTGGTGTTGTGGAATTAAATTCCTTTCTTCTATTATGTTTATGAGTCTTTTCTTTAGTAGCTTCTCAAACAGCTTGGAGAGAACCGGAAGCAGTGAAATTGGTCTGTAGGACTTGACGTCCGAAGGTTCTTTGCCTGGTTTCAATATCATGATCACTTCAGCAATTTTCCAAGATTGCGGAACATGATATAATCGAAACGCTGCATTTATGAGGTGTAGTAGCTTACGCAATCCTATCTCCGGAAGTTCTTTTAACACTTGACCAGTGATCAGGTCATATCCTGGCGCTTTTCTGGTTTTTATCTCATGTTTGACGCAATTAGCGAGTTCGCTAAATTTCACAGGTTTAATTGGAATACTATCCATTCTGTGGGGTTCATTCAGAACTTCTTCGCTCGGTGACTGCTGTAGCAGGGGGGAGAAGGTCTGGGAGAGATAGTTCGCAAATATTGTCACTTTCTCTTTTGCGTTTCTCGCCCAGTTGTTCCCAACCCTGATGGGTCCTAGAGGTTTTCTCGACGTTTCCGTGCCTTTAGCTACTTTGTACAGAGAGTAATCCGTAGTTGTATCTGCCGTTAGACTTAGAATTTTTCTTGATAGTGTTTCTTGCTCTATTTCATCGATAAGTGTGCCCAATTTTTTTGATAATCTGTTAAGTTCTGTTTTATCTCCAGGGAACCGAGTAACTTGCCATCTCTTCCTTGCTTTGCGTTTCTTCCTCAGTAACTCCCTAACGGCAACTGGGTAGTTGATTGTAGTGCCTCGTGTTGATTCATTTATTGTGGGGGTTGAACGCCACGCTGCATCTTGCATAAGTTCAGTGAATTCTGAAACTTCGTTATCAAGTTGTTCTACTGTTCTAAGAGGTACATTCAGCTGAACTCTTGATATAATATGAGTCCGAAAGTTTTCCCAATTAGTGTGCTTGCTGACAAGACGGGGATCTTGTTCCTTCAGTATTACGTTTTCACTTAAAGTTAGAATGATGGCTGAGTGGTCACCAGACAGTTCAAAGCTTCCCGATACATTTGCATATTGACATGAAATTCCCCGGAGAATAAAAAAGTAAATGAGATCAGGTATTTTATTAATATCTGAAGGCCAGTACGTTGGCTTTCCTGAGGACATGAATTCACAGTTGCACACTTGGCCTGCTGTAAACAACTCACGACCTTTTGTTGTCTTTCAAGTAGTCTTTACTTTGGCACATGGACTCGAAAATCGTTACAGTTGATTTCAGTTGATTTTCACGTACAACCAAGCCGTTTCTGGCGAATTGAAACTTCTTTACTCTTAAACGGACAGAAATTGTTCACCGTTCGTTGGAAAGCTCTCTTTATCACGCAATTCATTGGAACTTTTTTTGGTAATTATGTCGTCATTTTATGTTTTTACGTTATTTTTATTTATACTTATTAATGTTATTGATGGATGTAGTAAACAATACCGCTTGTTTTGTTGTCACTTGGGTAGAATGTAAGACTACCTTCTTCACAATCAAGTTTATTGTGAAGAAATAAACATTTCAAACTCAATTCGATGAAATAGGGAGTTGAGGTTGCCTTAATTATTAGGAAATGTGATTACTAAGCTGAGGTTGCTAAGGACGCTAAACTGAGTACAACTCGAAGAATCGACCAACGATCGGATTTTGGTCAGCTACAATTTGAACGGAGATTAAACCTATTTTGCGATTCAAACTCGTGATTCTGATTTATCGTAAGTCTGACGACCGTTAAGTTCTCATGGGGAGAGAACGGTTTGTCCTACAGAGCCCATATACCAAATTTCATCAAAATCGGTCCATGGTAACTTAGGAAAGCGTAAACCAACAAATTTTGAGGGGGGGGGGGGGTTAAAATCTATTTTCTTGGTCGATTCCAAATGTTCATTATTGAAAATAACAAACCAAAATATAAATAGATCATATAAATAGATCTCTTATATTTCAACTTGCAAGATTTGATTAATGACAGACAACTGGACAGGAAAAAAAATAAAAGCTGGAAATAAATAAAAGGAAAATACTTACAGTCAAGATGCGTGAAAAGGAAAACAATATTACGTAGAAGTAAAAATCCAGGTATATCAGCATCTCACTGTGAGCCGGGGGATTTGGGACTGTGAAGGTTTTGGGGGATTGAATTTACAATTTGAGTTAAGTTTGAGAGTTAACTGCTATTCAAGAGTGTTATTATGTGTTTCGTATGAATTTAGAATGAAAGCATTGCAACTAGAATATCAGAAACACTAGAATAGAGTTACTTCAAAAATAGCGTGAACATAATTACCTGGAAGCGTAAGTACGGCGGCTGGGAAATGAGGCTGCTTCTGTAGTATACCAAATTTGCAAGCCAGAAGGGCTACTTTGACTACTACTCAAATCCGAAAATCGAATAAAAAGACGCAGCAAACTATTACTCAAAGGTTTATTATTTTTCTATATAGATCACTCTTATGCAAAGAACACGGCTTTGCCATTGTTACCACCAACCAACTTGAAGGAAAACATCGATCGCATTTCGGTCAGCTAACATTTGAAGGGAGATTCGGCTTCTTTTGCGATTCACACTCGTGTTTCTGATTTATCGTACGTCCAACCCTTAAATTCTCGTAGGGAACGAACGGTGTGTCGTACAGAGCTCCGCGTGGTCTCAAAAAATTCTATACTATCTTAAATTAATGAAAAACAATACCTTTATATCAACATTTTTGGAGTTAGGGCTTTTCAAAATTTCAAACCTTATTTTTCCACCCTTAGAAGTGACCTACATCAACCAAAATCTTCGGGGCAACCCAAATATACCAAATTTCATCAAAATCGGTCAATGCTAAGTGGGAAAAGTATAAGTATAAAAGTCCTCCGCGTACGGAGGACGAACGGCTAAATTTTTATTCGATTTTTGGATTCTACGTACCTTGAACCGTAAACCAACAAATTTTGAGCGGGGTTACAAAAATTTTTTTCTTGGTCGATTCCGAAGGTTCATTATTGAAAATAATAAACCAAATTTAGGCCGTCCGTTCGCCGTACGCGGCACTTTCCCCGCTAAGCATTGACCGATTTTGATGAAATTTTGTATGTAGGCTCCATTTGGGGTCTAGTTGTGCCCCGAAGACTTTGGTTGATGTAGGTCACTTCTAAGGGTGGAAAAATAAGGTTTGAAAGTTTGAATACGCCCTAACTCAGAAAATTTCGATGTAAAGGTATTGTTTGTCCATCAATTTGAGATAGTACAGAATTTTAGAATTTTTGAGACCACGCGGAGCCCTGTAGGGCAAACCGTTCGCTCCCAACGAGAATTTAAGGGTTGGACTTACGATAAATCAGAAACACGAGTGTGAATCGCAAAATAGGCCTAATCTCCGATCAAATTTTAGCTGACCGACATGCGATCGATGTTTTCCTTCAAGTTGGTTGGTGGTAACAATGGCAAAGCCGTATTCTTTGCATAAGAGTGATCTATATAGAAAAATAATAAACTTTTGTGTAATAATTGACAGCGTTTTTTTTAGTGCTTCATTTCCGATTTATTCCACTTTTTAAGATTGTTTGTGCGTCTTCGACCTTAACTCACTAAAATCACTATAGCTCCCTCATTTTCCATGCTTTTTCAAATCTGATTACACCGTTGAAAAGAGCTTAAAATCTCCCATCAGATGAGCTACAACGCACATTTTTGAGTTTTTTGACGAAATTTTCAAGACTTTTTCACCTATATTTTGTAGAGGAAAGGAAAACCAATGCGGTTTTCAGCAAAAACATCTTCAAAATCTCAGCTTTCCTACGGTTTAACCAAAAAATGTTTTACAATGGAACTTGAGGGAGAAATTTGTGTTAGAACGCGGAAAAACGTGAATGTTTTTCAACGAAATCGACGTTTTGATGGGGAGGATTCGTGGTTGGACGGTGGTTCGGATTGGGAGGAGCTGATTTGATTCGATTTTCGGATTCTACGTACCTTGAAAAGTAAACCAACAAATTTTGAGGGGGGTGGGGGTGTGCACTTTTTAATCTTGGTCGATTCGAAAGGTTCATTATTGAAAATAATAAACCAAAATCGATGATCTAACCCATTAAAAATTGGATTATTCGATCCCCTTATTGGATTTCTTGGTCATTTAAAAGCCAAGTTATAATTTATTATTCAACCAAACATCAATAACCTACTAGTGGAAGCTATGCGGTACTCCGTACCGCACCTGTCAAAAGTCCGCAGCAGGGCGGTAAATCTTGGTTTGATATCGTTGACTTCCAATGGTAATCCTAGAGCAGACCCCCCACACACAAATGGCATGCGCCACTAGTTTCTCATCAGTTTTAACCCCTAATAGCCCAAAACATGAAATAATTCGAAATTTTCTGATTTTTTCTTGATTTCTCATTAATAACAGCTTTTGCTACGTGAAAGTGAAGAAAAAAATAATTTGCTCATATATCATATTTTAAAATTTTGTCGCTCCGGTGCTACGTTGGGCAGCCGGATAGTATTTCTTGTTGCTCGGCTGCAACATTGGGCTATGATAGTCAAGAATTGTTTTCAATACTGGGAATAGTAGAGCTTTCTGAGGTACTCATTCCACGAAATGATTCCATAAATCATTATTTGCAGGCTTCTTCACCAACAATCAGTAGGTAGGTATTAGAAAAAAAAAATATTTTTTTCTCATTCCCCTACTGACTATGGAACTCGAAAAAGTAACTTGACTCAGTTAGACAAATGCACAGACCATTTATTATGATCAATCTTATGACCAATTCATTACAATATTTTTATTACATCGTTGTCGAATATCACATACCTACCTGGTCCCCAAACGATCACTTATACATAAGTTAATCATGTGATTGGACCTCTAAAATGAGAGTTTGGAACTCTTTCAACATTATACTTAGCTAACGACAGCAAACGAATAATTTTAAACTAGCAGTCGTCAAAATGCATCACAGATTACGCAAATATTGAAAGGAAATCCAGATAAGGGATTGTTTCTTACAAATAAAACAGATGTGATATTCAAAGAATAGTGAACAAAAGCCACTGGTTTCTTATTCTGAGAATAATGCAACAAAGTGTCAGAATTAGGAATTTCAATTTGAACTCCCCAAAGAAGGCAATTGGTACTAAGACCCCCCCTTTTTCAGAAAGTAGGTACTTATTTCAGCGAAACCAAAAGTGCAAAATGTAACATCCTCTTGAAAAAGTATAAGTCTTATTGAAAAATGGAAAATGAAAAAATTGAACAGTGTGGATAATACAAATGGTTCAAGCACGGCCAACTTTGTAAATAAAATCATTAAATTATTATTGGTTCCCTCATGAGAACTTCTAAAACAATTTTTTGATGGCGATAAAGCACAATAGGACATTCCACTTTTTCATTTTCGTACCTAACTTTCGTCATCATCGTGTAATTGCAGAACTTCATCATGTCTGATCTTGATGTGAACAAGAGTTTCTATAAGAATAGGAAAAACAAATCATTGCTCAAATAAATGTTTCTAGTAGGTAGGTAACTACTTCTGTCCAAATCTATGGACTAAATATCCCCAATATTGCGAAATTATCCATCTTACGGGGCTTTTGCACTAATGAGGCAAAATCAACTCACCTAATTAGTATGCTTGAAACCATGTACTGACTGCCCACTGTTGGCCGGGAGCAACAATCTACCATCACCGGCTGCCCAATGTTGCATGGGTGCATCAAACCTATTTTGACTTCTAGCAAAGTTAAAAATGGAGAAAACTTGCCAGAAGTAGGTGCTACATGATCTTTACAACTATCCCAACGACGAAAGATGAAATTTATCAAAAATAGATTTATTCAAATAGGTAAAATGCGGAGGTAAACTTGCCTTCGCGCGTCACAGCGCCATGTTCAGAGCGGTATCACGGAATCAGAGATAAAAGCCTCTTTATCAGCTATCATAATGCTACCAACATAACCAAAAAAATACACGAGCTCTTGAAGGTTGTCTAATGAAAATAAAACCTTCATCAGCCGGAAATAATAGTCCGCCTTTGTACAAAAAACCGCGGAAGTTCATGTTGCACGGGTGCAACATTGGGCTATTAGGGGTTATCAAGTGAAAGTGAAAATTCGCGTGTGCGGTATGCAGTCCTGTACGCGTATGCAGTCCTTGTACGTTTTTAGGACGTCCCACAGTAAGACTTGGGCGTCCTTATGCGATCGATCTGGGGTGAAGTTGGACAACACTCAACAGAAAAAAAAAATAACCACACAGTAATCCGTTTTAGACCATTCTGAATCCAAATCCGCGAAAAAAACCATAGGTGTATGTCTGTGTGTGTGTGTGTGTATGTGTGTGTGTATGTGTGTGTAACAAAATCTTGTGTAGTCTGCACAGGCCTTAGTTCTCAACCGATTTTCCTGGTTCTTTTTTTGTTCGTCGCGGGAAACTATCTAGTTGTGCACTACGTCGCCGGAATTTCGAATTTTGCTTTTTAAGGGGAGGAAAGGGGGGGTTAATGCTCGAAAAACGTGCGTTTTTGGGCATAATCTTGTGTACTCGGCCCAGGCCTTAGTTCTCAAACGATTTTTCTGGTTCTTTTTTCGTTTGACGCGGAATACTATCTAGTTGTGCACTACGGCGCCGGAATTTTGGATTTTGCTTTTTAAGAGGGGGAAAGGGGGGTTAATGCTTAAAAAACGTGCGTTTGCGTGCATAATCTTGTACACTCTGCCCAGGCCTCAATTTCCAACTGATTTGCGTGTTTCTTTTCTTGTTTGACTCAAATAACTTCCGAGTTGTACATGATTTTACCAGAGTACCAAAATTCGCAAGGGGAGGGGGTGAGTGGGGGATAATATCCACAAAATATCCGATTTTTCAATATTTCGGTTCCTTTACTGCTTACCAATTGTACCCAAGCTTTTAAATTGAGGAAAAATTCTCATTACACCTCCGGATTTTCATGAATTATTCTCTGTACCACCATGGAACTAATAGTGGTGCCAACATGGTGCCAGGACATGGTGCCATGATGCCATAAACCGCTTATTTCCTGTTTTTTAGGACGTCCCACAGTAAGACTTGGGCGTCCTTATAAGATCGATCTGGGGTGAAGTTGGACAACACTCAACAGAAAAAAAAAATAACCACACAGTAATCCGTTTTAGACCATTCTGAATCCAAATCCACGAAAAAAACCATAGGTGTATGTCTGTGTGTGTGTGTGTGTGTGTATGTGTGTATGTGTGTATGTGTGTGTGTGTGTGACAAAATCTTGTGTCGTCTGCACAGGCCTTAGTTCTCAACCGATTTTCCTGGTTCTTTTTTTGTTCGACGCGGAAAACTATCTAGTTGTGCACTACGTCGCCGGAATTTCGAATTTTGCCTTTTAAGGGGGGGAAAGGGGGGGTTAATGCTCAAAAAACGTGCATTTTTGGGCATAATCTTGTGTACTCTGCCCAGGCCTTAGTTCTCAAACGATTTTCGTGGTTCTTTTTTCGTTTGACGCGGAAAACTATCTAGTTGTGCACTACGGCGCCGGAATTTCGAATTTTGCCTTTTAAGGGGGGGAAAGGGGGGGTTAATGCTTAAAAAACGTGCGTTTGCGGGCATAATCCTGTAAAATTTGCCCAGGCCTCAATTTCCAACCGATTAGTGAGTTTCTTTTTTTGTTTGACTCAAATAACTTCCGAGTTGTACATAATTTCACCCGAGTACCAAAATTCGCAAGGGGGGGGGGTGTAGTGGGGGGATAATATTCACAAAATATCCGATTTTTCAAAATTTCGGTTCCTTTACTGCTTACTAATTGTACCCAAGCTTTGAAATTGAGGAAAAATTCTCATTATACCTCCGGGTTTTCATGAATTATTCTCTGTAGCACCAAGGAAATAATAGTGGTGCCACCATGGTGCCAGGACACCATAAACCGCATATTTCGTGCTTTTTTTTTTGTGTTTCACCTTGAATACGGATGTGAACCTCGACGGACCGCCTACTAAAACTAATAGATGAAAGTGCAATGTTACGACGTATTCCCCCTTTGGTGCCAGACTGGCACCATTGGTGGTGTTTGGGGGGGGGGGGGGGGGTGAACTCGAATTCGCATGTTGGGTATCGTAGATCATGGATTTTAAAATGCTCTTCAGATTCGAGGCTCCCATGCCGCTAGAAATGTTTTGGTAGATAATGGTGAGGGGGGGGGGGTCACTATTTCTTGCCTAAAGTAATAAACCAAATTACATCGAGTGAAACAGTTTTATCGCTTACCAACTGGTTAACTGATCTAATGCTTATCCAATGGGACGTCCCCTGGAATGCATGCATTACTAAACAATATGTTTGTTTGTGTTTCACCTTGAATACGGATGTGAACTTCGACGGACTGCCTACCAAAACTAACAGATGAAAGTTCAATGTTACGACGTATTTCCGCTTTGGTGCCAGACTGGCACCATTGTCTGAGGGGGGGGGGAGTGAACTCGAATTCGCATGTTGGGTATCGTAGATCATGGATTTTAAAATGCTCTTCAGATTCGAGGCTCCCATGCCGCTAGAAATGTTAAGGTGGATAATGGTGGGGGGTCTGTATTTCTTGCCTAAAGTAATAAAATAAATTACATCGAGTGAAACAGTTTTATCACTTAACAACTGTTTAAACTGATCCAATGCTTATTCAATGGGACGTCCCCTGGAATGCATGCATTACTAAACAATATGTTTCGGAAGTAATATTTAGCCGATTTTGGAAAATTTTTATAAAATTCAGGGACTATTTCATGATAACTAAGGAAGTTAGATGAAATAGGAGAATGGAATAAGTACGTATTTTTCCTAGAATACTAGCCCGCAACTCACCAGAGAGTTGTAGAGATTGGTAACTACGATCGATTGTGGATGGTATGTGAACTAGCGCGGGGACCGGCGATGCAAGGCAAGCAGTTCAAAGAAATGAATTTTGCAAGACTGTTTTGGATGAGAAAAGACGATCGGCGGGCTGGCGGGGGGTCAGTGCGGGGTAAAGTATTCCTGTACCTCCACTATAACAGCATAAGCAAAGGCAAACAATCGACTAGCTGTTTCGTGACATTGAAAGCAGAGAAAATTGAAAGATGAGCCATGGATACGCTTCCTTAGCAATCAGTAATCAAGTTTAATGAAGGAATTCTTTATTTCTTTGAATGAAGTGTGAAGCGTTTATTTCATCTAAATAAACTCGATTATGAAGCGAAAACATGATTGGAAGGTACTGACAATGGCAAGCTGTTTTCATTGCTGGCGCTTGATCTATAAAATAATAAACCGTTGTGTAATAATTTGCTGCGTTTTCATTATTGTTTATTCCTCTAGGGACTGGTCAAGGTTTGCCTGACGAATATTCTCACCTGACGCCACTGTTTTAAATTCTCTACATACGTGTTACAATTTAAATGATTGTGCATTCATTTCATGCATCTACTTTCGTCTATTTCGAGCCACTCTCTTACCACTTTCTGGTAATTTTTGTGTGAGATCTGCTTATACCCGTACATTAGCGACTTCCAGAACAATTTTGGTTCCTGGTCTGTCTGTCTGTCATGAAATTCTTGTCTCAGCCTCAACTCCTACATTTCTCATCTGATTTAGATGAAATTTCTAGGTACCATGCGGGTTGGCGTGTTGATGGACCCCCATGAAAATAATGGCCTTCAAACAGATTGTGTAACAGCCATAACTTCTACATTTTCCGATTCCAAAAGTTCATTATTGATAATAATAAACCAAAATTTGGCAGTCCGTTCGCCGTACGCGGCACTTTCCCTCTTAGCATTGACCGATTTTGATGAAATTTGGTATGTAGGCTCCATTTGGGGTCTAGTTGTGCCCCAAAGATTTTGGTTGATGTAGGTCTCTTCTAAGGGTTGAAATTTTGAAAACGCCATAACTCTAAAAATGTTGATATAAAGGTATTGTTTTTCCATCAATTTACGATAGTAGGTATAGAATTTTTAGAATTTTTTGACACCACGCGAAGCCCTGTAGGACAAACCGTTCGCTCCCTACGAGAATTAGAGGGTTTTACGTACGATGAATCAGAAACACGAATGTGAATCGCAAAAAGGCCTAATCTTCGTTCAAATTATAGCTGACCGAAATGCGATCGATGTTTCTCTTCATGTTGGATGGTTGATGGCTTTGCAGACGAGTGATGTATATAGAAAAATAATAAACCATTGTGTAATAATTTGCAGCGTTTTGTGGGTCATTTCAAAATTTGGGGTTATTTCTTGTCACGCAGCTTTTGTGAACACTCTATTTGTCTTGGAAATTCAGAATTTTTTCAGGGAGATACAGCAGGTTGGTGTCTACAAAGATCACTTAGAATGAATTTCACTAATCAATTAACTCAGATAATTAAAAATCATTAATGATCCCAATTCTCTCTCCCTACACCTGTCACAGAGGGTAGGTTGGGAACTTTGAAAATTTTTGGAGAACTCTATATTCATATTTTAATTTAAGTAAAAAACGTTATTGGTCCGGGATACTCTCCTCTTCAGGAATAAATTAGAAACGAACGAAAATTCCATGAATTGGAAGGGTTTTTGCTATGTTTTGATGCTGTCACAAGTTTTCTCTCTCCCTACAATTTTTTTGAAATGCCTGCCCACTCCTGGAAAACGATTATTTTGAGTCATGAAAAACAAAAGTGAACACTGCTGCAAGATGGCTTCCGAAGCTACTGAAGTTTGTTGAATTTCCAAGCTCCCAGTTGTGTGGGTTATGTTGTGAAGTGTTGAAGCTTTGAGAGTAGGTAAATACTTTCTCTCTCCCTACAACAACCTCACTCATCAGGGTAAATGTTCAACTAAGTTTAATTAAACTCAAATTACAATTATGAATGCCATAGTGTTATGTATTTTTTCTAACGTTCAGAATCAATAATGGTTAGGCCAGTAGAGAGTGATAACCTCACAAATCTCTCCCTACAACCTCTCTCCCTACAACTTCTGGGAAGAGGCTGGTTTGTAGGAAGAGAGATGGAATTGCAGGGAGAGAAGTTTTTTTTTTTTCAAAGCCGTTTACATTTTTAAGAGTTACCTGAACTATTTACACCGCTGGGTCATATAATTCTGACTTTTCATTAACCCACATTTTACGAAAGATTAGACTGATTGAAAGACTTGAATAATCTGATAATTCTGATGTACCTAGATTATAGCTTCGGACTGTGATTGCGATAAGTGAAAGAGACTCCTAAACTAAGATTCTCGTATTTTGAAGGAATAAAAAGGTTTCATGAGTTCAACTCACACTTGGTTTTCTCTCTCCCTACAAAGTCGGAATTATGGGAAGAAATTCAAAATTCTATAAATTTGAAACTACTTGATAAAGTGTGCACCCACTTCAGGATCTGCCTCAGTGGCCAAAACAAAGGACGTTTACGGGAGAAAAAACATAAAAACTTCAACAATAATTTACGGAAAAGTTCGAGGACAAAATAACCCCAAATTTTGAAATGACCCTTATATCTTATATAATATTATCTACCTTTCCTGTCCGTCCTATGCATTGAATGTGCGGTATAGAGTACCGCTAGCCTCCACTAATGTGACAGTCGACAAAGCGCCCACTAGTGGGTTAAATATTAGTTATCCAACCTAATAAACCACTGCCACCTCCGCCTACGCTACCTGCCTGATCTGCCTTTTTAGAGCGTCCGCCTCGAGCCTGCAGTTCCCGCCAGCCTGAAGGGCGGTTGGAGTATTCGAGGTGGCCAATCGCTGGCCGACCATGCGAGCAGGGAGAAGAGACGCCGAAGGGCGGGGGTCTCCCAGACACAACAGACTGGTCGTCCTTCGGTCGGACGCAGCTCTGACTCACCTCGCCATTTCTAATGTCCATATTTAGCGCTGTCTTCCCTCGTTTGTTCATCCTTGGACCTCTCCGAAAATCTCGATTATATTCTAAATCGCCCCATTGAACCTCCAAGTATCTCATTAATGAGTGCATCTTTGACAGAACCGAACAGACTTGGAAATTGATTCCGGAACAACGAAGTTCATTGGGAATCATCCCAAACCCAACCCGCACAACCTCTGGAAATGTCATGGAAATGCAAGTGTAAGCTGTGTTGTGAGGATTTCAAGGCTCAAGAAACAAAAATAGTCCTCGAAGGTCGAAAACGTGACAAACAAGTGAAAATTTTGATTTTGGACGGCATTTTACTTTGGAAACTCGGTAGCAATATTGCTCTTAATATTTCTCTATTCGAATGAACATGTTGTTTAGTAATGCTTGCATTGCAGGGGCGGTTTGGTTTGTTAGTGGGCAATTTTCGTTTCGTCTGTCTGTCTGTATCCTTGTTATTGTCCGATTCGGCTGAAATTTCAGGGATTGTGCATGGTGATGTGTAGATGGTCCTCTATGAAAATCATCGCCCCCGGATTGGTAGTAGCCGCTGCGCATGAGCAAACGTAACTCTTTATAACATCCATAACTCTTACATTTTCCGCCCGAATTCGATGAAATTGTGTTGGTCTGGCGTGAAGATGGTCCCCTATGAGGTGCAAGCATCGGATCATTTATACAATCGGGTCATGGGTACGAGGAAGCTATGTGCGACACCCACTTGGAAGGCGTTTTTTTAGTGGATTTGAATCCAAACAATGAACACCCTTCAGGTATCTTACGAGATCAGACTCCATCTGTGGATCTCAAAGATTTTCTCACCTGGACCAATTTTGATGAAATTTGGTATATCGGCTTCGTTTAGGGTCTAGTTGTGCCCCGAAGCTTTTGGTTATCGTCAGTCATTTCTGTGGACATTGTTTGCAGATGTGAAAATGTAGAAGAGCTTAGAGAAGTTTCAAAAGTGATCAAACCTCAGTGAAGTACCTGGTTTTGAAATATCTTATCTTAATTCCAAAATGATGTTGTCAATAAGTTATTATTTGGTACAATAAAATTTTCAAAACAAAAAAGTCACTTCTGTGGAGTTGTTCGTGCCTCCTTGAGTACCTTGCGATAATTTCTTGGACTGTTTCCATCCTCAAGTCTCAATGAATATCATCGTTCCTCATGTACCAGGTGCACGCACTATACTTCTCAGTATTTTATTTTGGGAGGTCGGCCTCCACAATCATGAAAACCTGGAAGTGCTCTACGTTTTGGACAACGAAGGTGAACTCCAAGATGAACTGAAAAACGCTGCAAATTATTATACAATGGTTTATTATTTTTCTATATAGATCACTCGTCTGCAAAGCCATCATCCAACATGAAGAAAAACATCGATCGTATTTCTGTCAGCTATAATTTGAACGGAGATTAGGCCTCTTTTGCGATTCACACTCGTGTTTCTGATTTATCGTACGTCCAACCCTTAAATTCTCGTAGGGAGCGAACGGTTTGTCCTACAGGGCTCCGCGTGGTCTCAAAAAACTCTAAAAATTCTATACTATCTTAAATTGATGGAAAATCAATACCTTTATATCTAAATTTTTTGAGTTAGGGCGTTTTAAAATTTAAAAATTCATTTTTCAACCCTTAGAAGTGACTTACATCAACCAAAATCTTCGGGGCACAACAAGACCCCAAATGGAGCCTACATACCAAATTTCATCAAAATCGGTCAATGCTAAGTGGGGAAAGTGCCGCGTACGGCGGACGGACGGCCAAATTTTTTATTCGATTTTTGGATTCTACGTACCTTGAAACGTAAACCAACAAATTTTGAGGGGGTGTTAAACGTTTTTTTTTCTTGGTCGATTCCAATGGTTCATTATTGAAAATAATAAACCAAAAAACCACAGGACTTAGTGCTGTTAAAGTGCAATTACAGCTCAGTGTTGAAGATACTCTTATGAGAAGGGGCTGGGTTTTACTGTAAACGGGATCTCAAGGAGTGTACAAATAATGATATGTAATATTGCTGGATTGATTGTATTTAATATTCAGTTGCAGTAATAAATAACGTTTAAAAAGAATTCTATGGAGTAAAAAGTGGGGAAAACTAGCTCGAAAACTTTTGATGTACAAATGTATTTTCATTTATTTAAAATAATCAGGATCTAAGGAATTTTTTGACCACTCAGAGCTCTGTGGGACCAGCAGTTCGCCTCTTATGAGGATAATCAATTATTTAACTAGGGTGTAATTGATAACAGACGTTTTCCATCTATTTAGGATAATGTTTAAGTTTTAGAAACGATTAGGGCCATCCAGAGCTCTGAACAATGAGAGCTGATTGTGAAAATAATTGGGATTACACTTGACTGTCTGAACTTTCTGACGGTGAGATCCTCAACTCCTCCCCTGCTCGCCTTCATCTGTCCTTAAATTCCTCCTTGTTGACTGTATTTCCAGAACTGGGCCCAAAATGCGAGTATCGATATATTGCTGAGAGGTAATCACTGTTAAAATAAACTTGATAGTAACTACCAACTAACTATCACTAACTTAACTGTTAACCCTAAGCAATAAGGGTAGGTAGTTAGTTGGTAGGTAGTTTTCATGGAGAAGCCGTGTTCTTTGCAGCGGGTGATGTTTACAGAAAACAGTATACCGTTGTGTAATTTGCAGCGTTTTTATTTTATAACTCGAAAAAAGTGCATGAATTCTCGATTTTGGGCATAATTTTGTCGGGATGGCGATATATTTGGTTTGTAGAGCCTGGGTGGAGGTTAACAGCATACCAAACAAGTGTAGGTACATTAACTATTGCTATGTTGGCCCACGATATGGCCTGTTCTGACTGTTGTTACGTCATCAGCGTATTTTGTGACCTGGTCCCTAGCACCAGACCCGGCTCGGTCCCTATCGGTTCTGAGTTGATCTGACCCCTGCTCATGCCGACAGCCCGGGGGATATCGTGTAAAATGGTGGCGATGGATGGGGGGGGGGGGGGGGCTGAGCGAGTGTAAGGAAAAATGAATGAAACCTCATCAAGAATGGACTCAACAGTTGCCAGAGTGGACGAACAATATCCTCCAGTGAGAAGGTCGACCAGAACTTCGGTAAACAGGGCTGTCCCGAGAGTACGAATTCGGAGGTCTCGACATTTCAAACTGATGACAAATATATCAGAATGTCATGTACCTACGTATCTCTGAACAGACCCCCGACAATTTTCCTCATGAAGAAAACATCTATTTATCCCTAAACTGTCAAGATATAACAAAACATTATACCGTCTCATTCATTTATCGCGGTTTTACTAATACTGATTAAATTGATAGGCAATAATTAAATTTTGAATTCTGATGAGTGAATCATGATTTCATATTTATTGTTATACGGCTTGAAGAACCAGGGCCTTCTCAACAATTGATGACCATTCCTTGCGATCAATCGCCTTACTCCTCCACAGAGGCGGCTACTGATAGGAGCACAGGCGCATGTGCACCCCCAGCCAATTTAAAAAAAAATCAAAGTTCGTTCCTCTTCGTTTGAAGAGTAAGTTGGTTAGTGACAGAAGACACGATCGTAGGTACTGTGCTAGTTGAATCTACGCGCGAAAACAGAGGCAGGGAGCTCCCTCTTCCTTGACCAATCACACCTGTTTGGAGCATCACCTTTTCTCTGCTACGTTTTTGGGGAGGGTGACGTCATGGTGACGTGTTTCGAGGGAGGCGGGCACATGAGATTGACCAACCAGAGACCACGAAATGTAACTTGGGGAGCAGAATTGATTCATTGCTCCCCCGTCAGAGAGCTCTGCAATCTGGATTTCGTTATCGAGTGTGTGTGAGTGATTCTCCAATGTTATTACCATGGAAGTATCGAGTTTTTATTTCCAAATCGAATAACGAATTTTATTTCCTTATCGAGTAATAAGTAAACAAACAAAACTTATAAGGGATTTCCATTTTCAGTCCACTGTTTTGTTCAAAGTATTGTGATTATTTAGGAGTGTCGTAGGTAGGTACCATGAATTATTCGGTGCATTACATTAAAGTAAACTATTCATGTTTGTCGGTCGTGGAAAAGTGCGACATTAGAGAAACTGGCCGCCCCTTGCCGTCTCTACCTGGACTCCAGCAGACGTTGAAATTTAAAAATCGTGCAAATTCGTACCGTAAGTTTAAAGTCGAATATTGTAGGAAGGTAGATTGGCTTTGTGGGTGTGAAGTGACTAACAAATTATTTTGCTTTGCTTGCCTACTTTGATCTACCAACCGAAATGAGGCTTGGGTTAAAGACGGCATAAGTGATCTGGCCCATTTAGCAAAAAAATTGAAAACCACATTGGCTGTCTCCCTTAAGAACGCTCTGTTAGATTTGCGTATACTGGGCCGTCAAAATATTATGCAACAACTCGACAGTGCATACCGTCTTAATCTGATGCAAAAAAACGAAACGGTTAAGAAAAATAGGCACATTCTATCTCGAATCATTGATTGTATCAAGTTCTGGGGTGTTTTCGAGCTAGCCATGCGCGGGCATGATGAGAGGGAAGATTCTTCGAATTCCGGAGTCTTCAAAGAGCTCGTTAATTTTTCTTCCGAATTGGACAATGTTTTGAATCGTCACGGGCAAATATTCATTTCAGCTATTGCAATAAGATGGATGCATTTCTTGGGTTTAAACCTTTGATGATTGAGTATTTCAGAATTTCTGTTAACCACTTGAGAACATTTTTCGTGTCTACTGTAGGTACCTACGTATTTAGTACCGTTTGCTATTTTAAGATGAAAATTCCTCCCTAGAATGCCAAAATAGAGTTATGCCGAGTAATATGTATGGAGACGTTTTCAATCAAAACTGCTGTTAATATCAAATTCAATGGGACAATATAGAAAATTTTATGATGCATCACAAAAACAACCCCCAGAGTATCTACACTGCATGCAGATACGTCTGTACATGGATATGTCTTATAATGGCAATTTAAATGATGAGCTCACTCAGCTGATCAGTGACCACTCAGGCACCTTCAGCATTCTCCATTAACCCACCCTCTCAAATTTCAGATTCCTGCGTTCAACAGGAGAGGAAATGGCCTTGGAGCTCACTCAGCTGATCAGTGATCATCTACTTTGATGATGTATAGAAGTATGTATCGATTGACCCTGCCTCTCAAATTTCAGCTTCCTGCGTTCAACAACATCAGAAGAAAAACGTTGCATTGTTTTGTGTGTCGAAAATTTTGGAATGACCCCCAGAACTAAGACATATCCATGTCAAAAGTTACCAAGCTGTATCCCATTTGCATATCGTTGAAATTTCTATTTGGCAGAGAAAAGCACCTATTCTGTCTTTTCTCGATAGCCTCTCCTGATCTCTGTGCACCCCCTAGGTTTCGGGGCAGGAGCCGCCACTGCTCCTCCATCTCACAGAGTACTGGAGACCCGAAGATGTTGGTTGATGTAGGGTTGATGTAGACTCTTCCAAGGGTTGAAAAATAAGGTTTGAAATTTTGAAAACGCCATAACTTAAAAAATGTTGATATAAAGGTATTGTTTTTCCATTAATTTAAGGTAGTATAGAATTTTTTGAATTTTTGGAGACCACGCGGAGCTCTGTAGGACAAACCGTTCGCTCCCTACGAGAATTTAAGGGTTGGACGTACGATAAATCAGAAACACGAGTGTGAATCGCTAAAGAATCTCCGTTCAAATGTTAGCTGACCGAAATGCGATCGATGTTTTTGTTCATGTTGGATGGTTGGTGACTTCGCATTGATCTATATAGAAAAATACTAAACCATTGTGTAATAATTTGCAGCGTTTTGAAACAAAACGGATCAGAGTCCGCCATTGTCCTGGATATAGTACCTTTTGAAATTAAATGAAATATTCACCCTCGTTTTTCAAGGGAATAGATTATCTTTTGCTCCAAAACGATCTCATTTTTGTGAAGATCTACCCCCTAAAACCCTAGGAAAGTGTTAACTCAATTTCGATGAATATGGTCTTTAGTACCTTTTGGAATCAAACTCCTCAATTTTATTTACAAATCATAGAAACCACTTTAGTCGCGTATCACAGAGAACCAAGAGAGAATTTCGCTTGGTTTGAAATACCTTCATCTCAAAATACATTACTGACTGCAATAGTTGAAATACTTTATTACAAGGGACGTCCCCGGAATGCATGCATTACTTAACAACTTGTTTTAGACCTATTGCTTCCGAGTCTACCAAGGTAGCGGAAGCTTTGTTTTCACTTTTCAAGGTTGAAAAAAAAAAATTTTCTCCAAAATCAAAATTTCTATTCGCGTTTTATGTTTCAGACCTTTATGAACAATTTTGGTCCCGTGTCTGTCTGTCTGTCATGAAATCCTTGCTCCAGAATTAATGAACTTCTACAATTCTCATCCTATTTCGATGAAATGTTCAGGGATTGTGCGGGATGGTCCCCTATGAATATCATGGCCCCCAAATTGAAGGTATTTTGTGCGCATGCGCAAACTTGATATCTTGTAACTTCTACATTTTCCAACAATATTCAGAGATTGTGCAGACTGATTGTTGTGATGGTAGTAGGTTGATGTTTTGAGATTAACTACTAAGAGATTAACTACGTTTCCATAGTTCCCTGATATCGGTTTTATCAGTCTGTATACCTTCACGATATCGAATTGATTGGGTAACAACGACTATTGGTGATTCGCCAGTCCTTTTCAGTCAAAACGCTTGAGAACCACCAGGCGGGCAGGAGGTGGATGGAGCTCCTATCGATCACCCGACCTGACCTTCCCATTCCTTCGGGAAAATTCGAGAAGGGCCTGCCGAGTGGGTGTGGCACATAGCTTCCTGGTAATCACGATTCTAATGGAAGACGACCATCACCGACTTGAATATAAGAGGGGTTTTTTCATAGCGCGTAGGGAGAGGCTGTTGTGTCTATCCTGGGTTGAAGAAATTCATGAGGGACCGTCAACACCCCAACCCGCACCCACCGTTTTGTTGTTTACATACAAACAGACAGGAGCGGAACAAAATTGTGCGGGAATGTCTAATAATGTAATATGCTAGTGAAAAACAAGATTTTTAAGGATTTTAGTTTATTATTTCAAAATTTCAAAATCAAAATTTCTACTCGCGTTTTACGTTTCAGACCTTTCTGAACAATTTTGGTTCCGTGTCTGTCTGTCAGTCTGTCTGTCATGACATCCTTGCCACAGCCATAATTTCTACAATTCTCATCCGATTTTATTGAAATTTTCAGGGATTGTGCACCCGCACGCCTACCCAGGCGTGTAGATGGGCCTCTATGAAAATCATCACCACCGGACTGATAGTAGCCGCTGCGCATGCGCAAACGTGAATTCCTTGTAACGGCCATAACTTCTACAATTCTCATCCGATTTTGATGAAACTTTTAGGTATTATGTGGGTTGGCGTGTAGATAGTCCTCTATGAAAATCATAGCCCCCAGACTGATAGCAGCCACCGCGCTTGCGCAAACGTGTATTACCTTGTTACTGTCATAACAGGTAATACAGTTTCCAACAATATTCAGTGATTTTGCGGGTTAACATGAAGATTCCCCTATGCGGGTAGCGGAAGGTACTTAGAGATTGATGTTTTGAGATCAACTACTATGCATCGGATCATCTATACAATCGGGTTATGGATGCGAGGAAGCTATGTGCCACACCCACTTGGCAGACGTTTTCATGTGCCTTCAGGACGGAGATTTTCCGCCGATTACTATTTCTTTTCCACCTATGGTTCAAAAACGAGAAAAATGGAGATACTTGGCTGCTAAGTGACTCCCCTCAGCTCTCACCGGCTTACTCGACGGTGGATGCCTCCACAATAGAACTCGAACTAATTATAATTGTCGGAGCCCAGATTGGAAATGATACGGACCGACAGAGGTGGACTCGAGATGTGTCCCTGAGGGGCATTCGAAACGGCCTGACGGGGATTCTTGAGGTTGGTTTGGGGGAGTCGGATTAACATAACCGGTCCTGAGGTTGATGTCGAGCAGACTCCAGAGCCAGAAGTACCGATCAGAGTCACGAGTGGAGTTGTGGGGGGGGGGCAACATTCGGCCTTCTCGCTGCACTTGATATTTTCAAATAAGAGATCGCGCGCGTGCATCACATTCTGGCCTCCAACATCTTGCCGGAAATTTCGTTGTCCATTTTACATATAACGAGAGTCTGCAAGACAGAAAACCTATTTAACTCTGTTCTACGCCATTAACAGACCTAATTACTTTTACAAATTTATAGTTTTCTATTTATAGATCACACAACTAAAAACGCAGCTAACTATCACACAAAGGTTTATTATTTCTATATTGATCACTCTTCTGCAAAGAATCGGCTTTGCCATTGTCACTAACTACCTACTACATACCTCCTTCACAATCAAGTTTATTCCGAAGAAATAAACGCTTCACACTCAATACGAAGAAGAAAGGAGTTTTGGGTGCCTTAATGAGGAAATTCTATTACTGGTTGCTGAGGACGCAAAACTGAGTACCTACAACTCTACTTCCTAATTCTCATTCCATTCCAGCTCATTTGTTACTCATTCTTTTCATTCTAGTATTTCTCGTTAAATATTTTGTTATATAATCTCCTCTTTCCCGTTTTGCACAATCAATTAATTGTGAATTTATTTAAAACCCAAAACGTTTAACATCTGGAATTAAAACATTCGTTTTAAACTAATAATGTTTCGAAGTACAACATCAACTCATCGAATCTGACAAGAGTCCTGAATATGTGGTGAGCATGTTACATCGTGTTATTGATGCTACTCTAAAAACGCCATCGTTGTGTTCTCGTTCATCACATAAAAGAAAAGTATTTTTCTGGATAGTGCGAATAGGCAGAGAGGAGGGGACAATAAAATAATAATTATTTATGTTACCTAAATTTATTAATTTTTTTAATCATTATTTTTTGCTTTGATATAAGTATGGTAAATTATATTTGCCCAAATTAAGTATAAATTTAGGATGCTTGGCAATTACTCTTGAGGGGCGCTACGGGCGTGGCCTATTGCCTCTCAATAATGTTTCATTTGTATGGTGAAGTCGAGCTTTCTTTTTGAATGTTTGTATTGACATAAAAAATGAATAACTAAAATGAGAAGGGGAGCGTAAAGTGGACTATGATACCAAAACAAAACTGCAAATTATTACACAAAGGTTTATTTAATTTTGGTTAATTATTTTCCATACCTGATGAACCTTTGGAATAGACCAAGAAATTTTTTTTAACCCCCCTCAAAATTTGTTGGTTTACGTTTCAAGGTACGTAGAATCCAAAAATCGAATAAAAATTTGGCCGTCCGTCCGCCGTACGCGGCACTTTCTCCACTTAGCATTGACCGATTTTGATGAAATTTGGTATGTAGGCTCCATTTGGGGTATAGTTGTGCCCCGAAGATTTTTGTCGCTGTAGGTCACTTCTAAGGGTTGAAAAACAAGGTTTGAAATTTTGAAAACGCCCTAACTCAAAAACTTTGATATAAAGGTATTGTTTTTCCATCAATTTAAGATAGTATAGAATCTTTAGAATTTTTTGAGACCACGAGGAGCTCTGTAGGACTCACCGTTCGCTCTCTACGTGAATTTAAGGGTTGGACTTACGATAAATCAGAAACACGAGTGTGAATCGCAAAAGAGGCCTAATCTCCGTTCAAATTTTAGCTGACCGAAATGCGATCGATGTTTTTCTTTATGTTGGATGGTTGGTGGCTTTGCAGACGAGTGATCTATAAAGAAAAATAATAAACCTTTGTGTAATAATTTGCAGCATTTTTTGTGTAGATCACTCGCCTGCATCATTTCCACAATTTTATGTTCACAATCTAGTTTATTTAGAAGAACTAAACGCTTCACACTCAATGCGAAGAAATAGGGAGTTCCGGGTGCCATCATTATGAAATTTGAATACTGTTTGCTAAGGACGCAAAACTGAGCACAACTCGAAGAAGCGAACAGCGATCGCATTTTGGTCAGCTGAAATTTCAACGGAGATTAGGGTTCTTTTGCGATTCACACTCGTGTTACTGATTTATCGTAAGACCATCCTTTAAATTCTCATAGGGAGCGAACGGTTGGTCCTACGGCGCTCTGGTTGGTCTCATTCGATTCTAAAAATTCACTACTACTTTAAATTGAAGAAAAAACAATATCTTAATATCGAAATTTTTTGAGCTAGGGTGACTTGAAAATTTCAACCCTTACAAGTGACTGACATTTAAAAAAATGTTCATTATTGAAAATAATAAACCAACAAGAAGGGTTATTGATCAGGTGATGGTGTCCTCCATGACCGACACTGGAGAAGAGGGTGCAGCGGCTCTTGTGGTGATCTCCAGACCAGAAAGGCCCTTCGGTCAGCCTTGTAAAGTCCCTTGGGACGAATACCACAATCTTGCAGGCAGAGGTCCATGCAATCCAACTGTGTGCTGAAGAAATGCTGAACAAGCATCTCAACAAAGCCAAAGTATATGTTTTGTCAGACAGTCAGGCTGCCTTGACTGCCATTGCTTCATACGCTATAAGCTCGAAGCTGGTCTGGGAATGCCTGAATACCCTCAAAACAGTGGCCCAGAATAATCAGGTCACCCTTCTCTGGATTCCCGGATATGACGGTCATGAAACTGCTGATCGTCTTGCCAAAAGAGGGTCCCTGCCAATATGGCCGGAACCGATCCTGGGAACCTCCAAGAGCTGTTTACAGAACGTGGCTAACAACGGGGAAAGGAATGAGCGAGTAAGATACTGGCAGAACCTCCCAGGTCTGAGACAGGCAAAATATTTTGTGACGTTCTCAAAGAGACGGGCTGACGAACTCATCGCTATGCCTAAAAAGGACGTCAGAATACTTGTGGGTCTGTTAACAGGCCACTGCCCACCTCGATATCACCTAAAGAAGATAGGCAAACTAACAACGGACATCATATGGAAACGGAGGATGCAGAACATATCATATGCTACTGTGAAGCACTGGGTCGAGCTAGATTCACAACCCTCGGAAGTGATGTCCTAGCTCCTGACACCATCTCTAAGGTGACCTACACCGACCTTCTCAGGGAGAAGGGGTGTTTAGTTAACCCTTCTTAGTAGGCTAATATAGCCTGGAGGCACTCCACAATAGACCTCGTTAGATCGCAGTGGAAGGAGTTTTGCGAATCAGCTCATTAAAGACCTCCTACTTAATCAAAAAGTCCATTCATGCAGCATGAATTAATGAGCGAATTTTCAAAGAAATCTTTCAGTTGAAGGTATGGTTGAGAAAAGAAACAATGGTGCTGCAATTTCTTGCAGAAAGTTTTTTTTTACACGATTCTTGGTTTTTTCGATTTTCAGTATAGCATACCAACATACTGTATGCACTGGGTATGCTTCGAGATGGTAGGAGTCCATATTCATGTTCTACTCGTCTCCACGAACTCATAGAGTACCCACATGGCTATTGTTGGTTTTTTCGATTTTCAGTATACCATACCAACATACTGTATGCACTGAGTATGCTTTGAAGATGTTAAGAATACATATTCATGTTCTACTCGTCTCTACGAACTCATAGAGTACCCACACGGCTACTGCATTTCTGGGTACAGCAAATATACGCACGTATTCATTATATATATAAATAGATACTTACTTTTCTTAATTTTGGACAATTTCCATTTTTGAAAAAATCATTGATATCAGAAATTTTGTACTGAATCCCAATATACCATATATTACCATGATTTTGAAGGCAATAACCACAAAAAACGGGAAAACCCCATTTTTTCGGATTTTTTTTGAATTTTGGACCACTTTGGATTATCCAAAATTGCTGGTTAACGAACTTGACCTATGATTTGTTGTTACAAACATTTTGGCAAAAACTAAAAAAAAAATGTCTAAACAATTACTGAAATTATCGTGCGGAATGACACACACACACAAAAAATTAAAAAATTTTCAAAGTTAAAAATTTAATATAAGATAAATAATTTATCTTAATGAATTATTTATAAGATCATTTATAAGATAAATTCAAAGTAAAAACGCTGCAAATCATTGCTCAAAGGTTTATTATTTTCTGTATAGATCACCCTTCTGTATAGATCACTGGTGCTCCATCAATAGCACCTACCACCATCTGTATTCTCCCTTGACCTTCACTCTTAAATTTCAGCTTCCTGCGTTCAATAGGATTGAAAATGGCTTCGGAGCTCACTCAGCTGATCAGTGACCACTCAGGTGCCTTCAGCATTCTCCTTTGACCCTGCCTCTCAAATTTCAGGTTCCTGCGTTCAACAGGAGAGGAAATGGCCTTGGAGCTCACTCAGCTGATCAGTGACCACTCAGGCACCTCCAGCATTCTCCATTGACCCGCCCTCTAAAATTTCAGCTTCCTGCGTTCAACAGGAGAGAAAATGGCCTTGGAGCTCACTCAGCTGATCAGTGACCACTCATGCGCCTTCAGCATTCTCCATTGACCCGCCCTCTCAAATTTCAGGTTCCTGCGTTCAACAGGAGAGGATATGGCTTTGGAGCTCACTCAGCTGATCAGTGACCACTCATGCGCCTTCAGCATTCTCCATTGACCCGCCCTCTCAAATTTCAGGTTCCTGCGTTCAACAGGAGAGGAAATGGCCTTGGAGCTAACTCAGCTGATCAGTGACCACTCAGGCGCCTTCAGCATTCTCAATTGACCCGCCCTCTCAAATTTCAGGTTCCTGCGTTCAACAGGAGAGGAAATGGCCTTGGAGCTCAGTCAGCTGATCAGTGACCACTCAGGCTCCTTCAGCATTCTCAATTGACCCGCCCTCTCAAATTTCAGGTTCCTGCGTTGAACAGGAGAGGAAATGGCCTTGGAGCTCACTCAGCTGATCAGTGACCACTCAGGCGCCTTCAGTATTCTCCATTGACTTTTGATTATGGAAATTTGATTACTGGTTGGTTACGCAGAAGGCAAAACTGTATACAAATCGAAGAAATGAACAGCGATCGCATTTTAATCAGAAAAAATTTCAACGGAGATTAGACCTCTTTTGCGATTCACACTCATGATTCTGTTTTATCGAAGGAAAAGCTTCAAGTACTCGTAGGGACCGAACGGTTTGCCCTACAGAGCTCCGGGTGGTCTCAAAAATTTTTAAAAATTCAGTACTATTTAAAATTAGTGAAAAAACGATACCTTTATTTCGAGAGTTTTCGAGCTAGGGCACTCTTGAAAATTTCAACCCTTAATTTTCACCCCTTAGAAGTGACCTACATCAACCAAAAGCTTCGGCGCACAACTAGACCCCAAATGGAGCCCATATACCAAATTTCATCGAAATCGGTCCATGGTAACTAAGAAAAGTGCCGCGTACGGCGTACGGCGGACGGACGGAAATTTTTTTATTCGATTTTCGTATTCTACGTACCTTGAAACGTAAAACATCAAATTTTGAGGGGGGGTTAAAATTTTTTTTTTCTTGCTCGATTCCAAAGGCTTATTATTGAAAATAATAAACCAAAATGTTTCGAAAAAGCCCATTCTAAAAATTTTGAGGCCATTGCAATAGCTTCATTTTCCTCGAAAATTAGCTAAAAATAAAGCAAAACAAAACAAAATTATCCGCTCTTCTCTAATGTAGTGTCACTACAGTTGTTATTATCAAAATTCCAAACTTCCCAATTAGAACACATGCTGCAAAATTTCAGATTTGGTTGTTCCACATCAATTTTCGCCCCTGTTTTTTCCGTGCATACTCTCTGTTATTAATTCAAGTGTCAATTCAGTTTCTTCTCTATAATTTCAGTTCGTGCTTAATTTCTACAAAGTTTGTTCATTTTCGTAATACATTGTCTTATCTGTTGGAGTCAGATTGTTATTATTTGTAGAGTGAGAGAATACCTTTCCCCCACACTATCTTTAGTTCAATCATTATAGCAGATTGGAGACTAGTAATAATAAAAATTTGTTTCCTCAGCTCAAATTGGAGAAGGGTGGGGTCCGATGAAGCATAATATGCTCAATTAAATTGGTACAAGTACAAAAGAAAATTGGCATTAATTTTATTAATAATTTTTTTTAAAATTGAATTTGATTTGGATGGTTCATAATATTATTATGAATCCAAATCCATCCAAATCAATTTCAGTTTTTAAGAAATTTATTAATAAAATTAATGACAATTTTCTTTTGTACTTGTACCAATTTAATTATGATTTACTTACTCAAATTGTATCTTATATCAAATTTTGTGTCAGGTACCCTTATAATTGTATGTACCTTTAGGATTCCCTAATAGAGTGGCCACCCCTTTACAAAAAAAAAAAAAAAAAATGATTTCCTCGACTAGTAATATTACTATATTACTCGTCAAACCGAACAAACAGTAAATCAATAAGATTTCAGGTACCAGGTATTTAGGTATCAGTTATTACTAGGTACTCATCGAACAGAACGGTCTTTTCAGCAGGAGAACGTCCAGTGGATGAGATGTTGCCTCCAATTTAAGAATGATGGCACTTCGGGAGGCTGCAAAAAAAATTAAATAAATTTAAAATTTCCCTCAGGAATTTTCTCTGCGAAGCAGCTTCCTCGAAATTTCTGTCGGATGATGGAGTGATGAAATGATGAAATGTTGTTAAATTACCTCGAAGTGAGCGTAGTGGGGTGACTGCGTCTTCCAGTGGCCGATCCTCCACATCCGTCGATATGAATTATGATTTTTGAAGGTTAAAAAAAAAACAATTTCTTCCACTGAGGAAATGGCTATTTAAGGGCTGACGATCCGCACGTGGCGACAATCGAACTGAATCCCAACCGGTGGGCTCTTGAAGTGAGTGCACTTGTACCTCCTTGTGATCTTAGGAAGAAGAGGGGCATCCATCCGGGGTAAACATCCCACAAACAACAACAAATGATATCCTTCTGATATCATTACATAATCACAACACCAAATGAATCCTCCGCGGTTCCTCCTAATATGAAGATAAAGAGGATAAATAATGTTTACCATAGGATTATGAATTTTGTTAATGCAGTGTTTATTTTTCATTTCGCATACAACAATCTTGAAGTGGCGAGAAATTTCCATGATGCTACCAAGTTTCTGAATTGTAGTTATCACATCAATATTACTTAGTAATCGCCTCTTATTATTACGCATAAGTTACAACCTCCTTTAGTAATATTCTGGAAGTACATTGTTACACATTAACATTTTAAAGTATATTTTAAATTTTAATTGTTATGGGACCCACATTTATCATTCATGTTTTTGTGTAGATTTGAGAACCATCGCAGCTCAACTTGAACTTATCCGTTTTGGTTTATTATTTTCAATAATAAGCCTTTGGAATCGAGCAAGAAAAAAAAAATTTTAACCCCCCCTCAAAATTTGATGTTTTACGTTTCAAGGTACGTAGAATACGAAAATCGAATAAAAAAATTTCCGTCCGTCCGCCGTACGCCGTACGCCGTACGCCGTACGCGGCACTTTTCTTAGTTACCATGGACCGATTTCGATGAAATTTGGTATATGGGCTCCATTTGGGGTCTAGTTGTGCCGCGAAGCTTTTGGTTGATGTAGGTCACTTCTAAGGGGTGGAAATTAAGGGTTGAAATTTTCAAGAGTGCCCTAGCTCGAAAACTCTCGAAATAAAGGTATCGTTTTTTCACTAATTTTAAATAGTACTGAATTTTTAAAAATTTTTGAGACCACCCAGAGCTCTGTAGGGCAAACCGTTCGGTCCCTACGAGTACTTGAAGGTTTTCCTTCGATAAAACAGAATCATGAGTGTGAATCGCAAAAGAGGTCTAATCTCCGTTGAAATTTTTTCTGACTAAAATGCGATCGCTGTTCATTTCTTCGATTTGTATACAGTTTTGCCTTCTGCGTAACCAGTAATCAAATTTCCATAATCAAAAGTCAATGGAGAATACTGAAGGCGCCTGAGTGGTCACTGATCAGCTGAGTGAGCTCCAAGGCCATTTCCTCTCCTGTTGAACGCAGGAACCTGAAATTTGAGAGGGCTGGTCAATTGAGAATGCTGAAGGCGCCTGAGTGGTCACTGATCAGCTGAGTGAGCTCCAAGGTCATTTCCTCTCCTGTTGAACGCAGGAACCTGAAATTTGAGAGGGCGGGTCAAAGGAAAATGCTGAAGGCGCCTGAGTGGTCACTGATCAGCTGAGTGAGCTCCAAGGCCATTTTCTCTCTTGTTGAACGCAGGAACCTGAAATTTGAGAGGGCGGGTCAAAGGAGAATGCTGATGGCGCCTGAGTGGTCACTGATCAGCTGAGTGAGCTCCAAGGCCATTTTCTCTCCTGTTGAACGCAGGAACCCTGAAATTTGAGAGGGCGGGTCAATAGAGAATGCTGAAGGCGCCTGAGTGGTCACTGATCAGCTGAGTGAGCTCCAAGGCCATTTCCTCTCCTGTTGAACGCAGGAAGCTGAAATTTTAGAGGGCGGGTCAATGGAGAATGCTGAAGGTGCCTGAGTGGTCACTGATCAGCTGAGTGAGCTCCAAGGCCATTTCCTCTCCTGTTGAACGCAGGAAGCTGAAATTTGAGAGGGAAGGTCAAGGGAGAATGCTGAAGGCGCCTGAGTGGTCACTGATCAGCTGAGTGAGCTCCAAGGCCATTTCCTCTCCTGTTGAACGCAAGAACCTGAAATTTGAGAGGCAGGGTCAAAGGAGAATGCTGAAGGCGCCTGAGTGGTCACTGATCAGCTGAGTGAGCTCCAAGGCCATTTCCTCTCCTGTTGAACGCAGGAACCTGAAATTTGAGAGGCAGGGTCAAAGGAGAATGCTGAAGGCGCCTGAGTGGTCACTGATCAGCTGAGTGAGCTCCAAGGCCATTTCCTCTCCTGTTGAACGCAGGAACCTGAAATTTGAGAGGGCGGGTCAATGGAGAATGCTGGAGGCGCATGAGTGGTCACTGATCAGCTGAGTGAGCTCCAAGGCCATTTTCTCTCCTGTTGAACGCAGGAAGCTGAAATTTTAGAGGGAAGGTCAAGGGAGAAGGTGGTGGTAGGTGCTATTGATGGAGAACCAGTGATCTATACAGAAGGGTGATCTGTACAGAAAATAATAAACCTTTGAGCAATGATTTGCAGCGTTTTTCCAGTAATTACGTAATGCGTGAAGTAGAAGAGTACGTAACGTAGTTGGTGCTTCAAGCCAGATATAAAAGTTGAATCGTTCGTCAATTCTTCCTACATGAAATAAAATGTATTTAAATTATAAGCACCAATGTGAGCGACTCTCACTAAATGAGTTTGGGAATTATCGTTCGATCAAAACGTTTGAGATCATAAGCCCTTAGGAAATGAAGGCTTTTGAACTACTTGAATTAACAATACTTCTTTTACCTACACATAATTCACATAATTATCATTGAGACGTAAAAATTAACATTTTAGAAATATAATTGGTTAATTCAAACATAAATAATTTTATCAAACCAAATTGCGAGTAAAACCTCCAAATTACTTATCGAATTTAGAAAGAATTTCTCCAATATTCAGCTCGTCTACGGTTTTCAATCCTCCAAACTTCAAATTTCACGAAGTTCTCAATTCGCTTTGATTGACGAGGAGCAGACGTAGTTTGCCAGAATCTGCTATGAAAAAATGCTGCTGATTTTCAAAGGGTATGACTAGAATATCATCATTTACCAAATTCTGATAATCACAAGTTTTATAATAATATTGCTACATCGCACAACCACATTATCACTATAATATTGTATTTCTATGTGTGATTTATATTATTTTGTTGGTATCGTTTCACCAATTCACAAATTTGGTGTCATTTTGAATTTTTAATATTTTATTTTCATATCAAAATGATTTTTTTTGCCACTTTTAATGCTCTAAGAGGGTTGTAGCAGTTACTACAGTTTATTTTTGTGTTTTGCACCTGTTGGATTTTTGAATCATGAAATTTCGTTGTCAGTCAAGAGTCTAGATTCGAGTTTCAAAAAGTTGTCAGTTCTCGTTTTTTCATTGCATCACTTACTCTACTGGAAGACAGGTCTCTAATTTCTCTCAGTAGTTGGCTCGAAATTCGAAAATGCATCCAGAAGATTTAGAGAATTTAAGAAAGGAAATTTTAAATGTAGTGACAGAAATTTAGAGAATTTAAGGCAGGAAATTTTAAATGTAGTGACAATCGGAATATGAGGGCAGCCATGTTGTGACGTGACGAGCTGCCCCTTACGACAGCAGTGCTACCTCTGGAAGCGTACATAAAACAATGGGGAATTGGCCTCACAATTTTTTTAATTTTTTTCTTTTTTTTCGAAAGAGGGTTTACTGATATGGAAGAAAACCGTAGTGTGCTGCTCGAAAATGCATCCAAGAAATTTAGAGAATTTAAGGAAGGACACTTTAAACGTAGTGACAATCTGAATATGGGGGCAGCTATGTTGTGACGTGATGAGCTGCCCCTTACAACAGCAGTGCTACCTCTGGAAGCGTACATAAAGCAATGGGGAATTTGCCTCACAATGTTTTATTTTTTTTCGAAAGAGGGATTACTGATATGGAAGAAAACCATGGTGTGCTGCTCGAAAACGCATCCAAAAATTTAGAGAATTTAAGAGAGGAAATTTTAGGTGTAGTGAGAATCTGAATATGGGGACAACCATGTTGTGACGTGACGAGCTGCCCCTTATGACAGCAGTGCTACCTCTGGAAGCTTACATGAAACAATGGGAAATTCGCCTCACAGTTTTTTATTTTTTTTTCGAAAGAGAGTTTACTGATATGGAAGAAAACCATAGTGTGCTGCTCGAAAACGCATCAAAAAATTTAGAGAATTTAAGGGGGGAAATTTTAAGTGTAGTCAGAATCTGAACTGGCAAGAAGATGCAATTTTACTCGCTCTTTTTTACAATACGATTCTATCTATTAGTTTATCGAGCATTATTAGGCTTCGTCGTTTCTTATTTAGTTTCTATATTATTTAGTTTCGATATTTGAATCACATTATTTGAGTGGATCGTTTCATGTGATCATGAGGGCGCCTACAACTCTACCTGTTGACATTCTCTGACACTACTTTCAATCAGCTGCGATCTATATACTTTGGTTTAGTGTTTTCTTCGTTAAAATGTGGCATTATTGTGTGGGGCAGTGCTGCTGTCGACCTTGCAGGTCGTTCAGAATATTATAATTAGAATTGCCCTCAGGAAAAGTTCCCTATACCCAAGATTTTTGCTTTGACGGGAGTTTAATGTCCTTATAATGTACAAAAATTGTTTTTGCTGCAATCAAGCATTTTTGTGTTCAAAACTGGCAGTCGCCCAGAACATGGATGTTGTACTTCGTACACACGTACTACACACTAAATCCACTTATTACAAGGTGTTACTTTTTTCGTGCATATAAAATTAACCCTGATGTCTATGAGAGTATTAATATTTTAAACAGGATATTTTGTTCAGGATAAGAGAATTCACTTTTTGAAAAATTTGAGTTGTAGTTATAAAGTATGTTTGATGGTTTTGAGTGGTAGGTCTGGGTTTTATCAAGCCTAGTTCTGCTTTCTTAGTTATTATGTGGTTTTCTTTTGGTTGAGAGTGACTCCACCAGCACCCACAAGTTCGTAAGAACTTATTATGTTGTTGGACAGGAGTAGACTTCTGAATGTTATTCTTCATACATAAACTGTATTCTTATTCCTGTCAATAAATAAATATTTTATTATTACTAAAATAAAATGCTCTTCAAATTCGAGGCTCCCATGCCGCTAGAAGTGTTATGGAAGATAATGGTGAGGAGGGGTCAGTATTTCTTGCCTAAAATACTAAATAAATTACATTGAGTGAAACAGTTTTATCGCTTACCAACTGGTTTAAATTGGCCTAATTCTTATCCAATGGGACGTCCCTTGGAATGCATGCATTACCTAACAATAGTGTTAGGCGTCTTCAATTAGATTAATGTTTGTATTCGTTGTCAACAGGTGTTGATGTGGTGGTGATTCTAAAAAATGAAGATGTTTTTGTGTTGTGTAATTCTGAGCGCGAACTAGTAATTTTTTGAGTGTAAATATACCTTCTTTCTTAATCCTATTTCTGATCTCCACTTTGCTAAACGTAACAATATGTTTTGACAGAGGCTTCACTTGTTTAGGCATTTTCTTCTACGATAATTTTTTACCTTTGGGTATTCCAGGTGTTAAACGATACTCTAGGGCCCTATTACAGGATTTGACTTGAAATTCCAGAATCTAAAATTGAGGCAAATTCCCCAAAGGGATTCGATTTGTCTGAACCAGAGCCTGGGGTTTGCCTTCCAGAAGCGGAACCTTGACTGCCACTCTCCGCCTTCATGGGCTGGCGCACGATCAACAGGTGCCCGTGGATTCGAATTGTTTTGAGCCATGATGCGAAATTTTGATCACGGCGGGGTCACCACTTGAAGGTTTAGTGGTGACCCACAACGGTATTAATTTAGTGAATTTATAAATCTGACCAATATCATGAAACGGCTGAAAATAGTTCTAAGAGAAAAAATATTTTTGACGCATCGAAAAAACTGACAATTTTTTGAAACTGACAACGAAATTTCTTGAGTTCAAAAAACAGTAACCAAAAATCCAACAGGTGTAAAACACAAAAATAAACTGTAGTAACCGCTACAGGGTATTTTCAAACACTTCGCATTACCTAGTTAATTAAAATAATTCATAATTTTTCCAACTTACAGGTATTTCATTTCTCAATCGGTTAATACAAAGTATAATGACAATTTATCCAATATAGAAAGTTATGAGTTAAAAATATGAGTTAGTTTGCCATGTACATGTCTGGTTTATGTTCAGGATGAGGAACATTATTGGCTCCTAAATAGAATGGGGGGTGCGCCTGATATTTTTTAAAATTTTTAATCGAAAGTAGACTTCATTCTGAGAATTTTGACACCAAACGCGACCTTCTAGCGTGAGAAGACCTTTTTCTATGATTTTTCAAATTTTCGAATGCGTATGACGTCAGGCGCCCTTCCCGCCTGGGCGGGACTCCCCAGCTGACTGTGACGTCATAAACTTTCGAAACTTTGAAAAATCATAGAAAAAGGTCTTCTCACGCTAGAAGGTCGCGGTTGGTGTCAAAATTTTCAGAATGAGGTCTAGTTTAGATTAAAAATGACAATAAACAGTTTTTCGGACCCATGCGCACACCCCATTGGTCTAATTGGCAACGCACAATGGTTTTAAAATAATTTCTCTCCGTTACAACCAATCCTCATTATGATTAATGAACATTTGTGTGTGAATAGAGAGTAGGAGTAACAGTAGAAACGAACATGACTGTATTTTTGTCTCCTCAACTGCCACGGAGTAGATATCCACAATTTGCAAATTTTCGATTTGAAAATTTGGGAAGTTCGCTCACTTTTGTGGTTGTTCAAAGAGTTATTTGTGGATTTCAAGTGTTCTTCGTGGTTGTTCAGTTGACAGCTTTTTCTTCTAGCCAAGGTCTAAAAATGGGTAGAGAAGATGGGTAGTGAGTTCCTTGTTTTCTTCTCAGCGTTCCTTCGTTGCCTCGAAACGGATAAGTCGCCATCATGATGGGTAACTGCAGTTTGACCTCTTTCTCCAAGTTCGCTGGCTGAATTATAAACTGAAAAGGCAAAAGTAGAAATTATTCAAAGTGTACCAATGTGTAAGAAAATGTTGGAATATTATTTCACCTCCTATACTGCCACTAAAAGAGCTACTAAGACTGAACTGTCAGCCCTGGATCCCGAACAGAATACATATGTGTGCTATGTTCTTTTTTTTTTCTTCTTTTTTCCTCAGCAGCCAGTACACCCTGGGCTGAGGAACTTTATTCAACATGCTCCCATTTGCATGACTACATGTATTTCACAATTACAATTTACCAATTGGTATCACAACAACTCAAAGTCCATACTATTAATGAATGTGGAGAAAGGGTCGAGAAATCTCCCAACCAACATTCGCGCATCAGGAGGCCACAGCTCACCCGTCAGCATCACTTTCCGAATGAGTCTACTTCGCTCCTGATCAAACAATTGGCAGCCATTGATGAGGTGGTCCCACGTCTGCTCAGTCACTCCATCACATCCGCAAAAAGGGTCCTCGGCCTGGCCGAAACGGAAGAGTGAGGCCTTATTCCTTCCATGGCCAGTTAGGGCCTGGGTCATCTTGTATGATATTTGGAGCTCAGACTTCCTCCTCGCAGAAATACTTGGGTAGAAATTCCAAGTATGCCGCCCCTTCTGACTTAAGTTCCACTCGCGGTTCCATTCTCTCTGGCTGGCATCTGAACTCATCCTTGAAATAAAAGTCAACGGCGCCAAGTGGAAAGAAACCTCCGCCTCCTCGTCCATGGCCGCCTCCTTGGCCAAGCGATCCGCCTCTTCATTGCCCACTGTACCGTCGTGTGCCCGGACCCAGCGTATAGCCACTCTCCAATTGCCATTCCTCAAGCTCCACACAGTCCGCCGTATCCACTCCACAGTCCGCGTTCGAATTTTCAGGTTCTTCAGACAATCCAAGGACACCTGGCTGTCAGTCCAGAGCGTCACTTTTCTCGCATCCTCCGGAATATTCTGCTCGCTGATCCAGCTGAGGGCCTCGGCAATGGCTAACAATTCCGCCTGGTTGTTGGAGCACCAGTCTGCCAAGTGGAACTTCCTTTCAATGATTAGATTGCCATCTCGATACGTCACGAACGCACAACCCGCGTGGTCATTAATACGGCTTCCGTCTGTATAAATAGACCAGCAAGGCTAATAGTCAGTCTCAACCAGAACCGAAGCAGCCCACACAGGATGCACCCATTCTGAAGGGTCCACATTGCAATCGATCTCCAACCATGATCCAGCAACCTCCGGATCACCAGCACGAAGTGCCCAAAATCGATCTACCATCTCTGCTATTTTGATATCGATCGGGACCATTTTTGCCATCACAAAAGCTGCATCAAACGAGATAGTGTGAAACCCTTTAATTACTCGCAACGCCATTCTACGCTGCTGTGTGCTATGTGCAACCTGCGAGTGGATGAGACTGCACAACACTTCCTCGCTGAGTGCCCGATTCTTGGCTTCATCCGTGTCAAGTATCTCAGCCGTGGGTCACTATCTAGGGAGGAACTATTTGATATGTTGAATGGTCCAAATTGGTCGAGTCTCCTTTCATATTTCCGACAGGCCTGGAGTTACAGGGAGTTCCTTATTTCTAATTTCAACTATAAGGACTAAAAAAAAGTCTGCCAAGTGGATATGGCACGTAGCTTCCTCGTATCCATAACCCGATTATATAGATGATCCAATGCATCGTAGTTAATCTCAAAACACAAATCTCTAAGTACCTTTCACTACCCTCATAGGGGACCATCTACACGCTAATCTGGACCATCCTAGAAAATTTCATCAAATTCGGATGAAAAATGTAAATGTTAAGGCTGTTACAAGGATTTTACGTATGCGTATGCGCAGAGGCTTCTGTAAATTTTAAGGCCTTGATTTTCATTGGGGACCATCTACACACCAACCCGCACAATCCCTGAAAATTTCATAGAAATCGGACAATAACTTCGTATAGTTATGCGCGTTACAAGGATTTCATGACAGACACACAGACAGACAGACATACACGGAACCAAAATTGTTCAGAAAGGTCTAAAACGCAAAACGCGAGTGAAAATTTTGATTTTGGAGAACTTTTTTTTTTCGTCCTTGAAAAGTGAAAACAAAGTTTCCGCTACCTTGGTAGACTCGGAAGCAATAAGAATATTTAACAAATAAAATTAATTTTCTATTCCAAGATCTTCCCAGATTCATATTATATCCACCTGCATTGGTTTGTCGTTACCTTTTGTTATCCGCTTGTGTTATGCATATTTGTTTTCATATGGATGTTTAGGTACTAAAGTATTAATATTTATAGTTTAAGTATCTTCAGCAAAAAAAAAACTAAAAAAAAAAAAAAACACGGGGCTCCGCTGATGGTCTGAGAGACCAAAGCGTCTCATGTTTTGTTATCTATTTATGAGAAAGCAATGCAAATGAACATGTTTTTCATTCATTCATTCTTAGAATATTTCGCACCCCGAGGATAAGATCGAACGAGCAAAAGATACGTTTAAATGTTGGAAATTTTAATTTTGGAGGAAATTTTTTAGATTCTTGAAGAGTAAACAAGTGGGCGTGGCACATAGCTTCCTCTCATCTATAACCCTATTGTAGGTGTAGATGATCTGATGCATAGTAGCTAATCTTGAAACATCAATCTCTAACTCATAGGGGACCATCTATACGCAAATCCGTGCAATCCCTGAAAATTTCATTGAAATCGGACGGGGCTGTTTCAAGGAAATTCACGTTTGCGCATGTGCAGTGGCTACTATCAGTCTGAGGGCGATGGTTTTCATAGGGGACCATCTAAACGCCAACCAAACAATCCCTGAAAAGTTCATCGAAATCAGGCAACGGGATCCTTGTAATCCCGTTTCATGGACATCATGGCACACTGACACGGAACCAAAATTGTTCAGGAAGGCCTAAAATGTAAAACGCGAGTGGAAATTTTGATTTTGGAAAAATTTTTTTTCAACCTTGAAAAGTGAAAACAGTGCTTCCGCTTCCCTGGTGGACTCGGAAGGAAAATATTTTTCGGTTGACGGTCGGGTTGTAGTTGAGTTTTCTGTGCATATTGGACGGCGCTAAAGGTTTACCCCTCCTTCAAGACTGATCTGTCGTGCGGGTTTATTGCCTACCCTTTGGGTGACTCCATAAATCCTCAGTGAAGAAAAGTGATAAGCAGAGATGAGCAAATTACATTTGACGTGTCAACTTCGATAAATGACGCATTTTGATGTTTTTCCCGGTAATTACATATTTTGGCTGTTTTGAGGGAAATTACATAACATTTTGACATATTTCCGCCACTTTCCAATTTCCCTACCTAACAAAGCTATAGCATTTACAGATTTAATTTAACCTTTTACAGTTTTATTTCAAGCTTTTCCAGATTTATTTCAACCTTTTACAAATTCATTTAAACCTTTTACAAATTCAATGCAACCTTATACAGATGCTATTAAACCTTTTAAAAATTGTATTCAACTCTCCATCAGAGGGGATGGTATGGAAAGTAGCTGATTGATTAGGATTATAAGTAGTAGGCTACACGTAGGTGGGTAAGTAGGTAAGAAAATATGATAATGATGATTTTCGGCAAGCGGTGTCGGAGTTGAAAGGAGTGGCATCCAACAAAATCAGTGTGGTGCGGGAAAAGTGCTACGGAGTTGCGCGAGTTGAGCATCTCAGTAGGCGTACTCCGTGGTGTCACCAGACGCGTACTGTTCGGCTTATATTCGAACTGGTGGTCTTTTTAGGACGTCCCACAGTAAGACTTGGGCGTCCTTATGCGATCGATCTGGGGTAAAGTTGGAGAACACTCAACAGGAAAAAATAACCACACACTAATCCGTTTTAGAGAGGTTTAGAGAGATTCCGATTTTCCTAGTTCTTTTTTTGTTCGTCGCGGAAAACTATCTAGTTGTGCACTACGTCGCCGGAATTTCGAATTTTGCTTTTTAAGGGGCGGAAAGGGGGGGGGTGGTTGATGCTCTAAAAACGAGCGTATGCGGGCATAATCTAGTAAACTCTGCCCAGGCCTCAATTACCAACCAATTTGCGAGTTTCTTTTTTTGTTCGATTCAGAATTCTTCCAAATTGCTCATCATTTCACTAGAGTATTGTAACGCTATCACCCAAGCCTAACTAGGTGATAAGCTGACCTGCGCGACCAGCTCAGGGTATTGTGGGTTTCAAACCTTGCTTGTACCCTTATATCTATTTAAAAATACTCGAAAAAAGGGTGCCGCTACTCTTAAGGAATGCATCCCCCCTTAGATAGAGCAGGAAACTAAGGGGTTGGAAAAATGTAACTTCAATTTCAATTTTCTAATTTTTATTTTATTTATGTCAAACCTCTCGTCCTCTCTTTTATGAATGAAATGTTAAAATGAAAATGTGGGAAACGGGAGAATTGAAGAATAATCTACCTGTTACCAAGAAAAAGGTATATCTACCTACCTGCCTCAGTACCACTCCTTTCCAATATTTGTGACAGACACTTTCAGGAAATTAAACTAAGGTAGTAAACATTGTATCGAAACAGAAGAATGAGGCCGTAGAGGTGGGTTGACTTTTCCCGATAAGAATGAGCGAGGTAGGTACCAGAGGTCAAGAAGATAGAGAAGACCTCAAGAAGAGAGAGAGTTACAAGAAGAAGAAAGACCCCAAAACTGGGGTCTTTGAAATGCGTAATAGGTTCCAATATTTTCACCAAATCCACCAAGAACATTAAAGGCTGGTATCTGAGTTTGAAGGAGTAGGTACACCTGGAGCGCACATGTACAAATCAGCATGTACGAGTATATGTCCTCAGCCTGGACTTTGGTATACATAAAACAATATTTGCAGGTTCTAAATTAATTACTGCCTATTTATACGCATTGGGAGCAAATATATCCTGCAGAGCAGTTGGTAAAGGAAAGGTAGAAGCGGTACTGAGGATTCCTGCACATCGTGGAATGATTCGATAAAGAAACGGGGGTGGAAAGTTCATCCTGCTCAACACTTATCAGCACCGGCCGGCCTCGCCTCGGATCGCCTAGAACCCAAACACGATTACGGGTTTCAAGTCCAACTGATTAGCGACTGGGCGGCTTCTGCGATATACTCCTGCCTAATTAATTTGTAACATTCATTGTTACAGTGTCATAATTCGCAAGGGAAGGGGGCGAGTGGGGGGGGGGGATAATATTCACAAAATATCGGATTTTCCAATATTTTGGTTCCTTCACTACTTACTACGTACCCAAGCTTTGAAATTGAGAAAAAATTCTCATCAAACCTCCAGCTTTTCATGAATTATTCTCTGTACCGCCATGGAACTAATAGTGGTGCCACCATGGTGCCAGGACACCATAAACCGCTTATTTCGTGTTTTTTTTTTTTTTTTTTGTATTTCACCTTGAATACGGAAATGAATTTCGACGGACTGCCTACCAAAACAAATAGATGAAAGTTCAACTTTACGAAGTATTATCGCTTTGGTGCCAGACTGGCACCATTAGTGGTGGTTGTGGGGGGGGGGGGACTCGAATTCGCATGTTGGGTATCGTAAATCATGGATTTCAAAATGCTCTTCAAATTCGAGGCTCCCACGCCGCTAGAAATGTTGCGGTGGATAATGGTGAGGGGAAGACCACTATTTCTTGCCTAAAATATACTTAATAAATTACATCGAGTGGAAAAGTTTTTTCGCTTACCAACTGGTATTAAGTGACCTAATGCGTATCCAATGGGACGGCCCCTGGAATGGATGCATTACTTAACAATATGTTTTGTACAGGCGCTTCTCTTCATCCCTCTCTCTCACCCCCACCTTCCTCATCATCCCTCATCCCTAGGTCCGGCGTGCGTTTAGCTTAATCCAGTGGAACACGCATTCTCCAAGATAAAGTCGAAAGCAAGAGAAATGATTAATTGGATCATGTTCAATCGTCTGTTTTTCCCTTATATCTAGTTTGCACTGCATGCATGTTTTGGATATTAAAATTACGAAAATTATAAAATTCTTCCAAAAAATGACATTGACGTATTTTGTAGAAATGTCGACTTATTTTTGGAGGAAAATTGACATAAAATGACATATTTTGCAGTGATTTTGGATCGAATGCAAAACCCTTTCCTCATTGATTAAGGAAAACTGTCCTTTTGGATACACTTCTGGCGTTCCGAAGAAATAAAAAACCTAATGCAACGGGTTTATAATAGACGGTAGGTTGAAGTACAAGGAAAAGTCGAGGAAATCCGAAAATTAGTTAACATGCTTATAGTTTATGCACCATAACCTCTGCTCCCTGTCACAACGCAACAGGGTTTCCCTGGAGTGGGTGGCGGGGCATAGTGGGGTGATGGGAAACGAGAATGCTGATGCGCTGGCCAGAAAAGGCTCACTGACTCCGTTCATTGGTCCGGAGCCGGCCGTCGGCATTCCCAAATCCTCCTTCAGGGCGACCATAAATCGGTGGGTCACAAACCAAACCACAAGAAGATGGTCAAACCTGGGAGGACATGCTCTAAGTAAGCGCATGGTGGCCAAACCTAACCCCAGCGCCTCTGAGGAGCTGCTGCGGCTAAGCCGCAGGGAAATCAGGCTAGTGGTTGGTCTGGTAACAGGCTTCACCCCACTCCGATTCCACCTTAACCGCATTGGGGTGACGCAAGATACAACCCTATGCAGGCTATGTGGTGAGGCTGAAGAAAAGGCCTCCCACATAATTTTTGATTGCCAAGCCCTATCAACCCGCAGGTTCCAACTCTTTGGGTCACCCACACCCATGGAGGCATTCCCCTGCACTAACCTAGCCAAACCACTACTGGCCCTTACTAAAGGGCTGGGACTGTTTGACTAGACAATAGAATCTGCGGAGAAGCACAATAAGCCACCAGGCTTCAGTGCTTTTGGGCTCCCCTCACCCTGATCCGCAGATTCAGGTACAATCTACAATCTATGCAACACTTATTTTTGGTTTATTATTTTCAATAATGAACCTTTGGAATCGACCAAGAAAAAAAAATGTTAACACCCCCTCAAAATTTGATGGTTTACGTTTCAAGGTACGTAGAATCCAAAATCGAATAAAAATTTGGCCGTCCGTCCGCCGTACGCCGTCCGCTGTACGCCGTCCGCCGTACGCGGCACTTTTGCCACTTAGCATTGACCGATTTTGATGAAATTTGGTATGTAGGCTCCATTTGGGGTCTAGTTGTGCCCCGAAGCTTTTGGTTCATGTAGGTTACTTCTAAGGGTTCCAAAATCAATTTTGAAATTTTGAAAACGCCCTAACTCAAAAAATTTCAATATAAAGGTATTGTTTTTCCTTCAATTTAAGATTCTATAGAATTTTTTGAGACCACGCGGAGCTCTGTAGAACTAACCGTTCGCTCCCTACGAAAATTTGAGGGTTTATATTGAAATATATATATATATAAATCAAAACACGAGTGTGAATCGCAAAAGAGGCCTAATCTCCGTTCAAATTAGAGCTAACCGAAATGCGATCGATGGTTGGTGATTTTTATTTTTATTTTTTTGGATTTTTTTTTTTTCTTTTTTTTTCTTCTCTTCATATTGGATGGTTGGTGATTTTGTAGACGAGTGATCTATATAGAAAAATAATAAACCATTGTGTAATCATTTGCAGCGTTTTACTACTCACATGAAATGTAAAGAATTGAGGCTAAAATAATGTCCAAATTAAAGGTACCTACCTAATAATAATGTCCAAAGTATCAATATATTACAGATTAATTCGTTTGATTTGTCGATCAAAATGTCTGAGGTATCAACGTGTTCAACCTACAGAATATCCAATGTATCGAAATCTCCAACGTATGAAGCAGCTCTCACAGTGTTCTGCAAGTCCGCTCAATATAAATGAGAATATCTACAACGATTCTGGAAAGTATTGACATGATTATCACTAAACAAGATCTGTAATCAGAGGCAAATTTATTCCTGCTATAGCGGGAGGAGAGTTTACAGAGGTTAACAAAGGCGGTGTTGCAGGGAAGAACCAACAATAGGAGTGAGGATGACCCAAGAAATCCTCTAAGAGGGATCAAGGGAATTGATTTTAGGAACAAAGAGAAATGGATGTTCATGAACACAGACGGAAAAAAACCAGGTCTGAAGATAAGAACGTGAAACTGAGTACCGCATAAGACAGGCTGTCAGCGCTTCGCATTAGAGCGCTCTGTGTTCCAGTCTCTGAGTCGAGAGGCTTATTGTCAGTGCCCTTTGAAACATACCTTTGACTTGAGCCTTTCAGAGTTTTGAGATATATAGCATTTACAAATTTATTTAAACTCTTTACAAAATAATTTCATTCTTTACAAAATCATTTAAACCTTTTACAAATTTATTTAAACCCTTTACAAATTTATTTCAACCTTTTTTAAAATTATCTAAACGCTTTACAAATGTATTTAAACCTCTATACTTGTTCTTATTCATTAGAACGAAAACGTCTGTAGGTAGATTAGGTACTCGTATAATACGAACGTTACTAATGGTCACGAGAGAGGGATTGATTTCTACGTACGAGTAGGTTCGTAGTATCCCTTCTGAATGTTGAGACCAATCTCCAATAACTTCTACCACGTACCGTATGTCATAAGTAGGGATGTCAGATTCTTAAAAATGAATCGATTTAAATCGAATCAATCTTTAAAAAAGAATCTAAAAAATCGATACGATATTTTCTAAAAGTATCGATTTTTTCAATTCGATTTCGATACTTTTCAGGCAAAAGTTATACCCAAGTAAAATTACCAAAAGCTTTTGGTCCCGCTGTATACAAAGTTTACTTTAATTCTATTAATATGGAAGATGTAAGTAGTAGGATTTGAAACTTTAGTTCGTTTGACAATTTATGTCACGAAAATGGTGTACCTATACATTCTTCGTAGACGATAACCAACTAATTTTTCTTCGTGATCTCGGGATAAGAGAATGACGTCACGAATTATCAGGATAGGTTGAGGTGGTGTTTCTCATTTTGTGATCATTAGGTAGTATTAATCAACTATCTTCATCAATTTTCCTTCCCCATTGAGGTCGTTTTGGTTGTTGACTACAATTTATTTCCCTTAATCAGCTAATGAAAAGAATCGAACCGATTCTCGAAATTTTGAATCGATTCTCCGAATCTTCAGGAGAAAAAAAATAATCTAAAAATAACGATAGTTTTTTTTTTTCAAAAGAATCGATACTTTTTTGCCATCCCTTGTCATAAGCTTCTAATCTTCCTGATAACGAATTTTGAAGAGGTTTCAGATGGTTCATATTCGTAAGTGTAAAATTCTAGATTTCCTCCGTATTAACATTGAGCATAATGTCTGACAGTGATTCAAGTGTGGACTCTGTTGTTTTTCGTCGCCGTACTGTACGAAGATATGTCAGAATTGAAAGCGGATCTAGTTCGTCGGTCCTCATCGCAATGCTGGAGTACATCAAGGGAAGTACGAAGTAGTTTCTCGAGAGAAAACTAAAAAAATTATTTTTCCATATAGATCACTTGTCTGCGAAGAACACAGCTTTGCAATTGTTACCACCAACCAAATTGAAGAAAAACATCGATCGTATTTCGGTCAGCTAACATTTGACCGGGAATTAGGCCTCTTTTGCGATTCACACTCGTGTTTCTGATTTATCGTAAGTCCAACCCTAAAATTCTCGTAGGGAGCGAACGGTTTGTCCTACAGGGTTCCGCGTGGTTTCAAAAAATTCTAAAAATTGTGTTATCTTAAATTGATGGAAAAACAATACCTTTATATCACAATTTTGCTTCCGAGTCTACCAAGGTAGCGGAAGCTTTGTTTTCACTTTTCAAGGACGAAAAAAAAAAAGTTCTCCAAAATCAAAATTTCCACTCGCGTTTTGCGTTTTAGACCTTTCTGAACAATTTTGGTTCCGTGTCTGTCTGTCTGTCTGTGTGTCTGTCTGTCTGTCATGAATTCCTTGTAACGCGCATAACTATACGAAGTTATTGTCCGATTTCTATGAAATTTTCAGGGATTGTGCGGGTTGGTGTGTAGACGGTCCCCTATGAAAATCATCATCCCCGGACTGATAGAAGCGACTGCGCATGCGCAAACGTGAATTCCTTGTAACGGCCATAACTTCAACATTTTCCATCCGATTTCATTGAAATTTTCAGGGATGTTACAGATTAGTATTTAAATGGTCCCCTATGAAAATCGTCAACTTTGGACTGATAGTAGCCACTGCGCATGCGCAAACGTGAATTTCCTTGTAACGGCCATAACTTCCACATTTTCCACCCGATTTCGATGAAATTTTCAGGGTTTATGTGAATTAGGTTGTAGATAGTCCCCTATGAAAATCATTATCCCCGGACCGATAGAAGCGACTGCGCATGCGCAAACGTAAATTCCTTGTAACAGCCGTAACTTCAACTGTCCCCCAGGGGTCGCGGGTTCGAATCCCAGCCGAGGCTAAGTATTTTTTTGATCCAATTACAAACATCTACTCACTTACTTTTTCATCAGAATTTGATGAAATTTTCTAGGGTTGTCCAGATTAGCGTGTAGATGGTCCCCTATGAGGGTAGTGAGTGTGTGGGTAGAGATTGATTTTTTGAGATTAACTACTATGCATCAGATCATCTATATAATCGGGTTATGGATACGAGGAAGCTATGTGCCACACCCACTTGGCAGACGTTTTGAGTTAGGGCGTTTTCAAAATTTCAAAATTTATTTTTCAACCCTTAGAAGTGACTTACATCAACTAAAATCTTCGGGGCACAACTAGACCCCAAATGGAGCCTACATACCAAATTTCATCAAAATCGGTCGATGCTAAGTGGGGAAAGTGCCGCTTACGGCGGACGGACGGCCAAATTTTTATTCGATTTTTGGATTCTACGTACCTCGAAACGTAAACCAACAAATGTTGTGGGGGGGTTAAAAAATGTTTTTATTGGTGGATTCCAAAGGCTTATTATTGAAAATTATAAACCAAAAGCAACTGTTTGTGAAGGTGTATGAGGAAGGATTTTCTGTTAAGGATGCTTCTCAGAAATCAGATATGAAGTACAACACGGGGAAAAGTATTCATAAGAAGTACCGAAAAAATGATTTTAATGTTGTAAAGAATGGAGAAACAGACAAAAATTCATAGGGGACCATCTAGATACTAATCTGTAACATCCCTGAAAATTTCATTGAAATCTGATGAAAAATGTAGAAGTTATGGCCGTTACAAGGAATTCGCGTTTGCGCATGCGCAGTCGCTTCTATCAGTCCAAGGATGATGATTTTCATAGGGGACCGTCTACACACCAACCCGCACAATCCCTGAAAATTTCATCGAAATAGGACAATAACTTCGTATAGTTATGCGCGTTACAAGGAATTCATGACAGACAGACAGACACACAGACAGACAGACACGGAAGCAAAATTGTTCAGAAAGGTCTAAAACGCAAAACGCGAGTGGAAATCTCGATTTTGGAGAACTTTTTTTTTTCGTCCTTGAAAAGTGAATCGGAAGCAATACTAACTCCTGACACCCTTTGAAAAATCGAAGAAATGATCGAAAACGAGACCGATATCACTCTCATCAAAATCAAACAGAAGCTTACCGAGTTACATATTCATTTGAGTGTATCCTCAATACAAAATGCTTTGAATGAGTTGAAGATTACTTGAGTTTTAATAAATATGAAAAGCGTTCAAATTAATTTGCAAAGGGTTTAAATGAATTTTTAAAAAGTTAAATTATTTTGTAAAGGGTCGAAATAAATTTGTAAATGCTGTACATCAGTTCGATACAAGTTCCCTCTGTGCATGCGTTGGGTGTGGGACCAGGCTCTTCATCATTGAACATGCTCTAAGCTGCAAAATGGGATAATCTACTACTGATAATGCTTAGGTAAAACTCGGCGCTTTGCGCCTCGGCGGGGGGCTCCGCCCCCCTGCACCCCCCGGTTTATTTCTTTTTCCATACTCTGTATGAAATCATAGGAACACAGAATGTGTTTTTGCGATACTAGTCATCCGTTAAATAAAAAACAACAATAATAAATGTGGAGTTGACATTAACATGACAACCAATAAACATATCACCAGATGTTTTAACACAGAATGTGTTTTTGCGATGACCTACCGAAAAAAAATCGTCACGAAAAAGCGACAGAAAAAACATCTGGTGATATGTTTATTGGTTGTCATGTTAATGTCAACTCCACATTTATTATTGTTGTTTTTTATTTAACGGATGACTAGTATCGCAAAAACACATTCTGTGTTCCTATGATTTCATACAGAGTATGGAAAAAGAAATAAACCGGGGGGTGCAGGGGGGCGGAGCCCCCCGCCGAGGCGCAAAGCGCCGAGTTTTCTGTCGCTTTTTCGTGACGATTTTTTTTCGGTAGGTCATCGCAAAAACACATTCTGTGTTAAAATGCCTTCAACTCTGCAAGATGGTCAGATATGTTGGAGGCCTTGACACTACATTCAGGGTCTCAGCTCATCTACTGGTCGTGATGGAGACCTCAAGAACACAACAGTATCATGAAGCGTACAAGGAGTACGAATGAAAGAGATCATGTCAGGAGCTGCTCAGGGATCAGCGCTCGACACGCATCATACGATGGTGTCCTTCGATTGGAAATATCTTTCCTTGTAGGATATGCTGACGATATTGCAAAGACATTGCATTCAAGCCAAGCTACGCTGGAGAAGGTCATGTCACGAGTAATGGAGAGGATCATGACATAGCCTGGCACTAGCTGCAACTAAGAGGCGGTAATAATCTTCACGCGTAAGCGTGCACCTACCATCATTCTGAATCGCGTGCGCGTACCAATCACTGCTAGAACCCTCTATCATTGTCATTACGAGTGTCAGACATTCAGCTGATGGTTTCAAAGAGGGAAAAAATATTCGACAGAAGGGATGAAGGGGTCAGGTCCTGCATAGTCTTGGAAGATAGAGAGCGCACAATGGCAAGAGATAAGGACGGGAGAACCCAGGGGTAGGTGGACTGCGCCTGGTCCCAAACATTGTGACATGGATGGACAGAAAACTTGGAGAAGTTTTTTTTTTACTTGTTTTATTGCACCAAGTTGCAACTTATAAGCAACATTATTCTGATACATATTGGTGTACTTTAATAAAACTAAGATACTTCACTTAGTTCTTATTGTCCTGAAATTTGCACTTTATGATGGTCACACTAAGTGGATTAGATCGTGTGGCTTGGTTCTCTTAAGTCTTCTAAGCAGATCATCTGTGTTGAGTAGCTGGATGACATCCACATTTACATGATCTTGGAGCCTCAAAAGGTGATTCATGGCTTGGCTGCGATTGGCCTCATTGACAGATTCTATCTTCAGCTCGTAGTGAAGTCTGTCCTTTCTAAAGTATCTGTATGCATCAACGCAGCACATTATTCTGGAAGCGCTGAATTATGTCTCGATTGCTCTGGGCTGTGCACCCCCACAGTTGTGCACCGTAAGTCCGGACGGGCTTTAGGACTTGCTTGTACAGTATAAGCTTATTGTGGATAGACAATTTTGACCGACGGCTCATCAGCCAGTATATTTTTCTGAATTTAATCAAAAGCTCAGCTCTTTTCTTCTTAACGTGGGACTTCCACCTTAGTTTGGTATCCAGCGTCATTCCAAGATATTTCGCTTCATTGGCATACGGTATCACCTTGTTATCGAGAAAGGCTGGCACATAAGTGTTCCTCTTATTCGTGAAATCAACGTGCTCTGACTTAGTCTCATTCATTCTAACTCTCCATCTCACTGTCCAATCATGAATGCGGGAGATACAGAAATTTAGCTTGGTAACTGATTCACTGTTTGTTTCCCCAGTGGCTATAATAGGGTGTGCGCCTGGGTAGGAAAAAACTGTTTATTGTTATTTTTAATCTAAACTAGACCTCATTCTGAGAATTTTGGTACTAACCGCGACCTTCTAGCGTGTGTAAATCTTTTACTATGAATTTTTAAAGTTTCGACCGTTTATGACGTCACAGTGGGCTGGGGGGTCCCGCCCAGGCGAGAGGGGCGCGTGACGTCATGAACGGTCGAAACTTTGAAAAATCATAGAAACAGATCTACTCACGCTAGAAGGTCGCGGTTGGTGCCAAAATTCTCAGGATGTAGTCTACTTTCGATTAAAAATTTTAAAAAAATCAAGGCGCACCCCCCATTGCAGTATCATCCGCAAACGTAGCGAGGGTATTACCTCCTGTTTCTGGTAAGTCAGAAGTGTAAAGCAGGTCCAGTAGTGGTATTATTTTTGGCTCTGAAAAAGCACCATCCTGTCTTATACAAAAATATCTGCTGGATATGTAGGACTGCAAGGTTGTTGCGTAGGATTCTGGTAGCATTTTACGAAGCTTGTGAATCAGTCCTTCGTGCCAAACTTTATCAAATGCCTGAGTCACATCAAGGAAGATGGCAGAGCAGACCTTCTTCTCTTCTAGCGCTCTCTCAATAATACTTGTAATTCTATGGACTTGGTCTATAGTAGAATGGTGCTTCCTAAACCCAAACTGATGGTTATACTTGGAGAAGTGATATTCATCCTTCCGCAGTTCTTCACTGGACGTGGACGGTTTTATGCCTGCCTGCATAAAATGAGAAAGAATCTGCCCCAACTCGTTTGCACTGCTGTGGACGGACAACACGGTCACTCTTACAGGGCGGGAGTCTCGGAAAGGAACCCCTAAGCTACTGATGTGGAAGAAAAGTCGAACACGAAGAGAGGGGGACGGTCCTGTGACGATAAATGTGGTCCCAATCGTGTTTTTGGCAAGTGACCTAATATAGCATTTTTGTACTTGCCATCTCCTTTTCCACGTATCTACTCTCGAACGCGAAGAGGTTTTTTACGTGGAAAGCTTCCCGTTGGCGGCAGAAGCAAGCTTTTGGTTGTCTTTCTTACGCGAAGAAACTCAGAGTTTCTTCTTCCATGGACTACCTACCCAAGGCAGCGAACAACGTTCCTAATACAACGCATCATTGGAGATTGAACTTGGAAAGAAGATTTCAGTTAGCTCCACTATCCACTACTATTTTTCGTTTATGAATCTCGTTTTTTCACATTACTATAAAAGGTGAGACTTCCGTGTGAACCTATTGTTTCCTTCAGTTCCCTTAAAAGTTGGTAGAGGTCCTAGGAAAGGGATATAACAGCGCTGCCCGAATAGAGAAGATGATGCACACTTTTTTTGAATACACAAATTGGACGGCTGAAAGAAATTAACTGCAAGCAAAACTGAGGTTGGTGCAGAGCTGATGCCCCTAAGTTCAAAGCTAAGTTCAACTACGCATCATGTGAACACCTGACTCATACGTGTTTATTTGTGAAATTCAAACGACTGTGAAGTGAGTTTTACCACATCCAAAATGTACAATATACCAACATTTCTAATGTACCAAATTGTTATGATTTGCGAAATTACTGACTCCGAATTGAATTTGAAGGATTGAAAATACGGGAAGTTTACACTGAATTTGGAAGAAGAAATTTTTATGTTTAATTTTGAAGGGAGTAGTTGAACGATTTAGCCCCGGTCTTATCTAAAACGGCTTACTAAATTGTTGAGGGAAAGGCCTCTGGTCTATATAGAAACCGGCTTACCTAAATGAATTTATTCTAATTTGGAGGAGATTGATGTGTAGCCCCCTGTCTCATATAAACCGGCTTACTACTTAGGTTTGGTTTTCTAAGTCCTTTTTGAGGTTTGAGTTTTGGTATAGGTTGTTGAGAGAAAAAATCGCTTGTAAGTTTGTAGGTTGGTATGTCGCTTTTCCGCAGGAATCGGCCTTATATACTGTTCCCCTACTCCGTGGGTTCTAGTCCTCCCGGGGGAAGGAAAAGCTGGCTGTTGTGTGTTTGGCCGTTGTGACCTGATTCCTGAGGAAAAGGGACCGTTGGTTTATTTGTAAAAGACAACATTCCTTGGAGGCACGACACAAATGTGTCTTTCTCAGAGTTTTGTTGGTAAACCCACAAAGTTTTGCATATTTTCGACTATTGGTCTGCCGTTTGGAAAAATTTCTGGTTTCACGATTCACCAGGTTGAACCTCCTCCAATTTTATTAGTAAGTCAACTAGTCAATGCCTCCATAGGGAAGTATGAGTTCAGAGAATTTGAATACTTACGTATACGTCGTACTGTATTTGAATCAGATGGCAGCCTCTGAGGTTGGTAGGTGGGAGTGGCGGGACGTAGATCTGCTCGTTGACCCACTCATCGCTGTCTTGAGGTCTCACTTTGCCGCGTCTCAACGACACCAGTTCTCTTGTCTCTGACTGCACAACCTTCCCTCGAGCCAGGTACTGAATAGTCTGTAGAGGATGGAGAGCGTGAGCAATCAAAATCAAGCATTCAGAATGGGAAAGGATATCTCAACTTTGTATATGAGCAAGTACCGTCAACCGGGGTGATATGGATCATTTTTTTCAGTTTTTATTGGAAAATTAGCCCCAACTGTTTTTAGAGCGAGCTGGCTTTACTAATATAGATTCTCTGAGATGTCAAGAAGACGGTACCATGTCAATTTTTGTGATTTGCACCTTTTTTCACTTTTATTTTTTTAATGGAAAATGATCCATATCACCCTGTAAGTCGGGGTGATATGGATCAAAGCCAAAAACCGATGTAAAATTCACTCCAATCCAGTAACGAGGTGAAATGAATCATTAAAATTATTTAAAAAATAGAAGATCGAATAAATGAAAGGGGCTTTGAAATTAGGAAATTGAGTGCATTCAGGCTTCACTCCAACGAAGCCTGAATGCACCGTCAATTTCCTCATTTCAAAGCCCTTTTCTTTTTTTTAACCTTTCATTTTCTTTTTTGACTGTCCTTCAGTTCAGTAAAATAATCATTGATAGTGTCCCAAGTAATAAGTGCTCGTTCTCTTTTGAGATGCCCAATGACCTGGTAGGTAATGTCGAGACATTTTCTCCCGATTCACTCCACCCCTCAAAAACACCGAAATTCACAAAATCAATCACTGACAAGGGGGGTTATAAGTTGAAACAAAACACAAAAACGATCTCTCTTCATGAGAAGTTGCTGATATGATAAAAAATACGCAGATCAAGTTTTCTGGTCATAGGTTGGCTACACAGATGAACGTAAACAAACAACACGAAAGTGCGGCGTTTCTATGGATCTGATAATCTTCAGGGATGACCTTCTAGCATCCTTGAATCGACTGAATCATGGATGAAGGTGGTGAAGTAAAATGCCTAGTTCAAAATTCTCCTACCAGATCATATCAAAACATCACCAGGTAGCGCTGCAACCGCTAAAAGCGTTGCTGCCTCCAAAGTATCCATATCACCCCGGCTGATTCTTAACACCCAGTTTGACGGTACCTATTATACTGGGTGCGGCAGAGAAACTTGCATATTTGAAAAGTCAATTAAACAAAAAGTACTTCTAATATCGATTTAACCGGTGTATATGTCCGGTGTGTAATATAACCGGTGTGTAATTATGTCGGGCAAATGGCGGCCCTCACAAGTGATGCACTGTTTTACCCTAGATGTGAAGTTCCGCTCAACTCTTTCCAACATATCGAGCGCCGTCCTGCTGGAACCACACATCCTCAAGATCCATTTCTTCAAGTTGGGGAAGAAAAAATGCTTCAACCATCTCTCTTTAGCGAACTGCATTGACTGTAACAGCGCATTCAGCTTCTTCGAAGAACTTAGGCCCAATGAGGGATTTCACCGAATTCTGTTTGCATTTTTCCTGAATAGTTAATGGCGTGGGATAGATGAAAATCGGGTTGATTTTGGAAAATAAGTCCCCTGTTATTTTTGGGAGACATTAAAAATTTATGATTTCAAAAAATAACCGGGAAAACGGACCTCTTCAACGTGAAGCGGGAACGCTCGCTGATTGGCTGTTCGGATCACCGTTCCCTCCCTTTGTTGGCCGACGGAACGACGAAATCGTGTTATCTAAGAGGAAAGCTATCAAACAAAAACAGGGGAAACCTGTATTTTTCAATCTTGCTTTTTATATTTTTTCTCTTCAGTTCTTCGATTTTGATATTTACTGGTTTTGTGAAATGTTGCCTCTGAGGAGAGAATCTACTGTGACATCGGTGGTAGGTGCGAATCGCCCTGTACCCATAAAAACATCCAATGACGTCATAGGGCAAAAGAAAAGGTACAGTTTGCCCCTACTACGGCCAGAGTGAACTTTATTTTTCTAATTTCTTTCCAAAAGCTGAAACTTTTCAAAAATTGAAAGAACTTTGATCTTGATCTAGTTCCCGATTAAATTTCCCCAATTACAAGTATAGATTGGCAATATCGATTCTTACCTCTGTCAAAGCAGCCTTGGTTTCTTTAATGGTGATTTTGCTGTGGTTAACGAGAGTGGCGTTGATGCTTATAGTCTCTCCAGGGACGTATCCTCCTCTGTCCAGAGAGACTCTGCAAACAACTGGGCCAGACTTCATGCAGCTCAGACCGAATTTGTGTTCAATTTCGCATTGGAATGGTTGCTGAAACATCATAAGAATGACTTGACAGCAATAATACTCAACTTCAACCCCTAAATCAATTGTTTTATATCATAGCATATTAATCTAGAAATGGATGACGCAAGGGTCTGTTGCTATTGCATCTGTGGATGATCTGTTGTTATTAAATCATCCTGAGGCGGATGACCAAATCTTTGTTGAAATTACATCATTCCTGGACCAACGGCGCAATGTTCTATTATTATTGCATCATTCTCGGATAAATGACTTCTGTTGATATTATTGCATCAAGCAAAGGTAAATGAATGCCAATGACTGGATGGTATTCTAAAAAATCCTGGATTGGATGCCACAATGATGTGTCGTACGAATAATTGCATTGTATTGGTATGCAGTAAACAATCTGTTTTTATTGCATAATACAGATGTTAATGACCTAAGAATCTATTGGTATTGAATCTTCCAGCAGTGGATGTGGGGTGGGTCCCAATGATCTGTTGCAACTACATTATCCAAGAGTGGATGGCAACGATTTGTTTTTATTGCATTGGGGGTGAATGAATCAGTGACTTGTTGCAATTATATCACTGTCGAATGAAGGATACAATGTATTTTGTATACTTATTATTATTTTGTACTACGTTTAGGGCTTGTGCTTATTTTTCGTCATTTCCCTAATAATGGTGAAAAGGTTGAATTTGAGTTGGAAAAGGTTGGATTTGACTTGGAAACGGTTGAATTTGAGTTGGAAAAGGTTGAATTTGACTTGGAAAAGGTTGAATTTGAGTTGGAAAAGGTTGAATTTGACTTGGAAGAGGTTGAATTTGACTTGGAAAAGGTTGAATTTGACTTGGAAAAGGTTGAATTTGATTTGGAAAAGGTTGAATTTGATGTGGAAAAGGTTGAATTTGACTTGGAAAAGGTTGAATTTGACTTGGAAAAGGTTGAATTTGAGTTGGAAAAGGTTGAATTTTACTTGTAAGAGGTTGAAGTTGACTTGGAAAAGGTTGAATTTGACTTGGAAAAGGTTGAATTTGATTTGGAAAAGGTTGGATTTGAGTTGAAAAAGGTTGAATTTGACTTGGAAAAGGTTGGATTTGAGTTGGAACAGGTTGGATTTGACTTGGAAAAAGTTCAATTTGACTTGGAAAATATTGAATTTGTTTTGGAAAAGGTTGAATTTGACTTGGAAAAGGTTGAATTTGATGTGGAAAAGGTTGGATTTGAGTTGGAAAAGGTTGAATTTGTTTTGGAAAATGTTCAATTTGACTTGGAAAAGGTTAAATTTGACTTGGAAAAGGTTTAATTTGACTTGAAATAGGTTGAATTTGATGTGGAAAAGGTTGGATTTGAGTTGGAAAAGGTTGAATTCGACTTGGAAAAGGTTGAATTTGATGTGGAAAAGGTTGGATTTGATGTGGAAAAGGTTGGATTTGACTTGGAAAAGGTAGAATTTGATGTGGAAAAGGTTGGATTTGACTTAGAAAAGGTTGGATTTGACTTGGAAACGGTTGAATTTGAGTTGGAAAAGGTTGAATTTGACTTGGAAAAGGTTGAATTTGATGTGGAAAAGGTTGGATTTGACTTGGAAAGGTTGATTTTAACTTGGAAAAGGTTAAATTTGACTTGGAAAAGGTTGAATTTGACTTGGAAAAGGTATGGAAAAGGATATGGACAGAGTGTGTCGGGCTTCAGGCAAACCAGACAGGGGGTCCCCCAGGGTTCCGTCTTGAGCCCGACAGTATTCAACATCATGATAGATGACCTGATATCAGCTATTGAGAGGGACATCCCTGGCATGAATGCACTCTTGTATGCTGATGATCTTCTTCTGTGGGCAACTAGTTCGTCAATTCCAGCACTGGAAACCTGTCTGAACCACTCCCTGGCCACACTGGCGGAATGGGCTGGCCAGAATTGCATGATTGTGAATCCCACCAAGACGGAATATCAGCTGTTCTCCCTCTCCAAAAAGCCTTATCCAGTCCGACTTGAGTATCTTGGGAATGAGTTGGTAAAAACTGACTCAGCCGTATACTTGGGAGTGAGACTGGATAACCAAATGACGTGGAATGCTCATATAGAACAGGCTGCTGGTAAGGGGAGAGCAAGAATGAAACTGCTGAACCGTGTTGCAGGGGCCACCTGGGGTGCTTCGCAGGACTTATTAAAGATGACATACACTACATACGTAAGACCTGCAATGATGTATGGCTGCGAGGCTGCCGTCACTGCATCAGCAACTGCCAGGGATAAGCTAGAAAGATCGCAAAATATTGCATTGCGAAGTATTACTGGAGCGGCAAAATCCACTCCTGTTGCAGCAATGCAGGCCCATACAGGAATTGAACCCCTAACAGAAAGGATTGATGCTGCAGCAATAATGCTAAATGAAAAGCTTAGGCGATCTAACATCCCATACTGGAAAAATTATAGCGCACCCCATACAAGGCTCATATCCCAGTTAAACTTCACACATGTCGTTGAAAATAAGGTGAGAGACCTGAACCTGAACCTTGGAAATCCTGAGCCTCTCCCGCCCATTACAAATCACCAGTCCTTTTCTTACAACCTCGATCTTGTAGGAGGTGCATCCAAAAATTCCGCAACTCCAGCAGAACTCAAAGCAGCGTTCCTCGAGACTAGGCAGCAACGATACCCGTCTTCAAACTGGCTGCATGTCTACACAGATGGTTCAGCGGATGGAGCTGTGAGAAACGGGGGAGCTGGTGTCTTTTCGACAATATTCGAGTTGAGTGAGCCAGTTGGAGCGTGTGCCACAAATTTTGATGGCGAGATAGCTGCAGTATTGATGGCCTTGCGGGAGATACAAACACGAAGATTGCAGCGGACCGTTATATTTGTCGACTCCCAGGCTGCCATGCTCGCACTAGGCTCAGCTGCAACTCGTGCCCCCTCACTGGCGATTCATGAATCGTTAGAAGTGCTGGCCCAGATTAGGGAATATGGCGGGGTCGTCCACCTCCAGTGGACACCGAGCCACTGTGGTGTAAAAGGCAATGAAGAAGCAGACCGGCTGGCAAAAGCAGGTGCCTTGAAAGCTCAGCCGGATCCACCACAGTCACTGCACACTGCCAAAAGACAAATAGCAGCCGCCATAGCATGTCGCACCAAGGAAAGATTGGTGGCCGCGAGTGCAGGGAAAGACTGGGAGTCCCTCATGGCAGAGGATGGCCAGATTTCCCAAACCCTACCACGGCGAATGTCAGTAGCTCTGTTCCGAATGCTAACTGGCCACGACTACCTCCAAAAGCATCTAAATAGATTGAGGATAGTCGACTCGCCAATGTGCCCATTGTGTAGTCAGGGGGAAATGGACGCCCGCCACCTCATGGAGTGCGCAGCACTGGAAGGGGTCAACGGGTCCACACTGGAGGAAACTGCGTGTGAGAGGTACTGGGCAGCGAGACGTCTAATGCAATCAAGGACGGGCGTAGGATTAAAAAAAAAAAAAAAAAAAAAAAAAAAAAACTTGGAAAAGGTTAAATTTGACTCGGAAAAGGTTGGATTCGACTTGGAAAAGATTGAATTTGACTTGGAAATGCTATATATTGCAGTACAAGCTTCAAATTTCTTACTCATGGTTTGCAGAACAACTTTTTAATATCGATTCTTTCCTGAAAAAGTTGTATTAGTTTTATTTTAATAATAAAACCAGTTTGTTGGTGAATTTTAAAACGACTTCACCGATTGGGCAAACTTACAGAGATGATTGGAGGCTCTAAGTTGAGATCGATTGGGTTCATCACGATGAACACCTGTTGATTTTTATGAGTGAGGCCGTTGGGCTCCCGCAGGGCAGCCTTGCAGAAGTACTGCACCCATCCGTGTTTCCCCAGGAAGGTCGACGGCAAACCGAGAGGCAGACCCAGCTTGAAAGGGAAGCTGTGGATTCCGGGTGAAAGGAGTACCGATCCCTGTCCTGAAATCGAGCAAGATGAAGATGTCAGAGTTATGAGTGGTCGTGAAACAAGTGAGTAATTTTAACCCTCAAACCGAGGATATTGTAGAACAGCACTTGTCGGTCCTCCATTTCAGAGCAACCAGACTTGAAGTTACAGCGGTTGCAACAAAATCCCTGTTATTTCCCAGAGGCCCAAACTAGGCAACCATTATCACTTTTCATTCTGTTGGTGCGAGACTCGAACCGACTACTGTGGAAGATCCTAGCGTTCAAATCTTGTCCTGGGGCGTGTTTTCGTGCGTTCGGTGCCTCGTCCCTACTGAGGGCGGTGAGGCCAATGGGAAGCCAAGGGCGAAATAATCAGAACAAATTCTGATCTTCTTTTTGGAAGACAGCTGATGACGTCCGCGACGCCAGGAATGGCAGTCGGATGAAAATCCAACCTGAAATGGTTGTTTTCTTTACTTTTATCATCACTTTTCACAATAACGTGTTTTGCATCCTAGTCTTCCAAGGTAGCGGAAGCTTTGTTATTACCTTTCAAGGTTGGGAAAAAAATGCTCTACATAATCAAAATTTCCATGAACAATTTTGGTTCCGTGTCTGTCTGTCTATTATGAAATCCCTGCCACAGCCATAACTTCTACATTTCTCATCCGATTTCGATGGAAATTTCAGGAATTGTGCGGGTTGGCTTGTAGATGGTCCCCTATGAAAATCATTACCCTCGGACTGATAGTAGCCGCTGCGCATGCGCAAACGTGAAATCCTTGACTCGGCCATAACTTCTACATTTCTCACCCGATTTACGATGAAATTTTCGGGGATTGTGCGGATCGACGTATAGATTGTCCCCTATGAATTTGAATGTTACGTTTCATTCAATTTCAACAATTGAGGTTCGGCTTGTACAGGTCGCATAACAAATTGGGAGGGACACTGCTGGGTACACAAAAGCTGGTGATAAACGTGATTCAACCTGGTTCACCGAGGAGGCGCATTCGGAAGTCGATGTAATTTTCTTTGTCGAAAACTCGTTCGTGGCCATGTCTTCGGAGCCGCACGACGCCTTCTCCAACAACGTGGAAATGGAGCCCTGGAAAAGAAAAAATTCTTAATTATTTAATTCCAAATTTACTCATCATTCATCATTACAAGTGTGATCTAGATGTCACCATTCCAAGTGGGGGAGGTGACCAGGAGGGGAGTGAGGCTGGACATCTCAGCCAGTGAAGTAGTGTTGTTTCGATACTCCCAAATACTCGATACTTGGTATCGAATGAGTATCGAAGTCTTGGTACTGATATCGATACGATATCAAAACGTAAGTACTCGATACTTCCTACTTAGTAGTATTTTTCCATACAAAAATAAATAAAATGATAAAACTCGTATTTGTAAATGAAGTTGTCCCAAGTTGGGACTCCCAACCTAATACCGAGTACTGTTTGCAGATAGAAAGAATGCGGATGGCTTAGGGTAAGTACAGTACGCCGCACCATCACTGTTCACCATCGATAACCGCGATGTAAAACAAATACGTGTAGTGTTGTGGGAGCATTCATAGTGACGCACCATCACTGCGATGCCATCATCCGACCTCCGAGGTCGACCCTCGCTGTTTTTTGAAAATCAAATTCATTTGATTTTCAGGAGGGCAGCGAGGATTGACCGCGCTGTGGACTCGAACGTGATTGGCTGAGAGGCCGCCCCTCCGGCTGTCCTGTGTGATTCACAGCTTTTACTTCCCGATCAGTGTGAGTTAAGTTCTGTTCTGTCGCTGATTGAGTGCAATCGCTCGCAATGAAAGAAGAGTTGATCGATTTGATTTTCACGGCCACCCCTATATGGGATAAGAGGCATAATAATCACCACAATAGGTACGTCCTGGCCAAGGAATGGGGGAAAATCGCCACATAACTCGGAGTGGATGGTGAGTGGTCTTTAATATTAATAATAGCAATACATTTTAATTTTGTTGATATAGATTACTTAGTGCTATTCCTTAATGGCTAGTTTTTGTTGTTGTTGTTATTATGTTGTACGTCAATGAAGGGAGAAACGAAGTGCCTACATATCAGCAACCGGATTTAGTTCGGCAACCGGATTATTCACGAAATATTCAGCGAATTTGTCGCGTACATCCCTTGCATTTCGTGCTGAAGCGTTGTTTGCCCTAGTCCGTGGCATTTGAAGTTCACGTGGTACTTCTGGTATATCCTGTGATGGATGATAGCCCTCCTTATCAATCACAAAGTGAACCACTATGAACACCCCCCATCTATGTGAAATTCAGGAGGTTGACCATCGCGTTTACCGCGAGGGTGCGGGCATCGATGGTGAACAGTGATGGTGCGGCGTACTGTACTTACCCTTAGTGAGGTGTCCTTGTGTATTACAGTCCCGAAAACATCCCCCTTCTTCTACCTGCCACTCAAGCCAGGAAATAATGAGACCTAGGGTTGTTGACCACCGACCAATGATGAAGAGGAAGGATTGATTTATTATAGACCGTTCGTGTTCCCATCGTCCCATCCCATCGTGTTCCGGCAGTGGTTCCCATTTCTATACAGGGTGTCTAGTATTGAGATCGACCAAACTTCAAGGATCGATCGTACAACTAATTTAAGTAAGAGAATGTATCAAAGCTGAAAAACTGACATATTGCCGCTGGAATCATGAAAATCGAACAATAATTGCCAGAAAAAATGGGAAAAACCTTAAATTTAGTTATGTTTTTCTCATAAAATTTAGCTAAATTTGAAATTTTCGAGGATTTAAGAAATTCATTAGTGCATTGTGCATTGTTCGATTTTGATGACTCCAGCGGCAATATTTCAGTTTTTCAATTCCCTAGGGCCGTGCATTTTTAAATTTCTAAAATCCTTTAAAATTTAAAATTTAAGTACAACTTTCTAAGGGTTTGCCACTTCAATTTCGCGAAATACTGACCCGGAACGAGGAACGAACGGCGACCGTCTAAGATCCCCCTTGTTTTTCCAAGTTTTTTTCAATTTCAATTTTTTTTCGTGTTTTTGTCCATGTCATTAAAGTTACCAGAACTACCTTAATTTACCGTAAACAAGTAAAAATAAGGGCAGAAAGGACATCAAATTTCCCATTTCTCTAGTGCCTACAAAGAATTATTTCCAGTAAAGGAAGGTGCTTCTTTCAAATTTTACAGGCGAATGAAGAGTAAATCTGAAGGGCAAGTGAACTCACAATCGAGATGAAATTCTTTCCTAACAATTGGCAGAGTGGAGGATAATAGAGATAACTCATTAGGTACGACTCGAGTTGGTCAATGCCCAAATTACAAAGGTCTGAGATACGGAGGCTCGGCCCTTTCCCCAGCCTGACTACCTAAGATTTTGGAACAGGTAGTCGTCTATGTTAGCAGGTATACCCTTTGAAAAATTGGCCAGCCGCATTCTTTCTATCTGCTAACAGTACATGTTCATCATGCCTTTGATCATTCTAGTAACAAGGGGACTTCTATGCTTTCTACGCTTTGTTTTTTGCTCTGATGGCCCTAGCAAACGGGTAGGTACTCAAGGAAAGGAAAATAATGAAAAATGGAAGTCCAAAAGCGTCCTTATTTTTCATATCTATAAATCTATAGAAAAGGCAAAGAAGAACGGCAAGTTAAAGTAATTTGGATGAAATTTATAGGAAGTCGTCCTCCTGCAAGCTTCCCAAAAATACCAGTTGGTCATTATGGCACCAGTTCTTTGAAAAAAAGTCTTTCTGAGTTTGTTATCGATATTGTTTCGATGCGTCATTATGTTTACTGATATCAGTAAAATATCGATCCCTCGGCATTCGATACAAATATTCATAGACAAGGCTTGAATGTGAGCGAGCACTCAATTATCTGAGTAGAGGGTCAGCCTCGACTCAACAGTCCGTATTCATAGTTGATTGAGACGGCCCACTTAAGTGTTGTGGTCGCCTGAGTGCACACTGAGCCTGAGGGGACGCTCAGGGGCTACTCAACTCATTTTCACCTTAAGTTGGCAGCCTTGGTGGGGATATTTCCCTGTTTCATGGATATTTTGGGTAAAAAGCACGGGGAAATTTCCCTCTCGTATTCTGCACTGATCTTGAGTTATAACCTTGTCACCGGTTCTCGGTGGTTATAACAGTAATGAGAAGTTTCTTATTGCCTTTTCGTTAATGTGGATGTGCAGGCTAATTTCTCCATTTTGTCCGATTTCCTACAAGTAACCATTAGTTTTGAGTTATTAGCAGTGGTGAATCAATCAAATTGAAGTCTGTTCAATTATATGAGGGTGCTGACATTTTTTCGGAGGTTCGTAACTTGATTTTTATCTCCGCAATTTCATCTGTTGGAATGAATTAGCTGCCATCGGATTCGACTATATTACTCTGAAGAAGGTAAGAAATTATGATTTCCTTAAATTAGCAGTAAATGTATGTACCTATATGTAGGTACGATACGAAATAAAGAACCACTATTCAAAGTAATAAACACAAAAAGACATTTTGGTATCCTTTTTATGAGTGTTCTGAGGCATCATTTAACCAAATCAACCCATTGATTGTTTCAGACAAATTAACTTCTCCCGGACGAATGAAGAAGGTTTATCCACAAGCAAATATACGAATATTTATGACGTTTGGAACCCTTCAACACCTTCACCTACCTACTTATTTATTCACTTGTGTGAAACAATATAAAGCCCGAAATACACTCGTACCTATATGGATGTTTTTTATTCAACTTGTACTTTATTAGCAACCCTTATAATTTTCTTATTACAATTACCAGTATTTTCTACTTTATCATTTTACTAGATCGTAAAACAAGAATGAGTATTGAGAACGAAGGCGAGAATGTTTGACAACTTCAAGAAAGATACTCTCGTAAGATTTCACCGAGTTCGGGGAGAAAATATTGAAAAGACTGTTACAAAGAAATTCAAGTTTGCGATGATCTTCATTGGATATTTTTGACGGAAAAACTTGTATAATCGCCTTATTTTTATTAGACAAACAAAATAGATAGGTAGTTGACTTGCTGTACACTATTTTCAGTAGGAAAATCCGATAATAACTGTGGCTGAGGGGCACTTGAGGTAATGTTTGAACGAAGGCGAGAATGTTTGACAACTTCAAGAAAGATACTCTCGTAAGATTTCACCGAGTTCGGGGAGAAAATATTGAAAAGACTGTTACAAAGAAATTCAAGTTTGCGATGATCTTCATTGGATATTTTTGACGGAAAAACTTGTATAATCGCCTTATTTTTATTAGACAAACAAAATAGATAGGTAGTTGACTTGCTGTACACTATTTTCAGTAGGAAAATCCGATAATAACTGTGGCTGAGGGGCACTTAAGGTAATGTTTGAACGAAGGCGAGAATGTTTGACAACTTCAAGAAAGATACTCTCGTAAGATTTCACCGAGTTCGGGGAGAAAATATTGAAAAGACTGTTACAAAGAAATTCAAGTTTGCGATGATCTTCATTGGATATTTTTGACGGAAAAACTTGTATAATCGCCTTATTTTTATTAGACAAACAAAATAGATAGGTAGTTGACTTGCTGTACACTATTTTCAGTAGGAAAATCCGATAATAACTGTGGCTGAGGGGCACTTAAGGTAATGTTTGAACGAAGGCGAGAATGTTTGACAACTTCAAGAAAGATACTCTCGTAAGATTTCACCGAGTTCGGGGAGAAAATATTGAAAAGACTGTTACAAAGAAATTCAAGTTTGCGATGATCTTCATTGGATATTTTTGACGGAAAAACTTGTATAATCGCCTTATTTTTATTAGACAAACAAAATAGATAGGTAGTTGACTTGCTGTACACTATTTTCAGTAGGAAAATCCGATAATAACTGTGGCTGAGGGGCACTTAAGGTAATGTTTGAACGAAGGCGAGAATGTTTGACAACTTCAAGAAAGATACTCTCGTAAGATTTCACCGAGTTCGGGGAGAAAATATTGAAAAGACTGTTACAAAGAAATTCAAGTTTGCGATGATCTTCATTGGATATTTTTGACGGAAAAACTTGTATAATCGCCTTATTTTTATTAGACAAACAAAATAGATAGGTAGTTGACTTGCTGTACACTATTTTCAGTAGGAAAATCCGATAATAACTGTGGCTGAGGGGCACTTAAGGTAATGTTTGAACGAAGGCGAGAATGTTTGACAACTTCAAGAAAGATACTCTCGTAAGATTTCACCGAGTTCGGGGAGAAAATATTGAAAAGACTGTTACAAAGAAATTCAAGTTTGCGATGATCTTCATTGGATATTTTTGACGGAAAAACTTGTATAATCGCCTTATTTTTATTAGACAAACAAAATAGATAGGTAGTTGACTTGCTGTACACTATTTTCAGTAGGAAAATCCGATAATAACTGTGGCTGAGGGGCACTTAAGGTAATGTTTGAACGAAGGCGAGAATGTTTGACAACTTCAAGAAAGATACTCTCGTAAGATTTCACCGAGTTCGGGGAGAAAATATTGAAAAGACTGTTACAAAGAAATTCAAGTTTGCGATGATCTTCATTGGATATTTTTGACGGAAAAACTTGTATAATCGCCTTATTTTTATTAGACAAACAAAATAGATACCTAGGTAGTTGACTTGCTGTACACTATTTTCAGTAGGAAAATCTGATAATAACTGTGGCTGAGGGGCACTTAAGGTACCTCCGGCCAGCACTCAGGATTTTTCCCCATTGAGTCGAGGGTGGGCCTCAACTCAACGCTGAGTTTGGTTTATGAATACCGTTGAGTGCGCCCTTAGAATTCGCACTGAGTGCTCCCTCGGGGCGCCCTCAAATCTTGTCTATGAATACAAATGAGTGCCCGCCAACCCTTATGGATGCATTTGAGGGTGCACTCAGACTTAAGTAATGACTATGAATTCCGCCCTAGGTATCGGTACCAGTAAGTATCGCAAGTATCAAAACAACACTACAGTGAAGTTAGTCCAGCCACGAGCAAGAGTGCTCTCTTCCTCAGCCGTTGTTCAGCTCACCAAACAGCCCTTCACAGTATTAGCATCGGAAAAGGTTCAGTTCAGTTCGGTTGGCAAGTGTGCCCGTCATTTTGAGATCGCTAGGGCAGTTTTACTTTGACTAAGGAACGTTTTGTTTCAATAACTATGTTTTCTGTAGAAATTGATAGGCCGTTACTTCCTAAATTGTATTAATAAAAAAAAGTGTGTACTAAGATGTACTTTCTGTGTTTTAAGTCCAACACTTAAATTCTCGTAGGGAGCGAACGGTTTGTCCTACAGGGCTCCACGTGGTTTCAAAAAATTCTATACTATCTTAAATTGAAGGAAAAACAACAACTTTACATCAAAATTTTTTGAGTTAGGGCGTTTTCAAACCTTATTTTTTGACCCTTGGAAGTGACTTTCATCAACCAAAATCTTCGGGGCACAACTAGACCCCAAACAGAGCCTACATACAAAATTTCAACAAAATCGGTCAATGCTAAGTGGGGAAAGTGCCGCCCGCGTACGGCGGACGGACGGCCAAATTTTTATTCGATTTTGGTTTATTATTTTCAATAATGAACCTTTGGAATCGACAATGAAAAAAATTTTTTTAACACCCCCTCAAAATTTGTTGGTTTACGTTTCAAGGTACGTAGAATCCAAAAATCCAATAAAACGCTGCAAATTATTACACAATGGTTTATTATTTTTCTATATAGATCACTCGTCTGCAAAGCCACCAAGCATCCAACATGAAGAAAAACATCGATCGCATTTCGGTCAGCTTTAATTTGAACGGAGATTAGGCCTCTTTTGCGATTCACACTCGTGTTTCTGATTTATCGTACGTCCAAACTTTAAAATCTCGTAGTGAGCGAACGGTTTGTCCTACAGAGCTCCGGGCGGTCTCAAAAAATTCTAAAAATTCTATAGAATCTTAAATTGAAGGAAAAGCTATACCTTTACATCAAAATTTTTTGAGTTAGGGCGTTTTCAAAATTTCAAAATTGATTTTGGAACCCTTAGAAGTGACCTACATCAACTAAAATCTTCGGGGCACAGCTAGTTCCAAAAAAATCGGTCAATGCTAAGTGGGGAAAGTGCCGCGTACGGCGGACGGACGGCCAAATTTTTATTCGATTTTTGGATTCTACGTACCTTGAAACGTAAACAATCAAATTTTGAGGGGGTGTTAACAAATTATTTTTCTTGGTCGATTCCAAAGGCTCATTATTGAAAATAATAAACCAAAATTTGGCCGTCCGTCCGCCGTACGCGGCACTTTCCCCACTTAGCATTGACCGATTTTGATGAAATTTGGTATGTAGGCTCCATTTGGGGTCTAGTTGTGCTCCGAAGATTTTGGTTGATTTAGGTCATTTCTAAGGGTTCCAAAATGAATTCTGAAATTTTGAAAACGCCCTAACTCAAAAAATGTCGATATAAAGGTATTTTTTTTCTTCAATTTAAGATTCTATCGAATTTTTAGAATTTTTTGAGACAACGCGGAGCTCTGTAGGACAAACCGTTCGCTCGCTACGAGAATTTAAGGGTTTCACGTACGATAAATCAGAAACACGAGTGTGAATCGCAAAAGAGGCCCAATCTCCGTGCAAATTTTAGCTGACCGAAATACAATCGATGTTTTTCTTCAAGTTGGATAGTTGGTGGCTTTGCAGACGAGTGATCTATAGAAAAATAATAAACCATTGTGTAATAATTTGCAGCGTTTTGGATTCTACGTACCTTGAAACGTAAACCAACAAATTTTGAGGAGGCGTTAAAAAAATTTTTTTCTTGGTCGATTCCAAAGGTTCATTATTGAAAATAATAACTGGTTCTCAGCAACCAGTAATCAAATTTCCTAATGAAGGAGGCCAAAACTCTTTATTGCTTCGAATTGACAGTGAAGCGTTTATTTCTTCAAAATGAACGACTGTGAAGCGAAAATATGGCTGGTAGGTCGTGACAATGGCAAAGCTGTGTTCATTGCAGGCGAGATATCTATATAGAAAAATAATAAACTTTTGTGTAATTATTTGCAGCGTTTTATTGTAGCAGTTACTGTTGAACTATATTTCCTTCTTGATTCAAGTTATTCCTCAAATACCCCGGCGAGAAAAGTGATACTTCTGCCAAATTGTCGATTTCGAGTTAGGGGTGGAATAAGAAATCTTGGACTGCTTTCTAGCGGTTAGAAATGGAATTATTTTGATGTTTAAAAAAAAAAGAAAAAACGCTAGAAAGCGTCTCACTTTTCCTCGTGAGCAGGTTTCGAGCCATCAACAGTGATATTTCTGACAAGGTTTTCTGAGAAGTGTCATTTTTCCTGCCGGGGTGCGAAATGATCCTATTTGATTGGTCTATTTGTAATCACGGGTTCGTCGGGTCGCGGTGTTTTCTTCTTTTCTACGATTGCCTAAGTCTGTCTTATCTGTCTATCTTTGAATCGTGTTGCTGCCTGTCCGGAATTTGCCTCGCGTTCGATATCCGTCTTCTATTGCGAGTTGTTCAGACAAAGATAAGAGTCGAGTCAGTGTTAGTTGAACAACATCCCGAGGCAGTTACGAGTGAGCCAACTGGAGGGACGGACAAATCAACTGTTTGAACATCTTGCAGACACATTCCCGTTTGTTGCTAAAGTTTTCTGTACTCGTGAAATGCCCAGTTATACAGAGAGTACTTATGGGCAGGAGGGGTTTAGAAGAAGAGCTCATGTCCTACAATATGTTACTTGGTGTTCTCTTATAGATCTGTTGAAGTTCACCAATGAGGCGAAAAAGAAGAATTTCGGTTTGTTCGAGCATCGCATGAAAGCCCTGGACGATTTGAACGATTTGTTCCGTGATGCCCCGTTTAGTGAAACCACACGTTTTCCCGCGACTGGATTTTACGTTTGTGAAGCATACGGTGCATGGGAGAGCAGATTCCAGCAGCTAAGGCTCGCTTTAGAATTCGAAGAATCCTTGCATTTAAATCGAGTTACTGGTTCAGCGAGCTATGGCATGGCTGCTTCGTTGTACCGTGACTGTCTTGGGGATGTAACATCAGCCTGTCTGCGTAAAGAAAACGTCTTCAATCGCACCAAGTTCGAAGCCCTGTTTGAACTACAATGGGTTGAAGATAGCGGCACTGTTCTATTGGATGAGGATGATAATTGAGTATTATTTGTTTATCAGCCATTTATTTCAAGTTTATCCGAATTTTCATTTCTTTGCATATCTTTACATTTGTATGAATTGATACATTAAATCAAGTAAATTTAAAATTAAAGTAAAAAAATGTTGTATTTGATTTTTGGATTCTTCGTACCTTGACACGAAAACCATCAGATTTTGAGCCAATCTGAAAACATCAATCTCTGAGTACTTTGCACTACCCTCATTGGGGACCATCTTCACGCTAACTCGCAAAATTCCTGAAAATGTAATCGTAATCGGGTGGAAAATGTAGCTGTTATAGCAGTTACGAGGAATTCACGATTGCGCATGCGCAGTGGCTACTATAGATTCGTGAGCGATGATTTTCATAGGGGACCATCTACACGCCAATCCGCATAATCCCTGAAAAGAAATCGGACAAAAACTTCGTATAGTGTTGTCCGTTACAATGGTTTCATGACAGACACACAGACAGACATAAACCAAAATTGTTCAGGATGGTCTAAAACGTAAAATGCGAGTGGAAATATTGATTTCGGAGAACTTTTTTCGGAAGCTAAACGCTGTAAATTATTATACAAAGGTTTATTGCTTCCGAGTTTACCAAAGTAGCGGAAGAATTGTTTTCACTTTTCAAGGTTGAAAAAAAAAGTTCTCCAAAATAAAAATTTCCGCTTGCGTTTTACGTTTCAGGCCTTCCTGAACAATTTTGGTTCCGTTTCTGTCTGTCTGTGTGTCTGTCATGAAATCCTTGTAGCGGGCAATACTATACGAAGTTACTGTCTGATTTTTGTGAAATCTTTAGGGATTGTGCGGGTTGGCGTGTAGATGGTCCCCTATGAGGGTAGTCCAAGGTACTTAGAGATTGATATAGTATTGAGATTAGCTACATATCATCGGATCATCTACATCTACAGGGTGTCACCCTAACTCGAGGACCAAACTTCAAGGATCGATTTTACAACTAATTTGCAAACTTTTTTGTCTCTTGACATTTTTTTTTAAACGCTTTAAAATTATACTTTTTTCACTTTTAAGATTTTTTACGTGTTTTCGACCTTGAGCCATTAAAACGGCCATAACTCCCTCAATTTACTAGATAAACTCAAATATGAGTATACCTTTGGAAAGAGCGTTAAATTTCCTATCAGTTCATCAGGACACAAAACCTTCTTAAGCCTTTCGTATAGGTGAATAAATTGGTCAAAGTCAGAAATTTAAAACTTTTTCGAAAATCACCATTTTTCAGGCTGACTCTTCTTATGTAATAAACAGCCGTATCGTCGGGCACTCAACGGAAAAAAACTTGCCCAGAACCTCAGCTTTCCAACGGTGTATCATTTTTACCTTTAATTTTGAATACACTCCATAAAATTACGTTTTAAAGTGAAAAATAGGGATTTCTCGTTAGGGGTTTCTTGTAGGCTTGGCGGGCTGGCGAGCTATCTTTCATTCTTCCCTCACTCAATCAAAACTCGCTTTGCCTCCAACTCCCAAATACAAATTTGTATCTCAGTCAAATATGAACATAACCAATCAGCAGATACTAGAGACAAATCATATCGGCCTCATAGAAGCCGAAATACTGGGTGTTGATCTTTAACCGGATTGTAATCAATTTTTCCCCTTTCGGAACCAAAATCTTTTGAATGGCTTTGAATTCTAATCTGTGAATCAAAAAGTTACGTGTGATCACCCTATGAGTTTGGCGGAAGAAGGAGAGTATTTTTGAGATTGTAGAAGTTTACCTTTCGATAATCTTCCCTCTGGGCAAAGGTAAGTAGGAACCTAAATTGTGCGATATAAAAAAGTGCGATAAGAATGAGTTCATGACCTACCTACTACTAAATCTCGGTCGTCAGACAGGACCAAAGGTAAGAAACTCAATGTTTTGGTTTCTAACTCTTAAGTTCACAATAACAGAATGTTGTTGTTGATGAAATGCGTACAGGACGAATCTTACACGATCATCATGAGTTCAAGACCTACTACTATTTTTCAGTCATTTTCAGTACAAAACTACTAAATAAAAAAAACACTAAATTTTCCTATGCTTAAAAAAGTAATACCAACCTGTTGCGAAATTCTGCGGGTACTTGTCCTTGGGTCCTGACGAATTAGAGCGAGAATTTCCTCCACATGTGGGGAAACCTCCCGTCACAGAAACCATACACGAACACCATATCTGAGAGTTCGATAACTGAAAATGACTCCATGTTTATTAATGGAAAGAGACTGACTGAGCCTATCTGACGACCGAAAAATAGTAGTAGGTCTTGAACTCATGATGATCGTGTAAGATTCGTCCTGTACGCATTTCATCAACAACAACATTCTGTTATTGTGAACTTAAGAGTTAGAAACCAAAACATTGAGTTTCTTACCTTTGGTCCTGTCTGACGACCGAGATTTAGTAGTAGGTAGGTCATGAACTCATTCTTATCGCACTTGTTCAGTCATTGAGCACTCGAGTTGGAAAATTTAGGTTCTTACTTACCTTTGCCCAGAGGGAAGATTATCGAAAGGTAAACTTCTACAATCTCAAAAATACTCTCCTTCTTTCGCCAAACTCATAGGGTGATCACACGTAACTTTTTGATTCACAGATTAGAATTCAAAGCCATTCAAAAGATTTTGGTTCCGAAAGGGGAAAAATTGATTACAATCCGGTTAAAGATCAACACCCAGTATTTCGGCTTCTATGAGGCCGATATGATTTGTCTCTAGTATCTGCTGATTGGTTATGTTCATATTTGACTGAGATGCAAATTTGTATTTGGGAGTTGGAGGCAAAGCGAGTTTTGATTGAGTGAGGGAAGAATGGAAGATAGCTCGCCAGCCCGCCAAGCCTACAAGAAACCCCTAACGAGAAATCCCTATTTTTCACTTTAAAACGTAATTTTATGGAGTGTATTCAAAATTAAAGGTAAAAATGATACACCGTTGGAAAGCTGAGATTCTGGGCAAGTTTTTTCCGTTGAGTGCCCGACGATACGGCTGTTTATTACATAAGAAGAGTCAGCCTGAAAAATGGTGATTTTCGAAAAAGTTTTATATTTCTGACTTTGACCAATTTATTCACCTATACGAAAGGCTTAAAAAGGTTTTGTGTCCTGATGAACTGATAGGAAGTTTAACGCTCTTTCCAAAGGTATACTCACATTTGAGTTTATCTAGTAAATTGAGGGAGTTATGGCCGTTTTAATGGCTCAAGGTCGAAAACACGAAAAAAATCTTAAAAGTGAAAAAAGCATAATTTTAAAGCGTTAAAAAAAATGTCGAGACAAAAAAGTTTGCAAATTAGTTGTAAAATCGATCCTTGAAGTTTGGTCCTCGAGTTAAGGTGACACCCTGTATAGTACAGTAGTGTATAGGGTGTCCCATGTTAAGGACCAAAAAACCTCGGGAGTCAATTCTACAACTAATTTGAGTAAGAAAGTGTCTCCTTGCAATTTTTTGTTAGACGCTTAATTTCTGAGTTATTTCAATTTTAAGATTTTTTTCGTGTTTTCGACATTAAGCCATAAAAATGACCATAACTCTCTTTATTTACGTGCAATTTAAAATCTAATTAAACCGTTGGAAAGGTCGTTAAATTTACCATCTTTCTAGTGGTTACACAAAACTTTTTGAAAAGTCGTAATGGAGAAAAATTAACTCGTAAAGTCATTTTTGTAAAACTGTCAAAATTTCCTAATTTTTCTTTTGATTGTTGGGGTTTTACTTCCACATGATTTTTCACGTACCTCTACACCAAAAACTGCGCCAAGATCTCAGCTTTCCAATGGTATAATTCGTTTTAATTTTACTCCGCTAATTACGGGTGAAAAATACGTTTGAATGTGAAAAAACGCGGCTGCGCTCATGGAAATCGAGGTTTCCTGGTTCTTTGGGCCTCGTGCAGGTTCGAGGAATTAGGGTTGGACTTCCACGTCATTTTCAACGCTATTCGAATGATTCCAACACCGTTGGTATGAGAGAGCTCTTGAATTTCGGTATGTACGACTTTTTTTCATTTACCTACTTGGTATTTATGTACGAATTGAATTTTGATCGTTCGAACGGGCGTTCGTTTGAGTTGAACGAACACCCGTTGAAAATCGCCATACTTGAAAGGTACCTACCTAATTGCTAAGTCACTTAAGGGGGTCTCAGTCGGTCACAATAATTACAACAATAATTGCCAGAGAAAAATGGGAAAACCCTAACTGAATAAACGGTTTTTCCCATATTTCGCTGGCAATTATTGTTCGGTTTTGATGATTCAATCTTTTAGTTTTTCAATTCCCTGGAGTGCTGCAATAATGAATTTCAAAAATCCTTGAAAATTCCAAATTTAGGTACAATTATAGAAGTTTGAGCGCCCGTAATTTTGGGAAATAGTAACCCGGAACGCGTGACCGACTGAGACCCTCTTAAGTGACTTAGAAACCGTTCGGTCCCTACGACTACTTAAAGGTTTTCCTTCGATAAAACAGAATCATGTCTAATCTCCGTTCAAATTTTATCTGACTAAAATGCGATCGCTGTTAATTTCTTCGATTTGTATACAGTTTTGCCTTCTGCGTAACCAGTAATCAAATTTCCATATGAAGCTTTCCATTTTTCGAATCGATTGTTTTTGTTTGTTTTGTTTAGTTCTTTCTAATACACTTGATTGTGAAGGTGTGAAGGCAGTATGGTGTGGTAGGTAGTACCTACCGATGGTTGGTAGGTAAAAAAAGTTGGTGGGTAAAAAACGCTGCAAATCATTGCCGTTTATTATTTTCTGTATAGATCACCCTTCTGTAGAGATCACTGGTTCTCCATCAATAGCACCTACCACCATATGTATTTTCCCTTGACCTTCCCTCTCAAATTTCAGCTTCCTGCGTTCAATAGGATTGAAAATGGCTTCGGAGCTCACTCAGCTGATCAGTGCTCTTCCAGGCGTCTCCAGCATTCGAGAAGATCTTCTTCACTCTTCAGATCACTGATCAGCTGAGTGAGCTCCGAAGCCATTTTCAATCCTATTGAACGCAGGAAGCTGAAATTTGAGAGGGAAGGTCAAGGGAGAATACAGATGGTGGTAGGTGCTATTGATGGAGAACCAGTGATCTATACAGAAGGGTGATCTATACAGAAAATCGTCCCTATACCTGGTAAACCATGTAAGTCGGTATTTTTTCGAAAATAAGGTTTTGAGCTTTTCAGGTAAATTAGGGTCTCTTGATCCATTTAGTGAAGCCGTTTTCCAATCTGAAGACTAGTTTTTTATCCAGAAAGCATTAAAAAAACGTGTATGTCGGTTACCTCTTTTTTCGCCGGAAAACCATGTAAGTCCTGTGTATGCCTTCATAATAGTGAGCAGCTCACGCTGGTGGCAAGTTTCCATCAAAGATAGTCAGTTTTTTTTTTTTTTTTTCATGTAAAAGTTTACAAAATTCATAAATGGAGTTTGGAGAAAGTGATCATAAATAGAAACCTTTGTATAAGGCTCAATTTCAGCAATAAATTCCACTCCTTGTGTTCTGCAGACACGTGATTTTCCATACTGTGGCCAACCTTAAGATCACGACCTACCTACGTGTTTTTTTTTACTTACCTACCTAAGATCACGTGTTTTCCCGCATTGTTTCTAAATTATTTTTACATTATTTAGGAGGATATTTTAGATGAATTGATTGATTTTGTTGGCTGTTTGACCTAGCTGTAATGCTGATGTTAGAAAGAACAACAAGAGATTAGTAGTGTGCTATTGGTCTGCTTATGTTTTACAGGAAACTCTGTAAAATTAATGATACAAGAGATAATAATGAGATAACCATTCAGGAAATCCAGCTCTGACCAATCCCTAACCCATCCTCAATTCACCCCTAGTCCATCTATAACCCATCCCCAGATCATCCCTAACCCAGCCCTGACCTATCCCAACCCCTAACATGTCCCTAGCCCATCTCCAACCTATCCTTAACCCCTATCCCATCCCTAACCTAACTCATACCTAACCCATCCTCAATCCATCCCTAGTCCATCTCCAACCTATTCCTAACCCCTATCCCATTCCTAACCCATCCCTAGTCCATTTCTAACCCAACCCAGCCCTGACCTATCCCAACCCCTAACTTATACCCAGCCCACCCCTAAACCGTCCCTAGCTTGTCTCCAACCTATCCCTAACCCCTATCCCATCCCTAACCCGTCCTCAACCCATATCCAGTCCATCTCTAACCCATACCTAACTCATCCCTTGTTTTAATGAAACAAAAGTACCTAGTTGCCTAACACTTCACATTAAATGCATATCTACCTAGTTACGGTTGTGATAGGTAAAGTGTTCCTATAAGTAATGGTTGTAATTTAAGAAATGGTAATTGAGGAATTGGTAGTATATTGAATAATTTATTGCTCAACTCTAGTAATATCTTAAACTGAAGACTATCGTTCTGACTCTAGGAGCCTTAAATTTGGACTGCGTATTAGTCAACGCCTATGAATTTTTATTTAAATATTTTCCTTTTGCATCGATTTGCGTATTTTGTTTAACCTTGAAACCTGGAGAAAAAAATTGAATAATATTCCTAATAATAAAATAACCCAAGCTGGGTATATTTTCATAAAAATCAAATTGAAAACCATGTAAGTCGGATGTCAAAGGCTGGGTAAAAGTCCATTTTTTCGTTCGCTGAAGTAAATTTTGATGAAATTAGTCTCAGGCTCTTTGAAATACTATTGTTACCACCAATTTTATGGAATGGAACGAAAAAACTTATTGTATATGGAATGAAAACTTAATGATTCAGTTTTTAGTGTCCCCTGTAAAATTTGATAAACTCGACTTACATGGTTTACCAGGTATAGGGACGAAATAATAAACTTTTGGGCAATGATATGCAGCGTTTTTGCTTCAGAGTCTACTAACGTAGCGGAAGCATTGTTTTCACTTTTCAAGGTTGAAAAAAAAGTTCTCCAAAATCAAAATTTCCACTCGCTTTTTACGTTTCAGACCATCATGAAAAATTTTGGTTCCGTGTCTGCCTGTCCGTCTGTCTGTGTGCGCATGCGCAAACGTAAGTTCCTTGTAACAACCATAAATTCTACATTTTCCATCCGATTTTGACGAAATTTCTCAGGCTTGTTCAGATTACCGTGTAGATGGTCCCCTATGAGGGTAGTGGAAGGTAATTAGAGATTGATGTTTTGAGATCAACTACTATGCATCGGGTCATCTATACAATCGGGTTATGGATACGAGGAAGCTATGTGCCACACCCACTTGGCAGCCTTTTTTATTCAACATGGAAAAGTAAAAACGAAGCTTCCGCTACCTTGGTAGACTCGGAAGCAAACAAGATTTGAAAAACCACATCACATTTTGAATTTAGCACATGTTTGATTGAATTTGATACAAACTACAGTTCGCTTTCTTGATAATTATTTGTTCGATTAATGATAGACAATATTCTCGTTGTTTGGATTGATAGACAAAAGTCGACAACATGAGATGACTTTTAGATTTTTTGGACCAGGGAAATTCGCACCAATCCAGTGCAGCTGGAGAGACTCAAAAACCAGTTTTCGAGGGATCAGAAATCGATGTCACAGCACGCTCAATCAGACTGTTTCAATCCCGCGATTATTCCGAAGTGTTCCGCCCGGAACCGGCTCAAAGGGCAAACCGTGACGAGACGCCGATGACGTCATCATGACTAAGTCGACGTGACTAACAAAACCGCCATTATGCTCACCGACGAGCGGAATGGATTCACTAATCTCCCATCCCCCCTGGAGCACGACCCGACGTCTGGAGATGCCTTGATCAGAGGATCGTCCCGAAATAATTATTACGTCACCTTCGAGAGGCGAAACTCGATTTGTCCCTTTCCTGTAGAATTTGGTTTATTATTTTCAATAATGAAACTTTGGAATCGACCAAGGAAAAAAATTTTTCAGCACCCCATCGAAATTTGTTGGTTTACGTTTCAAGGTATGTAGAATCCAAAAACGCTGCAAATTATTACACAATGGTTTATTCTTTTTCTATATAGATCACTCGTCTGCAAAGCCACCAACCATCCAACCATCCATCGATCGCATTTCGGTCAGCTAACATTTGAACGGAGATTAGGCCTCTTTTGCGATTCACACTCGTGTTTCTGATTTATCGTCCAACCCTTAAATTCTCGTAAGGAGCGAACGGTTTGTCCTACAGAGCTCCGCGTGGTCTCAAAAAATTCTAAAAATTCTATAGAATCTTAAATTGAAGGAAAAACTATACCTTTATAACAAAAATTTTTGAGTTAGGGCGTATTCAAAATTTCAAAATTCATTTTGGAACCCTTAGAAGTGACCTACATCAACCAAAATCTTCGGGGCTCTACTAGACCCCAAATGGAGCCTACATACCAAATTTCATCAAAATCGGTCAATGCTAAGTGGAGAAATTGCCGCGTACGGCGGACGGAAGGCCAACTTTTTATTCGATTTTTGGATTCTACGTACCTTGAAACGCAAACCATCAAATTTTGAGGGGGTGTTAAAACAAATTTTTCTTGGTCGATTCCAAAGGTTCATTATTAAAAATAATAAACCAAAATCGAATAAAAATGTGGCCGTCCGTCCGCCGTACGCGGCACTTTCCCCACTTAGCATTGACCGATTTTGATGAAATTTGGTATGTAGGCTCTGTTTGGGGTCTAGTTGTGTCCCGAAGATTTTCGTTGATGTAGGTCACTTCTAAGGTATGAAATTGTGAAAACGCTGTAACTCAAAAAATGTGTATGTAAAGGTATTGTTTTTCCATAAATTTAAGGTACCTAGTATAGAATTTTTTGAGACCACGCGGAGCTCAGTAGGACAAACCGTTCGTTCCCTACGAGAATTTAAGGGTTGGACTTGCGATAAATCAGAAACACGAGTGTGAATCGCAAAAGAGGCCTAATCTCCGTTCAAATTAAAGCTGACCGAAATGCGATCGATGTTTTTCTTCATGTTGGATGGTTGGTGGCTTTGCAGACGAGTGATCTATATACAAAAATAATAAACTTTTGTGTAATAATTTGCAGCGTTTTCGTCGGTTTTTGAATTCTACGTACCTTTAAATGTAAACCAACAAATTTAGAGGTGGTGGAGGTTAATTTTTTTCTTGTTGGATTCCAAAGGTTCATTATTGAAAATAATAAACCAAAAACGAAAAAAAACGTGGGGAGCAGTAGTAGAAACAAAAGCGGACGTGGGCGCGGAGGAGCGGCGTTAACTCATCCGCAAGGCCGAATATCTCGAGGGCTGCGGACCGACCATCTACTCCCGCCTAGACCGTCTTCTGACCGACCTGATTCCGCCGCTCCCCTCGTCTTCTCCTAAAGAGGACCGATATTGAAGATCGTCACAATTAGAATATTCGGAACCCACACGAACCGATTGAGCGAAGATTTACCCACCTCGCTCGCCTGATCAATATTGATGCCAGTCCACGCCCAAAGATTCCACTCTCGCTTCCTGCTTCTTTAAAGTATCAAACTAAGAACTTGGATAGGAAAAAGATCGCTTACCTACCATAGGATGTTACTCGAGATCCTTTCCTCCGATTTGCTGAATCGATTAGTCTAATAAATTAAAGCGAGTTGTTGCAAAGGTAGTAAAAGTTGCGAATCCATAAAATATTTATAGGCGGGGGATCATCCCCTTCTACTTTTGGTTTATTATTTTCAATAATGAATCGACCAAGAAAAAAAATGTTTAACACCCCCTCAAAATTTGATGGTTTACGTTTCAAGGTACGTGGAATCCAAAAATCGAATAAAAGTTTGGCCGTCCGTCCGCCGTACGCGGCACTTTCCCCACTTAGCATTGACCGATTTTGATGAAATTTGGTATGTAGGCTCCATTTGGGGTCTAGTTGTTCCCCGAAGATTTTGGTTAATTTAGGTCACTTCTAAGGGTTAAAAAATGAATTTTGAAATTTTGAAAACGCCCTTAATTCAAAAAAATTCGATATAAAGGTATTGTTTTTCCTTCAATTTAAGATTCTATAGAATTTTTAGAATTTTTTGAGACCACCCGGAGCTCTGTAGGACAAACCGTTCGCTCACTACGAGAATTTAAAGTTTGGACGTACGATAAATCAGAAACACGAGTGTGAATCGCAAAAGAGGCCTAATCTCCGTTCAAATTTTAGCTGACCGAAATGCGATCGATGTTTTTCTTCATGTTGGATGGTTGGTGGCTTTGCAGACGAGTGATCTATATAGAAAAATAATAAACCATTGTGTAATAATTTGCAGGGTTTTTAAAAGAGTAGGCAATGCATTAAAATAGAAACCCGCTTCGGAACAACACCCTTTAACACTGTATGAATACAGTCTGCAGGTGTCTACCATTTGGATGGACCAAACTTCAAGGATCGATTCTACTACTAATTTGCAACAAAAAATGTCTCGAAGCAATTTTTTCTTAACCCACTCAAAATCCTTTTTTTTCACTTCGAAGTTTTTTTTCGCATTTCGACCTTACGTCATTGAAACTGTCATAATTCCTGTTATTTACCAAGTAAATTCAAATTTAAGGATATCGATGGAAAGAGCGTTAAATTTCCAAGCTACCCAGTGTAGAAACAAAATACTTTAGTAATAAACCATTTCTAAAAAATCAAATCAAATAGCACAATTGAATTTTTTTTCGAAATTTGATTTTTTCTTTTCGAAGTTTTCACTCTGAATTCCTCCTCATTTCGATAGGCACTCTTCGGAAATAACTTGCTTAAATTGTCAGCTTTCCAACGGTCTATCAATTTTTCTTTTTTAAATTCAAATTGGAAGAGTAAATTAAGTTTGAATTCAAGAAATCGTGTGTTTTACAAGAAAGTCGAGTGTTTTACGTGGTGTAGGGTCACCCTCGATATCAAGATGACTTGACGAGTCTGTAAGTTGTAGAGTTAGTAGTGTCTCACGCTGAATCCAATGGCGATACTTCCGAATAATTCTGACTGCTAAAAAGTGGATTTTTCGAGGAAAACCTTCATTTTTTGTCCACAGCGTACGCGTTGTTCGTAGATATGGTGGTGAGCATAAAGTAACACCTTTCTTCTCAATAAAAACATCAAATTTCTAGCGGATTGACACTGGGTAATCCTTAAATTTGAATTTACTCGGTAAATAACAGGAGTTATGACAGTTTTAATCACTTGGAAAAACGCCCCAAACTTCATTCACCCGCAAGTGATGAAACAGTCACTACGTCATGCTGAACCCACGAATTCGACAAAAATTTCATGCTTATTCTCTCGGAAACACAAATTTTTCGAAAAATAAAAGTATTTCAAAAAATCTGAATACACCGTTGGAAAGGAGGGCTTTTGGACCAACATTTAGGACTACTGCAGGAAAAAACACCGTACATTCAATTAGCCTAGCAAACAATTGAAAAACTGAAATTTTTCAATAATTTACGAATATTTATCTTTGGGCTCATTTTTGTACATTCAAATCTCTTTACAAAACATATTGTTTAGTAATGCATGCATTCCAGGGGACGTCCCATTGGATAAGCATTATATCAGTTTAACCAGTTGTTAAGTGATAAAACTGTTTCACTCGATGTAATTTATTTATTACTTTAAGCAAGAAATACTGACCCCCCACCATTATCCACCTTAACATTTCTAGCGGCATGGGAGCCTCGAATCTGAAGAGCATTTTAAAATCCATGATCTACGATACCCAACATGCGAATTCGAGTTCACCCCCCCCCCCCCCCACCACCACCTCCCCAACGCCAACAATGGTGCCAGTCTGGCACCAAAGCGGAAATACGTCGTAACATTGAACTTTCATCTGTTAATTTTGGTAGGCAGTCCGTCGAAGTTCACATCCGTATTCAAGGTGAAACACAAAAAAAAACACGAAATAAGCGGTTTATGGCATCATGGCACCATGTCCTGGCACCATGGTGGCACCACTATTAGTTCCATGGTGGCACAGGGAATAATTCATGAAAATCCGGAGGTATAATGAGAATTTTTCCTCAATTTCAAAGCTTGGGTACAATTAGTAAGCAGTAAAGGAACCGAAATATTGAAAAATCGGATATTTTGTGAATATTATCCCCTCACTCACCCCCTCCCCTTGCGAATTTTGGTACTCTGGTAAAATCATGTACAACTCGGAAGTTATTTGGGTCAAACAAAAAAAGAAACACGCAAATCGGTTGGAAATTGAGGCCTGGGCAGATTTTACAAGATTACGCCCGCAAACGCACGTTTTTCGAACATTAACCCCCCCTTTCCCCCCCTTAAAAAGCAAAATTCATAATTCTGGCGCCGTAATGCACAACTAGATAGTTTTCCGCGTCGATGAAAAAAAGAACCACAAAAATCGGTTGAGAACTAAGGCCTGGGCAGACGACACAAGATTATGCCCTAAAACGCACGTTTTTTGAGCATTAACCCCCCCTTTCCCCCCCTTAAAAGGCAAAATTCGGAATTCCGGCGACGTAGTGCACAACTAGATAGTTTTCCGCGTCGAACAAAAAAAGAACCAGGAAAATCGGTTGAGTACTAAGGCCTGTGCAGACGACACAAGATTTTGTCACACACATACACACACACACACACACACACACACACACACACACAGACATACACCTATGGTTTTTTTCGCGGATTTGGATTCAGAATGGTTTAAAACGGATTACTGTGTGGTTATTTTTTTTTTCTGTTGAGTGTTGTCCTCCTTCACCCCAGATCGATCGCATAAGGACGCCCAAGTCTTACTGTGGGACGTCCTAAAAATTGAACTTGCACTTTTGTGACAGGAAATTTAATGTTCTTTTCAATGGTATAATCAAATTTGAATTTATTTCATCAATTAACGGAGCTATGACAGTTTTAGTGAACAAGGTAGAAAACACGAAAAAATGTCTGCCAAGAGGGTGTGGCACATAGCTTCCTCGTATCCATAACCCGATTGTATAGATGATCCGATGCATAGTAGTTAATCTCAAAACACCAATCTCTAAGTACCTTCCACTACCCTCATAGGGGACCATCTACACGCCAATCTGAACAATCCTAGAAAATTTCATCAAATTCGGATGAAAAATGTAGAAGTTATGGCTGTTAAAAGGATTTTACGTTTGCGCATGCGCAGAGGCTTCTGTAAATTTTAAGGCCTTGATTTTCAATGGGGACCATCTACAACCTAATCCGCAAAATCCCTGAAAATTCCATCGAAATCGGATAGAAAATGTGGAAGGTCACAAGGAATTCAAGTTCGCGCTTGCGCAGCGGCTACTATCAGTCCGGGGGTGATGATTTTTATAGGGGACCGTCTACACGCCAACCCGCACAATCCCTGAATTTTCATCGAATTCGGACAATAACTTCGTATAGTTATGGCTGTGGCAAGGATTTCATGACAGACAAACAGACAGACATACATGGAACCAAAATTGTTCTTATGGCGTTTTGGTTGTTATAAACCTTTGTGTAATAATTTGCAGCGTTTTCTGAGGCATTTGAACAGAAACTGAAGGGCGATACAATTGCTTGGTTCTCACCTTGACGGTTTCTTGGACGGACGGAATTGTTTCAGAAGCGAAGATATTTCTCGCTTATGGGAAATTCCCACCAACTCCACCGCCAAGATGACCACGTAATTGTTACTTCCAAATAAATAAACCATTCTTCTTCGGCCAACAACCTCTCATCTGCTCAGTGGGACAAGCAGCGTTGGAGATTCACGAGCTTCTGCACTCATGGAGGTGGATGTAGAGAGAGCTTCTGCACTCATGGTGGTGGATTCTTCTCTCGCTATATCAGTGATGGAGGAGAATGTAGTGGTGTGTTCGATATCGTAAAAGTCGGATAAATTACAAATATGAATAAAATCACTCGCGATAAGATTGTGAAAAACAATTTCAATAAAAACGGAGTTGAGTAGAACGTTGTCTATTTCAAGGAAAATAATGAGTTACAAGTTAAATCGATTTCGACGGTTTGTTCATCATCAGTAACAAACAATAACTGAAGGTACATCACAAAGAGCATATAGACACAGAGAGCTTATAGTTACAAGTGAAAGGGAGCTTGAATTCCATTGGTCGAGAAAGTGAAAGTCATACCCAATCGGATTGAAGCGGATAAGTGAAAGGAGAATCCTATGGGCTCAGAGAAGTGAAGGGACCTGGGAGGATCATCAAATGCCAATCAAGGCAGATAAAGTGAAAGGGAATTTGTTGGTTTACGTTTCAAGGAACGTAGAATCCGAAAATCGAATAAAAAATTGGAAAGCCTTTGAAGTGGTCATTTCTCTCGAGTAAACCAACATGTATCAATGATTTCAACGTTAATTCTCGACTTTTTCGAAAAGTCGAGAATGAACGTTGACATTATCGAAACTTGTTGGTTTACTCGAGAGAAATGACCACTTCAAAGGGTGGTTTTCACCTTCGATTGTTCGAAAAAGTCGAGAAGGAACGTTGAAATGAACAACATGCTTTCCTTCGAAAAGCTTATAAATATATTATATTATAAGCTTTTGAAGTGGTCGTTTCTCTCGAGTACGCCAATAATTCGATTTCGATTAGATATTCAGGAATTGAGCGATGGGCAAAGCATCGATGTTTTTGGCTCGATGTTCGATATTAAGCATGCATTTAATCGATATCATCGATTTAATTCCTCGTAACATCGATGTTTTTCTTTCTGAGTTTCAAAGTATGTAGAATCGAAATCGAATAAAAATGTAACCGATTCTGATGAAATTTGGTATAGCGGCTCCATTTTGGGTCTATAAAAAACAGGTTAGGTTGTGCCCAGAAGGTTTTTTTTCAGTCACTTTTAAGGTGCGAAAAGTACGTGAAAAATGTACAAAATGCCCCAGCTCGAAAACTTGATGGTATTATTTTTTCATCAATTTGAAAGAATAGATATTTTAGAATCGAATGAGACCACCCAGAGGGAGGACGAACCGTTTTCTCCCTATGAGTACCTAAAGTTGGGACTAATGATAAATCAGAATCACGAGTGTGAATCGCAAATTAATTTTTAGGCCGAATCTCCGTTCAAATTTTAGCTGATCGAATGCGATCATTTTGTGGATCCAAAAACGCATGATAATTTACAATGGGTTTCCTTTGTTTGCATCACATTTCCTTCGGCCGTAAATAGCAACCCGTGCTATTGTCTCCGCGACCTTCCTTCACTTCCTCGATCATCATCTCAGAAAATATCCCGCAGCCACCAACACGTCGCCAGCCCAAATAACACAATTTTCTCATCGTTGCACCTCTTTGCTGCCATTTATTTACCTATTTATTTTGAAGGGAAGAAGTGGTGTTCATCGAATCCGAACGGTTTGTTGAAGTCGAATTACGAAGCGTGAAATGAAGTTTGTTGAATTTTACGTGTGGGCATGCGCAGAAGCTACCGACGATGCGACCACAAAACGTCACTCCTCAACCAACATCAATTCTATTTATTTGTAACGAGCACAAACCGAATTTTGCAAGATTTAAACTGCTTTATAAAACAAAATTTGCAAATTAGGTACAATAGTGTGTAAAAAACAGGTATAGTGATATGTACGTACAGGGCCATAACTTCTTCAATTTGCTGTAAAAATAAATTACAATTAGAGGATACAGTTGGAAAGAGCATTAAATTTCCTATCGGATAGATTCCTGACTTTCTAGACCGACTTCAACGCGCGAGAGAGGAGGTACTCAATTCGGGTTGTCGTTGGAGGACGATTTTTTTTTTTTTTTTTTTTTGTATGGAAACCTTGCATTTCTTTATTCTGGTACTAATCTGCCTGATTCTTTTAGCGAATTTTCAAGCAAAATGAAGCTATTGCAATGGCCTCAAAATATTTAGAATGGACATTTTCGAAAAAATTTCTCACTGAAATCCGTTTGGGAACATTCTGAAACGATCCATGAAGTTTTAAAAAAATTATATATTAATGATGTATGTGTGTGTCATTCCGCACGATAACTTGAGTAATTATTTAGACTTTTTTTTTAGTTTTCGCCAAAATGTTCGTAACAACATACAAAAGGTCAAGTTCATTACCCAGAAATTTTGGACAATCCAAAGTGGTCCAAATTTCAAAAAAGTAAAAAAAACGGGGTTTTCCCTTTTTTGTGGTTATTACCTTCACAATCATGGTAATATATGATATATTCGGATTCAGCACAAAATCTCTGATATCAATGCGTTTTTCAAAAATGAAAATTGTCCAAAAATTAATAAAAGTATGTATATATTTATTTATAATGAATACGCGCGTATATTCGTTGTATCCAGAAATGCAGTCGCCGTGTGGGTACTCTATGAGTTCGTAGACGAGTAGAGCATGAATATGGACTCCTAACATCTTCAAACCATACCTAGTGCATACAGTATGTTGGTATGCTATACTGAAAATCGAAAAAATCAACAACAGCCGTGTGGGTACTCTATGAGTTCGTGGAGAGGAGTAGAATGTCAATATGGACTCCTAACATCTTCAAAGCATACCCAGTGCATACAGTATGTGGTATGGTATACCGAAAATCGAAAGAGCCAAGAATCGTTTAAAAAAAACTTTCTAAGAGAAATTGCACCACCATTGTTCCTTTTCTTAACTATACTTTCAACTGAAAGATTTCTTTGAAAATTCACTCATTAATTCATGCTGCATGAATGGACTTTTTGAAATGTGTTCTACCAGTATCCGTGGTGGTCCCGTTTCAAACAGATTCCATTTTGCTTTGTTAAAAGTATCGAACATTTGTGAAAGAAGTTGAATAACGTGGTTCCCGTTTTCGGGAATATTGGTCCGCATTCACTCTTCTTCCCCTGTGACTTCCGACTGAGGCGATGATGGACTATTTGTGTATATTCAAATTGAAGGTTTGATTGTAAGCTTTAAAATGATATGCTATATGAGGGGGTTCCTGATAGCTAAAAGGTGCTGCGGGGATGAGAAAGAGGGAAATTATAGTGGTTTATTCGCTCAGAACCTGCATGAGCCGTATCAGACGTGTTCATGCTTAAGTATGTGGTTAGTTTTCCTACCAAATATGAGGTATATAGCGCAACTAGGTGATGAGAGGGTATTCTACCAAGTGGGTGTAGCACATAGCTTCCTCGTCATCCATAATATAGTTGGCTAGGTAATGGTATAGGAGATTGTCGGAACTGAATAGTGCCCTACCAAATATGAGGTATACAGGGTGTCTACAAAACAGCTGTAAGGAATTCAAGAGGTCGATTCTACAACTAATTTCCAACAAAAAGTGTCTCTAAGAATTTTTTTTTAAACGCCTCTTTAACCGACTTTTTTCACTTTTTTCACATCTTTTATCTAAAGGTATTGTTCAAAATGCCCTCCTTGATGCTGTACACAGAGTCTAGCCCTCTTATTCATGGCATCAACTGCACGCTGTACTAGCCGAATCCGTGACATCGCTCGGCTACATTGGAATATTCTCTCTTGAAGCTCTTCACGGCTGTCCACTCTGGTTCTGTACACGTTTGATTTTAAAGTGCCCCACCACCAATAATCGAGAGGAGTCAGATCTGGGCTCCTGGCGGGCCAAGACACTGGGCCGTGACGGCCGATCCACCTAATTTGAGAAACACATGAAGCATCAGGGAGCATCAAGGAGGGCATTTTGAACAATACCTTTAGATAAAAGATGATTATTAAAAATGCTGCGAATTGTTCTGATTTTATGAGTTACCCATACTGCGAGGAAATTGCGAAGGGTGACCGAGAGTGTTGATTTTACCATGTGAAACTACGTTTTTCTGCTGTTAAACGCAATTTCCTCCTCTAATCAGCAGAGTAAAATAAAAAATAATTATACCGTTGGAAAGCTGAGATTCTGGCACAGTTTTTAGGCTTTCCGGCAACAGAACTTTACCTGGTAATATTTGGAGATTTATAGGCGTTGAAAAACGGGAATTTTTCGAAAATTTACTAAGTTCACTTTTTAGGTTGCTTTATTCCTCGTGTAATTTAACTGAAAATTTGTTATTTGGTATCAGGGAGATAGGAAATTTGACGCCCTTTCCAACGGTATCCTTATTTTTAATTTTTGAGTGTAATTTAAGAGAGTTATGACCGTTTTAATGGTGTAAGGTCGAAAACACGAAAAAAAACTTAAAAGTGAAAAAAGTCGGTTAAAGAGGCGTTTAAAAAATTCTAAGGAACACTTTTTGTTGGAAATTAGTTGTAGAATCGACCCCTTGAATTCCTTACAGCTGTTTTGTAGACACCCTGTATAGCGCAACTAGGTGATGAGAGGGTATTCTACCAAGTGGGTGTAGCACATGCGCGCTCCGTTCGACGCACAAGATTCACAGGAGCGCACAACACAACACTCACTGAACATCAACATAATGAAAACACCACTTGCTGCCACAGATCAAAGTCCAGAAACTTCACAGCCTCCTCGTTCAGATGACCTTGGCCTCTGATGATGAGCTATTGCTTGAGTTTTGATTACTTCATCTATTGTGGGAGTTTTAAGGTCCTTAAGGATGTCATCATTGGTTGAATACTTTGTTCTGGAATCGCTGAATAACGATTGCCTCGAAAAGTGGAGCCCCACAGTTGTGCTCCATTCATGGTCAGACTGGCCTAATGACTTGATTGTAAAAGGTTAATCCTTAATTTCCCACTTGTTCAAAAAATATTTTTTAAGGGTTTATTTTGAAAAATAAAGGTATATTTTGAAAAACCACTGGCACAGAATAGCTGGTTTTGATCGAGATGTTTGGTATCTTTTTGGACACCTCAGGAAGGGGGTTTTGTAGTGAGGTTCCAAAAAGAAATTGGGGGGGGGGGGGTTACGTTATTTTCCAAAAAGATGCTTCAGGACCTGGGAAACAATTTGTAAAAAAAAACGTCATTAAATGAAGAAGACATTAGATGATATTTGAATACAAAATATGTTCAATACGAAAAGTATTCCCTTCTGAACTACTAATTTTGGCAGTTTCAAATAGAGCAGGTACGTAGTTTATCATAATAGATTCAATTTAGATTTCTCAAATAAAACACAGAGGGTGGAGGCTGTAGGTCATCTACCTACTCAAGGGAGAAGGGGTAAGACTCCTGTCCTCAGCCCTATGAATACCTCAGAATTCCAGGGCCCACACTCTATTCCAGCTCAGTGCTTGATACTTTCATCAACCCAAACCATCTCTCCAATAACTTTCCTGCAATCTTGTTCATAACTATACTTTGAGGCTTTTTTTCTCGCTATATTCCAAAATCTTCAGAACTCTGTGTACTTCCATCAACGACATTATTTACAAGAACTGTTTATACTGCCCATCCGCCTTGGCGCGAACATATTCAATTTTGACACTTGAAGAGTCTTGTTGTGTGCTCTTGCCCACCACTGGAACGACCAACATTAAACATCCCCCAGTCGCTGGTCATGGGTGTACGTCCCGTTGTTCTGAGCCCGCCTATTGTGGTTACGCCCAATGTACCGGTCGTTGACCACGGCGCTTCGACCAGAACCCTACATTAAGATTTTTTTTCCTTCGATCTATCTCTGGTCGTAAACACACAACCGAGAGACCTCGAATTCGTTACTGAATATTACATAACAATGATATCGTGTAGAGCGAACCACAAACTTGATGAATCTATTACACTGCTGAGTCTCACCAGTTCCTCTTTGCAATTTGTAAACCCTATTAAAGCATTTGTGACTCCGAGTCCACCAAGGTAGAACAAGCTTTGTCACTTCGTAAGTTAGAATAGTTTTGCCCGTTGCAAGGAATTGTGGACAAACAGACACGTAACCGATATTGTCCAGGATCTTTGAACTAATCCTCATCCAATGAGACGTCCCCTCGATTATTTAACAATGTTTTCTTTTGTCCAGGGTACAATTACAAAAAAAAACGTCTGCCAAGTTGGGTGGGCAGTATAGCTTCCTCACTCATTGTAACATGGACGTATAGAATCAGTTGGCGAAAACTCGGCGCTGCGCGCCTCAGCGGGGGCTTCGCCCCCTGCACCCCCGGATGATTTCCGCTTAGAGCCTAATGGCTAAAATGTGACATACCTTGAAAAGGTTTTTGCTCCCTCTCCCTCTTTATCTTTCTTCCACTGTAATATTTAAGCTCACTCAGCTGATCAGTGACCACTCAGGCACCTTTAGCATTCTCCATTGACCCGCCCTCTCAAATTTCAGCTTCCTGCGTTCAACAGGAGAGAAAATGGCCTTGGAGCTCACTCAGCTGATCTGTGATCACTCAGGCGCCTTCAGCATTCTCCATTGACCCGCCCTCTCAAATTTCAGGTTCCTGCGTTCAACAGGAGAGGAAATGGCCTTGGAGCTCACTCAGCTGATCAGTGACCACTCAGGCACCTTCAGCATTCTCCATTGACCCTGCCTCTCAAATTTCAGGTTCCTGCGTTCAACAGGAGAGGAAATGGCCTTGGAGCTCACTCAGCTGATCAGTGACCACTCAGGAACCTTCAGCATTCTCCATTGACCCTGCCTCTCAAATTTCAGCTTCCTGCGTTCAACAGGAGAGAAAATGGCCTTGGATCTCACTCAGCTGATCAGTGATCACTCAGGCGCCTTCAGCATTCTCCATTGACCCGCCCTCTCAAATTTCAGGTTCCTGCGTTCAACAGGAGAGGATGTCAAGCATATTTGTCGTCAAGCATATGATAAATCATAGCGCTACTTTCCTGTCGCTTTTTCCTCTCGCTTTTTACTGTCGATTTTTCCTGTCGAAATTCACGTTTGCGCATGCGCACTCGCTCCTATTGGTCCGAAGGTGCTGAAATTTATAGGGGACCGTCTAGGACCTAATCCGCACAATCCCTGAAAATTTCATCAAAATCGGACCACAGGTTAGTATAGTTTTGCCCGGGACAAGGATTGACCACAGACAGACAGACAGACCGACAGACAGACAGACAGACAGACACGGAACCAAAATTGTTCGGGAAGCTCTAAAACGCAAAAAGCAAGTGGAAATTTTGATTTCGGAGGACATTTTTTTTTTCACTTCTTTCACGAATACAAAGCTTCCCTACCTTCGGTAGTGAGGAAGCAACAGAACCATTTATGATGAAATCTCCGGCAATATTTATTGCATACTCTTTTTTTCCTTAAAATTGAACATTTATATGATTTAATAAAATCAATAAAAATTATGGTTTAAAACTGAATCGTTTGCTATAATCACATGTATGGCTGTGTGTCAGAATTTTCAGGAGTATTAAATAATTCATCTGAGTATAATGTACCCTAAGCTGACAACAATTTAATTCTTGCAACGTCGCCAAAAAAGTAGTTAATACCAATGGAGTTTTTTCTTCATTTCCCAAAATGAAAACACAATGTTTCCTTTGTGAGATATAAGAAGCAATTATTGCATTTGTCCAGCTGATATTTTTATGAAGATTACTGGACCCCAACCTACCTCGATGGACTACACCACACCATCCTTTGGTGGGCTAGACCCCAACCTCCCTCTATGGACTACACTACAACATCCTTCGGTGGGCTAGACCCCAACCTCCCTCGATGGACTACACCACACCATCCTTTGGAGGGCTAGACCCCAACCTCCCTCTATGGACTACACCACAACATCCTTTGGTGGGCTAGACCCCAACCTCCCACTATGGACTACACCACTACATCCTCTGGTGGGCTGGACCCCAACCTCCCTCTATGGACTACACCACTACATCCTTTGGTGGGCTAGACCCCAACCTCCCTCTATGGACTACACCACAACATCCTTTGGTGGGCTAGACCCCAACCTCCCTCTATGGACTACACCACAACATCCTTTGGTGGGCTAGACCCCAACCTCCCACTATGGACTACACCACTACATCCTTTGGTGGGCTGGACCCCAACCTCCCTCTATGGACTACACCACTACATCCTTTGGTGGGCTAGACCCCAACCTCCCTCTATGGACTACACCACAACATCCTTTGGTGGGCTAGACCCCAACCTCCCTCTATGGACTACAGCACAACATCCTTTGGTGGGCTAGACCCTAACCTCCCTCTATGGACTACACCACAACATCCTTTGGTGGGCTAGACCCCAACTTCCCTCTATAGACTACACCACAACATCCTTTGGTGGGCTAGGCCCCAACTTCCCTCTATGGAGTACACCACAACATCCTTTGGTGGGCTAGACCCCAACCTCCCTCTATGGACTACACCACAACATCCTTTGGTGGGCTAGACCCTAACCCCCCTCTATGGACTACACCACAACATCCTTTGGTGGGCTAGACCCCAACTTCCCTCTATAGACTACACCACAACATCCTTTGGTGGGCTAGGCCCCAACGTCCCTCTATGGAGTACACCACAACATCCTTTGGTGGGCTAGACCCCAACCTCCCACTATGGACTACACCACAACATCCTTTGGTGGACTAGACCCCAACCTCCCTCCGTGGACTACACCACAACATCCTTTGGTGGGCTAGACCCCAACCTCCCACTATGGGCTACACCACAACATCCTTTGGTGGGCTAGGCCCCAACCTCCCTCTATGGACTACACCACAACATCCTTTGGTGGGCTAGACCCCAACCTCCCTCTATGGACTACACCACAATATCCTTTGGTGGGCTAGACCCCAACCTCCCTCTATGGACTACATCACAACATCCTTTGGTGGGCTAAACCCCAACCTCCCTCTATGGACTACACCACAACATCCTTTGGTGGGCTAGACCCCAACCTCCCTCGATGGACTACATCACAACATCCTTTGGTGGGCCCCTTTCCATTCCCTTTCCACAGTCATTTGGATTTTCATTCAAATTTCGTAAAATAAAAGCACTCGTATATTCAAAATTCATGTTGGTAGTTTGACTGGTCGTAGGAACAACTGTGCTCTTGGGCTTGCTCACAATTTCTGATGATTGATTCTGATGATAACAATTGAAAAATATTAAAACGCTTCATTCCTGACAAAGTCTTCAATTCACAATGTATCTTCGAGAATATTTAATACATGTCGGACCCAATATTCTTTCAAGCTCGAAGTCATAAATCATTCAATGGCATCTATGGAGGAGGCACCCATGTATTATTAAAATATGGGTCGCTCTCCCGTAACCAAGACGAGGGTATAGCTGTTTCTTATGCAAATTAAATGCTGTTTTCTACAATACCACGTTCTTCTCCAAGATAAATTTGAGTTGGCAAGTAATTCTTCTATGCAATTTTTTGGCTCTTGAGAACCGTTTTAATAAACAATAGATTTCAAAAGTTTATGATGATCATTACCGTTGTTTATGTATAAGAATGAAAATTTAGTGTGCCGTGGGATATCGAAGAACTGTCAACACATTAATAATGAAATAACGATGTTGTTGATGGGCCGACTCCCGACCATTTTCGATAATTACGTATAATTTGTCCTGCTGGTAGTCAATTTTTGGGCTCCAACTAAAAAAAAAGTCCATTCATTATGAGTTTCTGAGCGAATTTTCAAGGAAATCTCTGAAGCCGTGGTTAAGAAAATTCAAATATTAGCTATATGAGGAAATTATCACCATTGTGGGTGTGGCACGTTGCACGAATCGTTAAAATTTTAAAAACTTCATATAAAACTCTCCTTGTTAACCCGAACTCACTATCCTCACGCAAATTTTGGTTTATTATTTTCAATAATAAACCTTTGGAATCGACCAAGAAAAAAATAATTTTATTACCCCCTCAAAATTTGTTGGTTTACGTTTCAAGGTACGTAGAATCCAAAAATCGAATGAAAATTTGGCCGTCCGTCCGCCGTCCGCGGCACTTTTAAATTTTATGGTATAATTAATCCTTAATAATTATGGTGGCAACTCCACCAACCCCCTTCAAAATGACTCTTGGTATGCTCACTGAGTAAACAATCCTTCGAGCCCTGAAGAAGGTAATAATATTAACCGGAAGCTCGGCGAAGAAGGAGTTTATCATTCAGTGGACCCCATTCCCAATCCGTTTGACGTATGGTGTACTGCAAGCATTCTTTTATAATTTGCAGTTAATCAAGTATGGTCAGAGTGTTTCCGGTGCCGACTGCCAATACACACTTTCACGACAGACGTAGTGTCATACTGTCATACTGATGAAATTCTGGTGTTGTAACGAGATGTATTCAAGTGAAGATTTCCAAAACTATAGTTCCAACGAGTCGAGGATAAAAAAAAGTCTTGGCAAGAGAAATATTTAGCAAAATAAGCACCAAAAATAGTGTTATGGATTTGAGAAATGTTGCATGTGGCTGCTACTTGGTGATGGTTTTGGTTAGCATAAATAATTTTAAAAAATAGTTCCAGTTTTGATGTTATGGGTGTTGTTTCTGTCTTGAAAGTAGAACTTTAACAGTGGTGACAGCGGTGGGAAAATATATACAATGAATGTGGAATAGAACCATGAGCTATTGTCGAAAAAGGCAGCATGTAAAATCGAAATCATACGAAAAGAGAATTCTGAAATTTTGGAAAAGATTGAAAACGTCCTTAAAGAAAAATCTGAAATTTTGAAAGAAAATGAGCAATTGAAAAACTGCTTGGAATTTACGAGGGCGAATCAAAGTCAATTATGGATAATTTGGTAGCCAGAAATGATGAATACGTTTCAAAACTTGCGGAAGAAGTTGAGAGAACTCGCACGCTGCAGAAGGAGAAGTTAGAGTGGAGACGGAGCCTGGAGCTAAAAGATGAGGAACTGATCATGCTCTAGATGAAATCCAGGAACTAATCCATGTTCAAGGAGTGGAAGGGTCTAGACTCGAGGAACTGATGAAAGACAAAGCTGGAATGGCTACCAACGTTTCCTCTCAATTTGAAAAAAAAGAAGCAGTAGTTGCTAACAGAAGCGAGCAAATCAATGCTTTGACTCAAGAGATGAAAATCGTTAGAAAACAGCTGGGGTGTGTCTCTCATCCCCTCACGCCGATTGAACGTTTTCAAGAAGGACAACGATTAACTCCGTTTCTGAGTGAACCTTGCACTTCTAAAAACAAAGGATTGATGGCTAAAAGAAATTTGGTCGCCGATAAACTGGAGGGTTTTGCGGCTGATTCCATAGTATCCGGATTGATAATGCGAAGTGCAAAGGCCAAAGTCACAAGTTCAAGTCAGCTCATCAAGGCAACGCCTGTTCTCGTGTTTGATGTTCCTGAGCAGGAAAAGTATTGTGGACCTAGTCGAGATGTTTGTCGTACTCTGAATTCATGTTGTGGGAACTATCCGGTTCTTGAGACATCGATTGCGAAGAACAAAAATCACACTAGTATAATTGCTGGAGAAGCCAGGACGGATGCTGGGAAGAGGGGTAAGGGCAGTAAAATTCATGATTGGTGGATTGTCTACCTGAACACCCCCGAGAGAGGACATGTCAACGCAGGAGGATAGCAAGGACATGAGACAATTTCTAAAAAAAGAAGGGAGTAGTGTCATGGATTTGAGAAATGTTACATGTCACTGCTACTTGGTGATGGTTTTGGTTAGCATAAATAATTTAAAAAATAGTTCCAGTTTTGATGTCATGGGTGTTGTTTTTGTCTTGAATGTAGAACTTTAACAATATGTTGCATATAATGCAATAAGCATTACCAAACCAGTCAGATCTAAACTCACAGTCAATAGACGAGAACCTCACGTGTGGAGGGGGTGCTTGTGTACTCGAAAGTAGCTTCCGGCGAGGACTGCCACTAAACACAGAACTTTGACACTGTCAAGTGCGGAAACTCAACATCACAGCAAATACTGGGGGTGGCAACGAGTTTATATTGAACATGAAAGACACAAAATTGCAGCCCGAAGCACATATGGACGAATAAACAGCTCGAGTTCAACCAGGAGTATTGCAGATTTGGTGAGGTCTGGTGATGAACCTGCACGAATACATGGACGAGTCTGCATGTACTCGTATGTTAATGACAGTTGTTATTTACACCACTAATGTTATGTTTTGACAATGCCATGTACTGTGTTGACGATGGTTGAGTTCATTGAACGGTGAGGTAAATTGCAATACATTCTTTAGGCTATTTGCTTTGGGTTAGGAAAGTACGAAGGGTGGCAAACCCTGGTGACAACCACGTCTGGAGGCAGTTGTGAAATATCGGGAGTCGGAAGTGGGCAGGCCAGGCTCCACACCTGTTGTCAAAGCTGAGCTTGTCGATGACTTACCCAGCGCTGGCGTGTCGTCTTTGAGCTCGACGAGGACCCTTCCGGTGAGGAACTGGCCGGGGAAGTAGAGGAGGTTCGTGTTGTCGAACAGTATCAAGAACTTGACTAGTTTCCGCGACATCTCTCCGAGACTTGTCTTCGAGACGTTCGAGGGAATTCCGCGACGGCGACCGTATGGTAACCTCCCCTGTGACTGCTGTCTGCTGCCCCTTCTCTTCTTCCTGTTGGTCCTCTCGTTTTCCCTTTCATCCTTCGTCTTCCTCCTCCGCCTCGGCTCCCCTCCACCCTCCGCCCCCTCTTTCCTTTCCCCACCTCCAGGAGAGTCTTACACCGGAGTTACACAATCCCCAGGTCACGGCCCTCGGTTCGACGGACCGGCTCTTCGTCTAAGCTAGATTCCTCCAGACTTTGAAGACTGATTTGACGACTGAGCATGAACAGCTTGATGGTGGGACTGCGATTCAATCATAAAAACTTATCGCTCATATACCTGGATAACCTCATTAGTCCAAAGTGGTCAACTTTTCGGGAGACACAAAAAATTCATAAAAATGATCCGAGTGTGTTTGAGGCAAGCAATCGACTATCATGTGACCCAGTAATGATCCTTTGAAGGATGCAATAGCTTCATCAGCTTGAATATAGAGAATTACTTGTATGAGGCCGATTTTAAGACACGAGTTTTTCCTCATACCCAACAGCGGACTTACAAGGTTTGCTGCTTAGGTTTCTGCAGGACTAATGGGGTTAAAACTAAAAAACTGCTCCGTCAAATTAATTTTGGTTTATTATTTTCAATAATGAACCTTCGGAATCGACCAAGAAAAAAAAAATGTTTAAGACCCCCTCAAAATTTGATGGTTTACGTTTCAAGGTACGTAGAATCCAAAAAACGAATAAAAATTTGGCCGTCCGTCCGCCGTACGCCTTACGCGGCACTTTTGCCACTAAGCATTGACCGATTTTGATGAAATTTGGTATGTAGGCTCCATTTGGGGTCTAGTTGTGCCCCGAAGATTTTGGTTGATGTAGGTCACTTCTAAGGGTTCCAAAATCAATTTTGAAATTTTTGAAAACGCCCTAACTCAAAAATTTTGATATAAAGGTATTGGTTTTCCTTCAATTTAAGATTCTATAGAATTTTTAGAATTTTCTGAGACCACCCGGAGCTCTGTAGGACAAACCGTTCGCTCACTATGAGAATTTAAGGGTTGGACGTACGATAAATCAGAAACACGAGTGTGAATCGCAAAAGAGGCCTAATCTCCGTTCAAATTTTAGCTGACCGAAATGCGATCGATGTTTTTCTTCATGTTGGATGGTTGGTGGCTTTGCAGACGAGTGATCTATGTAGAAAAATAAAAAATAATAAACCATTGTGTAATAATTTGCAGCGTTTTTTATTTATTTTTTAACATGTGTTTTACATAATGTTTCAGTATTTATTTATATTCTGAGGACCAAAACTTGGTGATCTCATACCTCACTACCCGTCCACAATTTTTTAAAAGCAAGGAAGCAAAAATATTTAAAGTTAATGGATTTCTATTTAGTGAGAACTAGGAAAAAAAGTCTTCAGGTAAGTGCCTATTATCTAGTTACCAGCTGGGTGACGCCAGTTTCAAATGACAACCACAACAGTCAGAGCAGTAACTCTTTTTTTGGTTTATTATTTTCAATAATAAGCCTTTGGAATCGAGCAAGAAAAAAAAAATTTTAACCCCCCCCTCAAAATTTGATGTTTTACGTTTCAAGGTACGTAGAATACGAAAATCGAATAAAAAAATTTCCGTCCGTCCGCCGTACGCCGTACGCCGTACGCGGCACTTTTCTTAGCAACACTGGACCGATTTGGTTCAAATTTGGTATATGGGCTCCATTTGGGGTCTAGTTGTGCCGCGAAGCTTTTGGTTGATGTAGGTCACTTCTAAGGGGTGAAAATTAAGGGTTGAAATTTTCAAGAGTGCCCTAGCTCGAAAACTCTCGAAATAAAGGTATCGTTTTTTCACCAATTTTGAATAGTATCGAATTTTTAAAAATTTTTGAGACCACCCGGAGCTCTGTAGGACAAACCGTTCGGTCCCTACGAGTACTTGAAGGTTTTCCTTCGATAAAACAGAATCATGAGTGTGAATCGCAAAAGAGGTCTAATCTCCATTCAAATTTTATCGGACTAAAATGCGATCGCTGTTCATTTCTTCGATTTGTTTACAGTTTTGCCTTCTGCGTAACCAGTAATCAAATTTCCATATTAAGCTTTCTATTTTTCCAATCGAGTGTGAAGCGTGTAGTTCTTTCTAATAAACTTGATTGTGAAGGTATGAAGCCAGTATGGTATGGTAGGTAGTACCTAGCTGGTAGGTAGAAAAAAGTTGGTAGGTAAAAAAAATGTTGGTGGGTAAAAAACGCTGCAAATCATTGCTCAAAGGCTTCTTCACTCTTCAGATCACTGATCAGCTGAGTGAGCTCCGAAGCCATTTTCAATCCTATTGAATGGAAGTGCTCTTCCAGGCGTCTCCAGCATTCGAGGAGATCTTCTTCACTCCTCAGATCACTAATCAGCTGAGTGAGCTCCAAAGCCATTTTCAATCCTATTGAATGGAAGTGCTCTTCCAGGCGTCTCCAGCATTCGAGGAGATCTTCTTCACTCTTCAGATCACTGATCAGCTGAGTGAGCTCCAAAGCCATTTTCAATCCTATTGAATGGAAGTGCTCTTCCAGGCGTCTCCAGCATTCGAGGAGATCTTCTTCACTCTTCGGATCACTGATCAGCTGAGTGAGCTCCAAAGCCATTTTCAATCCTATTGAATGGAAGTGCTCATCCAGGCGTCTCCAGCATTCGAGGAGATCTTCTTCACTCCTCAGATCACTGATCAGCTGAGTGAGCTCCGAAGCCATTTTCAATCCTATTGAACGCAGGAAGCTGAAATTTGAGAGGGAAGGTCAAGGGAGAATACAGATGGTGGTAGGTGCTATTGATGGAGAACCAGTGATCTATACAGAAGGATGATCTATACAGAAAATAATAAACCTTTGAGCAATGATTTGCAGCGTTTTTTATTTTTATTTGGCCTCACATATTAATGTATTTAGCCATTAAATTTATGGAAGTATAAACATAAGCTCGCTGCTTCACTTTAAGAATTAGCATAATGAATGAAAAAAGATACGAAAATACATAGGTAGGTAATATTTCACTTCAATATTTTTATAGTTCAATATTTGTTGCTCTGATGAAATTGCCTATATATTTGTTGCAGTTTTGGTCCTGTAGTAGGAGTGCTATGCTGGTGGGTAGAGGTATATTTTCCTTCAGAAGATTGTTCATTAATTCTCTCCGGTTGATGTTGAACTTGCTGCATTTGAGAATAATGTGGTTAGCATTCGCTTCCTCTTCTGTCTCACAGTCATAGTTTCCGTTATCGATGAGATTTTTTTTTTTTTTTCATGTGGCTTGGTAGTCTGTGGTGGTCAAATCGTAACCGACTTATAATTTTTATGAAGCTGCGGTCTAGATCTCCTTGGAAGAACCATGGTAATCGCGGTATTTCTGGCTGTATGCTCCCATAGAACCTACCCTTCCCATCTTCCATAAGTCTGTATTCCTTTTCCCATCTTTCATACATTTCTTTTTTTGACTTATTTCGCAGGTCTTCTAGGCTGCAGTTTTTGGCCTGCATGCCTGTTATCGCAGCTTCTTTTGCTTTTTTGTCTACTTAGTCGTGGTGAGGAATTCCGCAATGACCTTTAATCCATACTAGGTGAAGAGTAGATGATTCCCTAAGCTGGGTAGCTGCTGATAGTATTTGTGCAGTTAGGAAGTCTGTCTTACTTCTTCTTCTTCTTCTTCTTCTTGACTCTACGGCCCTTTGAGAGCCTTGACCTGCTCAGTAATTTGTCTCCAGACTGATCTTTCCTGTGATTTTCTTCTCCACTTTCTCACTCCCAGCTCCTGAATGTCATTCTCCACATCCTCCAACCACTTCTTCCGCGGTCTTCCCTGGACTCAACGTCCTCCAGGGTTTCCATCTAATACTTTTCTTAAGGCACTCTCTGGATCAGCTCTCATCACGTGTCCCAACCATCGCAGCCTCGCGCTCTTCACAATCCCGACTATTCCATGCCTCTGGTAAAGCTCCAGTAGCTCCAAGTTTTTCCGGATCCTCCATGTTCCCTGATCACATACCGGCCCGAATATCCTCCTGAGAATTTTCCTCTCCCATACCTCTAGAGCTCTCATATCTTTGCTGGTGAGAACCCAGCACTCTGAGCCGTATGTCACTATGGGGCGGATAATTGTCTCATACAGTTTGATCTTAAGATTTCTCGAGAGCACCTTCGACTTTATCAGGCCTTGGAGAGCAAAGTACGCCCGGTTCCCTGCTGCCAGTCTAGAACGAATCTCTTTGGAGCAGTCGTTGTTGCTGGATATCATAACACCGAGGTACTTGAACTCTTTGGTGGATTCAAAAATAGAGCCATCTAACTTCACAAAATCAGGATAATTTTCCTCGTTGCGAGACGTCTTCATGTACAAGGTTTTGTCCTTGTTAATGACCAACCCAACATCTTCAGCTGCAGCCCGCAACTGTAGGAAAGCCTCTTCGAGGTGCCTCTCTGACCTTGCAGTTACTACAATGTCGTCAGTCTGTCTTACAATTATAGATATTGCGGAGTCTAGTTAGGGCACTTTTACTGTCAGAGAAGATAGCGAAGTCGTTACTTGGGAGGGTTACTGTGTAGTTTACTGCTACGAGAATAGCGAACATTTCTATAGTATACGAGTATACTCGTATACTGATGAATAGTCTGGCATTTTATAGGCTAGAGTGGTATTAGTCTGGGGATCAAACATTGCAGCTCCCAACCCATTCTTATTTTTTGATCCATCTGTAAACAGTTTGTATGACGAGGAATATGTACCATTCATTCTTTCTATGAAGTAATGTTTAGAGCTAAGTCTCGAATGTTCTGAGTAACTTGTAACTTCTTGTAACTCTTAAACCAGATTATATCAATCACTGTCTACTTAATTCACAAGCGTATTTTCATCAGTCATAGACCATAATAATGGCAACGGGTGTAATAATAATAACAGTGGAGATTGAGAAAAATAGCTATAAAAAAAATCTCAGAAAGACATTTTTAAACAACAAAATTGTCCAGATCCTGATGCGACTGGTATTCTCTTCAAGAGACAAATAGAGGAGGTCTGCTGATTGTAGGAATTCATGATCACTCTGGAGGTCCAATAGTCTTCGTTCACTTACACAAATAATATGAGAAATATCCTTGGATAAAGCTTGTGAGTCTGCCACATTTTCCAATGCGAAAGAGAGCATGGAATGAGTTTCCTTGTAAATCTGTTCCTATGCATTTTTCTCGTTCCTTCACCCAAAATCTACGTTACCTTACGCATAGGCTCCATGGATTCGATAAAATAGTCGATATAAATTTAATAAAAATACATAACTAGTAGTATAGCAATGAACAATACTTACTTTTGCGAATCCAGCGGTGAGCAACACCTTCCTAAATGGCGGAACACAGGCTTCGTACCAATCTGGAAGGACCTGTGATTTACAGGGTTTTTTCTCAGCTGATTGCGGGAAAACGGTTTGGTTTTCACACAAGAGATTTAACGAGGGATCGCAGACACACTTCCTCCATCAGAATACATCCTTAATAGACTTACGAGGTTTTCGGACTTACGATATTTTCCAGGTATATGAGCGTTATGCGTCCTTATATTATTCATAGGGGAACTATGCTGCTCTATATAAGCCAGCTTCTTTTAAACTTTCATGACGAGAAGACAACAGATTTGACAGCAGAAAATAGGGTGTGCGTCCGGGTAGGAAAAACTGTGTATTGTTATTTTTAATCTAAACTGGACCTCATTTTGAGAATTTTGACACCAAACGCAACCTTCTAGCGTGTGTAAATCTTTTCCTACGAATTTTTAAAGTTTCGACCGATTATGACATCACAGTGGGCTGGGGGGTCCCGCCCAGGCGAGAGGGGCGCGTGACGAAACTTTGAAAAATCATAGAAACAGAACTACTCACGCTAAAATGTCGCTTATGGTGCCAAAATTCTCAGGATGTAGTCTACTTTCGATTAAAAATTTTTAAAAAATCAAGGCGCACCCCCCATTAACAACTGCGATTCGTTTATAGAAACGTATGCTTCCTTATATCCTTATATTATTCATAGGGTACTCTGCTGCTCTATACAAGCTAGCTTCTTTCAAACTTTGATGACGAGAAGACGACAGATTTGACAGCAGAAAATTAACAACTTGATGGTGGGACTACGTTTCAATTATAAAAATTTATGCTTTCTTGTGAAATTCGTATGGGAACTCTGCTGCTGTTCCACAAGTTGAAAGTCTAGATAGATTCCTTCAGACTGGTGAATCCCTCTCTACTTTAGCTGGTGAGGCAATAAGTAGCCATGGGCGAAATCATCAGAACCAAATCTGATCTTCTCTTTGGAAGCAGCTGATGACGTCCGCGACGCCAGGAATGGTAGATGGACGAAAATTCAACCTGAGATGGTTGTTACTTCACAAAAATGAGCGGATCGCAAGAGTGATAGTTCCATCTCTCACCAATTATCTTCAGCAGAAAGAAGAAGGCAACAGTTGAAGAGAAGAAGAAGCGATGAGAGACAAAGAGATGCACTTTTCGATGCACCCTACAGTTTCACAAGTTGTTACTCTTACAAACGTCTAAATCACACCTACAGCATTAGTTCATGTATCCTCCGCCTGGGATAGTAAAGCATTTTTCCCTTGAATCACTTGCATCGCATTATCTCAAGCTTTACCAAAATAGGTAACTAAGCTTATCTCATTATGATTCAAAGGAAAAAACGCTTTATTATCCCTAGCGGAGGGTACATGAACTAATGCTGTAGGTGTGGTTTAGACGCTCGTTATTACGCGCTTTGATATTGTTACTAAAGCGACAGCAACTTTGGACAGTATTTTAAATAGTTTTTTCTAAAATAAAAAGACGTTTTCGATAAAATAAAAAATAGAGTATTTTGTGTGAGTATTAACTTTTGTTAATCTAAAATGAGCTCTAGTTACCATTTTAGAGCATACAGCGATGACAAAAAGATGAATTTGGGTAATGTGTAAAATTTACTCCACGCTACCTTTCGAGGCCTATTGAATGGCGCTACCTTTCTAGGGTTAAGGCAATAGGTAGGTACTTAAATCTAACGGTGGTGTTGAGCACTAGGTTCAGCTCCAATTATTCAAGTTATTTAATTTCTCCAGTACTTTTAATTATGGTTATTTGTCGATGAATATCTATGTGAATATCACATAGATAAAAAAACGGAAATCGGAATATGTATACGACGAAACCATGTGCCTCACCCACTTGGAAGCTTTTTTAAAAAAATTGTTTTTGTTATTGTGCTGTCGATATAAACCTCCAAGTCCGTCTGTCTGGAACCAAAAGTGGTCGCATTTTGAAGTAGTCGGCGTTTAATTTCTACGAGTTTTTTTGAGTATACAATTTATTAGCTCTTCTTCGAGGCTGTGCATTTTTAAAAACCTTGAAAAATTGTTTTTGGTGGTTTTACTGTAAGTATGAACACGAGGTGTATTTAAAATTTGTAATTATTAAAAAATCAAAATTACACTGCAAAACCCACATTTCCTGTTTGATACATTTCATGTGACGATCTGCTACTCAAACATTGACAACCAGTGTTATTTGTACGGTCGGCAATCTCAAAAGCCACCTACCGAATGAATAAAATAAGAGTCCCTCATGTCTGCGGTGTTATTTTCTATTAATTTGTACCGAGGGTGATGGAAATCGATAGTCGATGTGTGAAGCTCCCACCTGACCGCTGCTCTGACGCCAAGAGAATTTCGTCAGATTCAGAAACTAGTTAAAACTGTGGTTGAGAACGTAAGGTAATTGAAATGTGGTTAATAGAAACCAGAACTCTACTTGCAATTGATCAAAATGTCGAGAAGGATGGACGTATTAACCGCACTGGCATCAAATATTCATTCAGCTTTTACAAATAAGCGAGCCATACGGCTAAAGATTCAGCTTTTACAAATAAGCGAGCCGTATGTGGAAGATGCGATGGAACTGAAATACTCTTCCACCAATTGGTTGATGCCTGGTCAACTCATTGCAGCTTGCGTTAACCCTTTACGAAGTCGTACAATCATATGAAAGGGGGACTCTAGCTTACCATCGTCCTGGAGACCTCTATGTATGCTGAACACAGCTGAAATGGGTTTTGAGAAACTGCTGCTGCTTAGCGCAGGCATAGATCCCCTATCTGTCAGGCAGACAATATGGATAAAATCACTCGAGAAGAGATTGTGGAAAACCATTTCAATAAAAACAGAGTTGAGTAGTACGTTGTTTGTTTCCACGAAAATAATGAGTTACAAGTTAAATCGATTTTGACGGTTAGGTCATCATCAGTAACAAACAATAACTGTTATTGTGTATTGTAGTTATTGTTTGTATGAATTTCATAAGGGACCATCTACAGCTCAACCCACACAATCCCTGAAAATTTCATCAAAATCGGACTTAACTTTGTATAGTTTAGCAAAGATGTGCGGATAGGCAGACCCCGAAACAACTGTGATAACTCTTTGATACTCCATGTTTTAATTGTAGGTCCGTACTAGAAAGGGGAGGAAATTTGTTCAGTACTCGCCCTGTGTCAACTGCACATATCACATCAATGATTGATTACGCCTGCCTATGATGACCACAAGTTATAAGCAGAGGCGGGGAGTACGGAGGCTAAGCGAAGAAAGTCCAACTGCCGAACCAAAGAGAACTGCCAAAACCCCTCTGCCTCCAGCATCCCTGTAAAAGCCAGCAACCTCCACGTGGTCCATTCTGGACATGCTTCATGCATGACCAACGCTGGCGGGGGCAGAAGAAAAGGGGGACCTGCTGTGCTAGATGAGATAGAAGAATGAGCATGTAAGCGATTGTCATGGGCTTGATAAGCTGGATACAATCCACAAACCCAGATGAGCGCACAGCAGGATAGGCAGACCCAGGGTGGCCGTCCTAGGATGAATGGGCTCGGGAGGGCCGCTCAGTGTTTTCCCCAACACAGCTGGCTAGTATGAAAGACACCGTGCTAGTAGGTACTTATTGAATGACTGAACGTAATGTAAGGAACATCTGTGATATGTGCGTCTTTGATACTGTTTCGTTTAGAATATAGGGATACATGTTTTGTTTTATTTGGACAGGAGAGGATATTTGTTAAGCACTCACCCTGTTCCAGCTGCACACCAGAACTGCAACAGCATCAAGACATCGAAAAGATGATCTCAGCCAATAACTCATGCCTGCCGATGAAGGAAAGGTCGCAAGACATAAGAAGAGGCGGTGAGTACGGAGGCCGAGCATTAGACTGGAATGTCCCGAAAGATGTTTGAACTCCTCTGCCTCCAACATCCCTGTCAAAGCCAGCACCTCGACGCGGTCCATCCTGGGCATGACCAACGCTGGCGGAGGCAGAAAAAAGGGGGGCCTGCTGTGCTATATAAATTCAATGAATGAACGAAAGAGCAGGCAACGGATTGTCATGGGCGAAAAGCCTAGATACAACCCACGAAAACCAGATGAGTGCAGAGCAGGATAGGCAGACCAATAACAATACAATCCTGCTAAAACCTGGCACTTCGACGAGGGCCATCCCGGGCACATTCGGAAAGAATGTGGCTAACGCCAGAAGGGATAGGAGGGCCTGCTGTATCCTGAAGAGAGAGTGAAGAACAAAAACCACTGCTGCCGCAGAAAGAGACCCCACTGATTGTATTGGGCCAATAGGCCCCAGAAACAATCAATACTACTCTGATACAGCAGGATACGCAAACACGAAACCAAAATTGATCAGAAAGGGCATTTTGATTTTGGACGTCCCAAAATGAGAATTGGTTGTCCTTATGCGATCAATCAGGAGTGAAGGAGGACAACACTCAACATAGAAAAAAAGTCTGCCAAGTGAGTGTGACACATAGCTTCCTCGCATCCATAACCCGAATGTATAGATGTTCCGATGCATAGTAGCAATTCTCATAACATTAATCTCAAGTTGACCTACACGGCAACCCATACAATCCCTGAAAATTCTTCAAAATCTGGTGGAAACTGTAGAAGTTATGGCTGTTATGAGGTTTTTACGTTTGCGCATCGATCCGGAAGTGATGATATTCATTGGGGACCATCTACATGCCAATCTGAACTATCCCTGAACATTATCCCATTAAATACGTATGGAAAATGTAAAAGTTATGGTTGTTACAAGGATTTTACGTTTGCACATGCGCAGAGGTTGCTATTGATCAAGGGATGATGATTTTCATGGGGGACAATAACTTCGTATAGTTTGTCCTTTACAAGGTCTTCATGACAGACAAACACGGGAGTGGAAATTACTATTTTGGAGACATTTTTTTTCAACCTTGAAAAGTGTATACAATGTACCTTGGTAGTCTCGGAAGCAAAAAGTCTCAGATATCTCAGACTTAATAACTATATCGGACTCTCAGAGCGCATTAACCAAATTGAAAAGCATTGACACGATGTCCAAAATGACCAAATTCGAAAGGAACATTCGTCAAAAGCTATCAGAGTACAGGACCAGAGGCATTCGAGTCCACTTTTTGAGGGTTAAAGCGCTCATCGAGGTACCAAGTAACGAAACCGTTGACGCCAAAACATGCAACCCTTCTCCCATTAGGCGATCCGGAAAACATATTTCCATATACGGACTTATATTCAGACATCAAGAGAAGACACATGGACGAGTGGCAGAATTTCCACATTTCATATCCCAACGGTAAAAATTACGTGTATATGTTCAGAAAAGTGGAGAAATACCCATGGTTTTCAAAAATTGGAGGTTCGAAACCCAAAAAATTCATCGAAACTATTTCTCGTCTGAGATCGGGACACTGCCTCACGAGAAAGCACCTGTACAGATTGGAAAAGCGCCATCAAGAGGATGCCCAGAGGAAGAAGAAACGTTGGAACATACATTTCTTATCTGCCCCACTTACGTTACAGCAAGATTAGAGTTCTTTTCAGTGATTTCTAGACAAGTGGACCAACCTTCTAAGTTTAGCTCGGTGATATGTCAAAATGGCGAAATAATTTACGACGAAATGTAAAAATTTCTTATAAAAATTAATCTAAATTTGTAACTTAGCTACATTTAATTTGAATTTTACATTTTGGTTTATTATTTTCAATAATGAACCTTTGGAATCGACCAAGAAATTTTTTTTTTTTTTTTTACCACCCTCTCAAAATTTGATGGTACGTTTCAAGGTACGTAGAATCCAAAAATCGAATAAAAACGCTGCAAATTATTACACAATGGTTTATTATTTTTCTATATTGATGACTCGTCTGCAAAGCCACCAACCATCCAACATGAAGAAAAACATCGATCGCATTTCGGTCAGCTAAAATTTGAACGGGGATTAGGCCTCATTTCCGATTCACACTCGTGTTTCTGATTTATCGTACGTCCAATCCTTAAATTCTCGTAGGGAGCGAACGGTTAGTCCTACAGAACTCCGCGTGGTCTCAAAAAATTTTAAAAATTCTATAGAATCTCTTAAATTGAAGGAAAAACAATACCTTTATATCGAAATTTTTTGAGTTAGGGCGTTTTCAAAATTTCAAAATTCATTTTGGAACCCTTAGAAGTTACCTACATCAACCAAAATCTTCGGGGCACAACTAGACCCCAAATGGAGCCTACATACCAAATTTCATCAAAATCGGTCAATGCTAAGTGGCAAAAGTGCCGCGTAAGGCGTACGGCGTACGGCGGACGGACGGCCAAATTTTTATTCGTTTTCTGGATTCTACGTACCTTAACCCATTTCATGCCAAGGTTAGAAATAACTTAATAATGAGGAGAGGAGGATGAACTGTTTTACAGAATGCCAGCCGAAATAAAGCATCATTTGCTCCCCAATCGAGAGAAAAAATACTCGATATTTTCCAGGAATGGCATTCGGACGAAAATCCAACCTGAAATGGTTGTTTACTTTACTTTTACTTACTCAATATTTTATGAATTTTACTTTTTAATGAGATTTGAGAGGCCTCAGTTTTCCAAATCGATATGATTTATCCAGTTCATTGTTTCGGTAGAATGTGAAAGTCTATTTATGGACCGGAATATGTTTCAACTCATGGCCCAGAAAGCTCACTCGTCCAGAATCGAATTTGAGCCACCATACTCATGCCTTCGCCCAAGGGGCCTCCTTTTCAAAAAATTTCCAAAATTGCATTGAGCTCCCGAACATCAAAGAAAACTTTTTCTGAAAAGTTTAGGAACAGAATGATCGAGAAAAAATTCTCCTGCAAAGATTTACCACTATTTTCAATATTGAAAAAAATCATAAATATGAATGCAAAAACGCATCAGTGGCCGGAAATGGGTTAAAACGTACCAAATTTCATCAAAATCGGTCAATGCTAAGTGGCAAAAGTGCCGCGTACGGCGGACGAACGGCCAAATTTTTATTCGATTTTTGGATTCTACATACCTTGAAACGTAAACCATCAAATTTTGAGGGGGTGATAATAATTTATTTTTCTTGGTCGATTCCAAAGGTTTATTATTGAAAAGAATAAACCAAAATTTGGCCGTCCGTCCGCCGTACGCGGCACTTTCCCCACTTAGCATTTACCGATTTTGATGAAATGTGGTATGTTGGCTGCATTTGGGGTCTAGTTGTGCCCCGAAGATTTTGGTTGATGTAGGTAACTTCTAAGGGTTAAAAAATGAATTTTGAAATTTTTAAACGCCCTAACTAAAAAAATTTATATAAAGGTATTGTTTTTCCTTCGATTTAAGATTCTATAGAATTTTTAGAATTTTTTGAGACCACGCGGAGCTCTGTAGGACAAACCGTTCGCTCCCTACGAGAATTTAAGTGTTTTACGTACGATAAATCAGAAACACGAGTGTGAATCGCAAAAGAGGCCTAATCTCCGTTCAAATTTTAGCTGACCGAAATGCGATCGATGTTTTTCTTCATGCTGGATGGTTGGTGGCTTTGCAGAAGAGTGATCTATACAGAAAAATAATAAACCAAAATAATAGTAATTTGCAGCGTTTTTATATACGATTTGTAAATTGTCTGTGTGAATGGCTGTATGCCTATACCAAATTAAAAAATAAAATAAAATAAAATAAAATTGACCTCGTTTTAATTACACGAACGAACATTGCCAAATTTCTCCAAAAACATGTTCCCTGAAGTCTGTCGAAAGAGCGGAAAATCCCTAAAGTACCTACCTACGTAGTGACTTATAGCATTCCGACCGATTCGGGTCACTTATTGAGGTCATTTTTCATTTATGACATCCGACCTGATGTTTAGGTGTAGGTAATACATCTCAGTCACCCTCGTGCGAAATTTTATTGGTGTCATAAGGTCACAACCTCTGAGCAGCTGATGGCATTCACAGCTCTACAGGTAGGAAGCAAGCGGCAGCGCCACCGCCTCGTCGAACATTCAGGGTTATAGATTTCTTGCGTTGCTATAGGAGCACGCCGTGTTGATGCATATCAGAAAGGTCTCATTCAACCGTGAGTGCCCCAAAAGGTGAGACCCCCGCAAGTCCGTCCAACCTCTGGCTTACCGGTTGCCGTCCAAAGACACTCACAGCGGAAGATGAGAGACTTGGCTCGACTCGACGTTCAATTGTGATGCCAATTGTAGCGATGGTGACACTCATTGCCGTGTCCTCCAAGCACTACGCGATCCTGGCATTGCACACCAGCAAAGCCCTCAACGGCACTCGGACCAACTCGACAATGACAAATGTCGCACCTACTCACGCTGGTGTTAACGTTCTATTAGGAGGGTAAGCGTGATGAAAAACGCCTCCGCACAATATTTCTTCAGCACTCGAGCACAGAAAAGCCAATCTCCTCCCATCGAGTCTCCCTTTTCATTTAGCACAGCGCAGCCTAAGTACACTCGGAGAGGATAAAAGTATCTTCTAAGGAAATATGATGCTGAATACGAGTATGCCATACATACTTTGAATAGTCATCAAGCACTTTTCCCTCCAAAAATCATGTTTTACTTCCGAGTCTACCCAGGGAAGCGGAAGCTTTGTTTTCACTTTTCAAGATTGAAAAAAAGTTCTTCAAAACCAAAATTTCCACCTGCGTTTTACGTTTCAGACCTTCCTGAACAATTTTGGTTCCGTGTCTGTCTGTCTGTATGTGTGTCATGAAATCCTTGCGACAGTCATAACTTCTCCAATCACCTGATTTCGATGAAATTTTTAGGGATTGTGCGGGTTGGCGTTTAGACGGTCCCCTATGAAAATCATCGCCTCCGGACAGATAGTAGCCACTGCGCATGCTCAAATGTGTATTTAGTACGGAAAAGGAAATTTTCCTTGTTACGGCCATAATCTACATTTCGGGTTATGGATACGAGGAAGCTATGTAACACACCCACTTGGCATCTTTATTCGTTTTGCTTCTTCACTATCGGATATGAAGAAGCTTCGAACTCGCACAACTAGTGAAAAACGCTGCAAATTATTACACAATGGTTTATTATTTTGGTTTATTATTTTCAATAATGAACCTTTGGATTCGACAAAGAAACAAAATTTTAACACCCCCTCAAAATTTGTTGGTTTACGTTTCAAAAATAGAGTTTAGAATCCAAAAATCGAATATAAATGTAGCCGTCCGTCCGCCGTACGCGGCACTTTCCCCACTTAGCATTGACCGATTTTGATGAAATTCAGTATGTAGGCTCCATTTGGGGTCTAGTTGTGTCCCGAAGCTTTTGTTTGATGTAGGTCACATCTAAGGTTCGAAAAATGTATTTTGAAATTTTGAAAATTTTGATATTAAGGTATTGTTTTTCCATCAATTTAAGATAGTATAGACTTTGCTGCGACCACACGGAGCTCTGTAGGACAAACCGTTCGCTCCCTACGAGAATTTAAAGGTCCAACCTTTAACACGTTGCAAATTGTTACGATCGTGTTGCTGATTCTCTATGTTTACTAACGGCAACACGATTGTAAAGCCGTTAGTTAGTATGTCGATGATTTTTGTTCATTATTTTCAGTGATGAAACTTTGAATCGAGCAAGAAAGAGTTTGCCGAGTGGGTGAGGCTTCCTTGTATGATCCGACGCATAGCAATCTCAAAACGTCTGCCGAGTGGGAGTGGCACATAGCTTCCTCGTATCCATAACCCGATTGTGTAGATGATCCGATGCATAGTAGTTAATCTCAAAACATCAATCTCTACGCACACACTCACTACCCTCATAGGGGACCATCATAGGGGCCAATCTGAACAATCCTGAGAAATTTCGTCGAAATCGGGTGGAAAATGTAGAAGTTATGAAAGTGTAGTTACAATGAAATTTACGTTTGCCCATGCGCAGCTCCCTACGAGAATTTAAAGGTTGGACGTACGATAAATATGAAACACGATTGTGAAACGCAAAAGAGGCCTAATCAGCAAAGTTCTCCAAAATCGAAATTTCCACTCGCTTTTTACGTTTTAGACCTTCCTGAACAATTTTGGTTCCGTATCTGTGTATGTCTGTCTGTCATGAAATCCTTGTGACCGGCATAACTATACGAAGTTATTGTCCGATTTCGATGAAATTTTCAGGGATTGGCGTGTAGAAGGTCCCCTATGAAAATCATCACCCCCGGACTGACAGTAGCCTCTGCGCATGCGCAAACGTAAAATCCTTGTAGCAGCCATCACTTACATTTGTCATCCGAATTTGATGAAATTTTCTAGGATTGTTCAGATTAGCGTGTAGATGGTCCCCTATGAGGGTATTGGAAGGTATTTAGAGATTGATGTTATGAGAATAGCTACCTACTATGCATCGGATCATCTATACAATCGGGTTATGGATACGAGGAAGCTATGTGCCACACCCACTTGGCAGACTTTTTTTCTTTCACCAATCTTGAGCCAGCCGAGCTTGTCAAAATATGGAGTTACGTGTGCATCAAGGCGCTGGCGGAACACGAACTCGACCACCGAATTCAATGCTCTTTGCAACGGAGCCCATATACAAAATTTCATTAAAATTGGCCCATGGTAACTAAGGAAAGAGCCGCGTACGAGGCTATAGTGAGAGTTTCATTATTATTTACAATATTTGGGATACACTCATTTTCTAGTATAATTTGAACTGGGTTTGGTTCCTCTAAAGGGGTCCAAGTGCTGGAAACTGCTTACGGAATGCCCAGGCATGTTCCATGTTTGTTGAATTTTAGTCAAGGGCTCTAACCGGTAAGCATCCGGGGGTCTCCTGGCGAGGCCCAAACAGCCTAGTTTTTGCTTTCGAGTCTACCAAGGTAGCGGAAGCTTTTTTTCTTCACTTTTCAAGGTTGAAAAAAAAAGTTCTCCAAAATCGAAATTTCCACTCGCGTTTTACGTTTTCGACCTTCCTGAACGATTTTGGTTCCGTGTCTGTCTCTCAGCAATAACTTCTACAATTCTCATCCGATTTCAATGAAATTTTCAGGGATTGTGCGGATTGGCCTGTAGCCCTATGAAAATCATTAACCCCGGACTGATAGTAGCCACTGCGCATGCGCAAACGTGAATTCCTTGCAGCAGCCATAACTTCCACATTTTCTATCCAACTTCGATGGCATTTCCAGGAATTATACGGATTAGGTTGTAGACGGTCCCCTGTGAAAATCAAGGCCTCAAAATTGGCAGTAGCCTCTGCGCATGCGCAAACGTGAATTCCTTGTAACAGCCATAACTTCCACATTTCTCATCCGATGTCGACGAAATTTCTCAGATTGGCGCGTGGATGGTCCCCTATGAGGTTAGTGGAACGTACTAGATTAATATTTTGAAATTAACTACTATGCATCGGATCATCTATACAATCGGGTTATGAATACGAGGAAGCTATGTGCCACACCCACTTTACTTTTTATTATTATATTTATTTGATTTTTATTTTATTTTAAGAATTTTGATCTTAATACATAACATTTTGAGGGAGAGGGAGGTTAATTTTTTTCCGCACAGTTCCAGTGGTTTATTATTGAAAATGGCAAATCGCTATCTAGCACTCGACGGATTCAGACAATTTGAAGGGATAGTGAGAATTTCACCGATAATTATTTGAAGGGACTGATTGTTTGAAAGACGAAAACCATCCTGAAGGGATTGATTGCAATTTTCATGGTAGTAAACAGACTTCCCTCGAGGACCATCCAGGCGTGCGCGGTGGGATTTGCCCCGCTTCCGCGCGTCTTCTCTTCCCGGCGACACCTTCTGATTCTAACGTTTTATCGTTACAGCGCGATGATGAGCTGCATGCTGATAATGGTCGTCTGCATCTGCTACCTCTGCCACTGGAGGTTCCATAAGACTGAAACGCGCTACGAGCGCCGACATTCGTGGATGCAGGTGGCGGAAAGTGACACCACCGTTCACATCTTCACTCTGGATCAGCAGGTAAGGAGTGAGGATGTCCGATACTTCAAAAGTATCGATATAATATCGCATCGATACATCTAGAAAGTATCAAAAAGTATCGATACTTTCAAAAAGATGGGTGAAAATGTCGTGTATGTTTCTCCCCATCAGTGTGACATCTCTCCATCGCGAGGATAATAATTAATATAGAAGACAAAACAATAAATCACTCATTTTTTATTTAATTTTTTTGTTTTTTGTTTAGGCTCTTGTTTTCGTATTGCACTTGGTTGGGTTAACATTTTGGTGGTCCTTCCTAGATGATGGAGGACAGCAGGTTATCATACAGAGCTGGAGGTGGTGGTACATCATCTTTGTTTAATTTGTTGAAGTTTGTTGGTCTCCCAACAATCTACGTAGAGATAGAGGTGCTGTCAATTAGGTACCTTCATGAGGTAGGTGTTGAAACAGATACAATGTGAGAGGAAAAAAAAAGGATTGAAACTACGATATATATCAGAGAAAAGAAGTATCGATATGTATCGATACTTTTTTCAAAAAGTATCGATGCTTTTGAGTATCGATACTTTGGGGACATCCCTACTATGGAGCCAAAATGGAGGCCATTTTTCTAAATTTCAACAATTTCGGTCCTTGGTTACTAAAGAAAGTGCAGATGGAGTGGATTTCCCTTAAGACGTAAAACATCAAATTCGAGTGGGATAGAAATTTTCGTTTATTCTGTTCCATAGAGGATTTAAGGGGGCGATCACGGTATCGTAAAATTGTACAATAGTACTAACTAAATTTTTTTTATTAATGATTTGAGGGCGGAGTGGATCTTGAGGTTGAGCCAATTTTCGAAGTTGTTGGACGAGTGTTGTATCTTTGAGTTCCTTGCCTTCTCTCGTCATTCAGTCTCGAAGGAGTGGCAGGATTGCTCCGTCTTCTGTCCCAAGACTTCTTATTTTTTTCCTGGTCCCCCTTAGTCTCATGGATACAGCCCTCAACACTGCTATCTGAACTTTAACTTTCAGAAAGCCGCTTATCTCAGGCAGGTCTCTTCCCCACTTTTCAGACAGCCTGTTAGCTGCCCTTTTCAGGAAGGCCTGGAATTCTTTGTGAAGGGCTCCATCACACGAAACGCCCAATGGTGTGAAGGAGCCACGAACATCTTCCGCTGCTTGGTCATACTTTCTGTGTTTTTCGCGAGCAGCTTGCTGCGATACTGCTGACCATTCTCTGGTGCAGTAGGAAGGGGCGTCAGCATTGATAATGCGGTTGTCGAAGAACACCACCCTCCCACTGTCCCAGACACCATTGGCCTGAATGTCAGCGATCAGTGCTGGTTGACCATTAGCGGCCTCATAACTGGCTCTGTGGCCACCCCTCCCCCATGCAAGGTTGGCCAGCATAGCACACTCATCGCGTACGTAATCATGGCCCCACTTAACTAAACCTCCTTTCTTGCAGTTCAGGACGTGGGTCAGACGCATGCTTTCCCCACATCCATCACAGGAGGCTGGTAAGCCGCTGGGCTCGTACACGTATCTCATGGTGATGGCATCTCGGAATTGGTTGCAGGTTAGGACCAGGTTGTCTGCAGTGATGGGAAGGACAGATAGCCATTGTGATGCATTTTCTTCTGTAATTCTTCTTATTCTTCGCTTCCGTTCCTGGTCTAACGCTGCAATTGCCGATTCGCTTTCGGCCCTCTGTTGTTCCTTACAAGATGTACTAACCAAATTACTTACCAAACTATTCCTCCTACAGTTTTGTGCAGGAGGAAGATAAACATTTTTTTTCGCGCTCACCAAGTTTAAATTGGCGTAATGTTTATCCAATGGGACGTCCCCTGGAACGCATGCATTACTAAACAATGTTTTTTTTATTAGTAATAAATTTTAATATTTAAGCGATTTATTTGTGAACGCCGTTTTAATGATAGAGTTGATTTCGTTTTTTCAGTGCTACGACTACAACAGCGTGCAGCTGGAACGAGAAGCGGTCGAGCAGCCTCCTCCAAACTACGACGAAGTCGTCGCCATCGACAAGGAGATGAGCGAAGGTCACGACCCCGATCTCCCCAGCTACGAGACTGCGTTGAAGCTGTCGAGCAGAGGATACGTATAGCAGTGCGTCTGAAGCGAATTGTCGACGACTTCAGGCAGTTCAGCACTTCACTCGTGACTCAGACCATTTTCCGAATAGACGACCTTCTCCTACACCTCCGCGAAGACACTTATTGTTGAAGGGTTTGTTAGGAGTCGATCGAACGAGGGAGGAAATCAAGGTTTAAGCTCCCTTTTCCCCTCAAAAAGAATGGAGTAAAGTTACCAATAGATTCTAGCGATAGCTTGAAATCGACGATGAACCGATCAGTACAAGTATTTTGTAGCAATAACTTTTTTCAAATTGATGACTTTATCAACAATAACAGTTTTTGGTAACGAAACCAATCATCCAGAATTATACCAAAATCTATTGCTTGGTCCCCATCGATTGTTTCTGTTGCTAACTTCACTTCTGTCTCAAGAAGAACCTCTCATCGAGGGACTCGTCAGATATTACCTTCTGCAGTCAAAGGTTCGAAAATGTACCTAAAGGAGAGTTTTTATTGTCATCGTTATTTAGATTAGAGAGAGAGCTTTTATTTTCGGCGTTAAACATATAAAACATAGTTCGTGACTGGTACAAAAGTCAAATTAATAAAAGTGCAAGTAATGCATGTTAAATATTCATAGATCAACCTAGATTATGAATGAATGAATCGCCTAGTGCAAATAAACCGTCCCAGACTATACAGGGTGTCTACACTTAGGATGGGCATAACTTCAGGGTTCGACTCTACGAGGTACTTCCAACAAAAAATGTCTCATAGCAATTTTCTTTTAACCCACACAAAATTCCTTTTTTTCACTTTAAAGTTTTTTCGCGTTTTCGACCTTACGGCACTGATATGGCCATAACTCCCTTATTTCTCCTGAAAATTCAAATCTGACACCGTTAGAAAGAGCGTTAAACCCCTAAGCTACCTGGTGCAAAATCAAATTCTACGAATAATGCGTATTTTGTGTACAAAAAACGAAGGTTTTCTTCGAAAAATCCACTTTCTAGCTGTCGGAATCATTCGGAAGTATCACCATTGGATTCAGCGTAAAAAATTAGATGGGAAATTATACCAAACTCGTCAAGTCATCTTGAGATCGAGGGGGACTATAAACCGCTTAAAACACTGGATTTTCCTGTAAAACACACGTTTTCTGACATTCAAACTTCATTTACTCTTCCAATTTGAATGTTAAAAAGAAAAATTGATAAATCGTTGAAAAGCTGACATTTTGAGCATGTTTTTTCCGAAGAGCGCCCATCGAAGTTGGCAGGGATTTAGAGTGAAAACTTTGGTCGAAGAAAGTAAAGTTTCGAAACATTTTTAAAGTTTGATTTTGGACTTGATTTTTGAAACTATTTTATTGCTGAAGATTTTGATTTTGCACTAGGCAGCTTAGGAATTTAACGTTCTTTCTAACGGTGTAGTCAGATTTGAATTTTCAGGAGAAATAAGGGAGTTATGACCATATCAGTGCCGTGAGGTCGAAAACGCGAAAAAAATTTTAAAGTGAAAAAAAAGGAATTTTGAGTGGGTTGAAAGAAAATTGCTAGGAGACATTTTTTGTTGGAAATACCTTGTAGAGTCGAGCCCTGAAGTTATGCCCATCTTAAGTGTAGACACCCTGTATTCTACAACATAGAAAAACTATGCTCGTCAAGTAACTTAGTAGAGGAGAACACACTGGGACAACCCGCCAAAAAACGACGTGTACAAGGTAGATCCTAGAAGGATGAAATAGCTGTACCTATTTGCACCTAATGTTCTTAAGGTGTTTCGTGACATTAAAATGTCATTAGTGGTATATCAATGTCATTCATAACTTTCTTTAAACCTAGAATGGACGGCATGTTAGGTATCGTCTCACGATACCTAATGAGTAAATTTTACTCGCCAGAGTGTAAAAGGAAGAAAACAATTTTTTTTTGCTTCTTAGGAAGACACGAAATACAGTAAATTTTATTCATATTTCTCATATATGTTTTGTTTTATGGCTTCAAGTCAACTTACCTCGAAAATATCTGCCAAGTGGGTGTGGCACATAGCTTCCCCTTATCCATAATCCAATTGTTTAGAACATCCGGTGCAATGTACTGCCGTGCTAAGCCAGAAAGTCGTATAGTGAAAATTTGACCAAATTGAGTTATTGGTACCCGGGGGTTTATGGGGTCGATTTCTATCGATTTTCGAAGTTTCAGAGTCGTATCTAGACTAGAAATGCCTCAAACAAGCCTCCCGATTTTTGCGTTAAGGCATGTTAACTTGATTATGCTAAGCAACTAGTCGTATCAGAGCAAATCAGAAGAAGAAAACTCGTATCTTGACACAGTTACGAGAATCGGCCTTAGTATTTCGACGATACGACTTCTTGCATTCTGATTCGACATGATACGACTTTTTGCCTCTGAAAACTCAGCATTTAGTGGTGACTTTAGGAACCTTCTCACTGTTACCTATCCAAATACTGCCTTGCTAGGGCCAGAAAGTCGTATCTTGGCTTCACCCTACTTTCGGGAAAACGACCTAATAGGTTTCGTGGTGAAATAACTCTTTCACGGGATTATTTTTCCTCCTTTTACCGCAACTAATAGTTTTTCTTACCGGAAATTAGTTGCTGAATCGATTATTGAGATCAAAATTAAACATTTTTTAGTGTATATTGTCAAAAAAACTGTAACGGAATACGGTGAATTCATTGTAACGGCCATAACTTCTACATTTCTCATCCGAATTCAATGAAATTTTCAGGGATGTTACAGATTAGTATTTAGATGGTCCCCTATGAAAATCACCGCCTTTGGACTGATAGTAGCCACTGCGTATGCGCAAACGTGAATTTCCTTGTAACGCCCATAACTTCTTCATTTTCCATCCGATTTCAATGAAATTTTCAGGGATGTTACAGATTAGTATTTAGATGGTCCCCTATGAAAATCACCTCCTTCGGACTGATAGTAGCACTGCGTATGCGCAAACGTGAATTTCCTTGTAACGGCCATAACTTCTACATTTCTCATCCGAATTCTATGAAATTTTCAGGGATGTTACAGATTAGTATTTAGATGGTCCCCTATGAAAATCACCACCTTCGGACTGATAGTAGCCACTGCGTATGCGCAAAACTGAATTTCCTTGTAACCGCCATAACTTCTACATTTTCCATCCGATTTCAATGAAATTTTCAGGGATGTTACAAATTAGTATTTAGATGGTCCCCTATGAATATCACCACCTTCGGACAGATAGTAGCCACTGCGCTTGCGCAAACGTGAATTCAAGATCGAGATACGACTTCAAGGCTTAGTATATCAGACCTAAATGTAAGTAAAATAAGAATAGAAAAATGTTATACAGTTTTTTGACAATATACACTTAAAAATGTTTAATTTTGACCTCAGAAATCGATTCAGCAACTAATTTCCTATAAGAAAAACTTTTAGTTGTGGTAAAAGAAGGAAAATAAATCCCGTGAAAGAGTTATTTCATCACGAAACCTATTAGGTCGTTTTCCCGAAAGTTGGGTGAAGCCAAGATACGACTTTCTGACTAGCACGGCAGTGTAGATCTCTCCATCTCTAAGTACCTTGCACTACCCTTATGCAGGACCATCAACACCTCAATCCGTACGACCCCTGTTTGCGCGTGCCCACTGGCTACTATCAGTCCCGGGGCGTTAATTTTCATAGGGGACCACCTATACGCCAATGCGACCAATCTCTGGAACTTTCATCAATTTCTGATAGAAAATTTAGAAGTTATGGCTGTTACAAGGATTTGAGGTTTGCGCATGCGCATATGCCACACTCCGATCCGCATAATTCCCGAAAATGAGGAATTTCAACGAATTATGTTTGCATTTTTCCTGACTAGTTAATGGTGTGGGATAGATGAAAATCGGGTTGATTTCGGAAAATAAGTCTCCTGTTATTTTTGGGAGACATTCAAAATTTATGATATAACCGGGAAAACGGACCTCTTCAATGTGAAGGGGGAACGCTCGCTGATTGGCTGTTCGGATCGCCGTTTTCTCCCCTTGTTGCCCGATGGAACAACGAAATTGTGTTATCAAAGAAGAAAGTTATCAAACAAAACCAGGGGAAACCTGTATTTGTCAATCTTGCTTTTTATATTTTTTCTCTTCAGTTCTTCGATTTCGATCTTTACTGGTTTTGTGAAATGTTGCCTCCGACTAATAGAAGTGAGATTTCACGATCTCAGCGCTTCAAGCGGCCGTACATGAACTATTTCCGGTTGACGTCATCCTCCCGGTTTTTTTAAACGTTCATATTTTCTACACCGTTTTGTTTATTCGTAAATTGGGAAGTACGGAATGAGAGTTTGTCGTAGGGGGTTTTTCGAGGTGCTGAATCCGATTTTGGGGTCAAAACTAGGAAATTCCGACATGGTGAAATTCCTCATTTCATCGAAATCGGACAATAACTTTGCATAGTTTTGCCCGTTACAAGGGTTTCATGACGGACAGACATGAAATCTGCATCCACTTCCTTAGCTCAGTGGTAAGAGCTCCGACTCACAAGTGTAAATATAGATTAGTCGGAACGACAGGAGATCGATCCCCAGGCGAGGGAAGTTAATTTTTGAAGACCCAACTAAGTGGCGCAGTCAGAATGGGCTCCTCAGCATTTTCTGAGGACAACAATAAATTAGAGTTATGTCATCAAAACAACTCCCCCAAGACACGAGTCAAGCCTCTACCTATTCGGACAAACGTTGAGTCAGCAGATCCCCCGCCCCGTTCAAGAAGGAACAAAACAAAAACTCCGAAGCCAGTCAAAAATAAAGCGTTCTCACTGAGTTGTAAAACGCCGGCCAAAGGTCCCTCACCTCCCTGACTAGGTAACGGAGTACCTAAGATTTCCCTAACGGGGAAAAGATGTTGTGATCAGCTACCTCTTCGTATTTCTGACCATTCACTTCCTTTATTATTTTCGTACCGTATTGGAGAATCCGTCGTTAGACCAAAAGGGGTTACAGGACAAACAGGACGCAAGTTACACCGAGCACATCAGATCCTTCAGACTAGCCTTCACTAGGAATTTACAAAATTCCTCACTAAAAATCATGAAGAATAGCGTTGGTCCCGATTTTTTACCTGTATTTTGGGGAAATTAAGGGGGGTGTAACCTTTTGATGAAGCACCCGGTATAGAAATAATAAACCTTTGAGATATAATTTGCAGCGTTTTTGTTTATGATACGTCCGTCAAATTTTCGTAATTTGTATATTTCTGTTTTCAAGTATTTCGAGTCGCCGTCCTTCCTGTTGTGGGTGGAAAAGTTTCATGCAGTTTTTTATGTCGGATAATTCATATCCATGGTCGTGTACATCCATTGTACGTGGTTTGCGTAGTTGGAGCGGCTAGTCTGAAGGATCTGATGTGCTCGGTGTAACTTGCGTCCTGTTTGTCCTGTAACACCTTTTGGTTTATTATTGTCAATAATTAACCTTTGGAATCGACCAAGAAAAAATTGTTTAACCCCCTCAAAATTTGTTGGATTACGTTTCAAGGTACGTAGAATCCAAAAATCGAATACAAATTTGGCCGTCCGCCGTACGCGGCACTTTCTGCACTTAGCATTGATCGATTTTGATGAAATTTGGTACATGGGCTCCATTTGGGGTCTAGTTGTGCCCCGAAGATTTTGGTTGATGTCACTTCTAAGGGTTGAAAAAAGAATTTTAAAACGCTTTAACTCAAAAAAATTTGATATAAAGGTATTTTTTTCCATCAAAAGTACGTATGTGCTGCAAATCAGTTTGTAAACTCCACTTATGTCCTATGAGTTGGTTTTCAGTGAGTTGACAGTTTTGAATGTAGTGGAAAGTCCTTCCTTCTGGAAAAGGTTGGCGAGTTTATAGGTCTCTGGTCCGGTGTACGTAAAGATGCAGCGTTGGTTCGTGGTTGTGAGTTGCTCTGTTGGTTATTGTATTGTCGAAGTAGTTTGTCTACGGTTTCGTTTCTCCAATACGTTACGTAGATGATTATTGTATTCTTATAGCGGAACTAATCCCGTACATGTAATACAATGATTAGAATCTACGCGACATTTATTTGGAGTCGATGTAATGTTATCCTAACCTACCGTTCTTGATATTGTTTTGTAGCGGAAGACGAACTCCATACTATTTTGGGTGTAGAAATTATTTTCAATTTAAAATTATAATTTTTGTTGCATGGCAGAAAGTTGTTAATTTTGTAAAATTTCGAAAATTGCCATTCAGCTTAGTTTAGAAAATTTTCTACATCCGACTATTTATGTAATATACTTCTAGAAATAAGTAAGTAGTTTTCAGCTGTGAGCAGCGATTCGAAACCTAGTTATATCGATTTACACTGGAAAAAAGAACGTGTAAAGACCGACTCACTGTGGAAAACGCTTTCGGCTTCTTGATTTCACAATTTTCGAGTGTTTTTTTACAGTTAAAACTTGTTGTAAAACTTATTTCGGTTTATTCGTGGACTAGTTATGTAAATGTAGAGAAGAAGAAGAGGAAGGAGGGCAAATAATACATGTTCAAAGTCAGTAGGTATGATAATCGATAAATTGTTTATTAAAGTTATGTAAAAAAGACGTTGTCCGGTAAATCCAGACGTGAACTATTTTTATTGTAAAAAAAAGTTTGTAACACTCCTAGAACCCCCCCCCCCCCCCCCCGATTTTCCAACCGGATTTTTGTTTCTACATGTTTCATTCTTCCTGTAGAATAAAGTATACGAAAATATATGGAAAAAATTGTGTTTTAATTAGACCTATATCGCAGTCCCGATCTAAAGAACTTTTGATGATATTTCTCTGTCACAGAACAGTGTTGTAGATCTGCAATGAGGAATTTCACCGATTTCTGTTTGCATTTTTCCTGAATAGTTAATGGTGTGGGATAGATGAAAATCGGGCTGATTTCGGAAAATAAGTCTTCTGTTATTTTTGGGAGACAATCAAAATTTTTAATTTCAAAACTAACCGGGAAAACAGACGTGCAGCGGGAACGCTCGCTGATTGGGCTGTTCGGATCGCCGTCTCCTCTCAGTGTTGCCCATTGGGACGACAAAATCGTGTTTTCTAAGAGAAAAGTTATCAAACAAAAACAGAGGAAACCTAATTTTCCCCATCTCGCTTTTTCTATTTTTTTCTTCAGTTTTTCGATTTCGAACTTTACTGTTTCATGAAATTTTGCATCTGGGGACTATAGATTTCTCGATCTCAGCGCTTCAAGCGGCCATAAATGAACTATTCCAGCATGACGTCATTTTCCCGGTTTTTTTAAACATTCGTATTTTCTACACTGTTTTGTTTATTCGTAAATTAGGAAGTTCGGGCTGAAAGTTGCCATAGGGGGGTTTTAGAGGTGCTGAATCCGATTTTGGGGTCAAAAATAGGAAATTCCGACATGGTGAAATTCCTCATTAAAACTGCACTATTCGTTGTTACGATTTCACAAGATTAATTTGTATCGATAAAAAATTGGGTAAAATGCTGCTTGTCGCTTTCAATGAAGTTTGCAGAAAATGAAGCTATTGGAACAAACACAAACATTTTAGCAAAGAAAATTTTTAATTTTTTTTTTTAAATCCATTTTGGAACATCCTAGAGGGAGGCGCAGTCCTTGTCGCTAAAGCGGTGGTGCTTTTGGAACCGGTTCATAGTAACAGGTCGGGAAGATGATAGTTGAATTCCAAAAGAGTCGTTAGTTTCATCGGTTAGTCTTATTTGAGTTTGTGAAAAACTTTGTTGTACAGTCCATCACAATTCCTAAGCTTTAAAAGCACACTTAAAGTGCCATGAGGGCCGCCGGCTACCTCACAATTTTTCATCTGTACATCTAACGAATATTATTTTTTTCCGACCCTCCGATAATTATTAGCTTCATTAGGCACCTAGCAACTGGATCACGGGATGGTATACGATTTGCAGCATGTTTTAGAAGCGGTTACCATGGGTGCCAATGAGACTGCGGGCGGCCTCACTTTTTATATGAAATTTCCTCTGACAACCCACTAAAGAGCTATTGAATTTCCTAAATAAATACAGCTTTCCTAATAAGCTGGCTTTGAAAACCTATCGTGTTTTCTGTGTTACAAAAACTTGACCTGCCGGCGACCTCATGGCACACCGAGTACTCTGTTGCCTTCAAGTGCCATGAAGGTCGCCGGTGGTCTCAGTACATAATGATATACATAATGTGTTATATTCATTCATAGAATGTAAAGATCCCAAATTTTCACATAAGGAAAGCCTAATCTTGATATTTCCATTTGGCACCTGGGGAAGTCATGGCCAAAACAGCTTGGCAGTTAGAAGGTTCATGAGTCAAAATCGAAAATTTTTCGACTTTTTCGTTTCCATTCTTATAAAATTGTGCAGGTTTTTCCAGACATTATGTTATATAACTATATTAGATTTGAGCAGTGGAAAGCAGAGATATGAGTTTTCAAAGATTGAGGAGCCAAACGCTGTTTCCGGGGGATAGCTGTTTCCCGCTCCAAGTTTGTAGTTTCTATATTCATGTAACTACCTACCATCCTTGGCTGTTCATAAGTTCTGATTGATACCTACTATGTCCTACTCCATGGTTCCAGCACTGGTTCCTATGCCACCAAATAGTACGAAAATAGCATAGCACTAGACTAATGAAGAAATCAAGTGAACCAATAGTGTTTAACCATTATTCTTATCAGTACTACGTGGTATGAAATAACCTCACCTAACCAGTGCAAACACTGACTGATAAGAATCATAGATAAGGAATAATCAGACCTCATTTTCAATTTCTTCAATATGAAATAATTACGAACTATCGATCAAATACCTCGAAAAACTGTAACCTTTCACAAATCGCGGTTTTTCTCCAAACCGGAAACCCCTTGTTTTTCGTCATTTAGGCAATGACATCGAGGCAAAGTCCCCATTATTTAGCAAAAGTTAGAAGATTGTGCCAAGGTCAACAAGGTGGCGTTCTGTTGTCCATGGTTACTACGCCAACGATCCTTGAGAGTAGGAGAAAGGGAGTAGACAGTAACAAGGCTTGGTTCACATCAAATTTCGTGTAATGACTAATGAGCTAGATATTATGACATTGATGTGTACCTTTTCAGACAACAAAAATAATCAATATGGTAAAGCCTCAATGATACCATGAACTACTAAGTATAAAAATAATAAAAACAAGTGGCACATAGAAGTATCACAGCTCATTAGCACACCTAATATATAGACACGTAAAGGTTAGCATTCCAATAGTAATTCATCACTGAATAGTACAACACCGAATGTAGAATATGATTAAACAATTTAACAGAAGTGATGAAAAGTTCGTGTCTGTACGACACCGAACGGACTGGACTTTAATAAATTGGGACACCAGCACTCCATTACAGTCTGGAAATTACACGAGTATTTGTCTCATGAATGATCTCCCAAGTTCTACATGACTTGATTGGATTACAGTTAAGGGTTCCTTATTTTGAATGAATGATGACAATGGGGTATTTCAGTCAATTTTTTATATTTTTTTTCCCAAAAGAGTAAGGCTCAGGAATAACGGTAATCGGGTCTGTTCGTCGAGAATATGTTTTTAAAAAATCAGAGAAGCTAAGGAAAGTTGAAGATTTGAATAGTGTGACGTAGCTAGCCAACTGTGACGTAGCTAGCCAACTGTCTTTGAAAAAGTATCCATGCACAGAAACCCCTCTTGGATACTACAAAATTCTACTCACACACGCGCATTATATATGTTTTCAAGGGTGCTGAATCCAAATTTGAGGTCAAAAACCTGAATCTCCGACCCACCGAAATACCCCATTTCACGGTCGTATCATGGCCCTGCCTTCCTACATTTCTGCGCGAACTACCAAAATTTTCCCAGGAGCGCTGGACTCTAGGGATTTGAGCTTTGGAGTTTGGCATCCATAATGGTTCATCAGTGTGAACTACCTAGACGTCAGCGTTGAGAGGCGTCAAGCACAAGCTCGAAGCTTTCATTGCACTTTCGTATCATCTTTCAACAAAATAAATAACTACAAATGTCAATTATACGTTAACACCATGGAAGAAGGTAGGAGGAAAGCTCACTTCAATGGACCAAACGTGCGCCTTTTTCCTTTATCGCAACAGTAGTGTTCTCTTTAGGTGACGAACAGAGTTAAGAAGTACTATTCACAGTCACTAGACTTCATAAAGCTTCCCCTCCCCCCAGTGCTGATAACGGTTACTCCAACGTATTTTTCCGATGTGTTTCTCATTACTATCGTGTTTTCTCGTCTTTCTGTTCATCTACAGTGGTTCGTCTCTTGTTCGCTTTTCATTTATTCAAAACATGAAGTAGTGTTGGAAGATGTCAATTCCGATAACTTGAGACCATCAGTCAGAAATGCAGTGACAAGAGTGGTGCAGACGATAGATGATGATATTGTAGTGTAATTACAGTCCCTATATAATTTTTGTAGGAATTTAGTTAGTTGTTATATTGGAAAAGTGGTTATGGTTTTGATCTTGAAAATAAATTACACTTGTCATAATGTGTGCCAATCTGTGGTTTTCTTGGACAATATTTTTGTTTTTCATTTTATGGCACATACCTACCGTTACTCCTTTCCTCCTGGTATCTTCCAGAAGTAATATTGATGAAGTGCAACTTTTAAAAACTTGCCGGAATGAGCAGGAGTGACGAAGCTGCGCTCTAGCAACTGAATGGATAGTCTGACTAAGGATATGGGTGCTATGGATAGTCGGGTGCTACATATATGGGTGCTAGGGATGGTCCAACTATGGATAGTTGGGTGCTACGGATAGTCCGACTATGGATAGTCGGGAGCTATGGAAAATCCGACTATGGATAGTCGGGTGCTACGTATATGGGTGCTATGGATAGTCGGACTGTGGATAGTCTGACTATGGATAGTCGGGTGCTACGTATATGGGTGCTATGGATAGCCCAACTATGGATAGTCAGGTGCTAGGGATAGTACAACTAAATATATGGGTGCTATGGATAGTCTGAATATGGATAGTCGGGTGCAATGGATATTCCGACTATGGATATGTGTGCTATGGATAGTCCGACTATGGATAGTCGGGTGCTAACGATAGTCCGACTATGGATAGTTGGGTGCTAGGGATAGTCCAACTATGGGTAGTCAGGTGCTACATTATGGTTGCTATGTATAGTCCGACTATGGATAGTCAGGTGCTATGGATAGTCTGACTACAGATAGTTGGGTGCAATGGATAGTTCAACTATGGATAGTCGGGTGCAATGGATAGTCCGACTATGGATAGTCGGGTGCTATAAATAGTCGGGTGCTAGGGATAGTCCGACTATGGATATGGGTGCTATGCATAGTTGGGTGCTAGGGATAGTCCTACTATGGATATGTGTGCTATGGATTGTTAGACTGTGGATAGTCAGGTGCTATGGACGTCCAATTATGGATATGGGTGGTATGAATAGTCAGGTGCTATAAATAGTCCGACTATGGATATGGGTGCTAATGCTAGTCCAACTATGGATAGTTGGGTGCTCGGGATAGTCCAACGATGGATATGGGTGCTATGTATAGTCCGACTATGGAAATTTGGGTGCTATGGATTGTCCAACTATGGATATAAGTGCTAGGTAGTCGGGTGCTATGGATAGTCCAACTATGGATATGGGTGCTAGGTAGTCGGGTGCTACTGATAGTCGGGTGTTATGGACAGTCCGATTATGGATGTGGGTGCTATTGATAGTTGGGTGTAATGGATAGTCCGATACATATAGTCGGGTGCTATGGATAGTTGGATGGTAGAGATAGTCCGACTATTGATATGGGTGCTATGGATAGTTAGGTGCTATGGATAGTCAGGTGCTATGAACAGTCCAACTATGGATATGGGTGCTATGGATAGTAGGGTGCTATGGATAGTCAGGTGCTAGGGATAGTCCAACTATGGATATGGGTGCTATGGATAGTCGGGTGCTAGGGTTAGTCTGACTATGGACATGGTAGCTATGGATAGTCAGGTGCTATGGATAGTCCGACTATGGATATGGGTGCTCAGGATAGTCCGACTATGGATAGTCGGGTGCTATGGATATTCCGACTATGCATATGTGTGCTATGGAGTGTCAGGTGCTAGAATAGTCAGACTATGGATATGGGTACTATGGATAATACGACTATGGATAGTCCAACTATGAATAGTCTGACTATGGATAGTCGGGTGCTGTGGATAGTCTGACTATGGATAGTCGGGTGCCGTGGATAGTCTGACTATGGATAGTCGGGTGCCGTGGATAGTCCGACTATGGATAGTCGGGTGCTAGGGATAGTCCGACTATGGATATGGGTGCTATGGATAGTCCGACCATGGATATGGGTGCTATGGATAATCCGACTATGGATAGTTGGGTGCTATGGATAGTTGGGTGGTAGGGATAGTCCGACTATTGATATGGGTGCTATGGATAGTTGGGTGCTATGGATAGTTGGGTGCTATGGATAGTCGGGTGCTATGAACAGTCCAACAGTTGGACTATCCCTAGCACCCATATCCATAGTTACTATGGATATGGGTGCTAGGGATAGTCGGGTGCTATGGATAGTCAGGTGCTAGGGATAGTCCAACTATGGATATGGGTGCTATGGATAGTCGGGTGCAAGGGTTAGTCTGAATATGGATATGGTAGCTATGGATAGTCGGGTGCTATGAACAGTCCAACAGTTGGACTATCCCTAGCACCCATATCCATAGTTACTATGGATATGGGTGCTAGGGATAGTCGGGTGCTATGGATAGTCAGGTGCTAGGGATAGTCCAACTATGGATATGGGTGCTATGGATAGTCGGGTGCAAGGGTTAGTCTGAATATGGATATGGTAGCTATGGATAGTTGGGTGCTATGGATAGTTGGGTGGTAGGGATAGTCCGACTATTGATATGGGTGCTATGGATAGTTGGGTGCTATGGATAGTTGGGTGCTATGGATAGTTGGGTGCTATGGATAGTCGGGTGCTATGAACAGTCCAACTATGGATATGGGTGCTAGGGATAGTCGGGTGCTATGGATAGTCAGGTGCTAGGGATAGTCCAACTATGGATATGGGTGCTATGGATAGTCGGGTGCAAGGGTTAGTCTGACTATGGATATGGTAGCTATGGATAGTTGGGTGCTATGGATAGTCCGACTGTGGATTTGGGTGCAAGGGATAGTCCGACCATGGATATGGGTGCCCTGGATAGTTGGGTGGTATGGATTGTCCAACTATGGATATGGGTGATAGGGATAGTCGGGTGCTAGGGATAGTCGGGTGCTATGAATATTCAGGTGCTGTGGATAGTCGGGTGCTATGAATATTCAGGTGCTGTGGATACTCGGGTGCTATGGATAATCCGACTAAGGATAGTTGGGTGCTATGGATAGTTAGGTGGTAGGGATAGTCCGACTATGGATATGGGTGCTATGGATAGTCGGGTGCTTTGAATAGTCCGACTATGGATATGGGTGATATGGATAATCCGACTATGGATAATCGGGTGCTATGGATAGTCTGACTATGGATTGGGGGCTATGGATAGTCAGGTGCTATGTATAGTCGGGTGCAAGGGATAGTCCGACTTTGGATATGGGTGCTATGGATAGTCGGGTGCTAGGGTTAGTCAGACTATGGATATGGTAGCTGTTTATAGTTGGGTGCTATGGATAGTCCAACTTTGGATATTCGGGTGCTATGGTTAGTCTGACTATGGATATGCGTGCTAGGGATAGTCGGACTATGGATATGGGTGCTTTGAAAAGTCGACTATGGATATGGGTGCTATGGATAGTCAGGTGCTATGAACAGTCCGACTATGGATATGGGTGATAGGGATAGTCAGGTGCTAGAGATAGTCGGGTGCTATGAATATTCAGGTGCTATGGTTAGTCTGACTATGGATATGAGTGCTAGGGATGGTCGGACTATGGATATGGGTGCTTTGAAAAGTCCAACTATGGATATGGATGCTATGGATAGTCAGGTGCTATGGATAGTTGGGTGCTAGGGATAGTGACTCTGGATATGGGTGCTATGGATAGTTGGTGCTATGAACAGTCCAACTATGGATATGGGTGATAGGGATAGTCGGGTGCTAGGGATAGTCGGGTGCTATGAATATTCAGGTGCTGTGGATAGTCGGGTGCTATGGATAATCCGACTAAGGATAGTTGGGTGCTATGGATAGTTAGGTGGTAGGGATAGTCCGACTATGGATATGGGTGCTATGGATAGTCGGGTGCTTTGAATAGTCCAACTATGGATATGGGGATATGGATAATCCGACTATGGATAGTCGGGTGCTATGGATAGTCTGACTATGGAAATGGGTGCCTTGGATAGTCAGGTGCTATGTATTGTCGGGTGCAAGGGATAGTCCGACTATGGATATGGGTGCTATGGATAGTCGGGTGCTAGGGTTAGTTAGACTATGGATATGGTAGCTATTTATAGTTGGGTGCTATGGATAGTCCAACTATGGATAGTTGGGTGCTATGGTTAGTCTGACTATGGATATGCGTGCTAGGGATAGTCGGACTATGGATATGGGTGCTTTGAAAAGTCGACTATGGATATGGGTGCTATGAACAGTCCGACTATGGATATGGGTGATAGGGATAGTCAGGTGCTATGAATATTCAGGTGCTATGGATAGTCAGGTGCTATGGTTAGTCTGACTATGGATATGAGTGCTAGAGATGGTCGGACTATGGATATGGGTGCTTTGAAAAGTCCAACTATGGATATGGGTGCTATGGATAGTCAGGTGCTATGGATAGTTGGGTGCTAGGGATAGTGACTATGGATATGGGTGCTATGGATAGTCGGTGCTATGAACAGTCCAACTATGGATATGGGTGATAGGGATAGTTGGGTGCTAGGGATAGTCGGGTGCTATGAATATTCAGGTGCTATGGATGGTCTGACTATGGATATGCGTGCTAGGGATAGTTGGACTATGGATATGGGTGCTATTAACAGTCCGACTATGGATATGGGTGCTATGGATAGTCGGACTATGGATATGGGTGCTTTGAAAAGTCCGACTATGGATATGGTTGCTATGTATAGTCAGGTGCTATGGATAGTTGGGAGCTAGGGATAGTCCGACTATGGATATGGGTGCTATGAACAGTCCGACAATGGATATGGGTGCTATGGTTCCCCCCTCACAGCTGTGCTTCGCTGCCTTAGTGCTTTGGAGGTTTTCCTTTTCTCCTCTTTTTTACTAGTGTGCCCTGTCCTCTTGTCTAATATCCCACTGTTATGTTTCCCCTATCATTTCGTAATGTATTGTTTTATAATTGATTATTTTCAATACACATTGTGTGCGACGGCAAATAAAACATTCATGATCGAACCCACTAACTACATAATCCAATCAAGGTTCTACTTTGTGCGAGTGATATTTTTCTCCAATTTTTTTTCTTCAAATAACAAGTATACATATAAACATGCTACACACTAACATTATTATTATAAAACAAAAATTGAACAAACGAAGAAAAATTAAAACCAACCAGTGGAGAACTAAAAAGAATCGTGCTCAACAACCAAATGTCCGAATTTCAAAGTAGAATTATAACAAACAATAACATATTTAAAAAAATATAAAATAAATAATTGATATTTCAATCATGTTTGAAGATATCCTTAGAACGTTAACTAAAAAAGAATTTTATGCAGAAGTCAGTCACAACAGAATTAAACGCTAAATATTAAATATAAACTTTGAGAAAAAACAAATGTTATAATTTTCAGTAATATAATTCAAGTTGATGAAAACTTAACAAAGTATAAATCCAAATAACATGGGAAAATAAATAGAAACAGGTAATTTTAAGACGTAACCATGATATAATTATCCACAACATCAAAAGGTGAATTAACTGATTCAACTATACATCAATATTCATAAATACACATAAAAACAAACAACTAGAAGATCATCACATTGAAGGAACTGACGTCAATCGTTTAACTGGTTGATGCTTCAATTGCAAACTGTTCCTTAACGTCTGAGACGGTAGCGAAAACGGGATAGGTAACATCTTACTATGAATGTACCACGTAAGTACCTAATAGCGCACATTTTCATAGAGGATATGGGAAAATAGTCGGTCGATGACTGATTCTAAATTTATGTGGGAAGGAAGGCCAAAAATCCGTTGATCCAAAAATTAGTCCAAAAATGGGGTTGGCCAATTCATCAACAGTAGGACTGTAACAGGAATTGCAATTACCTTTACTTGTTTCAATGTCTTTAGGAGGAAAGTAATTGTGATTACCATTACGCGACCTGTAATGAGAATTTTTCAGTATTCACGAAAAGGCGTTTTCGGCACAAGTTTCTCAATTTTGGAACTACGTAGAAAGAGAATTTTTTTGTTTTGTTCTAGGTGTAATGAGCCTTCAACCACCGCTGTCCACGCATGATCTGGCCATCCCCCTTACGAAATTATTACAAAATTTTGAAGGTAGAATGTTAACAATATTGTAGCTTCTGGGTAATATGGCGATGATATGTGGTTTCAATGGTCCACCATGGAAGACAAAGCCGCCCCATCCTCTAATCCTAGTGAGCGTATTTTTCTCCTTGCTCCACGTAGCCGATGTGATACCGCCCGAATGATGGCAAACTGCACTTTTACTTTAAGCCATCCTGTCAGTTGGGAATAAGGTCGGTGCCACTTCTCGGCCAACACAAAAGCTGCTCTCTTCAGGAAGACTCCGAATTCTTGCTCCAGAGCCCCGTCACAGGAACTAACTAAGGGTGTGAATGACCCTCGATGGTCCTCTGCCACCTGATCATACTTCGTGTGCTTCGCGCGAGCAGCCATTCGAGCTGTTTGGTGCCAGTCTTGGGAGAGGTAGGAGGCAGCGTCAGCATTTACAATGCGATTATCGAAAAACGCTGGCCTGTCGGGGTGTCCACCAACGCAGGGTGTCCATCGGCTGCTTCCTACATCACTGGCTTGACCACTGCACCCCCCAGGCTAGTTCAGCGATTGCCATGGTTACGTCCCCCTTACGAAATTCTTTTAGTGCAAGGAGTGCAGAATACATATACGTGGAAGGAGGATTTTTGTAAGTGGCAAGGGATCTCATTCTTCTTGGAATAAACGGACGATCAATACAGTGGTTCCAAACCGATTCCCCTCTCGTTCGTGTTGATTTGTCTACCTGGATACCCACTCGAACAAGGATCGTCCTCGCCTGGCGCAACTGAAGCAAACTCAACAGAAGATTTGCAGCTAACAGAAAAACACCAATGTCTAGAGTCAATAACCCCGGTGAGTTCAAAGCACAACAAGAACAGTGTTTTGTTTACATTTTTTTCCCAAATCAATATTTTGAAAAACCCATAGCTACAAAAGCGTGCTAGGATGTTGTGAGAATAATGGTACCAAGATCTGATCAGACAAATGACGACCCCTATTAGGGGTATTAGTGGCCTGATTCGATCGTCGTATATTGAAACTGCGATAACTCGAGGGTTTCTTGAGGCTCCCACATTTTCCCCCGTCAAAAATCGAATGGTGCTTAGCGCTCCTAGCGGCATCAGAGGATAACCAAGTCAGTGTCAAAATGAGAATACCCCGGAGGTTCCTAATAAGATCCTTTAACCAAGTTCCTAGCACACGAACGAAAAAATCTACAGCTGGAAGGGTTAACCCTTTAGCGTTCCTTGTTACAACTGTTGTACCAAGGTAGAAGCAGTTTGAATTCTGGCGCGTTTTTCGTTCCATTCCTTCTCAATAGGGTGCAGCATCATGGGAAAAATGGTAGCATCTCTTAGCTCTGCCTAGATGTCGAGATATTGCAAAATTGGGTGTTTTGTGGTACTACTGTTGTACCAAGGAACGCGAACGACGAAGTTGTTTTGCTGTTGTTTTTTATTCAAACCAAAACATTGAGCGGTGACGTCCACACGGATGAATTTTGTCTTCTATTTGAGGTACTTTTTTTAAACTTTCCTAACCTTTTTAGCGCATCCTGCCGGAGCTTCAGCCCCCCCCCCCCCCCCCCGCTCCTTCAGTCAACCTACCAGATAGAGATCACTATCCCAATAATCCAGAATAAACTCTAATTACGATCATTCCCTGATTACCTTTTACTGGTACAAATGTTATACCAAGGAACATCATGGCCGAAAAGTGCACCTGGTGGTCCTTGGTACACATGCTGTACCATGCCATTTTATGGCGCGTGAACCATTTTTTTTCGCAAAAAAGGCTGAAATATTGTTAATAGATCCATAAATACCCGACTAGATCAGAAAAAAATTTTTCCCATGACGCCCGAGTTTTGCCTGCGAAAGGGTTAAAAAAGGATCATGCTTTAGACTTCTGAATAGGAACCAGTGAGGAGTCTTGTCTCAAAGAAAAACCCTTGTTACTTCCGTCACACAATTTCGAACGCATTTTGGTACTTGGCTCATGGCTGAAACATGTTCCATGCTAAAAAGAAGAATGTGCTAAGCTCGCTTTAATGCCAGCAAGCAACATTTCCACTTCTCCAGCAGACCATCAGATGGTAGCGTTTTTCCTTAGCTGCTTGGGTGGCTCAGCTCCACTCATTAAATCGAGAAAAAACCCACTTCGAACATAATAAAAACGACATAAAAAACAAAAAAGGTGTTGATAAAAGAAGAACTCAAAATGAAAGGACGAGAAGATCTGTTGGTTGATGTTATGATAGTTGCTTCGCACAACTGCCACTAGCGCTAGGATCACATTTGGTGATTAGACATCGAATCTCGGTGTACAACGCCTTCAGCTCATGGTAAATCGAATCGTCGAATTAGCCGGAGCGCATGCGCAATGACTCTCGTCAAATTTCCAAATTCGACGATTCGACGTCGAATCTCCCAGACCATGAAGACCCCTAATGTGTTCCGAAAGCGTGAAAAATGAAATAGTATGAAAAAAAAATAAAGAAATTATTATTTATAAACCATCTGCGAAGGGTTACGGCGCCTCAAAAATTTTGGTCTAGCATGAACTTGATGGTTCTAGAATGATACCATTCAGAGATTATTTTGGTCCAGTATCTCTATGAAAATCGCTGTTAGGCACTTCCACGACGACTATAATCTAGACTGAAACGGCAGTTAAAGAGAAATCGTTAAGAGTTGCATCTGTCCTGTGAGACCTGCGTACCACAGTGGAATGAACCGTCAACTAGCGCTGGACTTGCGATGTAATATGTAACTACGCGTTTAAATTATATTTTTAAAACTTTCAATTTTCATTTTAAATTTGTATTAAATAAGTCAATTTGTATGACTATCGATCCGAGCGCTAATCGATGTTCTTTCCACTAGGTGCAAACTGAGAGTAAGCGTTACACAAACGAAATAATTCCAATCGATCAGCATAGCAGCCCTGCCTCATATACATCCATCTGTGGAACTCGCCCTTTTACTGGCAGAAAAATACACTTAAATATAGAACATCGATGTATGATTAGTTATTATTAATGAGGTTAAGGGATTGAATGGATCTCAACACTGAGTTACACCAAAAATACATAAATATTTGGCACATAAACAACATCAAACAATTAGAGAGGAGGCATTAGGTATATTTTGGCACATATTTGTAATCCACTTAACAACACATAAAAAGTGAATGCCGTATAAGAGGCCCTGAGATGCAAAATGGGGCTCTTTACGAAGAGAGCTCAAGTGAGATAAAAAAAATAAGCAAAACCTCCTCAAAATTTGCAGTTTTGCTTTTCAAAGGAATTGTTCACTTCGAGAAATAATATGGTTTCTCGGTACTTGGTATTATTGTTCAGTTTGAAACACTAGAGAGTTTTTGGCAACCACTAATGGGCCTGTGGAACCTCTTCACAAAGCACTGAGTTCGCTGGTGACGATGAAAGGGTGCCCCCAGACAGTCACCCGTTCCTAGAGGCCCACCGTCACGAGCGCCTCCCCCCCCCCCCCCCCCGTCCAAAGTTAATGGGCTTCCTCCTTCAACTGGGTAGCATCCTCTGTTGCTCGCGCTAGTCTCCTCCTAACGGGGCCCGTGAGATTTTGGCACCAAAAACTCTCTACTAATTGGCACAAAGGTGAAAACGCTGCAAATTACAACGCAACGGTTTATATTTGTCTGTGAAGATTATGGCTTTTCCATTAATAACAGCCATATTATCACGGACACTACAATCAAGTTTATTTTGATAGAAAGTTCCTACCAGCTAAAAATTGCTACCCCAAAGTTGTGGTTGCCTCCATTACAATGTTTGGTTCTTGGTTAATTGAAAATGACAAGTGAGTGGCAAGAAATGACATTCGAAGGAACAAAAAAGTTCGTATTTGATCAGCTGAAAAATGGCTCGATTTTGTCAGCAAACGTTCTTGTGTGATTCACATTAGACGGGGAGGGCAAGGCAAGGCAAAGACCAGGCAGGACTCATCATGATCGGTATAACGTATAATGAAAAAGTAACACGTTCATTCACACTGAACGGGCAGGGTACCGCCATGTGTTATATGTGTACCGCCGTGCATCATGCCTCCCTCTCCTGTACCCTTTAATGTTAGGGCTCTGACACACGCCTCAGACAGCAGTAGAGCGGTTAGGGAGCAGGTAAAAATTCTCTGCTTCCGGGCCTGTTACCTGGTCGGGCTTCCGGGGATAGCAGTAATGCCGTAAAAGGCTTTGTTTCTTTTACGACCTCAGTCAAAGCATCACATGCCTGCCCCTCAGTTGAGGTTGGATTCGCGGTGGTCGTGGTTGAGCAAACCCTACTTCATGGGCTTGTACCAAGAAGGCTACAAGGGGAGAGATGGCCTCCTCAGGGGCGAGTCCCCTGAAGATGTCTCTCGGCATGTGAGTTCTGTTATGAACTCGGGTACCAACCTGTCTAGTTGGTAGAACCTTAGCTAGGAGGTTATGCCTAACCTGTGGTGTTAATACAAACAGGTACCTAGAGGAGCTGATAGTTATAACTAGCTCCTCTGGGGCTCCCGGGTGGTGAGTTCCTTCCACTCCCTCGATCAACCTCCTAGGGTTTTCGGGGTTCCATCTATCTGCTTGCAGATGGAGGGGGTAGCGAAATCCTGTTTGGATCGGCTCTCCTTAAAACCAAATAGTAGTTGTTTGAACGGGCAGGGTCAGATCAGTGACCACTCCTTGCCCGAACATTGCCCAGCCGATCAAACCCAGAGCCTGCCACTTCCCTCCCTGTCACTTGCCTTTTGATCTCCAAGTTCTCCACTTTTATTACCATCTTTCCAGTCTCTGATCGCTTGTTGTGGTTGATCTTTGATCTTGATGTGGTTCACCTTCCATCGAAGCTAGCAATTTCGATAAGTCGAACGTTGACATCAAAAATTATTGGTAAAATTTTTGTGTCATCGTTCAGTAGTCCTCCAAACAATGTATGAAATTCTCTTTTGTAATTGTATAACGAACTTTAACCTGACTTTTAATATTTAATTGTCAAAAGTAATTGGCGCCCATGACCAAATAAGGTTGAATGCGCCTAATTAAATAAAGAAGGAAAGAAATTCTAATTTATGTTTTCTTTTCTTGAGAATTTCTTGGACCCACAGACGGTTTTGGTGTACTCTTTTTTTCTCTTCCTCCTCTTCATCAAGTAATAACGCAATTTTTATTAACGTACCAGTTGACAGCATCGTGACGACTAACCTGCCTGCCAAATGATCGGGACATGTGAATACTCGGGATCTGTCAAGGCACTGAAGGTCCTTGCCTTGCTTTGCTCTGCCCGTCTAATGTGAATCAGCCTTAACTGAGACGATTTTGCGAGAGAACTGTCACCTGCCTTCCAAGGACCACTGGTAGGTGGGGGGGGGGGGGGGGGCTACAAGCTGAGACAGCGGTGTCGTTGGAGCGTCGTTGTTTGGTGGTGGACTTTGAACCAACCTCTGCGGAGATCAAGGGTTCAAGGCTCATCGCTGGCAGCGTGCGTTTTTGGGCGTCTGGCAATGGGAAGCCATGAGCGAAATCATCAGAACTAATTCTGATCTTCCCTTTGGAAGACAGCTGATAACGTCCATGACGCCAGAAATGGCAGTCGGACGAAAATCCAACCTGAAACGGTTGTTTACTTTACTTTTACTACATTACTTACTAGGGACCGAGCCTGATTGGCGCCCACGTGTTTTGAACATTTTCACAATAAATGCCCATTCAAATATTTTTGATCGTCTGGGTACCTTTCATTTCTAGAAATCGAACAATATCATAAATTTATTTTTAAAAAAAGCACGAACATTCACTAATAAGGCTATGAATTATTCTCAGGGGAAGAGTTAGCCCCACAGAGCTCTGGGTGGTATCATTCAACTCAAAATTCGTCAAAATGTTTAACTAATAGAAAAACACACACCTGTACATTGAAAGTTTTTGGGCTTGGGCGTTTTGAAAACGTTTTCCCCCAATATTTACCCCTTATACTATTATGGAAAGCTTCAGGGCACAAATCGACTCCAAATGGAGTCAATAAACCAAATTTCATAAAAATTTGTCCACGGGAACTAGGCAAAGTGCCACATACAGCGTATAGACGGAACACTTTTCACTCGATTTATGAATTCTACATACCTACCTTGAAAAAATGAACCAAAACATCTTGATGGGAGGGGGTGGGGTTACTTTTTTTTCTTGCTCGATTCCAAATTGATCAATCGATGTTTTTTATTTGCCTACAAAAGACATAGTGCATAAGCAATTGTCAAAAAAAAAGTGAATCAATACAGAAAAAAAGAGGGAGATATATTGTATCCTGCCACGAAAACTTATGAGTTCCCTGTAGTGATGGAAGACTTGGTGTGGCAGAGCACGCAGGGAACACCGCAGCATGGTGGCTCCTGAATCCATAAACAACCAAGAATCGCTGGTCCAAGAGTGGATCTTTCAGAAAGGGAAATCATTCATTATTGCAAAAAATAAACCAGAATAACATGCTCTCTGCCGCAAACACACAGGAACCCGTTCAAAATTTGTAAAGAACAACTTCTGCGACCATCCGTCACAATGAAGCATATTAGATACACCCACTCGAGTGACTTCGATAAAGAACCAGTTTTGCATCTCAGCTTAGTTCATAAGACAGAATAAACACCGATTTGATACACCGAAACAAAGTAGGTAAGTACATCACCATGGGGTTGTTAGCTAGTACCTACTAAACTGGGGAGTGAAGTGGGCAAACATGGCGACGTGGTGTTTACACATAACACAGAGAATTACACGATAAGTTCACATAATATTGTAACGTATTAGGAATCCACTTCACTGCACATTAGTGTGATATTCCATTCATGATGACACTGAGGTACAAAGGTGGTTCTCCACGAAGTCGCCCGTTTGTTTGGTTGGCATCACTGATGGTTCCACTTGATTCAGGAGGGCACCAAAGTTTGCAAAGAACTACCGTAACTGTCCGGATGAAGCATTTATAATGATGCCGCTTCATTTTTCAAAATTCGCAAAGAACCACTCTTGCATCTCGGTTTTAGTAATAATTCGTCACATCATTTGAGTAGGTAACATCATAGTACACCGATAAGACAACCAGAAATTAGGTATGAGTACAACAATGTAGTGTAGGTTAGTAATATAATGGGAATTGAATGAACATGAACTTCGAGTTTACAACATACATGTTTACATACAACACACCAATTTGATACATCGAAAGTAAGTAGGACGGGTCATCGATATTGGGTTTGCAAGTGCTAAACTGGGAATTGATTGGACACGGACTTAGCGATTACACACTTAACACGTTCAGACCGGCTACTTCCACCCTGGATCCACGCGAAACCTTCGCCTGGTATGGCTGCTTCCACCCTGGATCCAAGAACTCATGATTCAGTGGATCCATGAACATTTTTCGAAACGCTCTGGATAGTTCATTTTTCCCCCAGCAGGGCTCTTTTTGGTCTCAATCGCTTCGGAATGAACCCACCTTACCATCCCAACCTTTCGGTTTCGGATATCAGTGCATGTTATCACGCAGAAATGCCAGTTTCTCATCAGTGCGACTGTTTTGCTGTGAAGTTCCAAAATTTTCCTAGGTCCTGGGGACAATCTCGGTTTTGAGCCCTGGTCTGAAGGTGTTAATACTCCAAGATACATCGATATACGGTGCAGGCAAGTTCAAAAATGGGAAGGTAACACCAAGAGTACACAAATCAACATCAATACAATTTTTTTTTTCCGTTTTTTTGTTTTGTTATTTTTTTCAAATTTTAACATCGCTTTCGAAACAACCAATAAAATTGAGTAAATAAAGGTTTTCCTTTTGATTTGGAATCGATTTTTATGTCACAACGCCCACATCTGCATGACTGCACGTAAGGACGGAGTGGAGTAGTCTATTAAGCCCGCTCCACACATTCGGCATTCGCCGAGCACCGATGCTCGCCAATTTCTTAGTGGTGTGGATGGGCGCTCAGTGCTCGCCGAATGCCTAATATTGGTGCTCGGGGATGCTCCGGCCAGAGTCAGTTTTTTGCCCACTTCAAAGGAGACGAATATTCGCCAAGTAGCGAGCATCTGCCCCACTCCACACAAGTGGGGTCGCTTGGGGCTGCTCGTCTGGGCGTTTCTGTGACAACTGGAGCCTCCCGACACTTGGTGAAGGTATCTAATTGAAATGATGCCAAAGTTTTGCATATCGCAAGGTTTCCTATTTAGGAATTTGGATCAGTAACATTCTCCTCGGTTGGTGCGTTTTTATGAAAACCTGTAATGCCCATCCCACTCGGAGGCGTGATGTATATTGATCCCTTGAAAATGGGGATTCCCTGTTTTTCAGGAAATGAGTGTTCCCGAAGTTTACATTTCCCTGAATAAATTGATCTCTCGTTTGATCGCCTCGCACGTGTTGATTGTTATGGATTACAAGCTGATGTAGCAACTCCGAGTTGATCGTCTCTCCTGAGGCTAGCACTGCGCGGGACGAACTCTGAATGTGTGGAGCAGTGAGCTCGCCAGCCGAGTACCTAGACGAGTAGCTCGGTATTCGCTGAGTTGCTCGGTGCTCGGCGAATGCCGCATGTGTGGAGCCGGCTTTATATGAGCTTTAAAGACAAAGGCCATACGACCAAAGTATCAGATAATAGGTATTCTGCCTGAAAACTCAAATCTTCTCTTCCCGCATACAAACGAATGATACCGAATTGAACGAGAAGTGCACTGATTTGTGGTAAGCCGCTAGTAAAACAGGGATTAGATTGAATGTATGTGACTACCAAGTTAATCCAAAAGGGATCCAAAGGCTACTTTGAACGCCGTTTCCAATAAGTTGTGAATTTTGGATGAATTAATTACAAATAAAATGTTAAAAACGGCGTATCAGGTGAATTCGCGTCTGACTGGATATTGGCCCTAGATGGTGGAGCGGAACTCTTGAACTGTCATTTGAAGGTCGCTACGCTACAGTTGGATTCCTTCATTGAATTGATGTACTATTGTGGGCACGGTTCAATCTCGTCAATCGGGGGGGGGGGGGGGGGGGGGGTGACAATCTTAACACTTTCAATGCGTATCTGGAAAGGCTGCCAAGCGCTGTGGCAGAAATGTGATATCTACTTAACGTCAATGAACGGCGCTTTGGACTTCTGAGTGATTTTTCATTTTGATTTCTATTAGCAATAAAATGAGTATAAGGAAAAAAAACAATTGCTTTCAAATCAACAGGAGCTCACAGCATAATTATAGACAAAACACATGACGAGGACCGACCCAATGGATGGTAGGCAACACTCACAAATACCGACTAGCGAAAATGTCGTTGTGCTCGATAAACTCGATATTTATGATCAAGTTGAGTGGAATTGGTGAAAATACTTGAAGAAAATCACCAAGAAATCCTCAAAATGGCTTTGTCTTAAGGCTGCCATACACGACAGGCCAATGAGCGAAACGGCCTCAAGCAGATCCATATTTCACTGTCTATGGGGAGTGGGGAGAGTGCCCCGCGCAACCTAGCGGCATTGCTGGATTTCCGGACAGGCCAGAATCCACGGAGCAGAGCCATGGAGCCATCGAGTGGACTTCCACTGGGGGATCGCCAGTCCAAAACCAGTCAGTGTTCGTCTAGACGCCGACCTATGTGAGGCGTTCAGTCAACCTGACATGGGTTAATTTATTTCGAGCTATGAAATTTTGAAAACGCCCTACTTAGCTCAAAAAATTTAAAACTAGTAGGTAATTTAAGTAATTTAAAATAGTATTGAATTTTTAGAATCGAATGATATGAATCAGAGCTCTGAATTTCAAATTTTAGAACTTGGATGCCAGAAAATCGACTTGGGATGTGCCATAATCATGTTTAAAAACACCCCACACGCTTATACAGACCAAAAATTATTCCTTAGAATTCCCTAAGATTCAAATTTGGAACACAAAACTTCAAATTCGGACCGCTGGCGATCAGAAAATTGGCTTGAAACTTCACTTTAAATTCGGCGGCCCAGTTTGAAAAGCATGGAGACTGGCGGTAGATCCCCTAGCGGCGGGTAGCCGAACCTAGTAGGCTTTACCCAACGTCGAGTCTTGTGAGTGACCCCCCAAATATGAACTGGGGCCGAATCGCCTTGAGCAAGTGACCTCGGGCCATCTGGCTCTGTCGTGAATGGCGGCCTTTAGAGAAGCCGACATTCTTGATACCTTTTACTTCCAACTGATATTGTGGATATTCCTCACTCGATCCACAAAAATGGCGAACTCTGTTGGGTGCCTGGTGATCTAATAAAGCAAGCAAGACCACTCCCGTCCTTCTACAGCTCTTTATGACAGTATACGAGCGTTTCAAGTGAGGACTACTACAAAGTCAGCTCTGTATCATATGAAGTCGCCCTCACGCGGGGAAGTTCACTTTGTATCATATGATGACTTCTACATTGAATGTGTTAATGCTTTAGCTGATGGAATCTTCCACAACAGTGTCTGCACATGCATTTTTTAAACAATTTTAGAAAGAAAAGCATTTCGAATTGTTTTTAAACCTATCTAGTTATTCCGCATTGACGAGCTTTCATTATTCGTCCTTGGACGCTGGAACATTCCAAAGTCAGGCAGGCAAATCATACAAATAAGTAAGGCTCTCTGGTTGGTGGAGCACATCTTGGAAAATACTGGAACTGCCCCAATGTAGAACAAGGGCGGTGAGAGACATCTACTTCCGTAATGACGTGCGAACTTCACCACCAAAAATTAACACCTACCAAAATTATGTTCATTAGACCCAAGAAGTGTTTCATCGCGTTACTTGACAAATTTGTCTATTTTTTATATCCCAAAAAACGTTTTTTACGCACTTGAATGATTCATGAATTTTTTGTTAAACATTTCCTGCCCGCCAACGTCATATATCATAGCTCCCCAGAGTTCAACAACAGAGGCTGTTGTCAGCAGGATGCTGGAAGGTGAAAAGAGCTGGAATGCTGTGGCAGAGTACACGGAGAGCATCCTGACAAGGAAGTTGCTCTTAGAACGAGAAAGAGAGAGGAGGGAGCATCTGGTCCGCCCCCTCACCCAGAACTGATCACACACACCAGGACTCAGCCCGAAGTAATGTGCTAAACAGTTCTGGGCTGAGCTCCAACATGGAGGGAAAAAAGAGGTGTTTTTTTAGTGAGTTTGAATCCCACATAACCTGGAGGATGCGGACCCTTCCAGGTATCTTATGAGATCCAACTCCACCTATAGATCTTAAAGATTTTCTCACCTGCCTGCCGAAAAAAGTCATATATCGGGCGCCTGTATTTTCCGTAGCTGCCCGCCAAAGTCAAATATCGGGCAGCTTGGCCTTTCTGTAGCTGCCCACCAAAGTCAAATATCGGGCAGCTTGGCCTTCGAGTAGCTGCCCGCCAAAGTCAAATATCGGGCAGCTTGGCCTTTCTGTAGCTGCCTGCCAAAGTCAAATATCGGGCAGCTTGGCCTTTCCATAGCTGCCCGCCAAAGTCAAATATCGGGCGCCTATACTTTCCGTAGCTGCCCGCCAAAGTCAAATATCGGGCAGCTTGGCCTATCTGTAGCTGCCCGCCAAAGTCAAATATCGGGCAGCTTGGCCTTCCCATAGCTGCCCGCCAAAGTCAAATATCGGGCAGCTTGGCCTTTCCATAGCTGCCCGCCAAAGTCAAATATCGGGCAGCTTGGCCTTTCCGTAGCTGCCCGCCAAAGTCAAATATTGGGCAGCTTGGCCTTTCCATAGCTGCCCGCCAAAGTCAAATATCGGGCAGCTTGGCCTTTCCATAGCTGCCCGCCAAAGTCAAATATTGGGCAGCTTGGCCTTTCCATAGCTGCCCGCCAAAGTCAAATATCCGGCAGCTTGGCCTTTCCGTAGCTGCCCGCCAAAGTCAAATATTGGGAAGCTTGGCCTTTCTGTAGCTGCCCGCCAAAGTCAAATATCGGGCTGCTTGGCCTTTCCGTAGCTGCCCGCCAAAGTCAAATATTGGGCAGCTTGGTCTTTCCATAGCTGCCCGCCAAAGTCAAATATCGGGCAGCTTGGCCTTTCCGTAGCTGCCCGCCAAAGTCAAATATCGGGCAGCTTGGCCTTTCTGTTGCTGCCCGCCAAAGTCAAATATCGGGCAGCTTGGCCTTTCCGTAGCTACCCACCAAAGTCAAATATCAGGAAGCTTGGCCTCTCCATAGCTGCCTGCCAAAGACAAATATCGGGCAGCTTGGCCTTTCCGTAGCTGCCCACCAAAGTCAAATATTGGGCAGCTTGGCCTTTCCATAGCTGCCCGCCAATGTCAAATATTGGGGAGCTTGGCCTTTCCGTAGCTGCCCACCAAAGTCAAATATCAGGCAGCTTGGCCTTTCCGTAGCTGCCCGCCAAAGTCAAATATCAGGCAGCTTGGCCTTTCCGTAGCTGCCCGCCAAAGTCAAATATTGGGAAGCTTGGCCTTTCCGTAGCTGCCCGCCAAAGTCAAATATCAGGCAGCTTGGCCTTTCCGTAGCTACCCACCAAAGTCAAATATCAGGAAGCTTGGCCTCTCCATAGCTGCCTGCCAAAGACAAATATCGGGCAGCTTGGCCTTTCCGTAGCTGCCCACCAAAGTCAAATATTGGGCAGCTTGGCCTTTCCATAGCTGCCCGCCAATGTCAAATATTGGGGAGCTTGGCCTTTCCGTAGCTGCCCACCAAAGTCAAATATCAGGCAGCTTGGCCTTTCCGTAGCTGCCCGCCAAAGTCAAATATCAGGCAGCTTGGCCTTTCCGTAGCTGCCCGCCAAAGTCAAATATTGGGAAGCTTGGCCTTTCCGTAGCTGCCCGCCAAAGTCAAATATCAGGCAGCTTGGCCTTTCCGTAGCTGCCCGCCAAAGTCAAATATCAGGCAGCTTGGCCTTTCCATAGCTGCCCGCCAAAGTCAAATATTGGGAAGCTTGGCCTTTCCGTAGCTGCCCGCCAAAGTCAAATATCAGGCAGCTTGGCCTTTCCATAGCTGCCCGCCAAAGTCAAATATTGGGAAGCTTGGCCTTTCCGTAGCTGCCCGCCAAAGTCAAATATCAGGCAGCTTGGCCTTTCAGTAGCTGCCCGCCAAAGTCAAATATCGGGCAGCTTGGCCTTTCCGTAACTGCCTGCCGCAGATAATAGCCATTCTGGCTTTTGAGCTCTTTCACTGAGTAACTACGATCTTCCAGGGTGTAATTTCCATTACAAACCTCAAGATATTGCATTCATAGAACAATCATTATATTCCTAGAACTTCTGTTTTTTCTCTAATCTCATTGTTTGTCGGCGTTTTTTTGGTCTGTAGTTTATCCTAGATCCAGTAGGTAAGTTCTGATGCAGCGGCACCTCAAACAGTTGGTTCTCTTTGATCTTCGCCGATTTGTTCTCCTTTTTCTTGTGTTTTTTCCAACCCTTCTATTCCATTTCGGTGCTTTCTTTCGGGAATTTCTTATAGTTTGACGTTGTCTAATATAATTTAGCAGGTTGTGTGAGCTATAGTAAGTCTGCCTGCAATAACGTTGGGCTCAGGAACTGCTCCCAGCAGGTGACGCGTGAAGTACGACAAGAACTCGGGGATTTCGCTGCGGTGTGTTGGTTACACTGGCTCCCGTATGTTTGTTAACCACCACGTATATTTTTACAATAGCTTGTTTTGTCCGGTAGTATCCTATTCTGTAGTTTGTCGTTCTGAATTGTACTCCCATTCTCTTCAACACTTTTTCCTCATTTCGGTGTGGTCGTTCCGTTCTGTGTCAGCCGTTTCTGGAGCTACAAAATGGAAACTCCCCATCATCGGAACACTAAAAAGAAGGTTCTTTGAGCCATGAAGATTTTTGTTGCTGGAGAAATCATTGGCGAAATGAGTGACGGTGATTTTGAGGAAGAAATAATGGACGATTTTTTTTCTATTTAATTAGTATTTGAAGAAAGCCTCAATAGAAGAGGTAGTTCGATGTCCAACGAAAACGCTGAAACACTTGTGGAGCAGCTCAAGTGGTCGAGATTAGAAGATGGCGGAGTAGGCGGGGAAAGCGACTCACTGGTCAGGGACCAGCATTGGATTGCAGGGACAGCCTCCCTTCTTCATTTTGGAGTGCTGATGGTTAATAAACATCAGTGAAATCGATAGGTTAACCAACAGAGAAAAAGTGCCCTTGAATTGCGGGGGGAAACTTCTGCCATATGTGCCACTTAAAATTTCCAGAAAAATGGGACAAATCGGGAAAATTTCCCATTTTTTGGTTCTCTTGGCCGCTGGGAGCGGGTCCAGAGTCCAACGTGATTGCAGATGTGACTAAATTTGGTTGTCTTAGAGATCGCGTATATTCTTAATACATTGGTCGATATTAACTAATAATTTATTCTATAAAATATAACGAAACAATAATGTGCAAAATGTGCGATTTAACAAGTGCATACTTATAACTAATTGATGCATATTTCCTTGTACTCAACCTACTTCCTAACCTAATTTATTTGTGTTCCTTATCTATGTAATAACGTCTTATGTTAAATTTAACCTACATAGAGAAATTGAGAGAAAGAAAAATGGTAGTGAAGTAAAAAACACGGAAAATATACATTATAAAAGTAGCAATCTACAAAAGCTATGGAGTGTTTAAATAGTTATGTACTACTTCTCACCATTGCATTGCTTAATAATAATTCATTTCTTTACTTAACCTAATTAATGAAATTTAAAGGCCGTAGAGGAGCTGTACCAATACCTATACCTACAACATGTGTATAATATCGACGAATGTATTGGGAATATGTACGACCTCAAGTAGGTGACTCTAAATAATACAATATATCATTATGGAACGGTGTTGTCACAGAACCTTGGTGAAAGTGCTGATGGCAGCCCCGGCCTGGTGGCAGACATGAAGGTTCATGGTGTGTGGGACTGTGAGAGACCTGCGTTTTTTGATACCCGCGTTATAAACGCTGACGCAGTCTCTTACACTTCCATGGACTGGCCAACCATCTCTCGCCATGTTGCCCAAGCCAAGCATGCAAAATGCGACAGAATAGCCGAAGATCTGAGAGGGTCTTTCACGCCACTCGCAATTTCATGCGATGGAGGATTGCATAAAGTGTACGAAGCTTTTCTCAAGAATGCCTCCCTACGCCTTGCCAACAAATGGTCCAAATCCTACGCTCAAGTGATGATGTGGACGTGAGTGAAAACTCAATTCTCCATCCATCGAACGGTTCCCATGAGGCTAAGAGGCCCAAGGAAACATGTCTGAGGACTCGGACTGGAGGACGGAGCAGCAATTTGGCTCCCACAAGACTAACTCCTCACACATTTACGCTCGCACGCTCGCAAAAAACCCCTTTGGCATAAATCAATTTCAATTTTTGGCAAACTTTTGGCATACCAATTTGAACGTTTGGCAACTCATTTTGAACTTTCAGCAAATCCATCACGTTTCGACAACTACTGGAGTCCTTGTCCACCTTCATTCCTTCTACAATGTACAATAAAGTGTTTTTTTTTCTCTCTCTCTCTCTCTCTATACAATATATCATTATGTTGTAATGGGATAAGAGAATGTAATTATAACCGGTGTTTGAATGTGGTGATGGTGGGGGAGGGTGCGGGCAGCTACATCATCGAACAGCAATATCTGGGGCAAAGTGCAGGTGGAAAGTTTTGGGGAGAACTACTAGATTAGACGCTCGAATTTTCAAGCTAATAGCTAAACCTTGCTCAGTTACAAAGCTCTCCAAAAATGCCAATTCCGCCACTTTCTCCCCTTCTCAAGTTATCAACTCACTATTTCTTGGTTGTTGTGGAGAAGGAAGCAGAGGACGTCAATATACTTTATTACATTTATTCGGCAAGCGCTTTCGGGGCAAACTATGGCCTCTTTCTCAAGCCTATGTTCACTCTGCAATTATTCTCCCACTATCTTCCATCCATTATTTTCCACTATCTTCCATTTTCCAATAATTGCAGAGTGAACATAGGCTTGAGAAAGGGGCCATAGTTTGCCCCGAAAGCGCTTGCCGAATAAATGTAATAAAGTATATTGACGTCCTCTGCTTCCTTCTCCACAACAACCAAGAAAATGACTACAGCAGGAGTACAGAACAACTCACTATTTCACACTCAGTTTCCAAACGGAAACTACATATTCACAGATGGTTCTGTTTCTAGTGGGAGTAGCTTGTGCTTTCTATGACAAGACAAATAATCTTGCTAAGCAGTTCCGTCTCTGGAGATATGCTTCAATTGTCTCTGCAGAGGCATATGCCATCATGAAAGCTCTCGAGTATGCCTTGGATCGGTATGGCAACAGACCATTTGTGATTATTTCAGACTCCCAAAGCGTACTCCAGAAACTCAAACACAAAGGTTCCTCAACGAAACTCAGCCACATAGAAATCTCCATCCTCAACGCCATAGACATCCTCGAAACGAGAAATCAGCTGGTGAAGTTCATCTGGATAACAGGCCATAAAAACATCCATGGTAACACAATTGCGGGTCATGAAGCCCGAGAAGCTCTACACCTTCCAATGAGGCTGTGTCAACCTCTATCACAAGCTCAGCTGAACGACTGGAGAAAATACCATGTTGAGTACCCGGCGGGTAGTCGGTATAAAGAGTTGTTCTCTCCTCCATCTAAAAAGTGCTGGTACCACGAAACGCCCTCTCCTAGATCCAAAGCCTTCTTCAAAACAATTACCAGGTTACGCTCAGGCCACAGTGTCACCAAAGAGATTCTCGAAAGATTCGGGATGATTGATGACAACACGTGCTCCTTCTGTGGAAATGAGATTGAGACCATCAAGCATGTAGTCCTGGAATGCCCAGCGTCCCAGTTACAAAGAGAAGAACTCCTCAAGGAAATCACCGACCACTCACTACAACCCTTCAACTTAGACACCCTCCTTGCAACTGGAACAGATCCGATCCATTGTGCTCTCTTTAAATTTCTCTCCGCCATAAACTTTAAAGTGTAATTTAATTTATATATCTTAACTTCATAGCAGTTATGGCTGTATGTAATTCTTTTGCGAAGCCAATAAAAGGAAAAAAAAGCCAATAGACTAAGATAAGAACCTACCAATGCTATAATTCGAGATTGGAGCAATAAGAATTGGGCTTAGGATTATGAGAAATTTTGGAAAATCTTTTTTTTTTTTTTTTGGCAATTCCCTTACATTTCGACAATTAGACTAAAGAATAAAGTTAAATAAGAATAAAGAAATAAATAAAGTTTCTCTCTTTCTCAAAAAAAAAAAAAAAAAAACGAGAACTCACCACAATGGGATTCAGGAGAGAAGTGTGGTTGGCCCCCCTCTTCTCCACTGGAATCTACGGGTGGTTGTCCGCCACGATTACGTATGTACACGTTCAATCGCAGATCCCTAAAGATGCCAAGGCCGAAGGTAGTACCTATGGTTGGCAGTCTTGGACATGGAGCAGACTCGGCGGGCTTAGATAAGAAAGTATCATAGAGATGATTTATAGCAAGCGGTGTTCGAGCTAAAAGGAAAGGCCCCGACAACATCAGGGTGATGGCTGCAACATTGTCGTTGCGCGGGAAAAGTGCCACAGAGTTGAGGGAGTTGGGCATCTCGGTAGGTCTACTCCGTGGTATCATCACCCAAGTCCTGCTCGGCTTATATTTGAACTGATGGTCTTTTTTTAGAGGCACTTCCCTTCATCCCTCTCTCCTTCCCCACCTTCCTCATCCCAAGGGCCGGCGTCGGGTGAGTCCTAGGCGTCCTTCGATTTGATTTTTGATTTTTTTTTAATTTATGGCGTCACATCCAGACCTTTTGTCTTTGAGGGGAGATTTGGAGGACAAAAAAGTGGGCAAAGCTGTGTTTTTTGCAAGCGAGTGATCTTTACAGAAGCATAAACCTTTGTGTAATAATTTGCAGCATTCGAATTATGAAGCACTTCTTGGGGTTTGAACGAACTATTGACCTCTTTTTGGATATTTTTACATCTAACGCCATTTCATTGGTTAAAAGAGCTCAAATTTAACTCTTGTTTGCTGTCTAGTTTGTACTAAAAGTGACAGAATTTGGGCAAAAAAGGGGGAAGTGTGAACCACAAATCCGATTCAACAGAACAACAAAGTTTCATTCGTTTGTACGTATAAACTTTTTAACCCACTCAAAAGACATGTTAATGCATACAGTATGTCGATGTATGGCTAGCCAGCGAGTATTGAAAAAATGAGAAAATAGTTTGAATGGGGTATAAAAACTAAAGTTAAATTTAATGGTGTAAAATAGACAACGACTTAACTTAATGACTTAAATTAGTACATTTTGGTAATTTTCAACTTCGTCGAATTATTTCACTTTGGCTTGTTTGCACTTTGAGAACGCTATTCCTTCAGTTATTACGTATGCAACAGAAAACAACAATTCAAGATTTGAGATTTTACATGAACTCAAACAGGATATTGAGCATCGCTAATAAAAATAAGTTGATATGCTCTTTCATTTTTTAAAAAAATATTCTTGTTCATCTTAAGACGAATAAAATAGGACATTTTTGGTTGGGACAGTTTCTTCTTCTTATTTCCTCTGCTTCATGGTCTAACCCTTGGGGTTGGGGTTGCGGCAGTTTTGTCCCACATTGTTCTTATCATTGGCAATTTCCTGTTAGGTAGGTCAATAAGCCACAACGAGGCACACTTCTCTAAAACCATCTAGGTACTTAAAAAAAAAAAAAAAAATTAAAAAAAAAAGGCAGGGGCGTAGCAAATCCACTGGGGGTTTCTGTCTTATACTCTGTTAGAATTTGTAAACAGAAAAGAAGAGTAGCAGGTCCATATACCAGTCTTCTACCCTTTCTATTATGAATATGAGACGTTCCTACATATTTACGTCAAGAGTTTTTGTTTTATTTTTAAAGATGAATATACAAAAATGTTGTCAGTTTTATGAGAAGTAGCCCAAGTTGTGAGTCTTTGACCTACCAAAGTGTAGATCCTAAAAACAGTTGAAAAACAAACAGTTCAAAAAGAACAGTAGTTCTGCCCAATCCAAAATGTATAATAAAATAGTTAGAAATGAATTCTTCCGAAAACAATTGACGAGTAAAATCGTGATAATTTAAACTAAAATGGTACAAATCATACGTGATTTGATACGAAATCAAAAATTATACTCAAAAATAATTTTTTTGTCATTAAAATTGAGTGTTTTGTAAATATTTCAACACATTTCGGTAACAAATTGCATAATGTGGGTCAAATATTGAAAATGGAACGGATAACCACTGAATAGATTATACTTTTAACAATAAACCCACAAATTCAAATTGTACTCGAAAGTGTAGATATAGTTCACAAAAGCAGAAATAATGAGAAAAGAATAAAATGTACACTAAACAGAATATGAATCAAACGTGGAGATCTAGCTTATCGGACCAAGTAAGGCATAATCTCCATTCGGTTGCCTGTTCCGTGCATGTAGATGAAATCTTGGAGCCCGTGGGGAAGATTTTGGTGGACGACTTGGAGATCGATGTTGTAGTTACAGACTGCTCGGGCAGCGAGACACTTGAGACTGTGCACTTTGCAGTGGGATTTCAGAACAATCTGAATCAGAACTGAAAACAAAAAGTGAATGAAAAGCTTTTTTTATTATCGTAGAGGATGCTGAGTTGTCTTGGTTGAACCATCGGCGCCAACTGTTATGGTTTGAAATATTTATAAGGCTTCCTGCACTGGGCATTCATTTCTAGTCACCGACTTTTAACCTTTTGCGCCGGGACCGCATATATGAGGAGCTACTCAGGGGGAACGTCACTGCCGTCCTCTTTTTAGAGGACATTTTCATGTCTCCAACCTTCACTCACAAAAAAGTTAAGGCATCCATCCGATAGGAAATTTAATGCTATTTCCAACGGTATCCTCAAATTGTAATTTACACAGCAAATTAAAGGAGTTATGACCGTTTCAATGACGTAAGGTCACGAAAAAGAAGTTTAAAGTTGAAATAACTCGAAAACGAAGGGTTTAAACAAAAATTGCTAAGAGACATTTTTTGTTGCAAATTAGTTATAGAATCGACTGGTACCGTATGGCAGACCAGTTAGGCTTACATCCTGTATAACAATGGGTATCTAAGTAGGTACCTATTCAAAGTATTCAATAATAATTGACGTTAAAAACTCACGTGACGTGGTACACTGGAGTGGGTCTTGTCCGCTGTAGTTCACAGCATCCAGATGTGCTCCTTTCTCGATCAACTTGTTGATTATTTTGTGTATGTTGCTGAAGTCCCTAGTAAAAGAAGATTTCAAATGAATTGACTTGATGATGATTAATGCCTAAAAATTGAAGGAGTACCTGCAGTCGGTTGTTTACTATAATTCATCCCGAAGACATCCAAATAGCATAAGGAGACGAAAGTTGGAGCTCGTATCCACCCGGAAAGAAAATAACTTCAACTAAAGAGAATACCGTGGGACACAAAAAAATCCTCCACCCCCTGCACTCCCGGGTTGGGTTCTCTTAAGGCCTGATGGCTAAAAGTGGAAAGCATGGAACATGCTTCAGCTAGCAATCCTCCTAATCAGAATTTGGCTCACCCAGCTGATCAGGGAGGAGTATAGTTTGCCATTTTTGAACTCTGCGGTCTCAAAGAGTCTCCCTGCGAAATTTCCGCTTCGTGGGGCCTTCAGGAGCGAATAGTTTGTCATTCGAATTCTGCAATCTCAGAAAAGCACCCTGTGGAATTTCGTGACAACCCTCCCCCGCGTTCCAAACTAATGTAACGTTTTTCAAATAATTAGTGCAAGACTAAACCATGCAAAAGAAAATGAATAAATACATTTAAAAACTCCTTTATTTTATGGAAAATGAGGTATTATTTGAGATCAGTCAAAAATAGGAGAATAATGTTAAAATAAATTAAGGAAAAATGAAGGCAAACGAATCTAATAAGATAAAATATAAATACATTTTTGGAAGAAAAAGAAGTTCCATTGTTATTAAAACAAATATTTATTACGCTACATCATCCTAACTATATAGTATTGTTATATTTACTGAAAGTTGTATCAATACTAAAAAAAAAGAAACTATCATAGAAGTGATAGAGAATGATAAAGAAGTTGGTTTGCAAAGTTGAATCAAATCAATCACGTTAACAGAAACATCACAAACTATACATGAAAAAATAAACATTGACAACGTTAACTAAACATGGAGCCTTGGTTTCATGTGTTTTGTTGGGTTGTCATAGTACAACAGTTTTAGGAGAAAGAGATAAATCTGGAGGGAGAAATATCGAACGATGCGAAGAAGCAATAAAGGAACTTGGATGACGTCATGCATCAAAATTGAACACCAAAAAAGTTGAAGGTTAGAAGGAGCAAGTTCCCTCACCTTTGGTAAAAGTCGTTATAACAATATCAAATACTTCCGTGGTACTTTCCCAGTAGTGTTGGGATTGTCAGGGATCGTAACCGTGGTTATAACGAAAGAGGAAGAAGATGGAAAGGTTTCAACAATTGATTGATGTCTCACTAGGTCATAATTATAAATGGAATAAATTTGAACCTGCGGGAACTTGCCCCCATTAACCTTGATGGGCTAGACTCCCAACTTTCCTCTAAAGGCTAGACTCCCAACTTCCCTCGATGAGCTAGACCCCAACTTCCCTATGAAAACCAGAATCCCAACTTCCCTTGATGGGCTAGACCCCCAACTTCTCTCTGAAAACTAGACTCCCAACTTCCCTTGATGGGCTAGACCCCCAACTTCCCTTGATGGGCTAGACCCCCAACTTTCCTCTAAAGGCTAGACTGCCAACTTCCCTCGATGGGCTAGACCCCCAACTTCCCTCTGAAAACCAGAATCCCAACTTCCCTTGAGGGGCTAGACCCCCAACTTCCCTCTGAAAACTAGACTCCCAACTTCCCTTGATGGGCTAGACCCCCAACTTCCCTTGATGGGCTAGACCCCCAATTTCCCTCTGAAAACCAGAATCCCAACTTCCCTCAATGGGCTAGACCCCCAACTTCCCTCTGAAAACCAGGATCCCAACTTCCCTTGATGGGCTAGACCCCCAACTTTCCTCTGAAAACCAGATTCCCAACTTTCCTCTAAAGGCTAGACTCCCAAATTCCCTCTGAAAACCAGAATCCCAACTTCCCTTGATGGGCTAGACCCCCAACTTCCCTCTGAAAACTAGACTCCCAACTTCCCTTGATGGGCTAGACCCCCAACTTCCCTCTGAAAACTAGACTCCCAACTTCCCTTGATGGGCTGGACCCCCAACTTCCCTCGATGGGCTAGACCCCCAACTTTCCTCTGAAAACCAGAGTCCCAACTTCCCTCGATGGGCTAGACCCCCAACTTCCCTCTGAAAACCAGAATCCAAACTTCCCTTGATGGGCTAGACCCCCAACTTCCCTCTGAAAACTAGACTCCCAACTTCCCTTGATGGGCTAGACCCCCAACTTCCCTTGATGGGCTAGACCCCCAACTTTCCTCTGAAAACCAGACTCCCAACTTTCCTCTAAAGGCTAGACTCCCAACTTCCCTCGATGAGCTAGACCCCCAACTTCCCTCTGAAAACCAGAATCCCAACTTCCCTTGATGGGCTAGACCCCCAACTTCCCTCTGAAAACTAGACTCCCAACTTCCCTTGATGGGCCGGACCCCCAACTTCCCTCGATGGGCTAGACCCCCAACTTCCCTCTGAAAACTAGACCCCCAACTTTCCTCTGAAAACCAGAGTCCCAACTTCCCTCGATGGGCTAGACCCCCAACTTCCCTCTGAAAACTAGACTCCCAACTTCCCTTGATGGGCTAGACCCCCAACTTCCCTCGATGGGCTAGACCCCCAACTTTCCTCTGAAAACCAGACTCCCAACTTTCCTCTAAAGGCTAGACTCCCAAATTCCCTCTGAAAACCAGAATCCCAACTTCCCTTGATGGGCTAGACCCCCAACTTCCCTCTGAAAACTAGACTCCCAACTTCCCTTGATGGGCTAGACCCCAACTTCCCTCTGAAAACTAGACTCCCAACTTCCCTTGATGGGCTAGACCCCCAACTTCCCTCGATGGGCTAGACCCCCAACTTCCCTCTGAAAACCAGACTCCCAACTTTCCTCTAAAGGCTAGACTCCCAAATTCCCTCTGAAAACCAGACTCCCAACTTCCCTTGATGGGCTAGACCCCCAACTTCCCTCTGAAAACTAGACCCCCAACTTTCCTCTGAAAACCAGAGTCCCAACTTCCCTCGATGGGCTAGACCCCCAACTTCCCTCTGAAAACTAGACTCCCAACTTCCCTTGATGGGCTAGACCCCCAATTTCCCTCTGAAAACCAGAATCCCAACTTCCCTCGATGGGCTAGACCCCCAACTTCCCTCTGAAAACCAGACTCCCAACTTCCCTTGGTGGGCTAGACCCCCAACTTCCCTCTGAAAACCAGAATCTCAACTTCCCTTGATGGGCTAGACCCCCAACTTCCCTCTGAAAACCAGAATGCTAACTTCCCTTGATGGGCTAGATCCCCAACTTCCCTCTGAAAACCAGACTCCCAACTTCCCTTGATGGGCTAGACCCCCAACTTCCCTCTGAAAACTAGACTCCCAACTTCCCTTGATGGGCTAGACAAGTTATCCCCTGAGGCACAGGCCAGCACTTGTTAACATGTGTAATTTTCAAACTATGGCCAGGATTCTGCCATTCTCTTCAAGTGCTTCCTCTTCCCAACTCTCATCTTTAAAGCTTCAGTTAAAATCAGAGCACTGTTTACCTATTTGACAATTAGTAGTGTCAACGAGATTCCACCACAATGAACAAGAACCATAAAAAATAATGTTGTACTTGAAGGTGTGACTTTACTTTACCATTAGTTCTAAAAATCGAGAGGAGGTATCTTCACAAATTTCTGAGGAAAAATTAATTAAAAATTCGTGAAAATTGCCCATTCAACACCAAGAATACAGAAAGAGGAAATTGAGAATTGCAGGTACTAACTTTTGCCGTAGCTTCCAACTGTCAAAAGACAAAAAAACACTGATGTAAAATACATATGTACACCTGGTTATCAATTTACTGTTTATTAACAAGATGTTAATGAAACAGTTTTAGCAGATAACTAACGGGCCCTGTGGAATCGTGGCCCTGAGGGATGCTATACTCGCCAGGCAACATGGGAACCAAGCTGTAGGCCCCATGAGAAGTTCTACATTTGTGAGTTACCACTATTTTTTTCAACCAAAAGCGGGCATAGGTGATTTTTTGTTTTCTTTTCATCTTTCGTTCCGACAAACTTTCAAAAGGTTTTTTTCTAACTTTCTACGACTGCACACGACTTAGTAAGACTTGGGGGTCACTATGCGATTAATCTAGGTTGAATGGGGACAACACCCAACAGAGAATAACTCGAGAAAAAAATTTGTCGTCCACATTTCTTTTCCAAGTCCGTTCCCACCCCCTGGGATCTTACTCTTCAGCGTGCGCTGGGTGGACCTCATGTCAGCCATCGTTGTTTATCAATTGTTAGAATACTAGCAGGTACGTGCAGGTGAACCCCTACACAGTAATCCTTCATCAACACATCTTCTCACACCTCTGCTCTCCTCCTCCTTACCGCACCTGGTAGAGAGATCGTTACAAGAGTATCGATATTTTTTATCGATACTGTATCGTATCTGAATATCGATATTCCATGTATCGTTTGGCTTGAGTATCGGTATTTCAAGATATTAATGTCAAAAAATATTGACATTTCCAATATTCTCAACAAGAATTTTTTTCGATGTTTATTCCTTTCTTACTACCACAGAGTACTGGAGGCAAGTTAACAGAGGAGAAAGCTAATGTTAAAGTGGCGTGCATGCATTTTTGAGGCTGTCTCAGTTGCGCCATCTACTTTAAGCTAAAGAACTACTACGGAAACTGAAGTGGAGGGGGGAGGCCACACTCTCTTCAAGCCGCTTCTTTTCAAATCCTTTCAAATGACTAGCAATTAATAACTTTTCATTTCATCGTCATTTAGTTTAGCAAGAATACTAAGAATAACCAATCGAGGCGAAAGGTATTTTCTAAGATGCCCTTACAATGTCCTTATTGCCAGTAGTTCAAATGTTCAACCGACAACTGCCACCCATAGAAACGTTTGAAACCCAGTGTATTATTGATAATCGCTCGATTTTTTCATACATATCGAGAACATAACTAAATTTTATCAAATTAATTACTTAGATGCGGCCGGTAACGCCCCAAGGAGAAAAATCAAGTTATATATAAATATAGTTGAACAAGGTGACTTGTTGCGATGAGGTTCGGATCAAGCGATAATGAACGCGATCTGATCACTCATCTAGAACTACGTTCAGGAGCTCCACCAATCAGAACGCTTCTAGGGCTCCCAGCTTCAGCTTTCAGCCCAGTGCTCACTATCAAGTGTCCGAGTTGAATGTATTTACTCAACATACTGTTGGTTATTAATAACTGTTAATATTTATTGAACATTTTCTCCATAATATAAATTAATTTTATTATCTGTAGTTATTTGATGGAATCCGGGCTTATTTCTTTGTGGGTTGAGCTTCACCCAACAGCCTACCTACCTTTTTCATTTTTTCATTTTTTAGCTATTACGTTGAATTTTCCGCGAGAACTATATCGATATTCGATATTTTTAAATATCGGATCCAAAGTATCGATATACAAAAATATCAGGTAGCATCGATACCAAAATATCGAGTATTGGTACGAAAGTATCGATATTTTGAAATATCGGGTATGGATACCCATCCCTAGTCCCTGGGTCAGCTGATAACTCCTGCGCCCACGAAATATGTTCATCCTATTTTCTATGTTTCCTATTTTTTCTTTGAATTATCTAAATTCATAACTTCAAATATAGCTGATGTTTCCTTCTTTGAAAAACTGGTACCTACATATGTATGTAGTTAGGCTAATTTTTGCCACTAACGAGTTCCTAGGTAACTAAGTAAACAATAAAAATCAATGCTTATCATATATTAACCATTTTTACCCATTTCATGGGGCTTTACTCCTGGCTTCAACACCCAGAAAAGCCAATCAATTGGTGGTCCATTCAAAGGTGTGCCCGTCAGAGGGTTAACTGGAAACATGTGATAAGAGACGATTCTGTCTTGAGTTGAGTGGGGGCTTATGTGGAGCGATGATCACCAACTTCCAAACTCGAAATACTATCAAGACCTGCGATACCGCCCTCGAATGGTCACCAATCCAGACAATAGAGAGTTTTAGCACGCTACTTACAGGACCCTTGGTACCTCCTCACAAAGTCTGGAGTGCTGGCACCCACCATCTAGCCTGACGTCTAGTTTTTCGTTGGTGGCGAAAAAAGGGTTCTCCTAAGATTCACCCGTATCAAACGGATCTCCCCGCCGCCAACATCATAAGCACCTGGTTGTAAGCTAAACGAGCATCCTCCTTCAACTGAGTTGCATCGCCATTCCTCGCGCTAGTGTCCTCCTAATGGGGCCTGTCACTCTTTGGCTGCGAAAATTCTCCCTGGCCGACTGGCCTTAACTTCGGCCATCTCACATGGGGCAGTTCTTTAAACCAGCTAAAGGCCTTTGGTTATTCAGTATTCACTACGAAATTACAGGAAAAATGTGATTTTTCAGACAAGTCCAAGTTCCCTATTAATATGACCAGCACTAGAAAAATTGAAGAAAATTATTTAAACTACCGACCAACACCAATTCACACCAACACCATCATTCCTGTTCATGAACTTGAATTTTGTACACCTACAAAATGTAGAAGATTGATCACTCAAATTACTAATATGAGGAGCAGTTACCTGGTAGGCTTCAGTGGAGAGACCACTAGGTGGAGTGGTGTGTTCTTGAGACCATCGATCTGATTCACGTCTGCACCACATTCCATGAGGAGAGACGCAAGTGGCTCATAAGGGAACCTGTTATAAATCAGATCAACAAAGAAATTAAATTGTCAACAAGTAAGAAGATTATACTAAGTAACATAGTCAGGGAATGGAAGCAAAGATGAACTCTACTGGCTGAAAAAACCTTTGTGTAATAATTTGCAGCATTTATTCGTTGAAATTGTAATTTTTCCCCCCGAGTGCAGTTTTGATGAGTAAACCGCACAAAGGCTGACGTAAGATTGAAATCAAAACGCTTGCATACGAGTCTGCAACACATTGGGTAATTTTATGTTTCACTTTCTGAGACCACCTTCCAATTCATAGGAGACCATCCTCTATCTATATAAAAAAAAAACATGTTGTTTAGTAATGCATGCATTCCAGGGACCGTCCCATTGGATAAGCATTAGACCAGTTAATGAAAAAGTTAAAGTTAAAGAGAAAAAACTGTTCACTCGATGTAATATATCAAGTATTTTAGGCAAGAAATAGTGATCCCCCCCCCCCCCCCCGTAAAGCTATTTCTTATAAGGTGGTCTCAGTCGGTCGCCACTTATTCCTCGTTCCGGGTCAGTATTTCGCGAAATTGAAGGGGCAAAAACTTGAAAGTTGTACCTAAACTTGAAATTTTAAAGGATTTTAGAAATTCATTAGTGCACGGCCCTAGGGAATTGAAAAACTGACATATTGCTGCCGGAATCATCAAAATCGAACAATAATTGCCAGAGAAATATGGGAAAAACCGTTTATTCAGTAGTTTTTCCATTTTTCTCTGGCGAATATTGTTCGATTTTGATGATTCCGGCAGCAATATTTCAGTTTTTCAATTCCCTAGGGTCGTGCACTAATGCATTTCTAAAATCCTTTAACATTTCAAATTTAGGTAAAACTTTCCAAGTTTCAACTTCGCGAAATACTGACCCGGAACGAGGAACGAACAGCGACTGACTGAGACCCCCTTTACGCATTTTCTTAATGCTTTTTTCGTTTGTATGCCAAAGCTAAGACATAAAATGGCAAAAAGGTTTTAAAACGTTCCACACATTGCTAGAACGTTGTCTTTTTTTCTGAATCAAGTCAATAAAACCCATCTTTAGCCCACAATACCAACAATATCCAATGCCTAACTCATCCGAAGTACCCTGGGAAAAGGACAAAAGATGCTAGAAGATTTTTGAAAATAATTGTTGGTTACCTCACACCAAAAGCAATCAATATCGCGTTAACACGCGTAGAAGGATCAGTAGCAAGGTGCAGCAGTGCCTGGCCATTCGAAGTTTTCACCTGCAATTGAACAGCACAAAAATAACTATCTCAACGAGTGAAACCAACTGAATTTCAAATAAGCAAATGAAAAATAGTAATGTACAGAAAAAACCACATATTGTCACATAATTATTTAGACTAACCGCTATCCTACCAGACAAAAAAGGTAGGAATAACCTTCACTAACCTGACGAAAAGGTTACAACATTGCTATCTAAACTTTGGTTAGGATTCACGTGTTCCTCTTTGTATTTTATTAATAATTAACTTACTCACACCACCATATTTAAGGGGAATAAAATGTTTTACTTTAGAAATGGGTCAACAAGAGATAGGAACCAAGTAAATGAGAAATTAGTCTTGATCACCAAGGCCACAAGAAGTGCATTTGAAATGAATCCTTTATCTTGAGCTCAGAAACTCTTGAGAATGCAGCCAATGGGGGTGCACCTGATTTTTAAAAATCAGTTAACCCATTTCAAGCCAAGGGTGGAAATAACAGAGAAATGATGAACAGAGGAGGATGAACTCTTTTACAAGATGGCGGCCGAAATAAGGCATAATTTTCTCATCAATTGAGAGCGAAAATACTCCAAATTTCATGAATTTTACATTTTAATGTGATTTAAGAGGCCTCTGTCTTCCAAATCGATGTGATTTATCCGACTCGTGGCCCAGAACGCTCAATCGCCCAGGATCGAATTTGAGTCACCATAATCATGCTTTCGGCCAAAAGGCCTCCTTTTCAAAAAAAAAAAAATCCAAAGTCGCATCGAGCTTCCGAATGTCGAAGAATTTTTTTGACGAGTGTAGGAACAGCATGAACGAGAAAAAATTCTTCTACGAAGATTTTCCACTATTTTCAATATCTAAAAAAAAGTCGATGCGAAAACGCATCAGTGGCCGGAAATGGGTTAACAAGCAAAGTTAACAAGAGATAGGAACCAAGTAAACAAGAAATTAGAGTCTTGATCACCAAGGCTACAAGAAAGTGCATTTAAAATGAACCCTTTATTTTGAGCTCAGAAACTCTTGAAAATGCAGCCAATGGCGCCTAATTTTTTTGGATGGATTTTTGACACCAGCCGTTCTCTTTTTGGATGAGTAGATCTTTTTCTATGATTTTTCAAAGTTTCGAATGTTTATGACGTCACGCGCCCCTCCCGCCTGGGCGGGACCCCCCAGCCCACTGTGACGTCATAATCATTCGAAACTTTGAAAAATCATAGAAAAAGGTCTTCTCACGCTAGAAAGTCGCGGTTGGTGTCAACATTCTCAAAATAAGGTGTAGTTTAGATTAAAAATAACAATAAACAGTTTTTCCGACCCATGCGCACACCTCATTGTGGCAACACATTGGATGTCTGTGTTTGATTCATAATGCAATTTATCATAAAAGTAAGTTTATCAATAATACTTACACCCAGCTTGAGGATATCATACACCGTTTTGTTCAGCTTGGGGTGAACTAGATTTTGGTCGTTGATGAGGGTGGCAATGACCAGAAGTTCCAAGGTTGACATTAACAGAGTATCACGTTCCTCCTGAAATTTCATTGAAATTCAAGGGTCAGAAATAATTTCTGAGCGATAACATTTCCTCCCAACTGATACAAGGGTGTAAGACGCCCTTATACTCTACAAATATGAAACCCAATGCTACATCAAAGAAAAGAAAAAACAGAACATCGAACACGTATCATGCAAATATTGAAGAAAGGTGACGATTGGGCACAACTTTCGATACAACAATTGATAGCATAACAGTTCTATGGAATCAGCGTAACGATATAGGTAAAATAGCGAGTAAGGTATCGACACAACAAAGTCTTTTTGAATTGGAAGAGGAAGAAGTGGATGGAAGAAGACATCTCACAAAAACTAAGTATTTTATTACTTACGCTGTGATTCTACAACCGTAAGCGTGTTGAAATAAGTAAGATTACTAGGTAAGTAACATAAATCTACTTGAATCAAAATAAACGTTGCGGTTCATTTATACAGGGTGTAACATGAGTGGTTCACGATCTTCCTCCCACGTGTTCTACAACTAATTTCAGACACAAAGTGACTCTTGACATTTTTTGGTACCCCCACTCAAAATGCCTTTTTTTCACTTTGAATTTTTTTTCGTGTTTTTGATCTTTGCTCAATAAATCTACCATAACTCCTTCAATTCAAGAGTTAGCTCAAATCTAAAAAATCAGTTAGAAAAAGCATTAAATTTGCAATCTTTTTGATGCCCAATAACAAGTGGAGTTGAGATGTGCAAACGACGTATGAAAAGCAAAACTCCTCAAAATCTTGAAATAGTTTTTTTTTTTTTTTTTAGTCGCCTGGTAACCATATCAATTCTTGATGCAGAATGAGGAATTTCCTATTTTTCGGATTCAGACATTTTTCGAGGTTACTTCGACAAGTTTTTTGATTTTCACACAAATAACAGAAATAGAAAGGGTGGTCCGTAACTTATGAAACACCCTGTATCTAGAAGTGCAAAAGAGAATTAACAGGGTATGGACAATTAGCCGTAATAATGAATGAAAAATTGATCGGATAATTTTATGGTGGCTCATTAAATAGATCTAAATGAGAAATTTAAAATGAGTAAAAACGAGAGTAGGATGGAGCTAGAACAGGCGTGACAGTCCATGTAATGCGGGAGAGAATGGAGCTCACCAGGGGAAGCATGAACTGAACAGAACCCTCAAAATATCTCTGTATAACGTTCTAACAGAGATTGAATGACCTTCACAAGTTACCATGGACCAAAGTTTTAAAAAAATTGGTTTATAGGGCTCCATTTTTCCATTTAGGCAGAACATATCAATCTAGGATTTGTGACGTTCATATTAGGCGGAAGACCTGAACCCAGAGGGTTCATTGGGGGGGGGGTTGGTGGTGGATAGAATGGTTTGGAGAAGGTGATCGTAGCACCCCCGAAGGTGATTGTCATGGTCTCTTGGGGAACCGGTGCAATTGGTGGGGTGGAGGTGGTGGTTGTTGTGGTCGTGGTTGTTGGAATGCGTTGTATGGCTGTTGCTGCCCCCGATGGCGCCCGAACAGGGACACCGGTACGATGCTGCCACCACCACAGTAGCCTTCCCCCCTCACCATGTACCCATTCCCCTACTATCACAACCCCAAAATAACCCTTCCACCCGCCTAACTGTCTTAGGGCGACTCGACTGTACCTTCACAGAACAATTGCAGCAAGAGTACCCTAATGTACTGACAGACAGATGTGGGACAGATGTGGGACAGACCCACCTGCTAGAGCACACTGTGAAATTGCGCCCCGATGCAACCCCCCCCCCCAACCATGCCCAACTTACCATGTATCTCCAGCCCTCCAAAAAGTAATGAGGGCAGAGACAAACAAGCTTCTCGACTTGGGAGTAATCACACCCACCCTCAGCCCTAGTGTTTCCCTTTGTTTCCTTGTCCCCAAGAAACGAATACACCCCACAGACCCCCAAAATTATAGGCTCGTGGTGGACACGAGAGAAATCAACTCCCGAATAGATGCAGTCGACTACCCCATTCCCACAATCCCTAACCTACTCATGTATTTACCCTTATAGATTTTAACTGTGCTTACCATCAGATCCCTGTCACTGATGAAAGCCAACCACTCCTCACATTCAAATGCCCCTTTGGCACTTACTCATACAACCATATTCCCTTTGGTTTGAAAGAAGAAGGCCAACTCCTCAGCTCGCTCATGGAGCAAATTTTTGGGGACATCCATGGTGTTTATGCCAACTGGTATCTGGATGATCTCCTAATCTACAGTACTACGGAGGCATTGCACCAACAACATATTAGGGAAGTCCTATCCCATATACAGGGAGCCGGCCTCCAATAAACCCCCAAAAATGAAAGTTCAATACAAACCAACTTGAGTTTCTTGGGCATACCATTGAAAATGGTCGGGTCACTATCAGTGATGAACAACTCCATGCCCTCAAGTCCATACCCACTCCTACAACGGTTAAGCAGCTATCCCAGTTCCTGGGAGCGGTAGCATTCTTTGCTGCCTTCATTCCTGATTTCGCAACGATAGCCGTCCCACTCCACCTTTTTAGGACGTCCCACAGTAAGACTTGGGCGTCCTTATGCGATCGATCTGGGGTGAAGTTGGACAACACTCAACAGAAAAAAAAAATAACCACACAGTAATCCGTTTTAGACCATTCTGAATCCAAATCCGCGAAAAAAACCATAGGTGTATGTCTGTGTGTGTGTAACAAAATCTTGTGTACTCTGCACAGGCCTTAGTTCTCAACCGATTTTCCTGGTTCTTTTTTTGTTCGTCGCGGAATACTATCTAGTTGTGCACTACGGCGCCGAAATTTTGGATTTTGCTTTTTAAGAGGGGGAAAGGGGGGGGGGTTAATGCTTAAAAAACGTGCGTTTGCGTGCATAATCTTGTAAACTCTGCCCAGTAGGTCGATTCTGTAACTCGCTATTTGGTTGACGTTATGGCGTCGGATTCGGTATCCCTCCCGTGCAACGACAGGTCGATAACGACATTGGAATTCTCTAATCGGGCATAGCGAAGTTTGGTCGTTACATTTCAAAATAACGACGTCGCTATGTGATCCGACAATATTTCGATCTAGAGCGAGCGAAAGGTAGCAACGCGTGATTTTTAGCCAATGGGAAGACGGACTGATATCAGGTGATTGTTATCACGGGTAGTTGAAGATCACTGCAGTTTGCAAAATGTCGGATTCATTTTTTTTGCCGTGTTGAATATACAAAGGAATGACGCGTAAAAACGGAATTTTTCTCGTGATTCGTGCTTTCGTATCATGGAATAATGAAAAATTGAAAGAATTCCTTTTCATAAATCGAATTCATCAGTCACATTGGTATGAATTTCGTCCGTCCACGATGCTTCGAATATTCAACTGCCTGTCCATCTTACTACAAGGTAATGAATCGTCTTGTTATTTATCGTTTATAGATACTCACACATCCATACTTAATGGTACTTTCAGCTACTGAGTGAGAAGTCCATAGCTAACTGCCTAATTGTGTGCGGTATACATTATTGTTACAGATTCCGGGAAACAAGTACCTACCCGCTACTAACGAACATTTCGGAGTTCCCGATGTCTTTTCAGAACAAAATAGACATCTATTTTACTCTCACTGGTATAAAAACCTAATATCACTTCAAAATGTATGAATCGCTGTTTTAGTCTTTAAAGTTTCATGTACATTATAAGACTGAATGAACATAATATTATTGTATTCAATAAAACGTAAGATTCATGACGTAATTTATTTGTCTACCTTCACATTCATATTTCTTGAAGTCAATTTTATGTTACAATTATCATCAACCACGTCATATTTTCTCCTACCGTCGATGTCGATTACGGATATAAACAATGGTAAATTCGTGGTAAATATTTTCTCAGGTGATAGGTAGCAGGTAAGTAAGTTGGTATAAAAAAGAGCATTATCAGCACAAATATTTTAGCCACAAATTATCAATTTTAGGGGTTTTCTTCATTTTAGGAAGTTTTTATGCTGACACACATTTTATAGAATAGTGAAAAATTCAAATAGAATCTACCTATTTTATAAGCTAGCTATTTTAATTTTACGTACTTACCTACCAATTTCCGAAAATGACAGTATAATTATTTTTATCATCATTCAATGTTGATATACAAAATGCTGTTAATAGTTTGTCAAAAACTCAATTCCATTGAAAATACTCCCTTTACTATGATCATGAATTTCTATACGAATTAACAGCTAGAAATAATATAAATACTATGATTTTGGTTTAATAAAATTGTAGGAAAAAATCAAGTAACACAAATTAAAACGGCGAATAAACTGCTCATTATGACGGTCGGATATTATTTTTAAAATATTCACCATAAATTATGTACGAATGTATCAATTTTATTCTCAAAATGATTTGATTAACAAAACGAATAACCTACAATACGGAAATGCACACAGCAACTCAGAAACTGAAATATGACTTCGAATAGGTTAGGAATTAAAGAGCGTTTTAAGCTCCTTTTTCATAAAGACGGTTGTCGTAATCCATACCGGGGGGTTTTGAGCCGTCGAGATGGTAACGACACTTTTCGGCCGAAATACCGACGACTGAGCGACAGTTGTCGCTATTTCGCGTCTGCAGAATCGCGATCGTCGCTATTAATCGTTATTGTTATCATAACGACACTTCGGTGTCGCTATTATCCCATAGCGAGTTAGAGAATCGACCTACAGGCCTCAATTTCCCACCGATTTGCGTGTTTCTTTTTTTGTTTGACTCAAATAACTTCCGAGTTGTACATGATTTTACCAGAGTACCAAAATTCGCAAGGGGAGGGGGTGAGTGGGGGGATAATATTCACAAAATATCCGATTTTTCAATATTTCGGTTCCTTTACTGCTTACTAATTGTACCCAAGCTTTGAAATTGAGGAAAAATTCTCATTATACCTCCGGATTTTCATGAATTATTCTCTGTACCACCATGGAACTAATAGTGGTGCCACCATGGTGCCAGGATATGGTGCCATGATGCCATAAACCGCTTATTTCGTGTTTTTTTTTTTTTTTTTTTTTGTGTTTCACCTTGAATACGGATGTGAACTTCGACGGACTGCCTACCAAAACTAACAGATGAAAGTTCAATGTTACGACGTATTTCCGCTTTGGTGCCAGACTGGCACCATTGTTGGCGTTGTGAGGTCGGAGGAGGTGGGGGGGGGGGGGGGGGAACTCGAATTCGCATGTTGGGTATCGTAGATCATGGATTTTAAAATGCTCTTCAGATTCGAGGCTATCATGCCGCTAGAAGTGTTATGGAAGATAATGGTGAGGGGGGGTCACTATTTCTTGCCTAAAGTAATAAATAAGTTACATCGAGAGAAACAGTCTTATTGCTTAACAACTGGTCAAACTGATCCAATACTTATCCAATGGGACGTCCCCTGGAATGCATGCATTACTAAACAATATGTTTACAGAAGAAAAATGTACCATTCCATTGGTCTGAGGAGTGTGCTACAGCATACAACCAACTGCCACCGCATTCAGGGCCCTGGGCTTCATCAAGCGAAACACCACTGAGTTCACCCGGATTCAACCCATCATCATCCTGTACAAGACGCTGGTTCTGGCTAGGTTGGAATATGGATCCACTGTTTGGTCGCCCTTCTACACAGTGCACAAGTACGCATTGGAGAGGGTTCAGAGGAGATTTCTCCAGTACATCGGATTTAAACTCGGCATTCCCTCATCTGAGATAAATTACGAGTCCCTGATCCAAACGTGCGGTCTGCAGACGTTGGAGACCAGGAGGCAAATATCCGACATATCCGTTATGAACAAACTTGTGAATAACGGACTTGATTCGCCGTATCTTCTGTCCAGGATTGCCTTCAGAATTCCCCAGTCGACTCGCTCCACTCTGCCCTTTCTGACTCCCTTCTCGGCGACGAACTACCTGCTGAACCGGCCACTGTGCAGGCTTCCTCGCTTGGCAAACTATTTGACGAGTCTAAACCCTGACTTGGAGTTCTTCTCCAGCCCGTTCTCTTCAATCAAATCGGCAATATGCGCGTCCCAACCCTAATTAAATTCAGTTTCAGTTTCCACCCTTACTTTATTTAATTTCATGTCATTTGTTAATAGTTTTTCCCCCTCAGTCATCGCATCACTCAGAACTTTCAGTGCCTCAAATCGAACAGTTTTTTTTCTCCAGAAGTTTCATTTCTTTTCGTTGGTTTCCGTCAACTTGATTCCTTTTTTTTTTTTTTTTTAATGTAATAATGTAATTGGGTTCGCCCGTACAAATGTAAATAAATAAATGAATAAATAAATTAATTAATAAACTCCACCCCACTGCCGTCCAAAGTAAAAAAGCCGTAGATCTTACGTTGATGGATGCAGATGTACGGCTTTTTTACTTTGGACGACAGCCCAGAGATAACGAGACGAAAGGTGTTAACCGGGCACGTAATTACGAGGTCAAGACGAGACTAGTCTCCTTCCTTTCCCCCTCTCACAGGACCGGTGAACTCCCCTCCTTTTCGTTCTCTTTGGGGTCAGGTCTTCCGCCTAATATGAGCGTCACAGATTTGATGTCATAATTTCGAGTGTGCAGCTGGAAATTGGAAGGAGTATGATTTGCAAAAACCTGTGATGCGAAAAATATCTAAATAACTCAAGTAATTCAGTGAATGTTTGTACCTCAATTCCTCTCAGGTCATACTGGGATTGACACTTCTCTATAAGTATCTCCTTGTGAATGAGATCTGAACAAGCAGCTTGGAGAACCTTGATCACATCATCCATTTCGATTTGATAGTGATGAGCCAGTATCCGGGAAAACATCTGTGAATGATAATAAATAAGCTTCAGATGTTGACAATGTACGGTAGGGCTGTACGAGGGTCACTCAATTACAAAAAACTCCCAAGTAGGATTGACGTTAGCTTTCTCGTATCCATAACCCGACTGCATAGATGATCATATGCATAGTAGATAATCTCAAAAGTACCTTGCAATACCCTCATAGGGGACCATCTACACGGCAACCATAATTCCTGCGAATTTCATCAAATTCGGGAGAAAAATGAAGAAGTTAGGTTTTTACGTTTGCGCCATCTGCACGCCAACCCGCATAACTGAGAATTTAGTCGAATCCGAATGGAAAATTTAGAAGTTATGGTTGTTACAAGGTTTTGACGTTTGCACATGCGCTGAAGGTACTATCAATCCAGAGGCGATGATTTTCATAGGGGACCATCTACACGCCAATCCGCACAATCCCTGAAAATGCCATCGAAATCGGACAATAACTTCGTATAGTTTTGCCCGTTATAAGGATTTCATGACAGAAACACACAGACACGAAACCACGCTTGGCAGGAATAGAAATCAGCAAATACATTTCTAATGACTGTTGCTAGGAGACTACAACAGCTGGAAACACCAGGATGTGCTTGTTTGAAAGAGTGGAGCCTCAGGTAAATGGCAAGCAGGCCTTTTTACGAACTTTCTTCCAAGTGCATTGAAGAACTTATCTAAAGCATATTTGAATCGCTTTTTTAAAAATCTGAAATGCCATTTTACTTCTTCTTCATTTTTCTGTTCTAAAACCCTAGGCGCATCGTTTGCAATTGAAAGGGCATGCGAATGAGGTCTCAGACAGAGTAGAAATTGCTTTTGAAAAACCACAATTTTATTCAATAGCGGCATAGAGGAAGTTTTTTTTTTTGATCACTACACGGGTCCTCCAACTTCGGCAGGGTGGGGGTTGGTCTCATTGTGATCCCAACGAGCGGAAGTTTTGTTGGGTTAGTTGTAAAGATGGTTTGGAAAACGGATGAACGTGTTTACGCGGTCACTCGCTTTTTTTTTTTCCCATTCCACATTAAGTGCATCGACAATAGTCAATAAAATATGATTATTTAAAAAAACGTAACAGAGTAATAGGGCTAAACAAAACAATGGGATATTAGAAAGGGCACACGGGTAAAAAAAGAACGAGAGATCAGATCCTCCAGAAGACCAAGGCAGCGGAGCCCAGCCGGGAGGCACCCAGCCGGGCCCGGACCCACCCACCATGGCGGCTCTCGGACCGTGTACCCATACCGGGCAACGGTCTTGTCTGCGGTGCAAATGTTGCACGGGGAAAAACCATCAAGGGGGCCGCCCCCGGGCCGGCCAAGACCCCCCGACCCAGACTCCGCAGCCAACGCCCACATTCAGGAAGAATCAACAATTTAACAAGAGTGGTAACTACAATCATGACTAAAAAAGCAACTGAATGATCAAATAAAAGTTTCAAAAAATCTAAAATACTAACAATAAACAACAGAAAAATCACTCAAATGAAAACAATAATTATACCCTATATATATATTTAAAACACACCCTAACCCAATATCACAGCATTGTTACTATTATCACAAAAGATCAAATCAATAAATAAATAAATTCCTACATAGATATAAGCTTGACTGAACTGAGTACTTTGATAAATTTTCCTCGGGCAGCAGCACGTCATAAAATAAAATAACTAAATCTACGGATCAGAAAGCTTTTCACAGAATAACGAGTCAATCGTTCAGACTTAGCGAGATTTTCGTGCTCGTTGTGCAATACCTACCACCTTGCGGAGTCATCCCCAATCGCGACGCAAAGGAGTGCACAGCACAAGATGAAAGGTTTGGAAAGAAAATAACATAGATTTTCCAGTATTTATATCTATGTTGGAACTCTTTGAAGTGTATTTCCTCTGAACGCTGCTTTCTCACTATGCGCCCTTATTGCACGGACCTCATCGAATGTTTAGTTGTGTTACCATCTCTGAGACAAGAATATTACATTTCCGTTTTCTACGTAACCCTCACCCTGAGAATATTTCATTTTAATGCTGGAAGTCAAACCCTGGCCACTCCAGAAGGCAGTTAGTCCGTAATATATTTCAGTATAATTACCTGAGAAAACCTCAGGATGTCCTTGCTTACACAGGTATCACTTGCAAGAAGCAATTCAAGCCTGTGAAGCCACAAGGCAATGCAACGATCATATCTCCCTTCTTCAGCTAGCATCACTCCTCTGAATACAATCGGAATGGTGACTTCATTAGACAGTGTTGGACCCAAGAGCCTCTCCCTGCAAAATAAGCAACGTTAACTGTTAACATAACAGCGTTGGGCACAAACAATGAAGAAAGTACCACATTCAACGACTTGGTCGCGAGTCATGATGCGTCCAATGCTACAAACTAAATAATTAATCGGAGAAACCAGCGTGAAACCTACCCTTGAGAGAAATTACCATATCCTACTCTCATAACTACTAATTGACCATTATCAAGTTATTTAAATCTAAATACAAAGGCATAAAATCAAATTTTCAGACTTATGCAAGTTCTCCACATTCTGTTTCTTCTTCTACTAGCTCTTCGATCCTCCAAGAACCAAGGGCTTCTCGACAATCTCCGCTCATTCCTGTCCATGCTGGCTAAGCTGGCTACCTCTAATCATCTCGGGTCCTCTTTCACATCATCCAGCCAACGCAGTCTTCCCTGGCATCTCCTTTCACCTGATGTGCCATCCAATGCTCTCTTTGGGTATGGTATTTTCATTCTTTGTAAATGACCCAACCACCTGTATCTTCCAATTCCTATGAAGGCCACTATGTCTGCTACGTCATAGAGCGTTCTTAGTTGTACCAGCCCCTCCACCTTCCCCCTTCACAGAAAGGACCAAAGATTCTTCAGAGCATCTTTCTCTCCCAGTAGTTCAACATTCGATGGCTTGCAAAGTTTCACTACCATACGTGACTATGGGTCGTATGATGGTCTTATAAATTGTGAGGTTTGCTCTTTGGGACAGGTTGCAAAACTCTATAGCCCTGAACACATTCCAGAAACATCATTGCCCGCTGCAATTCTCGCTCCCTCAAACATCTAAGATCAGTCTATAGCATACCACACTATCATAGGCTTGCCAGAAGTCGACAAATAAATGGTGGAGGTCCACATTAAACTCCTACCTCTTTCAGTCAGTGGTAGATCAATTTTTGGGAAAACGAAAGGTATTCCCCAGTGTTGCTCTCCGTTATTAGATGGCCCTTTTGTTCATCCAGGAAGTTAACACCTTATAACCTTTACATAGAAGAGCGATGAATGTCTCCCTTCTTGTGGACGGGACACACAGCAGCGACAGTTTATTTATCAGGGATCGCCACCTGAACCCATTTACTTTAGTGAAGGCCTCCTCTCCACCTTATTTCAATAGCCCAGCTGCCATGCCATCAACTCCAGGGGACTTATTATTCTTCATATCCTTAATGATCTCGTTCGGGTGGCCTTACTTCTTCATCTTTCTCATCATCACAAGTCAGGCCTTCTTGGAGTACATTTGATGCATCCTTGTTCAGGAGCTCTTGGAAGTCATCAGTCCATCTTTCTTATACTTTCCACTGTCCATCTTTTTCTTCTTTTATCCTTACAAAAGTAAGACCTAGGTTTGAAACCAGTTTTTAGGCATTGGACGCCTTCAAAGAACCTCTCCCGAGAATTGCTTGCACGTTTTTTCTACCAGTAGATTGCTTTGGCACGTGCTTGCATTTGTTGATGCTCTTTAGTCGTTCGGGAGGAAGTTTGGTTCTCTTGCTCATCCTAGCGTAATGTTGCTAGTCAAGAGCTTGTTTTTTGGGCTCTCTCTTCTGTTGTGGATGTCAAACTGCGTTTCGAAGTTTTACCATTGGTCGTAAAGTCAGCCCTCTCCAAATGTTTCATGGGAGGTCGCCAGCTTCCCTGTCACAACTTCCTGGAATTTAGTGCAAGTCTCCTCACATTTCAGCTTATCTAACTTCAACTTCTTTATTCTTTCAACATTTTGTTTTACATGGGATTCTTTTCTTGTATTTTACCTGCACCATATAGTGATCAGAGTCTACGTCAGCTCCTCTGTAGGACCTCACATCGGGAACATCGTTTCCATGTCTGCAGCCAACCAAGACATGATCTATCTGATCCTCGTCATCCCATCTGCCAATAATCAGGTAGGAAAAGGCAATACAAATTCTCTGGTCTCTTTTCATGGCAAAATCGACAAGTCTCAGCTCATCCCATAAGTCTCCTTCTTGCTTCTAATTTTGGCATTGGAGTCCCCAAGGACCACCTTGGCATGATATTAAGGTAGTCGATCTCTCAAGCATCCCATAGAAGGAGACTTTGTCCGCTTCATATGTTTCTTCTATAGGAGCATGGGCTGAGAAGAGAGAGAAGTTCTTGAATTCACCTCTAATTCTGACGTAGCACTATCTTTCATTGATCACTTCATGTGTCCCAGGACTCAGCCTGAAGTAATGTGTTAAACAGTTCCAGGCTGAGCTTCCAACGTGGGAGAAAAGGAGGTGTTTTTTTAGTGGGTTTGAATCCCACATAACCTTGAAGTTGCGGGTCCTTCAGGTATCTTACGAGATCCAACTCCACCTGTGGATCTTAAAGATTTTCTCACCTGCCTGCCGAAAAAAAAAAAAAAAAAAAAAAAAAAAAAAAAAAAAAAAAAAAAAAAATTGATCACTTCATGATTGCATGATGTATTGTTTGCCACCATGAAGCCTGTACCACACTGGTTCCACAAGTTGTCGCTGTTGATAAAAACATAATCTTTGAGCTCAGTAAATTCAGAGTCCCTCCTTCTTGCAAGGCCAAAAGGTTTACTTTATATCGCTTGAATTCTCCCTTGAGATTCCTACTTGCTCCAGCCCTAAACAGGCTTCTAAAATTCCAGGTTCCAAAGACGTAAGCATAAATAATATTCTATAATATTCTAGTACTTGTATTAAAGTACACAACATCAATTAAATGATATAAAAATATTCACCTCACAGTGAGAGCTTCCATGTGGATAGCATCTTCGTCATTGGCAATGGCATCAAGGTCAGCCAAACATTGTGATTCACGTCGGTTCCCATAAGCTGGGACTGGGGCAAAGAATGGCTTTGGAATCACTGGCTCTTCATACCTAAAACATGTAATATCCGATTATTTACCTGAAACATAATACCAGAAACAAAGGGTGTTATGCCAAAACAATACATTAACACTTAGCACTCCATTACCGAGCTGTCACCGGAATGGTGACTTCCAAGGCTACTCCGCTGAAAAATTGGAGCCTTTGAGTAATGCTCCAAAACCGGACCAGCAGCGCCAAATCCCAATATAGCTCCGATGCCGGTCGTTTTTCGATATTTTTTCCACAACCAATTGAAGAGTTCAAGGGAAGAATGGTTTTTGTCCACTTTTACAAAAAATGAGATGAGACCGCCACCAGTTGCCTATTCAACGTAGCTAGCAACTTGTAATATTGTCACAGGGGAGAAGTGTTCTTTTCTGAAGATTTTACACGGAGGTTTGCCGTACTGTGGAGAAATGGTTCCATTTCGCGCGCCAGGGAAAGAATGGTTCATGTCACGTGCTCCCTCCCACCCCTGGGAGGTGGCGTCTCACGGCTTCTGCGATTTACGTATCATTTTCTGTTTTTCCCATGGAATTTTCCAACTGGACTGAGCCCCTATCAGGGTTTTACATTATGAAATTTCCCTGCTCAGCCTGTTAAGATCATCCACATAAACAAAGAAGTACCAAATATCCGTTTAAAAAAAATTATTTCGGAAACTTCAACATTTCATTAATGAAATAAACCATCTTCAACCAAAGAGCTTCCTCAGCCAAGCCTTTACAGCGACAAACAAAGAAGAAAAATAATCCCCCAAATACAGCCAATCATCCCCAAGAAGAAGATTTACAAAACTATGCTACAAGCGAAACACGGAGATTTGCAGTTTCTTAAACATTTTTAAGAAAGGAAAGAGCCGAAGAAAAAGAAAGAGTACGAAGAGGAAAGCGAAGAGAACGTGATCAGTGATGATCCCAATATTCCGTTCATTTCTTTTTTTTTTCAGTAAAACAAGTAGTTAGTTTTAATTTTCCATTTTGTAATACAGTTCAATAAGATTATTGAAACATGGACGTATTTTAATTTTTTTGAATTTTGATCATACCCTTGCCTCAAAACGTTTGGAAACCTTAAAAATGGTTTTTCTCGAAATCAGGTTTTATGGACATGCATCATTCTTCCCCTGTACTCTTCAATTACTATTATCACTTCCTTGAAATTTTCATGGTATCTAGTACTCTTTTGCCACATCATACAGAAAGAATCAGATGTTCACATTGACACAGGTGTCCGGGGGAAAAAACGAAAATCTGGCTTCATATCCATCTCTGAATGTCACCATTTAGTATTCTCAATGTCTGCTTCCCGCAAACTTTTCCTTCTTGCTAAAAATATTTTCCTTCTTCCCATTATTCCAGTTTATTGTTATTTTATTTACAGAATTAGTGAGCATGGATGATGAGGCTATTGAGCAGCTTTTGTTAGAGTTGGAAGAGCGAGAGTTTATTGCTTCAGAAAATTCCATACTCAGCATAACTACAAATCATCACTAACCCTATGGTTCCGAGATCCTTTTTATATTCTTATTAAACGTTTTCAAAGGTTATTAAGTTTTTTCTATTTAATTATTATTTGAAAAAAGCCATAATAGAAGAGGTAGTTCGATGTTGGTCAAAAATGCTGAAACACTTGCGGAGCAGCTGAAGTGGTCAAGATTAGAAGATGGCGGAGTAGGCGGGGAAAGCGACTCGCCGGTCAGGGACCAGAATTGGATTGCTGGGACAGCCTCTCTTCTTCATTTCGGAGTGCTAAGGGTTAATGAGAATACAGGGTTTTACACCAGTAAAAGCAGTGAGTTGATGCGTTCCCTGGAGCATAGGAGTTTTATGTATAAGAAGCTCCACAACAGAATTTAGTTAACCTCTCAAGAACATTTCTTTTAACTTTCCGTAAAACTTCATCTCGTAAATGAATGCTATGTTTGGCTGGTTGTCCACTAACTTCACTCTTACGTTCTTCTTCACCACATCCTGAGATGGTGAAAGAGAACACAAGATAAAGAGTGGTAATAAAGCATAGTGACGTTAAGTTTTGGATAGATTAGGTAGATGTTAGATGAAAGGTATCAATAAAGTATCGGAAAGATGAATAATTTCTATAAGATAATATGGTGCTAGCTATTATGGCTGCCAGAGACATAGACTAGTAGACATATTTATGTATAGTTAAAATGGTGAGAAAGGTTCTTAACCCTTTAGGGACTAGCACCTGTAGGCCCAGTGACGGTTATATCCGTCAGCCCCAATCTGCTCAGGAGGCCCAGCAACGTACATATCCGTCGCCTGTTTTTTCTACAAGAATGTGTCGCTTTCTCACCTCTCCTGCTATCTATTGGATTTTTGTTGTTACTACCACTATTCTGAATTGTTGTGTGACCGTTGTACCTCTTTTCCAACCATCCCTCCCCCCCTTGCCTCTTCAGCCCCCTTTCAAACGTGTGTCACATGTAGATTTTAGTTGACGCGCAGTTGTGATTGATGTATTGTTGTGCAATGTCCGAAAAACGTATTTATGACGATGATGAGATTCGCGAAATTATTACGGATGGTCTTACTGATGAGGAAGAAGAATATGTATGCACCAACCTTCATTTTTTGCATTAAACGTTTTTTACATATTATTTTTTGGTTTCTGTTAACTATAAACCTTCAATGCCTGTTTATATTTCAATGTTGACTTGTCATAATATCAATAAATAGATAAAGATTATTGTGTAAGAATTTGAAAGAAATTTGATAAAGCTGAGCTGAGAAATATAAGAAAAACTGCGATCGCAGCGCACCCGCCGATTTTGGCGAAATAATTCAGGCCAGGGGGGTCGGCGATGCAATTTTAATAGAGGCATGGGTGGCCAACGCGGGTCATATAAATCAGTCTCTAAAGGGTTAAGAGCTAGGATGTAAAAGGCAAGAGTTAGTGAGACGAATCTGGTTTATCACCACATCCCAGTTGGAGGTGGCAGTGGGAAGGTCCAAGGACCTTCACCACAGATAACAAGTAAAAAATAGTTTAGGTTTCACTACCAATAAAGTTATATTTGTAATATTTGCTATACCCACGGGTGTGTTCTATTGAAATTTTCACCAGTAACAAAGGATTAAAGTAGGGTAACTGTACCAGTGATCACCAGTATAATTTTCATCACCACTGTCACAAAAAGGAATCCAACTATAGCTGTTATTGTCAACTTATATCATACGAGTACATTTTGTTGAATCACTCATTCTGTTCTAAAACTCATACAGAAAAAAATTGAAATCTATATTTTTCTGTAGATAGTTTTGAAATTAATTTTCAGCCACTTTCAACTTCAACAACACATTTAGCATTGACTCTAGAACCGTTTCAAAGATTAAACTAACCCCATTATTCAGCAGATGTGGTGAAATAGCTGCTAAAACGAATTTAATGTTGATAATGTTGATTCTTCAACACTTTTTCTAAGGGAGTAACACTTTCCTGGTATTAGAGGTTATTTTTTTTATTCTGGATTCTGTATTTCTGTAAAATTCAAAGTTGTCAGCTCATTCAATTCAGAACCGAGTTCCGTGTATGAGTCAATAACTGGAACACTTCACTGGTGGCAATCAGAAAAGGCCTGGTGATCACTGGGACACCTCTCGGTGATGACTGGCAAACCCCTAGTGATAGCTGGAACACAGACCTTCTCAACCTTTTAATTTACCCATGTTTTTCCATATTATTTTGAGGAAATGATGGTTGCAAATTGCCTGTTGGATGTTTGTGGATTAGATATCTAAAGGTGGAAGAAGTCGTCCATCACATGAATAACAATCATGATATTGTCGAAAATCTAGCCAAGCTGGTGGACTTATCATTATTCGTTTAATGTTATTTGGATTTTCTATCAAGCAAGAAGAGTAGAATCACCAGTTTACCTCAATACCATTCCCATTTTGAGATACGTCATACATAAATCGAGGTTATAATTTTTCTGGTCATTAGCAAAGGAAGCGCCGAGAAGTTCGAAAGCATCGATGATCTCTTGCTTGGAAAGATTGAACTCTTTCCTATGAGTGAACAGGTTCACAACAGACTCTTTGGCTTGTTCGGCAGCTAGTATGACTGGCGTGAAACCTGGAATGCATAAATGAAATGAGAAAAATTCGAAGAAATAAAATCAACAAAAAGATTCCAAAATGCAAATGAGGAATTGCAGAGAGGTCCTTCGTTCCTTGTATAGGTACCTCAATACACTAGAGAAGCAAAGTGAATTAGGATAGAAGGCATTCTCTTGTTGAGAAAGATGCAAACAACAAGCATACTTACTAAAAATGTTTTCCACTGATTGAATCATGAAAAAAAGTTGACTTGAATAAAATACCATACGTACCACTAAAAACATTTGGTCTAAAACAAGTACTACACATATTAGATACATGGCTCGGTCACAGCCACAATCGACCGTCAAAAAGAGGCAATTTTTACAAACTTGGTCTAATGGGGTATTTCAGTCAATTTTTTTTTTTTTTTCAAAAGAGCATGGGTCAGAAATAACGGTAATCGGGTCTGTTCGTCGAGAAAATGTTTAGAAGAAATTAGGGAAGCTAATGAAAGTTGAAGATTTGAATGATGTGACGTATTAACTTGCTGACCTTGGATCGAGACATTCCACTAATCCAGTGCGGTCTCGAACGCCTCGTGGCCTTGGATACTACAAAATACTACGCACACACGCCCACGGCGTAGTGTGTGCGCGCGTACATGGAGGCCCGCCTTATTTTCAAACTAGCTGAAAAGCCTGCTAAAAGCAGGCAAAAAAACGCAGCTAATTATTACACAATGGTTTATTATTTTTTTATTTTTCTACATAGATCACTCGTCTGCAAAGCCACCAACCATCCAACATGAAGAAAAACATCGATCGCATTTTGGTCAGCTCTAATTTGAACGGAGATTAGGCCTCTTTTGCGATTCACACTCGTGTTTCTGATTTATCATACGTTCAAACTTTAAATTCTCGTAGTGAACGAACGATTTGTCCTACAGAGCTCCGGGAGGTCTCAAAAAATTCTAAAAATTTCTATAGAATCTTAAATTGAAGGAAAAACAATACTTTTATATCAAAATTTTTTTAGTTAGGGCGTTTTCAAAATTTCAAAATTGATTTTGGAACCCTTAGAAGTGACCTACATCAACCAAAATCTTCGGGGCACAACTAGACCCCAAATGGAGCCTACATACCAAATTTCTTCAAAATCGGTCAATGCTAAGTGGGAAAAGTGCCGCGTACGGCGGACGGAGGGCCAAATTTTGGTTTATTATTTTCAATAATGAACCTTTGGAATCGACCAAGAAAAAAAAAAAATTTTAACACCCCCTCAAAATTTGATGGTTTACGTTTCAAGGTACGTAGAATCCAAAAATCGAATAAAAATTTGGCCGTCCGTCCGCCGTACGCGGCACTTTTGCCACTTAGCATTGACCGATTTTGATGAAATTTGGTATGTAGGCTCCATTTGGGGTCTAGTTGTACCCCGAAGCTTTTGGTTGATGTAGGTCACTCCTAAGGGTTCCAAAATCAATTTTGAAATTTTGAAAATGCCCTAACTCAAAAAATTTCGATATAAAGGTATTGTTTTTCCTTCAATTTAAGATTCTATGGAATTTTTAAAATTTTTTGAGACCACGCGGAGCTCTGTAGGACAAACCGTTTGCTCCCTACGAAAATTTAAGGGTTTATATTGAAATATATATATATAAATCAAAACACGAGTGTGAATCGCAAAAGAGGCCTAATCTCCGTTCAAATTTTAGCTGACCAAAATGCGATCGATGGTTGTTGATTTTGATTTTGTTTTATTAAAAAAAAATTTTTTTGATTTTTTTTTTCTTTTTTCCTCATATTGGATTGTTGGTGATTTTGTAGACGAGTGATCTATACAAAAATAATAAACCGTTGTGTAATAATTTGCAGCGTATTTATTCGATTTTTGGATTCTACATACCTTGAAACGTAAACCATCAAATTTTGAGGGGGTGTTAAAAATTTTTTTTTTCTTGGTCGATTCCAAAGGTTCATTATTGAAAATAATAAACCAACAAATCGTTGATGAACGCGTTATTTATTGAAAGAAAAAAAATTTTGTGTCACGGCCTGGAATCGAACCTGGGTCCCCCACGTTCGTACGACATACGTAAGTACGGTTGGGTTTTATGTAATTAGACATGTGATCTCTTTATTTAATTTTTCTACCAAATGTTATAATATCAATGGGCAAAAAGTTGGAGTATAGAGGTTTTTAATGGTGCTGAATCCAAATTTGAGGTAAAAACCTGAATTTCCGACCCACCGAAATACCCCATTGGGCTAAACTTTCAACTTCTAACGCCTGTTGGTCGAAAAAGACCACACCAATTTAAAAAATGTCATAGGATCAAACTTGTAGGAAATTTAATTGTGAATCAGATGGTTTTCGAAATTTGCTCACAACAGTGCAGAGATATGAACAAAACTACCGCTAACGCAGGAAACTTCGTCTGAACTCACAACTAATCAACTAATATACAACAATTTAAACTTAAGAAAATGACCCAGATTATCGAGCAATTTTTAGGGTCTACAGCACTAATTTGCATGGAAGGATTTTGGATTTTTTTTTTTGGGGGATTTGGATTTTTGTTTTTGTAAGTCCCTCGGACGTTGGCAAATTCGTACGTATCTTGTCTAGATTATGTAATATTTTCTTGAGGGTTTTGTTATTTTTATTAAGTGTCCAGTTTTGCCCAGATTTAGAGATGATCCCAAAACAGCGTGATGGGTCACGAAGAGAGAAAACAAAAGAAGAATGCTCGAGATCAACCTGATACGTGAAAGATGAGGAAGATCTCGTCAAAACTTGAGAGAAAATTACGGCAAAAGTGAAAGAAAAAAAGGAGTATAATAAAGCTTAGTCCACTAGATTCGTCTTAAGACATTTAAAACTGTTTTGTGATGAGTACACCATAAAGTTTACGTTCTCAATATTTTGATAGCGATGTACTATGACTCAGACAGGTGATTTATACAGTAAAATAATAAACCGTTGAGTAATAATTTGCAAAATAGTTTCGTTCACTGAAGTTAAAAACACTGCGTTATAATATTAGCAAAGTCGTGCCAATTGTTTGTAATAAAAATATTATTTTTGTTACAACTTTTTGAATGCATATACATATATTTGCATTTTTTTAATATATGAAAATATAATATTAATATTAATATTATTAATGAAGGACTGTCATTTTTGTCACCCAAATTAGTGATATTTAAACACCGAGTAGCGAGTTTTCTACCCTGGCAGCCATGCTGTCCTTCCCCCGCCTCAGGTCTTTCCCCCGCATGGTGTGATTTCTTTTTTTATTAATAATAAATTAACGAAGCCTGCTCTTGTATGGCCTTCTATTGAAAAACAATCAGTGCTATGTGACGAACATTCCCGATTTTTTCGGGACGATAATTCGACACTTTCAAGTTCCTAAATTCCCAGTTACGGTGAAAATGACTCTGATATGTACAGAGTTCGCGGGAGTGGAGCGGAACTATAGGTCTCCCAGAGAAACTTTGCATACCTTTGGCGCATTCTGCTGGAGAACGTAGAACTACTTATCTCTTATCATCAAGCAAATTCCCGTGCATAAGATAATTTTTCGAGAATTTCTCCCCTCAATATTGACATGATTTCCCTCCTACTGCAGATTGAAATTCGTGCATTTCGGAATCTGTTTTGAAGCCCAATTCCAGTATAATTTATTAGTAGGTAGGTACCTAAACAAATAATTCGCATAGATATTGTCTATAATAAAATTAGTAATTACTCAAGGACCCATAAAAAATACTGTAGGCACTCGCATTCGATTCGGAAAATGGAAAACTGTTAAAAATTGGGAAATAATAATAATAGAAGTAACTCCACTCTCGTATTATCCCAGTGCGTGCATGAAGATTTTTGCACAATTTTCTTGATGCATTATTTGATAAAATTCAAATTTTGATTAAAACTGATTCTACGTACTTATTTTTTGATTGCCGAATACTACCCATCACAAAGCAAAAATATCTCTATATACTATATATAATTATAGATTACCTATTAGATAAAATGATTTTGTTTAAAATTGATTCTACTATTTACTTAACTGCTACAAAAATCATGTATGACCGATTAGGTACCAGGAAAGAATAAGAAATAAAAACAGGTATAAACAATAACAGAGTAACGGAGACGAGGAGACGCCCTTTCGTTCACCACCCCAGTTTCCCTGACAAGTTTCCACTATCAAAGGTTGACTCGATCGTCGTAAGTTTTCGGATCCGCCACTTGGGGGCGCCACACGGATGCAAAGTTTTCTGGTAGACCTATAGTCAGCCAGCGTACTGCGTGGCAGGGCCTCCACCAACCAAGAATTAAATTCCGTAATGAAGGCACCCACAACTCTCAGATAGCGATGTTATTGCTAGCAGGTATAGTAATAGAAAAACCGAGTTCTATGTAGATGGGTGATCTACATAGTTAAACAATAAACCATTTTGTAATAATTTGAAGCGTTTGTGTATTGGCAATCCCCAGTTGATGAGGAGAAAAACCTCCTATTGGAGCTCATCAATTTTTTATAGATATGAACCATTATTGTTACCATTACTCCATTTATCAAGTAGGTAATCGTTAAAATGAGTTACTACCTTTGTTAGTTTTTGTGATGAGCGCACCAGCATCGAGCAACTTTTGGATCAGGCGGGGTAATCCGAATTCAGCAGCAAAGTGAAGAGCAGTGGCTCCACACAGAGCCTTCTTATTGGGGTCGGCTCCAATACTGAGCAAAAACGCAACTGTATCGTAATGACCTGAAAAATTAGAAAACGTCTAAATTAGAATGAAGGGACAATTTCTTGGATCAATGGAATCAACAATGTGAGTTGGTTTTGGTGCTATGAGGATTATTTGTAAACTTGAGTTGAGAACAAGTCACAAGGCACTCCCAAAAGCCAAAATGCTACTTTCTTCATTTCCCATTCATTCATTGAGTCAACTTCAATTTATTAATCAAAATAAGTATACAAAAATCTTGTAGTTGGACGAGTCACCATTCAATAATTTTCTATCCCCCATTGCCCCCATCCAGGGGTCATGTGAGCTGCGGAGCTTTTCTGGCCACAGATGATTTCTAACATCTTCTCACTTGTGGCTAGCTTCTTAAAAATCACAATTTAGCAAGGGTTTCAAGGTCTTCCCCAATCGCATTAGAGAGTGACTTCCTAAAACCTTCTAACTGACACAGGAGACACTCATACTAAACAGGAGAGTCTAGCCCCCAGAAAGTGTTGTCAGGTTTCAGCGCTACCTACTGCCACTTCAGCGAACTACCATCCTTATTAGCTCGATGTGAGCGTGGTCAAGCGGCATTTCTGAAAAGTAGGCTTACCTCGGTTTTACCACTCATTTGGCGGCTTTACTCCCCTGCCTTTTTGAATTGCGAGGAAAAGGAATTGTTATTGCATTTTTGTGTTGTTATTGCATTATCTTGGGATAACTGCAAGTTAGAGGAGCGATGGTAATGCGGTCGCAAGCGTGATCACCTGATAAGATATCAGAAATGGTAGTTCGTTGAAGTGGCGGTAGGTAGCACTGAAACTCGACAACACTTTCTGGGGGCTAGACTCTCCTATACTAAACAAAGTTGTATATTAATATTTTTGTCCCAATAAATCAGCTCATTATCTTTTCCTTTCTCTTGGTCTTTTCCTGGGTTCTTTCTCTGAGTGCAGGCCTTCCCAAATGGAGCCCATACACCAAATTTCATTGAAGGTAACTATGGAAAGTAAACTTGAAAATTTAGGTTAATTTTGAGTAGTTGGCTTGCTTTTGAATACTTCGAAATGCGAACAGTATTATTGATCTATAGAAATGTTCGATTCCCTTCCTTAGAAAAGGACCATCCAACTACAATACAAACCAATCAACCAAATGTTTCTAAGGCATCTCAAAGGAGGAAGTCTTTCTATTCAGTGTGTCATCATTACACCCGTTGACTTGGCCGTATTCCTGTATTCAGTAATCAACCAAAATGATTCTTGCGTACTTCTCATCTCCTACATAATGTAGTTTGTCAACAATAAAAGGTGATAAAAAACTAAAATCTTCTAACTCCTGAGAAATGGTCAATACGAAGAATTTTCCCTAGACCGCACTTATTTTTAACGGTCACATCTCAACAGCAGATACTTTCAAATTCACTAACAGTCTTTGAACAATTTTAACTGTTTCCCTCAATTCACACTTTCGTCTCACACGTTTCTAATCTCTATTTGTTTCTCGTTACAAGAACAAAAAATGAAAAAAAGAAGGAAAAAAAAAACGCTGCAAATTATTACACAAAGGTTTATTATTTTTCTACATAGATCACTCGTCTGCTAAGAACACGGCTTTGCCATTGTTACCACCAACCAACTTGATGAAAAACATCGATCGCTTTTCGGTCAGCTAACATTGAACGGAGATTCGGCCTCTTCTGCGATTCACGCTCGTGTTTCTGATTTATCGTACGTCCAACCCTTAAATTCTCGTAGGGAACGAACGGTTTGTCCTACAGGGCTCAGCGTAGTTTCAAAAAATTCTGTACTATCTTAAATTGATGAAAAAACAATACCTTTATATCGAAATTTTTTGAGTTTTCAAAATTTTAAACCTTATTTTTCAACCCTTAGAAGTGACCTACATCAACCAAAATCTTCGGGGCACAAGTAGACCCCAAATGGAGCCTACATACCAAATTTCATCAAAATCGGTCAATGCTAAGTGGCAAAAGTGCCGCGTACGGCGGACGGACGGCCAAATTTTTATTCGATTTTTGGATTCTACGTACCTTGAAACGTAAATCAACAAATTTTGAGGGGGGTTAAACAATTTCTTTCTTGGTCGATTCCAAAGGTTCATTATTGATAATAATTAACCAAAAAGTAATTGCAGACATAGAGCTTGTGTGATATCGAGGGTGAAGTGGCAACATGACCTACTTGAGATAGGGCTGGACAACACAGCCTATCTGAAATGGTACAAAACAACTCGACCTAACTAGCATTGTTGGCATTTAGAGTTTTTAATATCGTTGGATTCACAATCTCCAGGTAATGAGAAGTTTCTAGGTTGACCAACGTTAGCGCTATAATTGCCAAGAGAACCAACACAGCTTATCTGACTTGTTTCATCGCGGTTCGAGTGAGTTGAGGTTGGCTGCTGACGCATTCGTTCTGATTATTGGTGAGTAAACAATGAAATTTTCCATTTTTCATTCAAATGTTTGCTTACTATGAAGTATGAAACCTGTATTGCACTGACTGATAATTTTTTCTTGTCAGGAATGCTGAATGCAGGTGTAACACAGTCTGAAAATGTTCTATGTAGATAGGGTATGTTGTCCATTGCTGTAGCGACATTTTTCTTCAGCTAGGCTATGTTGACTATAAATAGTTTTTTGATCTCCTGAAAAATTGAAAAAAAAAAACAACACTTAGGTCGAGCTGTTTTGCACCATCTCTGATAGGTCGTGTTGTCCAGCCCAATTTCAAGTCGGTCATGTTGCAACTTCACCCTAGTCTCTTGAGTACAACTTTAAAAGGAGGATAAACTCAATGTTGTTTTGAAAAAAAGGAAAGAAAAATAAACTACCTCAATATACCAAATGTACTGACCTCTGAATGAAGCTATCATCAGACAGGTGTTGTTGAACGCGTTAGCGATTTCGATATCAGCTCCACAGTGAGCAAGGTACTGCACTATCTCCAATCGCCCTTCGAAGCAGGCAGCTCTTATCGGGGTAGATCCAGTTTCAGTGCGATGGTTAATCAAGGCACCTGCTTCGACAAGGTCTTTCACTATGTTTATGTAACCAGCAACTGAAAATATCACCAGGGTCGAAAGCGTTCAACCAATCGCAGCAAGATATCAATAGTCATAAGAGCTCAGAAAAAATGGGACAAGCTTCAGTTTTGTTAAACTGAATCGTAACAAACGATTTCAAAAATTCCCATTTGACGCACATGTATCAGCATAATATTTGCTGAATCTAGCTGGGTTTGATGGAATAACCATGAGCAGCAACGAGTCTGTTTGTATTTTAAGGCCAATCATCCCCGATTTTAATAAGATTTTTTTTCACCAGATGGCAGCACCGGAGATTGTAGAAAAAGGGGCAATCGTAGTTCTAGTTTATCTCTCCACCAGTTCAAGCGATTTTCATTTTGAAAACGGGAATGTACTCATTATTAGTTTCCCAATGGCGCTCTGCTAAAATTTTCAAAATAAAATTGTAATTTCAATTTTATTCAGAATTTTAAAGTTCAAATTTTGAAAATCATTTCACATTTTTCAAAATCTGCGGTTATAGCGCCAAACCTCTAACTCACCTGAGTACGAAAATATTTTTTTATTTGAAATTTATTGAATATATTGGTCGTAAAGCGTCGGCGGTGAAGAACAAAGGAATTTCTAAGAAGGGAGCGGTGATTAGCAGCTGAGCCCTCTGGACTTGTTGTCACCTTCCCCTCCGCAACCCTCACAACACGGACCCCGATTCTTGTTAGTTCTTTCTGATTACGATTTTGTGACTTCAAGTCTGCTCGTTTCTTCGCTCTGAATTTCCTCTCACATTGATTGAATTTTGGAACTTCCTGAATAACTTCGGTGTAGGTATGGCAGTTCGTCTGACGGTAATTAGAAGCCTACCTACCTTTTCATGTTATAACTATTTATCTGCGTACTTATTTCCTTCCTACTTGCGAAACTACGAGAATAAATAAAATTGAGATAATAATAATGAAAATATTTTTAAAATAATAATAATAAATAATAATAGAAATAATAAAATAAACTACGAGAATAATAAAAATTGTTTATATTACCAAAAAAAAGAACATATTTTGATTGGAGATTGATGTTAGGTAAGTAAGATACTTCCTTTAGGTAGGTACCTTCCTCCTAAAATCAAGGTGACTAAAACTGGCATTTCCCTTGGAAATATTCTATGAAACTTTTACTCGTAATCTTAGCCGTACCAACACAGAATATAAAATTAGATGTTTCCGGACCAAATTTGTGGTCATAATATTTTTCATTTAGAACATCAGAAACAAACATTTTCCCTTTCTTTTCGTTTTAGAGCTCATTGAACAACTTTGATTCTGGGTCTATCAATGGTAAACGTCTGTCTGTGTCCTCGTTCCGGGCTGAACTATGAGGAAACAAGATCCGATATAGATTAAATTAGCACGATTGTTGCGCATCAGCCTCGAGACAATCTTCTTTGAATTCCATCTAGGTAGGAACGGGTGCGCTGTCTACTATTTGCACGATTTTACTCAAATTTAGCTGGTAGTTTGTGAATAGGCCACGGAAGATCACGCTTTTTACAATCTAATCGGCGTGTTTCCAAAATTTGGAACATTTAATGTTTGCCAAGTGGAAGTGGTACATAGCTTCTTCGTATTCATTTCATGTATGGCTAGGTAGTAAGAAACTTTTGTTTAGATGTATCCGAGATTAAAATGCTGGATTTATGTGATTATTTTGACGGAGAAGAAATTTATAGCGGAACTTCCACGGTCCAACCTACACCCATCCCTACTTATCCTACGGAATCCTAAGATATCTGTGGAAGTTATGGGTTCCTACGGCAAGGAATTTACGTTAGCATGCACATAAGGTGCAATCAATTTGGGGGCAATTTGCTAATAATTTGTTACATGAATTTGTTTGCGAACGACAGTGGTTGCTCATGATTCGAACTTGATGAAAATCACAGGGTAGGCAACACCTAAACTCACATCATTCTTGAAAAATCATGAAAATAACACGTACAAACTCATGGTAATCCAGCACTACTTAGCGTTTGTACGTACTCTATACTCGCATGCGCGTGGTTTTCTTGGATCCCAATGTTTAGAAAACGTGTGAACCAAATAACCTCTGCAAAGTTGGGTGGTCAGTGGTGTCGCGGAATCGCGTTTTCATTTCATTTTTCTTGCGAGTCTACCAAGGTAGCGGAAGCTTTGTTTTTACTTTTTACCTACGTTTTAGACCTTCCTGAACAATTTATTTTAGTTTCGTACCTGTGTGTCTTTCATGAAATCCTTGTAACGGGCATAACTATACGAAATTATTATCCGATTTCGATGAAATTTTCAGAGATTGTGCGGGTTGGCGTGGAGACGGTTCTCTATGAAAACCATCTCTCCTGGACTAATGATAGCCACTGCGCATGCGCAAACGTGAATTTCCTTGACTCACCCGAATTTGATGAATTTCTCAGGTATTGTTCAGATTGACGTGTAGATGACCCCCTTTGAAAATCTTGGTACCCAAATTGATAGTGAGTACCCTCTGCGGATGCGCTACCATCCTTGTAACAGCCATAACGTCTACATTTCTCATTCGATTTCGATGAAATTTTCGGGGGTTTTGTGAGTTAGCGTGTATATGGCCCCCAATGAAAATCATCACCCCCGGATTGATAATAGACGCTGCGCAAGCGCAAACGTGATTTCATTGTAACAGCCATAACTTCCACATTTGCCATCGGATTTCGATGAAATTTTCAGGGATTATGCGGATTAGGTTGTAAATGGTCTCCTATGAAAGTCATCTCCCCCGGACTGATAGCCGGTGCGCCTGCGCGAATGTGAATTTCTCGTAACGGCCATAACTTCCACATTCTCTATCCGATTTCGATGAAATTTTCGGGGAATATGCGGATTAGGTTGTAGATGGTCCCCAATGAAAATCAAGGCCTTAAAATCGACAGTAGTCTCTGCGCATGCGCAATCCTTGTAACAGCCGTAACACTTACATTTTTCATCCGACTTTGATGAAATTTTCTAGGATTGTTCAGATTGGTGTGTAGATGGTCCCCTATGAGGGTATTGCAAGGTACTTTGAGATTGATGTTTTCAGAACTATGCGTCGAATCATCTATAAAATCGGGTAATGGATACGAGGAAGCCCCATGTGCCACACCCACTAGGCAGACGGTTTTTCCTCGAATTCGGTGAAATCTTCAGAGAATGTGCGGTTCGACGTGTAGACGGTCCCATATTAGGGTAGTTCAATGTACTTAGAGATTGATGTTTTGAGATAAGCTACATAAATTATTATCATCGGATCAATACAATCGGGAAGCATACGAGAAAGCTATGCGCCACACCCACTTGGCAGACGATTGTTATTTGAATTTGTTACGTCAACGAAATGTTCATCATTTGGCAACAAGTGATAATTTTTGACCTGTTGCGAATTAAAATAAAATTTACCTACTTTCTTGCTCGAAACTGAAAAAAGTGTAAAGAATTTTCTAAAAGATAGAGAGAATTCTAGAAAGAGAAAATAGAACACCGACGCTGCAATCCCGATTTTCAAATCATAAAATTCTGTAGATTTTTAAAAATACTTCGATTGAGTTCTATGAGCTCACTTTTCCAAATTAACACTTGTATCATCACGAAAAAAAATGTAGTTGAAAATTTTTTTGATTTGGACGAAGAGGTCTAGATGCATTTCCCATTATTATGGATCATAAACTTCGACGCTTATAGCTAATACAAGAAAACATAATAAATTACAGGAAAGAAAGTAGTCAAAAATAGCACTATCAACTGTAAGAACTATCACTGGTTTATTCAGAGATACCTTGAGCGAAAAAAGTAGATTATGAAAAAAAGGCAATTCATCAAGAAACATTTCGAGACTGGTGATTCTTCCAAGTACCACCCGCCCGCCCCATGTTGTTGTCAACGCACCGGATTAACTTCTGACCCCGAACTCTTCCGTGTTTGGGTCCCTGAAAGCCCTCGCATTCCTCGCCTGCCTTCGATTTTTTTGAAGTCCTAGCTTTCGCCGCCTCGACGCTTTACGATCGCGCTACACACACTATCTTCAAAATTGCAATTTTTATAGACTCTCACTTAATTGCCGTTGTGCGCTATTATCCCACTTTTTCGAAAAAATTATCCTAAAAGCCCAAAATAAATATTTCAAAATTATAAAATTTCAAAAAATGTACAATTTAAAGAAATTAACAAAAGTTAAGGGTTGAGCGCCATTCACATGTGTGTGCTGAGTGCAATAAAACTTTCAGATTGAAAATTGGATGAACAGGCGAGGAGAAAAATGAGAACTACGTTTGAGTTCATTTTGAAGCGCAACGTGGTGGCTGTTTCTGGAACTATTCCCGGGATGATTGGCCTTAAGGAAGATTTGCCTCTGGCGATGATAATGGGGGACATTGTGAGCAACCTCATAGTGATGTCCTCTGGGTAAAGCTGAAGTTTCACGTAATTTCATTTTGAGTTCAACTTGTGTCTAAAATAAGTCGTATGTCAATCGCAAGGACCCCTTTTTCGCAAGACCGCGTGACAATCGTAACAAAATAATAAGCCTGTGGTCAATCATTAGGACCCCATCAGTTGCAGGCTTCAGGCTGGCCACCTCACACAACGACCTGCAGGCGCACCTATACTACATAGGTATAGCCTCTGCTCCACGGGGCACAACATGGCGCCAACCCACCTCGACACCTGTTCCGCCATGGAGAACACAAGATAGACTACTGCAATGACGATTGCTGGACCAGCTCAGCGAAGATACACAGAACTGCTAAGGATTTGTAGACCGAGTGGTAACGGAACTAGTTGGGTTTGGCGTAGCTTTTAAAAAAAAGTTTTATCTAGATCCGGCCAGGCGTTGATTTTTAATCTTTAAATGTAATAAATAGGATGTAAAATATCCAAATTGGAACGATTTCCTCGAATATTTAAGGGGAGTAGTCCAAAAAAGTATTTAAAAAAAAATTCCAGAAAGATCCACATGTGATGTGGTTTTGTCAGCCAGACACACAAAATCAAGATCAGAACAAGTATGCGGGAGCGCAATCTGCAGAAGGAAAAACTGCTCTCCTGAAAAGTCACTCTTTGGCGGACAAATGTTCCTTTTTCTCGGTAACTACTCGAACAATTTCGTTCTAATTTTTACAAAATACTCGCAAGGATGTATTCTAGAGATGGAGTCAATGAAATTTCGTTTTTAACTCTCATCTCGTGGATACAGATTTTTGTGTCCCAAAAAACATGTTTAGATTGGAAGGCCACTTTTTTAGTTTCGTTTATTTGGGCTTGTAGCAGTTCCGCGAACTGCTACGCGGACTAGGCCTGAGGAGGCGTCCCTACTCTCCTAAACTGGGAACGAGCTCGGCATTCAGTCACTTTCCTGCCTTGCTCCTGGTAAGTGATCTCTCCACATATTTTAATATTTTGCGGTTTCCCTTGATACCCAAAATCCATTCTCATTTCATTTCGGACCTCATATACGATTAAAGAGTTAATCGATATAAACCACACTCCGTTTTGTTATTGAACCATACCCAATTCATATCTATATTATAATTATTTAATTAATCAAATAAAACTATATTTTGAATCATTGGGTAGAAATACGAGCTGGTTATTCCATCAGAATATTTCCAACTCTATTTCAGGCTAAAAAATCAACAAACTGTTTTTACTCAAAACTGTTGGCTTAAATGTTAGTTGATATAAGGAAGGGGAACGTGTGAAAATTTCAAATAGATCGGCTTAATGGTTAGTCAGAAAAAGAAACATGAAAATTACCCATTTTTCTACATTCAAAAATAATGTTTGGCTATTTTTTAATTATTTTCTATCCGACCGACTTGGACAAAATTTACAGCAGACATGCTTACAGGTGTGAAGAACATTGCCCTAAAATTTCAAATAATTTAGTCCGTAATTGTGGGAATTATGAAAGCAAAACGAACGGAAGGCGCCAACGGGGTGCTGAAAGCGCACTACTCCCCTTGTTTGAACTCCCCGGCGTTTCACGTTGATTTCAAATCTACCGCCTAAACCCAGTTCTGAAGCGCCTTGACAGAGGTCAGTGCTACTGCCCCGTTCTCACCCCGATTACAGGTCCCCGCCCACTAGGCAGGTACAGGACAGGAACCGGACGCGGGACGTTTTTTTTCGCTTCTGTGTATTTCAGATGGGGAGACACCCACTACGCGGGACACCGCCAAAACGTCCCGTGCAAGGCACAGGATGGGAAACGCCGCTTTCGCTCGCCAAGCTAAAATCTCCTGGCATCCCGCGGGTCGTTTGCCCCCACCACCCCCATTCATTCTTCATTTCGTTTCATTCTTCGTTGAAGCAGTGTTTTTTCCCCTCCTAGTTTTTCATCTAATTTCTTCAACTTTTCAGCCAATTTCACACATTTCATTTGATAAAGTATCGTTGTATATATACATATAGTTATATATAACTGATCATAGGTGAAAAGGATAATAAAAAGTAAGTACATATTAAAAAAACTCATTTTGTAGATTAAGCTTGTGAAATGCCATTTGCACACATACTTTGGTATAAATTTTAAAATATTTTGATGAGAATATTTCAAATTTTGAAATATTTTTGTAAGAAATATTAACATTTTGAAATAATATATAAAGTAAAAAAACTGGAATTCATAAAAATGTGGAAAATTTAATTACAACAGGTAAAATTGAAATTGAATTATGAGACGTAGAATGAGGAATTTCACCATGTCGGAATTTCCTATTTTTGACCCCAAAATCGGATTCAGCACCTCTAAAAACCCCCTATAGCAAACTTTCAGCCCGAACTTCCTAATTTACGAATAAACAAAACAGTGTAAAAAATACGAATGTTTAAAAAACCGGGAAAATGACGTCATCCTGGAATAGTTCATTTATGGCCGCTTGAAGTGCTGAGATCGAGAAATCTATAGTCCCCAGATGCAAAATTTCACGAAACAGTAAAGTTTGAAATCGAAAAACTGCAGAAAAAATAGAAAAAGCAAGATGGGGAAAATTAGGTTTCCCCTGTTTTTGTTTGATAACTTTTCTCTTAGAAAACACGATTTCGTCGTCCCAATGGGCAACACTGGGAGGAGACGGCGATCCGAACAGCCCAATCAGCGAGCGTTCCCGCTTCACGTCCATTTTCCCGGTTAGTTTTGAAATCAAAAATTTTGATTGTCTCCCAAAAATAACAGGAGACTTATTTTCCGAAATCAGCCCGATTTTCATCTTTCCCACACCATTAACTATTCAGGAAAAATGCAAACAGAATTCGGTGAAATTCCTCATTATAAAAATAAAATTTATAATAGGTATATTTTCTTTTTTTAAATTCTTCTTTATGTATTATTTAAGGAAGGTCATCAGAAATACGTCTGCAAATCAAAACATCCCTACCTTGAAGCGCAAAGGCAGTCCATCCATCTTCCAAATTTTTTATTTGTTTTTTAATTTCAGAAAAACTCGAATTCAACTAAACTATTATAGTCCAGTCAAATTAGCAGTTAGGGTTTGCATTAATTCCGGACAAAGCGAAACTTTTATGGGTGACTTGTGGGTGCCTATGGAACATGTTTTTAGTATATTCTACTAGATTCTCTTTGTGCTAACTTTTTGGTGCCCGAAAAACCGCGATTTTTCGGCACTTGTTTCAGTTTTTTGCCTATAACTCGTACACGATGCATCCTACGGAAAATTTTACTCTTTCCTTTATTGAACAGGATGAATTTCTGCGTCGAATGACCACCTGAAACGTTAAGATCGGTTCAGCCGTTTGGCCGAAATCGATCGTTGAAGTTTGGCGATTTTTCCCAAATTGGTTGAAAAATGGGTTACGCTCAAGTTTCAAGGCCTGTACATCAAAAACGGCGTATCCAACCAAAAAATGTCACATAATCAAAGTTGTAGAGAATCAAATTTTGTGTAAGAAAAGCATCCCCTCTTCCTCCCCCCCCTCCCACCCGCCCCTACCAAATGATAGAATAACGAAACAACTTCTGAGTAAACGAAATTATGAGTATTGAAAACGGTGTTGCAATCAAAAAATGTCATATAATCAAAGTGAAACGTCTGTTGTTCAACTTACTAAGGCACTGAGGTACTTGTAATACTAGAAAAGGCGAAAGAAAAAACATTCTCCTGGTCCTAACTTTTTGGTGCCCGAAAAACCGCGATTTTTCGGCACTTGATTCAGTTTTTCGCCTATAACTCGTACACGATGCATCCTACGGAAAATGTTACTCAATCCTTTATTAAACAGGATGAATTTCTGCGTCGAATGACCACCTGAAACGTTAAGATCGGTTCAGCCGTTTGGCCGAAATCGATCGTTGAATTTTGCCGCTTTTTCCCAAATTGGTTGAAAAATGGGTTACGCTCAAGTTTCAAGGCCTGTACATCAAAAACAGCGTATCCAACCAAAAAATGTCACATAATCAAAGTTGTAGAGAATCAAATTTTGTGTAAGAAAAGCATCCCCTCTTCCTCCCCCCCCTCCCACCCGCCCCTACCAAATGATAGAATAACAAAACAACTTCTGAGTAAACGAAATTATGAGTATTGAAAACGGTGTTGCAATCAAAAAATGTCATATAATCAAAGTGAAACGTCTGTTGTTCGACCTAAGGCACTGAAGTACTTATAATAATAGAAAAGGCAAAAGAAAAAACATCTCCTAGATTCTCCTTTTGCTCACTTTTTGGTGCCCGAAAAACCACGATTTTTCGGCACTTGTTCCAGTTTTTCGCCTATAACTCGTACACGATGCATCCTACGGAAAATTTTACTCAATCCTTTATTAAACAGGATGAATTTCTGCGTCGACTGACCACCTTCATTTTTTAGATCGGTTCAGCCGTTTGGCCGAAATCGATCGTTGAAGTTTTGGCGATCAACCAATTTGGGAAACATCGCCAAACTTCAACGATCGATTTCGGCCAAACGGCTGAACCGATCTAAAAAATGAAGGTGGTCAGTCGACGCAGAAATTCATCCTGTTTAATAAAGGATTGAGTAAAATTTTCCGTAGGATGCATCGTGTACGAGTTATAGGCGAAAAACTGGAACAAGTGCCGAAAAATCGCGGTTTTTCGGGCACCAAAAAGTGAGCAAAAGGAGAATCTAGGAGATGTTTTTTCTTTTGCCTTTTCTATTATTATAAGTACTTCAGTGCCTTAGGTCGAACAACAGACGTTTCACTTTGATTATATGACATTTTTTGATTGCAACACCGTTTTCAATACTCATAATTTCGTTTACTCAGAAGTTGTTTCGTTATTCTATCATTTGGTAGGGGCGGGTGGGAGGGGGGAGGAAGGGGGGATGCTTTTCATACACAAAATTTGATTCTCTACAACTTTGATTATGTGACATTTTTTGGTTGGATACGCCGTTTTTGATGTACAGGCCTTGAAACTTGAGCGTAACCCATTTTTCAACCAATTTGGGAAAAATCGCCAAACTTCAACGATCGATTTCGGCCAAACGGCTGAACCGATCTTAACGTTTCAGGTGGTCATTCGACGCAGAAATTCATCCTGTTTAATAAAGGAAAGAGTAAAATTTTCCGTAGGATGCATCGTGTACGAGTTATAGGCAAAAAACTGAAACAAGTGCCGAAAAATCGCGGTTTTTCGGGCACCAAAAAGTTAGCACAAGGAGAATCTAGTAGAATATACTAAAAACATGTTCCATAGGCACCCACAAGTCACCCATAAAAGTTTCGCTTTGTCCGGAATTAATGCAAACCCCCCCCCCCCCCCTTTTTTGGCTAATTTGACTGGACTATTATTGTCCTTCTTGAAGATCATAGCTTGGAAATTTCTTGAAGAAATTAAAGAGTCTATTGTAATAAACTAATAATAGAAGTTTTCACCTTCTTTTGCCTTTTTGTCAAAACTCCGTATTACTTACATACAAAGATACCTCATTACTATAAAGTGTATGAAATTGGTTAATAGTTTATGAAATTTGTGAAAAAATATGAGATGAAAAAAATGAGACTGGGACTTGACTCATATTCAAGGGGAGTAGGGCTTGTGTCCCGCGGCCCGTGTCCTGTCTAGTCTGCGCTTAGGGACAGGACGGGACACCGCCGTTGTCCCGGCATCCCGCGTCCTGCCTGTGGCGTTTCCTGTCCTGTGCCTGACTAGTGTGCGGAGACCTTACAAGCCATATCCCGACAATCCATAAGCCGGATTATAAGAACCAGTACGTGTATATTTTAGTACAATAGACGAACGTTAAATAATACCGATTAAGTTTACTCCCCCGAAAGTACTGAATCAAAGCAACATCGTTTCGCCCCCGGTTCTGCCCCGCTCCACCATCTTTCCTCAGTTCAGGCTAATCTGTTACCCCGCTCACCCGCTGTTACATTTAGTGCTGGTCATTTCCCGTTTATTACCGCTGTACATTCAGTTTAATATACCCGTCTTATTCCGACAATTGCCGTACTCATTCTCCCGTATCCCGTGGTGTAAACACCCCTTAAGTTATAATGTAGATAATTTTACACTGAATTTCAACAAACCTGCGGCAACCCACAGTGGAGATGCGTTGTCCACCAAAGTGCTGTCTATACGAATAGCGCCGCACTTGTTGACATCCGCACCAAACCTCTCAACGAGCAACTTGACCACCTTGTAGTGACCCTGCCGAATAGCAGCAATCAAGGGAGTCATACGTTCCCCCTGAACGTTGACCACCTCCTGTGAACAAAAAGCTTATGTTAACAACCAGCATATTACACAGGTGACCAGAATTTTCCAAATAGAAAGAGAGACCTTAAACCTACATATTTATCAATAAAAGAGGAAAAAGTGTCGAGTGGATGTGGCATATAGCTTCCTCATTCACGATCACCTGATTTATCTGAGATGACAAACATCAGCACGACCAAACCTTATTCCCAGAGTATTTTGTCTGTTTAGGACGACCTACAGTAAGACTTGGGCGTCCTTATGCGATAAATCTGGGGTGAAGGAAGACAATACTTAACGAAGAAAAAAACAACCACGTACAAACTTTTCATACCATTCTAAATTCAAATCCGCGAAAAACCCCATAGATGTATGCCTGTGTGACAAAATCTTGTAAACTCTGCCCATGCCTTAGGTTCCAACCGAATCACGTGGTTCTTTTTTTCGATGCAAAAATCTAGTTCAACTACGTCACCGAAATGTTGAATTTTGCCTTCGAAAATTCTTTGGGTGGGGTTAAAGCTTAAAAACCGTGTTTTTTCGAGTACAATCTTGTGTACTCTGCCCAGGCCTCAATTTCATACCGACTTACGTGGTTCATTCCTTGTTCTACGCGGAATTTTATCTAGTTGTGCACCACGTCAACGGAATTTCGAAATTGGAGTACATGAGGGAGGTCGGGGGTTATTTACTGAAAATCAGAACAGTACAACATACCAACATACTCTATGCGCAGGGTATGTTTGGAAGATGTTAGGAGCCCATATTCATGTTCTACTCGTCTCCACGAACTCATAGAATACCCACTCGGCTATTGCATTTTCGAGTACATCGAATATTAGCAGATTTGCATTATGCAGGGTGGCCCAACGAAGGTACACAAAAAGGTTTTGTCATTTTCCTCTACAGTTCATATAAAAAACCGGACCAAACATAATTTTCTTAATTTTCTGCGTGGATTTCGAAAATGACTAAATTGCAAAATTGACCAAAATTTGCAGAAAGTCGGTTTTGCATAATGATACCCCCCCCCCCCCCCCCCCCCCCCGATTCTACTTGAAATTTTACAACAAATGAACCCGATTTTTGGTTTATTATTTTCAATAATGAACCTTTGGAATCGACCAAGAAAAAAAAAATTTTAACACCCCCTCAAAATTTGATGGTTTACGTTTCAAGGTACGTAGAATCCAAAAATCGAATAAAAATTTGGCCGTCCGTCCGCCGTACGCGGCACTTTTGCCACTTAGCATTGACCGATTTTGATGAAATTTGGTATGTAGGCTCCATTTGGGGTCTAGTTGTGCCCCGAAGCTTTTGGTTGATGAAGGTCACTCCTAAGGGTTCCAAAATCAATTTTGAAATTTTGAAAACGCCCTAACTCAAAAAATTTCGATATAAAGGTATTGTTTTTCCTTCAATTCAAGATTCTATAGAATTTTTAGAATTTTTTGAGACCACGCGGAGCTCTGTAGGACAAACCGTTCGCTCCCTACGAAAATTTAAGGGTTTATATTGAATTATATATATATATATAAATCAAAACACGAGTGTGAATCGCAAAAGAGGCCTAATCTCCGTTCAAATTAGAGCTGACTGAAATGCGATCGATGATTGGTGATTTTGATTTATTTTATTTTTTTTTTTTTTTTGATTTTTTTTTTTTTCTTTTTCTCTTCATATTGGATGGTTGGTGATTTTGTAGGCGAGTGATCTATACAGGGTGTCACCCTAACTCGAGGACCAAACTTCAAGGATCGATTCTACAACTAATTTGCAAACTTTTTTGTCTCCTGACATTTTTTTTTTTAAACGCTTTAAAATTATACTTTTTTCACTTTTAAGATTTTGTTCGTGTTTTCGACCTTGAGCCATTAAAACGGCCATAACTCCCTCAATTTACTGGATAAACTCAAATATGAGTATACCGTTGGAAAGAACGTTAAATTTCCTATCAGTTCATCAGGACACAAAAGCTTTTCAAGCCTTTCGTATAAGTGAATAAATTGGTCAAAGTCAGAAATTTAAAACTTTCTCGAAAATCACCATTTTTCAGGCTGACTCATCTTATGTAATAAACAGCCGTATCGGCGGGCACTCAACGGAAAAAACTTGCCCAGAATCTCAGCTTTCCAACGGTCTATCAGTTTTTCTTTTTAACATTCAAATTAGAAGAGTAAATGAAGTTTGAATGCCCGAAAACGTGTGTTTTACAAGCAAATCCAGTGTTTTAAGCGGTTTCTGGTCCCCCTCGACCTCAAGATGGCTTGACGATTTTGGTATCATTTCCTATGTAATTTTCTACGCTGAATCAAATAGTGATACTTCCGAATGGTTCCGACTGCTAGAAAGTGGATTTTTCGAAGAAAACCTTCGTTTTTCGTACACAAAATACGCATTATTCTTAAATGTGGTAGTGAGCATGAAGTAACATCTTTTAACTCAATAAAAACACCGAATTTCTAGTTGATTGAAGTTTTTGTTGAGTTCGAAGGTGTTACTTCATGCTCACTACCACATTTAAGAATAATGCGTATTTTATGTACGAAAAACGAAGGTTTTCTTCGAAAAATCCACTTTCTAGCAGTCGGAACCATTCGGAAGTATCACTATTTGATTCAGCGTAGAAAATTACATAGGAAATGATACCAAAATCGTCAAGCCATCTTGAGGTCGAGGGGGACCAGAAACCGCTTAAAACACTGGATTTGCTTGTAAAACACACGTTTTCGGGCATTCAAACTTCATTTACTCTTCTAATTTGAATGTTAAAAAGAAAAACTGATAGACCGTTGGAAAGCTGAGATTCTGGGCAAGTTTTTTCCGTTGAGTGCCCGCCGATACGGCTGTTTATTACATAAGATGAGTCAGCCTGAAAAATGGTGATTTTCGAGAAAGTTTTAAATTTCTGACTTTGACCAATTTATTCACTTATACGAAAGGCTTGAAAAGCTTTTGTGTCCTGATGAACTGATAGGAAATTTAACGTTCTTTCCAACGGTATACTCATATTTGAGTTTATCCAGTAAATTGAGGGAGTTATGGCCGTTTTAATGGCTCAAGGTCGAAAACACGAACAAAATCTTAAAAGTGAAAAAAGTATAATTTTAAAGCGTTTAAAAAAAAAAATGTCAAGAGACAAAAAAGTTTGCAAATTAGTTGTAGAATCAATCCTTGAAGTTTGGTCCTCGAGTTAGGGTGACACCCTGTATAAAAATAATAAACCGTTGTGTAATAATTTGCAGCGTTTTGGTTTATTTATGAAAGGGATTAGGTATGAGACATTTACTTTTTTACTTTTTTCTATTTTCTGGGTCTTTATACTTGGTTGCATCGATTGCGATTACAAGGAGCCTCGTATCAAATGACGTTTCCAAAAGAAAAGGCGGGTTAATATTTCCGATGTCTTTCGTAAGGGGCTATGTGAGCCACATAACCCTTTTCAAAAGAGAACTCACTCGCTACTTGGTCAACATGGAGTTCAGGGTTGTCGAGACTCAAATAATGAACTGTAAGGTTGGTTCTAAAATAATTAATGCGTCGGTAAAGGTTTATTATTTTTCTGTATAGATCACTCGCCTGCAACGAACACAGCTTTTCCATTTCCACTAGGTGCTTACCAACTATATTTTGAAGAAATAAAGAGTAGTGGACGCAAAACTGAGTACAACTCGAAGAAACGAACAACGATCGCATTTCGGTCAGCTAAAATTTGAACGGAGATTAGGCCTCTTTCGCGATTCACACTCGTGTTTCTGATCCCTGTCCAACACTTATTGTTGTCGAGGGGAGCGAACTATTCATCCTAAAGAGCTCTGGGTGGTCTCATTCGATTCTAAAATTTAATAATATTTTAAATTGATGAAAAAACAATACCTTTATATTGGAAGTTTTTGAGCTTGGGCTTTTTGAAAATTTCATCCCTTTTTTTTGCCCCCTAAAAATGGTGGACACTAACCAACAGCTTCAGGGCACAACTAGACTCCAAATGGAGACCACATACCAAATTTAATCAAAATCGGTCCTTGGGAACTAAGTAAGGTGCCGCGGCCTTACTAAGACAAAGAAATTCGACAAAATCAATCAATTTTTCCAAGTTAGGGGGGTTTTCTCCCATGCGATCGTGATTTCGCTCATCAAAAGAAAACGGCGCTTAGTAAATCGGATGTACATCATTCACCTCCAAAATCCTTCCCAAAATTGTTATGGCCTGCAGCAATGCTCAAAAATCCAGTGTGTGAATTGCCGGACTCCCATCAACCCCTTCAAGTAAACTGACCGAGAGAGGTTGAGGAGTTACATTCCTGAAGAACATTTTTATCATTTCATGTTGGCCGAATAATAAACTGATTATATAAACCTTTTATGTTATGCTGTTTCATGTTCATATTTTCATCAAAATGTTGCATTCAATGAATAAAGTTGTAACGAGCTGAGAGCTGTTCCACTACAGACTACTGAAGTTATATCTTGTTACCATGGAGATGTAATGTAAATAGCGACAGATTTGAAATATAGAACGCCATTCTGTGATTAGATTCCAATGTGAATTATTAGTATTTCTAATATGAATAGTTTTAACAGTGCTGTGAGTTATCAAGTAGGGATCAACCTAACAAAAGTTGTTAATTTAAATTATTTCAGTCCTGAAAAATCTTTTTTTTTTTAAAAAGGGGGTATGTGACAGAATTTCGAACTGCAATTTGTTACACTTCCTCTTGCTGAAAAAAATTGAAAAATTCCGGAGAATTGAAGAGTATTTAGCTGTATTGGAATGTTTTTAAAATGGGATGTTTTGACCGTTTTGACGACGTGGGACAGTTTTTTGCGTTTACCCAAAAGTTTCAAAATGACACATAACCCCTTTAAAAAAACGGGTTAAAATGTACCTCCCTAGATGTGTTAAAAACGTGCGTAGAAAATAAGCGAAGAAGTGCGCGAAAAACTAAGTTTCGTGAATATTTCAAACTACCACGGATCGCACATGATTTTCACGTGTAACGCTGAATCACGTGGTCACGGGAGTAAGATGTCAATTTTTCCTATGAACCCTGCAATATGATGTTCGGATTAGTAGCATGATGTAGTCAATGTTTAAGGGTCCTGTTGTTCTGTTGCTCGTTTTATTCTCATTGTTTGGAGTTCCAGAAAATCTAACAAAAAACAGCTGCTGATGAAGGTAAAACATCTCCTATCATTTTCAGCAGTAATGACCTAGAGATGTGGAAAAGTGCTCCTAGCAATAATTGGGTTGAATCATTCATCAAGTGATTCATCGGGAAGGAGGATCTAATTCATGCATAATCCAAACATCAGAGGGAGAAACATAGGAGAAACTCTAGGTTCCTTCAACCAAGATAGGATCGTGTTGATGAGCATAACCAAGATCCGTCTCCTACTCCACAAAGCCGCTCATTCCAACGTCTTTCAACTAACCCTATCCTACTTCTTCTTCCCCCAGAAGGCAAAGCTTGTCACCGAAAACAGCTAGACCATGCCACAGGATAGCACAGGAGCCTCCAGAATCTACAAAAACTGATCTAGAGAAATGATTGGGGGGGGGGGATCAGAGACCTGAACACGCAATGATTGTGAACCACCAAACCGATAACAGGATATAAATGATGATTAGCGAATGGTCCCGCGTTCTCTTTAATTAAATCCTTAAAATCATTCACATAAGGGGCCTCATTATCATTTCTCTTTTTCAACCACCCAACTAAAAACAACCACTTGGCTAGTCTTTCCACCACAGCAGTATCCATAGAGTTGTTACTTTAACCCTTAACGCGCCATGTGAGTATGTCACACTCACTAAGGATTTTTGATCTGCTGTGGTGGCGGCCCTGCGCCACAGTCGGGATTGAGGACCCAACGTAAATTGGGGGGGGGATTAGTACCGCATCAACTGCCGCTAGAGCCACCTTGCTGCATGGTCCCTGCGCACCTCAAGTATCATTTTTCTGAAACCTAATGAGCATGCCACACTCACCTGACACCTGAGCGGTGTATAAAAAGTGAGCATGGCATACTCACGTGGCACCCAAGAGTCATGTAAAATTATAGGGGAACCTTAGAGAAGACCTCAAGAAGAAAAAATATTGTCCACTGTGTCCCTACCAAAAGCGTCCATACACCAATTACAAGTGTGAACAATGCAATAATCCTATTTGTCTTCAGTGTTCTCGAAAAACACGTATAAATTGTTTACAGGGAACAAGATAACTCCCTATAAACTATACGTTATAAAGACTGGTAGGTACTAGGTAGCAACTTTCGAAACTGATTTAAAAAAAACTTTTAACACAGAATGTGTTTTTGCGATGACCGACCGAAAAAAAATCGTCACGAAAAAGCGACAGAAAAAACCGTTACGCGCCTTTTATAATGATTTTCACGTGCAACCAAGCCGTTGGTAAGGAAATAGAAATCCCGCAATGTTCATTGCACAGAAATTGTTCACCATTCGTTGGAAAGCTCTCAATTTATATAGTATTTTTCTTGTAGTTACATATTTATTTATATAACATTTATAGGGTTTTAGACCAAATTAAATGTCTAACAATTATTTATTTTATTATTGCCAAAGACTCCACATTTATTATTGTTGTTTTTTATTTAACGGATGACTAGCATCGCAAAAACACATTCTGTGTTCCTATGATTTCATACAGAGTATGGAAAAAGAAATAAACCGGGGGGTGCAGGGGGGCGGAGCCCCCCGCCGAGGCGCAAAGCGCCGATTTTTTTTGGAGAATTTTTTTTTTTTGGTTTTCTAGTCTTGCAGTTAGAAATAACACTCTCTTTGAGTTTACACAAATTAGCCAAGGCTGTGAATTCTTCAATATTTTTTTCGCCAAGATAGTTTTTATTCTTACTTCAGCAATGGTGAATGAAAACGGAGTTGAGTAGAACGTTGTCTATTTCCACGAAAATAATGAGTTACAAGTTAAATACAAGTGGAGTATGCTATAGGCTGCTATATGCTAGTTTTGCGTTTTTATTTATGCCCGTATACAATTTATTGAATGTTGGTCAAATGATTAAAAAAAGAGGCGTGAAAAGTGGTTTAAACGCTTGAAATTACGGAAATCGTGATGGGTGAGTATACCATACTCACCTGGCTCGAGGGAGGATTTGGAAGCACCTGACGCGGGGTTAAATAAAACGCGAACAAATAGTTTTCAAATAACTTTTAATGACACTTAACAGAATCGGAAACGAGCGAGAGAACAGAAGGAGGGAACACAAAGGGTTGATAACACATGATAAGGATCAGCGCGCCATATTCAAATTATGAGATTAGCAATTTCAATACTATCTAATAACGCAGTAAATCATGCCAGGTTATCGGTTTACTGTTATGAAAATGGGGGATATGGTGGCTGTACACAACGAATGCCGAGGAATCGCCGGACTCAGTGCTCGCATCTATGCTGGACGGTTTTAAGAATCACGCAGTGTGGCTCATAGAAATCGGGGTCCAGAGCCACGACCTGTGACGACAACGAATTGGATGTTGCTGTACGTTACAGGAAACAAATGAACGTCTCAACTCGACGAATGAGCCATGTTTTAGGTATGAAAAGGATATCGATCCTACACGTGCTACGTACGAGGTCTGTCTGGGTAGTTCGTATAAAAATGAGATAAAAATTTTATTTTACAATTGATCGGGTAATGCGATTTTGTCCACTTCCAAATACACTCTCTGTGATACAAAGCACTTCTGCCATCGCCGCTACCACTGTTGGAAATTCCTTTAAAGACCTCAGGTTGAAGGATTCTCAGCTGCCTCCTCGTTGCTATTTTAATGGCCTCAACGCCACCCTTATGTCTTCCCCGGAACACCAATTTTGTTTGGGGAATAAAAAGAAGTCACATGGTGCCAAATTCGGTGAATAAGGGGTGTGTTCAGTCTCTGTGATCGAATTGGCAGCCAAAAACTCACGCACAACGATAGAGGTGTGAGGAGAATCCTTTGCTTCTCTCGTGCCAAATCCGGTCGAACTCGAACCACCCGAGCTGAGCGTCTGAGCACCTCGACGTCGAATTTCCCATTACTGTCTGGCGTGGAGGAACGAATTCTTGGTGGACAATGCTCCGAACCTCGAAAATAAAACAATCAGCATTATCTTGACATTTGTCCGGGATTTTCTGGATTTTTTTGTCCTTGGTCCCCAGCTGTCTTCCACTCTTTGCTTTGGGACTTCAGCTCAGCATCAAATTCGTAGAACCAAGACTTATCCCCAGTGATGACTCGGTTCAAAAAGTCACCACCCTCTTCAGCTTCCAGTCGGATGTGGAGGCCATCAATGCAGCAATGACGAGGCAGCTGAGAAGCCTTCAACCTTAGGCTGGCAGTCCCCAAACGAACTCATTCTCTGTCTTTAAACTGATGCTTCCTCTTAACGCGAACTCACATGAATTCGCGTCCAGTGGACGGCCGGCCTTGACTTTCAAGGAGCTTTCAAACAGAAGAAACTGTGATGGCAGAAGTGCATAGTGTCGTAGAGAGAGTAATAACCCGATTAATTACAAAATGAAATTTATATCTCATTTTTATGAGAACTTTCCAGACAGACCTCGTACTTAACACATGCGTCCGTACCGATCCCATATGGTTCATGCGACGAGGAACGACGATTAGAATTTTTCTTGCTTCTATGGCGATTATGCTGGACGAAGATCCGATTTCCTCTACAAAACCGCGTGGACAGATGAGTCCAAGTTACCAACAATGGGCAACAGTTGGAATTTCAGAACATGGTTTCATAGATATTAGAGAGTTTTTGCAGGCCACTAACGTGCCCGTGGAACCTTTTCACAAAGCGCAGTATCCACGGACCACGTAAACTTGTCGAAACGTTGACAATTGGTGACGATCAAGCTGCCAATGAGGAATTTCACCGAATTCTGTTTGCATTTTTCCTGAATAGTTAAGGGTGTGGGATAGGTGAAAATCGGGTCGATTTTGGAAAATAAATCACCTGTTATTTTTGGGAGACATTCAAAATTATTGATTTCAAAAAATAACCGGGAAAACGGACCTCTTCAACGTGAAGCGGAAACGCTCGATGATTGGCTGTTCGAATCGCCATCCCCTTCCCACGTTGCCCGATGGAACGACGAAATCGTGTTATCTAAGAGGAAAGTAATCAATTTTCTCCATCTTGCTTTTTCTATTTTTAGGACGTCCCACAGTAAGACTTGGGCGTCCTTATGCGATCGATCTGGGGTGAAGTTGGACAACACTCAACAGAAAAAAAATAACCACACAGTAATCCGTTTTAGACCATTCTGAATCCAAATCTGCGAAAAAAAACCATAGGTGTATGTCTGTGTGTGTGTGTGTGTATGTGTGTTTGTGTGTGTGTGTGTGTAACAAAATCTTGTGTACTCTGCCCAGGCCTTAGTACTCAACCGATTTTCCTGGTTCTTTATTTGTTCGACGCGGAAAACTATCTAGTTGTGCACTACGTCGCCGGAATTTCGAATTTTGCCTTTTAAGGGGGGGGAAAAGGGGGGTTAATGCTCAAAAAACGTGCGTTTTTGGGCATAATCTTGTGTCGTCTGCCCAGGCCTTAGTTCTCAACCGATTTTCGTGGTTCTTTTCTTCTTCGACGCGAAAAACTATCTAGTTGTGCACTACGGCGTCGGAATTTCGAATTTTGCTTTTTAAGGGGGGTTAATGCTCAAAAAACGTGCGTTTTTGGGCATAATCTTGTGTCGTCTGCCCAGGCCTTAGTACTCAACCGATTTTCCTGGTTTTTTTTGTTCGACGCGGAAAACTATCTAGTTGTGCACTACGTCGCCGGAATTTCGAAATTTGGCTTTTAAGGGGGGGAAAGGGGGGTTAATGCTCAAAAAACGTGCGTTTTTGGGCATAATCTTGTGTCGTCTGCCCAGGCCTCAATTTCCAACCGATTTGTGTGTTTCTTTTTTGTTTGACTCAAATAACTTCCGAGTTGTACATAATTTCACCTGAGTACCAAAATTCGCAAGGGGAGGGGGCAAGTGGGGGATAATATTCATAAAATATCCGATTTATCAATATTTCGGTTCCTTTACTGCTTACTAATTGTAAGTAAGCATTAATAACACACACACACACACACACACACACACACACACACACACACACAAATCAAAACACGAGTGTGAATCGCAAAAGAGGCCTAATCTCCGTTCAAATTAGAGCTGATCGAAATGTAATCAATAGTTGGTGATTTTGATTTTTTTTTTTTTCTTCTTCATATTGGATGGTTGGTGATTTTGTAGACGAGTGATCTATATAGAAAAATAATAAACCATTGTGTAATAAATTGCAGCGTTTTTTTGTTTGACTCAAATAACTCCCGAGTTATACATGATTTCACCAGAGTATCAAAATTCGCAAGGGGAGGGGATGAGTGGGGGGATAATATTCACAAAATCTCCGATTTTTAATATTTCGGTTCCTTTACTGCTTACTATCAGTCCCCAAGCTTTGAAATTGAGGAAAAATTTTCACTATAGGTACCTCCGGATTTTCATGAATTATTCTCTGTACCACCATGGAACTAATAGTGGTGCCACCTTGGAGCCAGAACACCATAAACCGCATATTTCGTGGGTTTTTTAGTGTTTCACCTTGAATACGGATGTGAACCTCGACTGCTTACTAAAACTAATAGATGAATGTTACGTTCAATGTTACGACATATTTCCGCTTTGGTGCCAGACTGGCACCATCGGTGGTTATCGGTGGGAGGGGGGGGGGGGTGAACTCGAATGAGAAATTTCACCGATTTCTGTTTGCATTTTTCCTGAATAGTTAATGGTGTGGGATAGATGAAAATCGGGCTGATTTTGGAAAATAAGTCTCCTGTTATTTTTGGGAGTCAAAATTTTTAATTTCAAAACTAACCGGGAAAACAGACGTGCAGCGGGAATGCTCGCTGATTGGGCTGTTCGGATAGCCGTCTCCTCCCAGTGTTGCCCATTGGGACGACGAAATCGTGTTTTCTAAGAGAAAAGTTATCAAACAAAAACAGGGGAAACCTAATTTTCCCCATCTTGCTTTTTCTATTTTTTTCTGCAGTTTTTCGATTTCAAACTTTACTGTTTCGTGAAATTTTGCATCTGGGGACTATAGATTTCTCGATCTCAGCACTTCAAGCGGCCATAACGCACGCGTCCAGCATGACGTCATTTTCCCGGTTTTTTTAAACATTCGTATTTTCTACGTCTAAGTTTTGTTTATTCGTAAATTAGGAAGTTCGGGCTGAAAGTTTGCCATAGGGGGTTTTTAGAGGTGCTGAATCCGATTTTGGGGTCAAAAATAGGAAATTCCGGCATGGTGAAATTCCTCATTCGCATGTTGGGTAATGTTATGGTGGATAATGGTGAGGGGGGGGGGGGATGACTATTTCTTGCCTAAAGTAATAAATTAATTACATCGAGTGAAACAGTTTTATCGCTTACCAACTGGTTAAACTGATCTAATGCTTATCCAATGGGACGTCCCCTGGAATGCACGCATTACTAAACAATATGTTTTCTCTTCAGTTCTTCGATTTCGATCTTTACTGTTTTTTTTTTTGTTTTTTTTTTTAAGTTGCCTCTGAGGACTATACGAAGTGAGATTTCACGATCTCAGCGCTTCAAGCGGCCGTACATGAACTATTTCTGGTTGACGTCATCCTCCCGGTTTTTTTAACGTTCATATTTTCTGCACTGTTTTGTTTATTTGTAAATTAGGAAGTACGGGCTAAAAGTTTACCATAGGGGTTTTTCGAGGTGCTGAATCCGATTTTGGTTTCAAAAATTCGAAATTCCGACATGGTGACATTCCTCATTTTGGCGGAGTCCTTTTAGAATCCCTGAACGTGGCTGGCCCGTGACTTACCTTTTTATTTATAACAGTTCATTTTTCATCGTCAATTGTCATCATTTGCCAACTGTTACCAAGGCAACGTAACATAAACAAAGCACTTCGCGTCACTTGGGACGCCAATGACAACGGACCAACATCTTTTCCAGCGCGCTCAAGGTAGACGTTCTCGTGCTCATTGAGCTGACGGTGCCCATTAGCTGCAAAAACTTTCTATCGTTTCCGAGGTAGGCCGATTAATAGACCGACAACAACCAAAATCTGCGACGCACAACTACAACCCTGAAGGCGCAAAGTTCATCAAAATCGGACCACGAGTACTGGGCAAAGTGCGGCGTAAGCAAGGAATTTTTTTATCCGATTTTTTAGAATCAACGTACATTGAAACGTAAACAACAAAATTTTAAAGGGAGGTTGAAATTGTTTTCTTCTTGCTCGATTTAAAAGGTTCATTATAGAAATAAAGAACCAAAAATCATTGTAAAGTCGGGAAAACAAGTGATTTTGTCAATCAAAGTAGACAAAATACTTTACCTTACTTCTTAATAAAAAAACAAACATTGAGATGTTGTAAATTAATATAGCTTCAACACCCTCTCACTCACACTCCCTCTCCCTGGATCTGCCACTAATCCGGCCTCTAATTAAAATTACCCTTAGAAGGCGACCAATCGTATATTTGTCTTTTGATTGGTGCAATAGAAGGTCTATTTAGGAAGTATGAGTAGTTTGAGATACACTAATAGATATAGGTTAAGACTATAGAGGATTTATCAATACACTCCTGAACCAGCGTCGAGATCATGATAGTGCCAAGACGTGACTTAGCATTTCATCTCTACCCGCAAGAATCACATGAGACAGCTGAAAGGAATGTTCACCGTATTGAAGTTGGACACAATCCTAGGAACGGGAGTACTATAAATAAACTATCAGGCGGGATTCAATTAAGATGGTATAACGCAATAGATCGCACACACTTCTCAACCTTTTGTTTATTTCTAGAAGGCAAGGTTCGAAAAACAAAAACCCCGCTGCTGGCGGAGCAAAGGAGGAAGAAATTAATTTGGGGATCAACCTCGAGGGAGGACGCGAACGTGACCGTCGATTCCCTTCTCGTGAACACGACAGAAGTCATTCTGTCCCCATTCATCCCGCCACATCAGCGTCCTTCGCAACAGTAATAGAATTGGGGTGTTTCCCCGGCAATCCGGATCAGAGGATGAGGCAGCCTCTTTAACGCCCCACGTGTCTATCTCGGACCCACGGTGGCAGAGAAAACGAGATCGAGGTGACTATCATTGTCACTTGTCAGTCACAGACTAAGTCCACGAAGGCACATTCAAAGCACACACAAACAAACGCACATACAAATGTATGTTTAGGTGGTATGGGTATTGATTAAAACCACGGACCAGTGGTATATAGCTTCCTCGTACCTACTCGTACATCAAGATTGTAAAGATGATCAGAATTTGATGATCGCTTGACGATGTCATTAACAGGGAACATTAAGAGTCTCAACCACAAAATCCATGAACATGCCATCGAATGGAAGTGTAGACCGTCTGATTATTAGATTTAACGTTGGTCGCTCTATGATTACCATTGAAGAGACCGTGATTAGTTTCATAGAGAACAATTTAGAGTTTCACATTTACAATTAATTACATTTTCTTACAATTTCATCGAATTCGGATGGAAAGTGTAGAAGTTACGGTTGTTACAAGGATTGTACGTTTGGGCCTGCGAAGTATCAGCAATCAATCTAGAGGCGATGAATTGCATTGCCATCTAAACCGACACAACCACTGAAAATCCCATCAAAATCGAACAGTAACTTCGTATAATTTTACCATTTCAAGAATTTGCGAACGCACAGACCGGCAAACAGACGCAAAACAAAACGCTGCAAATTATAACACAAAGGTTTACTAATTTTCTATACAGGGTGGTGTCCCATGTTAAGGACCGAAAAACTTCGGGAGTCGATTCTACAACTAATTTTAGTAAGAAAGTGTCTCGTAGAAATTTTTCGTTAGACGCTTAATTTCCGAGTTATTTTAATTTTAAGATTTTTTTCGTGTGTTCGACCTTAAGCCATAAAAATGACCATAACTCGCTTAATTTACAAGCAATTTAAAATCTAATTACACCGTTGGATAGGGCGTTAAATTTGCCATCTTTCTAATGGTTGTGCAAAAATTTTTGTAAGGTCGTGATGGGTGAAAAATCAACTTGTAGTCATTTTTGTAAAATTGTCAAAATTTTCTACTTTTTCTTTTGATTGTTAAGGTTTTACTCCCACATGATTTTTCACGTACCTCTACATCAAAAACTGCGCAAAGATCTCAGCTTTCTAATGGTATAATTTGTTTCAATTTTACTCCGCTAATTAGGGGTGAAAAATACGTTTGAAAGCTAAAAAACGTGGTTGCGCTTATGGAAATCAAGGTTTCTGGTTCGTTGGGCCTCTGGCAGGTTCGACGAATTAGGGGTGGAATTCTACGTCATTTTCAACGCTATCAGACTGATTCCATCACCGTTGGTATGTGAAAGCTCAGTATTGAATTTTGGTAGGTCCGAATCTTTTTTTTTCTTTCAAATTTACTTGGTATTTATGCACGAATTGCTTGTTCAATTCTCGCTACTTTCTCGATTGTATGAAAAGAGAGATCTCTCATAAAGAATAGCATGTAGATGTGGAATAAAAAATAAAGATAAATAATGAAATTTTAGAGAAAGTAAAAATGATATTTATGAACAAAAATAATGTTTATCTTCATTGAAGTACGTTATTGACTAAACATAAATGAGATGATAAATTATCCTCTACTCCTTCTTTGACTTCGTTTGTCATTCGTCCGGATACCTATAAACACAAAGCAAAGTTTAGGAAATAATTGAGGAATGTCAAAATTTGAAGCAGTGGTCATCATATTACCGATTCAGAGTAAGTGCTGAATGTGACCTCCTCCTTCTTCAGTACATAATGTGCATCGTCTCCTGACAGCTCATTCCTCAATTATTTTCTACTTGGCTGTAAAAAACTTTGCTTTGTGTTTACAGGTATCCAGACGAATGACAAACGAAGTCAAAGACGGAGTAGAGGATAATTTATCATCTCATTTATGTTTAGTCAATAACGTACTTCAATGAAGATAAAGATTATTATTGTTCATAAATACCATTTTTGCTTTCTCTAAAATATCATTATTTATCTCTATTTTTTATTCCACATCTACACGCTATTCTTTATGAGATATCTCCTTTTTCATACAATCGAGAAAGTTGCGAGAATTGAACATTCAATTCGTGCATAAATACCAAGTAAATTTGAAAGAAAAAAAAAGATTCGGACCTACCAAAATTTAATACTGAGTTTTCACATACCAACGGTGATGGAATCAGTCTGATAGCGTTGAAAATGACGTAGAATTCCACCCCTAATTCGTCGAACCTGAAAGAGGCCCAACGAACCAGAAACCTTGATTTCCATAAGCGCAACCACGTTTTTTAGCATTCAAACGTAATTTTCACCCCTAATTAGCGGAGTAAAATTGAAACAAATTATACCATTCGAAAGCTGAGATCTTTACGCAGTTTTTGATGTAGAGGTACGTGAAAAATCATGTGGGAGTAAAACCTTAACAATCAAAAGAAAAAGTAGGAAATTTTGACAATTTTACAAAAATGACTTTACGAGATGATTTTTCACCCATCACGACCTTACAAAAATTTTTGCACAACCATTAAAAAGATGGCAAATTTAACGCCCTATCCAACGGTGTAATTAGATTTTTAATTGCTAGTAAATTAAGCGAGTTATGGTCATTTTTATGGCTTAAGGTCGAAAACACGAAAAAAATCTTAAAATTAGAATAACTCGGAAATTAAGCGTCTAACGAAAAATTTCTAAGAGACACTTTCTTACTAATATTAGTTGTAGAATCGACTCCCGAAGTTTTTCGGTCCTTAACATGGGACACCCTGTATAGATCACTCTGCAAAGAACACGGTTTTGCCACTGTCACCACCTGCCTACCACGTACCTACAGCGATCCCATTTTGGTCAGCTAAAATTTGAACGGAGATTATTAGGCCTCTTTTGCGATTCACACTCGTGTTTCTGATTTATCGTAAGCCCAACGTGCATCGTGCTTAAGTTCTCGTAGGGAGCGAACGGTTTGTCCTACAGAGCTCCGCGTGGTCTCTAAACATTCAATATTATCTTAAATTGATGGAGAAACAATACCTTTATATCAAAAATTTTTGAGCTAGATTTAAATTTGAGCTAGAGCTAAATTTCAACCCTTAGCAGTGACTGACATCTACCAAAAGCTTCGGGGCAAAACTAGACCCCAAATGGAGACCGTATACCAAATTTCATCAAAATTGGTCCATGGAAACTAAGTTCTGCTTACGGCGGACGGACGGAAAAATGTTTATTCGATTTTCGGATTCTACGCTCCTTGAAAAATAAACCATCAAATTTTGAGGGGGATAAACTTTTTTTTTCTTGGTCGATTACAAAGGTTCATTATTGAAAATAATAAACCAAAAGTGTCCCGCCCAAATTTTGATAAAATTTGGTATATCGGTTTCATTTGGGATCTAGTTGTGCCCCGATGTTTTTTGGCCAATCCACGACCAAGGGATAAAAATGGCGGTAAACGTTTAAAACGCCATAGGCCCTAGATAGAAAACGTTTAACACACAGTTGTTGTTTTCTCATTAGTTTAAAATAGCTAGGATTTTTAGGAATTTGATGACACCACGCAGAGCTCAGTCGAATCACCAGTTAAACGTCGTTCGTTTAACGAGGATAATTAATTACCTTATTTTTAGATTTACGGCAGACGGACGGAAAAATGTTTATTCGATTTTCGGTTTCTACGCACCTTGAAACGTAAACCATCAAATTTTGAGGGGGGTAAATTTTTTTTTCTTGGTCGATTCCAAAGGTTCATTATTGAAAATAATGAACCAAAATTCAGGACGGCCCGAAACGTAAATGCGAGCAAAAATGTTGATTTTGAAGGCCTTTTTTTCATGCTTCAAAAGTTGAAACAATGATTGCGCTACCTTGGTAGCCTTGGAAGCAAATGTTCCATTACATTTCAATGAAATTCAACAACACCGGCCACCAAAACCAACTATATTTTGAGAATCACAGCACAGCCTACTTCTGTTGATAGCGAATTACTGCGACCGAACATATCGCTACTGCCAAAAGCCCGTCCCCAGAATTATACTGCCTTTTCCCATAGTGTCGTCTTGGTAGACTCGGAAACAAAAAACGCTGCAAATTATTACACAATGGTTTATTATTTTTTATTTTTCTATATAGATCACTCGTCTGAAAAGCCACCAACCATCCAACATGAAGAAAAACATCGATCGCATTTCGGTCAGCTATAATTTGAACGGAGATTAGGCCTCTTTTGCGATTCACACTCGTGTTTCTGATTTATCGTACGTCCAAACTTTAAATTCTCGTAGTGAGCGAACGGTTTGTCCTACAGAACTCCGGGTGGTCTCAAAAAATTCTATAGAATCTTAAATTGAAGGAAAAACAATACCTTTACATCTAAAGTTTTTGAGTTAGGGCGTTTTCAATATTTCAAAATTGATTTTGGAACCCTTCGAAGTGACCTACATCAACCAAAATCTTCGGGGCACAACTAGACCCCAAATGGAGCCTACATACCAAATTTCATAAAAATCGGTCAATGCTAAGTGGCAAAAGTGCCGCGTACGGCGGACGGACGGCCAAATTTTTATTCGATTTTTGGATTCTACGTACTTTGAAACGTAAACCATCAAATTTTGAGGGGGTGTTAAGTTTTTTTTTTCCTTGGTCGATTCCAAAGGTTCATTATTGAAAATAATAAACCAAAACGCTGCAAATTATTACACAATGGTTTATTATTTTTTATTTTTCTATATAGATCACTCGTCTGAAAAGCCACCAACCATCCAACATGAAGAAAAACATCGATCGCATTTCGGTCAGCTATAATTTGAACGGAGATTAGGCCTCTTTTGCGATTCACACTCGTGTTTCTGATTTATCGTACGTCCAAACTTTAAATTCTCGTAGTGAGCGAACGGTTTGTCCTACAGAGCTCCGGGTGGTCTCAAAAAATTCTATAGAATCTTAAATTGAAGGAAAAACAATACCTTTACATCTGAAGTTTTTGAGTTAGGGCGTTTTCAATATTTCAAAATTGATTTTGGAACCCTTCGAAGTGACCTACATCAACCAAAATCTTCGGGGCACAACTAGACCCCAAATGGAGCCTACATACCAAATTTCATAAAAATCGGTCAATGCTAAGTGGCAAAAGTGCCGCGTACGGCGGACGGACGGCCAAATTTTTATTCGATTTTTGGATTCTACGTACTTTGAAACGTAAACCATCAAATTTTGAGGGGGTGTTAAGTTTTTTTTTTCCTTGGTCGATTCCAAAGGTTCATTATTGAAAATAATAAACCAAAACGCTGCAAATTATTACACAATGGTTTATTATTTTTTATTTTTCTATATAGATCACTCGTCTGAAAAGCCACCAACCATCCAACATGAAGAAAAACATCGATCGCATTTCGGTCAGCTATAATTTGAACGGAGATTAGGCCTCTTTTGCGATTCACACTCGTGTTTCTGATTTATCGTACGTCCAAACTTTAAATTCTCGTAGTGAGCGAACGGTTTGTCCTACAGAGCTCCGGGTGGTCTCAAAAAATTCTATAGAACCTTAAATTGAAGGTAAAACAATACCTTTATATCAAAATTTTTTGAGTTAGGGCGTTTTCAAAATTTCAAAATTGATTTTGGAACCCTTAGAAGTGACCTACATCAACCAAAATCTTCAGGGCACAACTAGACCCCAAATGGAGCCTACATACCAAATTTCATCAAAATCGCTCAATGCTAAGTGGCAAAAGTGCCGCGTACGGCGGACGGACGGCCAAATTTTTATTCGATTTTTGGATTCTACGTACCTTGAAACGTAGACCATCAAATTTTGAGGGGGTGTTAAAAAATTTTTTTTCTTGGTCGATTCCAAAGGTTCATTATTGAAAATAATAAACCAAAATTGAGACCTGGGCAGAGTGCACTAAAGATATTGCCACACACAAACACAGACACACTCCATTCGATTTTTGGTATATTATTTTCAATAATGAACCTTTGGAATCGACCAAGAAAAAAAAAATTTATAACACATCTCAAAATTTGTTAGTTTACGTTTCAAGGTACGTAGAATCCATAAATCGAATACAAATTTCGCCGTCCGTCCGCCGTACGCGGCACTTTCCCCGCTTAGCATTGACCGATTTTGATGAAATTTGGCATGTAGGCTCCATTTGGGGTCTTAGTTGTGCCCCGAAGATTTTGGTTGATGTAGGACACTTCTAACGGTTGAAAAATAAGGTTTGAAATTTTGAAAACGCTCTAACTCAAAAAATCTGATATAAAGGTATTGTTTTTCCATCAATTCAAGATAGTATAGAATTTTTTGAGACCACGCGGAGCCTTGTAGGACAAACCGTTCGTTCCCTACGAGAATTTAAGGGTTGGACTTACGATAAATCAGAAACTCGAGTGTGAATCGCAAAAGATGCCGAATCTCCGTTCAAATGTTAGCTGACCGAAATGCGATCGATGTTCGTTTCTTCGAGTTGAATTCAGTTTTGCGTCCACAACTCTTTATTTCTTCAAAATATAGTTGGTAAGCACCTAGTGGAAATAGAAAAGCTGTGTTCGTTGCAGGCGAGTGATATATACAGAAAAATAATAAACCTTTGTCTAATAATTTGCAGCGTTTTTCGGATCTGGATTCAGAATGGTCTGAAACTGATTTGAACGAGGCTATTTTTGTTTTCTCTGTTGAGTATTGTCCAGCTTCACCCTCCTGGAAGGACAACACTACCTTAGAATGGAATTTGAACAGTGACAGCTCAATTTTCTCCTCGTTTTTGGCAAATTCTGCAAGCCGATTATGCATCAGAGTGTGGTAGCGTTGACAGTAACGAATTAAGTTAACAACCTAAACAACTATTTTTCTTTCATTTAACTGAACATGACTTCAGTCAGTTCTATAACTGAGTACGTACTAAGGGTCAATATACGTACAGAAATCAATGACAAGGCAAAAGCGGACTCGAGAAAAAAAAAACTTATTTACAAAATTCCTACGTCACTTGAAAAGAACAGCTGGGGCGATTTAACTTTAGAATCTACCCACATTTCTATGAAGATTTCAAACAACCGACAAAATTGCTTAACCGACAGATTTTTAAAAAATCCAACCATGCAATGTACCTCATGTTGCAAACAATCAACTAACTACTCGTACATAGCACTACAGGCCGATGTGGCCCCTGGCTTGCCGGCAAATAATCAACTAATCACCTCAATTAGTAGATGGAAGGGGATTGTAGTTCAACACTTAGAATGATATTGTTCCAAATCCAATTTTCAAGGAGAAATTTTAAAGATTCAACAAATTTGTATGACATTGCAAAAGCATCATTATTTAAAGAAAGTGCACTAAATGTAATCGATTTTAAGAAATGCTAAGAAATTGGAATGTTATTTGAACGTTTATTTTTTAAATTGACGTTACTCGTCGATTTCACAATAATCCAATAATAGGTTCAATCTTACAACTACAAATAATGAAATAAATTTTACACATATAAATAATAAATTACATTATGTTGCTCATTTCTTTAAAATTTGGGGGTCAAAATATATATATTTTTTAAAATCCAGGTATCTTAATAAAAAGCACAATTTTTTATTTGAGCATTTCGATAAATAATGTAGGGAATAACAACAAATAAAAATAACAAATAACAATTCGAAATACTTACGTAATTGTACATGGTGTCACCTCCCATTTTTCTGAGTTCAATCAGATGAGTACTACCTATGATTCGAAGTGAAAGAAAATCGCTTCAGAATAAGTGCACCTGACGGGATCTCAGAGCAGTCTGGACAAATCAGAGGATGCTTCAGGGATTCAAGGGACTTTTCGAGAAGTGGTGGAGAGGGGATGCAAACACCCCCTCCATCATCCATGATGCTCCCTCCTACATGGACCTCGATAGCAACAAGAGCGTATAATCGCCATTTTGAGTTTTATTGAATTAATTGTCTTGTTCGAAAATCGCCGATCACTGCATATTCAAAGGTCTACTGGACCATCTAAAGACACTAATTACTTTAAAAGTGATAAATTCGAAATTTTCGTTCACTGACAAAGAGAGGATTCACAGAAACATAAGGACTGAAGGTTGTTTCGTAATCCATCCCCAGCGGCCGTTGCTAGGGCAATAAGGGATTGGTTGGGGGAGGGTGACGTCAACCTGTTGCCAGCACGACCACCCTTCAATTCCAGTAAAGTACGTCAATATCGCAGGTTGATTTCCCCTACCTATCGTTTATTGCGCGGGTAAGTCACGAGGTGCATCCAGGCCTATCAACAAAGGGGAGATTGCCCCAGTGCTCGTGGGTGGGGGAGGGGGAGATTCTAGCAGACATCTGTATAATAAACCTTTGCCAAGTGGGTATGGTACATAGCTTTCCTGCGTTCATAACATCATAAATTGCATGTTTTAGCCTGTGTGACGTTTTAAACTAATTGTCAATTCCGTATAGCGTGTGAACGTACTTGTATGACTGCAGTAGCTTATTGTTTAAATTATACAATTGCGGCCCACACGAATATGATGAGAAATATGTCAAATTCGAGGCATACAATATGAGAATAAACTGACGGATATCAGCCCTCCTGAGTTAATATAACTGAGTTATTGGTTACTAACGCAAAACTTAGAATAACTGGAAGAAACGAACGATCGTATCTCGGTCAGCTAAAAGTAGAACGGATATTTGCGTTTCATACTCGTGTTTCTGATTTATCATAGGCCCAACTAAGTTCTCATAGGGACAGAAAGGTTTGTCTGCAGAGATTCGATTCTAAAAATTCAATACTATTGATGAATTGATGAAATTCAATGCTATTGAATGAATTCAATAATATTGATGAATTGTTGAAAAAACAATACCTTTATATTAAAAGTTTTTGAGCTAGGGAGTTTTGATAATTCAGACGTTCGCCGGACGGACGGCAAAATTTGTATTCGATTTTCGGATTCTACATACCTTGAAACGTAAACCAACAAATGTTGAGGGGCGGTTACATTTTGCTTCCGAGTCTACGTAGGTAGCGGAAGCTTTGCTTTCAATTTTCAAGGTTGAGAAAAAATGTTCTCCAAAATCAAAATTTCCACTCGCATTTCACGTTTTAGACCTTCCTGAACAATTTTGGTTCCGTGTCTGTCTGTGTCTCTGTCTGTCTGTCATGAAATCCTTGCTACAGCCATAACTTCTACATTTCTCATCCGATTTCGATGAAATTTTCAGGGATTGTGCGTATGAAAATCATTACCCCCGGACTGATAGTAGCCACTGCGCATGCGCAAAAGTATATTTCCTTGTTACAGCCATAACAAGGAAAGGAAATATTCAGAGATTGTGCCGGTTGACGTGTGGAGTCCCTTACGAGGCAACACCATTAATCCTTTTCTTAACCATAACTCCATCTGAAAGATTTCTTTGAAAATTCGCTCAATAATTCGTGCTGCATGAATGGACTTTTTTTCTAGGTCGATTCCAAAGGTTCATTATTGAAAATAATAAATCAAAAACCTCCTGCCAAATGGGTATGAAACATGGCTTCCTCGGAATCCACAACACGATTATATAGATGATCCGATTCGTAGTAGATAATCGAAACTTCAATCTCCCAGTCCCCCACCATTAATAAAACGCTGCAAATTATTACACAAAGGTTTATTATTTTTCTACATAGATCACTCGTCTGCAAAGAACACGGCTTTGCCATTGTTACCACCAACCAACTGGGAGAAAAACATCGATCGCATTTCGGTCAGCTAAAATTTGAGCGGAGATTAGGTCCAACCCTTAAATTCTCGTAGGGAGCGAACGGTTTGTCCTAAAGGGCTCCGCCTGGTCTCAACAAATCCTATACTGTCTTAAATTGATGGAAAAACAATACCTAAATACAAAATTTTTTTGAGTTGAGGCGTTTTTAAAATTTCAACCCTTATTTTTCAGGCCACAGAAGTGACTGACATCAACCATCAGTTTCGGTGCACAACTGGACCCCAAATGGAGCCCATACACCAAATTGCATCAAAATCGGTCCATGGTAACAAAGGAAAGTACCGTGTATAGCGGACAGCGGACGGACGGCCAAATTTGGTTTACTATTTTCAATAATGAACCTTTGGAATCGACCAGGAAAAAAAAAGTTCAACACCCCCTCAAAATTTGTTGGTTTACGTTTCAAGGTACGTAGAAACCAAAAATCGAATATAAATTTGGCCGTCCGTCCGCCGTACGCTTTCTTTCCCCACTTAGCATTGACCGATTTTGATGAAATTTTGAATGTAGGCTCCATTTGGGGTCTAGTTGTGCCCCGAAGATTTTGGTTGATGTAGGTCACTTCAAAGGGTTGAAAAATAACGTTTGAAATTTTGAAAACTCCTTAACTCGAAAAATATGTATAAAAAGGTATTGTTTTTCCATCAATTGAAGATGGTATAGAATTTTTTGAGACCACGCGGAGCCCTGTAGGACAAACCGTTCGCTCCCTACGAAAATTTAAGGGTTGGACTTACGATAAATCAGAAACACGAGTGTGAATCGCAAAAGAGGCCTAATCCCCGTTCAAATGTTAGCTGACCGAAATGCTATCGATATTTTTCTTCATGTTGGTAATTGGTGACAATGGCAAAGCCGTGTTCTTTGCAGACGAGTGATCAATATAGCAAAATAATAAACCTTTGTGTAATAATTTGCAGAGTTTTATTCGATTTTTGGATTCTACGTACCTTGAAACATAAACCAACAAATTTTGGGGGGGTTGATTATTTTAACGATTCCAAAGGTTCATTATTGAAAACAATAAACCAAAATTTACTTGTGATCCCGAATTCGTTCGAGTGTGTTACCTTTTTCTTATTTCCAATAGTTCTTTATAATTCGTGGGGAAATAGAGAAGTTTAAGTACATATTATCGGGGATTAGGATTACATCAATTGTGATTATTTAAAAGTAACCGTCAGAAAAAAATTAAAAAATTAGAAGTTTACCGTCAGAATAGGCCTCAATTTTTCAGACCGTTAGCCTTATGCTCACAGTATAGTTTAATGAAATCCGAAAAAATCAATAATGTACGTGTGGGTACAATATGAGTGTGAGGTGGAATCGAGTGTGAGTAGTGAATTTTAACAATTTGAAAACATACTCTGTGCGTATAGTAAGGCAGTCAGGTTTGTTGAAAACGAAAAAAAACAACATTATCACAAAAATGATCAGTCCGTAGTATTTTTGAAGTGTTTGTGCAAAATATTATCTTGATGCTGTGTGATATATATTCCGAATCAGCGTGAAATGTTCCATAAGAATAACCCAACTATCACAGTTAAGTAAAGAACGCTGCAAATAAATTTCTAGAACAACGGTTTAATAAGTTTCTATAAAGATCGCCCCAATCGAATTCCACCCATCTTTCATTCATATTCATATTCTACCCGTCATGAAATTCTATTCGAATAATCAAAAAAAGATCTCATTTGATCACCTGAAATTTGGCTGACGTTCATGTGCGATTCACACTCCTGTTTCAGACTCCATTCGTCCAACCCACATAATGACGGAGACAACCAACCTTGTGAGAGAACTATCAGCTACATTAAATCAACTACTTTAAATTTTAAAGGACCAGGGATAGATGAGGGGAGGGGGTTCTGGTCCTTACGGGCTAGGATCATGTTCCGATATAATTCACAATAAACGAGTATGTAGCAATAATAATTGTTGATCATCTGGGTGGTATCATTCGTTTCTAAAAATAAGGTAATTAATTATCCTCGTTAAACGAACGACGTTAAACTCGTTAAATGGGTGGTTCGACTGAGCTCTGCGTGGTGTCATCAAATTCCTAAAAATCCTGGCTATTTTAAACTAATGAGAAAACAACAACTGTGTGTTAAACGTTTTCTATCTAGGGCCTATGGCGTTCTAAACGTTTACCGCCACCTTTTATCCCTTGGTCGTGACTGACAGTGGCCAAAAATCATCGGGGCACAACTAGATCCCAAATTAAATCGATTATCAATCGATCAAAATTAGGGAGGGACACTTTTGTTTTATTATTTTCAATAATGAACCTTTGGAATCGACCAAGAAAAAAAAAGTTTAACACCCCTAAAAATTTGTTGGTTTATGTTTCAATGTACGTAGAATCCAAAAATCGAAAGGCTGCAAATTATTACACAAGGGTTTATTATTTTTCTATATAGATCACTCGTCAGCAAAGCCACCAACCATCCAACATGAAGAAAAAAATCGATCGCATTCCGGTCAGCTATAATTTGAACGGAGATTAGGCCTCTTTTGCGATTGCGACGCGGCACTTTCCCCACTTAGCATTGACCGATTTTGATGAAATTTGGTATGTAGGCTCCATTTAGGGTCTAGTTGTGCCTGGAAGATTTTGGTTGATGTAGGTCACTTCTAAGGGTTGAAAAATAAGGTTTGAAATTTTGAAAACGCCCTAACTCAAAAAATTGTTATATAAAGGTATTGTTTTTCCATAAATTTAAGATAGTATAGAATTTTTAGAGACCACGTGGAGCCATGTAGGACAAACCGTTCGTTCCCTACAGAGTTGTTAAAATAGGAATTCCAATTCCCATTACCCATTCCAATTACTTTCGGAACAAAGTAATGGCCATTCCCATTACCCATTCCTGTAATGGGAATGGAATTTTCAATTACTTTTTCCAATTCCTTGTAATGGTAATGGTTTTTCAATTCCCCATTACTCTTAGTTGGAAAAGTAATGGGTCCTTCCAATTACCCATTACAGGAAGAGTAATGGGTAATGGGAGAACCAATTCCCCATTACCACCATTCAATCAGTAAGTTGACCATCCTCCAATTCATAAAGGACCACCCTCAAACTCATAGAGGACCACCCTCCAATTCATAGGAGACCATCCCCCCATCCATTTCGTTGGGGACCATCCTCCAATTCATAGGGGACCACCCTCAAATTCACAGGGGACCACCCTCCCATTCATAGGGGACCATCCCCCCATCCATCTCGTTGGGGACCATCCTCCAATTCATAGGGGACCTCCCTCAAATTCATAGGGGACCACCCACCAATTCATAGGGGACCATCCCTCCATCTATTTCGTTGGGGACCACCCTCAAACTCATAGGGGACCACCCTCAAATTCATAGGGGACCACCCTCCAATTCATAGGGGACCACCCTCAAATTCACAGGGGACCATCCTCCAATTCATAGGAGACCATCCCCCCATCCATTTCGTTGGGGACCATCCTCCAATTCATAGGGGACCACCCTCAAATTCACAGGGGACAACACTACAATTCATAGGGGACCATCCCCCCATCCATCTCGTTGGGGACCATCCTCCAATTCATAGGGGACCTCCCTCAAATTCATAGGGGACCACCCACCAATTCATAGGGGACCATCCCTCCATCTATTTCGTTGGGGACCACCCTCAAACTCATAGGGGACCATCCTCCAATTCATAGGGGACCACCCTCAAATTCATAGGGGACCACCCTCCAATTCATAAGGGACCATCCAACCATCCTAATCGTTGGGGACCATCCTGCAATTCATAGGGGACCGTTCCCAAACTCCTTGGGGACTACCCTCAAAATTCATAAGGGACCATCCCACCATCCATTTCGTTGGGGACCATCCTGCAATGAATTGTAGGATGGTCCCCAACGATTAGGATGGTGGGATGGTCCCCTATGAATTGGAGGGTGGTCCCCTATGAATTTGAGGGTGGTCCCTTATGAATTGGACGATGGTCCCCAACGAAATGGATGGAGGGATGGTCCCCTATGAATTGGTGGGTGGTCCCCTATGAATTTGAGGGTGGTCCCCTATGAATTGGAGGATGGTCCCCAACGAAATGGATGGGGGAAGGTCCCCTATGAATTGGAGGATGGTCCCCTGTGAATTTGAGGGTGGTCCCCTATGAATTGGAGGGTGGTCCCCTATGAATTTGAGGGTGATCCCCTATGAGTTTGAGGGTGGTCCCCAACGAAATAGATGGAGGGATGGTCCCCTATGAATGGGAGGGTGGTCCCCTGTGAATTTGAGGGTGGTCCCCTATGAATTGGAGGATGGTCCCCAACGAAATGGATGGGGGGATGGTCCCCTATGAATTGGAGGGTGGTCCCCTATGAGTTTGAGGGTGGTCCCTTATGAATTGGAGGATGGTCAACTTACTGATTGAATGGTGGTAATGGGGAATTGGTTCTCCCATTACCCATTACTCTTCCTGTAATGGGTAATTGGAAGGACCCATTACTTTTCCAACTAAGAGTAATGGGGAATTGAAAAACCATTACCATTACAAGGAATTGGAAAAAGTAATTGAAAATTCCATTCCCATTACAGGAATGGGTAATGGGAATGGCCATTACTTTGGATTAAGGTGTCTCTTAATCCCCCAGTTTTTGGTTTTATGTGTACATAATCATAATCACTTCACTCATTTCATTGCTTATAAGAAAAGTAATTTTGAAAAGTAATCATTACTTTACAACTCTGGCCAGAGTTGTTAAAATAGGAATTCCAATTCCCATTACCCATTCCAATTACTTTCGGAACAAAGTAATGGCCATTCCCATTACCCATTCCTGTAATGGGAATGGAATTTTCAATTACTTTTTCCAATTCCTTGTAATGGTAATGGTTTTTTCAATTCCCCATTACTCCTACTTGGAAAAGTAATGGGTCCTTCCAATTACCCATTACAGGAAGAGTAATGGGTAATGGGAAAACCAATTCCCCATTACCACCATTCAATCAGTAAGTTGACCATCCTCCAATTCATAAGGGACCATCCTCCAATTCATAGGGGACCACCCTCCAATTCATAGGGGACCACCCTCCAATTCATAGGGGACCACCCTCCAATTCATAGGGGGCCATCCCTCCATCCATTTTGTTGGGGACCATCCTCCAATTCATAGGGGACCACCCTCCAATTCATAGGGGGCCATCCCACCAACCATTTCGTTAGGGACCATCCTCCAATTCATAGGGGACCACCCTCAAATTCCTAGGGGACCACCCCCCAATTCATAGGGGACCACCCTCCAATTCATAGGGGACCACCCTCCAATTCATAGGGGGCCATCCCACCATCCATTTCGTTGGGGACCCTCCTCCAATTCATAGGGGACCACCCTCAAATTCATAGGGGACCACCCTCCAATTCATAGGGGGCCACCCTCCAATTCATAGGGGACCACCCTCCAATTCATAAAGGGCCATCCCACCATTCATTTCGTTGGGGACCATCCTCCAATTCATAGGGGACCACCCTAAAATTCATAGGGGACCACCCTCCATATCATAGGGGGCCATCCCTCCATCCATTTTGTTGGGGACCATCCTCCAATTCATAGGGGGCCATCCCACCAACCATTTCGTTAGGGACCATCCTCCAATTCATAAGGGACCACCCTCCAATTCATAGGGGGCCATCCCTCCATCCATTTTGTTGGGGACCATCCTACAATTCATTGCAGGATGGTTCCCAACGAAATGGATGGTGGGATGGTCCCCTATGAATTGGGAGGGTAGTCCCCAAGGAATTTGGGAATGGTCCCTATGAATTGTGGGATGGTCCACAACGATTAGAATGGTGGGATGGTCCCTTATGATTTGGGAGGGTAGTCCCCAAGGAATTTGGGAATGGTCCCCTTTGAATTGTAGGATGGTCCCCGACGATTAGGATGGTGGGATGGTCCCCTATGAATTGGGAGGGAGGTCCCCAAGGAATTTGGGAATGTCCCCTATAAATTGGAAGATGGTCCCCGAAGAATTGGATGGTGGGATGGTCCCCTATGAGTTTGGAGGGAGGTCCCCAAGGAATTTGGGAATGGTCCCCTATGAATTGCAGGATGGTCTCCAACGATTAGGATGGTGGGATGGTCCTTTATGAATTGGGAGGGTAGTCCCCTATGAATTTGAGTGTGGTCCCCTATGAATTGGAGGATGGTCCCCAACGAAATGGATGGTGGGATGGTCCCTTATGAATTGGGAGGGTAGTCCCCAAGGAATTTGGGAATGGTCCCCTATGAATTGTAGGATGGTCCCCAACGACTAGGATGGTGGGAGGGTCCCTTATGAATTGGGAGGGTAGTCCCCAAGGAATTTGGGAATGGTCCCCTATGAATTGTAGGATGGTCCCCAACGACTAGGATGGTGGGAGGGTCCCTTATGAATTGGGAGGGTAGTCCCAAGGAATTTTGGAATGGTCCCCTATGAATTGCAGGATGGTCCCCAACGATTAGGATGGTCCCTTATGAATTGGGAGGGTAGTCCCCTATGAATTTGAGGGTGGTCCCCTATGAATTGGAGGATGGTCCCCAACGAAATGGATAGAGGGATGGCCCCCTATGAATTGGAGGGTGGTCCCCTATGAATTGGAGGATGGTCCCCAACGAAATGGATAGAGGGATGGCCCCCTATGAATTGGAGGGCGGTCCCCTATGAATTGGAGGATGGTCCCCAACGAAATGGATGGTGGGATGGCCCCCTATGAATTGGAGGGTGGTCCCCTATGAATTGGAGGGTGGTCCCCAACGATTAGGATGGTCCCTTATGAATTGGGAGGGTAGTCCCCTATGAATTTGAGGGTGGTCCCCTATGAATTGGAAGATGGTCCCCAACGAAATGGATAGAGGGATGGCCCCCTATGAATTGGAGGGTTGTCCCCTATGAATTGGAGGATGGTCTCCAACGAAATGGATAGAGGGATGGCCCCCTATGAATTGGAGGGTGGTCCCCAACGAAATGGATGGTGGGATGGCCCCCTATGAATTGGAGGGTGGTCCCCTATGAATTGGAGGGTGGTCCCCTATGAATTGGAGGATGGTGCCTTATGAATTGGAGGATGGTCAACTTACTGATTGAATGGTGGTAATGGGGAATTCGTTTTCCCATTACCCATTACTCTTCCTGTAATGGGTAATTGGAAGGACCCATTACTTTTCCAAGTAGGAGTAATGGGGAATTGAAAAAACCATTACCATTACAAGGAATTGGAAAAAGTAATTGAAAATTCCATTCCCATTACAGGAATGGGTAATGGGAATGGTCATTACTTTGGATTAAGGTGTCTCTCAATCCCCAGTTATTGGTTTTATGTGTACATAATCGTAATCACTTCACTCATTTCATTGCTTATAAGAAAAGTAATTTTGAAAAGTAATCATTACTCAAAGTAATCATTACTTTACAACTCTGGTGGATACCAGGAGGGCCTTGAAGGAAGCTTACACTCCCAAAGTAGCTTACATACCCTGGAGAGCGAAGAACGTCTAAATCACACCTACAGCATTAGTTCGTGTATCCTCCGCCAGGGATAGTAAAGCATTTTCCCTTGAATCACCTGCATCGCATTATTATGCGATCAAGCTTTACCAAAATAGGTAACTAAGCTTACCGCATATGATTCAAAGGAAAAACGCTTTATTATCCCTACCGGAGGATACATGAACTAACGCTGTAGGTGTGGTTTAGACGCTAGTTGCAAAATCTGTCAAAATCTTGTTCGTCTTATATCGTGCGGCGTCTTCGTTAGAATTTTAATTACACGGGAGGAACGAATTTTATCACTCTATGGGGAGAAATCATAACTTTCAGATTGAATTCGCGAATCAGCTGAGTCAGTAATTATTTCGGTACTCGTGAATTGTGCATTTGTCTACAGTGTCAAAAAATTGACTTCCCATACCAGCAGAACCAGAAAAAGAGCCCACATATGACTCGAATTGATTTCCAAGACGCATGTACTGTACTTATCTGAGATTGGTAAAACGGAACATATAATAAATCGATTCAGCTTGGGGAACAAGGAGTGGTTGAGAGGAAAAGAATAATCTCTCAGATCAGCAGAGTTAGAAATTAAGCTATGAAAACCAACACTAATGTATTATATTCGGATCAGCTCACACTATAGGACGTGTTTGGTCAAAATAGGGCACAGAAATCAGCTGACAAAATTCCTCTTGTCTTCCTCTTCTTCATCTACCAACTCTCCCATCTCAATGCACACAACCTCAGACAACAAGATGTGCTGAGTAAAAGATGAGCACAACAATTAGGAGTGTCAACAATAAAAATCCCAGATCAGCTGTGTGCGAAATTGAGTACGAATATCATCTTATTTGACAGTTGAGTTCCCCGACCATATGTGAATCAGAATGGTCTAAAATGGAAGTGAACTCTGAATGGTCTATTTGTAAATGGTTTTTAGGACGTCCCACAGTAAGACTTGGGCGTCCTTATGCGATTAATCTGGGGTGAAGGAGGACAACGCTCAACAGAAAAAAAATAACAACACACTAATCCGTTTTAGACCATTCTGAATCCAAATCCGCGAAAAAAAAAACATGGGTAAATGTCCGTGTGTGTGTGTGACAAAATCTTGTGTCGTCTGCCCAGCCCTTAGTTCTCAACTGATTTTCGTGGTTCTTTTTGTATTCGACGCGGAAACCTATCTAGTTGTGCACTACTTCGCCGGAATTGACGCCGGAGTGACAATGGCAAAGCCGTGTTCTTTGCGGACGAGTGATCTATATAGAAAAATAATAAACCTTTGTGTAATAATTAGCAGCGTTTTAAATGGTCGTCGAATTCGAGGCTCGCATGTCGCTAGAAATGAAATGATGGTCCACTTCGTAAATTTCGAAATTTCAAGTTTCGGGCTCTCATAATGCTAAAAAGTACTAGGTACGTCCTCAACATACTCGTCCTAACTAAATTACATTGTGTGAGATCATTTTGAGCAGACGAAAGATAAATGAGAATTCATGTTTTATCGCTAACTGATTGGAATCGAACTTATCCTTATCTGAAGGGACCTATAAACCTAATTTGCCAGGTTTTCAGTTTATTGACCTCAGTTGTATACCTATTGATATTGATCAGTATATTGATTCCAGTTTATTGACCGACTGCAAAACCGCCGTAGACGCGAAGGAGGAGGTTCTCTTTTTTTCCGTCCAACCCTCAAGACCGGCTGGTCCCACAGAGCTCTGGGTGGTCACATTTGACCACCATTTGATTTTGAATTGAAGAAGCCAAAAAAAACCCTACCCATAAAAAACATACTTTAAAAACAAGATACTTTTTCTCATCTCGAAATGTTGTCGAGCTTTTCGATAACTTCAAGCTCTAATTTTCACCCTCTGGAAGTATTCTAACGATTGTTAGGTTGCTAAATAAGTAACTCTGAAACCTTAAGGTAAATGATGTGATGTGTTGCCAACATTCTGAATAGAGTAGGAACAAAAAAGCAATGGTAATAAAGTTAGGAAAGTGCAAAAATTTACTTGTAGAAAAGTGGTGTACTGAGGAACACTTTGGAAGAGGGTAAGTTAATATTAACTTTAAAAAATGAATGAACCCTTTTCCGTCTCTTCCACAAAATATACCTGTGTCAAAATAAGTTCTGAGTTCCCAATTTGATTTGGAAAATTCTCAAATTGATTTGGAAAGTTCTCAATTAGATGTGGAAAACTCTCGATCTGACTTGGAAAACCTATATTTAATAATTGGACAATACGTACGTAGTTGTCCATATCTTCAAAATAACATTGTTGATAAGTTATACTTGGTGCAATAATGAATATTGAAAAAAAACCTCTAGAAGTGATTGACAATTACCAAAATCTTTAGGGCACATCTAGGCCCTAAAGAGAGCCCACATACTAATTTCATCAAAATGGATCACACCTAGAAACGTTTATCATCAAATTTAAAAGGTGGGGGTAAATTTTCTTTCCATGCTCGATACCAAAGGCTCTTTATTGAAAATAATAAACTAGAAGTATAGTAAACGACGTGGGAAAACAAGTTCCTCATAATACCAATAACGTGAAATCACGAGTCCTTCCAAGGCCGAAGAGTGTGGAAGAGTCGACTGCCCATGAACCGCCAACAAAACAGGAAAAGATTCGAAAATCGTTGAAGACCTGTCGTTGAAAAAGTGGTGAGAAACATGAATTTCTGCATTCGTTTGCCTATTTAGGTAGCGTAGAATGCCCACTGCAGAATAGCGCCAAAAGTTTAGATTCAACGAATATCAGAAGATAACATAATCAGCGGCATTTTCAGCAACTTTTTACGTCATCTCAGGAAAACAATCGTCTTAGTTCGATGATCCAACGTTCATGATATCATGTTATTCAACGACAGGCGCAATGTACGCCAAACACTGAGTTTGTATTGACATTGCTGACGAGGCTGTTGGTAAATAGCATCTCAGATCCTGGATTAGTCAGGTAGCCGAAGGACACATTCAGGTTCTTTTGCGTCGCATTTCGCTGGAAAACTGTGGAACTGATTTTCCGCGAATTTTCCTCATAATAGTCCATACTCCATGGTAAACAATAGGTACTCGGAAATGTTGATTCTTTGCAACAACGAAAAGATTGGGTCGGATCACGTTCCTTGTTATGTAGAATTTAACCATCATTTCAATCAGGAGTCAGGAATTTTTGCTTCCGAATCTAACACAGAGGCATTGTTTCCGATCGAAGGAAAATTAATACCGAAATCAAATTTTCTACCCACCTTTAACGTCTCAAGCATCAAAACCATCAGTGATAAGTTATTGACTAATTAAATAATTATTTATCCTCATAGGAAGCGAACGGTCGCACAAAGCTCTGGGTGGAGACAAACAATTCTCAAAAATCGTTGCAATTTATGGTGATCAAACAATACCTGAACATTAAAAGTTTTCGAGCTAGGGCGTTTTGGAAACGTTTTTACTCCTTAGAAGTGACTGATAACAACCAAAACTTTCGTAGCACAATTAGATCCAAATGGAGCCGATATCCCAAATTTCATCAAAATTGGTCCATGGGAACTGGGCTGTGCCTCGAATGGCGGACGAACGGAAAAAGTGTTAAAGGAGTTTTGAATTCTACATACCTTCAAACGTAAACCATCAAATTTTAAAGGGGGTTACCTACATTTTTTCTTCTTCTTGCTCAATCCCGAAGGTTTGTTATTGAAAATAATAAACCAAACATGACAGGTACACTTAGGTCCTTCTAGAAAGAACATCTCCACTGGATTTGTGAACTTTTGTAATTGGTCAAGATTATGAATGGTTTCGTTATAAAAATTCACATTAACCACCTCAAAAAAAGTTCTCCAAAATCAAAATTTTCACTCGCGTTTTGCGTTTTAGATCTTTCTGAACAATTTTGGTTCCGTGTCTGTGTGTCTGTCATGAATTCCTTGTAACGGGCATAACTATACGAAGTTATTGTCCGATTTCTATGAAATTTTCAGGAATTGTGCGGGTTGGTGTGTAGACGGTCACCTATGAAAATCATCATCCACGGACTGATAGAAGCGACTGCGCATGCGCAAACGTGAATTCCTTGTAACGGCCATAACTTCTACATTTTCTATCCGATTTCAATGAAATTTTCAGGGATATTACAGATTAGTATTTAGATAGTCCCCTATGAAAATCACCACCTTCGGACGGTTAGTAGCCACTGCGCATGCGCAAACGTGAATTTCCTTGTAACGGCCATAACTTCCACATTTTCTACCCGATTTCGATGAAATCTTCAGGGATTACGCGGATTAGATTGTAGATGGTCCCCAATGAAAATCAAGGCCTTAAAATTTACAGAAGCAAACGTAAAATCCTTGTAACAGCTATAACACTTACATTTTTCATCCGAATTTGATGAAATTTTCTAGGATTGTCCAGATTAGCGTGTAGATGGTTCCCTATGAGGGTAGTGAAAGGTACTTAGAGATTGGTGCTTTGAGATTAACTACTATGCATCGGATCATCTATATGATCGGGTTATGGATACGAGGAAGCTATGTGCCACACCCAATTGGCAGACTTTTTTTGTATAGATCATTCGTCTGCAAAGAAAACGGCTTTGCTATTGTCACCACCTACCTACTTCATAATCAAGTTTATTTGAAAGAAATAAACGCTTCACACTCGATTCGAGAAAATAGGTTCCTTCGAAAGGAAATTTGATTACTGGTTGCTAAGGAAGCAAAACTGAATACAACCCGAACAGCGATCGCATTTCGGTCAGCTAGAATTTGAACGGAGATTAGGCCTCTTTTGCGATTCACACTCGCGATTCTGATTTATCGTGAGACCAACCCTTAAATTCTCGTAGGGAGTGAACGGTTTGTCATACAGAGTTCAGAGTGGTCTCTGAAAATTCAATACTTTTCCAATTTGGTGAAAAAAAAACTATGGGTACCTTTATTTCGCGAGTTTTCTAGCTAGGGCACTCTTGGAAATTTCAACCCTTAGAAGTGACTGACGTCAACTTCGACGACAGCTTCGCGTCACAACTTGACCCCAAACGGAGCGCATATACCAAATTTCATCAAAATCTGTCCATTGTAGGCTAGCAAAGTGGAATGAATGGCGGACGGACGGTAAAATTTGTATTCGATTTTTGGATTCTACGTATCTTGAAACGCAAACCAACAAATTTTGAGGGGGTGTTAAAAATTTTTTTCTCTTGGTCAATTCCAAACGTTCATTATTGAAAATAATAAACCAAAATCAGGGTAATCCCCCCCCCCCCCCTTAATAACTTATATTCCAATACTTGAATAGTGGTCAGTCTTAGTAATTTCCTCTGAATCTAATTGTAGTAGGTACTCAAACACCTCATTAATGAAAATTGCCAAGATTAAGCAAAATAATCCAGTGTTCCAGTACCTAATAGGATATCCGTATAATGACATTTGGCGTATATTGCTTCCGAGTCTACCAAGGTAGCGGAAGCTTTGTTTTCACTTTTCAAGGACGAAAAAAAAAGTTCTCCAAAATCAAAATTTTCACTCGCGTTTTGCGTTTTAGACCTTTCTGAACAATTTTGGTTCCGTGTCTGTGTGTCTGTCTGTCTGTCATCAATTCCTTGTAACGCGCATAACTATACGAAGTTATTGTCCGATTTCGATGAAATTTTCAGGGATTGTGCGGGTTGGTAAGTAGACGGTCCCCTATGAAAATCATCATCCTCAGACGGATAGAAGCGACTGCGCATGCGCAAACGTGAATTTCCTTGTAACGGCCATAACTTCCACATTTTCTACCCGATTTCGACGGAATTTTCAGGAATGTTACATATTAGTATTTAGATAGTCCCCTATGAAAATCGTTACCTTTGGACTAATAGTAGCCACTGCGCATGCGCAAACGTGAATTCCTCGTAACAGCCATAACTTCCACATTTTCTACCCGATTTCGATGAAATTTTCAGGGATCATGCGGATTAGGTGGTAGATGGTCCCCAATGAAGATCATCACCCCCGGACTGATAGTAGCCGCTGCGCATGCGCATACGTAAAATCCTTGTAACAGCCATAACATTTACATTTTTCATCCGAATTTGATGAATTTTTCTAGGATTGTCCAGATTAGCGTGTAGATGGTCCCCTATGAGGGTAGTGAAATGTACATAGAGATTGGTGGTTTGAGATTTGAGATGAGACTACTATGCATTATATCATCTATACAGGGTGTCTACACTTTCGATGGGCATAACTTCAGGGTTCGATTCTACAAGGTATTTCCAACAAAAAATGTCTCTTAGCAATTTTCTTTTAACCCACTCAAAATTCCTTTTTTTTCACTTTAAAGTTTTTCTTCGCGTTTTCGACCTTACGGCACTGATATGGTCATAACTCCCTTATTTCTCCTGAAAATTCGATTCTGACTACACTGTTAGAAAGAGCGTTAAATTCCTAAGCTACTTAGTGCAAAATCAAAATATTTCAGCAATAAAATAGTTCCAAAAAATCAAGTCAAAAAGCCAACTTTACAAATTTTTTCTAAACTTGACTTTCTTCGACCAAAGTTTTCCCTCTAAATCCCTGCCCATTTCGACGGGCGCTCTTCGGAGAAAACATGCTCAAATTGTCAGCTTTCCAACGGTCTATCAATTTTTCTTTTTAACATTCAAATTGGAAGGGTAAATGAAGTTTGAATGTCAAAAAACGCGTATTTTACATGCAAATCTAGTGTTTCAAGCGGTTTATGGTCTCCCTCGATCTCGAGACGGCTTGGCGAGTTTGGTATCATTTTCTATGAAATTTTTTACGCTGAATCCAATAGTGATACTCCCGAATGATTCTGACGGCTAGAAAGAGGATTTTTCGGAGAAAACCTTCGTTTTTCGTACATAAAATACTCATTATTCGTAGATATAGTAGTGAGCATGAAGTAACACCTTTCTACTCAATAAAAACACCGAATTTCTAGCTGATTGAAGTTTTTGTTGAGTAGAAAGGTGTTACTTCATGCTCACTACCAAATCTACGAATAATGCGTATTTTATGTACGAAAATCGAAGGTTTTCTTCGAAAAATCCACTTTCTAGCCGTCAGAATCATTCGGAAGTATCACTATTGGATTCAGCGTAAAAAATTTCATAGAAAATGATACCAAACTCGCCAAGCCGTCTCGAGATCGAGGGAGACCATAAACCGCTTGAAACACTAGATTTGCATGTAAAATACACGTTTTTTGACATTCAAACTTCATTTACCCTTCCAATTTGAATGTTAAAAAGAAAAATTGATAGACCGTTGGAAAGCTGACAATTTGAGCATGTTTTCTCCGAAGAGCGCCCATCGAAATGGGCAGGAATTTAGAGGGAAAACTTTGGTCGAAGAAAGTCAAGTTTAGAAAAAATTTGTAAAGTTGGCTTTTTGACTTGATTTTTTGGAACTATTTTATTGCTGAAATATTTTGATTTTGCACTAGGTAGCTTAGAAATTTAACGCTCTTTCTAACGGTGTAGTCAGAATCGAATTTTCAGGAGAAATAAGGGAGTTATGACCATATCAGTGCCGTAAGGTCAAAAACGCGAAAAAAAACTTTAAAGTGAAAAAAAAGGAATTTCGAGTGGGTTAAAAGAAAATTGCTAAGAGACATTTTTTGTTGGAAATACTTTGTAGAATCGAACCCTGAAGTTATGCCCATCGAAAGTGTAGACACCCTGTATAATCGGGTTATGGGTACGAGGAAGCGATGTGCCACACCCACTTGGCAGACGTTTTTTGTTTTCAATACTTGATAATAATCTAACAATTAAACAAGAGTGCAAAAGTAGATACATGGCGATTTCAACAACCTAACAAACTAGAATGAAATGAACTGCAGAATGGCATCTCTAATTTGGCGCCTGTTTTTGTTTCCGATTCTCGATAGATTAGGTACCAAAAACTAAAATTTTGAAAAAGTACTAGTCCCTACGAAACTAGGGACCGAAATATTAGAACTGCCTTACAAACTGGTGAAAGAACGCCGGGTAGTTGATTTCTGATGTAATATCAAGTAGTGATAAGATAATATACCTACATTATTTTGTGTGGTTACATTGTATATTATTATGATCATTAAACCAGCTATGTCGAAAACAACTTGGTAGACAGACAATGACAGCCAGTGAAAGAGCGAGTAGAAAGTATAAATAACTTCTGTGCATATTTGATATTTATACTAAATAGTACCTACTAATAAACAGAATCACATTCTCATCATTGACGATAGTCTTGAAAATGCACGATTCTGTGTGAGAGTTGACGTTCCGTTTTATCTGAACTAGGTGTCTCACAACATGATGAACATACCAGGCAAAAGTACACAGGACGAAGTTGATGCCAAGTAAAATGTTTGTTATTGAATTGACATGTCCTCTCTTTCTTTCACCAGGATTATGGTGATTGAGTGTGTGCGTAGCGAGGACACATTTATAGTTAACAAGAAGCATATAATTGAGTTGACAGTAAAAGATAATTCTTTGACAACTAAACTGGTGTTGATATTGGAGAATAGTGAGAAGTAGGGATACGAAGATACGTACATAACTAAGGCATGTTTACCTGACTGATCAGACGTTTTATGTAGGCAGGATCCTGGTCGGTCAGAGCAGAGCAGAGCACCTTCGTCAATCCATCCCTGGCATAATGGAAAATTTGGAGGGCCATCGCATGAAAGGCCTCTGTCATCTTTTGGGGACGACCCCCACAGTTCAAAAGTCTACCTTTTCCACGACGAATTCAAACGAGAGGAATGCCACAGAATTATGGCTGGATACAGAAGTTCGGAACTACGATCACAATCATTTCACGACAGTAACGACACTCAAATTTCATGTAGATGAACTTGCAAAACGTAACTGAGGTTCAACTTCAAAGCCAACAAACAAGAGGAAAATCACTGATAACCGGACCGACAGCGTTTACGACTTTGACAAAAACCCAAATAAAACTACAACCGTAGGCAGGTTTCAAAACGTGCTATAACAGCACCATGGATAATTTACACACGTGTGTTATTGTTTGCAGCATCCATGAATGTATCATCCATGTCAACTCAAGTTTGCCAACTTCATTTTTTGTGTGGAAAGACCCAGTGTCTTTATTCTTGTGTAAAAACTCCAGGAATTCTGAATGTAGGTTGAAACAATCAAACCACTGTACAATTTTTACTAGAATACTCGATGAGTTAGATACTGGCGTGGATTGAGTATTGTCATGGAGCAGGTATTGAACTTCTACTTCCATGCTTTTGAGTCAATGCATGGAAGTAAGAATTCTACGCCTAGTTACAACTTCCATAGATCAGCGCAGCTACGGTTCGGCGCTTCGATAGGCAACCCGCACCTTCAGGTGTCTCGGAGAGGTGAGAGTCAAAAATACTCGTAAATCATTTATGCAATAGATAGGAACCTGTTTGATTTGAATCAGGTAATTCCACCTAATAGGGTTCACTGTTTTTCATTCTAATCTACTCAAAAGTTCACATTTTAGCAGTTAGTTGTGTCAATAGGAGATTTTTATTCCCGATTACTGACATTACTCTATGCAATTTTGTCATAAAAATAATGGGGGATGCGCCTTGATTTTTTTTTTTAGATTTTTAATCGAAAGTAGACTACATCCCGAGAGTTTTGGCACCAACCGTGACCTTCTAGCGTAAATAGATCACGTCACGCGCCCCTCTTGCCTGGGCGGGACCCCCCAGCCCACTGTGACGTCATAAACGGTCGAAACTTTGAAAAATCATAGAAACAGATCTATTCACGCTAGAAGGTCGCGGTTGGTACCAAAATGAGGAGTTTCACCATGTCGGAATTTCCTATTTTTGACCCCAAAATCGGATTCAGCACCTCGAAAAACCTCCTAAGGCAAACTTTCAGCCCGAACTTCCTAATTTAGAATAAACAAAACAGTGTAGAAAATACGAATTTTTAAAAAAACCGGGAAAATGACGTCATCCTGGAATAGTTCATTTATGGCCGCTTGAAGCGCTGAGATTGAGAAATCTATAGTCCCCAGATGCAAAATTTCACGAAACAGTAAAGTTCGAAATCGAAAAACTGAAGAAAAAAATAGAAAAAGCAAGATGGGGAAAATTAGGTTTCCCCTGTTTTTGTTTGATACCTTTTCTCTTAGAAAACACGATTTCGTCGTCCCAATGGGCAACACTGGGAGAAGACGGCGATCCGAACGGCCCAATCATTGAGCGTTCCCGCTGCACGTCCGTTTTCCCGGTTAGTTTTGAAATCAAAAATTTTGATTGTCTCCCAAAATAACAGGAAACTTATTTTCCGAAATCAGCCCGATTTTCATCTATACCACACCATTAACTATTCAGGAAAAATGCAAACAGAATTCGGTGAAATTCCTCTTTCTCTGAATGAGGTCTACCTTACAATAAAAATAACAATAAACAGTTTTTCCTACCCAGGCGCACACCCTATTATTACGATTACTTAAATTTGATTTTTGGTGCATTGAAATCAGAAAGAAACAAGTTTTCTTGATAACATCGGGTGGCTCGGACTCCGAATTTCCTATTTTCTTTATTTTATTCTACCCAACAATGGGGTTTGCGCATAGGTCGGAAAAACTGTTTATTGTTATTTTTAATCTAAACTAGACCTCCTCCTGAGAATTTTGACACCAACCGCGACCTTCTAGCGTGAAAAGACCTTTTTCTATGATATTTCAAAGTTTCTATGATTTTTCTACGATTTTTCAAAGTTTCGAATGTTTATGACGTCACGCGCCCCTCCCGCCTGGGCGGGACCCCCAGCCAACTGTGACGTCATAAACATTCGCAACTTTTAAAAATCATAAAAGAAGATCTACTCATCCAAAAAGAAAACCGCTAGTGTCGAAATCCTCAGGATGAAGACTACTTTCGATTAAAAATTAAAAAAAAAGTCAGGCGCACCCCCCATTCTACTGTTCCACTAGGTAGGTATCATTATCCGTTTATGGGAACAAGTCCCATTACAGCTTAACCCTTGGAGCTACGGTGGGACCTCGAGGACATGAATGCTACAGTCGGGTTGGATTCAACCCAGCATACGTTTTTAGAGGGAAAACATTTTTGAATTGTAATATAAACGGATTATTTGCTCAAACAATGTGTAAACTATTCCTGAAGGCATTATAAACAATTCACATAAATTTATTATAGTAAAATCTTAGCAAAATGGCTCCTTTTCATTATGGAACATAATTATGTCATTACTCATGAGATAGGCGGTAGTCTCAAAATACCCCAACAATTTTAATGTTTCAATATTTCCCTCCTCATTCCCTAGTGAATTTAGCAGTTCATAATTCTTGGACTAGGTACTAATAACTACCTAGTAGGAGCAAAGTGGTATAAACAGACATTCCCAGTGACTGATGTGTGGATAGGCGCGGGGGGGGGGGGGGGTGTGAAAAATGTATCAACAACGATTTGAATCACATTTCGATTTTAATAATCTGATTAAAAGTTTAATAATAGGGTATATTTCGGTGGGTCGGAAATTCAGGTTTTTGACCTCAAATTTGGATTCAGCACCATTGAAAACCTCTATATTCCAACTTTTAGCCCAATGATACTATAACATGTGGTGAAAAAATTAATAAAGAGATCATACGTTTAAAAAAAAAGGCGGGCCGCCATAAATGCACACACACTACGCCGTGTGTAGTATTTAGATTGTTAACTGGTGTTCCTCCTCGCTCAATTTATTTCAATCGACAATAAATTTATAACAATAACAGTAGAAAGTAATTCTAAGTGCTTAATTATTAATTAAGCACTTACCTTCATATAATAGTTTTATTGCCCTTAATCAAAATCTCGCATTGAACTGCGCGCCATCGTTGAAAGTGTTCCGTATACAGGGTGTTTCACGAAAAGGTTACACCCCCTTCATTTTCGCAAAATACAGCGTAAAAAATTCCGACCAACGCTATTCTTCATGATTTTTTGTGAGGAATTCAGGAAAAATACTTTTGCGCAAACAAGTTGAGCGCAATCGCAAATTTCATGAAAAATTCATACCCGAACCATTCTTTTTTTATTGCGCGCAACCTGGCTTTTTGAACGCTCCAAGTTGAGCAATTCCACAATTGCGCAAAAATTAGGTTTTGGAGTAGGTACCCTAAGTGTGGCACATGTTTTTTCATCATTATTCGACGCTGAATCACAGGGTGTCATCTGTTTTGGGGAAGACCAACATTTCAAGAGGAAAATTAATATTTCTTTCTTAAAATCATCAGTTTTGAGGTTGAAATCATTTTATTTTTTATTTTCTCTCCTCCTTTTGAACCACGGGCTTGAGGCCGTCTACGGTGGAGTTAAAAATAAAAACTGACAGCACGATCATGCTTGAACTGAATAAAATTGCCTAAAAACTCATAACGATTTAAAAAGAGCGATTTTTTAAAACTAAAAACAACCGAATTTTTGGCCGCCATTTAGAAAAATTCCAGTCAAATTGGAAAAAGGACGACACCCTGTGATTCAGCGTCAAAAAATTATGAAAAAAGATGTGCCACAGTTAGGGTTCTCCAAAACCTAATTTATGTTCAAAAGGGGAAGGGAGTTCAACTTGGAGCGTTCAAAAAGCCAGGTTGCGCGCAATAAAACAAATCGATTCGGGATCCTGGGATCGGTTCGGGGATTCTGGTTTTTTTCATTAAATTTGACGTAGAATCCGAATCTGTAATAAAAAAAGGGGGTTCCATTTGAAAAAAAAGAAGTTAGTGTCAATTTCGCACGATTACGCGCAACTTTTTTGCGCAAAAGTATTTTCCCTGAGATCCTCACAAAAAATCATGAAGAATTGCGTTGATCAGAATTTTTTACGCTGTATTTTGCGGAAATGAAGGGGGGTTTAACCTTTTTGTGAAACACCCTGTATATGTTCCTCAAAATGTTCTTGGTTTTTGTAAGTCGGGGGCGGGGGCAGTGGAGCGGGCGGCGTCCCGGCGAGGGAGCCAGCTGAGTTGGGCCAGTCAGGCCTCCCCTCCAGGGCAACCCGAGGAAGAGCAGTGATCGGAGAGCGTCGGGCATCGTCGGGCGTCGTTGGCTCCCCACCCCAGCGATGGTCAGTCACCCTCCATCGGGCCACCCCTTCATCAGTCAGCTTTCTACGTTTGACCAGAGCAGTTGTGCACACCAGGTCCGTCATCTTTTTGCCAAAGACTGGTGTAGCGTTTGTAGCAGTTTTCAAATCTCTCACGTACCTAACGTCACTAACGGTACGCCTAACCTTTTTCGTCATATCTTTCCGGCAACTACCTTCGGGCTTGTCGAAACCCTCCTTGGACATTGGTACTACTGGATCAGGCGCCTTCACGATTGGTACACCCCGTGCCACACCCTTGAGACGACTCCAGGACCTCTGTAGTACGGTAATCCCCAGCTCATCTTACTTCCAATTGTTTTGCTACCTGCCAGTTAACTCGCTACATTCCAGATTCTATATATTGTTCTTGAATAAGATTATTAATCGGTACAAACGCAACTTTGGTTAGTAGATTTATAGGTACACATGCAACCTATTGTACATTCAGTAATTGTGCAACATTTTCGGTACGAATAATAGTACGCCATCAGCATTTGTAATAATACGTATTTTGGTACCTTTGGTACGCCGTAATAATTCATATAGTATTTTCGATACACGTAACGATACGCTTTTCTTTCGTCATATATCTTGTTTGATAGTCATTTCGAAGGGTAGGTACATATTTTTGGTACGCCTGTCTTTTTTCATAAAACTTGTATTACTTAGTTTGGTACTCATTTCGGTACAACTTACCTTTTGCTTATATTTTACAGCCCACACGTAGTCTTGAATTGTGTGATATTATTTCAGTAAGTACGCGTTGCGTACCATTTCCTATTTACCAGCGTGATACGTTTTGTTTCTTGACATATACCTATATTTGAAGTACTATAATTCAGGTACGAGTAATACGCATATTATTTTGTAGACCATTTCATTTATTTTCTTTAACACTTTCAATGCAGGAGCCTCTAGCCGTCCAACGCCACCCACTGCACACTACCTGCCCGACTGAGCGTGCTCGAACCCCCCGTCTAACAGGGTAGACGGCCGCATGCGGCATTGTCCCAGTGTATACTAACCCACAATGCACTTCCCGCCAGTGTATACTTCAACACTGTTTACTCTGAATAAAGTTATTTATCTTTGTACAGATGCTAGATAACGCACTAAATATGGTTTCAGAGGGCCGAATACATGATAAACAATATCAATCAGTTTTGCGATATGATGGGAACTAAATAAATGGAGCAATCAGTCATGAAAGCTGGCTGATTGGTAGGGGTAAATAATGAAAGGTGGTAGCTGGTGGTATAATATAATAAAGAACTAGGTAAAATAACTGCGACGAAATGAGCAAAAACTCAACGTACAAGGGTTGCCTCTAAGGTACGACTGAAACTTGTGTTCAAACCTTCCAATCTGCTTCCGACGCTATCTAGCGTGAAGCCAGGAAGGTATTGAAGGAATTTTCCGCCCAACTGGCGCTTGTAACGGTTATTTCGGTAACTTACTAACCTTGGAATGCGATGAGTCAATGCAACGGGCTCAGTCTACCCGAGTAGACGGCAGTGGGCTGGGGAAGACTCTCCGTCTACCCGGGTAGACGCCCGCACTGAAAGTGTTAATACAATTTTGAACAGCAACTTGTAACCTGTGTCTTCTACATTTCTTGTTCCCATGATCCAAGGTGTCTAAGGTACTAGGGGTATCAGTAATTCTCTTAGTATCATTTTGTGAGTTTCACGGTTTTGAATTGCGCTACCATTGGCTCCCTCAGAGCATTTGCATTTAGACTCATTCAAGTCTATTAATCATCATACTTTCGAAACCAACAAAAGCTTACATTTTGATACTTCAGAACAGCTTCCTGGACCTTTTGATATTTTGTAAAATCGTTGCTGAGATATCCGCGGCGTTTTTTTTTCGTGTTGTACAAAACCAGATGACCGCTCGGATCTCACTCAATCGGTCGACAAAAACGCGGGATGAAGCAAACTGACTGTCACTAACTTTAAAAATCCCCCTTGCCACCAAGGTCCTTGTAAACTTACTTTCCAAATTACCCTCGTACAAACAAAATCGTACAAATTATATAAATGTTAAGTATAACTTTAATGGACTAAAGGCATATGTTGGGGAATTACGTGGACCTGAATGGTCTATATTATGTAAGAAAGTAGGTATCTACCTTTTTGTTACTTATGAACCCCTATTATTCTCCATGTGATGTTACCGTCGATTAATACTATAAATTTCTAATTCCACACATAAACGAGTACTTATCTGCTGATGAGGAAGATGTAGGTAATCGTGAGGTAGGTACTCGAAATAGATGGAGATTCACAGTCGTGTCGCAGTCATTTTTCTTGAGTAGGCAGCAACATGGACGAGAATTCTTTCCTTCCTAGTTCTGTTTCGAGCTTGAGTTTGACATTTCGCCTAACTGAATAGTTTTGTTAATGGACAAATAAAATTATTATTTAAGTTTACATAACTATTTAATATAGTTGCTGAAGGTTTCAATAGTAACTTCATGCCCATGAAGAGTTGCAAACATAGGAACTGCGTACTTTTATTTATCTTTCATACGAGTGAAGTTTTCAGTTAAGCATTTTTGTTTCAGCCTTAAACAATTATTAGTTTACATCTAGCTTGCTATCAAGTCACCTATTCTGTATTAACTTTTTTTTTAAGTGTATAATCATTTTATTATTAACAAGTTTGAAGGTAGAATGTTAACAATATTGTAGCTTCTGGGTAACATGGCGATGATAACAAGAGTGTAATATGTGCAGAGTGTACGAGAGTTTATGGTTTCAATGGTCCATCATGGAAGACAAAGCCGCCCCATCCTCCAATCCTAGTGAGCGTTATTTTCCTCCTTGGTCCGCGTAGCCGAAGTGATACCGCCCGAATGATGGCAAATTGTACTTTTACCCTAGGCCATCCTGTCAGTTGGGAGTAAGGTCGTTGCAACTTGTTTCGTTAACTTGTCTCCAGTACTCTGTGGGTCGGTGCCACTTCTCAGCCAACACAAAAGCTGCTCTCTTCAGGAGGACTCCGAATTCTTGTTCCAGAGCCCCGTCACAGGAACTGACTAAGGGTGTGAATGACCCTCGATGGTATTTTGCGCGAAAGTATTTTTCCTGAATTCCTCACAAAAAATCATGAAGAATAGCGTTGGTCCCAATTTGTTACGCTGAATTTTGGGGATATGAAGGGAGTGTAACCTTTTCGTGAAACACCCTGTATACTACTACACCTACCAATAATACCCAGAATATTGTTTGGTCGGAAATAAAATGGAGACAGGATTATATAAAAACCTATAAAAATATATTTTTGAGGATTTGTGAGGGAGAGGTCATGAGTAAGGTATCGCTTTCTTCTAGAAGAATGATGAATTTAGGATTGCAAACAACTGAATGTTGAATGTGAATAATCGTTTAGAATTCCTCAGAATGGAACCAACTGAGTTGGTTCATCACTCAGATTTGGTTACAGCGTTTTCCAAAATCTCAGAAAGAAATCAACCACATATAATTTTAATGTTAGGCGTTCTACTACAGATATTGTATTCTCTCAAAGTAGGAAATGACGCGGAATTAATTTAAATTTGAGATAAAAAGAAGGAAATTCCAATAAAAATTGACAAAACAAACCTCGTGGAAGAAGGAATTCAGGTGCGTAGGTTTATTACTAACTTTGTCGTTGTAGTCTCTAGTTCAGTAATTTTTAATGACCAAGATTCAATGTAGTGCATTTTCTGCATCTTTTCTTAACTTGTTAGAGGCTCTAAATAAGCTTTGGAGGAAACTTGAAGAACAAGTAGTTTCGGCTTAATATGACCTTCAAGTTGAAAATAACATTGTCGTGTGCCCCAATGGGGTATTTCGGTCAATTTTTTAAATTTTTTTTTCAAAAGAGTATGGCTCAGGAATAATGGTAATCGGGTCTGTTCGTCGAGAAAATGTTTTTAAAAAATCAGAGAAGCTAAGGAAAGTTGAAGATTTGAATGGTGTGACGTAGCTAGCCAATCGTGACGTAGCTAGCCAACTGTCTTTGAAAAAAGTATCCATGCACAGAAACCCTTGAAAGACCTCTTGGATACTACAAAATAGTACTCACACACGCGCGCGGCGTAGTCCTTGCCTAGTGTGTGTGCATTTATAGCGGCCCGCCTTTTTCAAACGTGTGATCTCTTTAATTAATTTTTCTACCACATGTTATAGTATCAATGGGCTTAAAGTTGTAGTATATAGGTTTTCAAGGGTGCTGAATCCAAATTTGAGGTCAAAACCTGAATTTCCGACCCACCGAAATACCCCATTCACATTGTCGTGGACCTGAAATTCAAATTTAAATTTTGGACTGGGGAAAGTGATTCATGAACTGCCATAGCGCACTTTGCCTCACAGGGTATTACCAAAATCTATTTAAACAAAAAAATCAAGTAATGGGGTATTTCAGTCAATTTTTTTTATTTTCTTTTTCAAAAGGGTATGGTTCAGGAATAACGGTAATCGGGTCTGTTCGTCGAGAAAATGTTTTTAAAAAATCAGAGAAGCTAAGGAAAGTTGAAGATTTGAATGGTGTGACGTAGCTAGCCAATCGTGACGTAGCTAGCCAACTGTCTTTGAAAAAAGTATCCATGCACAGAAACCCTTGGGGGACCTCTTGGATACTACAAAACACCACTCACACAGGCGCGCGGCGTAGTCCGTGGCGTAGTCCTTGCCTAGTGTGTGTGCATTTATAGCGGCCCGCCTTTTTCAAACGTGTGATCTCTTTAATTAATTTTTCTACCACATGTTATAGTATCATTGGGCTAAAAGTTGGGGTATATAGGTTTTCAAGGGTGCTGAATCCAAATTTGAGGTCAAAAACCTGTATTTCCGACCCACCGAAATACCCCATTTGGAAAACTTTTTTTCGATTTTTCTCGGATCAAAATTGCCCCCAGTTTAGGAATCACCCATATAAAAGAGGGGGTTGATAACATAAATGCGAATAATGTAGGTAGTAATACATTTATTAGGTATTAGGGGATGCCAGTTATATAGTCAATAAAAAAATAAACACATAGGAAAGCAAGTTTCTTAAAGTATGAAGTAATATCAAGTAAGTAGAACGAATACTTATCGTAGGTAAATTCATAGGTACCTACTATGTAGAATTCACAAGGTACAGGTGAAATTTATGTAAGAACAGAATTGGTACATCAATTACTACAGCAAGAACTTCCATTACCCTCGCCACCGATCATGGTTGGTACTTCACAGCCATCTTCGTAACAAATCGTTGCCTAAAGGAAATAGTGAAATAAACCCTTTTTAAGCCCTCAAGGATACGAGGCAACAATACCATGAAAGTACTTTCTACTAAGTAAGCTCGAAGTTCAAGATAAACAAAAAGATGAAAAATATATCTATAAAAAATACAAAACATTGAGCACAGTTTTTTCTTTTTTATAATGCTATAAATCAGCATTAACTGTACAGAGATTAAAATTAATCACAGAATTATATAGGTAATGACTAAGTAGGAGTTTCTCGATTCTAAATGTTGTATTAGTTGGTAATCCGTTGGCTGGATCGTACACATCTATTTGTTATAAAACGTGTCGTTGCATTTGTCGAGATTATCACATGATTTTGACTTGTTGGTCCTGCAACAAAAGAAATAAAATCAAAACTGACAAATTAAGAGTAGGCACAGGAGAAAGCGTTGCAAATTATTACACAACGGGGGAGGGGAGTCTTAAGGATTATCCGTTTACGAAGAATACACGGCTTTTCCATTTATAATACCCACCAACTATACAGGGTGGCGTACGAGTTCCCCCCCCCCCCCCCTTTACTAAAATCGTCCAGATAGTGGTAAAGTTTATTTTTTATTTTTTGAATCTTCATTTCATTGAATCATGATTTTTCCCAAGGATGTCAAATATGACCACGGTGCGGATTGCGCATGTGCGCAACGCACACCAACTTTGTTATCTCAAATGGGCTCTTTTTCTATCCTTATCTATCCCTCAAGCGCACACAGAGACTTTCTCCCCCCACCCAGAGGGAGTATTACTCAGTAGAAGAGTTTTTTCAATCCAGGACCAAATAACTGTTATTTTTTATTGTTGACTCTATTGTTTTATTTGACTATTGCTCTACCATTGTTGTAATGTGTGCTTCGGCAATAAAAATTTCGAGCTAGGACGCTTTGAAAGTTTCTTCCCCTATTTTTCACCCCTTAGAATGACTGACATTAACCATAATTGAGCCCTTATAGGTATTAAACTTCATAAATTTGATTCTTGGATTCTACGTCCCTTCAAATATAGAACATCATGTTTTGATGTTTTCAGAGGCTCTCTCTACTAATCATACTATACAATGAACGACCAGGTGTGCGCCCTACCTAAAGAGCCACATATGCCTAAAGTGACATTGGGCGTCAACCTCCCTTCAGTCAAGTCCTAGCTCTTCATTGTCTAGACTGGGCGGTATCCATAGAGGATGTGGCAACTCCCGCTAGACGCGCTGGAGGTAAAAGTAGTTTCTGTTGAATCATCAAAAATTAACTTCCCTCGACCGGGGATCGATCTCCTATTGTTCCGATTCTGAATCGGAGCTCCTACCAATTGAGCCAAGGAAGCGGATGGACAGAAATGCGAAGAGGTTGCTGATCACAACATCCCCCCCCCCCCCCCCCCGTTAGGAAATCTTAGGTAATCCGTTACCTAGTCAGGGAGGCTGCTTTGGCAATAGGCGGTGGCATGACTCGTGTCTTGGGAGGGAGTTGTTTTGGTGACCTAGTCTTAATGAATTATTTTTTCTCTGAGAAATGCTGAGGTGACCATTCGGGTCCAATACAACTGCGCCATACTGTTGAATCATCAAAAATTAACTTCCCTCGACCGGGGATCGATCTCCTATCATTCTGATTCTGAATCAGAGCTCCTACCACGTGAGCTAAGGAAGCGAATGGACAGAAATGCGAAGAGGTCGCTGATCACAACATTTCTTATACTTCCTATAGAGTGCTCTGATTAAAATTATTCAACATCATAATTAATTAATATTTAAAATTATCAATGACACTCGAAAAAAAGTTGATGTGATCTCTCCAAGGTAATTTTAATCAGAGCACTTTATTGAACGTAAGAGAAACTAGCGAGCCTAGCAGGAGTTACCACTTCCTTACACCTAGTATTGTCTAGCACTGTCTCACAGATACTACTACAACCCAGTCTAGCTCAAACACTTCCATAAAGTGTATTTCTAGTTCTGTTCATCCTTATAGTTCCAGGCTAAGGAGGATCACTCGAACTAGCACAACCACATCTCATTAGGTTCAAATACTCATAACCAAATCTCCTATAAAAGCTTCGTGCCAGCGTGATCTACCTCCCACACTGCCCTTTGTCGTTTTAACTGTTTAGGGCCAGTCGACATCCCTAGAAAAGCTGCTAAAGTTGAACCAACTTCCCTGTCACATCTTACCACCCCCTTTTTCTTAAGTCGGAGTAAATTATAAGTCGGTAAATTCAAAGTCAGTCCAATTTAATCAATTTCATCTAGAGCCATTCAAAGTAAACAGTGTCAGAATAGAGCCTTAATAAGGTAATAACAGTTGGTTCAAAGTATTTATTCAAATTTGCGTGAAATGTCCTACACAACCCCAAATTCTATTGGTACAGTTCGAGACCTTCTCAAGAGTATCTACCTGTTAAGTTGGTGCGAGGAATGAATAGAATCAAATCAACTGATGAGCATACTTTATATTGAAGGATTTAGCAAATGAATTAATAGCTCAAAAACAAGTGATATTAAACATGGATAATAATGCATAGTCTGTATCATATCCACCTGGTGGTGGTTGCCGTCATTTACAACATCTCCCCTTCCAAATAATTGAAACAAGCGAGCAAAATTCAAATTTACAAGAGAAACAGACTTAGAACAAGAAAACAAACTTGAAGAAACAAACAACTGAAGTTAACATAAGGTTATGCTGTAAAGTCTAGGTACTTCCTAGGTGGCTTGATTTGTCTTCCAAACCTAGTGGCATAACCTGGATGTACTGAAGTAGATTGGTCCCTAGCCCCACTCATAGAGGTATGCCCAACTGGAGTACAGAAATCCCCTGAGGAGGGAGTCCCCAAAACACTATCATTGACTTCTGGTGAAGACGTCACTGAGGCTCCAGGAGTAGTGGGAGTTGAAGATATCCTTGGGATGGGCATAGTGCCAGTGTCATCCCGTCTACCCCTGGGAGTTATGTGGATTTCGTTCCGCACATATCTTTGCCCATCCTCATTCTTGACAACGTAAGAACGAGGAGTGGTGCCTATTTTTTCAATCTGACCTGGTGTCCACAACGAATTCGGAAGTTTTTGGAACATAATGCTATCCCCAGTTTTAAAAGGGGGTCTACTTTTAGCTGTGAGGTCATAATATTGTTTTGTTTTCATTTGATTTTGTTCCATCAAATCTCTATCTTTTGTTACCGTAATTTTAGGTTTCAAATGGTTTGTGGAGCAGGGAATGGTTGTTCTTAGATTGCGTCCCATTAGATTGGAGGCAGGTGAATTGATCTTTCCTCGAGGAGTGGTCCTTTGATTCAAAAGAGCAAGCCACGGATCCTCTCCCGAGTCAATTGATTTTTTGAACACATTTTTCACTCTCTTCACCGCACTTTCCGCCAGTCCATTTGACTGAGGATAGTGGGGAGAAGACATGATATGCAAAAAACACCACTCTTTACTAAAATCTTTGAACAACTGAGAATCAAAGCTTAGAGCTCCATCAGTATACAGAATCATGGGTATCCCATGTCTTGCAAATATTGATTTAATTTTTTGAATCACAGTGGCGCTCCGCAAATTTGGAACCCCAATACCCCCCCCGCTACCTCAATATAATTAGTCAGGGAATCCACCAGAACCAAGTAGTATGTCTGATTCAGTTCAAAAATATCACAAGCCACCTCTGACCAAGGTAGGTGGGGTAATTGCTTATATTTCAATTCAGTCTTACTTTTATTGGTTTGAAATTTGAGACATGTCGTACAGGATTTAACAAACTTTTTAACATCTTGGTTAATGCCCAGCCAATATAGTGTCCCATTTGCTCGGTCCAGAGTTCTTGAAATACCTGGGTGTCCAGTATGCAATAAAGCCAACATTTTAGATTTTAAAGAACCTGGGACGAGAATCCTATCCCCCCGAAAGACCACTCCCTCCAGGACTGCCAGCTCATTTCTGAATTCAAAATATGGTTTACATTCATCTACAACAGTTTTGTAATTGGCTGGCCAACCTTTCAATATATAATTAGCCAATTTTTCCATTGTTGAATCTTTTTTGGACTCATCACGAAATAACTCCCAATGTTTACTGAATAACGGAATTTCCCCCACCAAAGAAGCGATCAAAAATTCACCTTCATCGTCAAACAGGGGTGTTGTATCACAACTTTGATCAGTAAAGTCTCTGGAAAGAGTATCAGCAAGGTACATATGTTTACCAGGAATGTGATGTAGTGTGAATGAAAATTGTTGCAACGTCATCAGCATTCTTTGCAGACGGAACGGAACTTTATGCAATGGTTTAGCAATCAAACCAAGCAGTGGTTTGTGATCCGTTTCCACCCTGACGTTTACCACACCCAGAACATAATGCCGGAAACGCTCCATACCGAAGCATATTGCTAGCAGCTCCTTCTCAATCTGTGAGTAGCGCTGCTGCACTTCTGTCAATGCTCTAGAAGCAAAATCCACAAGATGTCCATCCTGTAGGAGAACTGCTCCCAACCCTATAGAACTGGCGTCCACACTCAAAGTAATACTTTTTGAGGCATCAAAGAAAACCAGGACTGGAGATTCCGTCACAGCTTGTTTCAATAAATTCAAAGATCTTTCTTGGGAATTTGCCCAATTAAAAATAACATCCTCTTTTAGTAATTCCCTGAGAGGACCAGTAATATCCGAGTAATTTTTAATAAATTTAGACAAATAATTGAACATGCCTATTATTCTTTGAAGCGATTTTTTACCATTGGGTCGTTTTAACTGTGAAATAGCTTTAATTTTTTCTGACGAGACTGCAACTCCTTCAGCTGAAAACTCGTGTCCCAAAAATTCAATTTTATCTGACAAAAATACACTCTTTTTAGGATTGAATTTAATACCCATCTTATCAGCTCTCTCCAAGACCTTCAGTAAAATCTCATGTAATGTTTGTGGACTATCTGCCCATAGCAAAATGTCATCCTGAAAACTTAACACATTCTCCATTTCCCCAAAAATTCGAACAATCTCAGCATGAAAAATTTCCGGCGCAGCACTAATACCCATAGGCATCTTTAGGAATGAATACCGACCCCAAGGGGTTTGGAACGTACATAATCTGGAACTAGCTTCATCTAAAGGTAGCATCCAGAACCCCGATTGTGCATCTAATTTAGCAAAGTATCGTGCCCCTTTTACTCTAGCTACAATTTCCTCCATAGTTGGAAATGGATAATGGGCCCGTTTTATGGCTTTGTTCAAATTCCTAGGGTCTAAGCACGTCCTCAAAGATCCATCCTTCTTCACTACCACTACCATCTGATTCACCCATTCAGTTGGTTCCTTAGTTTGCCTGATGACACCTATCTGTTCTAAGTGATCTAATTCCGACTTCACTTTACCCATAAGAGCTTGTGGGATTCTTCGGACTGGACAAACCACCGGTCTAGTGCTTGGATCCACCTCTATGCTAAAGGTCCTAGACAAGCAACCCACCCCGCCGTCAAACAAATGGCTGAAACTCTCAGGTACCCCAGGCAGAGAAAAATTTAGATTATCCACCCTAGAGATTAGTCCCAGAGCCTCAGATGTAGTCAATCCCAATAGAGTAGTGCAATCTCCGTCGAAAATCATGAACTCAATACTATATGTTCTATCTCTGAAACCACAAGACAAAGTGTATTTACCTGCCAACGGTACCTTATTATTCGTGAAAGACTTTAGCACTACCTTTGCAGGTCTCAACCTCGACTTCTTCACTCCCAATTTCATCAACTGAGTAAGGCCCATCACGTTGCAGGCTGCTCCCGAGTCTATCTTGCAGTTGACAGTCGAACCTTGAATCCTCAGCGAAGCAGTGTACCACTCAGTTACCGCACCTCCGATAGTCGACACGGTGATCTCGCTCACCATCTCCGGATCGCTCAAAGTCTCATCTTCATCCCGCAGCTCATTCACAGTTTTTCTCGAATAACAAGCTTTGGCAAAATGATTCAATTTTTTGCAGATGGTGCAAGTTTTCCCGAATGCCGGGCACTTTCCATATTCATGGGAAAACCCACAAAATTTGCAAACCACTTGCTCCACTCTTTTCCGATCATTTGAATCTCTATTTCCCTCCTGTTTTGTTTGCCTGACGTTGTTACGGCTATTTGATGATCGTACTCTTCGAATAACATCAATGGAAGGTTCTTGCTTGATGGCTGGTTCTTGTATCTTCTCCACCTGCTGAGATACTGTCACCCTCGCTTTACAGACATCCAAAGCCTTCTGAAGAGTTAAGTCCGATGTGGTGAGGAGTTTCTCCTGTAGAGATCTGTTATTGATGCCAATTACAAAAACATCTCTAACCAGACCCTCCAGCAATTCATCAAATTCACACGTCTTACTCAAAATCCGTAATGCCGAAAGGAATTGTTCGTGAGACTCACCTTCTTCCTGGCGACGGGTGAAGAACTTAAATCGCTCATAGGTAACATTAGAGACTGGCAGGTAGAACTCATCAAATTTTCTAATGACCGTCGCCAGAACGTTTTTATCTTCCTTATCAGAAAAGGTGAATGATTCAAAGACGTCCTGGAACTGGTCACCGCCGGAATGTAAAAGAACTGCAATTTTCCTTTCATCCTTGAGAGAGTCGAAGTAAGCTTTTATGTAGTTTTCAAAATTTCTCTTGAATCTTTTCCAATTCAGTGCCATGTTTCCATCATGAACCAAGGGGGCCAACGTCGGCGTCGGAGCAGCTGCCATGGTCACTATCACAAATTACTGGTGTTTTATTGAAAGTTCGTCACTACACCGCTGTCACCATGTTAAGTTGGTGCGAGGAATGAATAGAATCAAATCAACTGATGAGCATACTTTATATTGAAGGATTTAGCAAATGAATTAATAGCTCAAAAACAAGTGATATTAAACATGGATAATAATGCATAGTCTGTATCATATCCACCTGGTGGTGGTTGCCGTCATTTACAACATATCTTTAAAAAATAATATGAAATTACCTGGTCGGTAAGCTGTCGCGTCTTCCGACGTGCATCATAACAGGTCCAGTTTTTATGTCTTTGAACACAGAAATTGCTTCCGAATGAGTCATCCCCTGTAGGACAGCTCCATTAACGGCGATTATTTCATCTCCTGTAAATGAAAGAAAAATATCAAATACTCGTTGTTGAGTTTTTGTTGCTGTGAAATTTGGAATAGAGCTATTACTTGAGAAATTTATGTTGTTGATCCGACTGAATGAATTTAATACTTTTACTCGTTTATTTATCTGACTATAAAATTAGAAGGTGAAGTGGTTGAGGTTGAGAGGTTGGAGAATTGAAGGGAATATGGTTTCAGGTCTACACAAAACCGGGTTACCGTAAAATAGGATGGTGAAGATATAAGTTTTTGGTCTGCACTTCTCTCTGATCTGTAACCTCTGTTGACAGTGTTTTAAAGGGGTGGTGATCATTCCTCGTTGAAAATCATAAATAAAAAAATTCAGAAAAATGGACAGGGCGAGAAAATAAACAAACAAATGAGCACGAGTGTGAAACCTTGGGGTGGCCAATGGGGTATTTCAGTCAATTTTTTTACATTTTTTTTTAAAAAGAGTATGGCTCAGGAATGATGGTAATCGGGTCTGTTCGTCGAAAAAATGTTTGTAAAAAATCAGAGAAGCTAAGGAAAGTTGAAGATTTGAATGGTCTGACGTAGCTAGCCAACTATCTTTGAAAAAAGTATCCATGCACAGAGAAGAGATGAAACCCTTGGAGGACCTCTTGGATACTACAAAATACTACTCACACACGCGCGCGGCGTAGTGTGTGTGTGCATTTATGGCGGCCCGCCTTTTTTCAAACATGTGATCTCTTTAATTAATTTTTCTACCACATGTTATAGTATCACTGGGCTTAAAGTTGTAGTATATAGGTTTTCAAGGGTGCTGAATCCAAATTTGAGGTCAAAAACCTGAATTTCCGACCCACTGAAATACCCCATTGTTGATTGCAACAATAAATTGTTTTTTCCAACAATCGATAGTTTCAATGGTTTTTTCGACAAAGGAATATTATTGCTCTTGGAATTTTAAATTTACCCACTTGGTAATTTATTTTTACAATGCCAGCAGAGCAATGTTTCTAGAAATTATCACAGTTCGGATTCAGCAAAAATTCTGGGAATACATTATCACAACTCCTCAATGCATCAATCACGTCGATCGCATCGAAACAATCAATTGTTGGCTACTATCAACAGTCAGCACCTAGTTGCACCTAGTGCAACCTCCACTAGTGGTTATCATTCCTGACCACTGGGCAGGCGCGCGGAATGGGCAGAAGACGAATGACGGTATAAAAATTTCTTCTGCAGACAGACTTTCCGCCGTTTGGTCAAGATGGTGGCCACCATTCTCCATAGGGGAAAATCAGCCAATCAGATTGCGTTATTTCTTTCCGTTGTTCCGTCCTTTTGGTCCCATGTGAATCCAGCTTAAATTTTCAGGTTGGTATGAGCTTGTGGAGCATCAACGAGGGTTGGTTTATTGACTTCCCCTTTCTCTTCCCCAAATATGCATTAGCGATGTGTGCCTGGGAAGTGGAGAGGAGGATGGCTGACTAAACTGGCGTCGGTTGGCCATTTTGGAATTTTAGGTCTTTTGTTGCTGTTCTACGTGGTCACCACATTTGTATTTGAGAATGGTTGAATGCTATATTTGAAGGCACAACACTCATAATACCATTATTATCGTGCCATTATTTGTAAATATGGGTTATACAGCGCTAGATCTAATTGACCAAGACAATGACAACACAATAGGTACATCCCAACCATCAGGTCACTGAAAACATGAATAATGTTTGCAATGAGGAATTTCACCGAATTCTTTTTGCATTTTTCCTGAATAGTTAATGGTGTGGGATAGATGAAAATCGGGTTGATTTTGGAAAATAAGTCCCCTGTTACTTTTGGGAGACATTCAAAATTTATGATTTTGAAAAATAACCGGGAAAACGGACTTCTTCAATGTGAAGCGGGAACGCTCGCTGATTGGCTGTTCAGATCGCCGTTTCCTCCCAGTGTTGCCCGACGGAACAACAAAATCAAGAGGAAAGTTATCAAACAAAAACAGGGGAAACCTGTTTTTGTCTAACTTGCTTTTAATATATTTTCTCTTCAGTTCTTCGATTTCAGTTCAGATCTTTACTGGTTTTGTGAAATGTTGCCTCCGAGAACAATATTTCACGATCTCAGCGCTTCAAGCGGCCGTACATGAACTATTTCTGGATGACGTCATCCTCCCGGTTTTTTTTAAACGTTCATATTTCCTACACTGTTTTGTTTATTCGTAAATTCGGAAGTACGGGCTGAAAGTTTGTCGCAGGGGTTTTTTGAGGTGCTGAATCCGATTTTTGGGTCAAAAATAGGAAATTCCGACATGGTGAAATTCCTCATTATTATCTACGATTGTACTCGAGTACAGGAGGCGAACGCTTTCAATGTAAGGACATCATCTTCAGGCCGTCGAGAGAGTATCAAAGTTTTTCAGTCCGTTCTATTTATATAGTCTGTGTGAAAGGGAGGTGAAAGGATCAGAAAGGAAAGGAGGGGGCCACGTGGTAACGAGATCATGTGGTGAAAGGTTGTTTGTTTGTCATGTCAAATGAAAGGGAGAGATAAAACTAATCCTATTGGATTCTCCAATACGGTGCGTAGATAATAATTGTATTCTTATAACTGGCAGAACTAACTCCATTCATTTAATACCATGAATAGTGTTTGGCAAAACTAGATGACATTCTGCACTCACAATTAGCACGATTATTAATAAAAAATTCTTCGTTTTTTTCAGGAACAAAGAAAACAGAATTGCTCTTCATATATTTAGGAGCGAATCAACTTTTTTTGTGCTGAAGTTAAAATAAATAGATATTGGTATATTTTGATACCGTGATAATTCAATTATTGGGTACAATTGATATCAAGGTAGGGAATTGAAGTATTAATTTACCTTCTCTGAGGGTCCCATTTTCTGCTGCCTGTCCAGTCTTAAAAATGGTTTTCACAAAGATTCCCATGTTGCCTTTAGGTGAATCGTACCCTCCTACTATGCTGAAACCCAAGCTTTTGTAACCAGGGCCTTTGTGAAATGTCACAGTAAATATCGACAAAGTTAATGATTTCGGCCTGTTGGACCTCAGCGCTCGAGCATTCACAGGCTCGTTCTTGTTTTTCAGGTAGCTGTCACCGTGAGCTGAAAATTTTCTCATTCCCGTTTTGGGAACTTCTGGCTCTTTCCGTTCTTCTGGAGTCGGTATAGGGGGTTTACCCATGGACACCGCTCCAGCTTGAGATTTCAATTTTGTTTGACTCAAACGATCAGTTACAGCGCTGGTAAGCTCTGTTGGACATCCCATGAGAAGCCGATTGGTGGTTTGAGTCAAAGGAGGAACTTTTGCATAATCGTCTCCATGTCCGGCAGACTTTTTCTGTTGATCTGACCTTCCCATAATGTCTTCTAAGCTGGTGCCCCGGCATCGTGCAACAACCAACTCTATGTTAGTGGCATTGCTTTGCATCAGCTTCCTCACGTCCTGGATAGTGAGTCCTCGCAGCCGAGTTCCATTAACTTTGATTATCTCGTCGCCGACTTTTATTCGTCCATCCCTGAAAATTAAAACATCAAGATTATGAAATATCTATGAATCATAATGTGGCAATTGAAGCAACTAGAAATGTAATCAACTTGTAATAAGTTGATAAGCTGTGGCACGTAATCAAGAAATCTCCTTCGAAAGAACGGTCTCTGACACTTCTGTTTTGAGGATGAATAGTGGACAAATTTGATTCAACCCGAAAAACTATATCTTTATTTTCTAAATGTATACATACATCTAAATTAACAATTAATGTAATTTAAATGCAGACATTTCTGCTCATTTGGGACTTGGAAGTATCTTTCAATGATCCATAGCGGTCTGGGCTATCTGTCCTCTGGACACTTTGCACAGAGTATTAGAAGGAGCTACGAGTTCCTCATATAGTTCAAAGAGGCCCAAACCACACATTAGCAGTCAGCAGTGAGAGTACAGTTAGTAGGATGATTGTGCTACCTCCAAAAATAAATGGACAAATAATCAGTTTTGTAAGGAACCTACTGCAATCTCTTCATTTTCATACGTTTGTATAGTACGTACCCTTAAATTGTTATTATTTTCTGTAAAATTTCTTACTCTCGTCATTTTATTCATTTCCTGGTCACTAAATTTTTCCAACGGTCAGGCAGTCAATCAGCAGTTATTTCCTAGTTGATACATTTATGGTTTGAGTTCGTCTTTAAAAACCCATAACTGTGTTAAAAGAAAAGACAAATTTGCCAACCAACTTTTTAACTAGGTAGGTTGAGGAAGCACCTACAATTTCAACTAAGTAGATAATAGGAACCTATATAATTAAAAAAAGGAGCGTGAAAAACATTTGAAAATACATTAAAATAATGTTAACCTGCGCATATAGTACGTTGGTAAACTAGAAAAATCGAAAAAAAACCATAATAGTATTTCGGTATCTAGAGTTTCTAATGAGCCTACTTTAATTAATAATCTCTCCTACTTCCTTTATGGACTTATCTATCAAAGGTTCCTACCTACCTATCTGACATTGAGTGCCCTATTTCTTATGAAAGCTAGTTCATTCCCAACTCGCCTGCAGCGCTCCAAGTACAACGAAGTCCCAGGAAGAGAAGGGGGGGGGGGGGGAGCCCCACTCTAATTCCAAGTTGGCTTTTAGAGGCGGATGTAGGTACTGAACTCAGGGCATTATGAAGGTGTCCCTTGTGGAGCAATACAATCGTTTTATTCTTTCTCCAAACAACAAACAACATGTTTTCTCATTTTCCTTTTTCATAATTTAATTAATGCAGGCCAGTGCGGAAAATTTCTAGTAGTAGAAAATAAAGGGCGCGGTTTTCGCATTGCGGTTTCACTAGTTTGTCTCTCGAATTGTGCCGAGAACATGTTTGTCACTAGATTTGTCAAGAGAACATGTGCTTACAGATTCTCAAGTACCGCAGCGATTTGCGAGTTCAATGGGGGCTGTCCCAGGTAGCACTTTGGATTTCCAAAGTATGACACACATGTCTCCAACAGGTTCTGCTAGCCCATTCAATGCCAGCATTGAGTCCACCGATTTTGCCCCAGGCCACGTATCAAAGAGACCGCAAACTGTGCTTCACATAAACTGGCAAAACGCTTCCCTGAAACCGGGTTTCTCCCAGCCAACTCTTTCTGGTGGTGGGGGGGGGGACCCCTCCTCTTGACATTCGTGGCAAACCAGAAGAAGAAGAGTGGTTTTTGGCAACAGGCCACCGATTGGACTGGACTGAAAAATCCTCAAAGGAGAGGCTGTCATATGACAACACCGGCACGGCGGGACAGGTTGGCGTGTTGTCATATGACAACGCTGGCATTGAATGGGTTAGGGATGGGCATCGATTAATCGAAGTAATCGATTAATTGGCCAAATAATCGATGCTGTTTTAATCGATTTCCACTGGGTACGATTAATTTGTAACGATTATTCAACGAATATTATCTCCTCACGTTATCAATCATCACTCGTTACCTAGGTTGTTTTTGTAAGTATTTAATTACCCTGATACATTATTTTTTACCTATCATTACCTATTTTACCTATCATCATACCGTAAAACCGTCAAACTTTACCCCAGGATTTACTCCAAAACAGTTCCAAATACAATTTCTCCCACTCTAAATGGGTTAAATTGATTTTTTTAAAAAAGGGAATTGATCTTCAGGGCTTCCTGAACATTTTGTGTGGTCGAGCTCATTGATCAGATAATTGTAACCCCCCTATTTAATTGTTTAAATGTTGGAGTAACGTTACCTACGAGTGCGTCTATCTTTACTCCACTCTGAAAAACTCACGGTTATCGCTACAGAAACGGGCAGTGGTGCAATGTTACTAGTCGGGATTGAATTCATTACCCCAGAAATACTTGATAATATCAAGTATTTATAATATTATTATAAAATATATTCTGAAAAATTGAACTTTTTAGCTTGAAAAATACAAGTCATACCTAAGAAAAATATAAATTCCAATCATCATTTATTTCAACGAAATTGCTTGAAATGCAATATTTCTGGTTAAGAGATCACAATTTCAGTCTTCCAGTATAGACAGACTAATGTAGGTAATCGAGCAAAACTTTCTAAAAGTAAAGAAATATTAAAGGACAATAAACGATAAACGAATGACTTAACAAAATCACAGAAAAAGTCTGTTTCACATTCGATAACTTTCAAATGAATTGCAATGGTAAATTTCAAAGTTAACCCACGTGTAAATAATATGGTAAATCACAACTTATGAGACCAAAGCACGTTTATGTTCATATCATTGTTGTAAAGTTTCGGTAGGGGCGCGTACCAAGCTTTTTCTCATTTCTTCTCCCCATCTCTAACTTCTGACATGAGATACACTAGAAACCTTACATTCAACACTGTAAAAATTATAAAACTCAAATATTTTTCGAGATTAAATAAGAAAAATATGAGTGAGGCTACCTTTATCCCAACCTTTATTGTGGAGTAAAGATACCCGGTTTTTGGAGTAAAGTTACCATCAAATTTTTGGTAAACAAAGGCATAACTAAGAAAACACTTTTTTGAGAATTTGATTAGTGTATCTTGTTCAAAATAAGATATTGAAAGTGATATGATGAGGGCTTGCCTGGTAAATCCACTCCAAACACCTGATATGGAAGAAATTTTGGAGCACGAGAAACAGGACAAAAACAGCTGAACAGGAAACAATGACTGATAACAGCTGATAACATGGATAAAGGCGCCATCGCAAGCCGCATCGATTCTCTGGGATGTGGAGAATAACGAAAACACAATAGCTATCTAAGTTTTATCTAAGTTCTACCACGCTTACGTCACAATTGAAGATTCTCACTTTTTGGGGTAAAGTTTCCCCTGGTGGGGTAAAGTTTGATGGTTTTACGGTACCTATTTTTGACCTGCTTACGTTTGTAAAAATCCAACAAAACCTGGTATCATATTGGAAACAGGCTTTTCCTGAGGTTTCTAAAATTGCCTTGAACTAAGTGCCTGCTGGCTACCTCTGTTCTTCCAGAATGGGGTTTTTCTGAAGCTGGCCAAATTCTAAGGGAACAGAGGAATCGGCTGACCACCGACTTGGCTAACGAATCTTTTTTTCTGAAGGACATAGATGAAAATATTGGCTCGTAAATAATTTAATCGTATTATTTCTTTTCGTTTCACTCTTTTTCTCTCTTACTTTGGATGTAATTCTCAAATTTTGATAATTTTTACGTTGAATTTTTCGTTTTAAATGTACCTACCCAATTTCATCCCAATCTTTTTGATTTGATCGATTATAAATCGATTAATCGATATTTAGGGCTCGATTAATCCATATGGAATAATCGTTGATTACATTAATCGATTATTCGTTGATCGATGCCCATCCCTAGGTTCTGTGTTTTAGTAGGTAGGACCATTCAACGTAGTCATGCTGCTGGTATAATTATTATTAAATTAAGCTCACCTGTCTACTAGACTTCCAGGCTCTACATTGGAGACGTGGTACGTTCCTTTCGAAGAACCAACTTCAGATTTCTCAATATAAATACCCAACTCAGTTTCCTGGTTTTTCACTATGGTGTAACGCTTGAATTCTTTTTCGAGTGATATATTCCGATTGTAACACACAGGACCCTGCGCCGTATCTGACTTCTTCTGAGGGTTTCCATGAGCAATCTAAAACGGGGGAAAAAAATTATGATAACAAAAATATTACAAACAAGAGTATTTATTACAATTATAGAGATTATGTGGAGTGAAGTAGAGCGAGTATGCAGAGTGGAGTAATGTAGTATTGTAGTGTGAAGTACCATGTCATGAAAAATGGGACTAGAGGTAATTTGGACAGGTAGGAAACTCAGACATAGTTGAGTCTAAAAATAAAATAAATGGAAATAAAAATAAACAATACCTACAAATGTCAAATTTGGTTAAAATGTTGAAAAAATGTGTCGAATGAACTTTTAATAAAAACGTTTTATTTATATTTTTGAAAAAAAAAAAAAATTACCTACAAACAAAACTGAAATGTGAGAATAACCTGAAATTAAGGGGGTTTCAGTCGATCGCCGTTCGTTCCTCATTCCGAGTTAGTATTTTTTTCAATTAACGGCGCTCAAAATTTAAAAGTTGTACCTAAATAGCAAAAAATCTCAAGGATTTTCGAAATTCATTAGTGCATCCACCTAGGGAATTTAAAAAACTAAAAGATTACCGCTTTAATCATCAAAATTGAACAATAATTGCCGACGAAATGTGGGGGAAAAAACCTTAAAAAATGTATTCACTGTTTTTCCAGCGGCAATCTATTAGTTATTCAATTCACTAGCACTAATGAATTTCAAATTTAAGTACAAATTTTGAACTTTCAGCGCAGGTTCTTGAGAGAAATACTAACCCGGAATCCAAAAATCAAATAAAACGCTGCAAAGGTTTATAATGTTTCTATATACATCACTCTTCTGCAAAGAACACGACTTTGCCATTGTTACCACCAACCAACATGAAGAAAAACATCGATCGCATTTCGGTCAGCTAAAATTTGAACGGAGATTCGGCCTCTTCTGCGATTCACACTCGTGTTTCAGATTTATCATAAGTCAAACCCTTAAGGGGGTTTCAGTCGGTCGCCATTTGTTCCAAGTATTTCACGATATTGAAGGGAAAAACACTTAGTAAATTGTACTTACCTAAATTTGAAATTTCGAAGGATTTTAGAAATTCATTAGTGCATGGGCCTCAGGAGTTGAAAAACTGAAATATTGCCGCCGGAATCATCAAAATCGAACAATAATTTCCAAAGAAAAATGGTTAAAACTACTGAATAAACGGTTTCCCCATGTTATCCCCTTATTTCTCTGGTTCAATTTTGATTATTCCGGCGGCAATATTTCAGTTTTTCAACTCCTGAGGCCCATGCACTAATGAATTTCTAAAATCCTTTGAAATTTCAAACGGCGACTGACTGAGACCCCTCAAGTTCTCGTCGGAAGTGAACGGTTTGTCCTAAAAATTCAATACGATCTCAAATTGATGGAAAAACAATTCCTTTATGTCAAAATTTTTTTAATAAGGGCGTTTTCAAAATTCCAGCCCTCAGTTTTCAACCCTTAGAAGTAATATACATCAACCAAAAGCTTCGGGGCACAACTAGACCCCAAATAGAGCCCATATAACAAATTTCATCTAAATCGGTTTATTATTTTCAATAATAAACCTTTGGAATCGACCAAGAAACGATTTTTTTAACCCCCCCCCCCCTCAAAATGTTTTGGTAAACGTTTGAAGGTACGTAGAATCCAAAAATCGGTTAAAAATTTGGCCGTCCGTTCCCCGTACGCGGCACTTTACTCACTTGTGCCCCGAAGGTTGATGTAGGTCACTTCTAAGGGTTGAAATTTTGAAAACGCCCCAGCTCAAAAAATTTTGATATAAAGGTATTGTTTTTCCATCAATTTGAGATCGTATTGAATTTTTGAGAATTTTTTGAGACCACGCGGAGCCCTGTAGGATAAACCGATCGGGTTGGACTTACGATAAATCAGAAACACGAGTGTGAATAGCAGAAGAGGCCTAATCTCCTTTCAAATTCTAGCTGACCGAAATGCGATCGATGTTTTTTTCATGTTGGTTGGTGGTAACAATGGCAAAGCCGTTTTCTTCGCAGACGAGTGATCTATATAGAAACATAATAAATCATTGTGTAATAATTTGCAGCGTTTATTTCAAGGTTGTATGGAAGTCGGCGTGATAGTAACTTTCCCTGTAAGACTGAAGAGACGATACTCTTTTCAATCTTCTCAAAGAACAAACAAGATTACGAAACTGAACGACTAGGAATTTTTTTTGGTGAACCGGGAAAATCTCAGAAAAAGATGATTCCAGATTGCTTTTTCTCATTACGGCAGATTTAAGATTTCTTATGGACTGAATTGGATAGATGGTAGTTGATTGGAGAGAGCAACTTCTAGTGTCAAATACGATATCAGGAGTATAATAATGAAACCGTGAGTTATCCACTAATTTTATTGTTGTCAAGACGTGACTAGGCTGAGTAAACTTGTTTCAAGACGGCAGAGTGATCGTGGCACCAGGAGATTTATAACTTGGTTTTTAAAATACCCTAAATAATTGTTTCATATTTCAGCTTTGAATACTGAACATAACACTAAAATTATTTCAAGCAAAATGCTATTGCGTCGTTCGATTAACATATTTTTTCTAGTGTCTTATTTTGCTCTCATCGTTTTTATTAATTTGTTTTTTTTTTATTTTACTTGAATGAGTTCCTAATGACGTATAATGACTACTGTTCTTCAACACCATTACATATTAGTTTAAAAAAAGTAATAGTGATATTTGAGCTTCTGGTGGCTACATTTTCGGACGACCTGCTGGTTAGAATCGTCATAATTTTCCATTTGAGGTTTTTCTATTTTTCTCTGAACATACCGAGTGTCTCAAGTTGTATGCGAAAAACGTCGTCCACAAATTTTACATCTAATTTCCAACAAAATGTGCCCTAAAACGTTGTTTGAACCATTAAAAACCGGAGTAGTTTCAAAATCAAGATTATTTTCTCGATTTTTCGGCTTTTGGTCGCCGAAAAACCTATAATTCCCTTAATATGAAGGGTAAACGCAGATCAGAGTACACCGTTGGAAAGAGAGTACAATTTTTCGTTTTCCTAGTTTCTTGCGATCATTTTTTGAAGAGAATTTGAAGGTGAAAAATGAGTCAAAAAAGTTGATATTGCCAAATCTTAAAAATTGCCTGTTTTTCGTATACCACAATTTTAGTGATAGATTGCAGCCTGTGAGCCTCAATAATGCGCGAAGCCTCAGCTTTCCAACGGTATAGTTACTTCTGATTTTTAAAATGTAACAACATTTTTGTTGCTAAAAAAAGAAAAAAAATCATTTTTGAAAAATTGAGTTTTATACAAAAAAAAAGTTTGTTTTTTAGACACATTTTGAGGTTCTTTAAAAAACATGTAAATCCCTTAAAACAAAACCATATCAAGTATTAACCTTCGAAGTATTTCGCACGTAACGTGAGTCACAAGGTGTCTCAAGTTAAGGACGGAAAAACTTCGGGAGTCGATTCTTCAAATAATTTAAGTGGGAAAATGTCTCTTAGCAATTTTGTTTCAACCCCTTGTTTTTCCAAGTGTTTTCGGTTTAAAGATTTTTTTCGAGTTGTCGACCTTATGTCACTAAAATTACCATGACTACTTTAATTTACTGTGAAAGTGTAAAAATAAGGGCGCCGCTGGAAAGATCCCATATTTATAGTGCCATAATTATTTTCGGAGTCCTGATGGGTGAAAAATCAAGTCGTAGAGTAATTTTTGTCAAATTTGTCAGGTTTTTCACGCACCTCAACACCAAAAACTGCAAAAAAAGCTGCAAATTATAACACAAAGGTTTATTATTTTTCTACGTAGATCACTCGTCTGCAAAGAACACGGTTTTGCCATTGTTACCACCAACCAACATGAAGAAAAACATCGATCGCATTTCGGTCAGCTAAAATTTGAACGGAGATTCGGCCTCTTCTGCGATTCACACTCGTGTTTCAGATTTATCATAAGTCAAACCCTTAAGGGGGTTTCAGTCGGTCGCCATTTGTTCCAAGTATTTCACGATATTGAAGGGAAAAACACTTAGTAAATTGTACTTACCTAAATTTGAAATTTCAAAGGATTTTAGAAATTCATTAGTGCATGGGCCTCAGGAGTTGAAAAACTGAAATATTGCCGCCGGAATCATCTCTCAAAATTCAAAAAAATTCAATTCTAACTCAAATTGATGGAAAAACAATACCTTTATATCAAAATTTTTTGAGCTGGGGCGTTTTCAGAAATTCAACCCTTAGAAGTGACCTACATCAACCAAAATCTTCGGGGCACAACTAGACCCCAAATGGAGCCTACATACCAAATTTCCTCAAATTCGGTCAATGCTAAGCGGGGAAAGTGCCGCGTACTCCGGACGGACGGCCAAATTTTTATTCGATTTTCGGATTCTACGTATTTTGAAACGTAAACCAACAAATTTTGAGGGGGAGTTAAAAAAAAATTTGTTGGTCGATTCCATAGGTTCATTATTGGAAATAAAAAACCAAAATCTCAGCTTTCCAATGGTAGTTATAATAGAAATATTTTTCAATTGAATTAAGGGAAGAAATTTGTGTTTGAACGTGGAAAAACGTTTTTTCGCACAAAAAATTCTCAACATTTCTCATTTAAATTCGACTATAAAATATTTTTTGATTATACTACTGGAAAGCTGAGATCTTTGTACAGTGTTTGGTGTTGAGGTACGTGACAAATCATGGGGAAGGAAAACCGTAACAACCTAATGAAAAAATAGGAAATTTTGCCAAATTGACTAAAAATTACTCTCCAACCCATCAGAACCCCGAAAATAAGTTTTTTAAGGCACAATAAAGATGGGAAGTTTGGCGTTATTTCCAACGATGCCTTTATTTTTACATGTTTACGGTAAATTAAGGTAGATATGGTAATTTTAGTGACATAAGGTCGACAACTCGAAAAAAATCTTAAAATAGAAAACACTTAGAAAAAAAATTGCTAAGAGACACTTTCTCACTTGAATTAGCTGTAGAATCGACTCCCGAAGTTTTCAGGTCTTTAACTTGGGACACTCTGTATACCTACTTTTTGCCCCACTGTAATCCAATTCACATAATTCAGAAAAAATTTAGGATTCGTGCAGTTTTGCCACTCACCTCAGCAGATTTGTCTCTGAAAAGTTGTTTCGGCACCTCAGGCGGTTTGACTTCGGTAGCTTTGAAGGGCGGCAGAGACCTCCTGGGAGGCGGCGGGGCCACATCCTTGCTGTCCAACACAGCCCTGGCTCTCGGATTATTCGGTAGGCAATTCAAGTTTGCAGGGTTCGAGGGAGGACTGATCGGTCGAGATCCCTGAAATGGTAACGAGGTTGCTTCGCTCCGCTGTTCCCCAGTTTGTCGGACGCTGTCGCTCTCATAGCCGCTCTCTTCTGACTTCATCATGATGAAACTATTCAAGAAATTGTATATTTCCTTCAGGTGCGGCTGAGTCCTCATGTTCACCGAAACTCCTGGTGGTTCAGGAGGCAAACTCCGTCTACTCAGGTTGGGGTTCATGGTGCTTCTTTTTGGTTCCTCTTTAGTCACGAAACCGTTGCCGATCCTTTCATCCAAAGATGTGGACATCAGCTTGGAGTGGTCGACCAAAGACGGCTGTGCTATTGAAGCCTGGTCCAACGAAGCACACGACGACTTCGTCGATGGATTCTGAGAACCGTAATCCGGGATATTCTTCAGCAAATCATTGTGGCTCAAAGATTTGACGGAAGGCTCCGAAGAGCATATCTTCTTGTTCAATTTGACATGGTTTTGACCATTCCTTTTGATTGTTCCGACAGATCCATCTTCAAAGGGGTTTTCTGCAACAGTTTCGATGGTATTCCTCTTATACCGCGAAGTCTCTTTTTTCTTATCAGTCTTCTTGTTCTTACCCTTAAGAATTAAGTTATTCAATTGATAGAGATCAGAGAGACCCTTTTGACATTCCTTCTTTACCCAATCGGAACCGTTCTTTGACGGGTTTGGCTCAGCGTTTAGGTTATGGTCCACCTTTGGTTCCGAGCTGTTACCTCTCACGAACATGTGCCTCAGAGATTCAACCCTAGAAACTCTTCTGCTCCTGGACGAATTCGGAGGAAGTTGGGATTTGTTCTGGTTTTGCTCCCTTTTCTTAGAAGACGAATTATTCACGTCAGCCGGGTCGCTTTTCTTCAACTGCTCCCATTTTCTTCCCACTCGTTTACCCCAAGTAGCCAGCCCTGAAAATGTTCAAAGAGAGGTGAGTAAAGTAGAGATGAATCGAAAAATAAATTTTGTGAAACTGCACTGAATTAGGATTCGGGTTCACCGCAGTACGTGAAGGATGAAAAGCTGAATCATCTTATTATACAAAATAAAAACTAAAACAAAATTAAATATCCATCTCAGGTTGAATTTTTGTCCGTCTGTCATTTCTGGCGTCGCGGTCGTCATCATCAGTCTTCCAAAGAGAAGATCAGACGTGGTTTTGATTCAACAAATCTTACACTTTCAATGTGTCAGACTCTACTCTTGACCCTTGAGTCCTTCTTATAAAAAATTGGTTAGACATTGGGCAAATAGGAAAATTACGCTCTTTCTAGCCTTATGAAATTAGATTTTGATTTTCTCAAAAATTTTCGGAGTTTTGGCCATTGGAGTCGCAAGGTCGAAAACACAAGACAAATTTAAGTTTAAAAAATTGGAAAAACTAGGGGTTAAAACAAAATTGCTAAGAGACATTTTTAGTTGGAAGTACCTTGTAGAATTGATCCCTGAAGTTTGGCAAGTGGAATCTGTTACACCCTTCCTTATATTATAATACATTTTCATATATCATACATTTCTATTTCAATTTTACTTTATGAAATTCATTTTTTTACCTTTTAATACATTGCAATTGTTACCTTCCATATATTTCAAATTTTAATATTTATACCAAATTATGTGTTCAAAGGCATTTTACAAGCTTGAATTACAAAAAATTAGTTTTTATAATCCATTCCACCAATGATCGTTCATATACAATCATACCTCATTAAATAAAATGTATGAAATTGGTTGAAGAAACGCTGCAAATTATTACACAAAGGTTTATTATTTTTATGTAGATCACTCGTCTGCAAAGAACATTGCTTTGCCATTGACAGTTCCGACCAACCATAGATACTATCTACCTACTTTACAATCAAGGTTATTTGGAAGAAATTAATACTTCACACTCAATTCGAAGAAATAAAGAGTTGTGGGCGCCTTCATTAGGAAATTTTATTACTGGTTGCTAAGGACGCTCAACTAAGAACAACTCGAAGAAACTAACAACGATCGCATTTTGGTGAGCGAAAATTTGAACGGTAATTAGGCCTCTTTTGCGATTCACACTCGTGTTTCTGATTTATCTTAAGTCCAACCCTTGAGTTCTCATGGGGACCGAACGGTTGCTACTGAGCTCTGAGTGGTCTCATTCGATTTTAAAAATAATTTTTCATTACATATCAATTTTTCAATTCAATATTATTTTAAAATGATGAAAAAACAGTACCTTTATATCAAACTTTTTTGAGGTAGGGCGTTTTTTAAATTTTAACCCTTAGAAGTGACTGAAATCAACCGAAAGCTTTGGGGCACAAATATACCTCAAATGGAGCCCATATACCAAATTTCATCTTTATACGATTTTCAGATTCTACATAGGTACCTTGCAATGTGAACTAACAAATTTTGAGGAGGGTTGAAATTTGTGTTTTCTTGGTCGATTCCAAAGGTTGATTATTGAAAATAATAAACCAAAACTATGAAATTGGTTGAAAGGTCCATAAAATTGGTTGAAAAAAGTTATGAACTTGGTTGAAAAAATTATGAATTTTACTAGGAAAAGCTTCAAGTATATCGGTAACTCGAAGCATATAGGCGCAATGTCCAAATAAGGAGTTTTGTGAACACAATTCCAGTGTTCCAGTGCACAATTCCTAAAATGGCTAATTACAGTAAACTCCAATTTCTTGTTTGGAGAAATTGTCAAGCTATAATCGACTAGAAGGTAAAAAATAATTTTATTAAACTTTTAGTTTTTCAGAAATTTGAAAAAAAGTAAAGTTGTAGAAGATGGTATCGAAATCTACTTGACTAATTGAGGAGTTTGATTCCAAAGGGTACTAAAGACCATTTTTATTTTTATTGATATTTTATTGATACTCTCCCAGAGTTTTAGAGGGTTAGTTTAAAAAAAAAAACGCTGCAAATTATTACACAACGGTTTATTATTTTTTATTTTTCTAAATAGATCACTCGTCTGCAAAGCCACCAACCATCCAACATGAAGAAAAACATCGATCGCATTTCGGTCAGCTATAATTTGAACGGAGATTAGGCCTCTTTTGCGATTCACACTCGTGTTTCTGACTTATCGTAGTTCAAACTTTAAATTCTCGTAGTGAGCGAACGGTTTGTCCTACAGAGCTCCGGGTGGTCTCAAAAATTTTTGAAAATTCTATAGAATCTCAAATTGAAGGAAAAACAATACCTTTATATCGAAATTTTTTGAGTGAGGGCGTTTTCAAAATTTCAAAATTCATTTTGGAACCCTTAGAAGTGACCTACATCAACCAAAATCTTCGGGGCACAACTAGACCCCAAATGGAGCCTACATACCAAATTTCATCAAAATCGGTCAATGCTAAGTGGGGAAAGTGCCGCGTACGGCGGACGGACGGCCAAATTTTTATTCGATTTTTGGATTCTACGTACCTTGAAACGTAAACCATCAAATTTTGAGGGGGTGTTAAAAATTTTCTTTTCTTGGTCGATTCCAAAGGTTCATTGTTGAAAATAATAAACCAAAAATTCAGAAAAAAAACGCTGCAAATTATTACACAAAGGTTAATTTTTTTCTATATAGATCACTAGTCTGCAAAGAACACGGCTTTGCCATTGTTACCACCAACCAACTTGAAGAAACACATCGATCATATTTCGGACAGCTAACATTTGAACGGAGATTAGGCCTCTTTTGCGATTCACACCCTTGTTTCTGATTTATCGTAAGTCCAACCCTTAAATTCTCGTGGGGAGCGAACGGTTTGTCTTACAGGGCTCCGCGCGGTCTCAAAAAATTCTATACTATCTTAACTTGATGGAAAAACAATACCTTTGTATAAAATGTTTTTGAGTTAGGGCGTTTTCAAAATTTCAAAATCCATTTTTCAACTCTTAGAAGTGATTTACATCAACCAAAATCGTCGGGGCACAACTAGACCCCAAATGGAGCCTACATACCAAATTTCATCAAAATCGGACAATGCTAAGTGGGGAAAGTGCCGCGTAGGGCGGACGGACGGCCAAATTTTTATTCGATTTTTGGATTCTACGTACCTTGAAACGTAAACCAACAAATTTTGAGGGGGTTAAAAATTTTTTTTTCTTGGTCGATTCCAAAGGTTCATTATAGAAAATAATAAACCAAAATGCGATAATTTTGGAGCAAAAGATAATCTACTCCCTTGAAAAAGAAGGGTGAATATTCCGTTTGATTTCAAAAGGTACTATATCCAGCACAAAATGGCGTTTTCTTTCAAAAAGTTTTTCATCCACTTCGTTTGATTTCAAAAAGTACTAAACGCCACGTTTTGTTTCAAAAAGTACTATTTCCATAAATCTGATGTATCAAATCTCGTTCAAAATCATTTTAAACTTTGAACTAATTTACTTGTTTTCCAAAACTATTTATTATAATTTAGAAGTATATACAAAATAACATCATTGGTTTATACACGTTTTTCAGGTCGCAGGTTTTTCGCGTTTTTCTCACGTTTGACCGAAATGGATGTAGTACCTTATGGAATCAAACTCCTCAATTAGGTAGTGATGTGATGGAAATAGAAATATATTTACCTCGGCGGTTAAAGGCTGGAGAGCCATTGAGAGGGGTGGATCCGCCTCCAGTGGAGGCGGGAGACGCCTGTCCTGATCTGATCCCTGGGCTCTCGTCTTCGCTCTCGACCGACAGCGGCGCCAAACTCACCAGCTGAGGGTTCGGATCTGAACTTCGTCTTCGGAACAGCCTCATAACTGGAAACAAAGACAGAAACTCTCATGAGCCTTATTTTTATACAGAGCCGAAGCCAGTGGGAAGGAGGTAAAATCATGGAAGATAAAAAGAGTTGGTTGAGAGTCGATTTCTCATCGATGAAGAAAGTGATCGAATCTAGAAAACGCTGCAAATTATTACACAAAGGGTTTATTTCTTTACTGTAAATAGGATTTCTATGTCTAATTCGGAATTTTCCAGACCAATTTCGGAAATTTCCAAACCATATTCAGAATTTTCCAATCCAGTTTCAGAACTCTACAAGTCAAATACAAATATTTCCAAGTCAAATTCAGACTTTTCCAGAACAATTTCAGAATTTTCCAGTTCATTTTCAGAATGTGATCAATCTTTCCGTGAGGTGATATCTAGCATTTCCAAGTCAAATGAATCCTTTTCCAAACCGAATTAATCCTTTTCCAAGTCAAATTAAACTTTTTCCAAATCAAATTATCGCCGATGGTCGGCAATTCATAGGCGACCATCCCCCCAGTTCATAAGGGACCATCTACTTTGTCAGGTCAGGTACTTCACGGAAATATATTATTATTTTTCTATATAGATCACTCGTCTACAAAGCCACCAACCATCCAACATGAAGAAAAACATCGATCGCATTTTGGTCAGCTTTAATTTGAACGAAGATTAGGCCTCTTTTGCGATTCACACTCGTGTTTCTGATTTATCGTACGTAAAACCCTTAAATTCTCGTAGGGAGCGAACGGTCCTACAGGGCTCCGCGTGGTCTCTAAAAATTCTATAGAATCTTGAATTGAAGGAAAAACAATACCTTCATATCAAAATTTTTTGAGTTAGGGCGTTTTCAAAATTTCAAAATTCATTTTTGAACCCTTAGTAGTGACCTACATCAACCAAAATCTTCGGGGCACAACTAGACTTCAAATGGAGCCTACATACCAAATTTCATCAAAATCGGTCAATGCTAAGTGGCAAAACTGCCGCGTACGGCGTACGGTAGACGGACGGCCACATTTTTATTCGATTTTTGGATTCTACGTACCTTGAAACGTAAACCATCAAATTTTGAAGGGGGTGTTGAAAAAAATTGTTTCTTGGTCGATTTCAAAGGCACATTATTGAAAATAATAAACCAAAATCGGAACGGAATCTCCGCAACCAGATAGAAAACAAATAACACGGGTGAATGCAAGAGCACAGTTATTTCTGACTTAGTAGGACGAGGGATGGAGAAGGTAGGAGGAAACTTCCTCCTTGGTGTAAACAAACCTTTAAATGTCCATATAGAGTAGCCCTACCTACGTCCGGATTGCGTAGGTCCGCGCCTGCCAAGGTGAGGGTCATCCTACGCACTCGAATGGTGTAATCGATCTTAATACAAAAGCAGTCCTCAGCGCGTGGTGAGCCGAGTGGACAACAAGTTTTGAGCGGCCCCGCTGAGGGTTATTTTTACGCCCATATGGATGATCAGAGGGAATTAGAGCTGGAGTGGGCACCTAATAAACGTCGATCCACCAACGAGTCCGCTCCTACTTCGAGGAGCCTTTGTTTTGACAGGAAGCAGCTTGTAAGACTTGTGGAGGTGTCACCCCAACAGAGCCAGGACTCGAGAGAAATGCCTCGATGACTTACGGAGAGCGCAAATGTATTCATATATGACCCCCAGAGGTCGAAATTTCGAAAAATACGAAAAAAAACGCTGCAAATTATTACACAAAGGTTTATTATTTTTCTAAATAGATCACTCGTCTGCAAAGAACACGGCTTTGCCATTGTTACCACCAACCAACTTGAAGAAAAACATCGATCGCATTTCGGTCAGCTAACATTTGAACGGAGATTAGGCCTCTTTTACGATTCACACTCGTGTTGCTGATTTATCGTACGTCCAAACCTCAAATTCTCGTAAGGAGCGAACGGTTTGTCCAACAGGGCTCCGCGTGGTCTTAAAAAATTCTATACTATCTTAAATTGATGGAAAAACAATACCAAATTTCATCAAAATCGGTCAATGCTAATTGAGGAAAGTGCCGCGTACGGCGGACGGATGGCCAAATTTTAAATCGATTTTTGGATTCTACGTACCTGGAAACGTAAACCAATAAATTTTGAGGGGGTGTTAAAAAATGTTTTTTTCTCGGTCGATTCCAAAGGTTCATTATTGAAAAAAAAACAAATTAAAATTGAAAAAACATGGAAAAACAAGGGGTTAAACCAAAATTGCTATGAATCATTTTCGATCGGAAATAAGTTGTAGAATCGAAATTCTTCGGGTTGACGTTCTTGAAGTGTTACACCCTGTATGCGTAGGCTCCATTTAGGGTCTACTTGCCCTGAAGCTTTTGGTTGATGTCAGTCACTTCTAAGGGGTGAACATTAAGAGTAGACATTTTGAAAACGCCCTAGCTCAAAAAATTTCAATATAAAGGAATTGTTTTTATATCAATTAAAGATAGTATTGAATTTTCAGAATCGAATGAGACCACGCGGAGCCCTGTAGGACCAACCGTTCGCTCCCAATGAGAACTTAAGGGTTGGCCTTAAGATAAACGAGTGATTTATATAGAAAAATATAATTGTGTAATAATTTGCAGCGTTTTCTCGTAGTAGTCGGTTCGTGTCTCGCAGCTAAAGGACGCGCATCCATGCCCCCGCGGCCACACCGGACCCCCTAAGGGGAGTTGGGGTTTAGCCTACAAAGGGAAGTTGGGGTCCAGCTCTTGAAGGAAAGATGGGGTCTAGCCCACAGGAGGATGTTGGAGTTCAACCTAAAAACGCTGCAAATTATTACACAACGGTTTATTTTGTTATATAGATCACTCGTCTACAAAATCACCAACCATCCAATATGAAGAGAAAAAGAAAAAAAAATAAAAAAATAAAAAAAAATAAAAAAGTCCATTCATGCAGCATGAATCAATGAGCGAATTTTCAAAGAAATCTATCAGTTGAAGCTATGGTTAAGATCTATTTTCAGTATAACATACCAACATACTGTATGCACTGGGTATGCTTTGAAGATGTTAGGACTCCATGTTCATGTTCTACTCGTCCCTACGAACTCATAGAGTACCCACATGGCTATTGTTGTTTTTTTCTATTTTCAGTATAACATACCAACATACTGTATGCACTGGGTATGCTTTGAAGATCTTAGGAGTCCATATTCTTGTTCTACTCGTCTCGACGAACTCTTAGAGTACCCACACGGCTATTGTTGTTTTTTTTCTAATTTCAGTATACCATACCAACATACTGTATGCACTGGGTATGCTTTGAAGATCTTAGGAGTACATATTCATGTTCTACTCGTCTCTACGAACTCATAGAGTACCCACACGGCTACTCCATTTCTGGGTACAACAAATATACGCGCGTTTTCATTATTTTCTATTTTCAGTATACCATACCAACATACTGTATGCACTGGGTATGCTTTGAAGATCTTAGGAGTCCATATTCATGTTCTACTCGTCTCTACGAACTCATAGAGTACCCACACGGCTACTCCATTTCTGGGTACAACAAATATACGCGCCTTTTCATTATTTTCTATTTTCAGTATACCATACCAACATACTGTATGCACTGGGTATGCTTTGAAGATCTTAGGAGTCCATATTCATGTTCTACTCGTCTCTACGAACTCATAGAGTACCCACACGGCTACTCTATTTCTGGGTACGACAAATATACGTGCGTTCTCATTATATATATGAATATATCCATACTTTTCTTAATTTTTGGACAATTTTCATTTTTGAAAAACTCATTATATCAGAAATTTTGAGCTGAATCCGAATATACCACATATTATGATGATTGTGAAGGTATTAACCACAAAAAACGGAAAAAACTCGTTTTTTTGGACTTTTTTTTCACTTTTTTTGAAATTTGGACCACTTTGGATTGTCCAAAATTTCTGGCTAACGAACTTGACCTTTTGTTTGTTGTTACGAACATTTTGGCGAAAACTAAAAGAAAAAATTCAAATAATTACTCAAGTTATCGTGCGGAATGACATATATATATATATATATATATATATATATATACATATGATTTTTGGCGAAACTTCAGGGATCGTTTCAGAATGTTCCAAAACGGATTTCAGTGAAAAAATTTTTCAAAAAAGTCGATTCTAAAAATTTTGGAGCCATTGCAATAGCATCATTTTCTTCGAAAATTCGCTAAAATCAAAAAAATCAAAATCACCAACCATCGATCGCATTTTGGTCAGCTCTAATTTGAACGAAGATTAGGCCTCTTTTGCGATTCACACTCGTGTTTTGATTTATATATATATTTTTTTATATATATATTTCAATATAAACCCTTAAATTTTCGTAGGGAGCGAACGGTTTGTCCTACAGAGCTCCGCGTTGTCTCAAAAAATTCTATAGAATCTTAAATTGAAGGAAAAACAATATCTTTATATCAAAATTTTATAGTTAGGGCGTTTTCAAAATTTCAAAATTGATTTTGGAACCCTTAGGAGTGACCTACATCAACCAAAAGCTTCGGGGCACAACTAGACCCCAAATGGAGCCTACATACCAAATTTCATGGAGTCTGCATCGAACCTTGGAAGCGAGAGCATGTGAGTTTATTTACCTCCGTAGTTATCCTTGAACAAAAGTGGTTTTTTGGCCGTTTTCCGTCCTTTTTTTTGTGCAACAGTGTAGATCACACTTCCGCGTATCATTTAGTTGAGACTGATTCTATTTGATCGCTCGTTTAAAGTTGTATTGAACTCTTTTTTGGTGCTTTGTAGGGCTATCTGCCCGGAGAACTAAACGGCCCTCTCGACATTGACCCTGATTACTCGGAACTTCCAATCGCACACCTTATCACTAGTGCCCCCTCCTCACAAGGTGCTATTCGCTGTCCGCGTTCATTACGCTTTCATTACGCTTTACGTAATGATTACTTCATTACGCTTTACGCTTTCCGTTGCCCCGCCACTACCTCTTCTTCTTCAGCCGTCCCCTCTCCTCTTCTCCCTACTACCAGCGTTCGTTTCATCTCTAATCTCTCGCTCTCCATTGACAACGTCTACCGCCCGACCAAGTAGCTCTTTAAGCCTTGAGCTCTCCGATGTCGGACACCCCCAAATTTAATAAACCCATCGATCAATATTTTACGCCTAAATCTGCCAACACTGGTGTTAAACGAACCCGTTCATCTCCTGATTTGGACACTCCTTCAAAAAAACAGGTGCACGAAATGTCAACACTCAGCGAGGACACTGTTAACTTGCTAATGACCAAGTTTGGGAATATGATGGATGTCAAATTAATGGAGGCCACAAAAGATCTCGTTAAGAAATCCGATCTGAATGAGCTCACAACAAAAATGAGCCAAATTGAGCATGAAAACGCTAATTTAAAACAAGAGATATTTCAGCTTAGAACAGAACTTCTGGAGCGAGATAGACGACTCGATTTCATTGATTCTGCAATTAGGCGAGAGAACCTCATTTTCTATGGCATTACTCATGATGGAACAGGCGACCTAGCTGCAATTGTTCAGAATTTCGTTTCTCAAGTCTTGAATGTTTCAAGACCAGTCACTATAAGAGATGTAATCCCCCTTGGGGGTGGAAGACCAAACTCTGGTCTCTTGGTAAAATTCGGAGGTTTTGGAGATGTCTCCTCCATCCTAAGTTCCACGAAGCATCTTCGAGGCTCAAATTACGGGGTAAGCCGGGACTACCCAATGCCTGTAAGGAATGCTCGCAAACATCTATTCGCATTGAAGAATCAGATATCCCAAGTTAAGTCATCCCTGAAGGTGGTTGTTCGATCTGATTTCATGCTGGTAGAGGGGAATCGGTTCACTTGGTCAAATACGGAAGGCATCAGGTTCAAGAATGAAGATGGTCTTTCTATGCTGAACTCCCTGGTTGGAGCGAACATGAAATCCTTTATAGAGGCACGCATGGCGGCGGACTTCGCAGCTAATGGCGGGGGATCAGGTGTGATTGAGGCTCAATCTTTAAACGCAAGCAGTGTATTATGAGATAGGGCTGTCTGTCAGAGCATCATTGATGTAAATGTATCACCATCACGAATTAATGTTTTATCCTATAATATAAATGGTCTTAGAAATAAATTGTTACTCCCTGGTTTCTTCAAATTTATCAAAGGTCATGATATTTTCTTGTTATTTGAAACCCACGTCCTCTCCGAAAATACCGAGCAGTTTACAAAATATTTTGAGGGTTTTGAGTTGTTTTGGTCAGGGGCCATTAAAGAAGCTAAATTTGGTCGCAGCTCAGGCGGTGCTCTGGTCGGTATTCGGTCTAAAACTGAATTTAGGTCTAAAATAAAATTGCAGCTTATTAATAGTTTTCCTATTGTTGAGATTATTATCTCACAGAAATCAATTTATGTTGTGCCAACTTATTTGAATTGTAACCATTGGGCTTCGGATTTCATGTCTCTCAGCGAATTAATCAACTGTTTATGTGGTCAATATGATGATGTGATTGTTATGGGGGATTTAAATGCAAGGGTGGGGAAAGAGCAAACCATATGTCCGGAGGTCGGCGTGGATTCTTCGAGATTCTTCCTGCAACGTGCCTCCGGGGACTCTGTCGTTAATTCCAAAGGTACACAGCTGATTGAGTTGCTTGATGAGTATCAGTTGTTCATATTGAATGGCCGGTGCATAGGAGATACTGATGGGGCTTTCACATATATTGGAGCCTCAGGATCGTCAGTTATAGACTTATGTTGTGGCACCCCTGGGGCAATTAAGGATATTGAAAAGTTCGAGATTGGATGTGAAATTTACTCCGATCACATGCCCTTATGTGTGTCTTTCCTGCTTGAGCAGCCGCATTCTGAAAAATGGCTTCCACTTCTCCCTCGGCTTCCTTGGAAGGTGAATCACCGCGCCTCGTACCAAGTACATTTAGAAAATCTGGTTTTAGACATGGACTCTCGTTTGGATTCCATTGATGATGAATCTGCTGCGCTTGTCAAAGAGATTCATGGGGCTGCATCGTCGGCAGCGATGGTCTCCAGTCAGAAACTAACTAGCAAGCAACCTTGGTGGGACTGGGAATGTATTCGAGCCATAGAGCGATCCTTTGCCCTGCTTGGACTACATCGCAAATCGAACAGCGAAATGGTACGCCTGGACTACGTAAAAGCCAATACTTATTTCAAGAACCTGTGCAAGACAAAATCGGCAGCATTTTATAGGGGACTGGCTGACAGGTTTGCAGGAACAATAAATACAATTAATAACAATTAACAATAACTAACAATAATTAACAACAATAACACATAATTAACAACAATAATTAACAATAACAATTAATAACAATTAATAAACTCGCTTTTACCGGGAAAGGGAAGAAAGGTGGGTGATATAGCCTTAGAGGAATGGGTGCAGCACTTCCAGAGGCAGTGGAGCTTGCAATCGCCTGCTCCAAGCATCAGGCAAGATTTTGTACTGGAGCACCGTTCTGAGCTCCTTGACAATCCTTTCTCCATGTCTGAGTTGACGGCTGTGCTGAATAATTGCAAGGACCATAAAGCCCCAGGACCAGATCGAGTGTGTTACGAGTTCTACAAAAACGCTCCAAGCAATTTTAATCAGCGTCTTCTGAACCTGTTCAATGCAGTCTTGGAGTAGGGTCGCGTGCCAGGCGATTTTGCTTTTTCTCTCATATATCCTCTACACAAGAAGGGGGATGTTAACGTTGTTGATCACTACAGGGGACTGTCATTCATAAATTGCAGCTCAAAGATACTGGCAGGCTTAATGGCGAGGAGGCTGGAGACGTTTGTTGGGACTGGGTCAATACTAAATGAGTGTCAGGCTGGTTTCAGAAAAGGATATAGCACCACGGATTGTGTCTTTACGCTGACAAGCCTGGCTCATTTGAGGATGAACTCGCCGGACAAGAGGTTCTACGCATTCTTCGTAGATTTCAAAGCAGCCTTTGATTGTGTTCAACATGACCTCCTATTCCAAAAACTCAACCACATTGGAGTGAGTAAGGGATTCATCCAGGTTTTGAGTTCGCTGTATGCTCAGGGCACTGCTGCTGTGTGGAGTGAAAAGGGAGTGACTCATGCATTTGGAATTGAAAAGGGAGTTCGACAGGGTTGCCTCCTGAGCCCACTGCTATTTGCCCTATACCTCAATGATCTTGAAGGAATTCTACCCTACGGTACGCTGGTTGGCAAAAATAAGATCAAGCTCCTCATGTACGCAGATGACATTGTAATCACGGCCGAGAGTACAAGCACTCTACAAGCTAACATTAATGCGCTGCAGAGCTACTGTGAGAGATGGAAGCTTCAGGTTAATCTTGCTAAATCCAAGATAATGGTGTTCCGCAAAGGTGGACGACTCAGGAATTCTGAATCTTGGTCGTTCAATGGGTCCCCCATAGAGATAGTGGGACTATACAAGTACCTTGGAGTTTCTCTGACCTCTGGGCTGTCATTAAAGTCTCACCTCAAAGAGAGAGTTGCTTCCGCGAAGGCCAGTATAGCGATTATGTATAGTTCCCTGCTCAGGCGACCACAGGTGCCACTCAGGACTAAATATGAAGTTTTCCAGGCCTCGGTTCGTTCCATTATTTGCTACAATGCGCAGGTGTGGGGTTTTCAGCAGTACAGAGTGGTTGAACAGGTGCTGAAGTATTTCATTAAACGGCTTTTCCATCTTCCCCGCAATACTCCGGACTACGTGTTGTACTTGGAAGCAGGAGTAGAACCCCTGTACTTCTTCACACTCGCCCTGCATTGCAAATATCTGCAAACAGTAGTGAATATGACGTCAGGCCGTTACCCGCGCATATTGGCTGAGGAAATATTTAAACGCCGCATATTCTGGAACAAAGCCCTCAAGTCATTGTGTGAGCAGAATGCTTGTGAATTTGATCTCTCATTTGAGCGGGGTGGAGTGCTTAAGGATCGACTGGACTCCCTCCAGCAGAAGATCAAAGATACATGGTTGGCAAATACCAAAAATAACGCTCTTGCTTCACAAGATCGGATATATCGGCTGTTGGATCACAGTGTGAGGAGTCTGGATTTGACGGCGAAGTCCCAGAAGGCATCAATGTTCGTGCTGGGGTGGGTGTGCAGGGCTCGAGGTGACCTGCTGCAACTCAATGGTCGACCGCACTCTTCTGATGATGGGGATGGTTTAAGCCAAGCATGCTCACTGTGTAATTCGGGAGAAAAAGAAAACATGATGCACTTCTTAGCAGATTGTCAGGTGCTCGGGGAATTTAGAATGGCGAATTTTGGCTCATCTAGGTTGTCCCACGAAATGGTTTTGTCCATAATGAATGGGTTGAACTGGCTCCCCCTTGCTAAGTTCTGCAGCGCAGCATGGGCCTACCGGAGCGAACTAGTGAGCCACTTCAACTGGGATCGGAGTTAGGTAACAACATTATGTTTTCTCTACTAGTCAAATGTTAAAAAAAACTAGTTAGTAATAATAGTAAATTAATAAATGTAGCAAATCATGATTTAAAAATGTAATTAATAAGTGTACCTAAGTAAATGAATGATAAATTTAAAGTAATTTATATAATGTAATAAAAGCTAGTATATAAGAAAAGGAAATTATATGCAGACCTCTGACAGACGGGCATAGCCCATAGTCATATCATGTATTTTGTTCATAATTTTGTATGTATGTTCAATATGTTAAATAGGTACATGTATTTTCTTCTTCTTCTTCTTCTTCTTCTTCATACCAAATTTCATCAAAATCGGTCAATGTTAAGTGGCAAAAGTGCCGCGTACGGCGTACGGCGGACGGACGGCCAAAATTTTATTCGATTTTTGGATTCTACGTACCTTGAAACGTAAACCATCAAATTTTGAGGGGGTGTTAAAATTTTTTTTTTCTTGGTCGATTCCAAAGGTTTATTATCTATATACATAAAAGGCCAACCGTACGTACGTACGTATGTCGCCCGAACGTGGGGGTCCTGGGTTCGATTCCAGGCCGCGACATCAAATTTTTTTTACATATCTACAATTTTTTGCCTGCTCTCAGCAGGCTTTTCAGCTAGTTGAAAATAATAAACCAAAAGAGAAGTTGGAGTCCAGCCCATAACGGGAAGTTGGGTCCAGCCCATTAGATGTTGGGGTTTAGTCTACAAAGGGATTGTAGAGTGTAGAATGTAGCTGAATCCGCGGATCAGGTTGATGGGAGCCCAAAGCGCTGAAGTGTGCTACTCCGCGAATTCTGTTCCTAGTCAAAGAGTCCTAGCCTTTGGTAAGGGCCAGTAGCGTTTTGGCTAGATTTGTGCTGGGAAAAGCCTCCATGGGTGTAGGTGACCCGAGGAGGTGAAACCTGCGATTTGATAGCATTTTGCCTACAAAGGGAAGTTTTAGTCCATCTCATACAGGGAAGTTGGTGGCGTAGTATTCATAGGAAAGTTGGGGTCTAGCTCATAAAGGGAAGTTGGGTCCAGCCCATAAGAAGTTGGGGTTTAGTCTACAAAGGGAAGTTTTAGCCCATCTCATACAGGAAAGTTGGGGTCTAGCTCATAAAGGAACATTGGGGGATTAGCCTGCAAAGGGAAGTTGGAGTCAAGCCCATAAAAGGAAGTTGGTGGCTTAGCCAACAAATAGAAGTCGGAGTCCTCAATTTAGACTTCTTTCCTCAGGGATTAGGACCGCCAGTCATAAGATAAATCCAAATTGAAATTTCTTCCTAGTCGGGTTCGTAGTACCCAGTCGTCTTGACCAAAACGGGATACTCTCAACAAAAAATTCTGTCAAGTGGGTAAGGACAATGTCAATAGGTACAATGTTTGGATACGAAGAAACTATGTCATAGTTTCTTCGTATCCAAACATTGTACCTATTGATAGGGCTACGAAGAATAATATGAAGCCAAATCCACCTTAATCGTTCATTAAAATCGAATGAAAGCTGTAGAAGCATAATTTGTTACAAGGTTCTAAGTGGCAACCGATGATACAATTAAAATTGAAATCCTACACTGGTCTAAACGGTAGTTTTCGAATTCTCTTCAAAGTTTGAGCAAAATATGACAAAAGAAAAAAGTGAAGAAAATTTGTACTTCGAGGATTTTTAAAATTTTACCTGACAGCTGAGAGCATTGTTTCTCAGAATGCATACAATAAAAGTTAACGGAAACACTGATTGAATAAGTACATGCCATGCATGGAGTAGGTATGGATGAACTTGGATAAGGGAGATAGAGTAGAAAGCAGAAGAGGAAGCACAACACGACAACAAAAATGCTACCTCGTACGAAAAAGCAGGGTTTAAAAATGTCCTCCATGGAGAATCGACGGCAATGGTTTCACTGGGTGGTAAATATTGTCTCAAAAGCGATAATGTGAACTAAGAAACAACGAGAACTACCAAGACAGATTCGTTCCGGAAAGACACAAATGACTGAAGAAGGGAGTAGCATTTCTTAGGGCTTCTTCGCTGGATTTTGATAAGTTTTTATAAAAACTAGGAAGGCAGTTGGAGAGGGGATCTTTCACCAAGAGCCGCTATCTCCATAAAATTTGCGCCGAGCTTGTCACCATTGATCGCTGAGGCGAGGAAAAGAATCTTCAAACTCATCGAATTAAAGACGCATGTTCGACGGAATGTGAGGTTCAGTGGTTTCTAATCTATTGGTAAACCTAACTAAAGACGACAGCTAGCCTCAATGCGGCAATGGCTACCATTGATCCAGGAATTCAATGGACTTTCAGTTTACATCGGGTTTCAGTTGACATATTACGGTTAAGTACCGACTGAGAAAAAACGTTTGAAATATTTCATGTTTGCGCAAGCTTTGAGACTAGAAATTTCATCGAACCCATGCCTCATTCGATTCATCAAATAATGACTCATTTCGAAACACAAAGAAATAATAACCCTTTCCAAAGAATATTTTTGAGATAGGTAGAGCGTTTTGGACAAACCAACTCTCTTTCGCCCCACTGAAACGACAGGAAGTACTGCCTCTCGGCAGCACATTCAGACTACGAATGAAACAAATAAAATGGAATCTTGTGGAATGTAACTTTCGATAAGACGCATTTTTCAGAAATCGGATAACTTGCTTTCGATGAACTGTGTGAGAAGGATTTTTTCTAATTCTATAATATTGGAAGAACGATTTGATGCTTCTGCAATATCATGGTTGACAAGCAAGATGACAAAATTCTAACCACATGTTTTGAAAAGTTTCCCAAAAATATATTGAGTTGATGTTCGGAATTCGCTGCGTGTACTCTGTGTATAATTCTATTTATATTAGGTTAGGTCCCTTTAGCTTCTGAGTTCTAAATTCCGAATATTATGAATAGCTTCAAGACCGAGTGTCTCAGTAAGGACAATTATGACACGTGGAAATTACAGATGGAAGCAATTCTTGTGAAGAATGATGTGATAGGGTTCGTAGACGGAACAAACCTATGTCCGGTCATTTTAGCTGATCGTCCCGAAACAGAAGCCGCAAAAGCAGCATGGTGTAAAGCCGACCGAAAAGCGAAATCGGATTTGATTCTCGCTATTTCACCAAGCGAGTTGAAGCAGGTGAAAGACAGGAAAGCAGGTGAAGTTGGAGTCCATTTACCAATCAAAAGGACCTGCTCGGAAAGCAACATTGTTGAAACAATTAATGCTACATAAAATGAGAGAAGGAGAAGATGTGAAGGATCATCTTGATAAGTTTTTCGATGCCGTAGATAAGCTTCGAAATATGGAAGTAGACATCAACCAGGATCTACTTGCCATTATGTTGCTGTACAGTCTACCAGAAAGTTTCGAAAACTTCGATTGCGCGATCGAAACTCGCGACGATCTTCCAACTCCCGAAACTCTCAAGATAAAGATTGTCGAGCAGAGTGAATCTCGAAGAGAAAAGTATGGTGCAGACACTAATGCGATGATGGCGAAAAAGAAATTTCTGAACATGAAAAAAGGCAAACAATCTATCGATGAAGATAAAAGTAAAAAACCGTTTCCCTACAAGTGTAATTCATGTGGTAAAAATGAATAACGAATCGAGGGGAAGTATTGGAAGAACGATTTGATTCTTCTCCAACATCATGGTTGACAAGCAAGATGACAAAATTCTAACCACATGTTTTGAAAAGTTTCCCAAAAATATATTGAGTTGATGTTCGGAATTCGCTGCGTGTACTCTGTGTATAATTCTACTTATATTATATAAAGTAGGTAGGTCAGTCGCTAGTGTTTACCTACACTCGTGCTTAGACTGCATATTAGGCAAACCAAAGTTTTTGTCTCAAGTTTGATTCCTTTTCTATGGTGGAAATCCTTGAAATGGTTGAAATCCTTTTCTATGGTAGAAACTACAAAAATAATTAATGGTACTGAGTAAAAACAGAACATTGAAAGAAAGAGAAGAGAAAGAAAGCTGAGCTTCACAGAACACATACTGTTGTCATTTCGATCATGAAGAACAATACTGATGTTTGGTTTGTTGACAAAATAAATACTGGAACGGCATTCGCGACAAAGTGTTTTAAAAACATTTCGCCATATCTTTTACGTTTGACAGGTTAGAAATAACCTACCGTATCCTCAATTTTAAACAATACCTACTCAATGTACGGTTCATTGAAAATAATTACACTGCGAAGACATTCGCTACAAAGTGTTCAAGTTCTCATCACTACCACATGCGTCTTGTATGATTGACCGGTTCGAAATAACCTCCCATTTCCACAATTTTAAACATTACCTACCGAAGTATGGTTCATTGAAAATAATTACACTGCGAAGACATTCGCTACAAAGTGTTCAAGTTCTCATCACTACCACATGCGTCTTGTACGATTGACCGGGGGTTGCTATCGAAGTACCCCGCGCCGATGTACCCCCCGGGCATAGTGCCCCCCGTCATGAATGAAAACCTCCGCGGTCATGAATGACGGGGGACAATACGGGGGACACTATGCCCGGGGGGTACATCGGCGCGGGGTACATCGACGCACACCCATTGACCGGTTCGAAATAACCTCCCATTTCCACAATTTTAAACATTACCTACCGAAGTATGGTTCATTGAAAATAATTACACTGCGAAGACATTCGCTACAAAGTGTTCAAGTTTTCATCACTACCACATGCGTCTTGTACGATTGACCGGTTCGAAATAACCTCCCATTTCCACAATTTTAAACATTACCTACCGAAGTATGGTTCATTGAAAATAATTACACTGCGAAGACATTCGCTACAAAGTGTTCAAGTTCTCATCACTACCACATGCGTCTTGTACGATTGACCGGGGGTTGCTATCGAAGTACCCCGCGCCGATGTACCCCCCGGGCATAGTGCCCCCCGTCATGAATGAAAACCTCCGCGGTCATGAATGACGGGGGACAATACGGGGGACACTATGCCCGGGGGGTACATCGGCGCGGGGTACATCGACGCACACCCATTGACCGGTTCGAAATAACCTCCCATTTCCACAATTTTAAACATTACCTACCGAAGTATGGTTCATTGAAAATAATTACACTGCGAAGACATTCGCTACAAAGTGTTCAAGTTCTCATCACTACCACATGCGTCTTGTACGATTGACCGGGGGTTGCTATCGAAGTACCCCGCGCCGATGTACCCCCCGGGCATAGTGCCCCCCGTCATGAATGAAAACCTCCGCGGTCATGAATGACGGGGGACAATACGGGGGACACTATGCCCGGGGGGTACATCGGCGCGGGGTACATCGACGCACACCCATTGACCGGTTCGAAATAACCTCCCATTTCCACAATTTTAAACATTACCTACCGAAGTATGGTTCATTGAAAATAATTACACTGCGAAGACATTCGCTACAAAGTGTTCAAGTTTTCATCACTACCACATGCGTCTTGTACGATTGACCGGTTCGAAATAACCTCCCATTTCCACAATTTTAAACATTACCTACCGAAGTATGGTTCATTGAAAATAATTACACTGTGAAGACATTCGCGACAAAGTGTTCAAGTTCTCATCACTACCACATGCGTCTTGTACGATTGACCGGTTCGAAATAACCTCCCATTTCCACAATTTTAAACATTACCTACCCAAGTATGGTTCATTGAAAATAATTACACTGTGAAGACATTCGCGACAAAGTGTTCAAGTTCTCATCACTACCACATGCGTCTTGTACGACTGACCGGTTAGAAATAACCTCCCATTTCCTCAATTTTGGGTTTGTTTCAATTTTTCGATTATGAACGGTATTATAGTTGGTAGTTGGTTTACGTTATAGATTACAAAAGGTGTTTACAACAGTATTTTCAGACCAAGTCTAGCTTTTCAATATATTGAAAAATTAAGTGATCATCGAATACTTTTTTTATTTTTTTTATTTTTATTTTTTTTTATTGGCTACAAAAAAAATTTTGATACAGCCGAAAGGTATACATAAAATCAATCAATAAATTTCATTGAAAGTAAATAAAATTGAATAATACAAGATAAAATTACATTTTTCAACTGAAGTTAAAAGGAAATGTTTTCTTCTTTCATAAAGTCATACAGAAGTACATAAATTTCTGGATTGTTGGCGGCCAGGATGGTGTCGAGGTTGAAAGGTGCAATGATCATCTGACGAATTTTGTGGAGGAATGTCTGATGGGCCTTTTGGTGGGCAGGGAATTCCATGATTCTGTGTTCTGGTGTTTCATTCGCTTGGCGGTAGTGTTGTTTCGATACTCCCATGTACTCGATACTTGGTATCGAATTATTATCGAAGTCTTGGTACTGATATCGATACGAGATCGAAAGGTAAGTACTCGATACCACGAGTATCATTCGATACTTCCTACTGAGTAGGAAGGTGGGGGCGGTAGGGGTTTTCCATACAAAAATGAATAAATAAATAGAATGATAATACTCGTTTTGGTCAATAAAGTTGTCCCAAGTTGGGACTCCCAACCTAATACCGAGCACATACACGACCAAATGCCTTTGATCATTCTAGTAACTAGGTGACTTCTCGCTGGCTGAATTAAAGACCGGCCTAAGTGCAAATTTCACGTTTTTCTGTTTTTGAGTCGATCTTACACAGTTTTTTGAGCTCTTTCTAACGGCACAACTTACAATTAGACAGTCTTCCATGGCAAGGTAAAGTCATTTTCGTATCATTGTATAGTAGTGAAAACCGTCTTATCTGCACTTTATTCAGTCTAATTTGGAGAATTCGAATCAACTAGTATATTGTTTCATGGAAGATGGGTAGTGGTGGTTGTGGAAATCAATAAACAAGATGTGACAGAACCTAGACATTATGAAGGCACGAAATGTTTACCAGAAAGTACCTATTTCAGTTTATTATTTTAAATACTTAATGAAAAATCAAAATTTGATGTTTTACGTTTCAAGGTATGTAGAATTCGAATATTCCTAATTAGGAAAAGTCGAGTTCTTTGCAGACGAGTGATCTATACAGAAAAATAATACACCATTGTGTAAACATTTGCAGCGCTTTTTTCTTGTTCCTCAACTCATTATTCAAGTGAATTTTTTATGATATTTATTTTTTCATCAGATGACACCAACGACAAGATAAAATTATAATGATAGCACGATAGATAGCATAATATAGATTGGATATCACCGATTGATATCTATGTTGACATTTTGTAATCATCCTTTTTATTTTTAATCAATCTTTTCGTACTCATCCCTTTTATTCCATTTTTATAAACATTCTTGTAGCTCGGAGAAAAGCTGATAGGTTGCCTACCGAAGGTAGTTTGTTATCGATATTCGATACCTCATCATGTTTACTGATATTAGTAAAATATCGATCCCTCGGTATTCGATACAAATACCAGGAGTATCGGAAGCTAGGTATCGATACCAGTAAATATCGCAAGTATCGAAACAACACTACTTGGCGGCAAGATCGGCAGAGGGGTGAGTCGGTGTTCCCTCTGGTGAATTGGAAAACATTGGTGCTGCAGTGTCCGTTTCGAAGTCTGCTGATGGTTCCATAAAAAGTCCGCGATTTAACCCATTTCCGACCACTGATGCATTTTTGCATCGTCATAATAATGATTTTTTTGTATATTGAATTCGTGGAAAATCTTTGTAGACGAATTTTTTCTCGTTCATGCTGTTCCTAAACTTTTCACAACAAATTTTCTTCGACATTCGGGTGCTCAATAAGATTTGGGGCATTTGGTGAAAAAGAGGCCTTTTGTCCGAAAGCGTGATTATTTTGGCTCAAATTCGATCCTGGGCCGTGAGTCGAAACAGATTTTGGTCCGTAAATAGATTTTTACATTTCATAGATTTTTTTTTTTAGATTTTTAACAATGAAATGGATAAATCATACCGACCTCTCAAATCCTATAAAATGTTAAATTCATAAAATTTAGAGCATTTTTGCTCTCGATTGGTGAGCAAATGATGTCTTATTTCGGCCGGAATCCTGTAAAAAAAATCATCCTCCTCCTCCCATTACTCTGTTATTTCTACCCTCGGCTTGGAATGGGTTAACTTCTGGAACCTTATCGAACCAGGTGGTTTTCTTGGGAGGAGGAAAGAACGCCTTGCAGCGGTTTCCTGATGGGTAGGTGAGGTGTTCTTCCTTCCAGCATCCTACCGTCTTCGCCGTCAGCAACGATTTGAGTTCCCCATCGGAATAGCTATGAGATGGCTCGGGTTCAGGCTGCATGAAGGCTCGTTTTGCCCCGGCGTTGGCTACACTATCTAATTATATAAAACGCCAACCGTACGTACGTACGTATGCACGGAGGGGTCGTGGCAGAGGGAGAGTTGTAGGCTGGAGGGGTTGGGGGCGGGAGGAGTTGGAGGCGAGAGGAGTCGGAGGGGTTGGGGGCGGGAGGAGTCGGAGGCGAGAGGAGTCGGAGGGGTTGGGGGCGGGAGGAGTCGGAGGCGAGAGGAGTCGGAGGGGTTGGGGGCGGGAAGGGTCGGGGGCGAGAGGAGTCGGAGGGGTTGGGGGCGAGAGGAGTCGGAGGGGTTGGGGGCGGGAGGAGTCGGAGGGAGTTGGTGGCGGGAGGAGAGTCGGAGGAATAGTCTTTGCCTGCTTTTAGTAGGCTTTTCAGCTAGTACCCAATAATACTCGTACCTCCATGCACAGAACGACCTTTTTCCCTCCAGTTTTCGCTCTGTTGATATGATGGGCAATGCTTGATTTTATGTGAGTGAGACGTGATGAGACTTTAATGGACGTAATTTTAGTGAGGATACTTTTTGAGATGGTTAATATTATAATTGCACTGTGGCGGAAGTGGAAATTGTTGGCATCGAAAGACATGGGCCTACAGAAATTAGAGACGAATAAGATTTCCCTTGGGTAATTTTATTTATACGTGCTAACTATTTCGAAAAGTCTAGATGCGCCACTTCTGGGCATACAAATGTGCACCTAAAAGTCTCCTTATGCATTAAATTTAACGGAAATGCTAATTTTAAGTCAGATTAAAACGAATTTCAGAAAAGGATTTCTTCTTCTTAGACACTTGTTTTTATAAAATGAAAATGCAAATTTTTTCGAGTTTATAGAACATTTAAAATTGATTAAACCCGAAAAAAGAGCCGATTAATTTCGATTCTGACGCTTTTTTCAATTTTCTACAAAACACGGGGAGTTCTTATTGGATTAGAGGCAGAAGATTGACCGATTAGAAGCAGTCAGTGATTACGAAAATATTACCCAAACACGATAAACAAAATGTTGAAGATAGTTTCAGAAATTGGTCATAGGTAAGCTGAAAAATGGTTGTACTTTTCAGATTCAGGACCACGAAAATTACTCATCAAAAAAGGCGATTTTTTGAAAAAGAGATCCTAAACATCGACTTTTTTTGTAATTGTAAACCTGCTTTCAAAAGATATATTTTATTTTTGTATGTTGTTTTTCTATCAATACATAGGTAATTCTTCTCTCTCTCTCCCTCTGTTATTATTGAATATTTTAACGATTTCACTTAACGTAGAAATTATAAGACAGTATTCGGCTAGAATCACAAAACGAACGAACCACTTTTTATTCTCTCAATTTTTCTATCTACAACTCTCCTTGGTAACGAATCAACAATCAAACAGTACAGACAACAGATGTATAAAAAGTAGCCTCTTAATAATCAGCAGGCGAATTCCCTACACCACCCCCCTCCCCATTCAAAGAGCCTGATGGGTTCCCTCTTGTGTATTTCGCAAGTTTATCGACGTGCACATTACGGGACTTTCGGTTAGGGGTGCTCAACTGTACGACCACATCCGAAATCTTCTTCACTACGCGACAAGGACCAATCCAGTTTGACTGCAGCTTCTGACATCTGCCTTTGGTCCTTCTGGGCCAAAAGTACCAAACTTCATCGCCTTCCGCAAATCGTGGTGCCTTGGTGTGGACGTCGTACCTTCTTTTTCCTTCTTCTCCCGCTTTTATTAGACGATTCCGTGCAAAATTGTGAATAACTTGCATCCGGTCCTGGAGAATCTGACCATACTCAGTCTCAAAGTGGACATCGGGCACAACCCCTGTGACCAAGTGCATGGGGAGGGTCAGTTCCCTTCCAAATGTCAACTGAGCTGGGGAGAACATGGTTGAGGAATGTTCAGATGCGCGAAATGCGAGCAGAGCCAATGGCAGACGGAGGTCCCAGTCATCTTGTCCAGCATCAATCACCTTTGAAAGCATTTCAATCAGGGTTCGATTGAATCTTTCAACTTGTCCATCACTGCGAGGATGCATTGGTGTTGTGCGAGTCTTGTGGATACCTAGAAGGGCCATTACTTCCCCAAAAACTGCTGACTCGAAGCATCGACCTTGATCTGTGTGCAGTTCACGTGGCACACCATACCGTGCAATTACATTATCCACAAGGCCTTGGGCAACTGTTTCCGAACACAGATCTGGCACAGCGTATGCTTCTGGCCATTTGGTGAACGCATCAACAACCACTACCAAGTGGCGATTTCCTCTAGGGGTGATGGGCAGAGGGCCAATGACGTCCATGCACAACCGCTCAAATGGGGCACTAGTGATATACGACTGTAAAGGGGCTTTTGGAGTCGTTCCTCTCTTACCCCTACGTCCACAAATTTCACAGCTTGCAACGGCGAGTTTTACATCGCGTGTCATACCTGGCCAGTAGTGGGTCATTCGTACTGCTTGAAGGCTGCGTCGACGTCCAAAATGCCCAAACTCATGAGCCTTAAGAGCCACTTTACTCCGCCATTTCCTGGGTACTAGAATCTGATTAACGACTCCTTTTCTTTCGTCATCCCAGGTGCGTACTAATAGACCATTTTTGATCTTCAGTGAGTCAAACATCGCCCACAAAGATTTGGTGACACTGCTAAAGGACACTGCGTCCTGCCAGGAAGGTCGAACTGCTGAGTTGACCCACTGATGAACAACACTCAAGTCAGGGTCTTCCAGTTGTCCAGTTACCCATTCAGCAACTGATTCCACGACTTCAGTCAACCGAGCTTCTACTGTTGCCAATCTCTCCTCTTGCCTGGCACAATAACGACAGTTTGAGTCCACGCAGGGTCGCCGGGACAAACCATCAGCGTTTTGATGAAGTTTTCCTGCACGATGGACAACCTGTAGGTTGTAAGGAGCCATTATTTCCATCCATCTTGCCAACTGACCGTCCAACTCACGAAAACTTCTTAGCCACTGAAGAGAAGAATGATCAGTGCGTACAGTAACTGGGCCACATTCTAATCCGTATGAGCGAAAATGCTTAACAGCCATAACAATGCTGAGAAGCTCTCTCCTTGTTGCACAGTAATTTCGTTCAGCACGGGACAGGCATTTACTGAAGTAGGCTATGACCTTCTCTTGTTCATCCTGAATTTGGGACAAAACTGCCCCCACTGCCCGGTCACTAGCATCAGTGTCAAGAATGAATGGTGCTCCTGACATAACATGGCCAAGGACAGGGGGTTTAGTCAATGCGGACTTCACATCATCAAAAGCCAGTTGACATTCCGTTGACCAATGGTAGTCTCCTTTGCCGTCTTGCAAGACATACAGGGGCGCTGCCCTCTGAGCAAACTTCGGAGCAAAACATCGATAATAGGAACAAAAGGCTAAAAATGACTTGAGCTCTTTCAGATCCCTTGGAACAGGCCAGTTACTCACTTTGTCACACTTCAAAGGATCAGCTGCAATTCCTTTCTCAGAGATGCTGTATCCCAGGTAGGACACTTGTCGGCTGAATAGACGACACTTCTTGGGGTTTAGCTTTACCCCGGCTCCTCGAAGGACGTCAAAAACACGACGCAGCCAGTTCACATGCTCTTCGAACGAGGGTGTATCCAACAGAACGTCATCCAAGTACACCTTGATGCGACCCTCTCGAATCTCTGCACGGAAAAGCTGTCCCATGGCCCTCTGAAAGGTTGCCGGGGCATTGCAAAGCCCAAAAGGCATTACCCGAAATTGCCACAGGCCCCAAGGAGTGCAGAAAGCAGTTTTTTCTCGATCACCATCGGCCAAGGGAACCTGCCAATAGCCAGACTGTAGGTCCAAAGTGGAGAACCAGGAACTACCACTCAAGGAACTCATCAATTCGTCTATTTTTGGTAGCGGGTGTGAATCCTTAGTGGTGACCTCATTCAACTTCCTGTAGTCCACACAAAATCTGGTGCTGCCGTCTTTTTTCTTTACAAGGACAATAGGACTGGCCCACGGACTTTGCGATGGTTCCACTATCCCATTCTTCTCCATCTCCGTTACCAGGGAATCCACCTCACCCAAACGAAAGGGTGGCAAACGACGAGGAGCCTGCCTTATGGGTGGACTATTCCCAACATTGATGGAATGGAAACATCCTTTTATTTGACCCAAATCAGATCCATGGCGTGCAAACACATCAGAAAATTCGCATAACAGATCCCCAATCACCTGGCTTTTCTCACGTGAGAGATTGATCACTGCATCATGAATGAGCTGACCAATATGTTGTGGAAATGACTCTTCATCAACCCATACCTTCTGCAAGCCTTGCTCACATTTCAACTCAGGTAGGGTCTGAAAATCCGGGATATCTCTCTCATCAGGCATAAGGGCATCCTGAATGGCAAGAGATGCATCCCAAAAGGCAGGACCAACTCTACGGCCATCTATGACAACTGCTTGCTCAGCTGGATCAATCAAACATCGATTGGCACACAGAAAATCCAATCCCAGGACGCAATCCTCACTGATACCAGCAACCAGGACCAACTGTTCCCGAGAAATATCATCCCCAATATCAAATGATACCACAGCCTCTCCCTTGACGGGTATTCGCTCCCCTGAAATCGAACGGATGAATGCAGGGCCTGATGCTGTCAAGGGAAGGTACTCCATGAAGCTTTCATTCATGATGGTTCTTGAAGCCCCAGTGTCAACAACAAACTCGCATCGCACTCCATTCGCTGTTCCACACAACACCAGAGATGAATACGGGGAAGCTCGGAGAATAGGTGGTTCTGGAATATCCACCTGAACGCTGGTCGACTTGGTAGCTGGGGCCTGTCTCAAGGTCAGTGTTTGCCCCTTCACTCTGACCGAGGCTCGTTTCCCGTCTTTGAGGCAGTAGCTTGGCGACGAGTAGGACAGTTACGCAGCATATGACCAACTCCATCACAGCGCCAGCACACCACCTGGCGACGTTGAATCACTCCCTGATGTTTTGGGATAGTGGATTGCACTGCCATGTATGATGGTTCATCAACACTAGCCTGGCTGCACTGACTGTATGCCTTGGGGGGAGTGAGCCTGGACACTGCCTCCATCCTCAGAGCCACAGTAAGAGCAGCATTCATTGTTTCAGGCCAGGCGCTGAGGACACGCTCTCTAATACGCTGGTCTCTCAGTCCATTCATAAAGTGTGTCACAATGACGCTGTCCATACTTCCCTTGGCTTGAGGCCAAGCCTTCCTACCTAGCTCCTGCATTTCCCGATGGTACGTCCGTATATCTTCATCGGGTTTTTGAACTCTACATTGGAGCAGAACGAGATGTAACTGCATTTGGTTCTTTATGCCATATCTCGCATCCAGCGCTGAAACCAGCTTATCGTACAAAATTGGGTGGTGTAACTCCGACAACAACGTTAGAGCAGGACCACATAGTGCAGCACCTAAAACAGCAGCTTTTGTGCCGTTGTCCCATCCATTTCGAACCGCTATCAACTCGAACTGAGTCAGATAAGAGTCCCAGTCCACAGTACCATCATATGGCTTCGGTTTCAAAAACGGCAACGTCTGAGTTTTACCAGGGGCACCGTAGGGCTTCTGAGTGGTCGACTCATCATTACAATTAGTAGAATTTTCCATTGAAGTAGTAGCCAATGACCTCCCCTTGACGCTAGGCAAGACTGAAGAGGGTTGCTGCAGCAAGGCCTTGAATTCCGCTAGCATCATATCACGCATTTCAGTGAAACATTCGTTGAGCTGAATCCCCACTTCCTCCACTACATGGCTCCGCATCTCATCAACAGTCAACCCCGGCGGCGAATGTGATACCCTCTGATCAGTTCCTTCCTCTTGGTGAACTGTAGCCTCCACTTGTATAGAGTTCATACCATCCATCCTCCCCGCGGGAGGAAAACTACCACCCACTTCGCCCTCAACTGGATACAAAGGACGTATAGGCATACCCGAACGCGTCGTCATCGCGAAAAAAAAAACGAGCCGAATGACCGAACAACCGAATCGAAACAGGATATTCTACACCGAAAACAGAAACGACGAGTCAACCGAAACCGAAAACGTAGGTACACGAACCGTAACCGCTGCCACCACTTTAACGATTTCACTTAACGTAGAAATTATAAGACAGTATTCGGCTAGAATCACAAAACGAACGAACCACTTTTTATTCTCTCAATTTTTCTATCTACAACTCTCCTTGGTAACGAATCAACAATCAAACAGTACAGACAACAGATGTATAAAAAGTAGCCTCTTAATAATCAGCAGGCGAATTCCCTACACCATTGATGAAGATTACTCAGATTCTATCGTTCTCAGATTCTGAGCCTGTACTTGAGAGGAAGCTATGTGCCACACTCATTTTACATCGATGCAATGACACGCTCAACCAGACAGACACCACAAGTTTCCCGTCGCCTTGGATAAACAGCGCTACTCGGAAGAAAGTGGTCCAGCAAATGGCAAGCAAACCGCATCCTGACCGTATCTTTTTGTGCCGCCCAACCGTTTTCCGCAGTGTAATACTTCAGCGAGGTAGTGTTCTTTACTAGGTGGTTAGGCTAAACTGGGAGTAGGAACTGTCATTGTTCGATTTCATGACTCATGCGTTCTTAAAAGTCCCTCAGGGTTGCTATCTCCGTTCCAGCAATCCCAGAACGCTCAGACCCAAACATTCCAGGACGGATTTAATAAAAAACGCTGCAAATTATTACACAAAGGTTTATTACTTATCTATATAGATCACTCGTCCGCAGAGAACTCGGCTTTGCCGTTGTCACCACCTACCATGTACGTACACCGATCGCCTTTCGGTCAGCTAACATTTTAACGGAGATTAGGCCTCTATTGCGATTCACACTCGTGTTTCTGATTTATCCCAAGTCCAACCCTTAAGTTTGTCCTAGAGAGCTCCGCGTGGTCTCTAAAAATTCTATACTATCTTAACTAGATGAAAAAGAATACCTACAATTTTGCTTCCGAGTCTACCAAGGTAGCGGAAGCTTTGTTTTCACTTTTCAAGGACGAAAAAAAAAAGTTCTCCAAAATCAAAATTTTCACTCGCGTTTTGCGTTTTAGACCTTTCTGAACAATTTTGGTTCCGTGTCTGTCTGTCTGTGTGTCTGTCATGAATTACTTGTAACGCGCATAACTATACGAAGTTATTGTCCGATTTCGATGAAATTTTCAGGGATTGTGCGGGTTGGTGTGTAGACGGTCCCCTATGAAAATCATCATCCTCGGACTGATAGAAGCGACTGCGCATGCGCAAACGTGAATTCCTTGTAACGGCCATAACTTCTACATTTTCCATCCGATTTCGATGACATTTTCAGGGATTGTGCGGGTTGGTGTGTAGACGGTCCCCTATGAAAATCATCATCCTCGGACTGATAGAAGCGACTGCGCATGCGCAAACGTGAATTCCTTGTAACGGCCATAACTTCTACATTTTCCATCCGATTTCGATGACATTTTCAGGGATTGTGCGGGTTGGTGTGTAGACGGTCCCCTATGAAAATCATCATCCTCGGACTGATAGAAGCGACTGCGCATGCGCAAACGTGAATTCCTTGTAACGGCCATAACTTCTACATTTTTCATCCGATTTCGATGAAATTCTCAGGGATTGTGCGGGTTGGTGTGTAGACGGTTCCCTATGAAAATCATCATCCTCGGACTGATAGAAGCGACTGCGCATGCGCAAAAGTGAATTTCCATGTAACGGCCGTAACTTCCACATTTTCCATCCGATTTCAATGAAATTTTCAGGGATGTTACAAATTTGAGTTTAGATGGTCCCCTATGGAAATCATCACCCCCGGATTGATAGTAGCCGATGCGCATGCGCGAACGTGAATTGCTTGTAACAGACATAACTTCCACAATTTCTACCCGATTTCGATGACATTTTCAGGGATTACGCGGATTAGGTTGTAGATGGTCCAGAATGAAAATCAAGGCCTTAAAATTTACAGTAGCCTCTGCGCATGCGCAAACGTAAAATCCTTGTAACAGCCGTAACAGTGGCGTGTGAGGTGAGGATCTCAAACCCCATTCAACCATCCCCTTGGTAGGTCAGTCAGCAATGCTTTGGATTCCCAATCAGGAGTCACAGGTTCGAATCCTAGTCAAGCTAAAAATTTTTTGATCCAATCACTACCGCACTTACATTTTTCGTCCGAATTTGATGAAATTTTCCAGGATTGTCCAGATTAGCGTGTAGATAGTCCCCTATGAGGGTAGTGGAAGGTACTTAGAGATTGGTGTTTTCAGATTAACTACTATGCATCGGATCATCTATATAATCGGGTTATGGATACGAGGAAGCTATGTGCCACACCCACTTGTTTTTTCTTGGTCGATTCCAAAGGTTTATTGTTGAAAATAATAAACCAAAATTAATGCATAACAATGTTTACCAGTGCTCCAAATTATAGTGGATGGTTTTGTAATACTAATAATATCCTTTCAAGTGTCTGCGAGACCAATTCGAGACCCGTTTTTATGATTTTGAAGGATGCATCTTTGAACATCAAGATTTTTATAACTCTTTCTCTCCAGCAGTTGACGACTTACCTTCTAGTGTTCAATTGGAATAGCCAACGTTCGTGCATACAATATTACATACATTACAAATACATTCAAAAGTGCACCCACGATTTTGACACGTGTAGGACCCCTAAGGGTAGTTTATCCTTAAATTTCCAACCTCGAAAACCCTGTGCTACTTACTAAGTGCTCTAAAAACCGTGAAATGTTAGCAATTTTTTTTAGAATTTTTACCTTCATCTTCTAAACTACTACTTTTTCTGTGAGCTGTCATGCGCCAACCAACCCTCGTTTTACCTGGACGACGAGGACATCTCCATCAACCCAAAATCCATTGACGAACCACCCCCCCCCCCCCCTCTTCCTATGACCCCAACAGGGCAATACAATCCAAGAAAGTCTGCGATTTAATTACTATACTTAGTTTGTTGAACTTAGCGATTCTCTCCCGTTTATGCAATTTCGGTCAATAAGTTTAGCAATAAATTGAGTTATTGCTGACTCAATTTATTACGAAAATGGTCAAAATGTATAATCAAATATCTATCAGATTGTGCACCATCATAGAAATTGTTCCATATTTCCCCTTAAACACATCAATGTTCGTTTGTTGATTTTTCTTAATTTTTCCCCAAAAAATGTTTTCAAAATCTTTTTTATTTTATTCACTTGTACAAAAGCTGTAATGTTTTCAGCTAAGATCATCAGAACGAAGCTGATTACATTGCCTTCAAATTCCTCTCTCTTTACTGCTGTCTAAAATTAGTAGTGCAAGCTCAAACAATGCGAGTGGAAGGCTCAAAACACGGTCTTAACACGACAATTTCACTTTAAACAATTACCTATTTTTGAATTGCTGTATCGCCGTATTATTCAACCTACACAGCTCCTGTTGGTCTCAAACTGGAGAAAATTTACCCAATTCAAAACATTACTGGCATAAATGATTAAAATCATAATTTTCATGCTTTCGGTTATATTTTTTTTTAACCAAAAGAGGTGCACAAATGTTACGGTTTTTAGCGTACTACGTAAATACAAAGCGCATTCAGGGTTGCAAATTTTGGGATAAACTACTCTTAGGAATCTTAACAACATAATATAAGAAAATCTTGAATAACAAAAACAAACAACATTGCCATTGCAATGTTTGGCCTTAAAAAAAAATAAATAAATAAATTGACTGGGCTAACCGTCATTGAACTGCATTCGAATGATCTCTACAAATATTGCTTCCAGGATAACGGTATCCAAATATAGGGATTTAGCGCGCACGACGATCTCGATTTACAGTTGTACCTATCTGTGTTAAAAAACATTTTCGAGGATGGAGCGTATAAAATCTAAATATAGGGAGAACTTCACAGATGGAAATTCGGAAGCGAGCCAGTTGATAGGAACGACTAAATTAGAGCCAGATTATGTAAAAAAGCAACACATTAACGCACAGGCGATCCTCACATTAAAATGCTCACCAATTAGAAACCTATAATGACAAATTACTTGTTCTCAATAAATTTCATTGACTTCGTCTTCAGGTAAGTAAACCTTTAAATCTCGGGTTTTGCTTCCGAGTCTACCAAGGTAGCGGAAGCTTTGTTTTCACTTTTCTCGGTTGAGCAAAAAGTTCTCCAAAATCAGAATTTCCACTCGCGTTTAACGTTTTAGACCTTTCTGAACGATTTTGGTTTCGTGTCTGTCTGTCTGTCAACGATGTTTATGAACTTCCTTGTAAAGGGCAACACGAAGTTATTGTTCGATTTTGATGAAATTGTCAGGGATTGATCGGGTGAAGATGGTCCCCTATGAACATCATTGCATTCGATGACATTGATCGGATAGGCGTCCCTTTGAGGACAGTTACTTGGAGATGTTTTGAGATTAGTTACTATGCATCTGATCATCTATACATTCGAGTTAAGGATACGAGGAAGCTATGTGCCACACCCACTTGACAGAAGTTTTCCCCATTCGTTCCCCACTTTCCCCAAAGTATGTAAATTCTGAATATACTTATGTATTACTTACACATATGTGGACGAACCTATTTAGGAATGGCGAGCGGACGTGTCGAAACAATGGAAGGCGCCACGAAGCAAGTAGGCGAACAGGATCGCGCCATATAAGCGGAAGAGGCTATCAGGTTTTATAATACAATACTACGAGCGGCGCTCTAGTAGTTATACTCCGCATGAAAGTAAGAATGGTGCCCAGAATAGGGACGAAAGTGACCAAACCTGGCGCAGCGTAATACCGGGCAAATGCACCAGTATCGGACACAGCATCATTTATCGTTTAATATTGAGACCACTCCATATTATTGTATATTTTTTTAGATTCCTACCAAAAACATAATCCAACACTACTCATGAACATATCGGTGTTCCAAATAGCAAATTTAGATACCGTAAATTCGGAAAATTCACGCTTACTCCCCTTTACGCGTAGCCATTGGTCTGACAGTGGAAAAGGTGAGAAATTTGTAAGGGCCCGTCTCTGAAATGTCAACAAATATGGGCCATAAATATGTTCATGCAGCTCCCCCTAGGATGAGGGATCGACCAAACACAGGCGCCATGGAACCAAAAACGCTGCAAATTATTGCGGAACCAAAAACGCTGCTAATTTTTCTGTATAGATCACTAGCCTGCAAAGAACACAGCTTTGCCATTGTCACGACCTACCAACCATATTTTTGCTTCACAATCAAGGGTATTTTGAGAAAATAAAGACTTGTGGTGCCTTTATTAGGAAATTTGATTACTGGTTGCTAAGGACGCAAAACTGAGTACAACTCGAAGAAACCAACAACGATCGTACTTTGGTCAGCTATATTTGAACGGAGATTAGGCCTCTTTCGCGATTCACAACCGTGTTTCCGATTTATCGTAAGTTCTCATGGGGAGCGAACGGTTGGTCCTACGGAGCTCTGGGTGGTCTCATTCGATTCTAAAAATTCAATAGTATTTTAAATTGATGAATCGACCACACCTTCATATCGAAATTTTTTGAGCGAGGGCGTTTTCAAAGTTTCAACCCTTAGAAGTTACTGACATCAACCGAAAGCTACCATATTTATACAGCTAGATACCATATTTCATGAAAATCGGTCCATGATAACTAAGGAAAGTGCCGCGTACGGCGGACGGACGGCAAAATTTTTATTCAATTTTCGGATTCTACGTACCTTGAAACGTAAACCAATAAATTTTGTGGAGGGTTTAAAAAAAAAATTTTTTTTGGTCGATTCCAAAGGTTTGTTATTGAAAATAGTCAACCAAAATGCAGAAAGCTTCGAAACACAAAAACGTCTGCCAATGTGATGAGTCACATAGCTTCCCAGTATTCATCGGAAAAGAATAGGTAATCCGACCATCTGAATATCAATCTCTTAAAACTAGGCCCCCACCAAGTTTGAGAAAAATTGACTGCATTAATGGACTTTTTCAAAGTGTTTATCAATTAAATCAATTAGTTACAAACTGTATTGATTACACGTAACTATCATGTAATTTATTTCTGATATATTACCGTACAATATAGTCGTATCAGGGTCAAAATTCACTAGCAGGCGCCACGCTAATTTTACAGTACAAATTCAGCAAAGTCCTTGCAAGGGTTTGGTCCTTTTCAGTCGCCGAATTTGTTGCGAATTGTCTAGATGTCAAAGATATAGCTTCTGGGTTTGAGTCTCTTTACAATGTGAACACCCATAAGGCGTCCATCCTTCAAGGGATCGATTCTACAACTAATTTCCATAAAAATGTATCCTCGCCATTTTTAGACTTGATTATGACTCAAGAACTTCAACGCCGTTCGGCTGCTTGATAGAACCAAACCCTTGGACCTAGTGATACTCGTAAATTGAGACACAGAGTTACCTGCACTTCAGAGCACAACCAACGGACAGTTGATTCTACAAACTGTTTAATTGAATTTTGAAATTTAATGAACTGGATGGGCTCCTTATGTGCTCAGTTTTTATGTTTTTGATAAATAAAACTATCATTGTAAAAATAAACAAAACATTAACACAAGTTTTGGTGATCATAACTCAAACTACCAATCTCATAAAAAGAAATGGCGAAATAAATAGAATGAAACTATTATTTCATTCATAAACATTTTGCTTCCGAGTCTACAAAGGAAGCGGAAGCTTTGTTTTCACTTTTCAAGGTTGAAAAAAAAAGTTCTCCAAAATCAAAATTTTCTCTCGCGTTTGGTTAGTTGATGGTCCTTTATGAAAATCATTGCTCTCGGACTGGTAGTACCCACTGCGCATGCGCAAACGTGAATTTCCTTGTAACAGCCATAACTTCTACAGTTCTTATCCGATTTCGCAGAAATTTTCAATGATTATGCGGATTGGGTTGTAGATAGTCCGGTCATGTATGGAAACCATAGTCCCCGGACTGGAAGGAGCTACTGCGCATGCACAAAAGTGAATTTTGGTATATTATTTTCAATAATGAACCTTTGGAATCGACCAAGAAAATTTTTTTTCTTCAACACCCCCTCAAAATTTGTTGGTTTACGTTTCAAGGTACGTAAAATCAAAAAATCGAATAAAAATTTGGGTGTCCGTCCGCCGTACGCGGCACTTAGCATAGACCGATTTTGATGAAATTTGGTATGTAGGCTCCATTTGGGGTCTAGTTGTGCCCGAAGATTTTGGTTGATGTAGGTCACTTCTAAGGGTTGAAAAATAAGGTTTGAAATATTGAAAACGCCCTAACTCAAAAAATTTTGATATAAAGGTATTGTTTTTCCATCAATTTAAGATAGTATAGAATTTTTTGTGACAACGCGGAGCCCTTTAGGACAAACCGTTCGTTCCCTACAAGAATTTAAGGGTTCGACTTACGATAAATCAGAAACACGAGTGTGAATCGCAAAAGAGGCCGAATCTCCGTTCAAATGTTAGCTGTCCGAAATGCGATCGATGTTTTTCTTCAAGTTGGTTGGTGGTAACAATGGCAAAGCCGTGTTCTTTGTAGACGAGTGATCTATTTAGAAATATAATAAACCTTTGTGTAATAATTTGCAGCGTTTTTTTTTTGTTTTTTTCAATAGCCACAACTTTTACATTTTTAAAACGAATTTATCAGGCATTGTTCAGATTGGCGTCTAGATGATTCCCTTAGAAAATCCTGGCCCCCGAATTGATAGTAGCTGCTGCGCATGCGCAATCATAAAATCTTAGTAATAGCTATAACGTCGACATTTTCCATCCGATATCGATGAAGTTATCGGAGATTGTACGTATGTTGTATTTGGATGTTGGTTGTCCCCTATGAAAATCATCGCCCCCGGACTGATAGTAGCCAGTGCGCACGGGCAAACTTGAATTTTTCCCTAACAGTCATATTAAATATGAATATTGAAAATGAATATACTTATTGAAAATTTTTCAATATTTTCTACGCGAATTCGGTGATATCTTCAGAGATAATAATTGGAGTGTAGATGGTCCCCTATGAGGGTTAGTGCGAGGTACTTAGAGATTGATGTTTTGAGATAAGCTACATATCATCGGATCATCTATACAATCGAGTCAAGGATACGAGGAAGCTATGTACCACACCCATTTGGCAGACGTTTTTAGTTTGAGAACGCGAGGCATAATAATAATGCGGAATCATAGACATTTCCTATAATAACAGAGGAGTAATTTTGCCCGCGAACCCACTCTTTCGGAACGCTGTGCTCGTACCTATCTGGGATTCGCAGTTATCTGTCGCATCAACGTGGCCACGAACCGAAGAGATCCGAATACCACGTAGATATCACTCGATCAGCGGAGAGCAGGCAAAATCAAAGAGATACCCCAGGTAGGGCCAACCTTTCACGCCCTACTTACAACCTCCGCGATGCACGCTCCCAGGAAGCCTGTCATTGACATTGACATAATTTTACAATGAGGAGAGTGTATAATGAGGAATATTTCCTCCTACCTGAGGTATAATTAGTTACTCGTTTTAATAATGAGCCGTTATGATACGAACAGAATATACGATGCGTTGCGCCTCTTCTCAAAGTTCATTGAAGGTTTCAATTAAAAATTTTTCAAAATCTGCTTCAACTTATTCCAGCTTTTACATTCATCTGGTTTTTCAACTTCAATAATTACTGAAAGAATAGAAACAAACGTTCTAGCAAAAAAATACAAAATACGACAAAAGATAGGAAGCGAAAGCGTCGTTTTCTACTTGGGAGGTGAAGAAAAAACTCCTCGAAAAAAACTCATTGTGACTGATCCGATATAGCTGGAATTTCTAGAGATGTGTGGTTTAGATTCTGAATGGTCCCCTATGATTTTCATCGTGATCGGATCAGCGGTAGCCCCTGCAGATGCACAGAAAAGAATTTTTGTGAAATGCGTAACTTCCAAAGTTTTAACCTGATTTTGATTCAATATTGAATTAGATTTCACGTTTTGGATTTTACTGAACAATTTCGGATTCTGTCGATCTGTTGTCTATTCCAACGACATTTAGTAGAAAATCAAGCTGTCGTAATTACCAAGCTCGGATGTTTCGGTGAGAGAATTTTAGAAAATTCTGACTTTTTAATTAATTTTGCTTCCGAGTCTACCAATAGCGGAAGCCTTGTTATCACTTTTCAAGGTTGAAAAAAAAGTTCTCCAAAATCAAAATTTCCACTCGCGTTTCACGTGTCAAACCTTCCTGAACAATTTGTCTGTCTGTGTGTCTGTCATGAAATCCTTGCCACAGCCATAACTTCTACAATTCTCATCCGTTTTCGATAACATTTTCTAGGATTATGCGCGTTGACGTGTAGTCCAGGAGCCCAGGGCCAAACACGTGACTGATTTCATTATTTGTGTCACACATATATAAAATCAAAGTATCCAACCCCCTGAGCAAATAAATGTTTATCGGCCATGTAAAAACCAATGGAATAGAAAATGGCGGTCATGTTAAGTACAACCAATTTGAAGAAATCTGACTGATTTCAATACACATGAGACCTTAATACTCTCAAACGGGAGCGCCTGTTAAGTACTTTGCAGGTTGTTTCCCATCATGTAACCTATGGGAACGTAGCGGCAGACGGGACTTGAAAAGTGACTGATTTCAATACTCATGGTGGTGCAAGACGTTAAGTGCACTTTTAGAGATTGATGTTTTGAGATAAGCTACATGTCATCGGATCATTTATACAATCGAGTTATGGAAACGAGGAAGCTACGTGCCACACCAGTTTGGCAGACGTATTTAAATTTCATTTCATTACATGGGGTTTATCAGATGATGTACTACAAACAAAAAATCCCATAACTTATATGTTTTACTCCCCCTAAAATCCGACTTTTTTCACATTCAAGATTTTTGTATGATTTCGACCTCGCATCACTGGAACAACTGTTACTACCATGATTAATTAAGTTAATTTCAATCTGAGGATACGAACAGAAAGAACGTTAAATTTATTTTCTCCCTGATGCCAAACCAACATATTTTTTGGTGGAAAACCTTCCTGAAAATTTCTAATTTTTTAAACCGGCAGCAAGTTTTTCATTTCTGGACTGTTTTTGTCTACCCCAACTACAATAACTGACCCAAGATCCAAGATTTCCTACGGTACAGTTAAGCAACTTTTTACTGTGCAATTAGGAGGAGAAACTGACGTTTGAAAGATGAAAAACGTCGATTTCAGGGGAGAAATGAGTTTTTCCAAGGACTGAACTGGCCTCGTAAAACTGAGTTTGACATCGTATTCGGTGTATTTATTTATGCTGAATCGAACGGCGGAACTTTCAGTCCTTCCCAAATGGGAAATAAGCGAATAATGTGGGTTAATGAAGTACAAGGGGGTTCACCCCTTGAAGTACAGATCATATTATCTGATACACCCTGCACAGGTACGTGAATAAAGGAAGACCCAGATATTAAGAGACAAGCTAGTAATCCACTTATAAATTAGCTTTAAAAACATGGAATAGTGAAATGCACGAAACGCACGCCATCTTTGTTTTTAAAACGGAAACCCATACTTTTGGTTTATTATTTTCAATAATAAGCCTTTGGAATCGAGCAAGAAAAAAAAAATTTTAACCCCCCCTCAAAATTTGATGTTTTACGTTTCAAGGTACGTAGAATCCGAAAATCGAATAAAAAAATTTCCGTCCGTCCGCCGTACGCCGTACGCCGTACGCCGTACACCGTACGCCGTACGCGGCACTTTTCTTAGTTACCATGGACCGATTTCGATGAAATTTGGTATGTAGGCTCCATTTGGGGTCTAGTTGTGCCGCGAAGCTTTTGGTTGATGTAGGTCACTTCTAAGGGGTGAAAATTAAGGGTTGAAATTTTCAAGAGTGCCCTAGCTCGAAAACTCTCGAAATAAAGGTATCGTTTTTTCACTGATTTTAAATAGTACTGAATTTTAAAAAATTTTTGAGACCACCCGGAGCTCTGTAGGGCAAACCGTTCAGTCCCTACGAGTACTTGAAGGTTTTCCTTCGATAAAACAGAATCATGAGTGTGAATCGCAAAAGAGGTCTAATCTCCGTTGAAATTTTTGCTGACTAAAATGCGATCGCTGTTCATTTCTTCGATTTGTATACAGTTTTGCCTTCTGCGTAACCAGTAATCAAATTTCCATAATCAAAAGTCAATGGAGAATACTGAAGGCGCCTGAGTGGTCACTGATCAGCTGAGTGAGCTCCAAGGCCATTTCCTCTCCTGTTGAACGCAGGAACCTGAAATTTGAGAGGGCGGGTCAATGGAGAATGCTGAAGGCGCCTGAGTGATCACTGATCAGCTGAGTGAGCTCCAAGGCCATTTTCTCTCCTGTTGAACGCAGAAAGCTGAAATTGGAGAGGCAGGGTCAATGGAGAATGCTAAAGGTGCCTGAGTGGTCACTGATCAGCTGAGTGAGCTCCAAGGCCATTTACTCTCCTGTTGAACGCAGGAACCTGAAATTTGAGAGGGCGGGTCAATGGAGAATGCTGAAGGCGCCTGAGTGATCACTGATCAGCTGAGTGAGCTCCAAGGCCATTTTCTCTCCTGTTGAACGCAGGAAGCTGAAATTTGAGAGGCAGGGTCAATGGAGAATGCTGAAGGCGCCTGAGTGGTCACTGATCAGTTGAGTGAGCTCCAAGGCCATTTCCTCTCCTGTTGAACGCAGGAAGCTGAAATTTTAGAGGCAGGGTCAAAGGAGAATGCTGAAGGCGCCTGAGTGGTCACTGATCAGCTGAGTGAGCTCCAAGGCCATTTCCTCTCCTGTTGAACGCAGGAACCTGAAATTTGAAAGGCAGGGTCAATGGAGAATGCTGAAGGTGCCTGAGTGGTCACTGATCAGCTGAGTGAGCTCCAAGGCCATTTTCTCTCCTGTTGAACGCAGGAAGCTGAAATTTGAGAGGGCGGGTCAATGGAGAATGCTGAAGGCGCCTGAGTGGTCACTGATCAGTTGAGTGAGCTCCAAGGCCATTTCCTCTCCTGTTGAACGCAGGAAGCTGAAATTTTAGAGGCAGGGTCAAAGGAGAATGCTGAAGGCGCCTGAGTGGTAACTGATCAGCTGAGTGAGCTCCAAGGCCATTTCCTCTCCTGTTGAACGCAGGAACCTGAAATTTGAGAGGGCGGGTCAATGGAGAATGCTGAAGGCGCATGAGTGGTCACTGATCAGCTGAGTGAGCTCCAAGGCCATTTTCTCTTCTGTTGAACGCAGGAAGCTGAAATTTGAGAGGGCGGATCAATGGAGAATACAGATGGTGGTAGGTGCTGTTGATGGAGAACCAGTGATCTATACAGAAGGGTGATCTATACAGAAAATAATAAACCTTTGAGCAATGATTTGCAGCGTTTTTATATACATTTTTTCAAATTGCAGATTCAGAATTAACGACATATTTTATGAAAAAACCACCCCCTATTCGATTTTTGTTACCGATTTTTGTTAACGATTTTTGTTAACTTGTGAGTGAATTTGCGCGCAGTGGTGATGTTTGGCGAGACAAATCAAACTAAAATGATAAACGTTTATTGTTTCTCTGATTTCCATGTGATATTGTTAATAGGTTATTACTTGGTGCAATAAAATTAAAAAAAAAAAAATCTCTTCTTTAAATCAAATCATTTTGTTCATTATCTTCTCCTCTCCCCCCTCCACCGCATTTTTCGGTTATCGGAACCCCCCACATGTAGCACCTCATTTTAATGAGTACGATGTTATTGTCATCTAAAAGGGTGAAAAATAGGGGTTGTAAATCTCAGATCGACCTAGCTCAAAAACTCTCAACATAAAGGTAGGTATTGTTTTTTTTACTAATTTAAAATCGAATGAGACCTACCTTTCGCTCCATATGAGGTCTTAAGGGTTGAAATATTTATAAATCATAAACACTACTGTGAATTGCAAAAGATTGTTCACAGGCAAAAATAGGTCTAATCTCCATCAAATTTCAGATGTTCAATTGTTTATTTCTTCGAATTGAGTTTCTTGTCACTCAGAAGTGCTACCCTAGCAACCAACAACCAAATAACGGTGCTTAGCTGGTAGGTTCTTTCTGTTTCAAAATTAACTTGACAGAGATGCTTGCGCGAAAATATGGTTGGTAGGTGGTAACACTGGCAAAGCTGTGTTCTTTCCTGACGAGTGATCTATGTAGAAAAATGATAAACCTTTGTATAATAATTTGCAGCGTTTTTCAACTCATTTTCGACACTTTCAATAGAAATCAACTGAAATCCGTTTGAAACGGGCCACCATAGATGCTGGTAAAACACATTTCAAAAACATTCAGGCAGATTGGTACCAGAATTTTAACAAATCGGTCAAAATAGGGGTTCCCGTTATAAAAAACAAAAAAAAAAAAAAAACTATCAGTCCGGGGATGATGATTTTCATAGGGGACCGTCTACACACCAACCCGCACAATCCCTGAAAATTTCATAGAAATCGGACAATAACTTCGTATAGTTATGCGCGTTACAAGGAATTCATGACAGACAGACAGACAGACACGGAACCAAAATTGTTCAGGAAGGTCTAAAACGCAAAACGCGAGTGGAAATTTTGATTTTGGAGAACTTATTTTTTTCGTCCTTGAAAAGTGAAAACAAAGCTTCCGCTACCTTGGTAGACTCGGATCAAAAATTGGCGTGAATTTCACGACTCGCGAAAATCTCATAACTGGATTGCTCGTCAATAGTGCGAGCTTGGTCACTCATCCTGACTCGAGAAAATGGTGAATTCGAAAATTCGGCTAATCTAGACTGCTACTTGCTCCAGCTGGTCCAAATCCCTGTTAAATTCAACGTTCGTTGGTAAGTGACGATCTCCAGGAACCCAGCCAGTCTGACATACTCACTAGGGTCGTACGGGTGAGTAAGAAAGGTGGTGTTGTGTTATGGGTTAAGATAATATGGAGCAATACAAATCGAGCAAATTCCTTTCTGCAAGACACGCATAATTGTGGCAAAACTACATTTTAGCATTGAACATGCTTCAGCCTTGGACTATCCGAAAAACGTCACGCGGGAGGGGGGGAGTATTCTCCACCTCCATAACGCGCGGCAAAAGCATGTTCCATGTTTCTTGAATTTTAGCCAAAGGCTCTAAGCAGTAAGCATCCCGGCGAGTTTTTTTGGATTGTTAACAAAAGTTTTGCTGTATAAGAATCTCTGTTTTATTACAGAATTTGATTCTTCGTGGTGTTCCACAACATATGTTCCCCCCGTCCATAATTTCTCGATAGAGAAAAATGCCCGTAAAATGAGTGTAGAACCACCACATAACGAAACGTGATTTTCAGGTATTTATAAACATTGAAACGCATTGTTCAACATTCGCATTGTTCAAACATTCGTGAAATGTTGTAACATCCTAGTAGCTGCGTGGATGCTGATTGACTCCACTGCGTGACTCAGCTTTCAAAATACCCAAGAATTATATTCTTGTTGCTAAGCCACCATTGCCCGTAGCTCGACCGTACGTACGTACCTAACAATCAACAATTGGAGATTTCTTTGGTTTCAGCTGGGAGAATTCGAACATAAACTCTACCGAAAGAAACTGGAGATTATTAATTAAATAATTAAGGGTGAAGTTGAGTAATTACAGAAGTCACTGAACTGGGATTGAGAAAGCTGGCAGCGAAGCGAAGCGACCACTATCCGCACAAGTGAATGTGAGGTAATAGAAACACGAGTGCCGACCAACCTACCTCGTATCTTAATATCATGTCGTGACATTAGCAATAAATTAACAATTAGGTAATATGCCTTCATTGTAGAAATCTTGTTGTTCTGCGATTCAGCAAGTGGACTACAGATATTTTGAAGCGACACGAAGCAAAAACGTCTGCCAAGTGGGTGTGGCAAGTGGCTTCTTCGTATCCTGAACCGATTGTATAGATGATCCGATGCATAGTAATCAATCTCAAAACATCAATCTCTAAGTACCTTCCACTACGCTCATAGGGGACTCTACACGTCAATCGGCACAATCTCTGAATATTGTTGGAAATTTAGAAGTTATGGCTGTGGCAAGGCTTTCACGTTTGTGCATGTACAGCGGCTACTATCAGTCCGGGGGTTATGATACAGGGACCATATTCATAGGGGACCATCTAAACGCCAACCTGCACAATCCCTGAAAATTTCATAGCAATCGGATGAGAATTGTAGAAGTTATGGCAGTGGCAATGATTTCATGACAGACAGACAGAAACGGAACCAAAATTGTCCAGAATGGTCTGAAACGTAAAACGCGAGTGTAAATTTCGATTTTGAAGAACTTTTTTTTCAACCTTGAAAATTGAAAACAAAGCTTCCGCTACCTTGGTAGACTCTGAAGCAAAATCAAATTGAGGATGTGAACAATATCTTTTTCATTCAATTTGATATTTTGCTTCCGAGTCTACCAAGGTAGCGAAAGCTTTGTTTTCAATTTTCAAGGTTGAAAAAAAAGTTCTCTAAAATCGAAATTTCCACTCGCGTTTTACGTTTCAGACCTTCCTGAACAATTTTGGTTCCGTGTCTGTCTGTCTGTGTGTCTGTCATGAATTCCTTGTAACGCGCATAACTATACGAAGTTATTGTCCGATTTCTATGAAATTTCCAGGAGTTGTGCGGGTTGGTGTGAAGACGGTCCCCTATGAAAATCATCATCCTCGGACTGATAGAAGCGACTGCGCATGCGCAAACGTGAATTCCTTGTAACGGCCATAACTTCCACTATTTCCATCCGTCCAATTTTGGTTCCGTGTCTGTCTGTCTGTGTGTCTGTCATGAAATCCTTGCCACAGCCGTAACTTCGTAACTAAGGGATTGTGCGGGTAGGCGTGCAGACGGTCCCCTATGAAAATCATCACTCCCAGACTGATAGTAGCCGATGCGCATGCGAAAACGTGAAATCCTAGTAACAGCCATTACTTCAACATTTTCTATCCGATTTCGATGAAATTTTGAGGGATTATGAGGATTAGGTTGTAGATGGTCCCCAATGAAAATCAAGGCCTTAAAATTGACAGTAGCCTCTGAGCATGCGCAAACGTAAAATCCTTGTAACAGCCATAACACTTACATTTTCATCCGAATTCGACGAAATTTTCTAGGATTGTTCAGATTGGTATGGAGATGGTCCCCAATGAAAATCATCTCCCCTAGACTAATAGTGGTTGCTGCGCATGCGCAAACGTGAATTACTTGTAACAGCCATAACTTCTACATTTTCCATCCGATTTCGACGAAATTTCTCAGGATTGTTCAGATTAGCGTGTAGATGGTCCCCTATGAGGGTAGTGCAAGGTACTTAGGGATTGATGTTTTGAGATTTGCTACTAGGCATCGGATCACCTATACAACCGGGTTATGGATACGAGGAAGCTATGTGCCACACCCACTTGGCAGACTTTCTTTCATAACCTCCCCCCCCTATCAACACTTCCTGATTTCTTCTTCCCCCAACTTGTGTAGTTTACTTATATATACTTATAATATTATTATCTATTCAATACGTAACCATATTGTCTTGCTACCTCCTTCCTAGGTTCCTGTAAGTGTAGTAGTAGGCAGGCAAACGCCTGTTTAGTGCATTTACGGATAGAGAAAGATAGTTTACAGCTTCTCATCAGATTCATTATTCGGAGATCTTTCTAGATTGATAAATTGAGGCCTGCCGTTCGAAATCCGATAGATCCACTATTTTCCAAAATGAGTTTTTTCGCGGAAATCACAAGTCCTTACGGCCATCTATCTGCGTTTAGTTGGATGCGAGTCAAAACCCGTTAGGGCCCTAGAAAAACGCTGCAAATTATTACACAATGGTTTATTATTTTAACACAGAATGTGTTTTTGCGATGACCTACCGAAAAAAAATCGTCACGAAAAAGCGACAGAAAAAACATCTGGTGATATGTTTATTGGTTGTCATGTTAATGTCAACTCCACATTTATTATTGTTGTTTTTGGTTTATTATTTTCAATAATAAGCCTTTGGAATCGAGCAAGAAAAAAAAAAGTTTAACCCCCCCTCAAAATTTGATGTTTTACGTTTCAAGGTACGTAGAATACGAAAATCGAATAAAAAAATTTCCGTCCGTCCGCCGTACGCCGTACGCGGCACTTTTCTTAGTTACCATGGACCGATTTCGATGAAATTTGGTATATGGGCTCCATTTGGGGTCTAGTTGTGCGCCGAAGCTTTTGGTTGATGTAGGTCACTTCTAAGGGGTGAAAATTAAGGGTTGAAATTTTCAAGAGTGCCCTAGCTCGAAAACTCTCGAAATAAAGGTATCGTTTTTTCACTAATTTTAAATAGTACTGAATTTTTAAAAATTTTTGAGACCACCCGGAGCTCTGTAGGGCAAACCGTTCGGTCCCTACGAGTACTTGAAGCTTTTCCTTCGATAAAACAGAATCATGAGTGTGAATCGCAAAAGAGGTCTAATCTCCGTTGAAATTTTTTCTGACTAAAATGCGATCGCTGTTCATTTCTTCGATTTGTATACAGTTTTGCCTTCTGCGTAACCAACCAGTAATCAAATTTCCATAATCAAAAGTCAATGGAGAATACTGAAGGCGCCTGAGTGGTCACTGATCAGCTGAGTGAGCTCCAAGGCCATTTCCTCTCCTGTTCAACGCAGGAACCTGAAATTTGAGAGGGCGGGTCAATTGAGAATGCTGAAGGAGCCTGAGTGGTCACTGATCAGCTGAGTGAGCTCCAAGGCCATTTCCTCTCCTGTTGAACGCAGGAACCTGAAATTTGAGAGGGCGGGTCAATTGAGAATGCTGAAGGCGCCTGAGTGGTCACTGATCAGCTGAGTTAGCTCCAAGGCCATTTCCTCTCCTGTTGAACGCAGGAACCTGAAATTTGAGAGGGCGGGTCAATGGAGAATGCTGAAGGCGCATGAGTGGTCACTGATCAGCTGAGTGAGCTCCAAAGCCATATCCTCTCCTGTTGAACGCAGGAACCTGAAATTTGAGAGGGCGGGTCAATGGAGAATGCTGAAGGCGCATGAGTGGTCACTGATCAGCTGAGTGAGCTCCAAGGCCATTTTCTCTCCTGTTGAACGCAGGAAGCTGAAATTTTAGAGGGCGGGTCAATGGAGAATGCTGGAGGTGCCTGAGTGGTCACTGATCAGCTGAGTGAGCTCCAAGGCCATTTCCTCTCCTGTTGAACGCAGGAACCTGAAATTTGAGAGGCAGGGTCAAAGGAGAATGCTGAAGGCACCTGAGTGGTCACTGATCAGCTGAGTGAGCTCCGAAGCCATTTTTATTCCTATTGAATAGAAGTGCTCTTCCAGGCGTCTCCAGCATTCGAGGAAATCTTCTTCACTCCTCAGATAATTTCAGAGAGATCTTCAGAGAGATAATTTTTTTCGCCTGTTTAGTGCATTTACGGATAGAGAAAGATAGTTTACAGCTTCTCATCAGATTCATTATTCGGAGATCTTTCTAGATTGATAAATTGAGGCCTGCCGTTCGAAATCCGATAGATCCACTATTTTCCAAAATGAGTTTTTTCGCGGAAATCACAAGTCCTTACGGCCATCTATCTGCGTTTAGTTGGATGCGAGTCAAAACCCGTTAGGGCCCTAGAAAAACGCTGCAAATTATTACACAATGGTTTATTATTTTAACACAGAATGTGTTTTTGCGATGACCTACCGAAAAAAAATCGTCACGAAAAAGCGACAGAAAAAACATCTGGTGATATGTTTATTGGTTGTCATGTTAATGTCAACTCCACATTTATTATTGTTGTTTTTGGTTTATTATTTTCAATAATAAGCCTTTGGAATCGAGCAAGAAAAAAAAAAGTTTAACCCCCCCTCAAAATTTGATGTTTTACGTTTCAAGGTACGTAGAATACGAAAATCGAATAAAAAAATTTCCGTCCGTCCGCCGTACGCCGTACGCGGCACTTTTCTTAGTTACCATGGACCGATTTCGATGAAATTTGGTATATGGGCTCCATTTGGGGTCTAGTTGTGCGCCGAAGCTTTTGGTTGATGTAGGTCACTTCTAAGGGGTGAAAATTAAGGGTTGAAATTTTCAAGAGTGCCCTAGCTCGAAAACTCTCGAAATAAAGGTATCGTTTTTTCACTAATTTTAAATAGTACTGAATTTTTAAAAATTTTTGAGACCACCCGGAGCTCTGTAGGGCAAACCGTTCGGTCCCTACGAGTACTTGAAGCTTTTCCTTCGATAAAACAGAATCATGAGTGTGAATCGCAAAAGAGGTCTAATCTCCGTTGAAATTTTTTCTGACTAAAATGCGATCGCTGTTCATTTCTTCGATTTGTATACAGTTTTGCCTTCTGCGTAACCAACCAGTAATCAAATTTCCATAATCAAAAGTCAATGGAGAATACTGAAGGCGCCTGAGTGGTCACTGATCAGCTGAGTGAGCTCCAAGGCCATTTCCTCTCCTGTTCAACGCAGGAACCTGAAATTTGAGAGGGCGGGTCAATTGAGAATGCTGAAGGAGCCTGAGTGGTCACTGATCAGCTGAGTGAGCTCCAAGGCCATTTCCTCTCCTGTTGAACGCAGGAACCTGAAATTTGAGAGGGCGGGTCAATTGAGAATGCTGAAGGCGCCTGAGTGGTCACTGATCAGCTGAGTTAGCTCCAAGGCCATTTCCTCTCCTGTTGAACGCAGGAACCTGAAATTTGAGAGGGCGGGTCAATGGAGAATGCTGAAGGCGCATGAGTGGTCACTGATCAGCTGAGTGAGCTCCAAAGCCATATCCTCTCCTGTTGAACGCAGGAACCTGAAATTTGAGAGGGCGGGTCAATGGAGAATGCTGAAGGCGCATGAGTGGTCACTGATCAGCTGAGTGAGCTCCAAGGCCATTTTCTCTCCTGTTGAACGCAGGAAGCTGAAATTTTAGAGGGCGGGTCAATGGAGAATGCTGGAGGTGCCTGAGTGGTCACTGATCAGCTGAGTGAGCTCCAAGGCCATTTCCTCTCCTGTTGAACGCAGGAACCTGAAATTTGAGAGGCAGGGTCAAAGGAGAATGCTGAAGGCACCTGAGTGGTCACTGATCAGCTGAGTGAGCTCCAAAGCCATTTTCACTCCTATTGAATGGAAGTGCTCTTCCAGGCGTCTCCAGCATTCGAGGAGATCTTCTTCACTCCTCAGATCACTGATCAGCTGAGTGAGCTCCGAAGCCATTTTTATTCCTATTGAATAGAAGTGCTCTTCCAGGCGTCTCCAGCATTCGAGGAAATCTTCTTCACTCCTCAGATCACTGATCAGCTGAGTGAGCTCCGAAGCCATTTTTATTCCTATTGAATAGAAGTGCTCTTCCAGGCGTCTCCAGCATTCGAGGAAATCTTCTTCACTCCTCAGATCACTGATCAGCTGAGTGAGCTCCAAAGCCATTTTCAGTCCTATTGAATGGAACTGCTCTTCCAGGCGTCTTCAGCATTCGAGGAGATCTTCTTCACTCTTCAGATCACTGATCAGCTGAGTGAGCTCCGAAGTCATTTTCAATCCTATTGAACGCAGGAAGCTGAAATTTGAGAGGGAAGGTCAAGGGAGAATACAGATGGTGGTAGGTGCTATTGATGGAGAGCCAGTGATCTATACAGAAGGGTGATCTATACAGAAAATAATAAACCTTTGAGCAATGATTTGCAGCGTTTTTATTTAACGGATGACTAGTATCGCAAAAACACATTCTGTGTTCCTATGATTTCATACAGAGTATGGAAAAAGAAATAAACCGGGGGGTGCAGGGGGGCGGAGCCCCCCGCCGAGGCGCAAAGCGCCGAGTTTTATTTTTCTATATGTATAGATCACTCGTCTGCAAAGCCACCAACCATCCAACATGAAGAAAAGTGTCGATCGCATTTCGGTCAGCTTTAATTTGAACGGAGATTAGGCCTCTTTTGCGATTCACACTCGTGTTTCTGATTTATCGTTCGTCCAAACTTTAAATTCTCGTAGTGAGCGAACAGTTTGTCCTACAGAGCTCCGCGTGGTCTTAAAAAATTCTAAAAATTCTATAGAATGTTAAATTGAAGGAAGAACAATACCTTTATATCGAAATTTTTTGAGTCAGGGCGTTTTGAAAATTTCAAAATTGATTTTGGAACCCTTAGAAGTGACCTACATCAACCAAAATCTTCGGGGCACAACTAGACCCCAAATGGAGCCTACATACCAAATTTCATCAAAATCGGTCAACGCTAAGTGGCAAAAGTGCCGCGTACGCGGACGGCGTACGGCGCACAGTGGGGCCAAATGGCCAAAAAGCCGAAAAAAGTCATTATCTTCTGAAAGAATTACTGTATCGTCTTGGGAATGGTTTCATTCGATTCCGAATACGAAAATACATTAGAAAAATATGTTTCTGACGTTTAAATTTATTATTTTAGTACTAAATCTTGAATTTTGAAAAAAAAAAAATGTTACTCAAAGTGGAAAAGCATGTGAAAAAAAACAGAAAAGCGGTTTTACAGGCGATGGATGTGTGTTATTTTGTTTTTTTCTTCGTTTCAGAGGTTATAGGATACGATAAAGATGATTGAATTGAGGTTTCTTTATATATGTATGTAAATATATATGTGTAAATATACATTTATATATTTAATTTTGACAAAATTTTGAGTGATAAAAACCTCTGAAAATTGGATAGTAAGCGATCGAATTTTGGAACGAATCCAAATTAAACGTTTGCTAAATCCGAATAAGAGATTTTCAACGATGACATGTTCTCGGTAAGTCACGACTGTCCACATTACTGCGAATGACAATCCGAAGAACCTGGTTTGTTCAAACAGAACCTTGATGACTCTTACAGAAATATTCTACGAAAACGTCGCTATTTACATCATTCTATTTCCAATAAAAAATGAAACAAAAAATGTCTGCCAAATGGGTGTGGCACATAGCTTTCCAGTATCCATAACCCGATTGTGTAGATGATCCGACCATTGTAGCCTTAACTTGACTCCGTTACTCTGTGATTGTAGCTAACAGCCCACATAGGGGACATTCTACATGTCAACATTCACAATCCCTGGAAATTTGATCGATTTCGAGAGGAAAATGTAGAAGTTACAACCTTTAGAAGGGTTTTACTCTGAAGCTGCGGTGACGGTAGAGACGGCGTTCTTGGTGTACCTTTAATCACATTTTAACCCACTACATCTAAATTCGGTGAAATACGGCTATGAAATTTTTACAGCTTCTTGATAATGGTCAGATTTTCAAGAAAAAAAATGAGCCAAACCGAAGGAAGGCGAAGCTCGGTTTTTCCACTCCTCTAAAGTTGTATTTCGCTATAAAAACCCAAATCTGGAGCTAACGTTCAAGCTAAAACGTTATGAAAAAATAATTAATATTTTTCAGAGATACTACATATATATATCCAACATTATATCATTTTATTTAAATTTTTTGAAACACATAGAACGTGTTAGGAAATTTTCAAATTTCACTCTCAAAGTGCCTAAAATCTCGAAATATCAAGTTTGAGTCCCCATTTAGCAGTGAAAACAATTTTTAAAAATTGAAGGTCCTTCACACCCTGATTCTACAGGTAATAGACTTTGAGAAAACCACATTACATTTCTTTTTTAGTCACTTTGCAAAAATGGAGTTTTTTCCACTGTGCGGCGTACGGACGGCCAAATTTTTATTCGATTTTTGGATTCTACGTACCTTGAAACGTAAACCATCAAATTTTGAGGGGGTTAAAAATTTTTTTTTCTTGGTCGATTCCAAAGGTTCATTATTGAAAATAATAAACCAAAATGACCATAAAGTTCGGGTGCCACGCCAAAATCCGATAGATCCATGTTTCGGTGATTTGCCGCTTGGCAGTAAATAGCAAGCATAGCCAATATTTCAGCCTTATTCTTAAGTTTGTCGGTGTTTTTAAAATGTTCATGTACAAGGAATTGTTGTCCTAAAGTATTTTTTGTAACTTGAAAGTACGCAACACTTCTCCTTATTTTCAAAATGTTTGCTTTAAAAAACTAAGTTTTATATGTTTACATGGTACTTTCTAAGTAGCTACTAGTGTGTATTATTTAACAGAAAAAATTTATTTGTAAATAATTGTGATAAGTGGGGGAAAAAAATTATTCAGTTATTGTTTTGAAAAAATTGCGGAGTCGCCACGTCAAAACCCGATAGATCCAACATTAAAATATGATTATCTCAGGGTGTTATTAACCCAGCAGTACATCACTGCAGTATATAATGCCTGACATTACTACCTACCAAGTGAAGAATATTGGTTTTGCGATTAAAAAAAGTTGATGAAAAGTTGAGTAAAAGTTGAAGAAAAAAACATTTTAAATAATAAAATGAGACCAATTTCAAGTCTCTAGGACAAATAGTTACTATGTTATGAGGAAAAAAAGAATATCTTTATGAAAACATATTGTTTAGTAATGCATGCATTCCAGGGGACGTGTTACCCCCACCCCCCACCATTATAAACCATAGCACTTCTAGCGGCATGATAGCCTCGAATCTGAAGAGCATTTTAAAATCCATGATCTACGACACCCAACATGCGAATTCGAGTTCACCCCCCACCAACACCACCACCAATGGTGCCAGTCTGGCACCAAAGCGGAAATACGTCGTAACATTGAACATTCATCGATTAGTTTTAGTAGGCAGTCCGTCGAAGTTCACATCCGTATTCAAGGTGAAACACCAAAAAACCCAAGAAATATGAGGTTTATGGTGCCCTGGCACCATGGTGGCACCACTTTTATTTCCATGGTGGTACAGAAAGTAATTCATGCAAATCCTAAGGTATAATGAGAATTTTTCCTCAATTTCAAAGCTTGGATACAATTAGTAAGCAGTAAAGGAACCGAAATATTGAAAAATTGGTACTCTGGTGAAATCATGTACAACTCGGAAGTTATTTTAGTCAAACAAAAAAAGAAACACACAAATCGGTTGGAAATTGAGGCCTGGGCAGAGTTTATAAGATTATGCCCGCAAACGTACGTTTTTGAAGCATTAACCCCCCCTTTCCCCCCCTTAAAAGGCGAAATTCGAAAATCCGGCGCCGTAGTGCACAACTAGATAGTTTTCCGCGTCGAAGAAAAAAAGAACCAGGAAAATCGGTTGAGAACTAAGGCCTGGGCAGAATACACAAGATTATGCCCAAAAACACACGTTTTTAGAGCATTAACCCCCCCTTTCCCCCCCTTAAAAGGCAAAATTCATAATTCCGGCGAAGTAGTGCACAACTAGATAGTTTTCCGCGTCGAACAAAAAAAGAACCAGGAAAATCGGTTGAGAACTAAGGCCTGGGCAGAGTACACAAGATTTTGTTACACACACACATACACACACACACACACACAGACATACACCTATGGTTTTTTCGCGGATTTGGATTCAGAATGGTCCAAAACTGATTACTGTGTGGTTATTTTTTTTTTCTGTTGAGTGTTGTCCTCCTTCACCCCAGATCGATCGCATAAGGACGCCCAAGTCTTACTGTGGTACGTCCTAAAAAGTGGAGAGCTGCAATTTTAAATTTTATGTTTTTTTGCTCTCCGGTAAAACCTAGAAGAGTGGATCTACAGGAATTGGAACAGCAGGCCTCAATTAGTTCACCAGCAAATTAGATGATACATTGAGTAGATGATTTAGGTGTGTGGATTCAGGGCCCGCGAAGAACAGGTTCCCAATGAATTGAAGTGACGAGAATCACATCTGGTCAACATTAGGCAATCACGATATGCAGGTTGGAGGGTTCGACTTATAATCTCAGACGGAGGGAGTCGATCGGAATCAGTGGGGCATGACTGGAGAGGAGGGTGATTACAGGTGGAAGGATTAGTTTCACCACACCAGAGAGAATCAGAACTTCGTGCCCTTCGAAGGGGTCCTAATGGTGCAGCGGAGCCCAACCAAACACCCGCACAGCTGGAGGACCATCACAATCATTTCAACATCACAATCCACTCAATGACGACCCGTCAACCTTCGGCCAGGGAGGAGGGAAAGGTCCTCGAAAAGACATCCATTTCATAGCGCGAAGCCGTCAAAAACGGATCCTGAGAGAGGTCGCGTATCAAAACAGGAATACGGTCCCGGTGCGGCGTCGAGGCAATCCTACCTTCGCCCTATCTGATGTTGGTCACGAGTCTGCACAATGAGACCACATCAAGATACCTGAGACATTGAAGAAATCCTGCGGAAAGCACAAGAGATGACAGATAGTTCATTCCTGAACCAAAATAATCATGTCCTTCAACGTATTTTGACAATCCCATATACAGGGTGTAACAGTATAAGAACGTCAACCCGAAGAATTTCGATTCTACATCTAATTTCCGATCGAAAATGCCTCTGGGCAATTTTCGTTCAACATTAAAACCATTGCCTCCGGATTGATAGTAGTATCTGCGCATGCGCAAACGTAAAATTCCTGTACGTAATGGAGTTTTCACCCAAATTCGATGAGGTATTCAGGAATTGTGTGTGGTCTTCTAGCGTGAGAAGAACTTTTTCTATGATTTTTCAAAGGTTCGAATGTTTATGACGTCACAGTGTGCTGGGGGATCCCGCCCAGGCGGGAGGGGCGCGTGACGTCATAAACATTCGAACCTTTGAAAAATCATAGAATCAATCAATCAATGCGTTTATTTGCAATACAAAACATTGCAAAGAGTTGCGCCCCACATTATTAATAATTAGTAGAAAAATGATAGAAAAAGATCTACTCATCCAAAAAGAGAACGGCTGGTATCAAAATTCTCAGAATTCTTTTGATTAAATAGTTGAAAAAAAAAAAAAAATCTGGAGCACTCCCCATTCCCTAGGTAGATGCGCTTATGAATTTCAAAAATCCTTGAAACTTTCAAATAAGGTACAATTTTTAACTTATTTTTTACTTTTGGAATTAAACAAGTGCATTAGTGTAGAGATTGTAAAAAATAGGTAAGGAAAATTCTACAAGAAACATGAGAATTGGATGATTATTTCCTGAGAAAAGTGAGGAAAACATTTGATGAAAACTGACTAGCTATGAGTTGGCTGGGGATGGGGGAGGCACTGGGAGTAGTGGGTGGTAGTTGCTCTTTCAGGTGGTGGGGGGGCACTACCGAGCGCCGGTTCGTATGAGATAAGACTAACCCGCTACGAGAAAGGAGCGGAGACCGACTGAGACCCCCTTACTAAGCATAATTTCTACATTTTCATTGTTAGTGTGATTGAGATTGTGCATGGTTGCCTAATAATGTAACCGTTGTTTGATCACCACCTGGGGAGCGAAGTTTTGATACCTACTAAGCATCAGGTACGAGGAAGCTATGAGCCACACCCACTTCTTACTTGATGAAAATGTCTCTTATGGCTGAGGGGTCTTTCCAAAACATTTTCTAGAATTTTTTGACGGAAATGTTGTTTAAAGAAGGAGAGAAAGGAGGTTGTTCAAACTGATGAATTCTGTCCAAACTGCCGAACGAACACTCAGATACAGCCCTTACTAGTTGAGAAATGAAAGAAAATAGGGTGCAACTGAAATTGAATGATTGGTGTGCCAGAGCCACGCGAAATGAAGTAATCACGTTATTGATCTGAGTGGAGTAGAGGTCTCGAGGGTGGAATTCAGGCAATTGGATTACAGTAATGTCCGTTTAGGAAATGAAGCTTTTGAAGTGATTGGAACTGCGCGAGATTGCTTCAACGAGCCTTCGGTTGATACACGCTCTCAAGACTATCAGACACACCAAGGCGATTCTTCCACGAAAATTGGATTGCAGACAACACAACAGTTTTCCAATTCAACTCTTGAATCGAAATTTACCTGCTGAATGATATACAAACTTAAGTCATGATACTAAGGGAAAGCGAGCATCGCGATAAAAGTGCCTCATGATTAATTTGAGCGAGATCCTCCACGAAATCTCCAGCTATGATCATTCAAACATACTGATGCATAATAATCCCTAAAACGCTATTTCTGTTGGATGCACACACCACATAGCTGCCCAGATCACTGAAATGTACAGGGTTTTTGACCGACGAAAGAGCCGAAGGCCCGCGACGGAGGAGATTCTCTCTCTATTCGAGTTGTCGTGGGACGACGATTTTTAAAAAAATGTCTGAACACCTTGCATTTCTTTATTCTGGTTCTACAATGAGCACCACGAAACTCCAGGAGTCGTTTCTACAACTAACCTAAGTAAGGAAGTACCCAATAAGACTTTTTGTTCCTTTCAACGGACACTTCCTTCTAACGGATAGATAGGTAGTGTAGGTCCATTGTGGTTCCTCTAAAACGAACACCACGTCTCTCTACTGACTCTATAATAAAAGTACACTGTAATACAAGAGGACCAAAATCGGTGTATGAGACTAATTCTTGGATTACTGAACTCCACTCCAATTCATGTACTTCATTCTGAAGTTGGAGAGCCTCCACCGTCTGTTAGAAGAGTGATGTTATCAGACAGTTACCTCATGGCTCTATACACAAAACATTACGGTATATTCTCCAAAGTTGCTCGACTATCAATCGACGTATTAACTAAGGACTACTGGAAAAAGAAGAAACCACCCTTACTGTGTGATAGCTTTGTGGAATCATCGTCCATAACTCACCTGTTGCACACGAGCACGAAACCTGCACAGTTTCTTTTGCCCTACAATCTCCTAACTAGACTTCTCGAGTACTTATCCCCAACATGAGCTCTAGTACCACTCGATTTGAAGCCGAACAAATGCTAAGAAGAACAATGGCAAAGCAAGTATATCTTGGTGGAGTGTAGTACAGAGATGGATCCAAATCACGGCGTAAAGTCGGATGTGGTGTTTATGAGGAATATTCGAAAATGTCTCGATGTTTTTCTATGCACGAATATTCATCGATCTACACAGCTGAGTGTGCCGCAGTCATCGAAGCCTTAAATATGGCAATCGCCCATCAAAGTGAGGCAGGTACCATACTTGTAGTAACCGACTCCCAAAGCGTCGCCAAGGCTCTCCAAAATGTAGGACCGTCAGCGGAAATGTCTCACCTCTTGAGCCGCATCCTCTCTCAGCTATCTCAACTTGATACCCAGAGAATAAAAGTCGGATTTGTTTGGGTGAAGGCACCCAAACAAAAAAGGCGCCCATTTGTTTCGTGGGCGTTCTAGGAAATGAAACCGCCGATCGCTGAACGAAAAATAGTGCTCTTTCCGGTAGCTTGACCACAGTTTTCCTGCCTCATACTGACTTAAAGCCAACATTAAGAAGAAAAATGAGGAAGAATTGGCAGCAGTACCACGACACTTACCCATCGACGAACCAGCACAGAACTCTCTTCCCGAACGTACCTAAATCACCATGGTACCTACAATTTTCGGATAAGGGAAAAAACTTCTATTCGACGTTGGCTAGACTGCGAAGTGGGCATGGCCTATGCAGAGCCTACCTACACAAATAGGACAAACGGACGGCAGTGAGTGTGAAAATTGTGGTAGTTGTGAGGATTTAGAACATATAATAATGATTTGCCCAGAATATATAACGCATAGAAGTATTATGTTCAATTCGTTATCTGAATTGTTAGATTTGGTGACCAACCAATTTAATTTAAATGTTTTATTGTTGTCTCAAAGTTCAGAAGTTTACAGTATTATTTTTAAGTTTCTTACAGACATAGGACGTAAGATCTGAGTAGGTATAGTTATTTTTGATGTAAGCTACATAAGAAAACGCTGGCTGTAAGGGAAACACTGATGCCAATAAAGAATTTATATTTTTTTAAATGTTTAAAAAAAGCGCCGTCCGAGTACAGGTATTGTGGTGTCACCCCTTCATAACAAACACCTTTTTAACGAAAAAAAGTATATCGTAAGTGTCAGTGTCCGTCTTACTCATTCATGTATTGTTCATAACTCAGTTGTTTACGATCTTGTATTTTCTACACTGAACACACCTATCAGCTATATACAGAGAAACTGCACTCTCACTCAAACACGTCTCCCTCACGGAGATAGTTTGCGGTCCCGTGACTGTCCGCTGACGAGGGATTTCACTGTACATTTACCCATATAGAACTCAACTGCTCTCAGTTCGGCAGGTGGAGCTGCGTAATTGGAAGCTGCGAAACAACGAGGAATTCTAGTTAGCCGGGTTCCCGAGAAAATGTGGTCGATGCTTTCACAACCTTCCTTTGATTAACTTCTCAGTTAACTAGGGAGATTTATACAGAACCGAGGACTGTCCTCAGGCACGTACTGGAACAACAACAATTTCTTCTTTTATTTCTAAACACCGATCACGACATATGGACATTCCGATAGAGCGTTCACAAATTGAATAGAAAAGGCAATTTCCAGTAATGGGCATAGCATGAATCGAGTAAGAAAAACTGTTTACATCGGTATGTTGCTTGTGGACGAATTTTTTCTTCGTTGAAATACAGAAATTGGACGATTTTTAATCGAGAGAACTTACTGGTTGACCGAAAATAATGCTGAGAAATCGTTTATCTACCAACTGGTGGCGACCCCATGGCTTCATGTTTATTAGCTCGCTTTTGGTTTATTATTTCCATAGTGAACCTTTGGAATCGACCAAGAAACATTTTTTTAAACCTCCCCCAAAATTTGTTGGTTTACGTTTCAAGGTACGTAGAATCAGAAATCGAATAAAAATTTGGCCGTTAGTACGCCGTACGCGGCACTTTCCCCGCTTAGCATTGACCGATTTTGATGAAATTTGGTATGCAGGCTCCATTTGGGGTCTAGTTGTGCCCCGAAGATGTTGGTTGATGTAGGTCACTTCTAAGGGTTGAAAAATAAGGTTTGACATTTTGAAAACGTTTTTCCTTCAATTTAAGATAGCATTGAAATTTTAGAGACCACGCGGAGCCCTGTAGGACAAACCGTTCGCTCCCTACGAGAATTTAAGGGTTGAACTTACGATTAATCAGAAACACGAGTGTGAATCGCAAAAGGGGCCTAATCTCCGTTCAAATTTTAGCTGACCGAAATGCGATCGATGTCCTTCATCAAGTTGGTTGGTGGTAACAATAGCATAGCCGTGTTCTTTGCAGACGAGTGATCTGGTTAGAAAAATAATAAACCATCGTGTAATAATTTGCAGCGTTTTTCCATGGACTAGACAGATGGATAAATGAGTTCTATTCGTCACATTTAGTATCCAACCATTTTCCTGCCTTTGGCGAGAAAAAGTGTTGGGTGAAATAGAATGGGGTGGCACTATATGTGCAGAAACCAATTATTCTTATTTCAAATTTAATTATTTTGAGTAGTAGAGTTAGGCCTACAAGGGTGTTAGCACGTTGCAACAAACCACCTAGCAAATAGGTACCTACCTACTGGAAGTAGTACTCGAAGGACCACAGCCTGGTATGGCTGAAATAAAGACAATGAAGAAAGGGCAAGTGAAATGAGAAAGCTAGAGTGTTTAGTTTTCTTAAGAATGGTATAATGAAAAGTAGAAAGCATGAGCACCTAGACTCCCTACCTACCTACCTACAACTCCTATGGCCATGGAATGAGAATATTTATTCTAATAATGTATGGTACCGTGATGCTGAGGCCGTGTTGGTAGGTATCCTGTCCCAAAATTCCAATCCAGAGATCCAGAAAGTTCGTGGTCTGGCAAAAGAGGGAGTGTGAAGATGTGAAATGTTGCAACACTCTTCAACCCTTGAAAAATGTCCTGGAAAGGCGGGATTTGAGGTCCTTGTGTGCACAACTGGTCCTCACAGTATTCAAGTGGCAGGAGAAACGGGCGGCAAACTTGTTAAATCAATCCGGATCGCAATTTTTGGTTTTCGTTTTAAGATAGGCTCTCACTTTTTCGTTATAGAGGAACTGTACTGGCCTCCCACCACCAAGAGCGTGGATCATGGAAGACAGGCGAGAAAAACGGTAGATCCACCGAAGAATGTAGGAAGTTGGTAGTCCTTAAAGCCATGGAAGGGTGCCTCAGTTGGTGAAATGCCGGGGTAAAGTGGAATAGACGTGATGTCATCATGGAAGATCACGAGTTGCAAAGATATTAAGAGTAATATAAAAGAAATCCGAGGATGTACAATGCTACGAGTAGTATGATAATTCCTCACAAATTCTCCTACAATACTGAGTACGTGTGTGCAACATGATAAAGTACCTAAACCAAACATTAATTTGAATTTCAAGAAGGCAGTTTTCCATGTTCTATTTGAGCAGCTGACTTCCACGAGGTTTGCCCCCCAAAGTTACGTGCATTTTGCACTGGTTGGCATTCCTGCTTATGATTGATAACAGAGTCCCGCGTTCAGGGGAGAGATAAGAGAGAAGAAGCAAACAATAGTACTTTAGTGAAATAATGCATTGTGAAAATGAATAATAAGTGGTGTCAAGCAAAATAGGAAGTGAGACGATCGTGCATGCAAATGAAGGAGTGGAGTCGTAAATCCATGCAGGTAGGTGCTATTTCTGATCAAGTGTGATCAGCTGATTTTATCATTTTCTATCATTTCTTGCCAAAGTGTCAACGGTGTTCCCTGCAGCTACACAATCGGAGACGTTAATTGACTTATATTCGTTACCACACTTATCCTTGAGCGTTATTATTCATTAGAATGCCAAAATTGTTCTCCAAAAAATGTTTGAGAGCAAAAAACCAAAACTGCTGCGTTTTATGGAGTGGGAATGGTACACTGCGAAATTGTGGTTCGGTGCAAGGAACATCATTAAAGAAATTTCGGTACCTGTTTTGAAATCTGTACCTGCCAGTTGACGTTGACTTGTAGAGCGGTGGAGTCACCCGAAAATTATTTAAAATCCTACCTACGTTGTAATAGGTTTTTATCTATGTTCCTGGGAAGACACCCAAATAACTCTTTGTTCCTGGGAAAGACACCCAAATAACTCTTTGTTCCTGGGAAAGACACCCTTAACTGATATTTTACCTTAATAAAGTGTTTGTTAACTCAATATTAAAACCGCTCTTCAATTTATTCGAATATCCAAGGAGAGCTTTTTGTGGTGAAAATTTAAATTTCGGTGAGATTTCAACAAAAAAATTTATAAATTCCATCACAACCAAGCTTTATGTTATTAGTGAGGTACCCTCATAATCTAATAATATAAAACGCCAACCGTACGTACGTACGTATGCACGGAGGGGTTGAAGGGGTCGTGGGAGCGGGGAGAGTTGGAGGCTGGAGGGGTTGGGGGCGGGAGGAGTCGGAGGAGTTGGGGCGGGCGGAGTTGGGGGCGGGAGGAGTCGGAGTGAGTGGGTGGAGGAGAGAGTCGGAGGAATAGTTTTTGCCTACTTTTTGTAGGCTTTTCAGCTAGTCTTCAAATGATTTAACACCCCTACCTACAATTTATTCCAATTTCCAAAAAGGCTTTTTTGGTGGAAATTCTAAGTTTGGTTTTCAATCAATAAAATTGTTATTTTTCAACCAAAACAACTTTTTCTTGTTTTGGCATATTCGTGAAATGTTTCTGTAACGAATGCAAAGGGCTAGAATGGTACAAAGACATTTTCAAGAGAAATGTTGGTCAGTGAAGTCAGTGATAGCCACCCCGCAACACGGGACGAGAATGGTACATTTTTGAAAAAAATATTACTCACTTATAACTTATCCCAAAAAATAGCAGCCACAATGGAAAAACTCGGTGATAGATTAACGATTTTAATATTGGAAAATTCAAAAATCTTGAAAACCGTACCATTCCCACCTCTGTTTTTGGTAGTGCTGGACTCATGCAATAACCCGTAGCAAGTGAACGTCAGGCGCCTCCACAATAAAATTCCGTTTAAAACCTCCGCATTTTTTTTTCTCGACTCTCACGCAGCTAATCTCAGGAAGGTGTGGAATTTGTCATCCTTCGTTTACAAGAAATGGGTGAGCAAGATGTGAGACAGTGGGAGGGTTGAATGATTGCCAGTCATCCAGTGTGGGCTGCGGATCGATTCGAAGGAAATCGGAAAACACCCGTTTTACGTAATTCTGTGCTCCCACTCAAATTTAATTATTTATGGCTTCCATGAAGAGTTTTTTTAAGCTTTCAATTAGATAGCAATATGCAAACTGTTGACAACATTGATAATTTACATTCTGAAACTGATAAATTGGTAGTTGCCAGGCCAAGCCCAGTGAGAATAACTCGATTTTATTCATTCAATATTATAGGACATACAGGCGTGAACAACAGCGGTCGTTTTACTCAACTTAGCACGTCAATGGTAAAAAAAATCTGCTAGTGGGTGGGTGTGTCACATAGCTTCCTCGTACGAGTAGATGGGTATCTGTCACAACCCTCTAAATCAGAAGACGCCAGATGACGAATTAATTTATAGGGAATCACCCTGAGTCAAAACCAAAATCCCCCCCCCCACACACACACAAATTTGTTGGTTTACGTTTCCAGATACGTAGAATCCGAAAATCTAATAAAGAATTTTCCGTCCGTCCGCCGTACGCGGCACTTTCCTTGGTTCCCATGGACCGATTTTGATGAAATTTGGTATATGGGCTCTATTTGGGTATAAGAGGCCTAGTCTCCGTTCAAATTTCATCAAATGCGATCGCTGTTCGTTTCTTCGAGTTGTACTCAGTTTTGCATCCTTACCAACCATTAATTTCCTTAGCAACCGGTAATCAAATTTCTAAAGAAGGAATTCTTTATTTCTTCGAATGGAGTGTGAAGCTTTTATTTCATCTGAATAAACTCGATTGGGAAGCAAAAACTTAGTTGGTGGGTAGTGACAATGGCAAAGCTGTGCTCATTGCAGGCGAGTGATCTGTACAGAAAAAATGATACGCCTTTGTGTAATAATTTGCAGCGTTTTTTTCATCTTTGTAAAATCAAATCTTTCTTTCTTTATCTTCCTAAATTAAAATTTAAAAAAATCATTCTATCAATGTCACAACTGCTAAATATTTTTTTCAACCAATTTCCGTGAAGAATGAATAAATCTATCTATGATGTTTTATCTATGATGATTTTATGCTCCTACATAAATTACATATATGTAATTAACAAGGCGTGTTGCTATAGTCCGCGGTACGCTTTTCAGACACCAAGATAATAATAACAATAATTACCAACCATATCATCGCGCGAGGTAAACTATCTAGTTTATTTCTTTAATCAGAAAACCGTGTTCCTATCCGAAACATAAAGTTGTCATAGTTCAAAATGACTGAAAATCCGACGAAATATTAGGTATTTTGAAAATGCGCTCACCACTGCAAATCACTCATGCTGCACCAATGGAATTTTGTCAAACCCAAATAATGAATATAATTGCGAATTGAGTATCGTGTAATGACATCGAATAGTAGGCAGGTACATGATGTAATGAAATCAACGCAAAAGTGAGATGATGAGCCAATCTAGGAGCACCACAAGTCATAACGTAAAAACTGACATGAACGGACGACGGGGTATCATTAGGACTTCTAGGTCTTAGACGGCGGGGTGTGAGTCTCAGGTCAAGAAAAGATAACGACGGTGAACTTTATTGCAACATAGCCTATATAAGGTGGTTGCATAAACGACCAGTTAGTTTGGGAGCTCATTGAAGGAGGTGCCGTGTGGATATAAGAATATCCCCTTCACCGGTGACCGGGGCAGTGAAGAGGAGGTTATCTCCGGCAGTATCGGGTAACTGTATCGGTTATGAGGGATCAATTGCAGGCTAATGACCCACTGGGCGCACTAGTTGCAGGGACTTCCTATCGCGATGGAGGAAGGTCAAGGCTGAGAGAAAACTTGGTCGAACGGAGGGGACGAATCCAAACGAGGAAATTGCGAGGAGAAAGATATCAATGTGGGGTTTGAACGACTGCGCCGATGATCTACCGCAAACGGAGGCAGAGCAGCGCATAGAGAACTGGACGTTATCGTCGACCTGCCACCCCAAGCTGCTCGACAATGTCCGAATAAGGCTACAAATTCCGCCAATCCTAGTCGTAGTCTCGTATTTGAGCTTTGGTCCTACAAAAAGCTATGCTCAAGCTAAGAAGTAGTATTGAAACGTCCTTAGTTCCATAGATTGACTTCCGCTAAGTTTGTTTGTTCATGTTAGGTACTAGGTACGATAATTTATTGTATACGTTATTCTCTTTCCTTGCTCATCCAAGTGAGTAAATAATTAAAAGTAATAATAATTAATAATTTAATAATAATTAGTAATCTAATAGTAATAATTATTAACAATATCTTGCTGTTATAACAGGATAGGGTACGTTTTAAGTAAGTACAGGGTATAAATCGACAGAAACAAAGTAAAACCGCGTAAGTTGAAAAACGGTGCAAATTATTACACAATAGTTCATTATTTTTCTATAGATCACTCGCCTGCAAAGCCACCAACCATCCAACACGAAGAAAAACATCGATCTTATTTCGGTCAGCTTTAATTTGAACGGAGATTAGGCCTCTTTTGCGATTCACACTCGTGTTTCTGATTTATCGCAAGTCCAACCCTCAAGTTCTCGTAGGGAGCGAACGGTTTGTCCTACAGAGCTCCGGGTGGTCTCAAAAAATTCTATAGAATCTTAAATTGAAAGAAAAACTATACCTTTATATCTAAATTTTTTGAGTTAGGGCGTTTTCAAAATTTCAAAATTCATTTTTGAACCCTTAGAATTGACCTACAACAACCAAAATCTTTGGGGCACAACTAGACCCCAAATGGAGCCTACATACAAAATTTCATCAAAATCGGTCGATGCTAAGTGGCAAAAGTGCCGCGTACGGCGTACGGACGGCCAAATTTTTATTCGATTTTTTGATTCTACGTACCTTGAAACGTAAACCATCAAATTTTGAGGGGGTGTTAAAATTTTTTTTTTCTTGGTCGATTCCAAAGCTTCATTATTGAAAATAATAAACCAAAAAACGAAATTTCTCAGGAGGCGTAAAAAACTTCTAAAATACTTGAAAATAGACATTTTAAAATCTCCTGAAAAATTTTCGTTTTTTCAAATTACGCGGTTTCACATTGTTACTGTCGAAATATTGCATTTATTTGGGTGGTTTTTCTATTGTTTATTGTTAAATATTTTATCTTCTTTCGAAATTTCTATGTTTTTGAGGATTCTTTTTAATTTCTTGTTCTCGTTTGTTATTACCTACGTTTTTCCTATCCTATCAATAATTTCATTCATGTTTCTCATTGTTTTGTTTATTTATGTTGACTATTGTTATTGCACTCTTGGTTATACAACAAATAAAACATTCATTCATTGAGTGTATAGACCACTAGACTTGCTCAGGAAGACTCCGTATACAGGGTGTCCGAGAAAGATAACATACAAATTCAAATCTAATTACACCGTGATGAGCTGCAACACACGTTTTTAACTTCGCATCCAGTTAGATTGTTACTCTACTAACTAATCGACGTTTTGACGGGAGGATTAAGGGTCTATAACCCGATTGTATAGAAGATACGATGCATGATCATCGACTACCCTCATAGGGGACCCCATCTACACGCTAATCTGAAAAATCCTGAGAAATTTCGTCGAAATCGGATGGAAAATTAGGAAGTTATGGCTGTTACAAGGAATTCACGTTTGCGCATGCGCTCTATCAGTCCGGGGGTAATGATTTTCGAAGCGGACTATCTACACGCCAACCCGCACACCCTGAAAATTTCATTGAATTCGGATGAGAATTGTAGAAGTTATGGCTGTGAAAAGGAATTCATGAAAGACACACAGACAGACAGACACGGAAACAAATTTGTTCAGGAAGGCCTAAAACGTAAAACGCGAGCGGAAGTTTTGATTTTGGAGAACTTTTTTTTTTCAACCTTGAAAATTAAAAACAAACCTACCGCTACCTTGGTGGACTCGGAAACAAAAAGAGGAACCCGACGATTTTTGCGTTTTTTCAAAATCTCTTACACTAAGGAAATTACATTTAATTTAGAAACCAGTGTAATGATAATAATATAATAATATTTAATTTATTTTATTAGTTCAATGAACCAATTTCTGCTACAAATAATCAGTATTAAAAATCAAAACCCTCGATAGTACGCAATGGAGGTAACTGGGAACGTAGAACGGACTGTTACTAGCAGGTTCTTCATTATGAGTTGCAAACCTTGTGTTTTCAGGCAGTCCCCAATCTCCTGCCAGAATTTTGGCCTGCCTGATAGAACCAGTGAGAATAGTAGAACTTCTATCCTCTCAACACCCCCCAGTCCTTTGAAGGGCTTCTTTGGACCATTGTTGGGGAGTATTGTCCCCATTACTTCATAGGTTGGACGAATCATACAGGTATCAGCATATCGATTTAAAAAAAACGCTGAAAATTATTACACAAGGTTTATTATTTCTATATAGATCACTAGTTTGTGAAGAACACGGCTTTGCCATTGACACAACCTAACAACCATATTTTCGCTTCACAATCAAGTATATTTGGAAGAAACAAACGCACGACACTCGATTCAAAGAACTGAAAAGTTGTGGGTGCCTTCAACAGGAAATTTGATTACTGGTTGCTAAGGATGCAAAACTGAAGTTTGAAGAAACTGAACTCAGAAAACTGAAGAAACGAACAACGATCGTATTTGGTCAGCTAAAATTTGAACAGCGATTCACACTCGTATTTCTGATTTATCGTAAGTTCAACCCTCAAGTTTTCGTAGGGAGCGAGCGGTTTGTCCTACAGAGCTCCGCGCGGTCTCTAAAAATTCAATGCCATCTTAAATTGATGGAAAAACAATACCTGTGTATCAAAATTTTTTGAGCGAGGGCGTTTTCAAAATTTCAACCCGTACAAGTGAACGACATCCACCAAAAGCTTCGATCCCAAATGGAGCCTGTACACCAAATTTCATCAAAATCGGTCCATGGGAAGCGAGGAAAGTGCCGCGTACGGCGGACTGACGGCCGGTTCGATTTTTGGATTCGACGTACCTTGAAACGTAAACCAATTAATTTTGAATTGAAATTTTCCATCAATTTGAGATAGTATTGAATTTTTAGAGACCAAGCGAAGCTCTGTAAGACAATCCTTTCGCTCCCTACGAGAACTTAAGGGTTGGACTCACGATAAATCAGAAACACGAGTGTGAATCGCAGAAAAGACCTAATCTTCGTTCAATGAGGAATTTCACCGAATTCTGTTTGCATTTTTCCTGAATAGTTAATGGTGTGGGATAGATGAAAATCGGGCTGATTTCGGAAAATAAGTCTCCTGTTATTTTTGGGAGACAATTAAAATTTTTAATTTCAAAACTAACCGGGAAAACAGACGTGCAGCGGGAACGCTCGCTGATTGGGCTGTTCGGATCGCCGTCTCCTCAGAGTTTTGCCCATTGGGACGACGAAATCGTGTTTTCTAAGAGAAAAGTTATCAAACAAAAACAGAGGAAACCTAATTTTCCCCATCTTGCTTTTTCTATTTTTTTCTTCAGTTTTTCGATTTCGAACTTTACTGTTTCGTAAAATTTTGCATCTGGGGACTATGGATTTCTCGATCTCAGCGCTTCAAGCGGCCATAAATGAACTATTCCAGCATGACGTCATTTTCCCGGTTTTTTTTAAATGTTCGTATTTTCTAAACTGTTTTGTTTATTCGTAAATCAGGAAGTTCGGGTTGAAAGTTTGCCTTAGGAGGTTTTTCGAGGTGCTGAATCCGATTTTGGGCTCAAAAATAGGAAATTCCGACATGGTGAAATTCCTCATTGTATCTAACCAAAATGCGGTCGCTGTAGGTACGTGGTAGGTACGTAGTATCTATGGTTGTTAGGTGGTGATAACGGCAAAGTGTAGTTCTTTGCAGACGAGTGATCTATATAGAAAAATAATAAACCTTTGGGTAATAATTTGCAGCGTTTTTCTCTGGCAATTATTGCTCGATTTTGATGATTCCAGCGGCAATCGTTTAGTTTTTAAATTCCTTAGTTCTATGCACTAATGAATTTTTAAAATCCCTGAAAATTTCAAATATTGGTACCCACTACAACGTTTAAAGTTTTAGCGCCTACAATTCAGGGAAATACTGACCCGGAACGAGGAAAGAACGGCGACCGAGAGAGACACCCCTTCTTCCACAGTTTTGTGAGATTTGCGGGACGAATGCTGATTGATAAAATTTATCATGTATGAAATTTTGATGAATATTTATTTTTGTCATATTTATATTTAATAATATTTAATATTTCATTCGAATTATTGTGGAATTGAATTTATTTTTGAAATCATGGGTTTTTAAATAAAACTCACTTGAGCTGCGTAAGGGTGGAGAGCGCTGGGATATTCTTGATAGGCTTTTCTGCTAATGGTTGAGAAGTAGCTTCTGTACGGGGACCTGTCTCAGAGCTACCCCACACAAACCCTAAAATTTAAATCAAAATTGAACCACGATTCAGAGTTGGGCGTAATCGTAATTACGATTACGGTTGTACTAGTAAAATGAGCGTATAAAATCACGATTATAATCGTAATCGTAATTTCAATAGTAATGGTAATTTTAAGACAATTAATGTGCTTAGCTCTTAAAATTTATGACGCTGAATCAATTTTGAGGGGTTCTAGCACAATGCTCCTCAGTGGAAAGGTCCCATACAAAGGAAATGCCCAGGCACATGCTTTTTACCATAACAGGAGTGTCATATTTAGGCACATTTGTCAGATTTTGGCAAAACTTCAACGTAAAAGTATTCATCCAAAAAATTCCATTTCCTGTCATAAGGGCTAACCATGTCATACATAGTAGGTAGGTAGTTGGGTTTAGTGTTAACCGTGAGAAAATATGATTAAGTATGAATTTTATCTCTAGATTATCGGACTGGGGATAGCTCAAAATTGATTCAGCATCATACATTCCAAGAGATAAGCACTTTAATTGCCTGAAATCACGATTACAGGTCCGATTACGATTACAATCGTAATCGTAATCGCAAACGCTAATTCTACGATTACAATCTTAATCATAATCGCAAACGCTCATTTTACGATTACAATCGTAATCGTAATCCAATCAAGTTTACGCCCAACTCTGCCACGATTACGGGTAGGTATGCGAAAGTTATTCGAAAAGTTCTGATGCGGTTGGAAATTTTGATCTTGGAGGATCCACAATTTTTTCTCTGACCTGCCCCTCCTATCGCTGAGTGTGATTTTGGTGATGTTTTGATCCTTATTTATTTACCCCATTCACACAATTACCTCGTAAAGTTGAAATTGATCTTTGGAATAAAGCTTTTATAATCTTTTCGTATCACCATTAGAAGGTAGGTAGTTACTTCGTGCAACGCTCGAGTGACCAGCTAGTGAGACAAAGGAATAACGATGAATTATGAACGTTTACAAGACGGTAGGTACCTGTCGTTAGAAGAACGGAAGACGGTGTTCTTCCCACCAAACCTCAACTCGACCGGGTCACAGCGTCGACGGTTCAAACCACTTACGTAGGCGAAAAAAATCACAAGAAACGAGTGTAGCGGACGCCGGGCAATTTATTATGAAATGAGGGGAAATGGTGAGCGAAGAAAAAGAAACAACTTCGAGGAAATGTTGTCAACTAGCGTGGCGAAACGCGAGAGAAAGCATTGCATTCGGGCCGTAATAGCGGTCATCGAAGTTGCCTTTTGTGACGGTGCGATGTGTCCTGGTGGCCAGCGGTGGGACCTCTTGAACTGATATCCCACTCCACGACGAGAAGTTCCTCGAGAAAGAAGGAAAGTCCGCCTGCCACAGACTGGAGGGCACAAAGCATGTCACTCAGGGGACGGAATCGGGAGTTTTTGTCTGGGCTTGAAAATGGTTAGAAATGGGATCGAATAAGTAGTTATAACACTCAATCGTGAACGAAATTATGCGCTGATTCAGAGGGATCGCAAGGTATAAATGGAGTTGGAGAGAAAGTGAAACCCAAGGCCTTTCTGCCGGCAGGGTCGACACTGTTTAGGATGACAAGTAGATAGTGACCTATCTGTTATTTTCTGGTAGTTTTGTTTCTTTTATTTGGAAGTGAAGATTATCTGAGCCTGATCCCGGTCAATTTGAACCAAGAACTTATAATTCTCAGTCTTGCAGCCAACGAGGATCGTCGCCCCCCTCAGTCGTCACTGGCTGCGACGCTACTCAACTTTCCTCTTGAGTTCCTGCTTCGATTGCGCCAGTTTAACATACCGCTCATATACCTGGAAAACCTCGTAAGTCAGAAAACCTGATAAGGATATATTCTGATAGAGGAAGTGTGTCTGCGATCCCTCGCAAAATCTCTCGTGTGCAGACCAAACCGTTTTCCCGCAATCAACTGGGGAAAAAACCTGTAGGTCCTTCCTCACAGGTCCTTCCAGATTGGTACGAAGACCGTGTAGGTCTGTGTTCCTTCATTGAGGAAGGTGTTGCCCCCCGCTGGATTCGGAAAAATTAAGAATTATTCAGTGTTAAACTACTAGTCATATATTTTTTTTTTGTATTATTCTACATTTGTATGAGCGATACATTCTATCCGTTTAAAAAAGCCTCATCAGTCAATTCTTTTCTCAGAGTTTCTCGACTTCTCGTGAGACAGTAGCCGTGTGGGTACTCTATGAGTTCGTGGAGACGAGTAGAATATGAAAATGGACTCCTAACATCTTCAAAGCATACCTAGTGCATACAGTATGTTGGTATGGTAGGTATACTGAAAATCGAAAAACGCTGCAAATCATTGCTCAAAGGTTTATTATTTTCTGTATAGATCACCCTTCTGTATAGATCACTGGTTCTCCATCAATAGCACCTACCACCATCTGTATTCTCCCTTGACCTTCCCTCTCAAATTTCAGCTTCCTGCGTTCAATAGGATTGAAAATGGCTTCGGAGCTCACTCAGCTGATCAGTGCTCTTCCAGGCGTCTCCAGCATTCGAGAAGATCTTCTTCACTCCTCAGATCACTGATCAGCTGAGTGAGCTCCGAAGACATTGCTCAAAGCACTTCCATTCAATAGGGTTGAAAATGGCTTTGGAGCTCACTCAGCTGATCAGTGATCTGAGGAGTGAAGAAGATCTCCTCGAATGCTGGAGACGCCTGGAAGAGCACTTCCATTCAATAGGATTGAAAATGGCTTCGGAGCTCACTCAGCTGATCAGTGCTCTTCCAGGCGTCTCCAGCATTCGAGAAGATCTTCACTCATCAGATCACTGATCAGCTGAGTGAGCTTTGAGCAATGGCTTCGGAGCTCACTCAGCTGATCAGTGATCTGAGGAGTGAAGAAGATCTCCTCGAATGCTGGAGACGCCTGGAAGAGCACTTCCATTCAATAGGGTTGAAAATGGCTTTGGAGCTCACTCAGCTGATCAGTGATCTGAGGAGTGAAGAAGATCTCCTCGAATGCTGGAGACGCCTGGAAGAGCACTTCCATTCAATAGGATTGAAAATGGCTTCGGAGCTCACTCAGCTGATCAGTGATCTGAAGAGTGAAGAAGCCTTTGAGCAATGATTTGCAGCGTTTTTTACCCACCAACATTTTTTTTACCCACCAACTTTTTTTTACCTACCAGCTAGGTACTACCTACCACACCATACTGGCTTCACACCTGTTAAAAACAATTAGCCGAACTGGCATGAAAATCTTTAACAAGTTAATAATAACTCACAGCAATCTTCTTTAGAAATTATTATTGTCATGAGAGACTTATACGATTATAAAAAAGAATGAAATATAGAAATCCACTGTCCAAGTACAATTACGTGTTCTTCCCAGTTTCGCTCGAGTTCCATTAGATACAGGTAAACAAGGTTTGTATGGAGCCGCCATCGCGGCTGAATTACCTACTTCACGAAGTGAAGTAGATATTCGCGACACTCCCGCCCCATTTGGTGTAAACTCAATCCGTTTCTGTTTAGTCTAGTCTCTTCACATTCACAATCGGTCTGTTTGTTGGTCTTTATCTTCATTTTCTCTGATTCTTGATTGTAAGTTTCCACTACAGGGTGATGCCGAAGAAAATTTCGAAATTGCGCCTCCTGAGGTAGCTTCACACTTCTCTTCTTCCCATCCGAATATCCAGGAAAACTTCGATGCAGGGAAGCTGGTTCGCGGGAGCAATTGCCCGCCATCAGTGTCCATCCAAGGAGAGTTTCTACAGCTACCAGTCCACACTTCAATTTTTTCTTCCTCCCAGTGAACAGTTTCCCTGCAAAGTCCGTACCGATGAAAATATCCACATCTTCTTCACTGAAATCAGCGACGACTATTCCCAACTCATCTAACTCTTCAAATAACGTCCCTCGGTCCTGAGAAAATGAAATGTTGCGACAGCTTGAAAGATGAGGTGGTAGTACTTCATTTGAGGTTGATTGCCTGGAAAGATTTTTTGTACACATCAAAGGTATGTGTCTACCTTTACAGATGATACATTTCAAAATCGTACGACATTGATTCGCAGAATGGTTGGGTTTCAAACATGATGAGCATCGTTTGGATTTCAAGATGATTTCCTTTCGTTCGTCAAAACTCATTTTCCGAGATTTGAAGCAGTTTTCACTTGGGTGTAAGCCTTCACAAAAAATACAACATCTTACTTTAGGTTTTGAAGTTATGTTGATAAGATCTACCACGGTAGGTCTACTGGGAGTCTGAAAAGTTTCTTCAGGTGGTCTGTACTTCTCCTTTGGACTTTCAGCCAAACCAAATCTCTCCACAGCCAGACGTATCTTCTCTTCACTCTCAACCTCATTCTTGATAAAATGTATTAAACTGTCCAACATTTGTTTACTGGAATTGCCGGACGCTGACAAAAATGGATCACCACTAATGCTGCGCTGCCAGACACGCAATGCATCTTCGGATAAACACGATTCAATCATGGGGAGCAAAATCGCTGCATTCGACTCGGAGGTCACACCAAGGGAAGCTAAGGCTCGTAGCTGGGTCTCGAGTTTGTCATACAGGTTGGACATGCTGACTTTTTTCTTGTTCGCATTCAACAACAATTTGATCAACTCCCTAACATAGACCCCAACTAAGAGTTCGCTACGTCCAAATCTCTCCCTTAGACTCTCGAGCGCGTTCTTGTAGTTCTCGCCGGTTGGAGGATAACTTTCCACAACCTCACGAGCCCTACTGTTCGGAGCAGTGGCCTGAACCAAGTACTGGAACTTGTCGTCGTCGGCAATTTCAGGATCTTCATCAATTTTTCTGAACTGTCCCCAGAATGATAGCCACTCTTTGAGGTCTCCATTAAATTGTTTAAACTGAAGTTTAGGCAGTTTGAATTTCTTTTTGGTGACTTTTGGTGACGAATGTAGGCTACTTTGATAGCTCTGACAACTCCGAACACTTCGAGCATCATGGTCAACTAGGTATGATTCAAATTTTAAAACAATCGATTTATACCTGTCTTGATAGCTTTGAGCCGCTTCCATTTCTTCAATTACTTCGTCCTCCTGGGGCTCCACATCGGCTGAAACTAGGCTCTCAAAGACGGAAGCATCGAGATCGGCGAGTTCCCGGCACTTCTCCTTCAAACTGTCTATCTTGACTCTGAACTCAGTGACGTCACCCTCCCGCCCGGGCTCGGTAATTTTACTCGCGAGTTTAGTAAAGAACGCACGCACGAACTTGCGACGGCTAACAATTTTATCCATTTTTTTTTTTTGTTCAAAAAAGAAACAGATTCTAAAATAACAAACAAAGAATGTCACGGTCGCCACAAATGTTAAAAACAATTACACCAAAGCCGAACTGGCATGAAAATCTTTAACAAGTTAATAATAACTCACAGCAATCTTCTTTAGAAATTATTATTGTCATGAGAGACTTATACGATTATAAAAAAGAATGAAATATAGAAATCCACTGTCCAAGTACAATTACGTGTTCTTCCCAGTTTCGCTCGAGTTCCATTAGATACAGGTAAACAAGGTTTGTATGGAGCCGCCATCGCGGCTGAATTACCTACTTCACGAAGTGAAGTAGATATTCGCGACAACACCTTCACAATCAAGTTTATTAGAGAGAACTAAACGCTTCACACTCGATTGGAAAAATATAAAGCTTGATATGGAAATTTGATTACTGGTTACGCAGAAGGCAAAACTGTATACAAATCGAAGAAATGAACAGCGATCGCATTTTAGTCCGATAAAATTTGAATGGAGATTAGACCTCTTTTGCGATTCACACTCATGATTCTGTTTTATCGAAGGAAAACCTTCAAGTACTCGTAGGGACCGAACGGTTTGTCCTACAGAGCTCCGGGTGGTCTCAAAAATTTTTAAAAATTCAATACTATTTAAAATTGGTGAAAAAACGATACTTTTATTTCGAGAGTTTTCGAGCTAGGGCACTCTTGAAAATTTCAACCCTTAATTTTCACCCCTTAGAAGTGACCTACATCAACCAAAAGCTTCGCGGCACAACTAGACCCCAAATGGAGCTCATATACCAAATTTGAACCAAATCGGTCCAGTGTTGCTAAGAAAAGTGCCGCGTACGGCGTACGGGGGACGGACGGAAATTTTTTTATTCGATTTTCGTATTCTACGTACCTTGAAACGTAAAACATCAAATTTTGAGGGGGGGTTAAAATTTTTTTTTTCTTGTTCGATTCCAAAGGCTTATTATTGAAAATAATAAACCAAAAAACCAACAATAGCCGTGTGGGTACTCCATGAGTTTGTGGAGACGAGTAGAAAATGAATATGGACTCCTAACATCTTCAAAGCATGCCCAGTGCATACAGTATGTTGGTATGGTAGGCATACTGAAAATCGAAAAAAACCAACAATAGCCGTGTGGGTACTCCATGAGTTTGTGGAGACGAGTAGAAAATGAATATGGACTCCTAACATCTTCAAAGCATACCTAGTGCATACAGTATGTTGGTATGGTAGGCATACTGAAAATCGAAAAAAACCAACAATAGCCGTGTGGGTACTCCATGAGTTTGTGGAGACGAGTAGAAAATGAATATGGACTCCTAACATCTTCAAAGCATGCCCAGTGCATACAGTATGTTGGTATAGTATACTGAAAATCGAAAGAACCAAGAATCGTGTAAAAAAACTTTCTAATAGAAATTGCAACACCATTGTTCCTTTTCTTAACCATACCTTCAACTAAAAGATTTCTTTGAAAATTCTCTCATTAATTCATGCTGCAAGAATGGACTTTTTTTGAGAATTAGTTTGGAGGGTACCTTCAATTAAACCCTCCTCCTAAATGTAAATCGTCGCAACATCCCCTGTCGACCAACTTTTTGGGAGAAGCTAAAAACTGGTTGATACGGGCTTTTGCTAAACGATGTTGATAGGTGTTGTTATCATATTCGAGTTTCCTTGATTCCTTCATCTAGTAGGATTAATTTGAAGCCAAAACTCTGTGCGACGGGAGAAGAGGAATAGGAATAACCTAAAATCTCATGTTCGTAAAAATGGTCGATAGGGGGTGTTGCCTTTCAAGCGACGAAATACGCTTAATTTTCTTTCAAACCCGCGATTTCAAAAATAAATTCAAGATTTTCCAATGAATCGAATGAAATATTTGTCAATTAGCATTCCTTCCAAATCGAGAATCGCTGAAACCATACGATCATCCTATTCGGTCATTTATTTGGATCGGGACCAAAATTGGGTTGTCAAGAGCCTATTGTACAAACATCACATGAATCATATCGAACGAAGCAGCCAATATTTACAAACCCGTTTGAATACGAGACTCTAACTAATCGCATGTTCGGAGTTCGGTGCAGGTCTCTAGTTATTACCGGATCAGAGAATTATTCAAATTTGCATAAAGTAAACTTCTCTTACCTCCAATTTTTTTCTCGCTCAGTCATTCGAAGCATCATTCATCTTGATTTTGCGTTCATTATTGGCTGTTAGGGTCGGGCTATGTTGCAAGTAATGAGACAGTTCCCCACTTCCCCTCGTTTATGCTAATGCCTGACCAAATTGCCTCGCGCGCGCCAGTCCTTCGTTATTATTTCGACATCGTTCTCTTTGTGGTCATCATATTTTACAGTCTCGAGCGAGTGAGCAATTCCCGCAGTTTTGCCATCAGCTCTTTTCTTCAGTTGTTTACTTTCCCCTTATTTTTATTTCTGCTGAGGTGGCCAGGTTCATGCGAGTCGTAATTCCTACAGCACAGTGGGGATGGTTAATGTATATCCACCTATTCCACCGGTGTAAGAACGTGTATTCAGGGGGGAATGCCGAATTCTTCAAATTTGGAACTTTCAATACCACGCATCTAAAACATGTTGACGAAACGCTGCAAATTATTTCACAACGGTTCATTATTTTCTGTAGAAATATTTGCCTCACTTCAGTCAGGGAACTCGATCGATCGATACCTTAGAGCGCAAAGGCGCCCATCCTTCCACCAAAAGGTGTCCATCTTCCACCTTTTTTTTAATTTCAGAAACACTTGAATTCAACAAAACCTTGAGCTTCTTGAAGATTATAACTTGAAAATTTCTTGAAGAAATTGAAGATTTCAATTAATAAGCCGTTATTTTAAGAATTGTGTACTGGTGAAAACTATTTTGCGTTTTCCTCAAAACTCCGTCCGTTTTGGTTTATTGGTTTATTGGTTAGTTGCAAGAGTGGTCGTGAGCGACCAAGACTCGCCAGATGTTTTCAATAAAGACGTTATCAATCAATCTCTATACTGCTAGATCTATTTCGATGAAAATATTTGGATCGTGCTTTGAACCCATCTAGATCGGTGGGACGCAGAATCAATCGGGTACATTGCTAGAAAATTGCATAGTAACAGGTATCCTCTTTGTTTTACGTAGAAGTAATAGCCGCTACTGCCAGCCGAGGTAACTCTTACTGCGTCCTGTTTTACTCTTACTCCTTGAATGAAAAGAGAAATGCTGTCTTCTCCAGGCGGACAGATAAGGGGCTGTCCTTAGAGGAATCCTGGCGACCCGCTGAGCGACTAACACGGGCAACAAGGCCCACATATCAACTCGATGCAGCCTTGGACCCCAGCCTCACCCTCGCCTGTTACGAAATATCGTTCATCGAGGAAGAGTTGAATCCGCTTGTTGTGAAAGTGTGTACTCGAGGCGGAAACTTAAACGGCGATTTCATGAACCTTCCATGCGCTGATTGGTCGAAGCCCCAGATGTCCAGTCGACCGACGGAGGACAACGGCCCGACAGACCGAAGGACCGCGTCGTGCTGCTGCGTCGGGTGACGACATCCCCGGTGGAAAAGATCGATTTTCGTGATATTGCTGATGAAGGAATGACATAACACAGCAATGCCAGGCAACATGATCGTGAACTATGATTGACGCGTAAGAGTGCACAGAGGCATAGCGAAATTGGGTTCTTCTGCACGTGGCAATGTTACGAGTATAAACGATTTTAATCGGGATATTCAGGCCTATCCCAAATCGACAGTGGAAATGCAAAACCTCTCATGATGAAAATGCATCGACCCGATCATCACTAACTTGCACTTTTTACAGTCACATTTCTAAGTAACGCGTTATTACAAGTCTTCAAAGAGAAGAAATATGACGAGTACTCACAAATTCACTTTTCTTGTTGCTAGTGCGCGTGAAAAGCCACGGTTGACTTGATAAGTTTATAACCTTAGTTACTAAAAAACTCTCAGGAGGAGGTGTTTCAGAATAGAACTTCATATCATTCATTCATTCATAGCATAGGAGAAACTTATCCGAGCCCAAGTTCGGAAGGAAGAAATTGGATCGATAGATTACAATACATTATTGCGACTGACGGAATTTTTAAAAATTATCCCAAGTTAAAAGTTTCAAATGTAAATCTCTATTCAAGTTCAAAAGTTTCACGACACGAAATGGACTCGCATTAATTCACTTCAAAGACACATCGATGTCCCTCTGTACACATTAGCCCGTATGGCAGCCCACGTCTTAATTTGATTGCCAATCAAAAAGTATCGCCTCTATCGTTTTCGAACTTTTACAACTTATTCTACACATCTGTATTTAGATACTGTAAAAAACTGAAAAAGTTAATTTCAAAAACGTACATTATAAAAATCGTCAAAATCGGATTTCCAAGCTCCAGAATTCGTTATTTTGAAAGACATTTTCTCTGAAACTATTCACGCCAGCAAAACTATGTTTCGAAATAAAGTAAATATAACGTATAAGAAAAGATTGGCGCAATTAGTTTGAAGAAAAACAATAAAATATCTAAAGTATAAAATTACTCGATTTTTATATGGATTCAAACGGACGTATCTCTTTTTAAGGAAACCAAATACGGCATTCATCAATTCCAAGCACGAAAATTGGGATAAGTTGTTGCCATTGTTTTTGTTGGCGTACAGGAGTGCTCCACAGGGTGTTCTCCATCTTTAATGGTTTATGGTCGAGAATTCCAGCTTCCAGAGGAACAAGTAAACCTACTTTGATCGAGCCCCAGCTTTCAACAGCCCGATTCCAGTTACGCAGAGACATGACGGAAATTCGTGAATTCGCTCGTCTAAACATGAATTTGTAGATGGTAACTCAGAAAGAACGTTTTGACAGATTGATTGATTGATTGATTGATTCGTTTATTTAGCCACCAGGGAAGGTTAAGGCCTTAAGGCCCTATCTTCCACCTTCCCTGGACAAAAAATACAATACATTCCTCTTACAATCGTTACAACAAATAAAAATAAAAATTAAAATATTAATTTAAATAAATGAAAGTTACACTCTGTGTGACAGAGTGATGGGTGATGGGGTGTGGGCTCACGAACCGAATAGTCCTGGAGCGGAGGCCGAAAATCGCACTTCATTTAGGGATACGATTTGACGACAAATTATGAAAATCTTGTCCATTATGAGAGAGAAAATTCAAGTCTGCCATTCCAAAACCGTTGCTTTCAAAAATGGCGGCCATGTGAAATGTTCAAAAATCGCGAAAAATCATCATATCTCCGGGATGGATGAAAGCTCCGTGGATGATAGATTAGGTCCAATCATGGATGTTTTCATCAGTCTGCCACTCTTTGACGGCTGTTAACCCTTGGGACGTCCCAAATTTTTACAGCTGGATTTTAAAAGTCTACTCACGGTTTTGAGACTTGTCTGCCAAACCCAAGCAGCTGTAAAGTCCTGGCAGAGTTGAATTGAAAAATTGTCAAATTTGATTTAAAATTCAGACAATTTTGGGATGATTCACATTTTAACACGTTGAAGTATGAGTGGTATGTAAACAATAGAGCATGGTCTGCCTTGGATAGCCCGCTGTCTTCTAGTAGCAGAATCAAATTCAAAAATTGTCAAATTATTAATGAAAATTTGTTGATTTTGGGATACTCCAAATTTTTGCTTTCATCCATCCCGGAGATGTGATGATTTTTCGCGATTTTTGAACATTTCACATGGCCGCCATTTTTGAAAGCAACCGTTTTTGAATGGCAGACTTGAATTTTCTCTCTCAGAATGGAAAAGATTTTCATAATTTGTCGTCAAATCGTATCCCTAAATGAAGTGCGATTTTCGGCCTCCGCTCCAGGACTAGAAAAGAACAGTTGGACGATGCCCCGAATTGCAGCCCTCGTGCTGATGTGAAGAAGACGAGGATAGTGTGATGGAAACCATCACAAGCCATAGTTTTGTTGACGTTGCTGAAGATATCGTTGTTACCCTGTTAGGTTTGGTTGTGAAACTCTTAAAAATATAGAACGCATTATTCGGTTGTTATTCCTTGATGTTTCGTACAATATTTTGAAAAAGTAGACGCGTCGAATTATGTGCGAAGACTAAACCTAAACAAAAAAAAAAGTAAGTGGATACCTCCAGTTGTTTCCGAGATTTGTGTACCTGAACGTCGAAAAACACAACTTTCCAGGGCAGCTGATTTTCTGAAGGTGTCATGTATTTGTTTACCTACCTAGCGAGCTTGCGGCCCCACGCTCGCGTCTTATTTTCTTTAGATATTTATTGCGTAGATATTTATTGTTCAATTTAGTTCCGTTACTTCCATTCTGATAGTGTCCGTATTTCAAAATCGGTAGGTAACATTGAAGAAGAATAAAGGGATGTTTTGATTTTGAGTAGGTTAAGGTTTTGTTTTGGTTCTTGTTGTTCTGTATTGTGATTCGAGTTTCTGAACGGTTTTTTTTTTTTTCAAGGAGTCCCTTGTGGTAAAATTACCAAAGCAAATCTTCGTTGGCATCAAAACATTGACGTTTGAGGCTCACGAAGCTGTCCTAACATTCTACGAAGAAAACATTGGAAAATGCAAGTTACTTTAGGCATCGGGGTTAGCAGCCAGGTCATTTCTGCTTGAAATATTGCAACGAATAAGATAGAAGGAGATAGCTTTACTGGTTTGGTCCCGTAAAGCAGCTCTAGAGAAGAAGAAAGAGAAAGAGTCTAGACAGAAGAGATCTAGAGCTATGAGAGGCTCAGCAGGATCTAGAGCAGGAGGAAGAAGGCGACACTCCATCCTTCGCTCAAGGGGGATTCAAACCTATGCTTGGAAGGTTAGGAAAAGGGGTTTCCTTAAAAAAAGAATTTTTGCGATCGAACCCCCTTAACCCCATTTGGGTCAAGAAACATCGGTCCCCACCCCTCGAAAATTACATACTGGAGCTTACTTCATGGATTACTATTTCTGATGTGTTCAGCTGTTGTTTGTGCATCAACTGGGTAGATAGGTACGTAACTCACCTGTGAACAAAATAAATTTATTAGTTCAGCAGCTTACTTGTAATAAAATTAACAAATGAAAAAAAATGCCAGTGAATTTTTCCCGACTATGAACAAGTTTTTAGCTCAAAACGCGATGTACCTATTGCACTTTTGGTTCATTATTTTCAATAATGAATCTTTAAAATCGAGCCAGGGAAGAAAAGTCCAAGAAAAAATTGTTTAACCCTCTCCCCCTGAAAGTATGATGGTTTACATTTCAAGGTACGTGAGATCCACAAATCTAATTTTTTTAATGTCACCAAGAGCGTGTGGCACATAGCCTCCTATAACCCGATTATATAATCTGGCGTATACATGATACGATGCATTTTAGCTAATCTCAAAACACTAATCTCATAGGGGGCCATCATCGGTCAACCCGCACAATCCCTGAAAATTTCATCGAAATCGGACAATAACTTCCTATAGTTTTGCCCGTTACATGGATTTCATGACAGACAGACAGACACTAAACAAAAGTAAACTAAACAATCAGGAAGGCTTAAAAGGTAAAAAAATCGAGTGGAAATTTTGATTTAGGAGAACTTTTTTTTCTGTTTAGTTTTGTTTCCAGAGTTTTATTGTTATTTATACGCCTAAAATTTTAAAATTTATTGTTTTGTTATTGTTGAAAGCCTGATGCTATTTATTTATTTTAAAAGTTTGACAAAGTTTGGAAACACTGAGAGTATGAGTTGGTTGATACACTCTCCTCACATGTAGCTGCTTTGAGCCCTGATGAAGGAAATAAATTTTCCGAAAGCTCGGTAATAACAGCGTTTGTTAGATGACCCCATTCCCGATACTTGACAGTTTATGCGTGCCGTGGATTGACAAACACAACATCTTCTGATTATTGTCAGTTACTTTTAAGAGGTGAAAAGTTGAAATTTTCAAAACTCTTTGGTTCGAAACATTTTAATACAATGATATTGTTACCAACGGCCGTTAGATGGTTTAATGAACCGGTTCACGTGAGATCACCCAAGTTGAGTCCTGTCAGCCCGGGAGATTATCTGGATTGGTGACCACTCGAGGGCGGTATCACAGGTCTAGATAATTTTTCGACTTCGGCCGTTGGTGAATCCCGCTCCACTGAAGCGGGAGAGGCAATAAGAAGCTATGAGCGAAATCATCAGAACTAATTCTGATCTTCCCTTTGGAAAACAGCTGATGACGTCCACGACGCCAGGAATGGCAGTCCGACGAAAATTCAACCTGAGATGGTTGTGTACTCAACTTCTTTTAAATGATTAATTTAAAATATTGACGATTTTAGAGAATCAATGGCAGTGTTCTGAACAATCAACTATTGTGAAATTATTCACAATAACACGTGACTATCTGGAGCCGAGAGCCCAGAATCCCAGAATCCCCAGTCCAGAATCGTCAAAAAGCGCTCAAAATATGATTTTTCGAGGTATTTTCCCCAAACACGTCGACCTTAAATATGTGTTAGGTATCTCCTGTGAGTGTCATTTCTTGAATTTTAGCCCCCCCCCCCCCCCTGTTGATTACAGGACGAAGGTTAAAGTACAAGAAATGATGAAAATGTCCGAAATTCCAATGTAACAAAATTGTGACTTCAATTTTACTTGTTCAGGCCGACTAGATTGACGCATGTTTTCTTGTTTTAATATGATGTTCGAAGGACAAAAAAATATTTTTTTCATTTATCGAATCGTCATTAAGGACGGAGTTACTGAAAAAGTAAAGAATTAACTCGTATCAGATTTCTTTTTGTCCTACAACTTTTGCTTCTCTCTGGGTCTCTCCAATTTCGGGCTTAAATATTACGTAGACATGTATAGAAAGACCCTAGACCGAAATCAGCTGCGGCCTTCTAGAGCTAAAAGAATTCGGAAAATTATGGTAAAAAGATGGTAGGTATCGTCTGACCCTCTACCCTCTTCTTTCCGGCCTCAGTGGCAATCACGACTTATATTAGTGCTGAAGCCAAACTTCTCCTCGCAGCATTCGCATCAGAAGTTGAGAATCATGGACAGCAAAATGGGGATTACACCTGTGAGTCATTAGACGCTCAAAAACCAGCTGCCCTTGATGTCATGGAGGATGATTAGGTGAAGAGATATTAGGTTTACCAGATTTTTAAACCGAGTGATTGTCCTTAGGAATTAATCTAAAAAGCATTTTATGTTATGATCACTCCAATTTAAAGGTAGGCATACTTTATTTCACCAACCCAAAAATCCAAAATAGGAAAAACATTAATTTTCTTGGAAGATTATACTTTCAAATTATTTTTATTCGGCATTGTTACCTTTTTAAAAAAGGTTTAACTTTGGTAACATTTGACGGACTTATCAATACCTTTACTGTGGTGTCAGACTTATAAGTTTGATGAATTTCAGGTTTCTAGCTCCATTAATCAAAAAGTTATCGAGTTTTGAGCGCTTTTTGGCGATTCTGGACCACTGCGCCCCTTCACCCAGGTCTCATTGAAAAATCTTATAAGTTATACCTGTAAGTTTATCTAAACGGTACTTATTTATCTTATATTACTCTGTCTGAGATTCAAAAATGGCCTTAACACTTGTAGCTGAACACCTCTTTTTCGAACAGCATTGTAACAATCATGTAAAACGCTGCAAATTATTACACAATGGTTTATTATTTTTCTATAGATCACTCATCTGCAAAGCCACCAACCATCCAACATGAAGAAAAACATCGATCGCATTTCGGTCAGCTTTAATTTGAACGGAGATTAGGCCTCTTTGCGATTCACACTCGTGTTTCTGATTTATCGTACGTCCAAAACTCAAATTCTCGTAGTGAGCGAACGGTTTGTCCTACAGAGCTCCGGGTGGTCTCAAAAAATTCTAAAAATTCTATAGAATCTTAAATTGAAGGAAAAACAATACCTTTATATCGGAATTTTTTCGAGTTAGGGCGTTTTAAAAATTTCAAAGTTCATTTTGGAACCAAAATCTTCGGGGCACAACTAGACCCCAAATGGAGCCCAAATACCAAATTTCATCAAAATCGGTCAATGCTAAGTGGCAAAAGTGCCGCGTACGGCGTACGGCGGACGGACGGACAAATTTTTATTCGATTTTTGGATTCTACGTACCTTGAAACGTAAACCATCAAATTTTGAGGGGGTGTTAAAATTTTTTTTTCTTTATCGATCCCAAAGGTTCATTATTGAAAATAATAAACCAAAATGATTCCAACAAATCAAATTAATCACCTAGGGTCTTAATGCGAGCGTCCTGGGATTAGGAGGTTTGAAGTAGGCGATACCACTTACTGACTATCTCACTACAAAGAGGTGCGACTGACGGATTGGAATATATAAAACCAAGTAAACACTGCCACCACTCAACGAGGGATCCAAGTGAATCATCACGTGGGCAGAAAAGATGCCAGCCGAAAGAAGCCTTCAACTTTTTGATAGTCAGAAGGAGAGGAACCGGTTGAAATGGGCCGACGTTTTAGCAGGATAGACGGATGAAGATGTATAAAAGGCTCTCTTACCAGAATTATCGGACGAAAGCATCATTCAGAATCGGGACCTCGAAGACAACCCATTTTTGGTATTCGGAAGGTTAGAGCTTTTCAGATCAATTTTCAGATGTACGAAAGATCGTACGATATTGGCTAATGATTTCAATATTTATTCAAAGCGAAAGTGGAATTTACTAAAATAAACTATAATATGTTCTCCGATTGAAAAAAAAAAATCATCAATAAATTATCGAAAATTGAAAAGAATTCATTGCCTACCAATTTCCAATGTTCTTCAATTGATAATGGAGGGTGAGGAAATTCGAGAAGAGCAGCCAAGGACTCAACAGAGCTGAAAACTCTTGCCCTGACAATATCAAGACAAGACTATGGTGGAAAACTGATGAATTCTTAGACAAGTAGATGAATATGTCCTACATAAATTAATCCTTATATTTCCTTATCCTATAAATCCTTATATTTGTTGCAATATGGGAGGAAGTCGCTGGACTTTTGCTCCCTCTCATGTACCACGTCCTTGTTAAAATAATTAATTGCTATACTAACTGTAATGCTATTTTGCAATAAAGTTCTATTTATTTTTTAAAAAATTAATTAATAAGTATCTTTTGTAGAGAACAGGCCAAATAAATCAGTGCCAAATTGTCAGCTTCCTTCTCTCCAAGTTAGCGCAAAATCATAAAATTGGGTTGTAAGGAAATGAGGCTTGGGTGGTTTTACGTTTGCATTTGAGGTTTTGGAGGCTCCCGTCAATCCAAGAAGTGATGGAATTATTCATAAAAGACCATCTATAAGCTCACACAGTTTCTGAAAATTTCATCAGAATCAAAATCTGGACAAGGATTTGAGTAGACGCTCAGTCACTCACAGGTAGACAGAAATTGTTGAGGACCTAAAACGTGAATTTTGGAGAATATTTTTCTCAACATCTCAGAAGTGAAAAACCTTCGCTACTTCGGCAGATCAGTCTAAAACAAACTAAAATACTTACATGTCATCCGGAAACAGCCACACTTCACGGCCTTCTTCATATTTCTCAGCTCGCAAGTGGAAATGAAATGGACAATTTGCGACGACCGAGATAATGGGAAGACACAACTGAATATACAAAGGAGAACTTCACAGGACGATAACGAGACAACAACTGAACACAGTTTGAAGCAAGAAGTAGGGAAAACTTGGTTCCAAGTGTTCGCAAATCGCTTGAAGACACAACATCCACAGAATGAGAGTTTCTGGCGGAAAGACGGGGCGACAGGAATTTCAATGCAGAAGCAGAACTTGCCAGCAGCTGGGCGATGGGACAAAGACGTACCAGGAACCAGGCGGTAGACTAGGGAACTCACAGGGTCAGGTAGAGGTAGAAGAGACTTGTCTTGGTACAAGAAAGAACAAGACTGGAAGGACTTCAGGATTTTGAGAATCCATACAACAGGATAGGCTTGGCGAGGAGAGTTCGTATTATTTGGTGGTCAATTGGGAATACGAGTTCTCACTAGACACTACTTTCCAAAACTCCTCTACATCAACTCAAATCGCATTCCAGATATAGCAAAGCTGTCCTCGAGAGAAGGGTGAAGAGGGGTGTTCTCGAAAATTCCATTACACGAGCAGTAACTACCAAAGATCCGACCACGAAAATTCACGGGGAAATATCTGAAGCTCCAACCTCACGATGCCTGAAAATGTCGTCCATATCAGATGAAAACTGTAGAAGTTATGAGCTTTCAAGGTTCCTCGTGCGAAATTCATTCATACAGCCAGACTGCAGCAACACGCTTTTATTTATAAAATTAGGATTTTTAAAAAAAGTGTTATATTTCTAATTAGACGTACCTAATTTATTTTCAACTTTTTAGTTCATTTTATTAACAAATAATAAAAGTTTGTTTTTAGAAAAAGTTTTTTCTTCAATTGCTTCCGAGTCTACCAAGGTAGCGGAAGCTTTGTTTTCACTTTTCAAGGACGAAAGAAAAAGTTCTCCAAAATCAAAATTTTCACTCGCGTTTTGCGTTTTAGACCTTTCTGAGCAATTTTGGTTCCGTGTCTGTCTGTCTGTGTGTCTGTCATGAATTCCTTGTAACGCGCATAACTATACGAAGTTATTGTCCGAATTCTATGAAATTTTCAGGGATTGTGCGGGTTGGTGTGTAGACGGTCCCCTATGAAAATCATCATCCTCGGACTGATAGAAGCGACTGCGCATGCGCAAACGTGAATTCCTTGTAACGGCCATAATTTCCACATTTTCTACCCGATTTTGATGAAATTTTCAGGGATTAGGTTGTAGATGGTACCCAATGAAGATCAAGGCCTTAAATTTACAGAAGCCTCTGCGCATGCGCATACGTAAAATCCTTGTAATAGCCATAACACTTACATTTTTCATCCGAATTTGATGACATTTTCTAGGATTGTTCAGATTAGCGTGTAGATGGTCCCCTATGGGGGTAGTGAAAGGTACTTAGAGATTGGTGTTTTGAGATCAACTACTACCTATGCATCGGATCATCTATATAATCGGGTTATGGATACGAGGAAGCTATGTGCCACACCCACTTGGCAGACTTTTTTTTCGATCAAATTCCTCGTGAAGGAGGATTTTTGGCTTGACTATCGTCGGTACCCACGCGATTGAAGAAGAGCGTCAGTTCTGGGTGAAGAGAAGAACTTGTGTGCATCATCGGGTTCCTCGAACTGCCCGCTTCTTCCTGCAGGTCAGAGGAGGCGAGGCAGCACGCAGGAGGTGCTCGCTGGTCTTTCCTCCTTCTGCCCACCTCGTCAAACCTACGCCCGATTCTTTGCATCCTATCCCGTTCTTCTCGCCACCTTCGCTGGGCTCCCTCTGCTGCTGTATAATAAATCCACGTAATGATGAGATATTGCGCAACCCCGATTCCCCTCCCTAAGGGAAGCCACTCCTGGGAACTCGAGAGGTGTCTCGTCTGTTACAATACGGGATGAGTGACTGAGGCAGGATGAATAGCACTTCGAAGTTCTCACAAGGAACCATAAATCCACTCCAAACGCATTGATGTGATCGCTGGGGTGCTGATTTACAAACACAAGGTAATACACCTAAAATAAGGTTAGGTAGGTCAAATGCAGCATCCATTCATGCAACGTGAGTTTATGAACGAATTATAAAATGAATTTGTGAAGCTATGGTTGAGAAAATCGAAATATTAGCTATATGAGAGATTACTCAGCCTTGTGGGTGGTGTGGCACATAGCTCGAATCGTTAAGATTGTACAATCAACCACTTGGTTAAAATTGAAAAGAAAAACCTCTAAAAATGCTACTTCGTCACCAGGAACTCAAAGAGTACCCACAAATACATTGTTATTGCTTCCGAGTCTACCAAGATAGCGGAAGCATTGTTTTCACTATTCAAGATTGAGAAAAAAATGTATTTTATTATTTTCCAATTTTATAATTTTATTTACCCCTTCGTGACTGACAATAACCATAACCTTCGGAGTACTATGGGGCATTTCAATCAATAAAAATATAAAAAAATAAATAAAAAAAATTCAAAAGAGTATGGCTCAGGAATAACGGTAATCGGGTCTGTTTGTCAAGAAAATATTTAGAAGAAATTAGGGAAGCTGATAAATGTTGAAGATTTGAACGATGGCAGCAGGGTGTGACGTTGCTCGCCTAGAAAAAACTATCTTTGAAAAAAGTATCCATGCTCAGAGAAGAGATAAAACTCTTTCCTGAGGGTAACCTAGGTTACCTACATGAGAATCTCTTGGATACTACAAAATACTACACACACACGAGTGTGAATCGCAATAGAGGCCGAATCTCCGTTCAAATTATAGCTGACGGAAATGCGATCGATGTTTTTCTTCGTGTTGGATGGTTGGTGGCTTTGCAGACGAGTGATCTATATAGAAAAATAATTAACCATTGTATAATAATTTGCAGCGTTTTTTCAAACGTATGATCTCTTCAATTAATTTTTCTACCACATGTTATTGTAACATTGGGCAAAAAGTTGGAGTATACAGGTTCTCAATGGCGATGAATCCAAATTTGAGGTCAATAACCTGAATTTCCGACCCACCGAAATACCCCATAGAGGGCTCCAAAGTTTCATAACTGTTCCGATGAAGTTTTGAGGTAGTCCCCAACAATTTTCTGAATTATCATATAAGGGTGTCTCTACTTATGTTGCGCATAACTTCTGAGTTCGATCTTACAAGGTATTTCCATCAAAAAGTGTCTCTCAGCAATTTAGTTTTATCCTTGTTTTTTCAAGTTTTTTTCAATTTATAGGATTTTTTCAGAAAAAACTTCCCAAATTGTCTGCTTTCCAATGGTTTATCAATTTTTATTTTTAAAACTCAAATTGGAAGAGTAAATCAAGTTTGAATTCTAAAACACGTGTGTTTTAAGCGGTTTATGGTCCCCCTCGATCTCAAAATGACGACGAGTTTGATATCATTGGTTTCATTTTCACGCTGAATACAATGGTGAAACTTCCGAATATCTTCGACTGCTAGAAAGTGTTCTTTCAGAAGAAATAACGGAAGATAATTAAAGTGTCTACAGAACTTTAATGTTGCTTGAGTCTCGTATGATTGAACTATAATGACACAGATAAGATGATGTTTTTATAGGCACCCCAAATAGTGGCGATATACCAAATTTCAACAAAATTTGTCAACGGGAACTGGGCAACGTGCCGCGTACGGACAGTAAATTTTATTTTCTATTTTTGAAATTTATGGAAAATAAAAAGAGACGGAGAATAGAACGGATATAGAAAACTGTCGGACCATTGTGATAAAATGCAACTTACTCGGTAGTTTATCTTACTTAATTGTGAAAAACGGAGAGTAACATCGATCTTGAACATAGCTTCATATTTAATGAACTTCACGAATAAAATACAGTTCAACATCGGTACATCATAGAAATCCGAGTAGAATCAAGTTGTACCAAACAGGGCTTCGACAAGTGCGCGAATCAACCAGATGATCGACCAGTAGTGATGGCAACAACATATCGATATTTTTGAAATATCGATATTTTGCTTCCGATATATCGATATATCGCCATCGAAAAATCGTGCTACGATATATCGGGAATATCGATATTTTTTAACCGATATATCGCCCTAGTAATAAATGTGAAGAATGTCAGAAACTAACCTAAGTAAGATTATGAAAACATTTTTCGGTTTTTTGGTCATACCTCCGTTGTTTTTTATCGAATATATTTTTTTCTTTTAAATTTGTATTCTTAGTCTACTCAAATTCCCGGTAATTTAGAGTACCCACATGACGCATTTTGACCAAAACAATGTTTTTCCTATTTTTAGCCATTTTCAGGGCTTTTCCTACAAAAAAACTATCATTTTCAGAATCAGCGTCAAATTTCGAGCATCTTAGAAAAAAATCCCATTTTTCTTTACATGCGTGCACATGATATAATTACTCATTGTGAGAAACCATAAGAGATTTAAATAATATTTAAATAATAAAACAAACATAATTCATTCAATAACACATTTATTTCATAAAAATTACCAAAATAACCATTGGCCTATTACAGGCCAATATTAGGCTATATCAGGCTATATTAGGCCAATGGTTATTTTGGTAATTTTTATGAAATAAATGTGTTATTGAATGAATTATGTTTGTTGTATGATCTTCCAATTATTTATTTAACCACCAGTTTCGACTTATATTTAGCAATATTTTATTTTTTTTATTTAGTAATATTTTATTGCTTATTTTTTTTTGCAGTAGGCCTCTATATTTTTATTGTGTTAAAGTAGTAAATAATTAAATAAATCAACTCAAATAAAGTGTGTTTTCACGGTAAAGCTAATGGGAGGATCAATATATTATATGTTCTGTGTTTTAAACCAAAGAAAACAAATTAAAATTATTATTTACAAGAACAAATATGGTTCGATATTTTAATCCCGATATATCGGATATATCGATATTTTTGCTCCCGATATATCGGTGCCATCGATATTTCCCTTCCGATATATCGCAAACCCGATATATCGATTTTTGTAAAACTTTTGCCATCACTATCGACCAGCAACGGTTTCTCAGTTCCGCCAACACTATAGCACGGATGTACGAGAAGCATGGAGAAGTGATACTCGTATTTACCATGGAGAAGTGATACTCGTATTTACCATGGAGAAGTGATATTCGTATTTTCTTCACAAAAACAAAACCAAGTCGATAGATGATAAAAACATACTTCATTAGTAACAGATATTGATTTCACGATGCTGAAATACTACGAAATTACTTGGTAGTTACCCAATTACAACTATTTGATAAAATAAAATACATGATTTTGTAGGGTTGGTGATCAAACAATGATCTGCTCCGTGACTGACACTAATGAAATAAATGCAATACCCCATGAGATGATCCTCAGACCAGTTATTAAAGGTCAGTCGAAAAACGATAATAATAATTAATAAAACGTCGACGAAGCTGCTATGCAGTGGAGTTAAATAATTGGACATATCGATAGTAAAAGTGTAAAACCTCGTATGTCGAGTTAGATTTGAATCAAAAATCGTCAGTCATAAATACCGAAATAAATACAAAACCTGTGCACAGAAGTCTGGCAAATAGGATTCACGTTCCAACAGCTTGTTTTAATGTACATCTCCACCGATAAGGGATACCGACTCCCTGAAACTAGTTTTGCTTTCGAGTCTACCAAGGTAGCGGAAACTTTGTTCTCACTTTTCAAGGTTGTAAAAAAAAAAAAATTGCTCCAAAATCAAAATTTCTACTCTCGTTTTACGTTTCAGAACTTCCTGAACAATTTTGATTCCGTGTCTGTCTGTGAAACTGTCTGTCATGAAATCCTTGCCACAGCCATAACATTTAGGTACAATTTTCGTCCGATTTCAATGAAATTTTCAGGGATTGTGCGGGTTGAGGTGTAGATGGTCTTCTATGGATATAATTGCCCCCAGACTGATATTAGCCACTGCGCATACGTATATTTCCTTCTTTCATTTCTACACTCTTATCAACAACATGGTCACTCCATTCACGCATCAACAGTTTTTGGGTTCTACATACTCGCATCTACCTTGAAACGTACCTATCCGTTGAATTTTGAGGGGGGTTATTTTCTTGCTCGATTCCAAAGGTTCATTATTGAAAACACAACATTAAAAACTCGCTCATTCACTCATGCTGCACAAATGAGATTTTCTTCCACATTTGGCCTAATTTTAACCGGGTAAATGGAGTTTAGCGAATTGACGTTTGGGACGTTTCTGATTGCCCATCCGAAAATCCGGATCGGCTCTTTTACCGCTTCGGAATCGGCGAACTGAGTGATGGATGCCTGCCTTTTCCCAGTTCGGAGAACCCGGGCGATGATGCACTTCATAGGAGCTCATCCTGGCTTATTCAATGCACCGTGAACCTCTGGTACAAGGTCCTAATAACCCGTAGAATCACACCCCACTTCTCCCACCTTCGACCACAAAGTCCGTAATCGCGGGGTTGAACGTGATCCTTCGGCGGTGCTTTGATGATGAGAGGCGCACGATTCTGGGAGGATATTGTGTGCTGTAGGAAATGAAATAATAAACGAACTGACCGCCCCCTCTGGATCAAATTGCTATACGAAACTCCATCATTGAATACGATCGATCTCATCAACGCACCCAGAGGGTAACCAACCCTCGTATAATCAACGTAGAGAGTCGAATAGGCTGTCGCGAAAACGATACAAAATTTAAGCAAAAAAGCTTGTTTAGCAAACTGCTTGTTGTAAGCTAAAAGCTTGTTTCCGAAGAGTTTAAGACATTTGTCAAAAGACTGTTGTCATACGACGTTCGGTCAAACGACTTTTTGTCAATACGATGTTTAGTCAAAAGACTTTTAGTCAAACGACTTTCGTCAAACCTTGTAAACTCAACTTTGTCCTAAGCTAGTGCTCAGCCTGAAGAGGCTAGGTTTGCACATGCTTAGCTGAAGAGATCCGAAAGATCGAAACAAAGAACCAAACAAAACGATCACCACTGAAAGTGGGAAATTTGAAACGTGTAACTGCAACCAAACGCATTCTTGATGCAGAACGGGCAGTAGTTTTGTTTCAGTGTAGATGCGACTTTGGTCAATCGTTTTCGTCATACGGTGACTCATCAGCAACAAGCTTTTTAGCTTATCACAAGCAGTTTGCTCAAATCCAAGTCGTTCCAACGCTTCTTCGCGTTGCTGATGAGTCACCGTATGACGAAAACGATTGACCAAAGTCGCATCTACACTGAAACAAAACTAATGCCCGTTCTGCATCAGGAATGCGTTTGGTAGCAGTTACACGTTTCAAATTTCCCACTTTCAGTGGTGAGTTTTGTTTGGTTCTTTGTTTCGATCTTTCGGATCTCTTCAGCTAAGCGTGTGCAAACCTAGCCTCTTCAGGCTGAGCACTAGCTTAGGACAAAGTTGAGTTTACAAGGTTTGACGAAAGTCGTTTGACTAAAAGTCTTTTGACTAAACGTCGTATTGACAAAGAGTCGTTTGACCGAACGTCGTAGGACAACAGTCTTTTGACAAACAGTCTTTTGACAGATACAAAATTTATTTATTGTGCATGAAAATGTAATTCCAAATTTATAGGCAGCGTCGGTACCTACCAAAAGAGATCGGCGACAACAAATAGGTACTCGTACTTGCATTACGGCAACGCGGTAGCACCTCCACTGCATTATAAGAACCAGCCACGTCAGACATCTGGGAGAGAAGCACGGGAAGAAAACGCTGCTAATTATTACAGAAAGGTTCATTATTTCTATACACATCACTCGTCTGCAAAGAACACGACTTTGCCATTTTCACTACCTGTTGTGTCTAGTCCACCGGCAGCCCAACCCCATGACAGCAGATGAGCAGGGACGGGTTCGTGGAGAATTTTCATTGGTCAATTGTGACACCGTATTACATTTTCGTTGAATAAAAGCACTTCCGTTTGTGAGCTCGATTCGACAAGGTGCTTTTTTATTTATTTCTAGTTGTCCGATTTTCATTATTATTCCGTGCAACAAGAGAAAGTAGGCGGCTAGGAATTTCGGATCGAGTGATCGCAGTCACAACACTTGGCATCCCGAGTACAAGTACCCACGACCATGGCAACGGCTTCTGTAGAAAGGACTGTTCGGCGGCGGATGTTGACGATCCTGTGCAAGTATTTTGAAGAGAAGAGCAGGGATGACTTCGACATCGACGAGCTGACCACAGCTTACACGCAGGTGGAGACGGAGGCGCAGCGAGTCTTCGATCTCGACGAGAAGGTGCAGAGGCAGTTGTTTGAGGCAGAGACGTCCGAGGACGTACTGATGGAAGAATTTACCAGAGTTCAAGAGTATAGAGGTAAACTGTATCTAGTCCAAGCTAAGTATGACCGTCTCACTAAGCAGCAGAATGAAGACGCACGTAGTCATGCAAGTAAATCCTGTTCCGTGCAAACTTCTATAAGAGATGACGTGTCGAATAGTAAGAGAAAATTTTGTATGCCTAAAATGGATCCTATTAGGTATGATGGGTCTCTCATGGGATGGATTGGATTTTGGGGGCAATTTCGTAAGATTCATGAAGATAAGGAGTACGATGATGACGATAAGTTCCAGATTCTGCTTTTATATACTGTTCCCGGATCCAAAGCGCGGAAAATTGTAGAAAGTTTTCCTCCCTCAGGAGAGAATTACAGCAAGGCCTTGGAGCATTTAAAGAGTAGGTGTGCAAAGGAAGAGCACTTGGTAGAAGCTTACGTAAGAGAACTTCTTAGGTTGATAATTAGTCAAGTTCAACAAGCTAATGTTCCTCTTTCCTCTTTGTACGACAGCCTACAAACGCAGCTTAGGGCATTGGAGACTCTCGGCGTCACAAAAGACAAGTATGCTGCGATGCTGTTTCCGTTGGTGGAATCATGTCTTCCGGTCGACGTCCTCAGAGCCTGGGGACGACATCGGTCTTTGTCTTCGGAGGCGACATCGTCAACTGGCTCGGACCTGGAGGCACTGATGCAGTTCATCAAAGCAGAAGTGGAGAGCGACGAGAGGATTCAGCTGGTGACGAGCTTCACGCTTGGAGAGTATAAGGAAAAACCCATAAGTAAGGCGAATAAGCTAGATAAATTTAAGGAGCCCAAAGTTGAAGAATCACCTACAGCAGCTAACATTTTAAGTCTAGATGATAAGAGCTCGTATAGGACATCATGCATTTTTTGTGATAAGGAGCATCAAAGTCAAGATTGTTTGAAAGCGCAGTCATGGCCTCTATCTGAGCGTAAAGACCTGGTTACTAGGAAGAGGGCTTGTTTCTGTTGCTTAAGGAAAAATCATCGAGCGCAGGATTGCCGGGCTAGAGTCAAATGCGTAGTTTGTTCAAGAAAGCACTATCCGATACTATGCCCCGGAAAAGTAGATCAAAAGGGTGGTCAAGAGGAAAAAAACGCGAGTCTTGCAGTTGCAAACAATACGCCTAACCCGATACTTTTGCAGACGTTGCTAGTAAAGATCAAAAGTAGAGGGGGGATGGCTACAGCGAGAGTTTTGCTCGACTCAGGATCGCAACGATCGTACATCCTATCAAGTTTAGTACAGGAACTAGGACTCAAGAAAGTAGGCGATGAGGTTCTCACGCACAATCTCTTTGGCGGTCTAGAGGCGACGAGAGTCAATCATGGACTCTACAAACTCGCGATTTCCGATTTGGGAGGCAACCATAAGCTAGACGTTCGTTTGCTAGACCAAAATAAGATCTGTAGCTCAGTTCCTAGATTGACGGACATGTCTTTCTTGTCTGAACTAAAACGCAAAGGGATTGAGCTGTCGGATGTGGGACCTAACGCGCCGAAGATAGGTATTCTCCTAGGAGTTGACGTCATTGGGAAGATTTTGACCGGGCAAATTGAGAAAACAGAAACCGGACTAGTACTTCAAAAAACCCTGCTAGGTTGGACAGCCTTCGGCGAGTCTCCGAATTTCATTCACTCGGATTTTTGTCTTGCGAATCTGTCAGTATCCGATTTGTGGGAGCTGGACACTATTGGAATTAGAGAATCGGGCGAATGCAAGATTCAGTCGTCGGGCGAAGTTTTAGCAGAATTCGAGAAGTCAGTTCGCGTTAATTACGAGGGGCGATATGAAGTCAAATTACCTTGGAAGATAGGAAATGCAAGAATTCAGAGTAACTTCGGCATCGCGAAATCATAAGCACCACAAACCGATTGATCAAGCTAGGGAAATACGAAGAGTACGAACGCGTTTTTGGAGAATGGTTAGCTGAGGGCATAATAGAAGAAGTCGCAGATTCAGAGGTCGCGTTGATGTGGATTCTTAAGAACGATCGTTGGAACCCATTCGTGAGAAATCGGGTTAAAGAAATTCGCGAACTCAGTAATTCATCGTGTTGGAGGCATGTACCCGGCGAATTAAACCCCGCGGACCTCCCCTCTCGTGGATGCAACGGCAAAACATTATTTCTTTCGCGTTGGTGGGAGGGTCCGGCCTGGCTGAAAGAAAAACCGGAAGCATGGCCAAACTCGTCGGTAATTTTTGATACCAATGAAGCTAATAACGAAAAATCGATATCAGCAGTAGTATGTACCATCGTGAACGAACAAAATAACGATCGGTTAGAGCGAATTTATAATCACTTTTCCAAATTTTCTCAAATTGTGCGCACTATGGCATGGATTAAACGGTTTATTGACGCATGTAGGAGGAAACAAACTGGGAAACTCGACACTGCAGTAGAAACACTAGTTGCACTAAAACATAAAAATGAGAACATCCGAATATTAAACAGTAAAACTAAGTTGAATAAAGATGATAAGAAAATAGGATCTATAAATGGGATAACAAAAGAAGAATACCTAGAATCAGAATTACAACTAATAGCATACGTACAAAATGGAGAACTATCCGGCAAAAATAAGAATAGGGTCAAGAAATTGAACATTTCAAGAAGAAAAGATGGTTTACTTCGAGTCAAGACCAAATTAATGATAACCGAAGATGAGGATCCATCAAATTTTCCGATTGTGTTGCCCTATAACCATAAATTTGTCACGCGCATGATAGAAGAAAAGCATAGGATATTGAAAGAACTGACAAGGCGAAATCTGGGCAAGGCGGTCTTGCGTTACGAGGAACTCTTAACCATAGTTTGTGAATTGGAAGGGCTTATCAACTCACGGCCCATGACTTATGTTTCAGAGAACCCGGAAGAGCCGCAACCGATCACGCCTTTGCAGTTCATCCGGGACATTGACGTCGATGAGGTCCCAGACTTGGACGACATCGACTCTAGGAGGTTGGGGTCCAGGCTCCGATGGCGCTTCCAGAGTCGCCACTGTGAAAACTACGGCAGGGACCTTCACAAGACCGTTACAGCGGTTGTACCCCCTCGAGATATCGACCTCGGAGGAAGAAGAGATGTCTCGCAGTATTCAACAGCAGGAGTCAACCCGGCAACCAGTCACCACCAGATCTGGACGCCAGGTCATACCCCCGAGCAGATTCCTGGCCTGCTTTTCCGGCTCGGAGGATGTTGTGTCTAGTCCACCGGCAGCCCAACCCCATGACAGCAGATGAGCAGGGACGGGTTCGTGGAGAATTTTCATTGGTCAATTGTGACACCGTATTACATTTTCGTTGAATAAAAGCACTTCCGTTTGTGATCTCGATTCGACAAGGTGATTTTTTATTTATTCCTAGTTTTCCGAATTTCATTATTATTCCGTGCAACAAGAGAAAGTAGGCGGCTAGGAATCTCGGATCGAGTGATCGCAGTTACAACACTACCTACTATCCATGTTTTCGCTTCACAATCAAGTTTATTTGGAAGAAATGAACGTTTCACACTCGATTCGAAGAAATAGGGAGTTGTGGATGCCTTCAATAGGAAATTTGATTACTGGTTGCTAAGGACGCAAAACTGGAGTTAACTCGAAGAAACGAACAACGGTCGAATTTTGTCAGCTAAAATGTCAACGGAGATTAGGCCTCTTTTGCGATTCACACTCGTGTTTCGATTTATCGTAAGTCCAACCCTTAAGTTCTCGTAGTGAGCGAACGGTTGGTCCTACAGAGCTCCGCGTGTTCTGATTCGATTCTAAAAATTCAATACTATTTTAAATTGATGAAAAAACAATACCTTTAGGCATACCTATCAAAAGTTTTTGAGCTAGGGCGTTTTAAAAATTTCAACCCTTAGAATTGACTGACACCAACCAAAAGCTTCGCGGCACAACTAGACCCCAAATGGAGCCCACATACCAAATTTCACCAAAATCGGTCCATGGGAACTAAGGAAAGTGCCGCATACAGTGGACCGAAGGAAAAATTTTTATTCGATTTTTTTGGATTCAACGTACCTTGAAACGTTTTGAAGGTTGAAATTTTTATTCGATTTTTTTGGATTCAACGTACCTTGAAACCATCAAATTTTGAGGGGGGTTAAAAAAAATGTCTTGGTCGAATCCAATGGTTCATTATTGATAAATAAGGAAATGAACAGTACTCGGGTGTGCGGCGAATTACCCTTCATTTTCGATAAAATACGTCATTCTAGACTCAAAGAGATCATGATACAAATATCACATACATATCAACGTTTACAAAAAACGTTGGAAAACCCGGGAAGTTTGATCACTACAGCTTTGCCTCCTGTGAACTTGTATGAGAACAAAGTTATTGCAGAACTGATTTCCAAGCGATAAAATAAGCATCACATAGTTTTAGCTGCGTTCAGTCTAAGTATATTGGAAGACATCTTCTGTTTGGAGTGTTTCGTTCGTTCCCCATTCATTCACAGTTAAAAAGGGCAACTAACCATGTAGAAATTGTACTGCAGCCTTGCCAAATGCTTTTGAGACATCAGTGTATATCACATATGCATCGGATACACTCGAATCGGAGAACAGGGTCAAGAGCAGAGAAGGCGTACGTAGGTGGATGCAGTGCTGCTACAGAACGGTACGGGTAATAGATCACTGGGCGCATCGTGACCATCAGGATCGAGGGAACCAAGATGAGGTCCAGAACGGAAATTACAGTGGTTCCACCTCAATTCAACCCCGTAATCTGACGTGATTGATCTGAGAGGGCAGCACAGTAGCCACGGCGCCGAGATTAAGAAATAGACCCCCACAGAACAAACATAGCAGGTCTCTGCCTTGATTTTAGAAGCAGAAGATTCCATCTGCTGCAAGATTCAATAGGCAAATCTACAATAAACAGCTTAATGGGAACTTAGAATTCAGTTAAGGGGCTGTGCCAAAAAAAAAATTAACGAAATTCAAACCTCCCAAAATAAAATACTGAGAAGTATAGTGCGTGCACTTTGGTACATGAGGAACGATGATATTAATCGAGACTTGAGGATGGAAACAGTCCACGAAATTATCGCAAAGTACTCAAGGAGGCACGAACAACGCCTCCACGATCATGAAAACCCGGAAGCGAAGATGAACTCCGGCGACCCAAGCGAAGAAACGCTGCATATCTATTAGATCCTCGATCATATAACCAATAGGGGAATAATCAAGAATAATCTCCTAGATCAGCTGTGTCAAAATTCAGTAAAAATACCATCCGATTCAAAAGTCTAGATCCTCCATCATCTAATCAATTGGGGAATGATCAAGAATAATCTCCTAGATCAGCTGTGTCAAAATTCAGTAAAAATATCATCCGATTCAAAAGTCTAGATCCTCCATCATCTAATCGATTAGGGAATAATCAAGAATAATCTCCTAGATCAGCTGTGTCAAAATTCAGTAAAAATATCATCCGATTCAAAAGTCTAGATCCTCCATCATCTAATCGATTAGGGAATAATCGAGAATAATCTCCTAGATCAGCTGTGTGAAAATTCAGTAAAAATATCATCCGATTCAAAAGTCTAGAACCTCCATCATCTAATCAATTGGGGAATAATCAAGAATAATCTCCTAGATCAGCTGTGTCAAAATTCAGTAAAAATACCATCCGATTCAAAAGTCTAGATCCTCCATCATCTAATCAATTGGGGAATGATCAAGAATAATCTCCTAGATCAGCTGTGTCAAAATTCAGTAAAAATACCGTCCGATTCAAAAGTCTAGATCCTCCATCATCTAATCAATTGGGGAATAATCAAGAATAATCTCCTAGATCAGCTGTGTCAAAATTCAGTAAAAATACCATCCGATTCAAAAGTCTAGATCCTCCATCATCTAATCAATTGGGGAATAATCAAGAATAATCTCCTAGATCAGCTGGCAAAATTCAGTAAAAATATCATCCGATTCAAAAGTAGATCTTCGATCATCTAATCAATTGGGGAATAATCAAGAATAATTACGTAGATCAGCTGTGTCAAAATTCAGTAAAAATACTATCCGATTCAAAAGTCTAGATCCTCCATCATCTAATCAATTGGGGAATAATCGAGAATAATCTCCTAGATCAGCTGTGTGAAAATTCAGTAAAAATATCATCCGATTCAAAAGTCTAGATCCTCCATCATCTAATCGATTAGGGAATAATCGAGAATAATCTCCTAGATCAGCTGTGTGAAAATTCAGTAAAAATATCATCCGATTCAAAAGTCTAGAACCTCCATCATCTAATCAATTGGGGAATAATCAAGAATAATCTCCTAGATCAGCTGTGTCAAAATTCAGTAAAAATACCATCCGATTCAAAAGTCTAGATCCTCCATCATCTAATCAATTGGGGAATGATCAAGAATAATCTCCTGGATCAGCTGTGTCAAAATTCAGTAAAAATACCGTCCGATTCAAAAGTCTAGATCCTCCATCATCTAATCAATTGGGGAATAATCAAGAATAATCTCCTAGATCAGCTGTGTCAAAATTCAGTAAAAATACCGTCCGATTCAAAAGTCTAGATCCTCCATCATCTAATCGATTAGGGAATAATCGAGAATAATCTCCTAGATCAGCTGTGTGAAAATTCAGTAAAAATATCATCCGATTCAAAAGTCTAGAACCTCCATCATCTAATCAATTGGGGAATAATCAAGAATAATCTCCTAGATCAGCTGTGTCAAAATTCAGTAAAAATACCATCCGATTCAAAAGTCTAGATCCTCCATCATCTAATCAATTGGGGAATGATCAAGAATAATCTCCTAGATCAGCTGTGTCAAAATTCAGTAAAAATACCGTCCGATTCAAAAGTCTAGATCCTCCATCATCTAATCAATTGGGGAATAATCAAGAATAATCTCCTAGATCAGCTGTGTCAAAATTCAGTAAAAATACCATCCGATTCAAAAGTCTAGATCCTCCATCATCTAATCAATTGGGGAATAATCAAGAATAATCTCCTAGATCAGCTGGCAAAATTCAGTAAAAATATCATCCGATTCAAAAGTAGATCTTCGATCATCTAATCAATTGGGGAATAATCAAGAATAATTACGTAGATCAGCTGTGTCAAAATTCAGTAAAAATACTATCCGATTCAAAAGTCTAGATCCTCCATCATCTAATCAATTGGGGAATAATCGAGAATAATCTCCTAGATCAGCTGTGTGAAAATTCAGTAAAAATATCATCCGATTCAAAAGTCTAGATCCTCCATCATCTAATCGATTAGGGAATAATCGAGAATAATCTCCTAGATCAGCTGTGTGAAAATTCAGTAAAAATATCATCCGATTCAAAAGTCTAGAACCTCCATCATCTAATCAATTGGGGAATAATCAAGAATAATCTCCTAGATCAGCTGTGTCAAAATTCAGTAAAAATACCATCCGATTCAAAAGTCTAGATCCTCCATCATCTAATCAATTGGGGAATGATCAAGAATAATCTCCTAGATCAGCTGTGTCAAAATTCAGTAAAAATACCGTCCGATTCAAAAGTCTAGATCCTCCATCATCTAATCAATTGGGGAATAATCAAGAATAATCTCCTAGATCAGCTGTGTCAAAATTCAGTAAAAATACCATCCGATTCAAAAGTCTAGATCCTCCATCATCTAATCAATTGGGGAATAATCAAGAATAATCTCCTAGATCAGCTGGCAAAATTCAGTAAAAATATCATCCGATTCAAAAGTAGATCTTCGATCATCTAATCAATTGGGGAATAATCAAGAATAATTACGTAGATCAGCTATGTCAAAATTCAGTAAAAATACTATCCGATTCAAAAGTCTAGATCCTCCATCATCTAATCAATTGGGGAATAATCAAGAATAATCTCCTAGATCAGCTGTGTCAAAATTCAGTAAAAATACCATCCGATTCTAAAGTCTAGATCCTCCATCATCTAATCAATTGGGGAATTATGAAGAATAATCTCCTAGATCAGCTGTGTCAAAATTCAGTAAAAATTTATCCGATTCAAAAGTCTAGATCCTCGATCATCTAATCAATTGGGGAATAATCAAGAATAATCTCCCAGATCAGCTGTGTCAAAATTCAGTAAAAATACCATCCGATTCAAAAGTCTAGATCCTCCATCATCTAATCAATTGGGGAATAATTTCCTAGATCAGCTGTGCCAAAATTCAGTAAAAATACCATCCGTTTCAAAAGTCTAGATCCTCGATCATCTAATCAATTGGGGAATAATCAAGAATAATCTCCTAGATCAGCTGTGTTAAAAGTCAGTAAAAATATCATCCGATTTCAAGAGAAGCTGAGTTGAAAAAGAGCACACAGATTTGATGGTTCGAAAAGAAGTTTGTTGATCAGAAAAGTCAATATTTTGTACTAGACTCAAGTGATTGTGAGGAAACTAATATTTTGTCAGTTCCGTTTAGTCTGACATTTGACCTAGAATACATTCAGGTCAGATCAGACAATATGACGAGTTTAGTCAAAATTGAGCTCAAAATCAGCTGTGGAAAAGTCAAAGCTCCAGGAGCTGACAAAGTTGACAACGAACACCTCATTTCCTCCTTCCACTCCTTCCTGTTTTCCTCTTCCAGTTCCCTCCTTCCACCACACTCTTCATCCCCTTTCTTATTCCACTCTTCCTACCACTCACCCTCCTCTCCTTCGCACTCATAGCCTTAAAAATTGGATGCTTACTCTACCCAGAAGAACGGCCTCCAAAATATCTCAAAATCTTGCTCGACTTATAATACTTGGCATCAACACTGACATTTCAATTACACGGGAGGAACGTCTTTTTTAATCATTCTATGAGAAAAATTCATAATTTCAGACTGAACTCGCGGATGAGCTGAGTCAGTAAACACTTGTTGTGAATACTTATTATTTAGTGTTACTTGTGAATTGTGTATTTTGCTGCAGACTCAAAAAGTGAGCTCCCATACCTACAAAGCAGGAAGAAGAGCTCACACATGAGTCGTATTGATCTCCAAGATGTACGTACTCTGTCAGAAATTTACCAAACAGAACAAATCATGTACATAATCGACTCACCTTATATAAAAATAAGTGGTTTTAAGAAAAAAGACAATCTCAGATCAGTTGAGTATGGAATTTAGCTCCATAAACCAATAATCGCATATATTTAGATCAGCTCAGACAACAGGATGTGTTTAGTCAAAATTGAGCAGAGAGATCAGCTGACCTCATTTCAAAGTAAATAATCGATTAAGCTCAAACAAAAAGATGTGCTGAGTTAATGTTGAATACAACAATTGGGGCTATCAAGAATGAAGCTAGAGACTTGTGATGGTAAATAGATTTTAAATAACATCAACACATATAAAGTATTTTGACCTTGCATTAATTACAAAACTTGAGAATTTTAAAATGGCATTAACTGATCGTCTTGATAAAAAGCATAGAATGAAGTAATCTCCTTCGCTGGTCCTCGTCCGCCCATCCCGGAGACGTGGAGCACGATGATTGGCGTTGCCATGGATACCGAATGTGCGTCGCGAGGCAGTCAGATTGGAGTAGCCCAGTAAAGATGATTAGGTAGGTAAACTGAAGCCCTTACAGCCACAAGATCAGCTGTTTATAAAATTGAGTAAAAGATTTTTGCTTCCGAGTCTACCAAGGTAGGGAAGCATTGTTTTCACTTTTTAAGGTTAAAAAATGTTTCCAAAATCGAAATTTTCAGTCGCGTTTTGCGTTTAAGACCTTCCTGCACAATTTTGGTTTCGTGTCTGTCTGTCTATCTGTCTGTCATGAAATCAGCAAAAATCTACTAAAATCTTCAGGAATCGTGCGGGTTAGCTTGTAGATGGTTCCTATGAAAATCATCCTCCATCCCTGCCCCTCCACAGCGATTTTGGCAGTCGGAGAATGTAATGCTGAATCCATTAACAAATTAAATCAATCGATATCCAGCATACAAAAGTGGACAGCAACATGGAGAATCAGAATAAATGAAACTATGTTGGCACATGTCGATTTCACCAACAAAAGAGAATCCATCATTTTCCGGTACATTTCAAGGGAAATGTTATTCCGAATGCTAATGAAGCCAAATACCTAGGCCTGACACTAGATGCCAAACTTAGATGGAAAGCCCATGTCAAATGAAGAAGGAAGAACTTCTTCTAAAATTCAGAAAAATGCATTGGCTAATGGGGAGACGGTCGAAGTTGTTAATCAAGAGCAAGCTTACAATGTACAACCAAGTACTTAAAGCAGTCTGAATTTATGGAGCTCAGCTCCAAAGATTCCAGAACAATGTGCCTCCTTCATGAGCTTCACACCTACATCTGCTAGGATGTCAAATCTACGAGGAAGCAGTCTAAATCCTTGATACAAGAGATGCCATCACAAGATTGAAGCGCACCAAACTTGACCTAGCTTACTTTTGAAGGAGTGAAGTGAAACACTCACCATAATTACAAAACTCAGTGATGTATCTTACTTTTTAATAATTGTCCTCATTATCAAAATAATATTGGTAATAAGTTATACTTGGTACAATAAACAATATTTAAAAAAAATCCCCCCCCCCCCCCCCCGAACGATAGTAGCCTCAGCGCATGCGCAAACGTATAAACCTTGCAACATCCATGACTTCTACATTTTGGTTTATTATTTTCAATAATGAAATTTTGGAATCGACCAAGAAAAAAAAATTTTAATACCCCCTCAAAATTTGATGGTTTACGTTTCAAGGTACGTAGAATCCAAAAATCGAATAAAAATTTGGCCGTCCGTCCGCCCTACGCGGCACTTTTGCCACTTAGCATTGACCGATTTTGATGAAATTTGGTATGTAGGCTCCATTCGGGGTCTAGTTGTGCCCCGAAGAGTTTGGTTGATGTAGGTCAATTCTAAGGGTTGAAAAATGAATTTTGAAATTTTGAAAACGCCCTAACTCAAAAAATTTTGATATAAAGGTATTGTTTTTCCTTCAATTTAAGATTCTATAGAATTATTAGAATTTTTTGAGACCACCCGGAGCTCTGTAGGACAAACCGTTCGCTCACTACGAGAATTTAAAGTTTGGACGTGCGATAAATCAGAAACACGAGTGTGAAACGCAAAAGAGGCCTAATCTCCGTTCAAATTACAGCTGACCGAAATGCGATCGATGTTTTTCTTCATGTTGGATAGTTGGTGGCTTTGCAGACGAGTGATCTATATAGAAAAATAAAAAATAATAAACCATTGTGTAATAATTTGCAGCGTTTTCACCTGAATTCGATTGAATTTTCAGTGATTGTATTGGTTGGCGTGTAGATGGCCTCGTATGACTGCAGTGCAAAGTACTTAGAGATTGATGTTCTCAGGTTAGCTTAGATTATTAATTTGCATCGGGTCATTTATGCCGATCTATACACAGACTTTCTTCTTTTAGTCCAAAAGTGGAAGCAAAATTTAAATTTTTCATGAAAAGGAGGCAAAATCTCTGTTTTGGTTGGACGAGATATAGATGTTGACGTTTCAAGAACTTAGCGGACTCCTCGGACGACATGACATTGAACTTGCTCGCATACGTTTGTTTTGTGTGTGAATCCTCAAACAATAGGTGGAAGTGCGGTAACCCGCGCTCACTACTTACACAACCGTCCTCTGCGCCTCTCCCGGAAGGTTCTTGAACTTCTGCTGTGCATGTTCCTCTTCTCTCACACTCATGTTGGCCTCGCGGTCCCTAATGTATTCGTATTGCCGCCTCGTTGTTCTCACGTTTCTCACACACTCTGATCGTCCTCTCCGCAAGTGCCTTCACCCGCCTGCGTATCGTCTCGGAATCTCAGAGGTTTTTTGGATGAACTGTAGCGGTAGTTTAATTGGATCTCAGTCAGAACGGGATCGGAAAAACTATTCAAGTTTCTTCCTCACTACTTAAAAAAAAGCTGCAAAAATTACTACACTGCGGTGTATTATTCTTCTCTATCGATCACCCGTCGGCAAAGAACAGATTTTCCATGAATAAGAATTGGAGGGAAGTTAGTTCCTCCACGAATAGGAAGGAGGATTACAGAAGAGTGAGGTCCTTCACGAAATTTAAGGAGAGAGGGTGTCCCTTATGAGTTGGGTCGCCCACGAATCGGAAGGAGGGACCGTGCTCCCATGAATTGGACGCCAGTAAGATCTCCAATGAATTAGAGGATCGTCCCATATAAATTGGAGGATGATCCCCTATGAATTGGAGGATGCTCCCCAATGAATTGGAGGATGGTCCCCAATGAAAAGACTGATGCTGGGGTTGTGGTGTGTAAGAATATTTTATGCATAAAACAACTCATTTTGATTCAATCTATGATTACAAATATTTGAAATAGTTTTATGGTGAATATACATTTTTTGATTGTTAAGAAATAATACTTTTCCTGGGTAAGACACCCATTGTTGACCATCTACACGCTAATCTGGACAATCCTAGAAAATGTCATCAAATTCCGATGAAAAATGTAAGTGTTATGGCTGTTACAAGGATTACGTTTGCGTATGCGCAGAGGCTACTGTAAATTTTAAGGCCTTGATTTTCATTGGGGACCATCTACAACCTAATCCGCGTAATCCCTGAAAATGTCATCAAAATCGGGTAGAAAATGTGGAAGTTATGGCTGTTACAAGGATTTCACGTTTGCGGGACAGGACTGGCAAATTTTCTAAAATAAAAATCACATTTTGTTAACTTTATTTCAATTTACTCTCATTTGCCCAGATGCATTTCAATTTGGTTGAAACGTTTCAACACCGTGTGTGTGACTCAGTTAAGAACGAAAAAAATGAGTGTTTGGTGAAATTTGTAGGAGGAATTTATTTTTTTTAAGCTGGAGAATAGGATGTGGAGGGCTATGGCACACATCATTTATGGGAACGTATTGAAAACCTGAAAGATTGCTGGAAATCATCAAAATCGAACAATAATTGCCAGAGAAATTTAGGAAAAACCATACTGACTAAACGGTTTTCCCCATATTTCTCTGGCAATTATTTTTCGATTTTGATGATTCCAGCGGCAATCTTCTAGTTTTTCAATTCCCTAAGCCGACGCACTAATGAATTTCTAAAATCCTTAGAAATTCCAAATTTAGGTACAACTTTAAAGTTTGAACCCCTGTAATTTAGGGAAATACTGACCCGGAACTACAACGAAAGGCGACCGAATGAGACCCCCTTAAGGACTCAAAACTGAGTACAACTCGAAGAAACGGTCAACAATCTCATTTTAATCAGCGAAAATTTGAACGGAGATTAGGCCTCTTTTGCGATTCACACGCGTGTTTCGGTAGGATAGAAGAGAGAGAGAGAGAGCAAACCCCCTCTTAAACGCTCTGTAAAATGAGAGAGGACGAACTCCCTTGAAACGCCCTCTAAAATGAGAGAGGGCAACGAAATGCACTCAATGTTGTCTACCATGAGAGGTAAGTCCACCTGAAACGACTTGTACAAGACCCCTCTGAAACGCCCTGAAAAATGAGAGAGGTCACCCCCCCCCCCCCCCCCAACACCCTGTAAAATGAGAGAGGGAAACAAAATGAAACTCCCTCTGTAACAATTACAAATTTTTAAATACAATTTATCGTAAGACCAATTCTCAAGTTTTCATAGGGAGCGAAAGGTTAGTTCTAGAGAGCTCTAGGTAGTCTCATTCGAGTCTAAAAATTCAATATTATTTTAAATTGAAGAAAAAACAATACCTTTATATTGAGATTTTGAGCTAGGGCGTTTTGAAAATGCCAGCTCTTATTTTTAAACCCTTAGAAGTGACTGACATCAACCAAAAGCTTCGGGTCACAACTAGACCCTAAATGGAGCCCATATACCAAATTTCATCAAAATCGGTCCATGGGAACTAAGGGAAGTGCCGCGTATGTATCAAGATCTACGTATCTTGAAACGTGAACCGTAAACGTAAAAGGGGGGTTAAAATTTTTTTTCTTGATCGATTCCAAAGGTTCATCATTGAAATAATAAACCAAAATTATAAGGTCATCAACATGGTAACTAATTTACATTGTGTAAAACTATTTTGTGCAATAGAAAGGTAAATACGCATGTATGTTTTATCACTTACCTACTGGTTGGAATTGGACTAATCTTCATCCAATGCATGCATTACTAAACAATATGTTATTCCTAGCATTCTCGAATTATATTTAGCTGCATTGACGATCTCATCAGGCGAAGCAAGGCTGACTCGGGTAAATGATTCGATAAGGCTGGTAAACAAAGGGGAGAGCGTGTAAACCTCTTTAGGGGAGCTCTCGTGAGTTACATAGACCACATGTGACGGTCCTCGGCCACATGTCGCTGAGGGACGTCGCTGCAGACAGACCTTGCACCGCGTCTGTAAGTGCTCCAGACCCCCCGGACGCTGGTGTTATCTCAGAAATAGAAACAATGACTCGCAAGAGCGGATCTCGAGCGGTCAGGACTCGTGTCGCTTATAATGACGACTTGAACGCCGATGACAAGTTGCCAGATGGACATATCATTCAAGATGATCTCGCGATTGAGAGACCTGGAGCCACAAACCGCGCCATCTCTACTGAGAACATTCTCTTGTTACTGAGAAGAGAGAAGAACGCAAATGTTTACTCCAACGTGGAAAGGAGAAAATTAAAGCGATATGAAAAGTTCCAGGAACAGGCGGTAAAGAAACTCATGAGGACTCAGATGACGTCTCGCAAGGTCACAAAGATGAACGTAATAGTTTCCCCAAATTACAATAAAGGAATAATAAACTTGAAGAAGTTACTTACTCCAAGATCACAGAGGAGGAATGAAACAAGTTTGCCGAATGTGTGCGGCACATAGCATCCTCGTATCAGTGGCGGCCAGTGGTCCAAACTAGGACGGGGGCACAAAATCCTGAATGAAATTATATCGACTATGTATCACTTAATTCAACAGGAAGTTGGCATTACAAATTTGGAAATTATGAAGTAATTAGTCCCCAAGAACAAAAATTTCAAACTTCATATTTTCTTGACAAATGTCAGGAAAGTCTGCCAAGTGGGTGTGGCACATTGCTTCCTCGTATCCATAACTCGATTGTATAGATGATCCGATGGATAGTAGTTAATCTCAAAACATCAATCTCAAAGTACCTCTCGTAGGGGACCATCTACACATCAACCAGCACAATCTCTAAATATTGTTGGAAAATGTAGAAGTTATGACTGTAACAAGGAAATACACGTTTGCGCATGTTCAGTAACTACTATCAGTCAGAGGGCAATGATTTTCATAAAAGACCACCCGCAATCACTGAAAATATTATCGAAATTGGATGAGAAATGTAGAAGTTATGGCTGTGGCAAGGATTTCATGACAGACAGACACACACACAGACACACATGGAACCAAAATTGTTCAGGAAGGTCTTATATGTAAAACGCGAGTGGAAATTTTGATTTTTTGAACTTTTTATATTAACCTTGAAAAGTGAAAACAAAGCTTCCACTACCTTGGTAGACTCGGAAGCAAAATTACTGTAAAATCGACATAGTCATACCTAGAGCATACTGGTCTCTATTCCTTGACAGAAGCAAAAATCACCCCGTAGGTTGATAGATTGCAGTATTATTTTATACGCTCTTCGGGTATAGCTCACCAAGGGAAGATGGGGTTTAGCCGACAAAGAACAGTTGGGGTCTAGCCCACCCAGGGAAGTTAGGATTTCTCCTCTGGGACCCAGTAACAACCCTACCTCACCATCGTCAAATACCGGCACGCCATAAGACATCCATAGATTGATCGTCATTGTCGTAGAGTTGCAATCTTATTGTACTAAATCCCTATTTGAAAAATCCTCTATAGATGTGATAGCAGTTACACAACTGTTTACTGTTATATCATCATTTTATCGTTCAGTCGTACGATAACGACACTAGTTATCGTCAGGCAGAAGGCCATATCAATTCTTTCCTCTCCTATTTTGCTAATTTTTCCTTTTTCTACCGCCAATTTTTATCTTCAGGACTTATTACTTCACTTTCATTCTTCCGGAAAAAAAACTTGTCATCGTCAAGAGAATCCTGAGTTTGTAAGTAACATGCACCTCGTTTGCACAACAAATCCTCGTAGTGAATATTCACCAAATTCTGTTTGTACGTTTCATTTGTCAAATTTGAAATCTGCTCAAATTCATTGCAGTTTAGTTGTTGTTGTTGAGCTGAGGCAGAGTGAACATTTCGCTTGAACAAAATGCTTTTATTAAACAACTTTTACGCGTGAGGACATTATGATACAATATGGTTTGATGATCTCAGCTAGTGACACCCCGAAACATTCAAACTTGCCAATCAGAACGCTAAGTAGAAAGCTATAGCTTGAAGACAAGCTAGGGCCTGAGAAGAAAGAACTCTAATTAGAGGAAATAAGAAGAACGCTATTTAGGGAAGTAAAATAGATCAGAAACTGAATCTACCTCTTAGCCAACATATATAGCAGCACTATCACCAAATGAAAATTTTGCAACGCTGACTTCATTTTGGTAACTGTCAAGTTATCGTTGTTAGAAGTATTTAACGTTTTCTCTTGCGAAGAAGCGACCGATAACCCGATCACGATGACATTTGTATTAGGCCATCTGGAGCCCTGAGAATTTCATTGAATTTAGATGGCTTGTTTGTTTGCAGAAGTTGCTATCAGTCCAAGGGCGGTCAAATTCATAAGGGATCATCTACATTCCAACCTACATAATTTCAGAGAATTTCATCGAATTAGGATGAAAGATCCGCTACCTCGGTTGACTTAAAAAAGCAACAGGCAGTGATGAACATTGGTTCCATGTTACCACCAGACGATAACTAGTGCCTTTACCCACTATTACTATCGTCAATTAGGTCTCAATAGAAATACTCAATTATAGTCAGTAATCACGGTTGGACGATTGACATTTGGAGCACAAGGTCAGGCCATCACGAATGCATTAGACTAGAAGTGTCCTCAATAGACTTCACCTATTTCCAGATACACCATTATCAAAACAGGAGTTAACTTACCTCCTTCAAAATAATGTTTGACGTCAAAATGAAGAGAAAAAAAACGCTGCAAATTATAACACAAAGGTTTATTTTGTTTTCTATATAGATCACTCGTCTGCAAAGAACATTGCTTGGCCATTATCAGTAACCACCAACCATAGTTACTGCCTACCTATTTTTTTCAAGAAACATACAATTTCCATCTTTTACACATAAATACATTGAATATTATTGTATAATTGTGTGCAATTTTTTTTTTAATCTCCCCTCAAAGACTAAAGATTTCTCTGACGGAGGGGGCACGCCATAAAACTAAATAAATAAATCAAATATAATGGGGAGGACGCCCAGGACTCACCCGACGCCGGCCCTAGGGATAAGGGAAGATGAGGAATGTGGGGGTGGGAAAGAAGGATGAAGGGAAGTCGACGGTGAGTACTTGCCCAAATGCTACACCCTCTTAAAGACAAAAATCTTGTGTAGAGGGAGGAGAATTAACTGAGCTAATTTACACATGGGGAAGAGAAATCTCCCGATATTATCAAACTAAAATAACTAAATACAAAGAAAAAGAGTCGCCTCCATTTTGACATTCGGCATTTAACTTAGTGGTAGATAGCTTAGAATACGTTTTTGTTACATTATATTATTATTGCTATTTTTGACTTTAATAATCCTTTTTATTTCACAAAAAATTTTTTAATCTTGCTTTTAAACTTAAATCAAGTTGGCATACCTTATTATCAAAATTATGGTGGTTGAACGTTTTAATACCAGAGTAGTCATAGCATTTTAATCCTATCGCGCTGTCTTCTTGGTAGTTTTATTTGTATTGAATTTTCAGACTTAGTGTTATTTATCATTCTGCTGAATTTTCCTTGCAGTAAGTATTTAAATATAATTGTGAGGGTTGTTTCATCTAGAAGTTCTTTAAAAGTTAATATTATCGTTTCGTGGAAGAGTTGGTCAGTAGGATATTTATATGGTTTGCTAAACAATATTTTTATCAGAAGTTTTTGAGAAATTACTATTTTTTCAATTTTATTCATATATGCATTGCCCCAGGCCACAATTCCATAGTTTATCTGGGACTGTGCTAATGCATTATGTATCACAATTTTATTTTTCTTGTACACAACATATCTAATTTCTATAAATACAGGTGTTAGCTTTCTAAGCGTTTTGTTTACAGCTTCTGTTTGTGGTTCCCAGGAAATCGTTTGGTTCATATATTTATGACACCCAGATATTTTATGTTTCTTGATTGCTGGATTGCACATGTACAGATTTTTCGCTTACAGGGCATTTTATTTCCGAGATATTCGGTATGTCTTTTGTTTTAAGAGAGAAGGCAATAAATTTAGTTTTGTCAACAAGTTTTAGTTTTTTTATTTTCAACAATGAACCTTTGGAATCAACCAAGATAAACAATTTTTACCCCCCCCCCCCCCCCCCCCGTTGGATTACGTTTCAAGGTTGTAGAATCGAAAAATCGAATAATAATTTGGCTGTCCGTCCGCCGTACGCAGCACTTTCCTCAGTTAGCATTGACCGATTTTGATGAAATTTGGTACGTAGGCTCCATTTGGGGTCTAGTTGTGCCCCGAAGATTTTGGTTGATGTAGGTCACTTCTAAGGGCTGAAAAATAAGGTTTGAAATTTTGAAAACGCCCTAACTCAAAAAATGTTGATGTAAAGGTATTGTTTTTCCATCAATTTAAAATAGTATTGAATTTTTTGTGACCACGCCGAGCCCTTTGGGACAAACCGTTCGTTCCCTACGAGAATTTAAGGGTTGGACTTGCGATAAATCAGAAACACGAGTGTAAATCGCAAAAGAGGCCTAATCTCCGTTCGAATTTTAGCTGACCGAAATGCGATCGATGTTTTTCTTCGTGTTGGTTGGTGGTAACAATGGCAAAGCCGTGTTCTTTACAGACGAGTGATCTATATAGAAAAATAATAAACCTTTGTTTAATAATTTGCAGTGTTTTTACTGGAGTATTTTACACTTAGTTTATGAAGGTGTTCCTCTGCGTTTCTTTTGGTATCTTCCCAAGTTTTTCCTGATGATATTAGAGCCGTAAGATACCAATTCACCGTATATTTTCGTATTCAAGATTTCGTATACACGTATCAGGTATAGTAGCGCACTGATTATCGTGCCTTGTGGCACACCGCATACCAAATTCGTAGAGTCACTAAGCTTCTCCCCATTTCTCACTTACTGTACTCTATTGTCTAAATAACTTTGTACCCATTTTATCATTGTTGCGTGACTTTTTTTTTTGTTCTATTAGAATCTCTAATAATTTAAAGTGCGATACAGTGTCAAATGCTGCCGAATAGTCTCTGAAAACCTTTAGAACAGTTCTTCAATGGTAGGAAAGTTACTTTCCTACCAGAATCTAAATTTTGAATAATTCTTTCGTATAGGTGTTAATAATATATTTTTCCTACTTCCCTACCAAGTTTATTTGGAAGAAATAAACGCTCCACACTCGATTAGAAGAAACGGGGATTTGTGGGTGCCTTCATGAGGAAATTTGACTACTGGTTGCTAAGGACGCAATACTGAGCACAACTCGAAGAAACGAACAGCGATCGCATTTCGGTCAGCTGAAATTTGAACGGAGATTAAGCCTCTTTTGCGCTTCACACTCACGTTTCTGAATTTACGATAAAATTCAACCCATACGTTCTCATAGGGAGCGAACGTATAGTCCTACATAGCTACGGCTGGTCCCATTCGATTCCAAAAATTCAATACTGTTTTAAATTGATGAAAAATATTTAAAGTTGAAGCGTAATCTCCTAATTCCACATTTTTCAGCCAAACCTTGAAAATTAATCACGATAAAAAACTGAAAATAGGCACCTAATTAAATCAAAACTGACATGAAAACAAAATTTCGATTATTATCCCGCAAAAACGGACCAAATAAAAATGGATGGCATCACGTGAATCGGCTTTGAAAATAATGGAAATTCATGTACCACACTGATTGGTTCCAAGGTGGTACAAAGAAGGATTATTCAGTCGTTGCTATACAGAAAGTTACGTTTGGCTAACATGGAAAATCAGCAAATGGCTTGGAGGGAGTGGTGGCAGAATTTCCTGAAGTATTTCCAAGAATACAAAGGCTCAGGTAGCCATAAGCGTACCAACTGTAATTAGCCGAATATTAGGACGGGGCGAATTTGAAAGCTCCAGGGTATCTAACAAGTGTTATGATTGGTGGTAAGATTAACTGCGTGACGAGGTTGAGAGGAAGCTAAGTTTTACGTTTTGATCAAAGACGATGCTCACCTGATGACTAGGGGACGGGTCCACGTAACAGCGCCTGAAACAAAAGATCAATGTAAGATCATCATTGAGAGAAGAAATTAGCTTCATTTTCTTTCAAAATGCGTTAAAACCATGAAAAACTTCAAGAGACTAGGTAGATATTCCCACAAATCGTCTGTTTTCATTAAAATGTTATTCATTTCACCGTTTGAGTATAATGAAGGGTGAATGAATAAATGTTCCCTTTATGTCATTCGAGTTCCTACATTGTAGGAATTCGTACATTATAGAAAGAGGTAGACAAGTAAAGTACAAAAGGTGGCGGCCGGGCTGCTTCCTTCATGCTCAGAAATCTAGAACTAATCGGATTTTCCTAGGACCTCCTAACAACAGCACAAAGAACCGTTTTGGAACGTTGTTTCCGTGAACAATAATAACTTCATGCTCGTGGAGTAGGTTCAACTTTGAGGATTCTTGGTAGCTGCACAAATCGTGGAAATACGTTGAGAGGGGGGATGGAGTACTCAAGCAGTGCAACCAGTCCAAGCGAGAAAACCCTCCAATTTCACTGAAAAATCCCCGACATCAAACCAGAAAAAACCGAAAAACGCTGCAAATTATTACACAATGGTTTATTATTTTTCTATATAGATCACTCGTCTACAAAATCACCAACCATCCAATATGAAGAAAAAAAGAAAAAAAAGAAAAAAAAATCAAAATCACCAACCATCGATCGCATTTTGGCCAGCTCTAATTTGAACGGAGATTAGGCCTCTTTTGCGATTCACACTCGTGTTTTGATTTTTGATTTATATATATATATATATTTCAATATAAACCCTTAAATTTTCGTAGGGAGCGAACGGTTTGTCCTACAGAGCTCCGCGTGGTCTTAAAAAATTTTAAAAATTCTATAGAATCTTAAATTGAAGGAAAAACAATACCTTTATATCGAAATTTTTTGAGTTAGGGCGTTTTCAAAATTTCAAAATTGATTTTGGAACCCTTAGAAGTGACCTACATCAACCAAAATCTTCGGGGCACAACTAGACCCCAATTGGAGCCTACATACCAAATTTCATCAAAATCGGTCAATGCTAAGTGGCAAAAGTGCCGCGTACGGCGTACGGCGGACGGCGGACGGACGGCCAAATTTTTATTCGATTTTTGGATTCTACGTACCTTGAAACGTAAACCATCAAATTTTGAGGGGGTGTTAAAATTTTTTTTTTCTTGGTCGATTCCAAAGGTTCATTATTGAAAATAATAAACCAAAAGGCGAAACTCCCAAAACACGTGTGAGGAGTTTTTTGACATATTTTAATCATGAAATCTTGTTGGATTACGGTCTTGGGGGTAGTGAAGATTCGATGTACCTTCCGATGCGATATTTCACATCAAAACAATATCGGAAGACAACATTGATATCGATAAAATATCGAAAGAAAAATATCGGTGTCACTGATATCGCATTTTTTTCATCGGAGGCCATTGATAGATTTGCTAATGAAATTTGTTTAAAGAATTTGATAATATATGATCGTCATTGACAGTTAATTGAGTTACTAAGGTAAACTAAACTAGCAAAAATTTAATGATAATATAACATCAAGGTATGATAATAAACATTATATTACCTAATGACACCCCCACCACCGCCACATTCCCTTGATCTGAATAGTATTGAATGTAGTTAGGTACATTGAAAAAAGTCCGTTCAAATTTTCCCAGGACTTCAATTCTTCAACCTGTTCAAAATGTTTGGAATGGACTTTTTCGAAAAATTTCTCCACTTAAATTCGTTTTGGAACATTCTGAAACGATCCCTGAAGAGTGTAAAAAAAGATTTCTTTGAAAATTCGCTCATTAAGTCATGCTGCATGAATGGACGTTTGAAACCAATTGGTCCAAATTTGAGGGGACAGTCTGTTGCGTTTTTCGGTCATTATAGACCCTGCTTGTGAAAATAGACTTCGACTGACACAAAAGTCGCCAGAAGTTATCAGATTTTCAGTCTTGCTAACTTGTTGAGCCCTGGATAAGAATCCCTCAAGTCCTCCCACACAGCCAATGGGTCAGATGTGGTGGAGATACTGGTCTAGAGAAGTATGAGTTCAATCCAACGTTTTCGTGTGATATCAGCTTTCAGATTAAAGTGAGGAATTGTGAAGAAATCGAAATGATAAGAAGTGATGAGTTCTCTTCCCTTTATCTTCCTCTATATTGGATATCGTGGGTTGTTATTATGTTCGTGTGTTGCGAACATCTTCAGTTTCCTTTGTTTGATTTCAGTAGAAACCAAAATACCCATCCCAACCGATAATTTTCTATTCAATATTCGATAATATTGAAAGGAAAATATCGATACAAATATCGGAAACATCGAAACAAAATATCGATGTATTTAAATATCGGAAGCATCGAATCGTCACTACTTGGGTGGGGGTGTCCTATTAAATATTTTTAAGCAAATTTCAAATAGTATCGGTGTGTTATGGTTGGTAATTCTGGTGTCTTTAGTAGGGAATAATGAGGGCTAATAATACGGAAAAGGGTAACCTTCAAAAAAGGCCGAACTTCACGCAAAGTTGGAGAAATGATTTAGGTACCTTGGCGAACTCAATGTTTTCTTCAGTAGCCTTTCGATCTTCCTAGTCCGCCGCCGTGAATGCGAAATGGGCGAAAAATTCAGTGATTCAAATCCTGGGAAGTGCTAATCATCAAACTCAATTTTATAATATTTTTAGTTTTAAGGTATGAGTAACTTGTTTTACGAGTACATCACGCGCAAATAAAAAATGGCCATTTAATGGCTTCTCTACGTAACCACAGATTTTGCTTCCGAGTCTACCAAGGTAGCAAAAGCTTTGATTTAACTCTTTCAAGGTTGAAAAAAAATGTCAAAATCAAAATTTCCTCTCGCGTTTTACGTTTCAGACTTTCTGAATAATTTTGGTTCCATGTCTGTCTGTCTCTCATGAAATCCTTGCCACAGCCATAACTTCCAGATTTCTCATTCGATTTCGATGAAATTTTCAGGGATTGTGCGGATTAGCGTGTAGGTGGTCCCTTATAAAAATCATCGCCTCCGTATTGATAGTAACCACTGCGCATGCGCAAACCTGAAATCCTTTCAAAACCATGACTTATTTATTTATTTAATATGGGCAAGCCCAATATAAAGAGTAAAAAATATTAAAATAGAGAAATTAATCAGAGAGAGAATCGTCCGCAAGGGATGTGTATAAAAAGAAAGAAAGCGACAAAACATTATTCTGAAAGGTGAAATAAGGAAGAACTATCTAAAAATGAAGTCGTTAATGGTCCTTCACAAAACTGAGGAATAACTTCTTTTTCTCACCCGATTTCGATGACATTTTCGGGGATTATGCGGGCTGGGGTGGAGATGGTCCCTTATGAAAATCATGGCCACCAAATTGAAAGTATTTTGTGCGCATGCGCAAACGTGAAATCCTTTTAATAGCCATAACTTCTACATTCCCCAACAATATTCAGAGATTGTGCGGGTTGACGTGTAGATGGTCCCCTATGAGAGGAGTGCAAGGTACTTAAACATTGATGTTTTGAGATTAAGTACTGTGCATCGGATTATCTATTCAATCGAGTTATGGATACGAGGAAGCTATGTGCCACACCCACTTGGCCGACGTTTTCAATGTTCTGCACTCCTAATGCGACAGTAACCGTAGTCTGGCACGAGTTTCCACCATTGATCTAATTTGTAGGTGACTATGGTAATGGACCAGCACACAATAAACTAATTAATTATAAACCAATCACTCCCTAATTCTCCTTGAGACACGACAGCTCGCGATATCAATTATAAATCTAATTAACACATTTCAATTATATACCTATTTACACGTGTACAATCGATACATCGCAATCAAATTCAATCAGTAGTATGTTTGTATGGTGTCAAAATCATCATCGCTAACGCCAACAAGTTTCTTCACCAAAATTGATTTTCTTGTCGTCAACTAGAGCTTAGCCCTATAATACAAAAATGTCTCATTTATTTTTTCCAAATCATTGTCAAGATTCCCAATTTTAAACCAATAATTGAGAGGAAGAAATTAAGTTGTCATGGAGGAAAAAGTCCGTTTCTGAAGACCAACACTCAATTCCTCACAGCAAGCGAACGGTTTGTCCTACAAATCTCTGAGTGGTCTCATTCGATTCTAAAAATTCAACTCTATTTTAAATTTGTAAAAAACAATACGTTTATATAGAGATGTTTCGAGCTAGGGCCTTTTGAAAATGGCAACCCCTATTTTTCACCCTTAAGAAGTGATTGTCACTAAGCAAATGCTTCGCGGCACAACCAGACTCCAAATGGTCCCTATATATCGAAATTCACCAAAATCGGTCCATAGGAACTAATGAAAGTACCGCTTACCTACAGCCTACGGACGGATTTTTAGGACGTCCCACAGTAAGACTTGGACGTCCTTATGCGATTAATCTGGGGTAAAGTTGGACAACACTACAGAAAAAAATAACCACACACTAATCCGGTTTTGGACATTCTGAATCCAAATCCGAAAAAAAACTATAGGTGAATGTCTGTGCGTGTTTATCTGTATGGGTGTTAGTGTGTGTGACAAAATCTTGTATTCTCTACCCAGGCCTTAGTTTTCAACCGATTTTCGTGGTTCTTTTTTGTTCGACGCGGAAACCTATCTAGTTGTGCACTACATCGCCGGAATTTTGTCTTTGATTGGTGAGAAGGGGGGGGGGGGTCATTGCTTAAAAACGTACTTTTTCGGGCATAATCTTCCCAGGCCCCAATTTCCAACCGATTTGCATGTTTCTTTATTTATTCTTCTGAGTTGCACACTATTTCACTTGAGACAATTTTCACAAAATATCCGATTTTTCAAGATTTCTGTTCCTTTACTGCTTACTAATTGTATCCAAGCTTTGAAATTAAGGAAAGATTCTCAATATACCTGAATGAATTCTTCATTAATTATTCTCTGTACCACCATGGTGCCAGGACTCCAGAAACCGCATATTTCGTATCACTTTTAATACGGATGTGAACTTCGAAGGACTGCCTACCAAAACTAACAGATGAAATTTCAACGATACGACGTATTACTTCTTTGGTGCCAGTCTTGTGAGGGGGGAGGGGGGGAGGTGTGATCGTAGATCATGGATTTTAAAATCCTCTTCGAATTCGAGGCTCCCATGCCGCTATAAATGTTAGTAAATAAGCGGGAGGGGGTCCACCATTTTTAACTCAAAATACTAACATGATTACATTGAGTGAGCTTAATTGCAGTTTTATCGCTTACCAACTGGATTAAATTGATCTAATGCTTACCCAATGGGACGTCCCCTGGAATGCATGCATTACTTGGCAATATGTTTTATTTCGATTTTTGGATTCTATGTACCTTGAAACTTGAACCATCAAATAGATGTGTGTTTGTGGGGGGGGGGGGGTGTTAGGATTTTTTTTCTTGCTCGATTCAAAAGGTTCATTATTGAAAATAATAAAACAACAATCATTTTTCCACCAAACACGAAAATGTGACAGTTTAACTAATGTTTTTAATTTTCACATCTTTTCAACAATGCCCCGTCGATTGTTGGGTGTATCAGCTATGGGACGACCAGGCCTATTTAGGTCCTGTTGAGTTCTGGACTCACTTTGTTAATAAACCCTCTAGCCCTGACGCATTCGACGTTTGCTCTAGATGCCCTGATTTCTGATCCTTCAAAGTGGTAGGTCCAAGTGCCACACACACATCTACACGTAAACATACTCGTATGGCGATTCCCATTTGAACACCAGATTATTTGCTCACAAATACAGCGTAGATATGATGGAAACAAAAACCCAAATAATCCGGACCCCAGTAGCTCTAGCAACCCATGCAGCCTAGGACATGTATTATTCATACTAAGTGAAATTAAAATATGGAACATGAGGAGAATAGATTCAAAACTGACACAGAGAAGATGATACTATCAGAAAGAAACACCACATTGCAGTAAATAGTTCCCAAAACACTCTCTGGAATATGAGAATATTAGTTATTATGTAAATATTTACGACTGTCAAGAAACTCGCATGAGTTTAGATTCCCAGAGCTGCCGCATTCTTTGTCGCCAAGTCTGAAATAAACACGTTTATGAAAAAAGCGCTACAAGGCAATATTATTTCTCGACGATAATACAGCGTGAATAGTTGCGTCCACGATCTGCAGTTCACAGAGTACCGACCGGTGCGAATACCGTAAAAAGTAATAGTTTCTCTCTTTGTGACAATGGGAATCCGATGCGGTTCTTATCCGAAGAGAACAAGTATCTATTCCCTGCGCATGTTTTGTTTATTTTTCTCTCTTCCAACTCTCAAAATTATTATACTTAACGGAAACACTTACAAAACAGATTGTGATACTCAGGCAATATTAATAATTATTCTTTACATTTTGCTTCCAAGTCTACAAAGGTAGCGAGCAAAAGCAACAGTTTTCACTTTTCAAGGGTGAAAAAAATTTGCTCGAAAATGGACATTTCCACTAGCGTTTTACGTTTTAGGCCTTCCTGAAAAATTTTGGTCTGTTATTCTATGATTCTGTCATGAGATCCTTGTAACGGGCAAAAATATATTGATGTTATCGTCCGATTTAGATGAAATTTGCAGGAATTGTGTGGGTTGACGTGTAGGTGGTCCCCTATGAAAATCATGGCTCCGGATTGATAATTGCTCTAATGTGAATTCCTTATCTGAGTTTGGGGTAGTTTTCAGAGATTGTACGGGTTGAAGTGTAGATTATTTTTAGATTAACTACTATGCATCGGATCGATCATCCATACAATCGGGATATGGATACGAGGAAACTATGTGCCACACCCATTTGGCAAACGTTTTTTCAAGATGCTACTTTCGAATCGTTGAATATATGCGCTAAATATTTCGGCCTTGTCTGTATTAACTATTGATGATTATTTGATGATGGAAATATATTTTCCGAAAGCTAGGCAATAATGGCGTATTTTTCTGGATGATCCCAGTCCCGATAGTTGACAGCAGAGATGGGCGAATTCTTATTCATAAATACGATTAAGAATACAAATCATATCTGCGATTTTATGATCATGAATACGAATACAGGAATGAATATGAATATGAATACGAATACAATCGTATTCACACTTTGAATACGATCTTCCCCCTTATTCGTATTTTGAATACGATTTTATGATTTTTTCTATGATTTCCCTAAAAATCGATTATTTTAAAACAATTTTCCCTGAAAATCATACTTTTTTAAAATCTCCCGAAATCTGGACATATTTATTACCCAAAATTGTCAAAATAATCGACAATTACAGGTAGCGACCTGGGAGTGGTCTCATTCGATTCTGCGTGAAAACCCCTATAAGAATTGGTGAGCGTTTCGAATTTTAGTTTACTATTTTGACAGTTTTGGGGAATAAATATGTTCAGAGTTCGGGAGAAAATCATTAAAAAAAAGTATGATTTTAAGGGAAAATCGTTTTAAAAAATCGATTTTTAGGGAAACCATAGAAAAAATCATAAAATCTTAATCAAAATACGAATAAGGGGGAAAATCGTATTCAAAGTGTGAATAAGATTGTATTCGTCTTCATATTCATAACTGTATTCGTATTCATAATCATAAAATCGCAGATATGATTTGTATTCATGATCGTATTTCTGAATAAGAATTCGCCCATCTCTGGTTGACAGTTCGTTATAACGTGGGTCGATACACACACATCTTCTATCAACTATTCACAATAAGTCAGTTCAGTTCACACGACTCTATCTTGACACATTTCACTAAACAATAGTGCAAGATTCAGATTCATGATACTTGTCTTACCCTCGTCCCATTCAAAGCCCATAGTACGGTACAATAGATATGATACAACAGATATGAGCTTCTAATGGATCCACTCCTTTCTAGAAATTCCTATTTTGATATATTTTTTAAAATATGTATTTGGCATTAGTTTTATACTATACAGCCATAAAATATAATATCGAATACATTATTAGGTAAGGTAACCCGGGGCAAGTGCGTCTCCCGCGTATTATAGGAAGCTCAAGTGATTATTGGCTTCAAAACCCCCTGAAAATTATTGTTAGGATGCCCCTCCAGCGTAAACATATGTTTTTAAGGTCTAAAAGGCTTATTTCATTGCTGTATTGTTTGTTCGAAAGTGATGTTATTGGAAACTTGAACATCAAACTTCAGGCTCAATTTTCTTTAAATTTTAGCTTCTTTATAAGTTTTTAAACATTTTTTATTTCATTTGTTTTTAACACACAGCCATAATTAAAACATAATTAATCGCAAAATACAATCGCAGGGTATCAATGAAAAATATTTACAAAACCATTATATCGTCTAAACTCCAACACCATTTTTTTCTAAAAATTCCAACAATAATTGGAAAATATCTACATTTTCTTGTCGAAATATACATTAATAATTAAATGGTGTGGTGTCTCCAATAGTTCATACAACATATTAAATAACATATCTCTAGGGACAGTATACCGATCACACTGCAACACAGTAGTACACAGTTCTACGCATCCTTCTCCACCACAATGGGCACATGGATCATCAATAATTTCATCCCCATTGCTCCTAATCACTCTAGCTAAGCACGACGGGCACAAAGCATGATTGCTCCTCATTCTACGTATTGCCCGAACGGATTTCTTGTTTGATTAGGCATGTTTGAACCATTGGTCGCCATGAACCATGAGTTGTCGGTGTATGTCTTGGGAAAATCGACCATTGTCAAACTTTACATATCTATTTTGCCATCCCATTCTTACTTTGTGCCTAAATGTACTACAGAAATCTTCCTTAGCTAAAAGGCATTCCACCATATCACCTGTTACTGAAGCAGTTTTTTCAGCCCCGTCCAGACTCTCATTTTACATATAACAAAGCACTATGAGCCCAAACCCATTCGAAATTAACGTCTTTATAACTTTGACATTAATGCAATTATTGTAAATTGGAGTTCATTCCTACAAAAAAAATGTACTAAAGAAAATACACTTCAGCACTATTCTGTGATAAAAGGTAGTTCATGTTGAATGGTAACAAAACTTGTTCCGGTTATTTTGATTGATTATTTTCTATGATCGTTTTCCTACCGAGATGTTCAGTAGCTCTTTACCTACAGACCTCCTTGTTTTGACTGAAGGGGTGTTCTACAACCTTCCACAGTAGTTTTCCTAGGATGTAACTTGAAAGAGATTTTTATAGCTAAGTGACAATACATTTAGCTACTTAGCTGATGTAGATAATATTGAAAGAAAGAGCGATTTCTATAGGTAGGAATCGTTCACATTTTAGTGATTCCACCCTCTTTTAGATATGCCTACTTATCGTTATTTTCATCTACTAGGTATTATTACAAATGTTTTGATGAAATTTGGTATAAGGGTTCCATTTGGGGTCTAGTTGAGACCCGAAACTTTTGGTTGATTTCAGTCACTTTAGAAGTGACTGAACCCTCAAGGGGTGATTCAACCCTTAGAGGGTTGAATAAAAAAGAGCTAATATTTTCAAAAAATCCTAGCTCGAAAACTGTCGATATAAAGATATCGTTTTTTCATCAATTAAAAATATTATTGAATTTTTAGAATCGAATGAGACCACCCAGAGCTCTGTAGGACCAACCGTTCGCTCCCTATGAGAAATTGAGGGTAGGACTTACGATAAATCAGAAACACGAGTGTGAATCGCAAAAGAGGACTAATCTCAGTTCAAATTTTAGTTTACCAAAATGTGTGGCTTCGAGTTGTACTCAGTTTTGCGTCCTTAGCAACCAGTAATCAAATTTCTCAATGGAGGCACCCATAACTCTTTATTCCTTCGAATTGAGTGTGAAGAGTTTATTTCTTCCAAATAAACTTGATTGTGAACCGAAAATATGGTTGCTAGGTAGTGGTAAAGCCGTATTTTTTGCAGGCGAGTGATCTGTACAGGAAAATAATACATTTTTGTGTAACAATTTGCAGCAGTTTTTGAACAGGATCTCTCGGTGGGTGTCGTATCTCGGGCAGTATAATACAATGTGACCCAGATCTTCTAGTTGTTGTGAACAAGAGGTACAGTAAGGGGCATCCGCCTGACTAATTCGGTGTAAATATTTCTTGGACAGTGGTTTGTAGTGGTTATTCCTCATTCCCATTGTGTATTTATAGAAGAATTTGGGTTTTTCTGTGACTTCTGAAAACCAAATTCGGCCTGCTATAACTGGGAAAGTTGTTCTATACGATGAGCCAGAGCCCTACTCATAGGAAGTAGGGCCACCGCTTTGCATCGTGAAATAATGGCAGCCATGATGTTGAACTTGTGTGTATATTCCTTTGTGAATGACAATTTCAAATTATCCGAGTTCTTTTCACTCACTTTTATTGCAAAAGACGGCTCTCTAATGTGATTCTCAAATAAGGGATGGCGATTCAGATAGAGGGATACATTCTGAAAACGCTGCAAATTATTACACAATGGTTTATTATTTTTCTATAGATCACTCGTCTGCAAAGCCACCAACCATCCAACATGAAGATAAACATCGATCGTATTTCGGTCAGCTATAATTTGAACGGAGATTAGGCCTCTTTTGCGATTCACACTCGTGTTTCTGATTTATTGTACGTCGAAAACTTAAATTCTCGTAGAGAGCGAACGGTTTGTCCTACAGAGCTCCGGGTGGTCTCAAAAATTTTTAAAAATTCTATAGAATCTTAAATTGAAGGAAAAACAATACCTTTATATCGAAATTTTTGGAGTTAGGGCGTTTTCAAAATTTCAAAATTCATTTTGGAGCCCTTAGACGTAACCTACATTAACCAAAATGTAGGTATGCATGTTAGTAGACAGTACAAATGATATTGAGTTCGTTTCTGAATAACCAACTGTGGTACAAATTTCGTTATATTTATTTCAAAACGAATAACACTGAGAGAGACGTTGTTCAGTTTGAGACGCATCTAGGACAATCCCTTTAGTGTGAGCTCCTGTAGAGATAGCAAGAAAGACGTCCAAGGATAATCTAGATGAAGTAGTCGTCACATTCATATCCCACATTTCAAATATGATCCTCACCGACTGAGTTGGTACACTCACTGGAAATATCTCTCTCATGAGCGCAACTCCGGTTTGGGTCGAAGCAGTAAAATCCGTGGAAGCCGAAGTGCTAACGAGGATTTTTATGTCTGGGAGCGGATGAACGGTTGAGGAAAGAATATGAAAGTAAACTCGAACCTCCCCAAGGCCACAGCTCGGCCATTATCCTCTTATACCGTCCACGATCCGCCGGCCGGCTCGAACCATCTTTTTATGAAAATCAATAATCGCCGGGTGACGAAAGGGAAAAAAACTAAAATGTCAAAGAAGAACACTGTAATCACACGGCAGGATTCTGACATGAAACGTGAAGTTAGCTGTCACTTTTTTCGTGACAAAGGCCGTGAAAGTTGGTAGGGGAATTCATCACTTTCTTCTTGAGACTTGAAAATACGTAAGTCGAAAATACCTTCCTAATGATATTTATACTTATAATTGCAATCAATGTCATTAAAAATGTGTTTGTAGTTGTGATTTGATTTAATTTTTGTACTACCTAATTAGGCACACTAGACCTATTATTGGATGAGGAGTGGGGAAGGTTTAGTTAAAACCACAGAAGAATAACTTGGAAGAAAAACAGGGGCACGTGTTGAACAATTTGAACGAAGCATAAAATAGGACAATTTTAGTAAAAAAAAAAAAAAAAAAAAAAAAAAAAAAAAAAAAAAAAAAAAAAAAAAAACTGTGTTGTGAGCTTATTCACATTTCAACACCCAACATCAACAATGCTGCCAGCTACACTGTGGACACAAACATGGAGGATGGTTCTGCTGCATGCTGTCCCAACACCATATGAGGTCCTAAGGTATTGGATTAATAGTTTCTTCTCCGTCCCGGAAAACTTGCAAAGAGCCAATTGTGCCCCTATGGTCGGCCTCACTAAACATTCTACTGAATCTCACACCTTGAGATGAAAATCACCTAGATGGTAGCAGTCCATGATAGGCAATCTCTATGGATTCTAGGTCTTTCGAGTTAGTCCCTATGATGGAAGCGAGTGGGGCAACATTAATAGAAAAAACTGTGTTGTGAGCTTATTCACATTTCAACACCCAACATCAACAATGCTGCTTATCTACACTGTGGACACAAACATGCAGGATGGTTCTGCAGCGTGCTATACCAACAACCACTGAGGTCCCAAGGTATTATATTTCGTCGCTAACGTTGTACAGCTGTTAAAATATCTAATTGGTACTTGAAATGTCTGGAAGTCTGAATAAAGGATAAGTAGGCTAGCCAAAATGTTACAGAATTTAAAATTATATTTAAAAAAATAGAAAATCAATCAGTGTATTGGAATGATTCATATTTGAACGGCTCTATGCAGTTCCAGTTTGAACGGCTCTAGACATGGTTATGTCTAATTATGTCTAAGACATAATTATGTCTAATATTATTACGTCTAATTATCCTATTATAGTCTCTACTATAATTAAAAATAATTATCCTATTATACAGTTATTACATTATATTATAATTATATCTTACTTTCATATTATATTAAAATTGTTCAAGGAGGCCTACAGCGGAGTAGAAATTCTGATTTTGGAAAACATTTTCTTTTCGACCTTGAAAAGTGAAAACAATGCTTCTGCTACCTTGGTAGAGTCGGAAGCGATGCAGTAAATTTGTGAATGGGATCGCGTAGCTGATTGTTGAAATGTTTATATATTTCATTGAACCTAGAGTTTTCGAAATTCCAAAATTCAGTATCACATGTGTTGATTCATTATGTCATTATTATCCGTCATACCTTTGTTAAAAGTAGAATAGACTCTCTGCAGAAGCTTGCAAGTTATGCTTGAATAAGTGTATAAGACCGTTTCGTTAGTGTTGTGCTTATGAATTCTGGATTCCAGTTTGGGTGACGAGGGATTACTATATTGAATTATTACTGAACACTGCTATGTACATTAACTAATTACCAATAGCCGAGGCGTAAGTTTAAACCAAAATGTTTGGCAGTTATGCCTTATTTCGTTCACTTATACTGGCAGGCATGTGGTTTTGTGCGAGTTATATCGTGGAAACTGAGAACTTTTGGTTTGCTTTGTTTATCGTTGTGTTTGTACAGTATAGCCTGTGTGAAATTAATTACATCGATCAAAACGCGATGGATGACTAAAGGTAGGTTTACACGCTCAAGCCATTTGCTTAAACCGGCTTGCACAAGCCAGTTCGCGCAAACTGCACTGAACAACGTGGTGCGTTGTGCCCGTTCAGTGGACGTGTGGCAATTTTGTTTGTCCTTTTTTTCAAGTCAAAACCCCTAATTTCGAAATAAATTTTGATCTGGAAGAGAAGCTCATCCTATGAGCAACGGCGGCTTGCCTGATAAGAAATAAAGTTGCCTTAAAAATAGGTCGGAAGTGGAGCAAGGTTTGGTTGCTCAGGAGGAATAACCTTTCCCATAATTTTAAGAAACCTTTCCCATAACTTTAAGAAATTTAATCGTGGAATTGAGAGGGGAACCTTAACTATGAACTGACACCGTACTGAGACGAGCATTAACCCCCCATGAAAGGTTGTCAGTAACACTGAAATTTTTGGCAACAGGCAGAAGTTTTGAAGCCTAGAAGAGAACGGATGCGCCTGCGCGAGATCGTGAGTTTGGCTTGTACTGCGTTCACGAGCTCAAACTTCGCTCCTACTTCATGCCGATTTTCTGTCCGAGACAGATTTTGCTCCAGCCAGATTTTTTGTTTGGTGCAAGCCAGATGGCTTGCTCTAACTCCGTTCACACGCAACGATATAACTGTGCAAACTGGCTTGTACAAGCCAGCTTGAGCGTGTAAACCAGCCCCGGTCTGATGTTTCGACATGAATTTTGGATGAGGATAAGATAGATACATCACGATTACACGCTGGTCACTTACATGAAAGAAGTCGCCGATGAATTGAAGATGAAGCACGAAGTTGAGAACGGTCGAGTTTCCATCGCCAAAGTTGTCAGCCCATGTCTCTATTGGATAAGGTGCCGAAGCTGCTTTTCGGTGTCTGAGATGGAGAATATTCTGATGAACTCGACCCTGATCCAAGCCACCAACATCGAGAGAGAAAACAGATTGATGACAATGTTCTACGATTTTTTGTTCCAGGCAATCGTGCAATGTACTCCTACAAGTTTTCCAAAAGAGAAGTGATCCACTAAAGAGTGTTTTTGGTGGACCTCATGGTCATTGTGGTTGTTCAACAATAGCAACTAGTTAAAAGTTTAACTTCGTAGGATGATATGAGCATCCAGCTCCACGATTACTCGAAGCCCAACGGAAGGTTATTCTCGCAGAACTGGCGCAATAAGAACGTGTTGAGTTTCAAGCGAAAAGAAAATGCGAATCCATAGTAGTCCTTGGAATAATAAAACTGATGAAGGGTGGAGAGAAATACCTAAACCTGCTGTGATTTCTCATTGACAGAAGGTTAGCTCAATACTACGAGAACTTGATGAGTGTACTCAATGTCAGAATGTATGGATAAAGTCCTTGACAAACGAAAGCGACGAAAAATCTACTCTTCCCACCACCTTTAAAACCTGAAAAAGCGGCGTCGAGGAAATTGTCGGCTCCGCCTCCTGTTGTTTTTGACCAAGAACAAGTTGATCATTTGAAAAAGATTACGAAGATCTTTCTACAAATTAGACGACATAGTCGCCAACCCTAAAGTAGAGCCTTTTGAGGAAATTAACAAAGATATAGAAGGCTCAGCAAGTGTAAAGCTATCATTAGAAAGAATGCAGGAGCAGAAATTCGAATATATTTCAGACAGCTGTTCTCTTGCTTGTTGACGTGGAGCTGTTCTATTGCTGACCAGTAAAGATCCAATAATTTATCCTCCAACATCGTCGGAAACTATCTCTACGTCATCTAATCATCCTGTTTCGAGTCTTGAATCGTCCATTCATGAACCTGATGCGAGTGGTGGCGTTGTTTCTTCGTTGGAGCCCGAATTACCTGCAAAGAATAACTCAGTAAATAATCCTAAGTTTGTTGATGAACGTTCTGAAAAATTCATTCTCCCTACTAGTCTGGATACATCCTCCACAAATCATGTCAATACCAAGAAGATCTGTTTTGGAAGAGGTCGCGTGTTCCAAAAGTACCTGCTCTCTCGAAGACTTCTCAAATCAACTGAAAGTATTCACGCCGGTAATAATGAAGGTCACGCATCTAAAAAGTATGATGATACCGATTATGAAATCATGAACTAGAAAACGTGTTAGCAACCCCATCCTTGTCGATGATCCCTATCGACTTCATGAATGGATTCCTCGACGAGTTTCCATTCATAGGTTTACTACGTAAATTTGCATAGGATGAATAAAAACGACAATTTCGTTTCCTCTCCATCAGAGACGCGTCCAGGCAGGTCTTCTCCGAAGGCCTCTTTGCAACAGTCTTATTCCAGACATCGGATTGAACCCTTCTGGTTCAAATCCGAAGATCCAATAGGTAATATCTATTGATACCTCGCCCACTAATCTACAGGGTGTCTCACGAGTTGCCCCCCCCCCCCTTAAATCCTCCAGATAGTGGTAAAATGTTTTTTTTTTTCAATCTTCATGATTTTCCCCAAGGATCTCAAATATCGTGACCAATCATGAGCAACGCCCACCAACTTCGTTTTTCCACATGAGACCCCCCGTTTTTTATAGCAGATTCGGATTCTACGTAAAATTTCATGAACATTTAACCGTTCAACCGATTTTTTCGCGCGCAACCCGCTCATCGAGTCAAAATGTTCATGTACACTCCTCTTCAAGCCAGGCTCCGCGTGGTCTCGAAAAATTCTATACTATCATAAATTGATGGAAAAACAATACCTTTACATGAAAATTGTTTGAGTTAGGGGGTTTTCAAAATTTCAAACCTTATTTTTTAACCCTTAGAAGTGACCTACATCAACGAAAATCGTCGGGCACAACTAGACCCCAAATGGAGCCTACATACCAAATTTCATCAAAATCGGCCAATGCTAAGTGGGGAAAATGCCGCGTACCGCGGACGGCCGGCCAAATTTGTATTCGATTTTTGGATTCTACGTACCTTGAAACGTAAACCAACAAATTTTGGGAGGGGTTAAATTTTTTTTTTCTTGGTCGATTTCAAAGGTTCATCATTGAAAATAATAAACCAAAATCTGATTATCTTGGAAAAAGTGTTTAATGAGACAGGATGGTATTGCCCTTAAAAAAGGCTATTTTCTTTTTAAAAAGTTTATTTTTCCTCGCACGTGTGCAATGCGCACCAGGGTCATATTTGAGATCCTTGAGAAAAATCATGAAGATTGATAAAAAAAGTTATACCACTATACGGACGATTTTAGTAGTAGTTGGAGAACAACGCGTGAGACACCCTGTATAGAAAGAAGCATCATTGCTTCGTAGGATAATATATCCCACTATCTTTTCCTTATTCAGTTTGAATCTATTGTTCATCGATGAAGGTCCTATGAGATGCACCGCAATCGGATCATTGTATCAACAGCGCATGCACAAATATAAATGTGTATTGACAACTTTTTTCTAATTCCGGTGAAATGATGAAGGAAATTGTGGGTTGGACAATGGCAAGTCCACTATACATTTTTTATATAACTGTGATCGGATCATCACTCTACCACGAGAAAGCCATGTGCCACACCCAATTGTACAACTTTTTCTCACATTCTTCAAAATCTCATTGAACCACGAAGATTCAATCTAGAGAAGAATCGACTTTTACACCTCCGCATCGCACTCACTCTCCCAAGGCGGCCGGTGCGTAAGTGCGACTGGTATGTGTGATCGAATTTGGTGGGATGGACGAAGAAACAATAGCACAATAGATTCAAAAGGAAGGAATGGATAAAAGCGGTGCCAGGTGAGACTCACGAGTCTCCTGACATATGTGAAAAAACCCTGTCGAGAATTATTAACATCGATGAGACAATAGGTTGGGTCAGACAACAAAACATGATACGAGCTGTGGAGGAAGAAGCGGCTATTATTACCAGGGAGCTCTCAACCACAATCAAGGGATCCTGACAAATCTCTTATTTGACGGGCGTTTAGCTTTTTGGAAAAGTGACAATTCTATTCAATCTCAGCCCTTTTCAATTCTCGGTTTAGGCGTTTCACTTGATTTATCTCCCACCTGGCGATGATACCAAATGGATTTTGCTTCCGGCTAACCGTGGTGGAGACGAAATCTTCGTCCAGACCGTATTTTCGGAATGACTCAGTATGTATGAACTAGCACTAAGGATATGGAATCAAGTTTGAACATGATGGATTAATTCTACCCCTTTGAGTAAGTAGCACTTCAGGACACTCCATGGCACTCTAGAGCAGTGTTGCCGGATAAGCGATAATTTTGTAAGCGTACGAGAGCGCTCTGTACGAAGGATCCACTACCGCACGCAAATGTACGAGAATTTTTCAAACCCCCTTAAAATGTGATGGTTTACGCTTCAAGGTATGTACCTAGAATCCAAAAATCGATTTCAAAATATTCTATTTGCACTTTCCTTGTTTACCTTATGTACCACTTTCCTTGTTCCCTTGTTACCTTATTTGGTATATCGGGGTCTGGTTGTACCCAGAAGGTTTTGGTCACGTTCAGTAATGTCCAAGAGGTAAAAAGTAAACATTTGCAAAACGCCCTAGCTCGAAAACTGCCGATACAGGTTGATAATTTGACTATTTTTAAATAGAGACGAGTTTTAAAAATTGAATGACACCACGCAGAGTTCAGTGGCCCAACCGTCCGCTTCCTAAGAGGACAATTAATTATTTAATAAGTGATTAAAAAATTGTTGACGGTTTTTCATCTCTATAGGATACAGTTTAATTTATAGAGACGATTGTGACTATCCAGAGCACTTCACGATGAAGCATGGTTAAATGAGAGTTGATTCTAAAATTAATCGGGATCAAACGTGACTGCCTACGACCCTCACGAGGGCCCCTCAACATTATTGGTATTGATACACGAATTAAATTTTGCTTCCGAGCATCAGAATTCGATGAAATTCTCAGATGATCCGGGTTGGGGTGTAGATGGCCCCCAATGAAATTCATTCTGATAATTGATAATCATTGCGCGTGAGCCTAGTAATATCTTCGAAAAGGATAACTTCTATGCTTTCCATTCAATTTAGATGGCATTTTCAGGGATTCAGTAGTTGAGGCTCAGAATAGTCTACATGGATTTTTTTTTCAGAATGAAATCTATTGTTTTTATACAACATTATAATTTAGATTAATATAATATAGTGTCAGGAATGAGCTCAGAAAGGTATCTCATAAATTTTGAGAGGAGAAGTCGTTCCATGACTTTTGCTAGCAGAGGGAGCAAACTGATCGGGCGGTAGCTCTTGGGGTCCTTCTGTGGCTTATTAGGCTGTTTAATCATCACTATCCGGGTATGTTTCCGTGAATGAGGAATATGGGTGGTTCTTAGAATCCCATTCAATATTTGAGTAAGGAAGACCATGCTTTTTCTCGGAAGAGCCTTTAACAGCGGTTGAGTGATGCCATCATGCCCAGGAGCTTTTTTGGTTGGAGACCTACCAATCACCTTTCGGACTTGCGCTGGGGCGACAAAATCCTTGAAAGGACTTAGGAGGAGGGGTTCTTCCAGAGTATCTAGGATTCCTTGAGAGAAGGTGGATGATGTATGGATGATCATCAAATTTACAGGGTAGTGGTAGGTACTTGGATATTGAAGTTTAGAGATTATCTTCTAAGCATCGGGATCATCTATGCACTCGTGTTATGTATACGAGGAAGTTATGTGCCTCGACGGCTTGGCTCCCCTTGCCCAGTGGAGTCTACAGGATTAAAGTTAATTTTCCTTCTTGATTAACCTTCAAGAATGTTTTGGAATTCGAAGGAAGATTCACTATTTAATTATGTAGAGACACTGTTCAGGGGGAGAGGGTGGACATGACCCAAAGGGATCATGTCCACAATAGAACTTGGCCGGAGGATGCATGTCCCTTACTTGGCCAAAAAAGCTACGCCCATCCATCTTCTAAATTTTTAATTTTTGCTTCCGAGTCTACCAAGGTAGCGGAAGCATTGTTTTCACTTTTCAAGGTTGAAAAAAAATATTCCCCAAAATCAAAATTTCCACTCGCGTTTTACGTTCAAGACCTTTCTGAACAATTTTGGTTCCGTGTCTGTCTGTGATGAATTCCATGCCACACCCATAACATCTAAATTTCTCATCCGAAGTATAAGATGGTGTGTGTATCGACCCACGGTATGAATAAATTGTCAAATATCGGGGTCATCCAGAAAAACGCTGTTGTCGCCTAGCTTTCGGAAAATGTATTTCCTTCATCAGGGCTCAAAAGCAGTTATTTGCGAGGAGAGAGCACCCACCAACTCATACTCTCTATCCGCTTCTGTTTTAGCTTGTAAAAGTCAAAAATTTTAAAATAAATAGCATCAGGCTCTCAACAATAACAAAAAGAACAGCGTTTTTCTGGATGACCCCAGTCCCGATATTTAACAATTCATGTTTTTCTGATCCGATTTCGATGAAATTTTCAGCAATTCTGCAGGTTATTCTGAGTACAGATGGTCCCCCATGAAAATCATCACCACCGGACTGATAGTAGCCGCTGCGCATGCGCAAACTTTTATTTCCTTGTTACAGCCATAACTTCTACATTTCCAATCTGATTTCGATGACATTTTCAGGGATTATGCGAGTTGAGGTGGAGATGGTCCCCTATGAAAATCATGGCCTCCAAATTGAAAGTATTTTGTGCGCATGCGCAAACGTTAAATCCTTGAAACAGCCATAACGTCTACATTTTCCAACAATATTCAGAGATAGTGCGGGATGAGGTGTAGATGATAAGGGTAGTGCAAGAGAGAGTGCTCTTAGAGATTGATGTTTTCAGATTAACTACTGTGCACGGATCATCTATACAATCTGGCTATGGATACGAGGAAGCTGTGCCACACGTTTTTGGCAGACGTTTCTTAATTTCAGAAGAACTCAAATTCAACAAAATTATTATTGGAATTCCATCTTGAAGATAATATAGCTTATAAGAAATTTAAGAGTTGAGTGGAATAAGCCATTGTTTTAGGAATGGTGCACTTCTTTTGCGTCTCGAAACTCAGTTTTTGGACATAGCGCCTTTGAGCTTTAAGGTATCGATATTGACTGTAACATATACATTGTCCATTACATTCTTGGAGTCTTGTACTTGTGGTGTGATCAGATGATTCGCATGCCCGAGAGGCGTGGTCGGTAGGAGAACCGGCGAGTCCGTGACGTTACCTTACGTCATGGGCCCTGCACCTTAAAGGTCATCCGGTCCGGGAACTGTTTGGCACAGCACTGACCCCCAGGAGGATCCCGCTAGTCTCAAATCAACTGTAACTCGACCGATATCCGTCTCATGGGCGTCATCGCTACGATTCGAGAATAACCTATCGCGGTATTTCCCGTAATGACTCCTGTCGGTGGTAAGCTAATGACCCTGTTCTTGGCCGGCATCAGATGGTCGCTCCACCAGCATCAGATGGCTCCCAAACTAGCTCGCCCAACCTGTATCTACTCTGTCACCTGTTGACATACCTTCCATCTGCTGTCTTGTATCCACAAAGACCCTTCTCCAGCTCCCACAAGGATCTCTATTATTTAATCCATCAACTTTGCCATTTGCCGCAGAACAAAGACGTAGGAAGTATACCAATGGCACGGCTATTAGTGGGGAGAATAAACTGTTTCCATGGGACCCATTGAATACGCATTAGTAAAATTTCAACCAGTAAGCGATAAAACATGCATTTTATTGCTTTCCACTGCAAGAAAAAAGTTGCACCCGATGTAATTTAGTTAGTTTGCAGGGGATGCACAATATCATTTTTGGTATTAAGTGAGCCTGAAACTTCAGACTTTCAAGTTTTTTTACCCTCAACCTGAGCCATCATAACAATTCGATATGTGTGCTTCGAATTTGAACAGCATTTTGAAATCCATGACCTACGATACCCAACATGCGAGGTCGATTAAGTAATGTACTGATGGAGTAATATGCAACTGAGAACTTGTCTGAGTCGAACAAAAACAGAAACACGTAAGATGGTTGGCATTTTAGGACTAGGTAGGTATCATCAGAGTGAACCTTATTGGTTTATTATTTTCAATAATGAACCTTTGGAATCGACCAAAAAAAATTTTTTATTTTTGTAACACCCCCTCAAAATTTGATGGTTTACGTTTCAAGGTACGTAGAATCCAAAAATCGAATAAAAATTTGGCCGTCCGTCCGCCGTACGCCGTACGCGGCACTTTTGCCACTTAGCATTGACCGATTTTGATGAAATTTGGTATGTAGGCTCCATTTGGGGTCTAGTTGTGCCCCAAAGATTTTGGTTAATGTAGGTCACATATAAGGGTTCCAAAATCAATTTTGAAATTTTGAAAACGCCCTAACTCAAAAAATTTTGATATAAAGGTATTTTTTTCCTTCAATTTAAGATTCTATAGAATTTTTTGAGACCACCCGGAGCTCTGTAGGACAAACCGTTCGCTCACTACGAGAATTTGAAGTTTGGACGTACGATAAATCAGAAACACGAGTGTGAATCGCGAAAGAGGCCTAATCTCCATTCAAATTAAAGCTGACCAAAATCCGATCGATGTTTTTCTTCATGTTGGATGGTTGGTGGCTTTGCAGATGAGTGATCTATATAGAAAAATAAAAAATAATAAACCACTGTGTAATAATTTGCAGCGTTTTTAGTAAAGACGCCAGTAAAGAGATCCCTCCCCTCCTCGATAATCACGATTTAGACTTTCCTGGACAATTTTGGTTTTCGGGTTTGTGTGTGTCTGTCAGTCGCAAATCCCCGCACGAAGGTACAATCCGATTTCGATGCAATTTTCAAGGATTGTGAGGGATGGACGTGGATGGCACTTGTGCATTCTATGGTCCATGGATTCATAGTAGCCTCTCGCATGCGCAAGCATAAACACTTCTACAATGGGGTATTTCGGTGGGTCGGAAATTCAGGTTTTTGACCTCAAATTTGGATTCAGCACCCTTGAAAACGTATATACTACAACTTTAAGCCCAATGATACTATAACATGTGGTAGAAAAATTGATTAAAGAGATCACACGTTTGAAAAAGGCGGGCCGCTATAAATGCACACACACTAGGCAAGGACTACGCCGCGGACTACGGCGCGCGCGTGTGTGAGTACTATTTTGTAGTATCCAAGAGGTCTTTCAAGGGTTTCTGTGCATGGATACTTTTTCAAAGACAGTTGGCTAGCTACGTCACGATTGGCTAGCTAGGTCACACCGTTCAAATCTTCAACTTTCCTTAGCTTCTCTGATTTTTTAAAAACATTTTCTCGACGAACAGAGCCGATTACCGTTATTCCTGAGCCATACCCCTTTGAAAAAAAAATAAATAAAAAAAATTGACTGAAATACCCCATTTTCATCTAAACTCGATTAAATTGTCACACATTGTTCGGTTGACTTGGAAAAGGTTTCATTTGACTTGGAAATGCTATAAATCGAAAACGATCATTGCATCAGTCCATCACCCTTAGTCCTATAATATAGTAATGTAAAAAGATAAAGAAAGCTATTTAAGCGCGGCTGGTGGTCTCATTCCATAACAAACACACTAGAGGACTTGGGTAAATGTTTTCAGAATGTTCTATGAACATTTAGATTTTTGAAAAAGTCTACTTCAAATTGCACGTTTCTGTGCGAATGACCTACATACGGCTTCTTCCTCCTAAATGGTTGGTTGTATTAACTGAATCTTCGAACTTTCTTATCCAGTCCAGGTAGGATTCTACAAATTTCGACGGTGGATTACTGTTCTAAAGAGAAGGAGGGCTGTGGAAGTTCATCAAATTGCAGCAGCGAAATTTGCACCCATCGGTTCCGTCCTCCATGATTGTAAACCCAAATATGAGGAAATTCCGTCCTGTTGAGACAGCTCGGTTGTGAGGACACGTGAATCTTATGGTTCAAATTTATTTATTACGTAAATTAAAATAATGAGGTCACGAGGGCTTGCGAAGGGAAGACACAGATGTCAAATCTGCCCCAACTTATTCCACCTCCGCTTCACACGATTCATCGAAGGAAGGAAAAAAATCGTGGATCCACCAATGTGCGCCTCATCGATTCTCTCACGGAACCGCGCTCTCCTTTCTTCCGAGATGCGCATTCGGTTTTTATCTGTCTGCCCACGGCCAATGGGGGCGTCTTGAGAGGGCAGAAGGGAAGAGGGGGTCTGGACCACACACAGTGCTGTCAAAATTACCTATGAACTGGTCACGCCTCCCAACTACCGCTCGTCCTTCCCCAACTTGAAATAGGTAGTGAGCGCACCACCCCTCTCCAAAGCAATCTGTTTAGAGGAGAAATTTTTTTTAAAGGACCCTAAAAGCTGTGGAATCTTCATTTTACTCAATTGATCAAGTATAGTGCTCACAAGTGACTCTTTTTCCACTACCTAAGCCAACAATAAAAAAGCGAACAAGAATACCTCAACAAGTTTCATGGCCTCCATAATATCTACTCATATTTCATAGTTATTAACTTGTTTCAATTACTGAAGTATCCTTGGTTTGTCATTACTGACATTATGGGACATCGGTGTGGCTACGATCTTTGTATGGCGGTGGACTTTGGACCGACCTCTACGGGGATCGTGGGTTCAAAGCGTTTTCCGGTGTTCTCGAATCTACTCGAAATCTGGATTCTACGTACCTTGAAACGTAAACCAACAAATTTCGTAGGGGAGGGGGGGTAAACAAATTTCTTGGTCGATTTTAAAGATTCATTATAGAAAATAATAAACCGAAAGTGGCGTTTTAACCCTTAGTTTCCCACTTGTTCAAAAAAAAAAAAAATTCGGATTTTTTTAAGTAAATTTAGATGTATTTTGACAAATCTATAGAATGTTTGAGCAGAAGGTACCTCATAGGCCCTGTTGCAGTCTGTCAGCTCAAGAATGATCTTTCCAAGGGCCACAATAGCGCTATCTGCGACAGCAGAATCTGTCTATAAACCCAATTTTGTTTGAGTAAAAGAAGGAAACTTGGAAAAATCATTGGTGAGATGTTGGAAGTCAGTTATTTCTCATAAATTAAAGAATCAAGGAATAAGGTAGAGAAGGTTCACTTCATAGAGAGATCTGTGCTGCCTTAGACAGTGGAGCCATCTCTGACGAGGAAACCTACAAGGTGAGAAATGAGGATAGAAGGTCCCTCGAAGGACCTGTTACAGTCTTTCAAATCGAGAATTATTTTGTTTTTTCTTTGACTTATGTTTTGATTATTACGTTTTCTTGCACAATCGATAATAGGATAGTAGGACTATCAAGAAAGCAAACGGCTATCATTGTATTAAAAGTGGATAAACTGTTGACTTCCCAAAAGATACCTCAGGGAATTAAGGGTTAAGCGGATTAACAGAAAGCGCTAAGAATGAAAAGTTGTGCAAATTAGGTGATTGGTTTCGGGACACCCTGTACAAGAAGCTCGCTTTACAGGTAAAAATATAATTCACATTTTATTCAAGGTAGACAAAGTAGTAATGTTCATTTTTATAGGCTCATAATACGGGCTATCAGTTGGTGACAGCATCCTTCTAACCGTAAGAGAGGAGAACAATAAACGGACCTCAGGAGATTCATACCGCCGACACGCTCCACTGCAGTTTCAACTTATCGCTTCCCGTCTCGTCATCGTAAACCCGCTAGTGCTGCCTACAAGTGTCAATGATCCGCGTGGAGTCTGATGCGCGCAGCAACACTTTTTGAACCGTCCGCCCTACGAAGAACTGCTGACGTCAGGGTGTCCCCCGTGATTTACTTCAGCGACAATGAGCTGAGAAGTCGTAAACGCTGAGTATGGGAAGGAATGACGGGACAATCGCGCAGCGCACCTCTGGAACGGGAGGCTGATCTCAGAGCCCCCGCGCGCCTCGCCGTTCGTTGACGCTGAGACAAGAAAGATGACGTAATTGTTTCTTAGATCATGTTGAAGATATTCTTATTCCAAATTATACGGTGGTGTAAAGCAGGGTACGCAATTCAAAACGAATGTTCAAAAATACAAGTTTATACATTGTCTTGAACCCACTAAGGAGAACATGTACACGTATCAACAGTCGACTCTACAACAGTTGTAGAATCAGTTGTTAAATCAGTTAGGGTCGGTTTATCAGTCACCAAAGTTAACGGAGGTTTATGTATCTCTCTGTTAACTTTAACGATGGGATAAATTATGGATACTATAAAGGTGCTGTTTATCAGTGCGAAATTAACACACTGGCAACTATTAACTGGCTGGTAAAATTAACTGTTTGTTAGGCCGAATAATCGATTATTTACCCAGCTTATCAAGAAGGCTATGAAAAGCTTACAATAAAATCTAGCTTCCTCCACATAAAAAAATCGTTTTCGCAGTGTGTTTTGCATCAGAAAAAAGGAAAAATTAGAAGAGGATGCTTTGTGTTTTGTTTTGGTGTTTTCCTGCCTCGATCTCGGTACCTATTTTGGTTTATTATTTATAATAATAAGCCTATGTGATCGTATCGCAAAAATTTTTTATAACCCCCCTCAAACTTTGTCACTTTACGTTTCAAGGTGCGTAGAATCCAAATCTGCAATGTCCGTCCGCCGTCGACTGGGATAGAGTTCAGATCCGCAGAAATTTAGCCCTAGCAACTAATCGCCCTACACGTATGGGTGATGAGCCAAACAACGGTTTCAAACAAATTCGACAGCCGTGTTCTTTGCAGACGAGTGAAATAATAAACCTTTCTGTAATAATTTGCAGCGTTTTTTTCTTGGCACGGCAGAACCTATTGTTTTTTGTTGAAAATTGTCAGGTCATGACAAGATCCCGTCCACCGTGCCACTAAGTCCAGAATTTTCAAATTTGCAGACGAAATAGTTTGTACGTTAGTAGGGAAGTACCCTTTTCTATTTCGAAAATTTTCGGCCTGTGACCCCCCTCCTGGCGACTGAATTTTCACATGCGTGCATTCCATAGCACCTATAGCTCCAGGAAACCTGGCTTTTTTGTTTTTTCAATAAAATTCCATCCGAGATTGAAATAATTCTCCCTCGGTTGCTGGTATTCTGATAAATTGGGCGGATAGCCTGGCAGTTCTCAGGGACACCTGCTTGACAATTTTACAGGCAGAGCTTTTACTGACGCCACAAAAGTCGCCGACAGACACCAACATAGTTTTTTATTCTTTCATCCAATCAAAAAATCGCAATGGGGTGTGCGCCTTGATTTTTTTTAGATTTTTAATCGAAAGTAGACTACATCCTGAGAATTTAGGCACCAACCGCGACCTTCTAGCGTGAGTAGATCTGTTTCTATGATTTTTCAAAGTATCGACCCCTCTCGCCTGGGCGGGACCCCCTCGCCCACTGTGACGTCATAAACGGTCGAAACTTTAAAAATTCATAGGAAAAGATTTACACACGCTAGAAGGTCGCGGTTGGTACCAAAATTCTCAGAATGAGGTCTACCTTAGATTAAAAATAACAATAAACAGTTTTTCCTACCAAGGCGCACACCCTATTGTCCCGCTTCTCCAACTGGTCAATCCGCGATCTAACTATGTTGCCGCCTTTCTTCCTTCCTCCTTCTTCCCCACTGCAGGGATTCGACCATAAACACACAACTTCGTCGCTGCTGTCAGAAAAAGAGCCCCACACATCCATTTTCGATTGTAGCATAATTCACGATTTGCAAAAACGAACGTTCTGTGAAACAAAACCACGAGAACTGACTCTTTGAGGTTGAAAAGCCTTGGATAAATCGAGTTACCCTCCGGTAACTTTTTATCCGGTCCTCGGACGACCAGGTAACTTTAAACTAAGGGTAACGGCTATCTGGTTACTGATAAACGCGTTCTATTGAGTAACCCGATGGCCGTCGGAGAAATCTGCTTTACCGGGGGCTAAAATGTGACTGATAAACCGGCCCTTACTGATTCAAGTAAGACAATGTCTCGAAGCAATCTTGTTTTTAATTCCTTGTATTTCCAAGTTTTCCCATTTTAAAATTTTTTCGTGTCATCGACCTTATGCCATTAAAATTACTATAATTTCCTTAATTCACGTCGAAAATGTAAAATGAAGGGCACCGTTGGAGAGGGCGTCAAATTTCCCATCTTTCTAGTTCAAACAAAAAACTATTTTCGGGGTCCTGATTGGTGAAAAAATCACGAGCGTCTAAGCCATACCTACAGCATTAGTTCATGTACCCTCCGCTGGGATAATAAAGCGTTTTTCCTTTGAATCATATGAAGCTTAGTTACCTATTTTGGTAAAGCTTGAGATAATGCGGAGGGAAAAATGCTTTACTATCCCTAGCGGAGGATACTTGAACTAATGCTGTAAGTGTGATTTGGACAAAACGGAAAAAATCAAATCATTGCTCAAATTGTCAAAATTTCATAATTTCTCTTTTGGTTGTTGAGGGTTTCCTTCCCCGTAGTTTTTCTCGTACCTCAACACCAAAAACAGCGCAAAGATTTCAGCTTTCCAATGATATAATCAACAAATATTTCACAATCAAATTTAAGGAAGAATTTGTGTGAAAAACGCGGAAAAACGTGAATTATTTTTCAACGAAATCGACGGTTTGATGGGAGGATTCCAGAATCTACAGCGCTCCTCCAAGCACCAAGGCAAAAAGTCGATTTTGATGAAGAAAATCTACGTTTTTCAGCTTTCAAACACAAATTTCTTCCTTAAATTCGATTGTAAAATATTTTGTGATTACACCGTTGGAAAGCTGAGATCTTCGCGCAATTTCTGGAGTTTAGATGCGTGAAAAACAATGGGAAAGAAAAATTCTAACAACAAAAAGAAAATGAAGAAATTTTGCCAATGCGACAAAAATTATTCTACAACTTGATTTTTCACCCATCAGGTCCCCGAAAATAGTTTTTTGTAGGAGCTAGAAAGATGGGAAATTTAATGCCCTTCCCAACGGTTCCCTCATTTTTACATTTTTACGGTAAATTAAGGTAGCTGTGGTTATTTTAGTAGATTTAAGTCAAACACACGAAAAACATTTTGAAATGGGAAACACCTGGAAAAACAAGGGGTTAAAACAAAACCGCTACGAGACATTTTCTCACTAAAATGAGTTGTAGAATCGACTCCCGAAGTTTTCCGGTCCTCAATATGGGACTCCCTTAGGGATGGGTATCGATACTCGATATTTCAAAATATCGAAGATCGATACTGTTCTCGCGGAAAATTCAACATGGCATGAGCTCAAAAATAATGAAGGTAGCGAGGCTTTTGGGTCATTACTCTTTGATTGCACAAATAACGTTTATATCATGGAAAAAATCACTCTGCTTGGACTCTTAATAGTGAAAAATGAATAAAAGTTGTTGAAAAAATTATTTTTCTTGAGAAAATTGGATAATATTGATAGTTTGTGACACTAAAGTATCGATACTCGATATTTTAAAATATCGATACTCATGGCCAACAATACTTGGGATATCGATACTCAGATACGATACAGTATCGATACAAAATATCGATACGTTCATAACGATACCCATCCCTAGACTCCCTGTATAAGTAGGTATAATACTGCAATTCCGATCAAATGAAACTTAGCTCCTATCAAATGAAACTTTTTTTTCAATAAATGAAACTTTTTCGTACTACCCAGGAAAAAATTCTGCCAAGTGGGTGTGGCACGTTGCTTCCTCGCATCCCTCGCACAATTCCTGAAAATCGAATTTGGGTGAAAAATGTAGAAGTTACGGCTGTTCAAGGTTTTTGTGTTTGCCCATGGGCAGAGGCTACTATCAATCCGGGGCCGATGATTTTCGTAGGGAAAATCGCATTTGGGAGAATCGCTAGGAAAAATTAGTTGGAAAAAAGCTAACCCACAGAATCCCTGAAAATGTCATCGAAATCGGGAGGAAAATGAAGAAGTTGATGCTCACTGTGCACGCGTTTGTCCATGATTTTCATAGGGGACCATCTACACGCATTTTCATGAGCTAACTATGTTTTATTGACTGTTGCGGAAGGTCTGTGGAATGAAGCCATGTAAAAAGAGCTGGAAGAAGTGACCTTCATGAACCAGCCTGAATGGTTTGATGATGGAAGTGGACGCGTTGCAAACTGAATCGTAGTCTTCAAGGTTTAAAACAGGCGCCAAGCAGTTGGAATCAAAGAAGATGTCTAGACGAAACTAAGTCTAGTCTTCGCAAGGGGCCGTTCATTAAGAATAGATGGGGTCTAAGGGTTTTATTAAGTCAGATCACAAATTGATCGTCCACCTCTACTATTATAATACTCAACGTTATCACATGACTTCTAAATTTTTGTGATGATTCAATTCATTTCAACTTTTGTGTATTGGCCAAAGTAGGTTTATTTTATCTCATATTTACATCGTCCTCTCAGGTGAGCCCCACCAGTTGCAGCTACTTCGTGCACCCTTCGAATCTCTTCTCTCACTTTCCTAAAAAATCATCCCTTGTTCCTCCCAGTATTCCAATCAGTTCATCAACTCGTAGAACCAGCTCCTTCCCACATCTATCCTAGTTCAGACCTTAAGCCTTTGGCTAACGCCTCAATGTTGACCCGCTGGAGAGAGAAGCACCAAGCCTATCACGCAGGCAATGGCTATAAATGCCTCTTCACAACTCCAAAAAAATCCAACTAGTTTGAGAAAATTCTTGAAATTAAACTTAAGAGATTTTATCGAATAATTTCCAGATTGAGAACTGGGCATGCCAATACAAACTCAGCTCTCTGCCGGGACTCCCTGCTATCAGATGGAACTGCAGAGCACCTGATTCTGGCTAGTCCAGTACATCACGGTTCCTGAGAGAAAATATTCCACAACATTCAACATGACACAAGTAGGCCCTTCATCCTGGACACCATAGGAAGTGACAGTGACATTATTATTCAGTTACCCACAGGATTTTGTAAAAGAAGCGAATATTTCAGCTTAAATAGGTATAAATTATTATCATTCATAAATCTAAAATTACCTATGTAAAACGTATTATAATCAAATGAGATCATGCAGCTGTATTCATTTTCAAAGTAAATAAAATAAAAAAACACGTAGTTTAACGATGAATAAACTCCAGAATCTCCTCTCTTCTAATTTTCCTGTGAGATTTCCTTGGATTCGAGCCATCTTCTGGTTTATTCATTTTATTATGAACCTTTGGGATCGACCAAGAATTTAAATGCAACACCCCCTCAAAATTTGTTGGTTTACGTTTCAAGGTACGTAGAATCCAAAAATCGAATGAAAGTTTGGCCGTCCGTCCGCCGTACGAGGCACTTTCCTGGTGACAATGGCAAAGCCGAGTTCTTCGCAGGCGAGTGACCTTTGTGTAATTATTTTACAGCGATTTTCTTTACGACGTCACATTTGTTTGTTAACAGTGAGCATCAGAATTCAATTCAGATTCAGAATTTTATTTACCTTTTACTTTCCCCAATACAGTTTAGAGCCTTTGGCTAAAATTCAAGAAACATGGAACAGCCGCGCAATCAGTAGGGATGGGGCAGACCACCAGTGACACTTTTCGGGTAGTTAGTCCAAGGCTAAAGCATGTTACATGCTAAAAGTTCCAAAAAGTCATTCAGAAAGCCTGAGTGAGTTGTGTACAAGGGGCGTAACTGACGAAAAATTCATACAGATCGCTTTAGTGAGTCATTTTTGAAGGAATTGAGAAGTCATTTTGGAATAGCTGAACAATAGGGTGTGCGCCTGGGTAGGAAAAACTGTTTACTGTTATTTTTAATCTAAGGTAGACCTCATTCTGAGAATTTTGAAACCAACCGCGACCTTCTAGCGTGTGTAAATCTTTTCCTATAAATTTTTAAAGTTTCGACCGTTTATGACGTCACAGTGGGCTGGGGGGTCCCGCCCAGGCGAGAGGGGCGGGTGGCGTCATAAACGGTCGAAACTTTGAAAAATCATAGAAACAGATCTACTCATGCTAGAAGGTCGCGGTCGGTGCCAAATTTCTGAGGATGTAGTCTACTTTCGATTAAAAATCTAAAAAAAAAAAATCAAGGCGCATCCCCCATTGCTTGATTTTGCTATCAATTGTAAAAACAAGGAAGGATTAACAAGTGTAGAAGTGTTGGAATAGCATTTTGAAAAAGGAAAAAACGTCAACTGGATTGTTCAGAAAATAAGGTTTTGTGTAGCTTCCCATGCCTTATCAAGAACCCTCCACTACCATCAAAATTTGACGATTACACGACGATGACATTTATAGGGAGCTAACACAAGATCCCTGAAATTGTAATCGAATTCGGATGGAAAATTTAGTAGTTATGGTTGTAACGAGGAATTCACGTTGGGGCTTGCGCTGAGGCTATCAATTCGAGGGTACGCCTGATTTTTTTTTTTTTAATTTTTGACCTCATCCTGAGAATTTGCCCGTTACAAAGATTTGTGGACACAGACCGACGGACACGAAACCAAAATTGTTCAGGAAGGTCTAAAATGTAAAACGCAAGTGGAAATCTTGATTTTGGAGGATATTTTAAATTATACTTGAAAAGTTTACCATCACTTCTACAAACGTGAACCGACGACCTCACCAAGGAAAGTGAAAGGAAGCGGCGAAGACATTTCAATAATTCCAGCTTCATCTTCATTCAGCGCGAGTACCGGACGTGTGAGACCAATAGCCGTTCGCCATCATGCATACTCAATCCTGACCCTCCTGAGGCTTTTCCACTTATCGAAAACCCACGTACGGGTTGGTTACTCAAACAGACCAATTTACTCGAACACCAGCCACCAGCCAATGGCGTAATCCGAATTCACTCGTCGGGCGTGTGCGATCGTTAGTCTGATCAGTGTTTCCGATCGTTACCTACTTCAACGTTGTTACATGCGTGTTTTTCCCCTCTAATTTCACCAAACATGACCGATTATTCAATGGAGAATTTTCGTGTCTCATTTTAATCTCTTCATCGAACGGAGAGCTTTCATCAAGTGCAACATGATTGGTATGAAATGCCTAGAAGTTGGCGAAACAGGGAAGGACGAAGCGCGTAAAAACGAATCGACGTCAGAGCTGGACAAAAAAATGCTATCTCGCTGGAAACAAGTGAGTTGTGATTAAATTCATTTGGTTTGTACGAGCATTCACTCTCGCTCGTTCCTTCCAAACTATTTCGAAGCTGAAAATTTATATAAATGTGGGTTTTGGAAGGTGCTGAATCCGATTAAGAGGATGAAACAACAAATTGCAATGAATTGTTTGAGTTATTTATTTATTTACTTTTTCTTCGAAAGAGTATGGCTCAGGAATAACGGTAATCGGGTCTGTTCGTCGAGAAAATGTTTAGAAGAAATTAAGGAAGCTGATAAAAGTTGAAGATTTGAACGATGGCAGCAGGGTGTGACGTTAAGTTGCTCGCCTTCAGGCGTTCAGGGAGGCCCGCCTTTTTGGTTGAAAAAATTGCCGCTAAAAGCAGACAAAAAAATTGTAGATATGTAAAAAAAAATTTGATGTCACGGCCTGGAATCGAACCTGGGACCCCCACGGTCGGGCGACATACGTACGTACGGTTGGCGTTTTATGTATACAGGGTGTCCCAGAAGTTATGGTCAACCCTCCGGCATTTCCGTAATTAATTGCGTAAAAAAATGGGCCCAACGCCATTTTTCATATTTTTTGTAAAGAATTCAGGAAAAATACTTTCGCGCAAAAAAATTGCGCGCAATTGTGCGCAATTGACACTAACTTTGATTTTTCAGATGGGAACCCCCATTTTTTATTGCAGATTCAGATTCTACGTCAAATTTCATGAGAAATTCATACCCGAACCGATTTTTTTCATTGCGTGCAACTGGTACTTTTCGCGCGCAAAGTGACATCAAATTGAGCGCAAAGTGAGTGAGAAGCTTTTTGATTTTTTTTTATATCAAAGTAGGTAAGTACCTACCTACTTTCCAACATGTTTTTAAAATTTAGAAGTGAGGAATTTATTTTTAATCCCGCCATAGCCGGTCCCCAGCTCGTGTCGCGAAAGGGGGAGGGAAAATAAAGTCCAAAAACATTATTTTTCCTTCTAAATTTGGAAAAATAACGATGAAATCGAAGAAAGGAACTCACCACGTGATTCAGCGTCAAAAATAATGAAAAAACATGTGCCACACTTGGGGTTTAAAAAAAATTCAATTTTTTACACGGACGCAAAAAGTTGGAGTGTATAGGTTTTCAATGGTGCTGAATCCAAATTTGAGGTCAAAACCCTGATTTCCGACCCACCGACATACCCCATTCCCATACGTTCATTTTACGGGGCTTTATTAAATTCAAGTTAATTAAACAAAGATCATCTCAATAACAGCCCAAAACCTCAGCAAATAGAAAGCTTGAGCCTAGGCCTTCTAGTGTAGCCAGCAATAGCTTAGATCAAAAGAATAGATTCAGAAAATTATTTGACTCGAGGAATCAATGATCAGGGTCAAAGTTTGTATGAACAACAATGAAATTCATAGAGGAACATAGGTATTCCAATCCGCACGTACCAGTAGTATACAAATTGGGGCTTCTGGCCCGATCCTCAAAAAAGGTGCCCCTTGCCAGGGGGTGTTCTAGCCCAACTCGCGATCGGAAAAACAATTTTGGTAACAACTGGCTAACATGATTATTTCACGAGAATCAATGTCTGTTCTGAAACTAACAAAAAAAAAAAAAAAGGTGCCCCTTGCTGCGGAGGCACGTCTCGAAGAGTTTATCACTCTGTTCCATTGACCTTGGCTGCTTCCTCCCGAGCCTCGTGCTTCAGTTTCGGTTCGTCTGTGGGACAGTGCGGGTGTGACATGACGTCATCCAATTGACTCACCTGATCTGCTAGCAGCCAATAGAAATCGTTGATTAATACCTGATTCCGCTCAACCAATCAAATCCTAGTAAAGTGACGTCATGGTAGTGACCTAGATTCATCATTCAGTGACCGTCGAGTTTGAGGACCATTAAGGAAGCTGATATCTCGAGCTGTGGACCGTCGAGTTTGGGGACCATTAAGGAAGCTGATATCTCGAGCTGTAGACCGTCGAGTTTGGTGGATATTAAGAAAGACTGAGCTGAGCTTTTCACGATGAGTCCTCAACATAATCAACCTTCCAAACGTCTTAATCGTTCTTCTCAGAACGCTACAGGATCTTCGGACTACAAATTTTGTGAAATCTGTGATGTGTTCCGTTCTAGGAGTCAGTTTGCACGTCATTTGAGGAGTAAGTCTCATAAAACCAACATCCCCATTCAGTTGACTAAATTTCCTTTGAACAAACATGTTAATTATGATCCTCGAGCAGAAGCTACAATACCTACTCGACGTGAAGAAAAACTTCCTGCTTTTGTACCCACGGAACCGGATAGGATGACCGACTACAGTAAGGTAATCCCGATAGATTCCGATATTTCTGAATATATTAAACGAAAACCGACGCGACCTCAGCAGTGTGATCAGTCCGCCATGTCGGTGGTTCCTCCCTCGGTTCGGGAATATTACGAAATGCCCTCCGTTTTAAGTCCATTACCATCATCTCCTGTTGATGTTGTTGACGAAGCCTTATCTAGAGAGTTTGACCCGAAAGCTGTAGCAGAAGTTATTGAGGAATTAAACTCATTATTATTATTCACACCCCCTGTAAGAAAAGTTCACCCAGACAATAATCGAATTGTTGGTTTGTTGGGCGAAAATCCATGTATCTCTAACAATCCACCTAAAACCTTTGAGCAATTTAGGGGTTGTATGAAAAATTTATCTGGCAGTACCACTATTAAATCAAATCCTGAGGAAAAAATTAATTCCCATGAATCGAGAGAGGAATCTCTGAAACGTATTTCTAAATCGATATTTGATGCAGATTCTCAAGAGGAACTTTCCACACCTCACTCTCCGCCAAAAGAAATCCTATCAGATAATGATAGAATCGTAATCAAATTAGTTAAAGACCCTATTACTAATCAATATAAGGTTAGTCAAAACTCCACTGACATACCCCCTAATTCTCACATTGATGGTCCCTCTCTAATGAGTGTGAACTCTAAAAAACATTGTTCTACTTGTAATATTCTGGTGACAAAATCAAATTGGGCTCGGCATATCAAATCTGCAAAACATGTAGGCTCCCAGAACTCATCAATTTCAAAAACTTCCGTACCTCAGAGCTTAGATAAAAAATATTGTTCTTCTTGTGATGTTTCTATAACAAAAACCAACTGGACCTGCCATGTTAAGTCTAAAAAACACCAAAAATCCGCCCTATTGGAACAGCAAGCATTGATTCATAAAAATAATAATATCAACGAGGAGTTCTCAACTGAAGAAGAAATAACAAAAAACTCAAATTTTAAAAAAATAATATGGAATTACATAAGAGGTTCGGGTGATATATCTGTGTTCTTGGAGTCCTTAGAGGGTAAAATAATAGATAAGCTATTGGAATACTTTATTTTAAATCCTTCTATTAAACTACAGGTAAGCTTAGAATGCACATATTTTCGAGAAAAAATCGATGGGGAAATACAATACACAGACATGTATTTCCACACAAAAACGGATATTATTTCGACAAATAATGATATGAATGAATGTTTATCAAACAAGTTTGAGGATTTGAAAAATCGTGAATCACAATACCAACCCTCGGCTGGTTCTGGCTGGTCATTGCATAGACCTAAGAGGTTTATCCTGAGTTTAATTAAATATAACCCACTGAGTGCAAGTTCTTACATAAAATTACCCAAATGGATTTCAGATAAAAAAGCTTGTATAAACGTTCAGAATACTTCAGATAATTTATGTTTTGTTTATTCAGTTTGTTGTGCTGTTAATGACCAGAGAAATAAAAACCCTCAGAATGTGAGCCATTATAAGCATCAAATAAATGATGAAATATTTAGGGGGTTTCAGTATCCTTTGACCTTTGATAATATTTCAAAGTTTGAGAAGAAGAGCCAGAATAATTACCCGGGCTACCCTACAATGGCAATTAATGTGTATGAAGTCTCAGGAAATGAAATCAAACCGATATTGATATCAAAACAGAGAGGTGCTGAAAAAGATGTAGACTTGCTGTACTTGGCTAATGAGAACAAGGGGCATTATGTTTACATTAAAAATCTGTCTCGTTTGGTTCGTTCTCAAATAAGCAAGCATAAGGAAAAAATATTCTTGTGTCGAAGATGTTTGACATCTTTCCGACATCAAGGTCAACTCTCTGATCACTCAGAATACTGTGGTGAACATCAACCCGTGAAACCGGTTATGCCTACAGAGGGGAGCACCTTAGAATTTCAAAACTTTATCAACAAATTCGAACACCCATACGTTATTTATCTTGATTTTGAATGTTTGTTGTATGATCAGAAAAATAATACTAAAATTGATCAAAAAGAATCATATACACTGAAGACTAAAAAGCATATTCCTTACGGATTCACAACATATTTAGTATCCAGGGTGGATGGTAAAATTCACAAACCTTCTTGTTACAGAGCAAAAAACCAAACAGAACTCGAAAACTTACCCCTCAAGCTCATTCAAAAACTTCATAAAATACTGAAATCTATTGCAAACAGATATGAAAATTCAAAACCATTGATGTTAACTGATGAAGAGGAAAGGAGTTTTCAGTTATCAAATGTATGTCATATTTGTGATAAACCAATAGAACTCGGAACGCAAAAAGACAGAGATCATTGCCATCTACAGGGAAGATATATCGGAGCATCACACCCAGAATGCAACCGGCGTAGGCAGTTAGTCACACATATACCGGTTTTCTGCCACAATTTATCTGGTTACGACTCACATCTGTTCATAAAAGAATTATTCAAATATGGTGACGAAACGAATAAAACTACTGTACTAGCTAATACAGAAGAGAAATATATAACCTTCTCAAAAAACATGGTTAAGTTGAGGAAGGGATACTTGAAATTGTGTTTCATTGATACTTTCAGATTCATGCCAAGCTCTCTCGAGAAACTAGCGCAGAATTTGAAACCGGAAGAATTCACACATCTTAATGAATTTATTAGGGATAATTCTATTTGTGGGAAATATTTTCATAGGGAGAAAAATGATGAAAATGAACTGTTTAGTATACTACGGGGAAAAGGTATATTCCCTTACGAGTTCTTGAACAGCCTTGAAAAACTTAATCACGATAAGACCCTTGCTCCTGAAAATTTCTACGATTCATTAAATGAATCAAATATAAGCTCCGAAGATTTTAATCACTACCTCCACGTATGGAATAAACTTAAAGTCAAAACTTTAGGAACTTATTCGGATTTATATAATACTCAAGACGTTTTGTTGCTAGCAGACGTATTCGAGAACTTTCGGTACGTTTGTTTGAATAATTATCAACTGGATCCTGCACACTACACCACAGCTCCGTCACTGGCTTGGGATGCGATGTTGAAATCAACGAAAATAAAACTCGATCTGATTACAGACTACGATATGTATTTAATGATTGAAAAAGGTATTAGAGGAGGTATTTCTCAATGCACCACAAGGTACGTGAAAGCCAATAACCGATACCTCAAAGATTACGATGATACAAAACCGGATAATTATCTAAGTTACATAGATGCAAACAACTTGTACGGTTGGGCTCTATCTCGTTCACTCCCATACAGAAAATTCGAGTGGATCCCGTCAACGCTTCATGATATTGAATCTTGGAAACATATAATTGCAGGATACCAAGAAAGCCAACAACAAGGTTATATATTCGAAGTTGATTTACATTATCCTCAAAGGCTTCATGATGCTCACAGAGATCTCCCATTGGCTCCAGAACACTTCAACCAGAAGTTGTGTACGACTCTCTATGATAAAAAGCGATACGTTGTACATATTGATAATTTGAAATTGTATTTGAATCAGGGTTTAGAGATTACAACCATTCACCGCGTTATAAAATTCGAACAAAAACCGTTTATGAAATCCTACATAGATTTTAACACTTCTAAACGGGCTAACTGCTCGAACGATTTCGAAAAAGATTTTTATAAACTTATGAATAATTCTGTCTTTGGTCGTACGATGATGAATTTACGTAAACGTCAAGATATTAGGCTATGCAACGAAAAAGGAGCATCCAAATTAGCGAAAAAAACCAACGTTTTCTAGATTTACAACATTCGATGAAGATTTCGTAGCGTGTCACATGACTCGAAATAAAATAAAATTTAATCAACCCTTATATTTAGGATTTTCGGTTCTCGATTTATCAAAACATCTGATGTATGATTTCTTCTACAATAAACTAAAACGCTACGATCCTAATTTAAACCTTTGTTATATGGACACAGATTCGTATTTCGTAGAAACAACGATAGATCCCTATCAAATAATTAAGGAGAACTTGGATGAATTTGACACGAGTGATTATGGTAAAACACATCCCTGTTATAGTTCAAGCAACAAAAAGGTGATTGGGAAATTTAAAGATGAGCTGAACGGTGCTCCTCTCTCCGAATTTTGTGGTTTGCGATCCAAATTGTACAGTTATTCTTATGTTAAAAAAGATGATGAGCATTCTAATCATGTAAAATGTAAAGGGATAAAAAAGAATATTGTGAAACAAACTATAAATATGGATGATCTAAAATCGTGTCTCTTTGATGGAAAAGAACAGCATCGTAAACAAAATTTGATCAGAAGTTATAAACATACGCTATATTCAATCTCTCAGAATAAATTAGCTCTCAATTCGAATGACACCAAACGATTTACCGAGGAAAATAAAATTAGTACTTTACCTTGGGGTCATTACAAAGTCCTAAAATGAATTATATTATAAATCTATTAGGTATATTATTTATATAGGTATGTATATGTATAGAAATTATAAAATGTATAGTATATACCTACCCTCTTAGTTCCTCATCTAGCATTCTGCTAGGAATACACCTAATAAGAGGAGAACAGCTTGTGATATCTGAGAAACAATCCCATCAAGGAAAAATGTCTTTACCTCTGTACAGAATCAACATGCTCGGGAAGGTAGATATAGGAGACTTTAGAGAACAGAAAAAATTTTCTGAACTAGAAGTTGACAAATTCTACAGCGTTACCAAGTTGAAAAAGATCAATACAAAATTTGGTGAGCGGCTTATGGTATTCAGTGAAGGATTCCGATGTTATTTACCATCTAGACTATCCAAGGTTGATAACGAAACCCTTCACGAACTGAACCAACTCGTTCACCTAGGTTTCAGAAGAAATAATTACGGGGAAGTAATATTTGAAGAAGCCTTAGACTGTGTGGGGGTCCGCATTATATAATTATTCAGAAGCTCAGAATAATATGAAGGAGAAAAACTTCATGATGTCTTGTGATTCTGCCAAGCGTGTTACTCGTTCTTCTCAGAACGCAAACTCGCGTCTGTGTTGGTAGATTTTTTTGTTGTAAATACCTGCTTATAAGAAGACAGAACATAAAACAAGAATGACACTCTTCAAGATTTCTGGTACAGGCTCAAAGCTGAGCTTACGGTTAGAGCATCCTATTCATTTAGATGAGCATAAAGATTATTCCCTAGGTCTTTTGGGATTTTATGGTAGAAATTGTGCTGCAAATATTTCTGAACCTATACAAGTGGTGTTTACAGGAAGTGATGATGATCAGCAAACATTGTATATAGGTAGTGGGAATTACTCGATAGAAAAAATTGAAAATATGCTCATAGGTTTTATTAAATCGAATTATACGAATCTTGCAGTGCTTGTTAGTAATAAAGATATGTATTATCTTCGTGTAAACGAAACAACTGCTAGAGTTGAAATGAAGATGCCTGTTGATGTTGACTTGTTCCCTCCATCGTCTGAATATCGTAAAAAATTAGGTTATTTGCTAGGGTTCTCACAAACAAAAACGAATGTTTCGTTTTATTTTAAATCAAATACTCACTATGAAGCAAAATCATACCCGAGGTTAGAACCTTTCAAAGTTATTGAAATTCATTGCAACTTGATCAAACCTGCTGTAACTAACCATCAGACTGATCCACATTCCCATCAGGAAGCAGATATCCTACATATGTTCTATCCTAAAACTGAGCAGGTTAAATTTGGTTCCCTTATTGCAGAACAACCTGCTCAAATTAACTACCTCCATATCAATAAGAGCGTGAAGTCAATTCAGAGAATAGAATTGGTACTTAAGAACGAATCTGACACCGAAATCGATTTTTTGGGAACTGATTTGAATGTATACCTGAAATTAATCGAAAATGAGAGAATGTAATGTTACGCCACAAATTTTTTGTTTCAAATGTAGGAAAAAAACTGATAATGTAAATACTTCAACAGTTCAAGCAGCAAATGGCTCCTGGAAGAATATAGCAAAATGTAAAGTATGTAATACTCAGAAGAGTAAATTTTTGAAGCGAGGATGGAAAATTGAGCAGAATTGTATGAGCACGAATGATAGACAAATTGAAGCAGTTGAGGTGCATAGACCAGTCATAAAAAAATTTCAAAAGCGTAAAATAGTGACCTTAGGGATCGATGATTTATGGGCAGCAGATTTGATCGTGATGACTAGTTATAGTCATGATAACGATGGGTATAAGTATTTGCTTAATGTTATAGATACATTTTCAAAGTATGTATGGAGTGAACCTCTGAAAAGGAAGGATGGCCTGACGGTTGCTGCTGCATTTCAAAATATCATAGTCAGAGCAAAGAGCATTGGGCATTCATCTCCCAATCTCCTTCACACCGATAAAGGACTGGAATTCAAAAACAGACATTTCAAAGCAATTTTAGATAAAAACTCGATTAAACTATACCACACGGAGAATTTGGAGAAATCTAGCATTATAGAACGTTTCAATAGAACGCTGAATGGTAAGATGAAAATTCGTTTTTACATTAATCAAAATTTCAGATGGATCGGTATATTGCAAGATTTAATTGCTGAGTATAATCATAGCTATCACAGAACTATTCGGATGAAGCCTGCAGATGTTTGTAAGGATAATGAAAATACCATATTAGAGTTGGTGGGCTCTAAAAATTCCACAAAGATTCGGTCAGACATTGAAGTGGGTGATCGTGTAAGAATAACCAAAGATAAGAAAACGTTTAGCAGTAAGTACGGAAGTAGTTGGACGAAAGAAATTTTTGTTGTGGATAAAATCGTTTACACAGAACCTATAACTTTCAAATTAAAAGCACTGGACGGTGAAGAGATTGTAGGATCATTTTACCGAAAAGAGCTTCTAAAAACAGCGTTATAACTATTTAAGATAAGATGGAACACCTCGCTATAATGAGCAATTCACCAAAGAGAAAAAACAAATATATTGTTACTCCCTACGACTCTGTGTTGCAGGAGAACAGACAAAAATTTCCAGATGTCATGAGAGCGATAATTGTTGGTTCGAGCAATTGCGGTAAAACAACATTACTTATGAATTTCATATACAAAAATTGGATTGATTTTTCTTATTTGTATATATTTAGTAAGTCCCTCAACCAACCTCTCTATCAGAAACTATTGGATCGTTATCATGCTGCTGAAACTAAACTCGGACAGGAAATTTGTTTCTCTTCTGATAATTGTGAAGATATGATTTCTGTTGATGACTGTAAGCCTGATTCGTTAGTCGTTTTTGATGACTGTCTTCTAGAGAAACAAAAGGAAATAAAGAATTATTTCACAAGAGGACGTCACAAGCGTATATCCTGCATTTATTTAGCACAATGCTACAACTTGGTTGATAGACAGGTAATCCGTAATAATGTCAATCTTGTTTTTGTATTTTCACAGAATAAACATTATTTGAAAAACATATATGATGACTTCGTTGCTGGTGATATGTCAATTCAGGAATTTTCTGATCTTTGTAAGCACTGCTGGGAAAAGAAACATGGGTTTATAACTATTGATTTAACCAAGAAAAGAGATTGTGGAAAGTATCAGTGCCAGTTGAACGAAATCCTATCTCCACTCAAGAAGAGAACTATTGTGTAAAATAATAACTCATCGATTCTTGACTGATGTCTGAACGAACGATCCTTGAACGACATTTATCGATGTCTGAACGATCCTTGAACGACGTTTATCGTTTGTTTGTCGTTTTTTTTTTTTTTTATCGATGTCTGAACGATCCCTGAACGACGTTTATCGTTCGTTTAACGATCCTTGAACGACGTTTAACGTTTGTTTGTCGTTTTTTAACGTTTTTTTATCGATGTCTGAACGATCCCTGAACGACGTTTATCGTTTGTTTGTCGTTTTTTAACGTTTTTTTAACGTTTGTTTATAGTTTTTTAACGTTTTTTATCGATGTCTGAACGATCCTTGAACGACGTTTATCGTTTGTTTGTCGTTTTTTTTATCGATGTCTGAACGATCCCTGAACGACGTTTATCGTTCGTTTAACGATCCTTGAACGACGTTTAACGTTTGTTTGTCGTTTTTTAACGTTTTTTTATCGATGTCTGAACGATCCCTGAACGACGTTTATCGTTTGTTTGTCGTTTTTTAACGTTTTTTTAACGTTTGTTTATAGTTTTTTAACGTTTTTTTATCGATGTCTGAACGATCCTTGAACGACGTTTATCGTTTGTTTGTCGTTTTTTTTTATCGATGTCTGAACGATCCCTGAACGACGTTCGTTCAACGGTTTTTTTATCGTTCGTTCAACGTTCGTTTAACTTTTTTTTTTTTAATCGATGTCTGAACGATCCCTGAACGACGTTCGTTCAACGGTTTTTTTATCGTTCGTTCAACGTTCGTTTAACTTTTTTTTTTTTTTTTTAATCGATCGTTGTTTGAGCGTTACCTGACCGATTAGCGTTCAGCTAGTGATTCACGAACGAGTATAGATTCCCTCAATAGTAAATAAGAACGTTAAGATGGATATGCAAAAATTAAATGCTGAAGCCAAAAAAGCTCGTGAGCTGTCCCGTATTGAAAAAGAGCTAGTAGCAAAATTCAGACGGGCACAGACGAAAATACAAGATCGTAATAGGTTTAGACGCGAGGAATATAAACCTATAACATCTGCTATTCAAAATCTAATTGAAAAGGGAGAAGCTAATGATTATAAACCCATTACAGAAGCAATTGAAAATTTACAAAAGAAGGTTGAAAATCAGTTAGTACCTTTTCAAAAATCGATAGCTTACCCCCATCAAAGTGAAGAAGACTCTGAGGAACAAAGTTCTGATGAGGAAACGGATCCAAATAGCTCTTCTGATGGAAGTATGAAGACTTTAAAATTTTCCCCAGAGGCTCATCAGAGTACACCCACGATATCAAATGAATCAGATCCTGAAGCTGAAGACAGTAACCTATACGGTACACCTTCAAAGAATTCACCCAAAGATATACAGTTAGGAAAAATCGCCTACAAGTTTCTACCAAGAGCGAACGATAAAACATTTGGACTTTACTATGAGGCACCAAAACAAACGTTCATGATTGGTAATACAGCTGTTGATTTTGATAAAAATGATATTATATTAGGGTTTGAACGGTACGAAGGAACTCCTGGACTTTGGAGGTTGATAACCTATGATAAAGCACCAAACGAAAATTTATACACGTCTCGGGATTTAGAAAATTATGAAAAAATTCTCACTGATACGGATTCTATGTTCCAGGGAAATAACCATGAATCCAAAAAACCGAAATCTAGTAGAGGAGATAAATGGTCAAAACTAGTTAAGAATATATGGAAAAAATATAATGATGACAGAAGGACTGAACAAGTAGGATCTGGAATCGTAGAATATAATAATAAAGATATTGAGTATAAGTATATTGATAATTTGAATGAGCTAGTGGCAAGAATTCATTACATATACAGTCAGGAGCAGGCAGGAAACAATAACTTTCATAACGAAAAAGTAGCTATCCTACAGTTTTTCAACGATAGGCTTGAAGAGATTATAGACACTCCGAAGGGTACAGAATATTTGATTCGGTTCGTTTCCAACATGCCATCAAAGCTTTTAAAAGGTGACAAGGTAGGGTCTGGTTTATTCAATTCAATACTGAAAAAAGTTCCTTTTGAAATGCATGCACGAGGTTATAATTTCCTAGGACCCGGAACGAATTTGGAGAAACGTTTAGAAAGAGGAGATGTGGGAGTGAACAAACTTGATGAAGCTGCAAAGGAACATGATATTTTTTATAGAGATCACCCTAAAACCTCAGACAGACATACCGCAGACAAAGTTTTGGAAGATAAGGCCTGGAGTAGATTGAAATCCAAAGACGCTGACCTGAACGAGAGATTTTGGGCGTTAGCAACAGGTGCAGCGATGAACGTGAAACAAACGTTTGGGATGGGAATTGAACCTCAACTAAAGTTTTAATAATAAGGTTTTCACAACTTCACCGCGCAAGATTTTATTCGTAATACTAAGAGGATTAACAAACACCATGAATATCTCGTCGGCTTTGCCATTAACGACCGGTCAGCGGACCAAAATCCGAGCTGCATACAAGCAGGGGAATGGAGCAACCATACAATTAAGTAAAGATCAATTGTTACAAAACAATGGTAAAGACAAAATTTTTATAACACACAAACAGCATAATGAAATAGCTAAATCTCGGGTGAAAAAGAAAGGATATCGATTGAAATTGTCATATGACCAGTTGAAAGAAAATTATAGAGGTGGGTTTCTTCCCCTCATATTTGCTGGGATAGGCGCACTGAGTGCATTGGTGGGAGGTGGTGCTGCTGTTGCTAATTCAGTAATTGATTATAAAGATCGGCAGAAACGGTTGGAGGAAACGATAAGACATAATAAAGCGTTGGAAAACCAGAAAACGGGTGGTCGGGTGAAAAAAAAAAAAAAAAAAGTTTTGAAGCGTTGAGCAATTTTGATATTACTTATTATGCTTTGGATAAACTTGGAATAAAAAATTTTAGAGGGGTATTTATGAGAGATGCTTTACCTAAAACTCCAAACATAATTGAATGTGGAATTCTGAATCTTGGTGATTCGAAAACAGACGGTTCACACTGGACTGCTTACTACAAAAACAAGATGGACAAATATTATTTTGATTCGTACGGAAACGCCAACCCTCCGAGGGAATTAATTTCTTACTTGGGTGGAAAGCGTTTGTTCTACAATAGAGACAGGATTCAAGATTACAGCGACCCTCCAATATGCGGGTACTTGTGTCTAATAGTTTTGTACTTGCTAGTGAATAAACATATGTCTCTTAACTCGATATTAGAAAAACTGAAACAAGATAAATACTTCTGGGAAAGTTTGCTTTAATTTTTTTTCAGACTATTATATAAGAAGGAGAAAGATGGCGAACGTATTTTCGAAATACATGAAGGACATCGTCCGCTCAGAGTACAAACATTACTATCCTAATAGCACTCAAAACTTTAACTCTCCCAACAAAAGAACAGAGTTCAATATCGATTATGGAGATGGATTTTCTATGTCAAAGTTTCAATATTTCATTTCTGGGACGTTGAAGAAGCGAGATGGAACTGTTTACGCTGCAAAATCAAATGTGAAATTGGTTGATAACTTTGTTCCGTATTTGTTCTCTAGAATCGAGGTGAAAAAACACAATTATTTAATTGACGAAGTTGAATACCCTGGTGTTACTAGTACCGTGAAGAGCACTGTCTCGTACAGTGGCTCAGAAAGTAGGGCGCTTGCAAACAATGGCTTTGTATCACAGTGCAACGCAGATAGAAATACATTCTACGTATGCGGGAATCTTTCACATTTAGGGTTGGGATTTTTCGAGGATGTTAAAATACCGCTTTATAAAGGAGGATTCGTAATTACCTTTATCAGAGATGGTGACGCTAACACCATTTACAGATGGAAAACAAAAAAAGCTGATGGGAGTTACGACGATGCCACCCTACCAGAAGAAGGACAGGTGCTTATCACAGAGTTTATGATTCGGGTCCCTATGATTGAATTCAAACCTATGGCTAAAATAGAGTTGGTGAAAGAATTGTCCGACCTGCAAAATATACAGTTCCATTTCAGGAGCTGGCAGTGCATACAAAAACCTGAAATCAACGGAAATACGTTTACATTTGATGTAACCAATATCTTTAGAAACATCCGAAATCCTACGTTTGTGATGGTAGCTTTCCAATCTGAAACTGGCTCACAGTTGCAGGATGCTTCGCTGTTTGATTCAGCCAATGTTAAAAATATTAAGGTGAAGATCAATGAGAACGTTTACCCTGAAGAAATGGAAAACTTGGATATCGCGGCAGGTAACTACGCTCTTGTCTACGAAATGTATAAGGATTTTAAAAATGTCTATCAAAATAATAATGATGTGCTTTACAACCCGCATAATTTTGTAACCGGAAAATGCGTTTACGTGATTGACACAAGTAAACAAACGGAAAATATTTCGAATTCGAAATCTAATATTATAATTACCGCGGATTTTGCACCCTCAGCAGGAACAAATCTATATGTAGTTCTCGTATCTCACACTACCTTAGATTATGATCTCTTCAATAACATAATCAAGGAAAATAATATGTAAGTCTGTTGTTACCAAAAATAGTTTTTCCGATCGCGAGTTGGGCTAGAACACCCCCTGGCAAGGGGCACCTTTTTTTTTTTTTTTTTTTTTTTTTTTTTTTTTGTTAGTTTCAGAACAGACATTGATTCTCGTGAAATAATCATGTTAGCCAGTTGTTACCAAAATTGTTTTTCCGATCGCGAGTTGGGCTAGAACACCCCCTGGCAAGGGGCACCTTTTTTGAGGATCGGGCCAGAAGCCCCAATTTGTATACTACTCGTACCTACTCTGAAATTGTTATCTAAATCTTACGACGGTCTGATTACAGAAATTCCTTGGCTTTTCCTGGTAGATGATGATTACTCCTCATAGATAATTTGTAAGATAAGTTTATGAGGTGATTGTACTCCGCCTGAGAAACCCTTTGAGAACTACTGATCCACCTACGCCTTGTATCGGTCTAGTTAACAAGGAAAAACAGGACGACACTCCCAAAGGCGGATCCGGAGACCGCACGACAGGTCTGCCCCATCAAGACGAGCGTTCGGAATAGAGGGTTAGCGGTGGACTCGATTATTGGTTGAGCTCAAGACAACAGCGCTATGGACAATCCTGGATGATTATTAGGAACTAACAAGCGGCAAGTGCTCGTAAACAAAGTTGGGAAAAAGATAACTGGAACTAATGACAATAGGTAACTTACAACTTTATTATAATTATTTAACAACTACCGGTAGTTTGCAATCCAGATCTTTCTGGACGATTTTGGCTCCGAGTCTGAACACATATTATTTTCTTGTCAAAACTACAGGAACAAAAAAAGTTCTACTATACCTAGTACACCCATGTCGTCAAAGTGTTATAACCCTATGAATCGATCGAAAACATGTAGTTTCTTATAAGCAAATAAAACGAGTACCTATATTGAAAAATAATTAATTTCCCATCAAATGAATTGATTTGCAAAATAGAAAATTCGTTTCTAATCAAAATAAAACTAGTTTCTTTTTATTATAAGGGGCCACAAACAGGACTGCCATCGGAGATCTGAAGAATTTTCAGTGTTTCCTTCTGAACGGAGTAAACTTGTCCACCCACGATCTCCGTATTATAAAAGAATTTTGCAAAATTGATCCAAATAATACTTCATTCAACGTAATTTTCGTGGTACCTAAGCTTAATTTAGTTAGAGAAGAATTTCAATTGGTATAACGTGTAGGACTTTTTCCACAACTTCAGACATGGTTCTTGTATATTGAGTTGTTCTTATACTCATTAAAGAATTTTGCAGTCTGAAGCATAAAAAGCCATTGTTAGTAGGTGTTCGCAGAAATCTTCTAAGTCTAGTGGTGGAGTACGCCATTTAAGCATCAATATTCTTAAAAATGAAATTAGTCATTATACAGAAGACCCGTTTTGACTTCTTTTACTTTTTCCGACCTCTAATAGAAGCTCACTCCCATAGACAATATTGTTAACAAAGCTTAAGCCAGTGCTAGTTTGAGGACCTTTGGGTAGGACCTGAAATAGAAGACGACTCAAACGCCTTGCTGAGTCAAACGGCAATTCAACCTCGGAAAACCTCAACGGTATCGCCTCATAAAAAACCTTAAAATAATTTCCTACAAAACAAACTTCCTGTACAACGATGGACGATTTATTCCTTTTTTCCTTTAGAAATGAGGTCGAAAGGACGATGAGTAAACGCTGATAGTACGAAATCGGGGTGTCATCTAAGAAAGGTGGTGGACGAGAATGCGTAGATACTATTTGTGAAGACGTGAAGCAATTAAACTATTACATCAAGTTGATGTCAAGTATTATTAACCAAAATAATCAACCGATAATAATGAATTAAGTGTGCATCACTCTACATTTCATGGGCTATTTATTGACTTCTCCGTCTATAGATAGTTCGATTACGATAACACAAAATCTTCTATTAAAGAAAACAAATAATAAATACGGCGCTGAGACTGTTTCAGTTGATGAATTCAAAATTCACGTAGCTCTCAATGCAAAGTGTGTAATTTCTTCAGTTTTTAGGACGTCCTACAGTAAGACTTGCGATAGATCTGGGGTGAAGGAGGACAACACTCAACGGAAAAAAAACGCTGCAAATAATTACACAATGGTTTAATATTTTTCTGTATTAATCACTCGTCTGCAAAGCCACCAACCATCCAACATGAAGAAAAACATCGATCACACTTCGATCAGCTAAAATTTGAACGGAGATTAGGCCTCTTTAGTGATTCACACTCGTGTTTCTGATTTATCGTACGTCCAACCCTTAAATTCTCGTAGGGAGCGAACGGTTTGTCCTACAGAGCTCCGCGTGGTCTCAAAACATTCTAAAAATTCTATAGAATCTTAAATTGAAGGAAAAACAATACCTTTATATCGACATTTTTTGAGTTAAGGCGTTTTTCAAAATTTCAAAATTCATTTTTGAACCCTTAGAAGTGACCTACATCAACCAAAATCTTCGGGGCACAACTAGACCCAGAATAGAGCCTACGTACCAAATTTTAATCAAAATCGGTCAATGCTAGGTGGGGAAAGTGCCGCGTACGGCGTACGGATGGCCAAATTTTTATTCGATTTTTGGATTCTACGTACCTTGAAACGTAAACCATACAATTTTGAGGGGGTGTTAAAAAAAATTTTTCTTGGTCGATTCCAAAGGTTCATTATTGAAAATAATAAACCAAAATTTGGCCGTCCGTCCGCCGTACGCGGCACTTTTGCCACTCAGCATTGACCGATTTTGATGAAATTTGGTTTGTAGGCTCCATTTGGGGTCTAGTTGTGCCCCAAAGATTTTGGTTGATGTAGGTCACTTCTAAGGGTTGAAAAATAAGGTTTGAAATTTTGAAAACGCCCTAGCTCGAAAAATTTTGATGTAAAGGTATTGTTTTTTATCAATTTACGATAGTATTGAATTTTTAGAGATCAGGCGGAGCCCTGTAAGACAAACCGTTCGCTCCCTACGAGAATTTAAGGGTTGGACTTACGATAAATCAGAAACACGAGTGTGAATCGCAAAAGAGGCCTAATCTCCGTTCAAATTTTAGCTGACCAAAATGCGATCGATGATTTTCTTCATGTTGGTTGGTGGTAACAATGGCAAAGCCGTGTACTTTGCAGACGAGTGATCTATATAGAAAAATGATATACCATTGTGTAATAATTTTCAGCGTTTTACTGGATATTATAGGCAGCCTCAGGTGGACATGCACTGGACCAGAGACGACGATGAAGAGGTCAATTTCGTGAGGAAAGCTATGAGAAAGCCAAACTGTTCATTTGTGTGAAAAATGTGAGCTATATAAAAACCTAGAATACTTCCGTGTGTTTTACAATTGAAACTATTGCCTAAATACTAAAATTTCCCAGACAGATTTATCAGTCCTTTCAGGAGCGAACGGTTGGTCGAATATAGCTCTGGGTGCTCATTCGATTCTAGAAAATCAACACTATTTTAAATCGATGAAGAAACAATATTTTTACATAAAAAGTTTTCAAATTAGGGCGTTCTGAAATTTTCAACCCCTTTTTTCATGGCTTAGAAATGACTGACAATAACCAAAAGCTAATAACCGAGGGCAATAACCAAGGACACCACTAGACCCCAAATGGAGCCGATAGACCAAATTTAATCAGAATCGGTCCATGGTAACTAAGAAAAGTGACGCGTACAGCGGACGGATGGAATTTTTCTACTACATTTTTGGATTCCACGCCTCTTGAAACGTAAAATAGTGATACTGAAAGCGACGTTCAAAAAAAAAATCTATTCCAGAGGTTCATTAAAAAAAATAATCCAAAATAAGGAGTTTTGTTACGATATTTTAACTTTTTCATAATATTTACGCAGTTAGTATTGATTTTGGATTTGAAATTTACGGGAGACCAATGAAAAATGTTTTTAGTCATAATTAGCACGTAGCTAAAGTGTAGTATAATAGAGTGGGTGAGAAGTACTAAATAACAATAATTAGAAACCAGAATTTTCATATATTTATAGTACCAACACAAAAAATCTGATTTACATTGATTTTGTAAATGTATGAAATGAAATACTAAATTACATGGTTACGTAGGTTGGAGCTGTCATAACGCCACAAATATTATTGTCAGATGCTATAAGAATGTACCCATCATTACCCCACATATTGGACCAGGAATTCTTGACTAACCAGTACTTTTTCCCGTTCAATTCTCCGTAGCCTACTGCGAGTACTGCGTGATCAAGGTCTTCGGGGGCGCTCTTGCAATTCGGATCCGAGTACACACCGTTGGAGTAGAAGCTGAAGGTTTTCTTGGACGCATCAATGGCGATTGAGATGGGACCGTGCTTGAACAAGGCGAGCCGAAGAGCGTTTTCGTCGTTAGGAGTGACGTTGACGTATCCAGTGATGGGAGCTACGAGGGTCATGCCGTCCAAGTGGCAGTAACCGTCTTGCCCGAGGTAGCCACCGTACTCTCCTTCGAGAGGAATACCTTTGTGCTTCATGATCCACTGGTAGCTTCTGAAGTCTTCGCCGCCGTCGCAGCCGTTATTTCCGTAGCCCCACGAGCAGTCGACCAGGGCTTGCTCCGACAGGCTGATCAGCATCCCTGTCTTCACGAAGTACGCTCCTTCCACTGCACCTGTACTCCCGAAACTCCAACAGCTTCCGCAGATTGACTGGTCTTTGACAGGAGTCACCCCACCGTACAACCTCCAGTTGAAGTCATTAGGGATTTTCTTGACTAAAGATGACACTTGATGTTGGGGATACGGGAAAACGGAAGCGTTGTTTCCACCTGGAGTGTGCTTCCTGCCACGCAGCACCTTCATTTCGTCGTCAGTCCAATCAGCATAATGATTCAGTTTCAGTTTGTAACCAACGTTACCTCTGTTATGTGAGTGCACAAAACGGTGGTTATCCCTGAACACGGCACGTCTTTTGTGGTGCTCAATCTGTCCTTTATACTCTTTTTTGTGCGTCTTCTTGAACTCGTTCCACGAGTCCTCAATGTGTTCATCGTAATTGTGAACGAACTCTTTGATTGGATTGAAGGATGCAACCGATTTGATACCAGGTCCCGGGAAACTAGTGCACGTCATGTTGGCGTCGATATCCCACACTGAAGCAGCAGGGGCGTCAGAGCTGTAAAGATCGTAAGATAGATAGTAGTGATCATAGTGCGACCCCAAGAGGGAATTGTAACCTTTCATTTCATATCGGATAGGAACAGGTTCAGCTGCTCCTGCATGCAATTTGTTGTTCTTTTTCGTGGACACCCACATGGTGTACTTGCTGATTTTCTCTCCGGTTTTGTCGGAGCGAACCCACTTTTGAGCTTCGACGCCGTCAATGATCTCATTCCCTACGCATTTAAAGCCATCGAGAGAAGGCAGAACGGATTGAGGAGTCACCTTGTTGTCGACGGTTCCGTTGACTTGCAGGCAGGTGATGACGTTCAACTGATTCTCCGTAGTAACTGGGGCGAGCTTCATCATGGACCCGTAAGGCCCCTTGGTGCTAATTTGGTACGTCTTCACCACATCTCCGTAGTAGTCTACTCGGCTGGATCCAACACTGCCGTCGTAGTAGGACATGAAGGGCTCGCGCAGTTCTGCGTACGGTATGTTGATGACTCCCCGAACGGAATACGCAGTGGGCCATCCTGCAAAACTGGCCGCACCACAGGCCGACTGTCGAGCCGAGCCCAAGTATACCAACGCTGCGAACACCACAAGTTCCTTCATCTTCAACCCGGAGAAGACTGAGGAGCTGCGAATACGAGCTCAAAGAACATGGCTAGCGATAACCAATAGGTCAGGAAGATAAGATTGTTCCTGTTTATTCTCCTATTTGCAGCTCTCTTTAAATCTTCCGTCGTCTCAGATATTTATCACAAATTAGGCATTACACGAGCGTTCTATCGCTTGACGAACGAAAACAAATCGCGGAGAGATAACGACATCGGAAGTCCGATCTTCGGTAAGCATGAAATCCTTCCAAGATCCAAGTAGGTGAACCGTCAAGTCTGTGAATTGATTAGAAAAACGTCCCTCGAAATCTCAACTTAAAAAATTCACTCCGAACCCTTAATTATTTCTTTGATCAAGAAATACCGTTTAATGGTGAATAGCTTCTAATTTAATATGAGGAAAAAAACGTCTACCACGTGGGAGTTTACCCACGATATACGGAGATTACCGAATAGCTTACCCGATGCATAGTAGACCATCCCCAAACTCGCTCTTCAACCTACCACCTTCCAAATTTTGGTTTATTATTTTCAATAATGAACCTTTGGAATCGACCTAGAAGAAATTGTTTAACCCCCAATCAAAATTTGTTGGTTCAAGCACGTTTCAAGGTAGTAGAATCCGAAAATCAAATAAAAATTTGGACGTCCGTCCGCCGTACGCGGCACTATCCTCAGTTAGCATTGACCGATTTTGATGAAATTTGGTATGTAGGCTCCATTTGGGGTCTAGTTGTGCCCCGAAGATTTTGGTTGATGTAGGTCACTTCTAAGGGTTGAAATTTTGAGAACGCCCTAACTCAAAAAATGTTGATATAAAGGTATTGTTTTTCCTTCAATTTAAGATTCTATAGAATTTTTTGAGACCACGCGGAGCCCTGTAGGTCAAACCGTTCGCTCCCTACGAGAATTTAAGGGATGGACTTACGATAAATCAGAAACACGAGTGTGAATCGCAAAAGAGGCCTAATTACCTTTCAAATTTTAGCTGACCGAAATGCGATCGACGTTTTTCTTCATATTGGTTGGTGGTAACAATGGTAAAGCCGAGTTCTTAGCAGAAGAGTGATCTATATAGCAAAATAATAAACCTTTGTGTAATTATTTGCAGCGTTTTTGATCACAGGACGATGACATCCGTCGAAATCGGATGGAAAAATGTAAAAGTTATAGCTGTTACAAGGGTTTCACGTTTGCGCATGCGCAGAGACTACTATCAAATCAGAAGGATGGTGATTTTCATTGAGGAACATCTACACGCCAGCCCACACAATCCCAGAAAATTTCATCAAAATCGGACTATAACTTCGTATAATTTTGCCCGTTACAAGGGTTTGAAAGCACACCGACTGCTATACACAAAACCAAAATTGACCAAAACATAAAACGCGAGTGGAAAATTTGAATTTTGAGAAATTTTTTATTTTATAATTGAATGCTGCCTCTGCCTTGGGAGATTCGGAAGCAGAAAGTACGGAAAAATGAAAAAATAAATTCCTAAATATTCCCGATAAATCCCCACTTTTCCAGGAATACTCTCGATGCCCATCACTGGGATTAGGTAAGTTGAATATGCTTACTATACAAACGCCATTCTCTGGTGGATCAGAACCGTACCTTCCATTCGTTGGCGCGATTACTTATGCCGACATACGGGTGCAGGTGTCGCATCGATGAAACAGGATCAACCACCTGCAACACATCCTCTGCCCTGACTTGACCATCCGCTCAGGATACATTTCCTTTCCCTGGCTGCACTCCCGCCCTCACTGCACTTCAAAATGGTCCAATCAAGGATTACTGGCTAGCAGTACCTAGCGGGCCGTGGTTTTTCCCATGGGCATCGCAACTCAAAGGCAGTGAGTACCTACCAATGTAGCACCAAAGTAGCAAGGGGGTGACATACAGCTTCCCCTTGGAATATCCGATCACTACCGTCGGTAGTGAATAATCCAACTCCAGCAATATCCAAAGATTCCTAAGCACTAGTGTATAGCAATACTTGACGAATCGATTCTTCAACTAATTTGCAACGGCTTTTCTCTCTTATACTTTTTTACCCCGCTTAAAATGCCACTTTCTAGACGTCCTACAATAAGACGTGGACGTCCTTATGCGATTAATCTGGGGTGAAGGAGGGCAACACTCAACGGAGAAAAAAAACCACATACAAATCCGTTTTAGACTATTCTGAATCCATATACAGGCACGTATGAGTGTATGTGTGACACAATTTTGAGTACTCTGCCCAGACCTCAATTTTTACCGATTTGCGTGGTTTTTTCTCTATTCGACGCAGCAATATGTATAGTTGGGCAATACGTTGCCGGAATTTAAAATTGGATTTTAAAGGAAAGGAAAGGCGGGTTGTTGACTGAAAATAAGGTGCATTCTGACGATACTTTAAGCATTACTGCCTGGTCCAAAATCCTCAACTGAAAATACTCCATCAGCCTATCCACATTCTTGTGGGGATGAGTGAATGGCGGAGAGGGGGGGGGGTGCCATATCCACGAAATGCACATTTTGCTTCCGAGTCTACCAAGGTAGCGGAAGCTGTTTTCACTTTTCAAGGACGAAAAAAAAAAGTTCTCCAAAATCAAAATTTTCCACTCGCGTTTTGCGGTTTAGACCTTTCTGAACAATTTTGGTTCCGTGTCAGTCTGTCTGTCTGTGTGTCTGTCATGAATTCCTTGTAACGCGCATAACTATACGAAGTTATTGTCCGATTTCGATGAAATTTTCAGGGATTGTGCGGGTTGGTGTGTAGACGGTCCCCTACGAAAATCATCATCCCCGGACTGATAGAAGCGACTGCGCATGCGCAAACGTGAATTACTTGTAACAGCCATAACTTCTACTGTCCCCCAGGGGTCGCGGGTTCGAATCCCAGCCGAGGCTAAGTATTTTTTTGATCCAATCACATACATCTACTCACTCAATTTTTCATCCGAATTTGATGAAATTTTCTAGGATTGTCCAGATTAGCGTGTAGATGGTCCTCTATGAGGGTAGTGGAAGGTACTTAGAGATTGGTGTTTTGAGATTAACTACTATGCATCTGATCATCTTTTTAATCGGGTTATGGATACGAGAAAGCTATGTGCCACACCCACTTGGCAGACGTTTTTTACCTACATTGTTTCTTACAAATAGAACCTGTTCGGAATAGATCATTTGATAGATGTTCTTGCACGATGTTCTATTTATATTTTATTTATCGCTATTGTCCTTGAGACCTCTTCGCGACCTTCAGGGACTGCGACCTATGGATCTTCAGACACCTACCCCCCTTCCCTTCTGCAACAACTTCTGGCCGGCCCTGGACCTGAAAAATCAGTCTAAAAGCCGTTGCTTAACGTTGAGGATCCTCTCCAATAATTCGTCGAAGATTCTTCCGAATTCAGAAACCTGCTGGCGTTGAGCCGTATAATACCTACCTACGGATTGCTGTGCGATCCTTCCGAAGTGTCAAACTACTTCGCCTCTCATCAGAAATCAGATCAGGTCAGATCTAGGCCATTTATGCCTTTCTGTATTCCGACGTTTGCGTGCGTATTCTCTGCCCGGCATCACGTTCAAAAACTTCACCGTAAAATAAGGATTCATCGTGCATGGATTTTGAGAACAATTATTTAAAAAAAACACTAAGTTAAAATAAAATTACAGTCTACTAAAAGTCGTTATCATTAAAATTCCCTAAATCCCTGTGCCAAGCGTTTAGTTTAAAATTCCATGTCAAGTTGATTGACATAATGGTCCACTCGAGTCAGATCGTATTTGAATTCATTTTGCACGGGATTTCGGGTGTTTAATTTCTGTTCAAATAAATTTGAATTATATTTCCTTATTGTTGTTAAATTCTATCGTCGAGTTTCTAAATTAGGTTGGTATCCTGTTATTCTCCATTGAGTGTGTTTATTTATTGCACGTCTTTATTGTGATTCTATTTAAATTTTGTAATTGTTGCAATGTTTTCTTGCGAATGTTAAGTCAAATTATTATAATTTAATTTTGATTTGATTAATTTAAATTTAAATCATTATTTGTTTAAAAATTTGATTAGGGCCATTTGGAAAAGTGGGTTATTAAGTTCAAGGGTTTGCACTTCAATTCCGCTCGTAGGTTTGTCTATTCGTAATATTTACCTACCGTTCCTGCAATCTACAATTTTGTTCCACAACCCCTTCCTTTAAACCTAGTTTCTGATTCCATCCTTTTGAGCCTCATCCCTTCCTAAAATGGACCCACAGAAGAAACTTGAGGCTACGATGTACAAACTGACTACCTGTAAAGCGAAAGTCGAAAGTATAGCAAAGTATAGTCGAGACTTGAATAATGATGCTTCCAAAATTCTCTTGTTTCGTGGAATGATGACCGAAATTAAGGATCATTACAACTCATTCAACTCTTTTATGAATGAATTGGTCGACCGTCACGTCGAGGTAGGTACCATATCAAAATATCCATCTGAAACGGAGAAATCGCTTCAGCAGAACTGTGATAGATATTATTATGAAGCTTGTGCTGCTCTTAAAGGGCTCGAAACCCTTCCGTCTATTCGGGATGTGTCTGGTACTGATCCGAATGGTTCGAGGTCATTTTCTTCTTCTCGTATTCTTCGACTTGGGCTCCCAATCGAAACGCTTCCCAAATTTAACGGAAATTTAGAAAAATGGCCGTTTTATCGGGATACATTTACGTCGATGGTTCACAACGAAAATGATTTTCCTGTGATGGAAAAATATAGAGCTCTGATAGGCTCATTGGAGGGACCAGCTCTTACGCTAATTAAAGGGCTTCCCGTTCTAGAGCAAAATTATGAACAAGCGTGGAAGTTACTAACTGATAACTATAATAACAAACGTGTTTTGGGCGCGAGTTACCTAAGTAAGGTGCTTGATTTCAAGCCGCTCTCTAGCCAACCTACTCTCGGTCAACTTCAAGCTTTCATCAGTAACATATGCGAAAGCGTTCAGGCGTTCAATTTATTGGCTATCCCTAATGCAGACGATTTTATTCTGCTCACTTTGGCAATGAGAGGATTGGACCCAGGCACTCGCCATGCCTTCGAAAGAAGAAATTTGGGAACAGAATTTCCGAGTTTCAAATCTCTTCATGAATTTTTGAGAGGAGAATGCACAGCTTTGACTCTCAGCGGAGGTATTCCACCTCTTAGTCAAGCGAAATCTACGCCCCAAACCTCTCATCCTCGTAAAACATATGCAAAGGGTGATTCGAAAAGTGCTCTTTTTGTGTCTGATAAAAATGAAAATTCAGGGAAGTCCCAAAAATTGTACAGGCAGCAAAACCAGAAGAAGAGTGTCTCTTCAAATCGAAGTCAGTGTCCTGTATGCTCAACCAAGCATACTCTATTTCACTGTGAGTTGTTCCGATCATCTTCTCCCAAAGAAAGATTCAATTTTTTGAGAAAATGGTCGGGATGCAGATTGTGTCTTTCCTGCGAACACGTCTCGAAACAATGTATTTCAGAGAAGTTCTGTGACACATGCAACGGGAGACACCACTCATGGCTTCATTTGCCTACTGATGGTAACAATGGTGAAACAAGCAAACCTTCTACATCTAGGACGCCTGAGAATTCGGAAAAAACCACGATCGGCAGTGCCATGTTAAGTGGGTCCTCTGAAACCGACAGCGTCGTTTTGGGCACTGTTGTTGGTCAAATGAGGGACATTTTTGGACGATTTCAAGACGTAAGAATGGTTTTGGACTGTGGAAGCCAATATTCGTTTGTAACGAAACAGTGTGTTGAACGATTGGGGTTCACTCCATCAGATTGTAACGTTGCAATTAGTGGAATTGGACATGTTTCTGTGGCCAATACCAAGGGTATTTTGGACTGCTGCTTACGATCAACAAAAGACAATTCAACAATTATTCTGTCAACTAAGGCTATTGTCTTAGAAAAAATTACTGGCAACCATCCTCAAATCAACTTGCCAGCAAACTTGCGTCAAAAATATATGAATTTCGCCCTTGCTGATGATCAGTTTTGGAAACCGGGCCCCATAGAGTTTCTCCTTGGGAGTGATCTATTCTACGATGTTATATCTGGAAAACCGATCCAAGTGGCTCCTAATATTCCTAAGTTGACACCAACCATTTTTGGTTACGTGGTCGGAGGAAGGTTTCAAAAACCAGATCAGCAACGTTCCGGAACTGTTCTTTTTGCTCAGTCCAATGATTTGGCCAACATAATGGAGAACTTTTGGTTGGTCGAAGAAGTCGCCCCGAAGCAGCTGAAGTCAGCCGATGATGTTTATTGTGAACAGCACTTCGCTCGAACCCACTCTCGGACCCCAACCGGCCGTTATGTTGTATCCTTGCCTTTCAAGGAGCCACCACCTAATCTCACAAGTTCACGTCTTACCGCTAAGGTTCGATTTCTTAACCTTGAGCAGAAACTAATCAAAAATCCACCTTTAAAGGATTCTTATTCTCAGTTTATGCGGGAATATTTTGACTTAAAGCACATGTCGATTGCCGATGAACCTGCTGCTTACATGATACCACACCATGGAGTGTATAAAGTAAACGATCCCAACCCAAAACTAAGAGTCGTATTCGATGCATCCTGCAGAACTCACAATGGGAGCCTCAATGAATTCCTTCATGCCGGTCCAACTCTACAAAATGATATTGGCATAATCCTTCTGAGATTCAGAAGACACCGGATTGTTTTTACTGCTGATATCGTCAAAAATTTTCGCCAGGTTCTTTTAGATCCTATGGACAGGAAGTATCAGCACATATTATGGCGATCGGACCAAAACAAGGAACTTGTTGAGTACCAGCTCAATACGGTTACATACGGTACTAAGTCTGCTCCGTACCTGTGTATTCGAACGCTCCATCAGCTCGTTCGTGATGAAGGACTGACATTTCCTGCTGCATCAGAGACACTGATGCTTGATACGTATGTCGATGACATAGCGTCTGGAGCTGAGACACTTGGTGAGGCTATTAACTTGAAAAATCAACTCATTGACTTGCTGCAGAGAGGCCAGTTTGAGTTGAGCAAATGGACCTCAAATGTGCCTGAACTGTTGGAAGAATCTTCTGCTGAACAAATTCCGCTGAATTTATCTCTTGACGATAAATTGATCAAAATTTTGGGGCTTCAGTGGGACCCCGTGAGAGATGTTTTCACATATAGTATTGATGCTCCTGCCTTGAACATGACAAAACGATCGATCCTTTCTTCAATCGCTCGCATTTTCGATCCCCTTGGGTACGTCTCACCCGTGGTATGTTATGCCAAAATAATTCTTCAGCGCTGCTGGGTAGCCAAGGTTGATTGGGACACAGTTGTTCCCAAGGATATTGCTGCAGATTGGGAAAGATTTGTTTCTGAATTGCATGTCATGAGCACCATCGTAATTTCTCGATACATACCTATCATGAAGGCTGAAAGAATGGACGTTGTTGGTTTTTGTGACGCTTCTGAACTTGCGTATGGAGCAAGAACCTACGTATTCAGAAATCATCAAGCACTGAGTCATATTTGCTGAAGTCCAAAACTAAACTGTCTCCGTTGAAGAGACTGACAGTCCCAAGGCTTGAACTTTCAGCTGCTCTTCTTTTGAGTAAAGTTTATCAGTCTCTTCACAGTTACCTTTCAACTCTTCAAATCTCAAAATGCTTCTGGTTTTCAGATTCCACAGTAACATTGGGATGGCTTAGAGCTGAACCTGCAAATCTCAAAACTTGGGTCGCTCACAGAGTTGTTGAGGTTAATGAGACAATGAACAGCTCGGATTGGCACCATGTAAGAACTCATGAAAACCCGGCGGATTGTGCTTCGCGCGGTTGTTTGCCTTCGGAATTCGTCACTCACCCTCTCTGGATGAATGGACCTGACTGGTTGTGTCAGCCATTTCAGTCGTGGCCTATAGTAAGCATCACCGAGCTAACTCACAACGAACCTCTCCCTGAATTGAAAGGGAACAACACATGTCTTTTGACTGAGTCTCCGTCATTGGAGTTTTTGACTTGGATGGAGAAATTCTCATCGTATGGAAAGGTCCTGAGAATAATGGCGTACATTGTTCGGTTTTTGAAGGTGGTCGTTGGTTGGCCTGCTACTGGTTCTACCAGCAGAAAGGAGCTTAGAGAAAAATTTCTGGATTCAACATTTGAGGAAACGATTGAGAGGGTTCCTGCCATAACAGCTGTTGAATATGAAGTGTCTGAACGAATATTCATCAGGCTGGTTCAGCAGAGTCACTTCCCTGAACTCATCGAGGGTTCACCACCGAGGTATCGTCACACTGCTCGTCTCAACCCATTTGTTGATCTGCGTGGTGTCGTCAGGGTGGGCGGTAGACTCACCAAAGCACCCATTCCTCATGACGTGAAATTTCCTATACTTTTGCCTAAGACGGGGCATTTTGTGCGGCTGTTTGTGGATCATCATCACCGTGCCCATCTGCATATAGGGTCATCATCACTACTCGCCATCCTACGAAACTGTTACTGGATCCTGTCAGGCCGATCTGTTATCAAACAACGAGTTCATCGCTGTGCAGTCTGTGTCAAGGCCACCAAGCAACCTAAGGTACCTTTCATGGGAAATCTGCCCTCTTCACGCTTTAAAGAAGGAAGAGCATTTGCTCAGGTGGGCGTTGACTTTTCTGGGCCGTTCTCTATTAGAGATTCTCTGCGTCGGAAGGCTCCTGTTTCCAAGGCCTGGATGTGCCTGTTTGTTTGCATGGCATCAAAGGCTCTACATTTGGAGTTGGTCTCCAGTCTTTCAACCCCAGCCTTCCTTTCAACCCTGGACCGATTTATTGCCCGCCGTGGTTTGCCTTCAAGGATGCATTCTGATTGTGGAACAAATTTCGTGGGAGCAAGCCGTGAATTAAAGGAGTTTCACCGATGGTACTCCGAGGAAGCAACTGCTCAAGCCATAGACAGCCACCTTGCTCAGAAGGGAATAGAATGGTCCTTCAACCCTCCAGCGGCACCTAATTTTGGGGGACTCTGGGAGGCAGGCGTCAAATCCGCAAAATCCATTCTCCATCGTATTTCTCGAGACACAACATTCACTTTCGAGGAATTGAGTACAATGTTTTGCCGCATTGAAGCCGTACTCAATTCACGTCCATTATGTCCTGTATCAGATGACCCAGAAAGTTTGGAAGCTCTAACGCCAGGTCATTTTCTGATAGGAGCGCCATTGTTGGCCAGGCCAGAGCCAATGCTCGTTGACCTTCCAGAAAATCGACTGTCTCGATGGCAATTGGTGCAGCAACGAGCTCAACACTTTTGGGTACGTTGGAGAAAGGAATATCTTTCGACCCTACAGGAAAGAGGAAAATGGTTGAAGAAATCACCTAACATGGAAGTCGGAGAATTAGTAATCCTCAAGGACCGGAAGGATCCGCCAACCCATTGGACGCTGGCCAGAATTGTCAGAGCTTCGCCTGGAGATGATGGAATCACGCGAGTCGTCGAGGTACGCACTGCTTCTGGAGTCTTTTCTCGACCAGTATCGAAGCTCGTGTCCCTCAAGCAAGTCACGCAGCCTGAGTCCTAGAATCCCACCAAGCTCCTTACCTCTTCCTGAAATTTTCATGTAAAATTTGATGGGCGGTATGTTCGGAATAGATCATTTGATAGATGTTCTTGCACGATGTTCTATTTATATTTTATTTATCGCTATTGTCCTTGAGACCTCTTCGCGACCTTCAGGGACTGCGACCTATGGATCTTCAGACACCTACCCCCCTTCCCTTCTGCAACAACTTCTGGCCGGCCCTGGACCTGAAAAATCAGTCTAAAAGCCGTTGCTTAACGTTGAGGATCCTCTCCAATAATTCGTCGAAGATTCTTCCGAATTCAGAAACCTGCTGGCGTTGAGCCGTATAATACCTACCTACGGATTGCTGTGCGATCCTTCCGAAGTGTCAAACTACTTCGCCTCTCATCAGAAATCAGATCAGGTCAGATCTAGGCCATTTATGCCTTTCTGTATTCCGACGTTTGCGTGCGTATTCTCTGCCCGGCATCACGTTCAAAAACTTCACCGTAAAATAAGGATTCATCGTGCATGGATTTTGAGAACAATTATTTAAAAAAAACACTAAGTTAAAATAAAATTACAGTCTACTAAAAGTCGTTATCATTAAAATTCCCTAAATCCCTGTGCCAAGCGTTTAGTTTAAAATTCCATGTCAAGTTGATTGACAGAACCCAAGCAGGAAACATAATCAATTTTCCTTTGGATTTTCATGACCTATTCTTTGTGCCAATGGAGATCAAATCGGTGGCGTCACCAAGGTGCCAGAACACCAGAAACCATTGAAAACAAGTGGGTGTGGCACATAGCTTCCTCGTATCAATGACCCGATGCATTGTAGTTAATCTCAACACATGCATCTCTAAGTAACTTCCATCACCCTCTTAGAAAACCATCTACACGTCAACCCGCACTGTGGTGATGTGTTGCATAATTCCCTTGTAGGAAATTTCCCTACTAGTGGTAACACTGATGTTAGAATGATAACACCGTTCATCCCGCGCTTTGTTGACAGTTGCATCGTTCACTGATGAAATTAATGTAAAAAAGAAAACGAATGTATTACCCTTGAATAGGTTTTTATTTGCAAAAGAGGCAACCGACAACAAAAGGCGGGATGAACGGTGTTATCATTTTAATAACATCAGTGTTGCCACTAGTAGGGAAATTTCCACCGAACAAGGTGGATAGGGTGTGTGCCTGGGTAGGAAAAACTGTTTGTTGTTATTTTTAATCTAAGGTTGACCTCATTCTGAGAATGTTGGTACCAACCGCGACCTTCTGGCGTGTGTAAATCTTTTCCTGTGAATTTTCAAAGTTTCGACCGTTTATGACGTCACAGTGGGCTGGGGGGTCCCGCCCAGTCGAGAGGCGTCATGTGGCGTCATAAACGGTCGAAACTTTGAAAAATCATAGAAACTACTTCCTAATTCGCTTTGTCTCTGAAATTTTCAACAGAATAAGATGAAAAATGTAGAAGGAATTCACGTTTGCGTGAAAACTTTTTATAGTTTTGCCCGTTACAAGGATTTTATGACAGACACGAAACCAAAATTGCTCAGGAAGGTCAACAAAAAACGCGAATGGAAGTTCTGAGTTTGGAGAATTTTTTTCAGCCTTAAAAAGTGAAAAAAATGCTCCCGCTACCTTGGTAGACTCGGAAGCAATAAAATTGTCGTCCCAAGACACACCGAATTTACGACACTCCTCCTTCGGCGGTTTTGAAGTCGGTCAAAAATTGACTGAGCTAACCAATTAGAACATTGATGAGACTTACCTATCTAAATAAACCAAATAATCGACGCCTTTTGCCGAATGGAAACGACTTCAACTCACATCGAACATGTTATCGTAACTATTAACTGATAATAAGCTTGACAACCGGAAAGGCAAACAATCTATTTTCGGGAAACGATAAAATGTCAATTAATAAAATGAATATCCGGACGTACTAATCATCCCGGGAATGAAAACGAAGACATCAAGCAAAAAGCAAATTTATCGAACCCTCACCAGCGACAGGCATCTCAGGACGCTTACAAAGAAAAGGTCAAAACTGGAAATCCCAAGAAACCGACAGGTACAGACAGCTTATCTCCTCCTTTGACCCTAAACGGTTGACTTCAGAAGCCGCAGACAGGTCGTTCCGGGAAATTTTCGCCACCAATACGAACATTCCGTAACTGTACGATTCAGCGTTCCACTCCTGAGTCAAGAATGCAACAGAATGTGCAAACGATGAACGGTGAACTAACGAATTAAATAACAATTTTAGTGTTGTGTGGTCTACCAGAGGAATATACAAATCTTTGATACACTAGGAGATTTATGGAAACATGACCGAGGTCGAGTCATGGCACAGCCCCAGTGTTTACACAACCCTCTGTTATTTGTACTTTGAACTTCATTTTGAGCTCACCGAAACTCACTTGATCGATCGAAATATAGTGACTCTTCTTCAGACTTGAGAAGAATTAACACCGAAGAAGAGAAGGCCTCTGGCCAACACCAACGACGATAAATAGTTGCAATTTTTCAGCCAATGCAATCAGAATAGTGCAAATAATCCCCCTTTTCATCTACTGTCCACAGGCTGCAAAGAATCCGTTAAAGAACTTTCCCCCATTTATCGCGCTTTTGGATCAGGGCCCCCTTGGGTTCGAAATGTTTCGTCAACGTTCAATACTTTTCAATTTTCAAAAAATTTTTACGACAATTTTTATTTCAACATTTTAGACGGGCTGATAGACAGCGAATTTTCAAAAAAATGAAGCTTTTCCAATGAACTCAAAATTTTTAGCAAGGATTTTTTTGAAAAATTGTTTTATTGAAATCCGTTTTAGAAGATTCTGAAACGTTTTCTGTTGTTTTTCCAAAACTCATATGCACGTATAGATATGTGGCAAAATATATCACTGCATTGTGGTTTTTCTGACTAGTCCAATATATGAGGGTGGGTCAAATATGAACAGGCTATTTAGTTACCTACTAAAATTTTATTTTACATGGAAACCAAAAAAAACCCTCTAGGATCACTCTTGCTTATAGTCCCCTTGCTTGGTAATACACTTTTCCCAACGAATCGTAAGTATTTAGTTCTTTTTTCGAAGAATGATTTCGGACGTGTCATCATCCAGTTGCGCACGAATTACTGTACCTACTTGCTGCTTGGTCGAAACGCTCTCCACCAATGGCCTACACTTGAAGGGCCTACACATGTGGTAATCGCATGGGTAATCTGGGATGTAAGTCCAGGGAAATTAGGCCAATTTTTGAGTGGTTAAGGCGGCTGTGTGAGTGCAGTGTCATGCAAGAGCAGAACATCTGTGATCGGACTTTTGCGCCTCGTTGAGCGATTGTAAACAAGGCTGCAGTACCTACTCAGCAATTATCGTTCGACGGTCATGGAGAAAATCTATCAAGATCCCTTCTGAGACCCAAAAAAGGTGTCATCGCATTTCCAGAGACAAGCGAGTTTTTGCCTTTGATGGCTCGGCCTCCCCCTTCTTCCTCCTCAACATACTGGGTCTTGACTCGTGTGTGGTGCACCCAAGTCTCTATTCGTTTCAAAAAAGACTCTCCTTTAACTTCAAAAAGGGCAAGAAGTGTTTGAGAAATCCGAACTCGGACATCAAAGAAGCATTTGACGAAGAGCGTTTCGGGAACAATCAGCAGGTTCAGAAGCTTGATGATACGTCCGAAATCATTCTTCGAAAAAGGAATTAAAAACTTACGATTCGTTGGGAAAAGTGTATTACCTAGAGGGTTTTTTTGGTTTCCATATAAAATAAAATTGTGGTATCTAAAGGCCTGTTTATATTTGAACCACCCTCGTAAGTGGAGGTGGAGAAATGACCTAACCAGTCTCCAGGCTGAAAGTAGCTGAATACAGCAGCTGCATCATGTAGGTGGGGAGGGGAATTCATTAAGTTCAAATTGAGGTGATCCCGCAAATCCAAATGTACTCTGTAACTACCTAGTTTAATAATGATTATCACTTCTTCAGTGTAGTATCACATCATATGTTATTTTATAATAACCAAGGAGTTTTGAAAGAGGCTCCAAGAAAAATAGGAGAATAAAGAGTTGAGTTGGTTTTCCACCTAGTACGTCTCATTTTATATTCGTGAAAATTCAATCAATAGAATAAGTTTTTGTACAAGCAAATCGGTTGCTTGCACTGGCGCAGTCCTGTGTTCGAACTACGTTCAAAATGAGTTCAACCTGCATTCATTTGCGATTCCGGAAGAAGAATGGGAATACATTACTGCAGGCGTTCAAACTCCCCAACCATCACGTGAGGAACCCACTTCATGTCTTCCACTTGACGTGAGGAACATAGACTTTCATGAAGTTGTGGTTGCTGCGGATGATGTCCGTCATATCCTCCTATAGGATTTCTACCAAAAGTCTGTGACTGTTCGAGTAACTGATTGTCTGCTGAACCACTTGCGTAAATATGGTGGGATTGATGAAGATGATGAAGATGCTGAGGAAGCTGCCGGCTATAAAACGCCTTCAGTGACAGTTAACCGTCCAACCTCCAGTTCTTCTGTACCACCGGATACGTTCTTCATTTTCAAACAGATGCTCGATCAGCAACAGCAAACCAATATAATGCTGATCCAGGAAGCTTTGGGAACTATGGTTGAGGCTTTCAAAGGGCTGCATGCTCAACCAAAGCCCTGTAAAATGGAAGTACCAAAGTTTGACGGAAAAAACGAAGATCCTCGTTCGTGGGTCACTGTCTATGAAAAGGCGTGCCAAGCTAATAATTGGTCAACAGTCGCACTGAAGATTAATAATTTAGTGGCTAATTTTGAAGCCGGCTCGACGGCCAATAAATGGTTCTATGCTCGTATGTTGGAAGACAATAGTGGGGATTGGACTGCCTGGAAATTATCTTTCCTCGATGCATTTGGCCAGAATTCGGTCCGCCTTGCACAGAGTGCCCATGCTTTTTGGTACAAGGGGGGCCCTCTGATGGATTATTATTACGAGAAGGTACGACTAGTCCATTTAGCATATGGCGAACTCCCCGCTCGAGCTGTCAACATAATGGTGATGATGGGACTGCCTGAATACATGCAGAATCAGTTAGCCATGGTTGACCTAACTTCGAACAAAGAACCCCTAAGGAAGGCACTTGAGAAGCTGAAGCCCTCAGGAGCCGGACCAAGATCGCAGTAGGATGATGTCAAGCACCAGAAGTTTGGGTTCAAAACACCATATCTGGGTGAGAGAAAAAAACCTTCAATCAATTTTTGTGAGAGGAGAGATGAAGTGTTTCAAGATAGCGATAACATTGATGTTTCTACAGCTGAAATCGGTTGCTTGCATACTCCATTTGAAATGATGAGCCAGTGCGACATCAACAAATTGTTAGAACATTTCTGTTTTATTTTTGTTAAGTACAATCCCTGAGAATCCTCCACTACAGGGGAAAGTACCATGGAAGTATTTGACATTTGGCAGGGGAGGAACCAGGTAAGTAGTTTTTTGGTGAAAATTGATATATAATAGTCTACCATGCTTCCTATTGGCTGGGGCGTTAGTGATTATTCGGTTAACTCTCATTCCCGAAATTTTTGTTTAAAGCAAAGACCGGTAACTGAGTTTACCTACTTTTTCCCAATGTACTTACTAAATTGTGCTTAACCAGGCAAGTAGGTTTTCTTATGGTGGGTGAGTAGGTAACTCTGAAAATTTGGTTGCTCGTAACCAAGTAAGTATACCTAAGTTAGACTGCAGGTGACTCGACAATATTTTTAAAAACCATCGAATTTACCATAAAGATATAATTTGAGGGGCAGTTCGAGCTATCATTTCGGTTTTAGGATACTTTCGTAAAAAAATGGCAGGGTTCAGTATCAATTATTGTGGATTCCTGAATTAGGAATAAAATTTGAAACTTTAAAATGCTCTCCCGTAAAATTCCATTTTTTGCACTTACCTGGTTTCCCCTCCCCCACCGGCCATTTATTTAGTACCTAAGTCTTATCACGAAAGGTGCGGGAACTTCCCTACTTCCCTATTTCAGATGTCAAATGCCGATTTTAAAACAAATTTTGTTAATTTAGAGTATTTCTGTAGCTTCAAGTAAACATCAGAACCCTCGAACATGATTTACAAACAAATATGCAGAATAAACAAATGAAAACACGACACTTGAGGGGAAACATAGGTGAGACTCTCGTCTCCCTTCTCGAACCTGGTATTATGACCTATTATGACTCCATTATGACCGCGTAGATGTGAGATGCAGAAAGATTATTCTTGTTGGGATCACGATTTGCAACGCTCCAAGTCCTCGTAACGAAAAACCAACTTCACCAATCGAAAAATTGAACGAAAACCATCGAAACCTCAATTCACAAGAATGTTGGATGTGCGATGCGAGTTCTTATGAGACCAAATGCCATATTGAACGTTTTAATGTAACAGGTATATTCAGTCTAAACGCAAAATATCCTATAAGATATTAAAACAAACTATAGACGAATAATTTTAAAATATAAAATAATACAAAATAATCTCAACACAACTAATTACTAAATGTATATTGATTAAAAATCTATTGATTGTGTTGAAATTGTTCAAAATTGGTAAAAGTCGATTAACATATTTATTTGAAAATTCGATCATTCACTCGTGTTGCATGAATTGACGTTTCTTATGTAAATATCACAAATGAATCAATTGAAAAAATGACTGTTTATTATGCAGATAAGAACTGTGTTTCGGGTTGTTGTGGCCAACGTCGTACAATGACACCTTTTGGGTTCTTTGGACTTACGACTTTAATGGCGTTTACTCGGTATAAACTGTTTCAACTGTCAACAACGTTCAGCATGCAACTGATTTCGCGATTATATGTATCAAAGAATGTTGAAAGAGGACTGACAGTGCATACATATTAACAACATGAACATGGTAAGCATTTGCGATCACGAATTTGAAGAACATGAGTACCTTCAGCTGATGCAGTGTCGGTGACTAAATTTGGATGTTGCAGCAGGACAGACAGTTGCGTTCTCACAAACATCATAACATGGTAGGTAATAATCATTTAGTTACCTATCTGAATATGATTTCTATAACTTCATGAACCGATGCAACTAATTTCGCGATTATATGAATCGAGGAATGTTATGAGAAGAATGACAGTCACATGCACACGAACATCATCAACATGGTAACCACTAGCGTTCATAAATATGCTTGCCATGCCTGCAACTGACATACATTTTCAGTAAGCGATCAATTTTACCAAATTTTGACCAATTCTACGAATCAATGTTGCAGCAGGAATGGCAGTCACGTTCTCACGTCGCACAAGTGGAGAAGAAGCAAAACAACGGTGAAGTCACTTACGATCATGTCGTGAAGACGTCGAGGCGTAATCCGTAAAAGGCCGGTCACTCCGCACTCACGAGACCGACAGACTTGCACTGCTGGGCACCTACTTGAATGGCGAGTCTCAGAGACAACACTGCCGGAGTTCGGCTCAGCTGCACCTTCACCTTCTGAGGTGGTGGGGGGGCCTCCCTCCGACGCTTCTGCAGGAATAAACAGTGAAGTACGAAGGTGGTTTTCCTTTCGCGAGAATTTTTTCAACCATTTGTGGAAAATTCCGAGCTTCTGAGGGGAAAAAGAATATTATTGCTAAAGAAAAATTAAAGGATTTTAATTTTAGTAAAAGAGGAAACGTGGGGTTCACAACTATTGTAATCACAAGTTCACGAACAACTTATCAAGATAAAAACGCTGCAAATTATTACACAATGGTTTATTATTTTTCTATATTGATCTCTGGTCTACAAAGCCACCAACCATCCAACATGAAAAACATCGATCGCATTTCGGTGAGCTATAATTTGGACAGAGATTAGGCCTCTTTTGCGATTCACACTCGTGTTTCTGATTTATCGTACGTAAAACCCCTAATAGCCCAAGACATGAAATAATTCGAAATTTTCCGATTTTTTCTTGATTTCTCATTAAAAACAGCTCTTGCTATGTGAAAGTGAAGAAAAAAATTATTTGCTAATATATCGAATTTTTAAATTTTGTCGCTCCGGTGCACCATTGGGCAGCCGGATAGTATTTCTTGTTGCTCGGCTGCAACATTGGGCTATGATAGTCAAGAATGGTTTGCGATACTCGGAATAGTAGAGCTTTCAGAGGTACTCTTCCACGAAATGATTCCATAAATCATTATTTGCAGGCGCCTCCCACCAACAATCAGTAGGTAGGTATTAGAAAAAAACATTTTTTCTCATTCCCCTACTGACTATAGAACTCAAAAAAGTAACTCGACTCAGTTAGACAAATGCATAGGCCATTTATTATGATCAATCTTATGACCAATTCTGTACAATATTTTTAATACATCAATGTCGAATGTCACATACCTACCGGGTTCCCAAACGATCACTTACACATAAGTTGCTCATATCATTGGACCTCTAAAATGAGGGGTTTTGGAACACTTTCAACATTATACTTAGCTAACGACAGCAAACGATTAATTTTAAAGTAGCAGTCGTCGAAATGCATCACAGATTACGCAAATATTAAAAGGAAATCCTGGCTAAATTTAGAAAAAAAGATAATTCAGATAAGGAATTGTTTCTAACAAATAGAAAATATGTGATATTCACAGAATAATGAATGAAAGCCACTAGTTTCTTATTCTGAGAATAATGAAACAAAGTGTCAGAATCAGGGATTTCAATTTGAACTCCCCAAAGAATGCAATTGGTACTGAGACCCCCCCCCCCTCCCTTTCTTCGGAAAGTAGGTATTTCAGCGAAACCCAAAGAGCAAAATGTAACATCCTCCTGAAAATTTATAAGTCATATTGAAAAATGAAACATGAAAAAATTGAACAGTGTGGATAATACTAAGGGCTCAAGCACGAACAACTTTGTAAATAAGAACATTAAATTATTATTGGTTCCCTCATGAGAACTTCTAAAACAATTTTTCTGATGGCGATAAAGCACAATAGGTAGGACATTCCACTTCTACACTTTAGTAACTTTCGTCATCATCGTGTAATTGCAGAACTTCATCATGTCTGATCTTGAGGTGAACAGAAGTTTCTAAAAGAATAGGAAAAAACACATTATTGCTCAAATAAATGTATCTACTAGGTAGGTACTTCTGTCCAAATCTATGGACTAAATATACCCAATATTGCAAAATTATCCATCTTACGGGATTTTCACACTAATGAGGCAAAATCAACTCACCTAAGTGTGCTTGGAACCATGACTTTGACTTCTAGCAAAGTTGAAAAAAGAGAAGTAGAAGTAGATGCTACATGATCTTTCTAACTATCCCAACGACGAAAGATGAAATTTATCGAAAATAGATTTATTCAATCGGAGGTGAAAACAAGCCTTTGAAGTGGTCATTTCTCTCGAATAAACCAACATTTTTCGATGATTTCGACATTCATTTTCGAATTTTTTGAACAATCGGAGGTGAAAACCAGCCTCTGAAGTGGTCATTTCTCTCGAGTAAACCAACATTTTTCGATGATTTCGACATTCATTTTCGAATTTTTTGAACAATCGGAGGTGAAAACCAGCCTCTGAAGTGGTCATTTCTCTCGAGTAAACCAACATTTTTCGATGATTTCGACATTCATTTTCGAATTTTTTGAACAATCGGAGGTGAAAACCAGCCTCTGAAGTGGTCATTTCTCTCGAGTAAACCAACATTTTTCGATGATTTCGACATTCATTTTCGAATTTTTTGAACAATCGGAGGTGAAAACGAGCCTCTGAAGTGGTCATTTCTCTCGAGTAAACCAACATTTTTCGATGATTTCGACATTCATTTTCGAATTTTTTGAACAATCGGAGGTGAAAACGAGCCTCTGAAGTGGTCATTTCTCTCGAGTAAACCAACATTTTTCGATGATTTCGACATTCATTTTCGAATTTTTTGAACAATCGGAGGTGAAAACGAGCCTTTGAAGTGGTCATTTCTCTCGAGTAAACCAACATTTTTCGATGATTTCGACATTCATTTTCGAATTTTTTGAACAATCGGAGGTGAAAACAATCCTTTGAAGTGGTCATTTCTCTCGAGTAAACCAACATTTTTCGATGATTTCGACATTCATTTTCGAATATTTTGAACAATCGGAGGTGAAAACGAGCCTTTGAAGTGGTCATTTCTCTCGAGTAAACCAACATTTTTCGATGATTTCGACATTCATTTTCGAATATTTTGAACAATCGGAGGTGAAAACGAGCCTTTGAAGTGGTCATTTCTCTCGAGTAAACCAACATTTTTCGATGATTTCGACATTCATTTTCGAATATTTTGAACAATCGGAGGTGAAAACGAGCCTTTGAAGTGGTCATTTCTCTCGAGTAAACCAACATTTTTCGATGATTTCGACATTCATTTTCGAATTTTTTGAACAATCGGAGGTGAAAACAAGCCTTTGAAGTGGTCATTTTTCGATGATTTCGACATTCATTTTCGAATTTTTTGAACAATCGGAGGTGAAAACAATCCTTTGAAGTGGTCATTTCTCTCGAGTAAACCAACATTTTTCGATGATTTCGACATTCATTTTCGAATTTTTTGAACAATCGGAGGTGAAAACGAGCCTCTGAAGTGGTCATTTCTCTCGAGTAAACCAACAAGTTTCGATGATTTCGACATTCATTTTCGAATTTTTTGAACAATCGGAGGTGAAAACGAGCCTTTGAAGTGGTCATTTCTCTCGAGTAAACCAACATTTTTCGATGATTTCGACATTCATTTTCGAATTTTTTGAACAATCGGAGGTGAAAACGAGCCTTTGAAGTGGTCATTTCGCTCGAGTAAACCAACATTTTTCGATGATTTCGACATTCATTTTCGAATTTTTTGAACAATCGGAGGTGAAAACAATCCTTTGAAGTGGTCATTTCTCTCGAGTAAACCAACATTTTTCGATGATTTCGACATTCATTTTCGAATATTTTGAACAATCGGAGGTGAAAACGAGCCTTTGAAGTGGTCATTTTTCTCGAGTAAACCAACATTTTTCGATGATTTCGACATTCATTTTCGAATATTTTGAACAATCGGAGGTGAAAACGAGCCTTTGAAGTGGTCATTTCTCTCGAGTAAACCAACATTTTTCGATGATTTCGACATTCATTTTCGAATATTTTGAACAATCGGAGGTGAAAACGAGCCTTTGAAGTGGTCATTTCTCTCGAGTAAACCAACATTTTTCGATGATTTCGACATTCATTTTCGAATTTTTTGAACAATCGGAGGTGAAAACAAGCCTTTGAAGTGGTCATTTTTCGATGATTTCGACATTCATTTTCGAATATTTTGAACAATCGGAGGTGAAAACAATCCTTTGAAGTGGTCATTTCTCTCGAGTAAACCAACATTTTTCGATGATTTCGACATTCATTTTCGAATATTTTGAACAATCGGAGGTGAAAACGAGCCTTTGAAGTGGTCATTTTTCTCGAGTAAACCAACATTTTTCGATGATTTCGACATTCATTTTCGAATATTTTGAACAATCGGAGGTGAAAACGAGCCTTTGAAGTGGTCATTTCTCTCGAGTAAACCAACATTTTTCGATGATTTCGACATTCATTTTCGAATATTTTGAACAATCGGAGGTGAAAACGAGCCTTTGAAGTGGTCATTTCTCTCGAGTAAACCAACATTTTTCGATGATTTCGACATTCATTTTCGAATATTTTGAACAATCGGAGGTGAAAACGAGCCTTTGAAGTGGTCATTTCTCTCGAGTAAACCAACATTTTTCGATGATTTCGACATTCATTTTCGAATATTTTGAACAATCGGAGGTGAAAACGAGCCTTTGAAGTGGTCATTTTTCTCGAGTAAACCAACATTTTTCGATGATTTCGACATTCATTTTCGAATATTTTGAACAATCGGAGGTGAAAACGAGCCTTTGAAGTGGTCATTTCTCTCGAGTAAACCAACATTTTTCGATGATTTCGACATTCATTTTCGAATATTTTGAACAATCGGAGGTGAAAACGAGCCTTTGAAGTGGTCATTTCTCTCGAGTAAACCAACATTTTTCGATGATTTCGACATTCATTTTCGAATTTTTTGAACAATCGGAGGTGAAAACAAGCCTTTGAAGTGGTCATTTTTCGATGATTTCGACATTCATTTTCGAATTTTTTGAACAATCGGAGGTGAAAACGAGCTTTTGAAGTGGACATTCTAGGGATTTTTCGACTAGGAGTGTAGATGATAATCATCGTCCCGGAGTGATAGTTACTAACAGATTGATGTTTTGAGACATGCTACTTTATTTCTAATGCTTTTTTATTTAAAAATGTCCTTAAAAATCTGAATTTTTAGAAATTAGGATAATTTTTATTCATATATTAATAATATAGAACCCTGGAAAACTCAGGGAATTTTTTTTTCGGGGAATTGCTGGAGACCCTGAATTTGCATTCCTTGGTTTGGGAAATCTTAACTTTGACTTGGAAATTCTTCATAAAAGATTAGATACCTACATGGTATTTATACCATAATACTTATTAACTCATCACTCTTTATTTTACTGGGTCATCTGTGCCGAACGAGCTACGGCATACGTCTCTGGAGACGAGACTCGGACTGGTTCAGTGGCCGTGAGTTCGAGGCTCGCCTCGGGAGCATAATTTCAGGCAAGTCGGTCGCAGTTCCCGCTCGTCCCAACCCAGGGCGGTGAGGCCAGTAGGAAGCTATCATCGAACAACAAAGCGAAATCTCAGCGAAATCATCAGAACAAATTCTGATCTTCCCTTAGGAAGACAGATGATGACGTCCGCGACGCCAGGAATGGCAGTCGGTCGAAAATCCAACCTGAAATGGTTGTTTACTTACAAGATACTTTCATTTTAGTTAAATAGTAAAAAAAAAATTTGTTGAAATGAAATTTGAAAAAAGTTGAAATTTCCTACTCTTTTCATTTTTGATCATTATTTTCAACTATAAAATAGCCGAAACTTAGGAATAGAGCAAAAAAAAAAAAGTCTGCTAAGTTAGTGTGGCACATAGCTTCGTCGTTACCGTATCCATCATTGAAAATATTTACAAAACATCATGGTTTAATTGGGTGGAGTAATAGATTATTTTTTTATTATATACACGGGAAATCATGCCCAATAACATATAGGTATACAGGTTTAATGTTAAAACAGGTCAACGCATATAACAAAATTATAACAATAACTAATATTCATAATACGACGTCACCAACTAAAACTACTGCATATAGGTAACGATTGAAAAAAAACTTGGCGCTTCGTGTCTCACTAGGGGGTCAAAGACCCCCTGGACCCCCCAGATGCTATCTACTTGAAGCCTACGGCGTAAATTATTAAAACATGGAACATTTTTTAGCCAAATTTAGTGCAGAACCTTTAGTCATAGGTGGGTATAATACATAAGTCGAATCCAGGTGAAAAATGTAGAGTTCTTTTGCGCAAGCGCAGAGGCGACTATTAATCCGGGAGTGATGATTTTCATCCTCCTAATAAAAGAAATACGAAGGAGTACAAAGATTTTCATCCTCCTAGTAAAAGAAATACGAAGGAGCACCAAAGGAGTACAAAAATTTACGAAGTTATTGTCCGATTTCGATTGAATTTTCAGGGATTATGCGTGTGTTAAGAGGCTCCTTGCCACCCCTGTGTCCCCCCTTCCCCGCATGACCACTCTTTGGACGCTGGAGCAGTATCAAGTGAACAATCAGGCAGGAAACACCGAATGAAGGCGCCTTCTACGTCCCTCCTCTCACCCCGTCAATGCAATGAAGAATTAGGGTGGGAAATATCTTAATATAATTATTGTGGTAAACAATTACTGTTTAACCCCTCCTATCTTAATTTTCACAGTCCACTACAAATTATCCACGTCTCATACAAATTCTAAAGGACCTGTTAAAGTTCGGAAACAACCTTGGGGTCTGTAACATTGCGGATTGGCGTGTAGATCTCTATGAAAATCATCACCCTTCGACTGTTAGTAGCGACTGCGCAGGCTCAAACGTGAATTTCTCGTAACAGCCATAACTTTTACATGTTCCACCCGATTTCGATGAAATTTTCAGGGATCATGAGGATTGAGGTGTGGATTGGTACCCAACTATACAATCTGTTTATGGGTACGAGGAAGCTATGAGCCACATCCACTTGGCAGAATATATTTCTTTTATCTCTGTTGAGTTCTGCTTCATGACACACAGACACACAGACAGACACGGAACCAAAATTGTTCAAGAAGGCCTAAAACGTAATATGCGAGTGAAAATTTTGATTTCGAGAACATTTTGGTTTACTATTTTCAATAATGAACCTTTGGAATCGACCAAAGAAAAACAATTACCTCCCCCCCCCCCTCAAAATTTGTTGGTTTACGTTTCAAGGTACCTACGTAGAATCCGAAAATCGAATAAAAGTTTTGCCGTCCGTCCGCCGTAAGCGGCACTTTCCTTAGTTCCTATGGACCGATTTTGATGAAATTTGCTTTTGATGAAATTTGGGAAAAATGGGCTCCATTTGGGGTCTAGTTGTGCCCCGAAGCTTTTGGTAGATATCAGCCACATCTAAGGGTTGAAAAATAAGGGATGAAATTGTCAAAACGCCCTACTTTTTTGTTTTTTGTTCAATTTAAAATAGTAATGAATTTTTAGAATCGAATGAGACCACCCAAAGCTCTATAGGACCAACCGTTCGCTCCATATGAAAATTTAAGGGTTGGTCTTACGAGAAATCAGAAACACGAGTGCGAATCGCAAAAGAGGCCTAATCTCCGTTCAAATTTTAGCTTACCGAAATGCGATCGCTATTCGTTTTTTCAACTTGTACCTACTCAGTTTTGCGTCCTTAGCAACCAGTAATAAATTGCCTAAAGAAGGCGACCACAACTCCCTATTTCTTCGAATTGTGTGTGAAGCGTTTATTTTGCCAAAATAAACTTGATGGTGAAGCAAAAACGTCTGCCAAGTTGGGTGGGCAGTATAGCTTCCTCACTCATTGTAACATGGACGTATAGAATCAGTTGGCGAAAAACAGGAGAGGAAATGGCCTTGGAGCTCACTCAGCTGATCAGTGACCACTCAGGCACCTCCAGCATTCTCCATTGACCCTGCCTCTCAAATTTCAGCTTCCTGCGTTCAACAGGAGAGAAAATGGCCTTGGAGCTCACTCAGCTGATCCGAAGGTGCTGAAATTTATAGGGGACCGTCTAGGACCTAACCCGCACAATCCCTGAAAATTTCATCAAAATCGGACCACAGGTTAGTATAGTTTTGCCCGGGACAAGGATTGACCATAGACAGACAGACAGACCGACAGACAGACAGACACGGAACCAAAATTGTTCGGGAAGCTCTAAAACGCAAAAAGCAAGTGGAAATTTTGATTTTGGAGGACATTTTTTTTTTCACTTCTTTCACGAATACAAAGCTTCCCTACCTTCGGTAGTGAGGAAGCAAAATATAATTGATAGGCAGGTAGTGGAAATGGCGAGTGATCTACACAGGGAGATAATTAACCTTTGAGTAATGATTTGCAGCGTTTTTTCTCAACCGTGAAAAGTGAAAACAATGCTTCCGCTCTCTTGGTAGAATGCAAAATGTTCTCCCATATCAAAATTTCCACTCGTCTAACATGAACTAGATCTTCGCGAATAATTATGGTTTCGTTTCAGTCGGTCTGTGTTTTCACAAATCCATGAGAAGAAGTTACAATATGTTTTTGATAAAACTTTCAGGGATTGTGCGAGTTGGGGTGTAGATGGTGTTGAAACTGTGGCACACAAAGATGGAAACAATCCTATCCGAGTATTGTTGATGCCTAACTTTACTTTTACAATATTAGCCCAAATTTGCTAGTGTTACGCTCGGGAGGCGCAAATCGTCATTCAGACACCCCTCCCCTCACTGGCAACACTGAACCCCCCTCCCTCCCATACCCCATGTGAGTTCCTCTGGAGGGATGTTCTGTTGCTGGCAATCCAATTGTTTTATTTTTAGATAGTCAAGTTACTAGTGAAATAGTGGGTATTTGAGTAAATTATTCGGTGTTGTGAAAAATCAATGTGATGAACTAATAAATTAATGTGGATTTATCGTTTGTAACTGCTGTAGTTTTCATTAAACGACCTTATTTGTTTATATTAAACGACCTTATTAAAAGCTGAATCAGGCAATCTGCGCAGTGATGGAGTGGATGGAAGCACACACACTGTCACTGGCGATCCAAAAAACGGAAATTGTACTGCTAATCACAGCGCGAATTGAGAGATCTATACCTATGAATGTGGATGGGCAGGAAATCATCACCTCTCCAGCCTTTCGCTACCATGGTGTGATGCTGGACGGGAAGGAAAGCTTCTGGAGGCACATTAGTGGAGCAGCAGATAAGGCTGCAGATATTTTAAAAAAAGCTAAGCCGACTGATGGCAAATCTAGGGGGCCCATCACCCGCTAAGAGGAGACTGCTTATGCGAACTGCAGAGGAAATGGGGTATTTCAGTCAATTTTTTTTATTTTTTCAAAAGAGTATGGCTCAGGAATAACGGTAATCGGGTCTGTTCGTCGAGAAAATGTTTTTAAAAAATCAGAGAAGCTAAGGAAAGTTGAAGATTTGAATGGTGTGACGTAGCTAGCCAATTGTGACGTAGCTAGCCAACTGTCTTTGAAAAAAGTATCCATGCACAGAAACCCTTGGAGGACCTCTTGGATACTACAAAATACTACTCACACACGCGCGTGGCGTAGTCCTTGCCTAGTGTGTGTGCATTTATAGCGGCCCGCCTTTTTCAAACGTGTGATCTCTTTAATTAAATTGTCTATCACATGTCATAGTATCATTGGGCTCAAAGTTGTAGTATATTGGTTTTCAAGGGTGCTGAATCCAAATTTGAGGTCAAAAACCTGAATTTCCGACCCACCGAAATACCCCATTATGCTGTAAGGAGCAGAAGTGTGGGCAGACTCCCTTAGGTACCAAAAGTACAGGGCACGAATGGAAGCTGTACAGAGGAGAGGAGCTCTGAGAATCAGTAGTGCATTTAGAACTGTCTCAGGTCCAGCATCACAAGTGATAGCGGGAACTATCCCAATATACCACCAGGCACTGGAGCGTAAAAGGATAAGAATGAGGAAGGCAGAGGCAATTTCCATAGTAAAGAAGGAAGAGCGGGAGGAGGCCATCCTTAGGTGGCAAGCAGACCTTGTCTGTGAAACCCTTGGAAGGTGGACAGCCCTCATAATTGACGATCTAAAGGCTTGGTGGGAGAGAAAACACGGAGAGGTGAACTATTACCTGACTCAATTCCTCTCAGGGCATGGATACTTCCGCACCTTCTTAGTAAAGATCGGGAAAGCCACTGACCCAGAGTGCAGATACTGTGGGATAGAGGAGGATGATGTCTGTCACACCTTCTTCACATGACCACAATGGGAGGGTATGAGGAGGAGTGCGGAAGAGGTTATCGGAACGTTGCGTCCACAGACAAGCATACATGAGATGATTAAGTCGAGCTGGGACGCAACGGCAGTATTTGTCGCACCAGTCCTCAAAGCAAAAAAGCTGGATGAAAGATGGGAGGAAGAAGACGAGGAATAGAATTGAAGGAGAGACCAGAAGAAGGAGCAGCCTTTGGCACAAAAAAAACGCCTCACCCTGAAATAATACTGTACAAGTGGTTCCGGGGTGAGTCCTAAGCAGAGGGAGTGGGGTTTTTGTTGGTAGGCCCAATGCATGGGGAGCAACACTGTTGGGGTGAACTTCCCCTTCGCTCTTAAAGAGTTCCCCCACTTCCGTAACAAAAAAAACCATTGAGTGCTAAACTAGACCTCATTCTGGGAATTTAGACACCAACCGCGACCTTCTAGCGTGAGAAGACCTTTTTCTATGATTCAAAGTTTCGAATGTTTATGACGTCACAGTGGGCTGGGGGTCCCGCCCAGGCGGGAGGGGCGCGTGACGTCATTTACATTCGAAACTTTGAATAATCATAGAAAAAGATCTACTTATCCAAAAAGAGAACGGCTGGTGTCAAAATTCTCAGAATGAGGTCTACTTTCGATTAACATTTTTTTTTAATCAGGCGCATGTCCCATGGAATGCATGCATTACTTAACAATGTTTTTCATTTCTAATTAGTGAAAAATAGAGATGAAATTGTTAAAAACGGTGTTTTGATGATTCCCCATTCTTGAGCAATATTATCGTGTTGTGGATACGAGGAAGCTATGCGCCTCGCCCTCTTGGCAAGCGTTTTATAAAACTTCTGAGTACGGGAACCCCTTTACTCTTTCCGTCGCTAATTCTCAATAGTTTTGAATTCTGATGGATTTCATATATTGGGGACATCTGCTAGAATATGCCTGGTATCTCGGTTTTGTTAAAAAATATACGAAAGCCTGCATATTTTGTCAATGAGGGAATCTTCAAAAAATGATTTAGATATAGAGTTTGGTCTTAAAATATACATTTCATGTAAAATTTGCCATGGTGGAGGCCTAGAATACGATGAAAGGAAACCAAATAATTTTACAGAATGAAAATTGGTCTACTGGAAACTGAGAAAATGATTATGCTGCTGTCTCTCTCGCACTCTTGTCTCTTTCGCCTTAAAAGGACGAGAAAATAAATTCGTCTCGCTTGATTTGCTCCTAAAGAAGGTAAGGACAGGTTATAAAATGATAACGAGTTAGTCAGATGAATACTATATTGACAATTTCAAATATATTACACATTCATTTGTACAATGAAAATTATTAATTTGTATGCAGTCAACAAATTCTGTGCACCTAAACTACTGTTCAACTTATCACAGTTACGAATACGCGATTTAAATTCGCGGATTCCTTCAATTATCGAGAAAAGAATAAAATAAAAGGTAAGTACCCCAAGAAATCAAATGGCACAGATTCGTCATGACAGCATGCCACTAAAATTCGGGAAAGCTAAACTTAGCCATTACAGCAACGAAGTATCTGAGCTCGTTTGTTAGTTTTAATCTTTGATAAAATGAGTCTTTGAATAAAAATATATTGCCTACATCTCAAGTGCTTGAAATGCAAGCGCACCTCAACAAAAACACAAACCGCAACTTTTACATCAACACCATACATAAAATCAATAAACTCAATTCACAGTTTCTAGCGCAGGCTAGAATAACAACAGCAACAACACATAATAACAAAAAATTATAAAAGAATCCAGAGGTCATCCCAGAATACTGAACGAGAAGTGATTTTGTAAGGGAGCTCACAAAACGCTTCAATCTTGTAAAAATTAAAGTAGAAAAGTTAAGCACTCAAAAATTTGACAGGTAATACACAAGTGTCAAACAAAATAGCACCATGACCCGAATTTGAGGTAAATATGAGTCACTTCAATTTTTATTACGATGTATAATGTCATGAACACAAGAAATTTACAGAGCTATTTCAACTCTTCGAATCTAATATATAAAATAATAATTTTCGTAGGCACTTTATCTGTACAAAGAAGTTATTTGGGTCAGTCCATGAAATGGCGTAGGTTTGGAGAGAGGGGTGTGTAAACGGTAAATGATGTACGATAATGCCGAGGAGTGTCAAGCACTCACAGTATCAACATGACAGTTTGGAGTGGGCGTGACCACCGAAACATTAATGTTCTTATTGGTTTCAACGTTAAAATAGAAAATTCAAGGTTCAGGAGTATTCTAGGAGAATACAGGCAACTGCACACTCGAAAACATTCTTAGACGTGAAGATATTCGGTAGGCGTAAAAACTTAAGTAGCTTTTCCATCTTGTGGAAAAAGACAAAATTCAATATATGAGAGACAGAATATAGTATTTTCGTTCACTTGAGAATAACTCAGGTTTATAAACCGAAAGCTGAAATGTCAAAATCCCTGGTCGACCAAAATTAAATTTTGAAATTAACACATAAAATATCAACGACTTCATGACCAAAGTTAATTAAAGTGCAGGGGGCATGATTGCACATTTTTAAGAAGAAAAGCATGACACCTTAAAACCCTATTGCTCTATATTGGAGTAGTTCATATCGGTAAATGTAGCCTTATATCCTATTTTGAGCAATACCAGTTCATTTTATTTATTTATTTCAAGATATTAGAGCGTTAGATAAATATTAACGTACTTGTACATTAGAAACATGGACATCCATGAACAACTTAGACCTTGAAGGTCAGAATAATGTGTGTTTTCCATCGTAAAGGTGAATTTTTACACCGGAAAAGCAATTTTAACGACTCACTCAGTAAGTGCATTCGAGGATCTAGTTACATAAATGGCTGCAAATCGGATATGAGTGATAAATTAGTAAATAATGGAGACAGTAAAGACAAACGGAAACCATAAGAACGCTATACTATCGAAACATGAAATTTACCTAATTTCAGCAAACAAAAACATCCCCTTAATACAAACTCTAAAATCACACCCATTCTGTGATGAATACTGCATTTTCACAAGACTGACACAGAAAACCTAAGAATTAAAGTAAACATAGTAATCCCCACAATATTTCCTGAAGAAGATGTTACGTACTAACATTTTTAAACTAAATTCCACGATAACTCATATAAATGTAGTTTTCAGATTATTCAATGGACAGGTTCTTCTCACTTGGTCAAATTTAAATTTTGATCTATTTGAAACCTTGAAAATGGTACTCATCGTTATATGAAATGCTAGGATCATTCACGATGTTTAAATAGGCCTTATTTGCAAAGTAGAGAATTAGGTAACTGCGGCTGGAGGAAGGAAAACAAAGGCTGGCGAGTAAAAAATAGAGAGTTTTTGGCAACCACTAACGGGCCCGTGGAACCACTTCACAAAGCTCAGAGTTCGCGGGTGATTATGAATTTGCCTCCCGACAAAAGCGGGCGACGATGAAAGGGTGCCCCCCGACAGTCACCCGTTCCTAGAGGCCCACCGTCACGAGCGCCTCCCTCCCCCCCCCCTGCCCAAAGTTAACCGGCTTCCTCCTTCAACTGGGTAGCATCCTCTGTTGCTCGCGCTAGTCTCCTCCTAACAGGGCCCGTCAGATTTTGGCACCAAAAACTCTCTAATGTTTGGAAATGGGGCTGACTGACAAATCACAGATGTTGGCTGCGAAAACTCAGAAACATATTGAGGGAAAAAGAGTAGGAGGCATGGCAGAATCTTCCTTACGTCCAAGGCTACCAGGATCAAAAAATCCCCAGTTATGCCAGTTTTACACAATCCAATCCTGTGAACAGACTCCGTCCATCGTGTCCTGTCACCCTATTTTCCAAACGCAACGATCGCTGTTCACATGATCACGAGAATTGGCGGGAGCAGGAAAACTACTCTCTACAAGACGAAATGAGTCCTGTTCATAGTGGAGGGGGGGACTCTGTCTACAGGACAGAGTAGTAGGGATGTCAGATGGAATTCTCATCCGTAAGTCCTGCCGAAGCCCCACCCACATCGGGACACAAGTCTTCACACTCTCCGTATGATAGGATAGGAAGGGCGGAGCCTCACATCCTGTGCACAGGATCAGATTGTACAAAACGACCTTAAGCCAGTCATACTCTGAACTGTACCCATATGTAATAACCATCTATTTAAATTTATTTCACGCAGACCCCCAAACGTGAAACTACCAAGGTGGGACTGTACTCAGAACTCTGTGAGTTTGTAACGCTCCCTACGAACTTCAACACATGATGGATCTCAGAATGGATGCTAGTGCTGTAGATGTGGAACTGAGTCGAACTCAACGACAAAATCCATCCCCATGTGAGTTGGTGGTGCTATACACAAACTTCAACAAGTGATGGATCTCAGAATGGATGTCAGTGCTGCAGATGTCGAACTCAACGACAAAACCCATTCCCTGTGGCTTCATGAGAGTTTGTGATGCTATACACAAACTTCAACATGTGATGGATCTCAGAATGGATGCCAGTGCTGCAGATGTGGAACTGAGTCGAACTCAACGACAAAACCAATTCCCTGTGGCTTCATGTGAGTTGGTGATGCTATACACAAACTTCAACATGTGATGGATCTCAGAATGGATGCCAGTGCTGCAGATGTGGAACTGAGTTGAACTCAACAACAAACCCCATTCCCTGTGGCTTCATGTGAGTTTGTGATGCTATACACAAACTTCAACATGTGATGGATCTCAGAACGGATGCCAATGCTGCAGATGTGGAACTGAGTCGAACTCAACGACAAAACCCATTCCCTGTAGCTTCATGTGAGTTGGAGATGCTCTACACAAACTTCAACACATGATGGATCTCAGAATGGATGCCAGTGCTGCAGAGGTGGAACTGAGTCGAACCCAACGACAAAACCCATTCCATGTGGCTTCACGTGAGTTTGTGATGCTATACACAAACTTCAACATGTGATGGATCTCAGAATGGATGCCAGAGCTGCAGATGTGGAACTGAGTCGAACTCAACGACAAAACCCATTTCCTGTGGCTTCATGTGAGTTTGTGATGCTATACACAAACTTCAACAGGTGATGGATCTCAGAATGGATGCCAGAGCTGCAGATGTGGAACTGAGTTGAACTCAACGACAAAACCCATTCCCTGTGGCTTCATGTGAGTTTGTGATGCTATACACAAACTTCAACAGGTGATGGATCTCAGAATGGATGCCAGAGCTGCAGATGTGGAACTGAGTCGAACTCAACGACAAAACCCATTCCCTGTGGCTTCATGTGAGTTTGTGATGCTATACACAAACTTCAACACATGATGGATCTCAGAATGGATGCCAGTGCTGCAGATGTGGGACTGAGACAAACTCAACGACAGAATCCATTCCCTGTGGCTTCATGTGAGTTTGTGATGCTATACACAAACTTCAACACATGATGGATCTCAGAATGGATGCCAGTGCTGCAGATGTGGAACTGAGACAAACTCAACGACAGAATCCATTCCCTGTGGCTTCATGTGAGTTTGTGATGCTATACACAAACTTCAACAGGTGATGGATCTCAGAATGGATGCCAGAGCTGCAGATGTGGAACTGAGTCGAACTCAACGACAAAACCCATTCCCTGTGGCTTCATGTGAGTTTGTGATGCTATACACAAACTTCAACAGGTGATGGATCTCAGAATGGATGCCAGAGCTGCAGATGTGGAACTGAGTCGAACTCAACGACAAAACCCATTCCCTGTGGCTTCATGTGAGTTTGTGATGCTATACACAAACTTCAACACATGATGGATCTCAGAATGGATGCCAGTGCTGCAGATGTGGAACTGAGACAAACTCAACGACAGAATCCATTCCCTGTGGCTTCATGTGAGTTTGTGATGATATACACAAACCAGGTCAGATCGTACAAAACGACCTTAAGCCAGTCATCTCCGAACTGTACCCATACATACCATCAAACTTCAGCATGTGATGAACCTCAGAATGGATGCCAGTGCTGCAGATGAGGAACTGAGACAAACTCAACGACAGAATCCATTCCCCAAGGCTTCAGGTGAGGTTGTGGATCTTTTCAGAAAAGAGGGTAGGCTGTCGTAGGCTGGCAGTAGCCCTCAAGAACGTTGGCCTGGAAGTGCATGAGGAAATCTTTGCCTGGAAGCAGAGTCGCACCAGCTAGCTGTATATTCAATTAATAGGGCTACCCAGAAAAGGTGTGTTTCTGGACCCAACTGTTCGTGTTGAGTAAAATCTTCAACAACCGGAACTAGTACAGCTGGAGAAAAAAACCATCTACAACCCTGCCATACCATACTTCAAGAAAATATGACTCAAAGGGTGTCGACGTGATTGAGCTAAGGGAGCAAGTGTTATATCCCTGAACAGTTCTTGGAAACGGAGATGAGACCAAACCAATATTTAACCCTTTTCCAGGCAGATGTATTATAATCACCCTCCACTGCGAATTTCGACCAGTATTGATGGTTTCATTGATTGATTTAACATCAAGAAGGTAACTTAACTTTCATAATTGGCTTGATTTCAGTAGTTTAACAAGGTGTTCAGTGAAGTTGAATGATTTATATGATTTTCTATACAAAACTCTAATTGGAATCAATAAAACCCAAATATTTGATTCGATAAGGCAAAAAAAGAAGAATGAAACCCTTGCCAGGTTAATGAAGTATCTGGTTTTCTTGATTACTTCCACTTTTGCGAGGAAAAGGGTTAAATCATAATCCATCATGAATAATCCAACACACCATCCTGAACAACTAAAACACCGTTGCAAACCAAAATACACAGGACAGGAAATCCACCATTGTCAGACCAGAGTGAAATTCACAACTGACGAAATGAATAGAGTTTGTTGGTTACCAATATACGACCTAAACGCACGTGAACTAGAATGGCCTTAACGCTCCATCAGTCCTCATATCAATCCATTTCAGAATTAAATATACAAACTATATAAAACTGGTAAAATATACACAATGAAGAGGGCGTCATAAACGTGAAATAATCACGTTTAAATATACTCGCACAATGGACTGCCACGAACAAAAAAAAAGAAACTTGAAGACAAGTATGAACGTGCATTAAGGACGTTGTGGAGAGAACCAAGCTCGTAACTAGAATCAATTCCAAGGAAGCTCTTGATTTGTAAGATAATAATAAAGGGGTACACATAACTCAAAAGAAAAAAGTTCAATTTTGAGCCAATAACCACTATATGGCAAAAACGAAAGCTTCTAGTACTAGCCAGTCTAATTATAATTATATCGCCGAAGAAAAATAAGTATAGTAAGCAAGAAGTACCGGTATACAAATGTCTCAGATTGTTTTGATACTAAAACATATATGACTGACATTATTGACTATTTCGAAACAATAAAGCATTTTCAGTGATACATCCATTGTGACATGTTATATATAACTATAATTATTTCGTCGAAATACAGGAAGGAAGTTTACAGATGAAGGTGACATTATTGACTATTTCGAAACTATAAAAAATCATTCCCAGTGAAACATACATTGCGACAGGTCATATAAACTAATTATAATTAATTTGCTGGATTATGGGGAGTAAAAAAAGTATACTGATGTCTCAGATTGAGTAGAGACATAATTAACAGACAAACACAAATAGGTGACATTATTGGCTATTTTAAAACAATCTATTTCAGTGAAACATCAATTGCAACAAGTCATGCCATCTAATTATAATTAATTCGCTGGAATATGGGGAATAAAAAAGTAGACAGATGTCTCAGATTGTGTCTAGACTAAAACAACAGATAAACACAGATAGGTGACATTATTGACTATGAAACAATAAACCATTTCAATTGAAACATTCGTCGAGGCAAATTATATCTAATCATAACGGGCAATTCCGGTAATTTTTTTAGACGTAACTTGCTTAGGATTAGCTGGGCATACACGAGCAGATAATTTTGACCGATTTGATCCGCCGATCTCCTCTGGCAGATATCGTTAACGATTTCAGTTAGCAAAGAGATCAGTAGAAGCCTATTTACGTATTTTTGTTATCGGCAAGCCAGGATATGAAACCCGATCATATCTACTCGTTAGTGGACCAAATCTGGCAGATTAGGCTCCGACGTAGATCTCGATTATTGGTCAGATTTGGGCAGATTTGAGGTAGTTGTCGCGATAATCCCCTATATTTTTCATCTCTCGTCATGGGGTTGATACGTTTATTCAAAGACAAAAGAAAATTAGCTGCATTCGTGGTGGGTGTGTTTGTACTTACCCACGAAATGGAGAAAAGAAGAAAAAAAAACGCACAAGTTGGGTGAAGTCGTGGGTAGAGCGGATAAACCGACAAGAAGGACAAATGCAGTTAAAAACATTTTCAAAACGCCTTATCTCGAAAATTTTTGATGTACAGGGATTTTTTTCACTAATTTAAAATTGAGAGGATTTTAAATAATTTTTTGACGGGGCGGCCATCCAGTCCACTGGGCTGAAAGCTGAATCTGGGAGGCTGAGAAGCATTCTGATTGGTGGAGCTCTAGGACGTAGTTAAAGATGAGTGCAACAGATCGCGTTCATGATCGTTTGTTCCCAACCTCATCACAACAAGCCACCTTATTTATCACATATTATTTTCCCTGGTGCATTACCGGCCGCATCTAAGTAATTAATTTGATAACATTTAGTTATATTCTCGATATGTACGAAAAAATCGAGCGATTTTCTACAATACACTGGGTTTCAAACGTTTCTATGGGTGGCAGTTGTCGGTTGAACATTTGAACTACTGGCGATAGGGACAACAACAATTGTAAGGGCAACTTGTAAAATACCTTTCGCCTCGATTGGTTTTTCTAAGTAATTCTTGCAAATTTAAATGATGATGAAACGTAAAAGTAATCAATTTTTAACAACTTTTTAGTAAACTATTTAAGTAACAAATTTTTTGGTCATTTGAAAGGATTTGAAAAGAAGCGGTATGAAGAGTGTGGCATCCCCCCCCACCACTTCAGTTTCCGTAGTAGTTCTTTAGATGAAAGTAGATGGCGTAACTGAGGCAGCCTCAAAAATGCCATTTTAACATTAGCTTTCTCCTCTGTTAACTTGTCTCCAGTACTCTGTGGTCCAGTCTGACGGATCTGTGTTACACAGATATCGTTCGCAAGAAGTCTGTGCGTTAGGGGGTGAAGGGCAGACCAAATCTGCTGGATCTTCACTCGCCTATCTTTCTTAGTTCGTTGTTACCCACTAAAGCACAAATTTTCCCACCGATATCGCTCAAAAACCCCAGATCTGCCGCCGATATTTGCTCGTGTATGGTCAGCTATTGACATAAACAAAAGTTAATTAGCCAAGAAATACGTCACAGAAATTTTGAAAGGCGAAACAAAAAACAAAATTTGAAAATATGTACAGTGGAAACGCCGTTACAGCTGTTCACTGGATACTAGTCACGAATGTGAGTGATTTCATACAAGTTGTCTCTGTTACCTGTATTTGGTGTGTTTCTTGGGAGGTTTCATATCGTATAAACAATATTAAATCTCATGTTGACCATAAAAAAAAAAAGATTGGAGCAGACAAGGATGTTCCATAAGACTGTAGGAATGTAATTTCCTACTCCCCTAGGAACAAGGACATCGTCTAGCTCAATTGCTTTCTATCTAGCACTGTAAAGTGGCGAGTGCTTTCAAAACATCACTAATCCCCCGAATTTTTAGTAAAATTTTTTCGTGGTCACCATATTTACAACACGAATTCATTAGCTGACTTAGTTTCACGCTTACTGCTCTTTTTGCTTGTCCTTCTCCAGGAAATGGGATAATTCTTACTTTTTGACGCATCGGAATTGCCTGTTATTTCGTCGAACAATAGAAACTAAATAGTACACTTAAATCTCACCTAGTGCTGAGATTAAAATAATAGATAACGTCGTCGATAAATCACTTTCAATGAGACAGTATAGTTTATACCTACCACACAGGAAGAGAACAAATTTATAGTCTAATAGGTACCAATTTTTTTCAGAAAACAAACTGTTAACATGACTACGTCAGTAAGAGCTTTCACAATCGCTTTGATTCTTTACATTGAATATTATGAGAGTAGCCCCCAACAATCCTTGTCGGGTTTCCGCGCTACCTCCCACCACTTCAACGAACTACCATTCCTGATTACCATTATAAAGATAGTTGTCTCGTAATCGTTTTCGTTTCTCTTATTCTTTTCTCTCTGAACAGTTATGGACGTGAAAATGATGCCAAGTGTCGTTTTATGTTGCGAAACGTGCCCAAAGTCATTCAATTTCAAAGCTGATCTTCAAAATCGTCACTGGTTCATGTTATAGATATATGAGAAACGAAAACGATTACTACGAGACAACTTAGAATGGTAGTTATGGTAATCAGGAATTGTAGTTCGTTGAAGTGGCGGGAGGTAGCGCTGAAACCCGATAAGGATTGTTGGGGGCTAGACTCTCATTTTGCACTGCTAGTTCTCAAGGGGCGCTTTTGGGTACAAGGGGAGCTTATCAAAGTTTTAAAATTACGAGTAAAACAAGCTTGAAGATTTTACTTTTTTCCCAACTCAATTGTGTCACTGCTATTTTAGCTAGATTTTTAATTTTTTTTTGCATTCTGTTGAGAATTTAGTGTACTATCGATGGAACTAAGAACTGAATTGGATCAATAATAAGACGTAAAATCACCAAAAAAAAGGTTGGAATTTGTAAAAGCGCCTCTCGTGTTTTCTTGCTTTATCAAGTTGAGCCCATTCACATTAGACCCTTTGAGAAAAAAGTTGTATATTTTTTTATTGAGAATAAGGCATTTCACAGGAAACTCAGGGCACAAGGGGCGCTCTTTGTAAAACGCCTATTGGCCTCCTACCCGAACATAACATATTCCTACCGACCAACTGAGGGTCTCATCAAGCGCCCCTTGGTTATGAACTTTTTCCTTTGTTTCTCTAAATTCCATAAGGGCTTATAGTGCTCTCTTTCGGTAACGGATGGAGGTATCGAAAAGCCAGTAGTACCAACGTGTAGATCTTGGTTTTGCGGTTCCGACAGTGCAATTTCAAAAAATGAGGTACAAGGGGCGCTTTTTGTAAAACGCCCCTTGTGAACTCGCAGTGCGATTTGAATATTGATCAAAAACGAAAATATTCATCTAGTAGGCCATCAAAATATTTCAAACGGTTTCAATAATTAAAGATAACTAAACATCAAAACAGAGTAATATGGGACGATGTCGACATGAAACTTATTGAAAACTACCTACTAAATAGCAATGGGGTACTCTGATGGGTCGGAATTTTGCGTTAACGATCCCAAAAATGGGAATCGGTACCCTTGATAATCCCAAAATAACCAATTTTCAGTGGAACCTATGGAAGGAAACGCAAAATAAAGAGATCACAGAAAAAAACGAGAGACGCCAATGGCTGAGATGCGCCAAGTTTTTGGTTTGTGCTAGCGTGCGTGAGTACGTACATACATAGCTTGGAGTATCCACAGCTAGAGGCTACAGACATCTCGCTCAAACTGAACGAAAAGGCTTTGTTCAAACACCCCAATTTTACTATTAACATTTTCTCGTGGATAATACCCAATTACTGTTTCCCACAAGCTTTGAAATATAAAAAATAATACTTGAGTACCCCATTGAAATAGGTAAATTAATATGGCAAAAGTCGAGGAAAGGTGAAACTTTAAAAATACAATGAGAATTTCAAGTGGAAAGATCAAATTACCGCCGTAGAATTAAATCAACCCCACAGTGAAATCTGAGTGGTACTTTAAGTTGACTTGCAACTATCTAGGATCCATGAAGGTTTATGATACCCAACCACAAACGTCTGACATAGGCTTCATGATATTTGAGACGGCGAGGGCGGAGTATACTATTTGTTAACCATTTTCCTTCTTTGAAATCATAAAGGCTGTGCCAGACCATAAGTGGATGTACAATAATGTAAATCTACCATAAGTAATGTAAGTTGAGATCAATTTTCCTTATTTCTTACACGTCAGAGACACTCAGGCACCTTTAAAGTTGATATTAGGTAGAAAACTGGAGATATTCAACTCTTAATTGATAGTATGACAAGCAGTAAGACAAATAATGATGACGTGATGACATTTCTTCGAACAAACTCGAATGGTAAGGCGAAGGCGGAAGTTAATAAAAGATAAGTGTTGTTCAACATAGTCCACCCTGAACAAGAGGAAAAACACTGGGAAAATCACAGGTTTGAGTCAATGACAACCATAAAACGTGAGCAGTTTGGTTATTTTCTTTTAGAAAGTAGGTACGTAACAAATCCTTATGAGGGTAGCTCTATTCTCTTTCCTAGCTCTTGGGAGTGCTCTTAAGGGCGACCAAGTACTGTCCACCGATGAAAAGAATGAACGCGAGGCCCGACAGTGAGTTGGGTATCCTCAACGTAGAACTACACCCTTTTCCACAAATATACGTTCACAGGCAGTAACTGACCTTATTCAACACCCCTGAACCTGCCGTGAGTCATACTTTCTTCCTTTCCCCTCGTTACCCCCTTCTCACATTGGCGTTTAGGTCATTTCTCGAATATCTACAGTAACTTCTGTCCAATGATACCTGGGCAAAATTTGCTTTACAAAATCGCTAAAAATAGCCATAAAGATTAAATATTTTAAATGGAAGCAAATTTCTGTGTAGAGAAAGTTTCTGGGCCATAAATTGAATAATTGTAAATTAAAGTACGAAAAAAGTTCTCAAAACATTGAAAAATGTGATTAGAAATTGCTTAAAAATGTCTTACATAATACCAAAAATCTAAAAATTCATAATGAGTGGATAAGTTCGTGGGCTGTAAACAGGATTGTTTCACACTTCCATGCGCAAATGTGTCCTCGCATAGCATAAAAGGGCTCTAAACCCACTAAAAACGTCGGAAAATGGCTAAAAATTCAAAAGTTGTTTCTTAATAACGTTTTAAAAAAATCGTTCATGCGGTCGTGCTGCGCGACTTTGAATTTTCATTACAATATTTTTTCTCATCGATTCATTTTTGTTAACAAAAACGAGTAAAGTTCACAAGTAGGTTTGGCAGACAAAGTTCTTCAAACTAATATTTCGATTTTTGGTGATTTTTTAGACTTCTTGCCACTTTCATTGATTTTGCCGTCCACGTACCGTGTGTGGCACTCCACCAATAATCATTTTCAATCTTCTTGACGTGGCCCACTAAGGATTTCCAGTCATATTTCACAGCTTCCATTGTAAATTCCTGAAGGCGTTCAAGTGATAAATCACCACCCCTATTCCTTCCCTCTATGAATTCTCACCCAAGCCTACCTAGCGAAAAGTCAGGTAAAGGATTTGAGCGGAAGTGACCAAAAATGGGATTTCCCTGGACAAGTGACAAGCTCGGAGGAGGTTGAACGGATGTTTTCAGTTTAGGATTCGGTAGGGTCCTCGCGTTCATTCTTTTCATCGGTGGACAGTATGTAATGGGACACTCTTGTTGCCTAATACAAGATATCTGTACCCAATGTTCACGAAGGCAGATAAAAGTATAGAAACGCGGTAAAAGTAGATGGGCTCCTGGGTGAGTAGAGTAAAAAGGATTTGCAGAGAGTTTGCTGCTTCTTTATCGATCATCTCCTACGCAAGAAATTCTTAGGATTATCCACGAAATTTTTAAGAAACCGTAAATTTCCTCTTCAACAGTTTAGAAAAACATTTTTATTCGTTTTTTGAGGCGGGATCTGAATTTGAAATGAGCAAGACGCTTCACCGATCAGAAAGAAGCCATTCTAGCTCAAAGAAAACAAAATTGGAGGTGAATGTTAAATTCTGACCAATAGAAAGATGAAAATGAGGCTTTAAACTTTTTCCAAGGGCCTCATGCTGAACCATACTCCGTGTTTTTTACAACTTTTGGAAGATCTTTCTCAACAGTAAAGAAAACAAAACAATGAAGACGAAGATTTCCTGAGAATCAACTTTTTTCGTGTCACTCTTGTTCAGGATGATACGTGGAATAAATCGTTCTAATACACAAATAATAGCCAAACTTCAGAAGAGATCCTCAAAACTGGAGTACAGACTAGCATTACGAAGGAGTGAGGTTGATGAGTAATGTAAAATGTCAAACAGAATAGGTACAAACAAATATAGTACTAACTAGTTAGGTCAATAGGCTCGGAAGTTGTCGGATGAGGTTCGCCTTATTTCTCCATGGCGGTGGCTATTCAGTTTTTGCGATTTGAATCGTAATCAACGTGGCTAAATTATAAGCGTCAGCAATTACATTTGCGAAATTGTAGACAACTAAAACGTTACTGATAGGCTTGAAATACCTATGAAGGTTAGAGAACAAGTGATCACCATCATCATTACTGAAAACAAATAGACTCAATACTAATGTCCTTCAACATAGATGATATGCGGCATAAAACTAGAAAAAACAACCGAATATGCAGGTTACAGGTAATTCACTCAGTTCAGGGAGCAAACATAAAAAGTAGAAAACTACATAGTAAGTAACTAAACATAAAACATACCAAAATAAGACTTTTACTTGGGAACAAAATAGTGTTGATTACCCCCCATGCCTTGGGTGTTCAACTGTCCTCTCGTATTAGTTGCATACAATTGTTGCTGGAAGTTGTGAAATTGTTGAGCATAATTTGGGTCAGCGGTTGTAGGGCCAATGAATGTAGAATTCTTGAAATTATTACTTTGGCCCATGGAGGGGGGAAGTGGTTGGCTAGCGTCAGGAGCTAGTCCCATGCCTTGAGCCATGGATGTGGGCATTCCACCGCCCATGGCGCCGCCCATACCGCCACCCATGTTTCCCCCCATCCCGCCTCCCATGTTTGTACTCATGTTTGCGGATCCCTTGGGAGGAGGACCACCGAACATTTGACATGGAGAACTTTGAAATGCCTCTGGGCCACTGAAGCCCATTGATTGCATTTGAGGGTTCTGCATTCTCATCATATTGGGATTCGGCTGCCTCATGGGATTCCTAATGTTCGAGTGAGGAGAGCACATCCCCATTTCATTCATATTACTTGGAGGATAATTGTTGGGGAAGTATTGAAGATTATGCGTAGGAACTTTGGTGTCCAAATTAGATAGGGGGTTGGAAAACCTTTGGAGAAAATCCAAACTTGGAGGACCCCTAGGACAAGCAGCAGTTTGTGGTCTAGATGGCAAGTACTGAATAGTGTTTGGTGCATTGGGCTTCACTTGAACACTAGCGCCATTATATCCCATACCTCTAGGCAAAGCTCTAGGCGGCACACCATATCCCTGCATCATTTTAGGCGAAACAGAAATTCCAGGTGATAAAGAATTACTACACTGTGGACGATTGGGTGCAAAATGCGGCTGCATTTGATTTTGCATTCTATGTTCCGGACCAGAGGAAGGCATATGGTGCATCTCGCCCATGGACATCAAATGTTGATTTGAAGTAGGAGAGTTGAATGAAACCAAATTTTGATGCATATTCGTCATAAGGTTAGGCTGATTAACTGGGGAATTAGGTACATTGTTTGTAAGTTGCTGGCTCATCTGCGCTAATGAACTGATTGGGTCAAAATGGGAAGATTTATTAGCAGCTGTTACACTAATCCTATTGGGGTTGAGAGGTACGTTATCAGGGCCAATACAAGTATAGTTGGGTCCTGGCATGTCCTTTTCATTGGAATTCAGCTTGGGTGGCTGATTATCAATAAAACTAGGACATTTTTGCATGAAATTATTAGACATAGGAGGCATGTGGCATCGATCGTTGTTTGTATTACCACCTTGCGGACTGTTGCAGAACGTAGGGTCCATTTTCCTTTGAGAGGGATTAGCTGCTGTAGTCACAGGTGTGTCAGACACAGATGACTCATTGCTGAAGTTGCGGTTGACCACATCAGGAGTAGTAGATGAAGGTGACTCAGATCTCTTTGGAGGGAGTTCATTAGTATTATTGCTTGCACTACTAGTGGGTATAACGCCATCAATGGCATTAGCAGGTAACCTGTAATAGAAAAACCACGCGCTATGAACATAATTTGTCTGATTATTGTGAATGTAATGTAGATGTACGCTAGAGGCTGTATCACAGCGGAAAAATTCGATTTTTTTTGCGACTGTCAACTTGCATGTGGCCTGTCCTTCCGAGTGCCAATCATGGATTCTTCGGATTGAGGAATTAGTTGATTTCTCCTAATGAAACACCGTTGACCATAATCCAAATTGAACTCAATATTTTCCAAGTTATATTCAAAATACCCCCTACATACATATCCAAATTTATTAAATACTAGCTGAAAAGCCTACTAAAAGCAGGCAAAAACGATTCCTCCCACTCCCGCTGACTCCTCCAACCCTGAACTCCTTTAACCATTCCCACCTCTGATTCCTCTGACTATCCTCGCCTCCCACTCCTCCCATCTCCTGTTCCTCCAACTATCCCCACTCCCACGACCCCTCTAACTCCTCCAACTCCTCGCAATCGGCGACGTATATACGTACACACGGTTGGGGTTTTATGTAATTAGATACATTATGCAATATTCTACAAGACTTCTCTGGGTAGGTAGAAGTTCTTCCCAATGATCTAATCTGATCCAGAAAGATCAGAGGTCCAAAAATGGAGGTTGCCTACTCACGTTGGATTAGTTGTCATAGCTGAGGTACACTAGTCTGTAACACAGATCAGTTGTTGTTCTGAACTTTCACCTATTTATCGCTTGAGCGATAAGTCACTCGGCCGCCATTGTCTTTTGTTCTCTTCCCTTCCTCTTTTTTCCTAAGAAACTAGCAACAGGTTCAACTAAGAAGAAACAGATGGCAGTAGAGCGGCGAAAAAGTGCCTACCAGTAGGCACCCCACGTTGTCAGCAAGACCACCCCGTTTGAGATCTGCGTGGAAAGTGTTAACTAAGGGAGGTAGCTATAATTCTGTGAAATGTTGTAGGAAAGGTAAGGGAGATTTGAGGTTCCTTTTGCATTGATCACCAGTACTTAGTCCCTATGATTACCTAAACCAAAGTTTAACCCTATGAGGTTTATAGTTATATTGGTTATTTAGTCGTTGATTTAAACGATAATTAAATAATAATTTGTCTACAAAAATTAAGTTCATCTTGAATCATTTTCAGACTCTAAAAAAAGAAATTAAGCGAACAAAACTTATGTCACTTATATGAGATTCACCATCTCACCGTAAGTAACAAGATTTTAGCATGGAACATGCTTTAGCCATGGTCTAATCCCCTCACACGAACATCAGCCTCTCCTCATCACCCTTCCCGCGGTACATTTTTCGGGTAATTAGTCCAAGGCTAAGCATGTTCCACACTAAAGGATTGGGTCTCCCGTGATTTTGTGATTAGTGTATCAAGAAAGTTGCCTTGTGACAGCAGGGGGGGGGGGCTATCCATTAGGCCGACAGAGCGGCGCAATGCCAAAATCTTTCTTTAGAAATAGAAAAATCTTCTCTCTTAACCTCTGGAGCGAGGCTCAGCGCGCTGCCAAAACACTCGGCACCGCCCCATCGATTTAGTGGACGGAGGTCGAAGCAAAAAATTTTCGACCTTGGTCTCTTTTTGATGAATTGCTGTGATTATGTTGCCTTCAAAACAAGGTTATAATTGTTCACTAACAGTTTTAAAATAATTGTTTTCTCTCGAAGGCGTATTGAACTTAAAAATGAACTTCTAGTATTGGTGGTGCAAGCATATCCTAACCCATACGATCTATCAAACCCTAACTACCACAGCTTAGTAAAGGATAATAGCTGAGAGGAAATATTTGAATCTTGAAAAAGGTGGTTGGGTTCCCCAAAGTCCATTCTTTTCGTGTTAATTGGATGGATACATTGCCTCCTCCTTCTTCCAGCAATTTCCTTCTCCTCTTCAGCTTCCAGAGCTGCTGCAAAGAGAATAGTTCTCTGTTCAACCACGTTTCTCACTGAGCGTACCTCACTGCATGATAAGGGACGAACCGCAAATTGACGGATCGAAAAATGAAATCCGCCCTACAGTGTAAAAACCTCAAGATTTTAGCGTCGCGCCGCTCTGTCGACCTAGTGGACGGCCACCTTTTAAACATGGCGTTTCAAGCAGAAATTTGCAATTATACTCACGTCGAAGGGGATTTACGCCCTCCGGTTTCCTTCAAACTGGTGTTGGGTTGTTTCTGAATAGTGAGTTCTTGCCCTTCAAATGCATTCAAATACTGTATCTGTTGCGGAGATGGCACAGGCATCAAGTTGGGCTCTTTACCACCCGCCGAAGATTGCTTTTGTCCCATGGAAGGCACCGACCGGCAGTACATGGATTCAGCTGTGACAAACAATGTAGTTATTACAATATAGTTACTTAATAAACAACATATCTCTAATTTAAGATACCCAGTCTATTGATCACAACTATACACAATCATAACTGATGATTATAACGAGTATATCAGCCAACAAGTAAATAGATTCGTAAAATTGGAAATGTATTCCGAGTAGGGCAGTAGTCTTCTCACATTGCTAACAAGGAAATAATGAATTAGTTGATGATGTAAAATTGCTTGATTGTTTTATTAAGAAGTGCATTCTACTGATGACAACGGCAGATATCTGGTTTAATGAACCAGTTCCCGTGAGGTTACGGAAGGTAAAGGCTCGGGAGATTATCTGGATTGGAGGAATCGCAAGTCCTGATAATTTTTCGAGTTGGGCGACCGCTTCACTTACGTAGCCATGAGCGGAATCATCATAACTGATCTTCCCTTTAGAAAACAGCTTATTACGTCTGTGACGTTAGGAATGGCAGTCGGACGGAAATTCAACCTGAGATGGTTGTTTACTTCAAATACTCATACTCTACTGACATTCATTTCATTTTTTAAAAATTAATTTCTCTGACTTACGTTCTACTGACGAATTCTCCAACATGAAACTAGACTTCCACTATCATGATGATGTTTTTTCAGTTAAAAACAGCAACTTTTGTTAAACGTTTGCAGTTATATTGATAGTTCTTATTACGTCTGTGACGCTAGGAATGGCAGTCGGACGGAAATTCAACCTGAGATGGTTGTTTACTTCAAATACTCATACTCTACTGACATTCATTTCATTTTTTAAAAATTAATTTCTCTGACTTACGTTCTACTGACGAATTCTCCAACATGAAACTAGACTTCCACTATCATGATGATGTTTTTTCAGTTAAAAACAGCAACTTTTGTTAAACGTTTGCAGTTATATTGATAGTTCTTATTACGTCTGTGACGCTAGGAATGGCAGTCGGACGGAAATTCAACCTGAGATGGTTGTTTACTTCAAATACTCATACTCTACTGACATTCATTTCATTTTTTAAAAATTAATTTCTCTGACTTACGTTCTACTGACGAATTCTCCAACATGAAACTAGACTTCCACTATCATGATGATGTTTTTTCAGTTAAAAACAGCAACTTTTGTTAAACGTTTGCAGTTATATTGATAGTTCTTATTACGTCTGTGACGCTAGGAATGGCAGTCGGACGGAAATTCAACCTGAGATGGTTGTTTACTTCAAATACTCATACTCTACTGACATTCATTTCATTTTTTAAAAATTAATTTCTCTGACTTACGTTCTACTGACGAATTCTCCAACATGAAACTAGACTTCCACTATCATGATGATGTTTTTTCAGTTAAAAACAGCAACTTTTGTTAAACGTTTGCAGTTATATTGATAGTTCTTATTACGTCTGTGACGCTAGGAATGGCAGTCGGACGGAAATTCAACCTGAGATGGTTGTTTACTTCAAATACTCATACTCTACTGACATTCATTTCATTTTTTAAAAATTAATTTCTCTGACTTACGTTCTACTGACGAATTCTCCAACATGAAACTAGACTTCCACTATCATGATGATGTTTTTTCAGTTAAAAACAGCAACTTTTGTTAAACGTTTGCAGTTATATTGATAGTTCTTATTACGTCTGTGACGCTAGGAATGGCAGTCGGACGGAAATTCAACCTGAGATGGTTGTTTACTTCAAATACTCATACTCTACTGACATTCATTTCATTTTTTAAAAATTAATTTCTCTGACTTACGTTCTACTGACGAATTCTCCAACATGAAACTAGACTTTCACTATCATGATGATGTTTTTTCAGTTAAAAACAGCAACTTTTGTTAAACGTTTGCAGTTATATTGATAGTTATAATGACATATTGAGTTGAAATATTGAAATATTGAGTTATATTGATAGATTTTTCGAGTTGGGCGACCGCTTCACTTACGTAGCCATGAGCGGAATCATCATAACTGATCTTCCCTTTAGAAAACAGCTTATTACGTCTGTGACGCTAGGAATGGCAGTCGGACGGAAATTCAACCTGAGATGGTTGTTTACTTCAAATACTCTTACTCTACTGACATTCATTTCATTTTTTAAAAATTAATTTCTCTGACTCACGTTCTACTGACGAATTCTCCAACATAGACTTTCACTATCATGATGATGTTTTTTTCAGTTAAAAACAGCAACTTTTGTTAAACGTTTGCAGTTATATTGATAGTTTTACAATTTTTCTCTTGTACTGTAGCTCTAACTCATCGGATCATGATGAAATCAATCTGCGTTCTTCTACTGCACAACCCCAGACGTCCCTTGAAGTTTATTTTGAGCAAAACCGAGTAAAACGTGAGGAGTTTGTTTCAGTGAAACCACGTTCAAGTGTGGCACACGCTACTTTGGTCCGATTTTCGATTTAATTCATAGGGGACAGTCACCCACAACTCGATTCCTAAGCGAAATAAAAGGGGAAGGTTGGTAAACATGGGACACTCAAATATTGGAAGACTCACCAGGTGAATGCTGAGAATTTTGCGCTGACACAGTGCTTGATGGGGAAAACTCGTTGGTGGCGTTCATTTTTTCCTTGTGCTTTGGTGACAAGTGGCTGGAAACTGGAGTAGGAGGATTCGAGCTGGTATTCCGAGCAGGATTCGGAGATTCCAGCGTAGGGCTCGGCCCAGGAATTCGAGAGGTGACTTTGTCTGCTGGAGAATTGATGCCAGAGCAAGTTCTCGGCGATGGCAATGACAGATTTGACGTAGCGTTATTTGGTGAACTGGGATTCGGACTTTGCAATGCAATAGGAACGCTGGCTGATCGAGTAGCTTGTTGATAGCTGGGGGGAGGGCCGTTGTTCCTGGTTTTTCTAGTTTTAGGGTCGTCATAAAATGGCATTTGCAATTTATGCCAGTCATTCTGGTTATTCCCAGTTTTGTTCAAATCAACGTGTTCTGGAATTGGGGTTTCAATGTGCGATCCCTCCTCAGAACCTTGAAGTGCTTCGGGAAACAAAATTTGTTGCATCTTCCTCAATGTTGCAAGCTGCTCCTCTCTATGCTGCCTTTGTTGAGGGGTTAGATTTTCATCTGGAACTTTAACACCTGTAACGTGAAACCAATAAGAAGGTACAGAATGTCAATACAAACATAGAATTCATCGGCCATTCATCCTAGATGGCCTTCTATAATATAGAAGGCCATCTAGGAACCATTTCACGTAGCCTATTTCAATGGATTCGCTATAACCTACAACTAGGAATTATTAACCAAACATAATTATACGGGCAAATATGAACTCTTTAGTACATGAGCAATTTTTTACATAAAAAAAGAGAAAAAGTATGATATGAACGAAACATTATGGAACTTTAAACGATTATCTTTTGAATTAAATTAAAATTCACTAAAACACCGAAAATCCAAACTATTAAATAGATATAAAGGGTGGAAGCCTAACTGGTCTACCATACGGTACCAGTCGATTCTACAACTAATTTGCAACAAAAAATGTCTCCTAGCAATTTTTTTTAAAACCCTTCGTTTTCAAGTTATTTCAACTTTAAACTTTTTTTTCGTGATTTTGACCTTATTTCATTAAATTGGTCATACCTAACTCCTTTAATTTTCTATGTAAATTACCATTTCGATGGCATCACATGATAACCTCGTATCTCACCCACCTGTAATTCAATTTTTAGCGATAAGAAACCATGGTTATCAGTGACACTCAGCCCTCTTGATCAAAACCGAGGTTATCATTTAGGGCGTTAGAGAGCAGAAAATGCAATTCCCGCTAAAAATTGAATTACAGGTGGGTGGGATACGACGTTTTCATTCAGAGAATCCAAAAAGAACCATTTTGGCCAAAAATTGAGATACGAGGTTATCATATGATGCCATCGATTTGAAGATACCGATGAAAAGAGCATTAAATTTCCTGTCGGATTGATGTCTTAACTTTCTTTGAGTCAAGGTTTGAGACATGAAAACGTCCTCTGAAAAGAGAATTTTACGTAATTTTGGAAACCTCGCATTTTTTCAATCGCAAATTGAACTAAAAGAACCAATAATTTTTCAAGATGCAAGAACAGTAAAAACTGCGTCAGAATCTCAGCTTTCCAATGGTATAATTAAAAACTATTTTACAATAAAATTTAGGGGAGAAATTCGTGTTTGAAAGCGGAAAAACGTGCATTTTTTCAACGAAATCAGCGCTCTGGCAGCCTGCTTCAGGAGGCCTCGCGGTCTACTGCGGCGCCGACCCACCCACTTCATCGTCCGACCCCTCAGACCTTCGAGGCGGAGCGCTGATTTCGTTGAAAAAATGCACGTTTTTCTGCGTTCAAACACAAATTTCTCCCCTGAATTTGGTTGTAAAATATTTTTTAATTATAACAATGGAAAGATGAGATTCTGGAGCATTTTTTACAGTTCTTGTATCTTGAAAAAATATGGGTTCTCGTAGTTCAATTTGCGATTGAAAAAATGCAAGGTTTCCAAAATTACGTAAAATTCTCTTTTTAGAGGACGTTTTCATGTCCCAAACCTTGACTAAAAAGAAAGTTAAGGCATCTATCCGATAGGAAATTTAATGCTCTTTCCAACGGTATCCTCAAATTATAATTTACACAGCAAATTAAAGGAGTTATGTCCGATTTAGTGACAAGGCCAAAATCAAAAAAAGTTTAAAGTTAAAATAACTCGCAAACGAAGGGTTTAGAAAAAAATTTCTAAGAGACATTTTTTGTTGCAAATTAGTTGTAGAATCGACTGGTACCGTATGGCAGACCAGTTAGGCTTACACCCTGTAGAATGTATTGACTACAGACTGAGGATATTATTATTGTAGCTACTCAATTCGATACACAATTGGTTTGAAATGTAGACACTAAAGTTACTAAGTCACAAAATAGTGATATCTTGCTTCACCGGTCGTGGGTGCTATAAATTAATATTATAAGCAGTTTAATATCGGTAAATTCGGATAAATGATCAATTTTCACTTCTTTCGTATCTAAAACCTTCATGTTGAAGTCATGCTTCTCCAAGTTTTACATCAGTTTTTGTAATTGCGTGGTCACTACCATGATACTAGAAGAACGGGATAGTTATAGTTAGGGTGTCTACACTTAAGATGGGCATAACTTCAGGGTTCGATTCTACAAGGTATTTCCAACAAAAAATGTCTCTTAGCAATTTTCTTTTAACCCACTCAAAATTAGATTTTTTTCACTTTAAAGTTTTTTTTCGCGTATTCGACCTTACGGCTTTGATATGGTCATAACTCCCTTATTTCTCATGCAAATTCGAATCTGATTACACCGTTAGAAAGAGCGTTAAATTCCTAAGCTACCTAGTGCAAAATCAAAATCTTTCAGCAATAAAATAGTTTCAAAAAATCAAGTCAAAAAGCAAACATTAAACATTTTTCGAAACTTGACTTTCTTCTACCAAAGTTTTCACTCTAAATCCCAGCCCATTTCGAGAAAACATGCTCAAATAGTCAGCTTTCCAACGGTCTATCAATTTTTCTTTTTAACATTCAAATTGGAAGAGTAAATGAAGTTTGACTGCCAAAAAACGTGTGTTTTACAGGAAAATCCAGTGTTTTAAGCGGTTTATGGTTCCCCTCGATCTCAAGATGGCTTGACGATTTTGGTATAATTTTCTATGTAATTTTTTACGCTGAATCCAATGGCGATACTTCCGAATGATTCCGACAGCTAGAAAGTGGATTTTTCGAAGAAAACCTTCGTTTTTTGTACATTAAATACGCATTATTCGTAGATATAGTAGTGAGCATAAAGTAACACCTTTCTACTCAATAAACACACCGAATTTCTAGCTGATTGAAGTTTTTGTTTAGTAGAAAGGTGTTACTTCAGTTGTTACTGAAGTTATGCCCATCTTAAGTGTAGACACCCTGTATTATATGCATAGTTAGTCATTTGGCCCATAAGTGCACCAACCAAACAGCAACCCATTTTTACAAACTGTTTATCTTATCGTGTTGAAAATAAAGAATGCAAATGTACCGAATGACCCCGTGAAGACCACTTTGAAGCAATTCTCTTTCAATACAAATTATAACCAGAAGTCACGTGCAATGTGCAGTCACCATAGGTAAATTATGAAGAAAATTGAGTTACTGATCAAAATCAAAAGAACAACCTTACCAGCTAGGGGCTGAGGAGGAGTGAGACCGATGTCTTGATTCAAGTCACCCAAGGATGGCATCATTCCTTCAGACATCAAATTGTTGGTGTGCGGAGGCATTATTCCACACTGAGAGTTCAAGGAATTCTTAGCATTGTTTTGATCGACAGTCAAATTGCTGTTGCACTGGTTGGTCATCCCTGTATTCGACTGATTTGTTCCCTGCAACCCGACATTAATTATTAATTAATCTTTCAAAACAAAAAATTAGGAGCAAAAATCAAAGTGCATAACCAAGTGTTTTATTGACTCCATTAGGTCATTTAAATTCGGTGTTTTTGATTTTTTTAAACATCCAGAAACAGACATTTTATACCTCTTTTTAACGTGTATTTTTATATTATATAGACTGAATTAACGAGACTGTAACTAGCTCGAATTGTTTCAACCCTACACCCACTTTCAGTATCTTGCAAAAATCTAGGTGGCAATTTGAATCTAACAACAGATAAGATACAATTTGAAAGAAACGTACAACAGTGCCCAACAACGCCCACCCAAAGAGGGCTCGGTTACAAATTAAACTCCCAACATTAAAATAGCAAAGGGGAAGGTTTGTAACAGATAAATTTTGTTTCCTTAATTTTCTTTCTTCGCAAAAGAAAATGTAGCAAGGGTTCACTCGATTCTTCATTGATGCGAGATCTATAGGATGTGCGATTGACAACGGTTCGTATGGACCAACAGCAGATTCCTAAAAGAATAATGAACGAGGAGCTTCATCGGACTCGACGGCTGGGAAGGCCGAGGTTGAGATGGCTCGATGGCGTGGCACAGGATGAAGAAACTGTTGAAGGAAGTCATGATCCCGCGAGGATTGTAGCGCCAATAAAGAAGAAGATTGACAACGGAGTTCTCCGATGAATCAGCAGAGGGTATGACTGACATCAGGATAGGTTAATTATTTGTCGGGTAACCTGTCTCAATTAATTCCAAATCCTCTCAACAGAGTTAATCTAGCTCGCATTGAGAAGGAATACCCTTATCCAAAAATTTCATTGGTTTTTATTCAGGAAGAAAATTTGAAGAAACTTCAGACAATACTTACATCTTGAGGAAAACTCATTAAGTTTGTGATAAGCGTATTCCTTCTCAATTCGAGCTAGATTTACTCTGTTGAGAGGATTTGGAATTAATTGAGACAGGTTACCCGACAAATAATTAACCTGTCCTGATGTCAGTCATGCCCTCTGCTGATTCATCAGAGAACTCCGTAGTCAATCGCACATCCTATAGATCTCGCATCAATGAAGAATCGAGTGAACCCTTGCTACAATTTCTTTTGCGAAGAAAGAAAATTAAGGAAACAAAATCTATCTGTTACAGGTTCATTTCGTTGGTGCAGAACAACGGTAGGTCTTAGACTACATTTCAAACTTACTTGATATTATACAAAACCATGCGAATATCAACTATATAATTAATTAATACCAACATGACATGTATGAATTTATTTGATTTTACCTCAAGATACTTCTTGGTTCTGGGCTGAGCACAATGATAGGCGATTATGGAATTATATTGACCATTGTACACTGCTTCTGCGGCTTTGTTGGCAAGTGCAGTCGAAAAAACAAAAATCTGACTCTGTTGCTGCATATATTGAGCTTCCATTGTGACAGGCTGTTTGCTAACCACATTACTCGGCAATGGCTGAACACCTTCATGAATATTCTCAGATGGCATACCCAAATGTAGGACATTTTCACAAGGATCTGAAACTGAAAGTTCCGGATTAAAATATAGTCAACGCCGAATTTTAACAGCTTAAATAGAAGGTTGTGGAAAATGTTTCCATTTTAAATCTCGTAAATGTTGGTTGCAAACTAAAAAATTAAATTTTTAAAACCAACTAAAAATTATAAACAAACTAAAATTATATTTTTAGGACCAACACGGAAACAAGGGTGTAGCAAAACATTTCTATATTGGAGTCAATAATAATGCAAAGATTAAAAGGTTTTAAATCTTGAAAAGACTACAAACAGACCCCTCAGGGACACGATATAATCAAGGAAGAGTCAGGAGGTGAGAGATTATTCTACAGAGAGTGAACGACTTTCAAATTCACAAATAATAGTAAAATATTCCTAGAGTAACAAGTTACCGTCATAACACTAATTTAATCATGGAAACAGCTCCAAAAACGCTGCAAATTATTACACAATGGTTTATTATTTTTCTATATAGATCACTCGTCTACAAAATCACCAACCATCCAATATGAAGGAAAAAAATAAAAATAAAAAATAAAAATAAAAAAAAATAAAAATAAAAAATTCAAAAAAAAAAATCAAAATCACCAACTATTGATCGCATTTCGGTCAGCTCTAATTTGAACGGAGATTAGGCCTCTTTTGCGATTCACACTCGTGTTTTGATTTATATATATATATATTTCAACATAAACACTTAAATTTTCGTAGGGAGCGAACGGTTTGTCCTACAGAGCTCCGCGTGGTCTCAAAAAATTCTAAAAATTCTATAGAATCCTAAATTGAAGGAAAAACAATACCTTTATATTTAAATTTTTTGAGTTAGGGCGTTTTCAAAATTTAAAAATTGATTTTGGAACCCTTAGAAGTGACCTACATCAACCAAAAGCTTCGGGGCACAACTAGACCCCAAATGGAGCCTACATACCAAATTTCATCAAAATCGGTCAATGCTAAGTGGCAAAAGTGCCGCGTACGGCGGACGGACGGCCAAATTTTTATTCGATTTTTGGATTCTACGTACCTTGAAACGTAAACCATCAAATTTTGAGGGGGTGTTAGAATTTTTTTTTTCTTGGTCGATTCCAAAGGTTCATTATTGAAAATAATAAACCAAAAAAAGGTTGAGGGAAAACTCACCATTGCAGAAACTAGAAGCATCAGTTGAGCTTTCAGTCGTATCAGCTTTAGACCCTTTGACAGACACCTGGCAGGGGTTACTCTGGGTAGAAGTGTTCCCTTCATCTGGAGAAAAAATAATAACATCATTGAGCGCCTGCAGCTGACTCAAAGTAGGTTCATGAAGGAACTAGTAGGAAGATAGATAATTAACCCCAATTGGACCATGGTGTCACTAGTGTCTCCGAAAACATCTTGGGAATTCATTCATTCTTGGGGATGTCTCCAGATTAACTAGAATTAAATTTATTGCAATTTGAAAATTAATGGACAGAGCTGAATTTTATGAACTATTATTTGTAAGATAATTTTTTCCATCGATTTCCTTAGACATTTTTGTCATGACTCAATTTTGAGACTTTCAATAGCCCACAAAAAATTCTGCTGTACATTAAATTAAAATTCCAATTTAATAGTAAGTAAAAAGTAAAGTAAAGTGAACAGGTTGGATTTTCGTCCGACTGCCATACCTCGCTCGGCCACATCTGAACCCCCAATTCCCATTCCAATTTAATTTTGGTTACTTTGATGACATTTTGGGCTATCTGTGGAGTTCCTGAGATGTTTTCAGTGACACTAGTGATACCATGGTCCGATTAGGGTTAATAATTTAGTCGCCTTCAATTTCAATCAGTGATGCGGTCGAGGCAATAGAAAGCAAACACAACGACTTCGTAGTCACTAGGCAATCACTTATATTCGTGACTGACTTAATTATTATTGACTTCGTGATATGACTTATATTCGTTATATTCGTATAGTTTTGCCCCTTACAAGTATTTCATGACAGAAACGGAACCAAAATTGTTCAATAAGGCATAAAATGTAAAACAAGAGTGGAAATTTCGATTTTGGAGAATTTTTTAACCTTGTTTACGCTAATTTGGTGGACTACAAAGCAATTAAAGTTTAAAAACACGAAAAGATTTAAATACGTCTGGTTTAAATGAAAATTGCAGACTTTCAATCGAAAAAAAAAATCAATTCCTGGCTTCTCTCAAAATTTATTCTGAGACACCCTGATTCCCAATTGTGATTCACCTTCAATACTCCACAATCCTATTTTCGCTGCAGCTACTGGAAAAGATTGTATAAAATGAAGGCGTGAGTGCTCAAAACCTCCATGCAGAGGTACGGGAAATGCAGGAATATTCCAGGAAATCAATCAAATGTTAATCAGGTAATTCACCATTTTAATCGGCGTAAAATTACAAGAAAAAGTTTACCCAACTTCCCTCGCCCTGGTCAGGTCGGGCCAGGCCTTACATGCCCCGAAACATCTTAATTCCATTAGAAAAACGCTGCAAATTATTACACAAAGGCTTATTATTTTTCTATATAGATCAGTCGTCAGCAAAGCCACCAACCAACTTGAAGAAAAACATCGATCGCATTTCGGACAGCTAAAATTTCAATGGAGATTCGGCCTCTTTTGCGATTCACACTCGTGTTTCTGATTTATCGTAAGTCCAACCCTTAAATTCTCGTGGGGAACGAACGGTTTGTCCTACAGGGCTCCGCGTGGTCTCAAAAAATTCTAAAAATTCTATACTATCTTAAATTGATGGAAAAACAATACCTTTATATCAAAATTTTTTGAGTTAGGGCGTTTTCAAAATTTCAAACCTCATTTTTCAACCCTTAGAAGTGACCTACATCAACCAAAATCTTCGGGGCACAACTTTCTTGGTCGATTAAAGGTTCACTATTGAAAATAATAAACCAAAAAATCTAACGCTCAAACTCAATTTTGTGCACCAAAATTTAAAAATATTGCATAATTGAAACATACAGAACTTGTAGAAGTTTTTCACGTCACCTCAAGTAATAATAGTTGCTTATTTTTGTGTCTAGTACTACTAACTTGCACCATAGTGGATGCCACTTACTGCAGTCACTGTTTATTCCGATATTCCACTTAGTTCGGTGAAAAGACGCAAGGGACGGAATCGAATTGGTCTTTCACCTTTGATTTCTGACTCTTTCATCTGTCATGGTCGACTTTTAATCCGGTGCATTACACGTTAGGGTGTTTCTCAAATTTTAGCCGGAAAGAAACCATTAACTAATTCAGGCGGATTTTAGCGATGCGTTGCCCCTAGTGAGCTCTTAGCTTTATACTCCTCCTCGAGAGAATACCTCGTCTTGTTGACCGACTTCTTTTATTGTTGAAAACGACACTTTTCTTATGGTAAGTCATTACACTTATAATACAGGGTGGCTGAAAACGGACGCCCACTTTTTAAAATGACGTCAAATTTTTAATTTTGGAGATATCAGGTTGAAATAAATTCCAAAATGTTCGTTAGGATTGGAAATTTATTGTACAGTGAGAAAAAATCAGTTATGGAATATTGTGCTAAGTAGATGGCGCCCTTGCTGATTAATGCACTGTTCAAGCCTTTCGGCGAAGTTGCTCATGACGTTATCCAACATTTCCAACGGGATGGCGGCAATTTCACGTGTGATCGCATCTTTGAGGTCTTGAAGAGTTCGTGGTTAATCCACATAAACCTTGGACTTCAGGTAGCCCCATAAAAAGAAATCACAGGGAGTGAGATCGGGCGAGCGCGGAGGCCATGGAATGTCACCGTGTCGCGAAATCAACTTTCCGGGAAATGTTGGGCGGACAATATCCATGGAAATTCTCGCTGTGTGTGCAGTTGCCCCGTCCTGCTGAAACCAAATGTTCTCGGTACCCCATTCATTCTCCTCCAGGTAAGGGAAGAAAAAATCCTGCAGCATTGCCACATAGCGCTCTGAATTCACTGCTCTTCCTCTTTCATCTTCAAAAAAGAAAGGCCCCACTATCCCTACCTTTGAAAATGCACACCACACTTTAACTTTTTGTTGTGGAGAGGCTGTTGGTGCAGTTCCCTTGGGTTATCCGATGCCCAATATCCTGATGGAAATGTTGGATAACGTCATGAGCAACTTCGCCGAAAGGCTTGACGTCATCTACTCAGCACAATATTCCATAACTGATTTTTTCTTACTGTACAATAAACTTCCAATCCTAACGAACATTTTGGAATTTATTTCAACCTGATATCTCCAAAATTAAAAATTTGGCGTCATTTTAAAAAGTGGGCGTCCGTTTTCAGCCACCCTGTAGTTGTAGTAGACGCTAGACAATCTGAACGTTTTTGTGCAGTTTATGGGCAATTTTTAGAGTTCTAAGGACCAAACAGTTCTTATAAGTAGCTTATTTCGAATTGAAATGTAATTTTCTTTCCTATGGTATCTACGAACGTATTTCTTCACAATAAAAAGTTCGCAAAGTGATACGTTTTATGCATAATCCCGTAAATTGCCAATAAACACGAAAATGGGCGGCTTAAATGAGAATTGCTAGAAGGAACTTCTAATAGGAAATTACACATAAAATCAATTCCCGGCTTCTAAACTTTATTCCGAGACCCCCCCACCAAATATAATCATAAGGCTAAGACAGATCTAGAGAACCATGCATACCTTTTATCGAGCCAACTGCGGCAGCTGAAACTGGCGAGGATTTCACCTCATCTAGAGGTGAACTGTGGGCAACGGGGGGATTCTCAGGAACCTCAACATCATCAATTTCCTCCTTGACTTCAGGACCTTTTTCCGATTCTTTCTTAGATTCTTCTCGGCTTTCTGAATTGCTACTCCCAGGGGTCCCAATGTTTTCAAAGCTATTGTTGGTTCCATTTTTCCCTTTATTTGGTTGCTTTTCTTTAATCATTTCTTGTGGAGCCTGTTTATGGAAGAATCAATAAAATCAGTGGTGTACATAACTTAGAATATTATAAAAACACTTATAATAGTAATACGGTTTAATATCACTATAACGTTTAATATTTTAACATAATTCAATAATGAAACAGTTTTCAATAATGATGACACATCCCCTGCAACGTAGAGCACGGGGTGTTCACAAATACGTTCTAGAAGACTTCACAACAAAAAGTACCTCTTCATTTTCAACCTCTTGATTACACATTTTTTCCTATTTTGAAAATTTTTTTCTTTCACGTTTTGGCATTGAAAATGGTCACAACTTACATCTAATGTAAAATGAATAATAAATTTGCCGTTGAACATGGGCAAAATGTTTTCTATGTTGGTTTTCAAGCATAAAAACGTCGCAAAAAAAAGAACCTAAAGTCGAAGATTTGGGGAAATTTCCGATCTTTTGACAAATTTTAAATTTCTAAACCGTTTTGATAATTTTAAATTTAAAAGAATTGTTGACGGAAATGCATCGCAATGGCTCACAGTCATCCCCCTAGCCAGTGACAACCTGGACCTCTCCAGCACTCAGTTCAGGGATGCATTGTGTTTACGGTATGGGCAAGAAATAAATGGGCTCCCAACTTCATGCGATGGATGTCCCCCAAACTCAGACGGAACCAGAGTCCCCATGAATGTTAACCAAGCTCTGAACTGCAAGCGCGGTGGAATCGTGAAGCAGGGTCATGACTCCATAAGGGATGAAGTAGCAAAATTAGCAGCCCTAGCATGGAATGGTGTGGTAACTGAGCCAGTTATGAGGGAGGGCAGTGAGCGAACACCCGGGCTTGTCGCCGATATAAAAGTCCAAGGGGTCTGGAGTAGGGAGAGGGCGTCTTTCTTTGACAACCGCGTTATTAACGCTGACGCCACTTCCTACTCGACCCGGAAATGGTCCGACATAGCCGAGTCAGCCGCAAGAATGAAACACCAAAAGTACGAAACTGCAGCAGAGGACCTTCGCGGCACTTTTACACCTTTGGTTTGCTCGTGTGAAGCTGTACTCCACAGAGAGTTCAGGAACTTCGAGAAGCGACTCGTCGATACACTCACTGACAAGTGGAGCAAGCCCCAGTCGTACATAGCCGGATGGGTGCGAATGAAGATCCAACTCGCAGTCATCCGAGCTGTATCACTTCGACTTCGAGGGACGCGAAAACAGCTGAGGTGCCATAATCCATCTAGAAGTCTGGGACTGGAAGATGGCTCACCGCTTCCTCTCCTCAGAGACTGATATGGAAATACGGGCTTTGCCATTCCTGATCCCCTGGATGTTCCTGCCATTCCTGATCCCACGAATTTCCTGCCTGCTCTCCTCCGTTTATATTGAAATATATATACAGGGTGTCCCATGTTTAAAAAAAAAATCTTTCATATGGCACTCAACGTGCAAACACTCATATCAACTTTCAAATGGATCATCATTTTTTTGAATTTTGGCATTCAGATTGAGGGAGAAAATTTAGTTTGCAAGCAAAACAAAAGTTGGGTTTTCAATGAAATCCAATGTTTTGGGGTATCATAAGACTAGCCTCAATCTGACCTCAACAACGGGAGTTCAGTATGGTTTTGCGCGTAATTTTCACGCCCAATTGAATGAGGACAATCATGATTAATTTTGACCAATGAAAAAATTCCTGGAAGAAACGAGACATTCCAGCACCTTAGAACTACTCGATTCGCCTTTTGTGTTTATGGAATTTGTATGCACGAAATTGCCTCAACTATTCACGTTATAGTTGGCAATAAAAAGTATCAAAGGTGCTGAAATGTCCCAAAAATGCATTATTTTCCAAGGCAATCGATGTTTCATACGTCAATATTAATCAAGAGTGTCACCATTCGACTCAGCGTGGAGATAGGAACCAAACTCCCCAAGTCATGGTCAGGTCGAGTCAAGTCTGGAAACATCCAAACGCTGTGTTCAAGAGTTTAAAAAAAATTCTTGAGTTCAAACTCAATTCGTACACTGAAATGAAAAGAGGCACACCCTTGGAAAGCTGAAAGATTTTGTCCTCAAGTGCCTAGCAAAATAATATCGATTTAGCAGCAACTTGATGAATTCTCAAAACTTCAACGCCAGCCAGCTTACAAATCAACAGGCATCTTACAGGATTTTTGACGCAATTACCAACTTTATATTTATTCTTATTTCTACAAAGCAAGCGCTGAAATTTCCTTAAGTTGCGGAAACAAGGGGTAACAAGACTCCAGAGGAACTTTTGTAGAAAATGACTTCTAGGAATGATTCCTAAGTATTCGGCAGCTTATAGCACCATGCATATTTTTTTCAAGCAAATTTAACTGCGGAACATCTCTTGGCAGTGAGATGATTCGGGATGCCTCTTGAAAATTCGCCCATCAGGAGCCTCACAAAGGTACAAGTATGACCCCAGCACTTCCACTTCCTTGGCTCGCAAACATCCACGCTTATTAGGACGCGGATATACATAAATTCATCAATCTTGAAAAATTTATATTCAAGTTAGGTAGTTTTTTATTCCAAGTTATACTTTGTCAATAGTTGATCGAAACGAGTTTGAATTTTCCTCCTTCAGAAGGAAGTCTATGAGTCGTGGAATCCGGAGTATTCCTGCATGCAAACAAGAATTTTTGTAAATTTGTATGGAATGTCTGACTGTTAGAAGTTTTAATTATTTTTTTAAAGAATTTTTAAATGTTTTTACAAAATTTCCTGCCAGTCTAATACTTGATGAATGGAAAGGCGGAGATGTCAAATGAGTAATATTATTCGATCTACAAAAATTTGAAAATTCTGAAGAGGTAAAGCAGGTACCATTCTCTGTAACAACACATTTTGGAATTCCCAAACGAGCTATCACCTCACGGAACTTGTCTAACGTGTGACCGGTATCAGCCTCACTTTATCAGTAGATATTGTGCGACGAAAGTACATCAAGGTAGACACAGTACGAACATCTGTGTTGAGAGGTCACTCACTTGTTCTTCCTAGTCGGGATGGATGTTAGCTTCAGAGAGCTCAAAAAATTTGAGTGGTTCAGTCAGTTCATCTCGAAAAACATTAGCCCGAAACATGTTAAAGTGAATCCCTGTGTTAGAAGGATGCGCTCCAGCTTCTTCAGGGGAACGAGTTCTCACGAGCAAAGGAATTTTCGACCAGCTCTCAATCCAATGAGAAAGGCTTGGTACATTGTTTCCTACAACGTCTGAAACAAAACAAAACAGAAACAATCAACATGAGTGGTAGGAAAAGGGATGAAAATTACGAGCTGCTTCCATTAGTTTACTTGTAGTAAACCAACATTTTGTGACCTAATAAATCAATATTTATCAAAAAACAAATAACGATCGTAGAGAAAAACAGGAATGTATAACACTCATTGTAATGAGCTGCAGATTATTACACAAAGGTTTATTATTTTTCTAAATAGATCACTCGTCTGCAAAGAACACAGCTTTGCCATTGCTACCACCAACCAACTTGGAGAAAAACATCGATCGCATTTCGGTCAGCTAACATTTGAACGGAGATTAGGCCTCTTTTGCGATTCACACTCGTGTTTCTGATTTATCGTAAGTCCAACCCTTAAGTTTTCGTAGGGAGCGAACGGTTTGTCCTACAGGACTCCGCGTGGCCTCTACAAATTCTAAAAATTCAATACTATCTTAAATTGATGAAGAAACAATACCTTTACATCAAAATTGTTTGAGTTAAGGCGTTTTCAAAAATTTTACCCCTTAGAAGTGACCTACATCAACCAAAATCTTCAGGGGCACAAGTAGACCCCAAATTTCATCAAAATCGGTCAATGCTAAGCGGGGAAAGTGCCGCGTATGGACGGCCAAATTTTTATTCGATTTTTGGATTCTACGTACCTTGAAACGTAAACCAACAAATTTTGATTATCAATATTGAAAATAATAAACCAAAATAGGTATCAGTGGATCTCTGGACTTTGGTAGGTACCGTCAACCGGGGTGATATGAATCAGCCGGGGTGATATGGCATACTTGGGAGGCAGCAACACTTTTAGCGATTGCAGCGCTACCTGGTGACGTTTGGATATGATCTGGTAGCAGAATATTGAACTAGGCATTTTGCTTCACCACCTTCATCCATGATTCAGTCGATTCAAGGATGTTAGAAGGTCATCCATGAAGATTATCAGATCCATAGAAACGCCGCACTCTTGTGTATTTTGTTTACGTTCATCTGTGTAGCCAACCTATGACCAGAAAACTTAATCTGCGTATTTTTTATCATATCAACAACTTCTCATGAAAAGAGATCGATTTTGTGTTTTGTTTCAACTTAAAACCCCCCTTGTCAGTGATTGATTTTGTGAATTTCGGAGTTTTTGAGGGGTGGAGTGAATCGGGAGAAAACCCTGGACATTACCAGGTCATTGGGCATCTCAAAAGAGCACGAGCACTTATTACTTGGGACACTGTCAATGATTATATTACTGAACTGAAGAGCAGTCAAAAAAGAAAATGAAAGGTTAAAAAAAAAGAAAAGGGCTTCGAAATGAGGAAATTGACGGTGCATTCAGGCTTCGATGGAGTGAAGCATGAATGCACCGTCAATTTCCTAATTTCAAAGCCCTTTTCTTTTTTTAACCTTTCATTTATTCGATCTCCTATTTTTTAAAATAACTTTAGTGATTCATTTCACCTCGTTACTGGATTGGAGTGAATTTTACATCGGTTTTTGGCTTTGATCCATATCACCCCGACTAACGTGGTGATATGGATAATGTTTCATTAAAAAAATAAAAGTGAAAAAAGGTGCAAATCACAAAAATTGACATGGTACCGTCTTCTTGACATCTCAGAGAATCTATATTCGGGAAGCCAGCTCGCTCTAAAAACAGTGGGGTCTAATTTTTCAATAAAAACTGCAAAAAATGATCCATATCACCCCGGTTGACGGTACGTGTTTTGAAGTTCAAAAGATTATTTGTACCTTTCACTGTTTCTGAGAGTCCAGAGGGATGTTTTTTTGGGTGAGCATCCTATTGTTACAGAACAAAACAGCTGAAACCAAGAGAGGAAATGGGGAATTTGCCTCACTTTCTTTATTTCTTTGAAAGAGGGTTCACTGATATGCATGAAACCCAGTGTGCTGCTCGAAAAAGCATCCAAAAAACTTAGAGAATTTAAGGAAGATGGAAATTTTAAATGTAGCGGCAATCTATATGGGGTCAGCCATGTTGTAACGTATCCGCCGTCCTAACCAATCTGATTCCATTGCTCAGTGACCCCCTTCTCACTGGGGTGAGACAGTTCCTTCGAGGAAGGATGGATAAAAATATTAGCAGACGGCAACAAGTACAAAAAAATCAGACAATGGGGTGGTGAAGTGTAAGAGAGAGAAAATAAGAACAGGAAAACTCCAACAGTGACTACGTGGCACCACAGTCTTCTATCAAGATAAGACAAACAAACAGTGTTCATTCAAGTGTATTCAGTCGTGAAGTAAAGCTCAAGTGAAAACTCATGTTCAAAAAACAGTGTTTTATGAAGGGGTGCGCGATTCATGACCCTACAGAAAAAGTATTTGTCAGTGTGCCGAATGTACACCAGGGAGAGAGAAGGCAAAAGCCCAGTTCAATTATAGTGAAACCATTTCAATGTAAGTTTTTGACTTACTGTTTTATTTCTTATTGCTTACGTTCTTGGACTTAGGTATGTGTCAGCCAAGACGTTCAGTTGACACGTTTTTGAGCGAAGAGCAAAGAGGTGGTCAGTGAGTTTACGCATCGTTCTCGGGAGTTTTCGCTGCGGCAAACTTGATAAGAGATTGACGTGACGTAGTTGCGTGACGTAGCCGCAATCCCTCAGCCTCCCTCGATTTTTGCGGTGTTTTGACAGAGGCTTCACTTGTGTAGGCATTTTCTCCTAGGGTAATTTCCTTCTCTTGGGTATTCCTGGTGTTAAACGTTATTCTAGGGCCCTATTGTACTATGTGACTTGAAATTCCAGAATCTAAAATTGAGGCAAATTCCCTATTAGATGAGTACTACGCTCTAAATATGAATCAAAGTAACCATACAGGCACCACTCTGTGATCTCCCTTTCCATCATCAGGCACTAGAAGTGCCAACAGAATCCCGTCCAACTCGACATCTCTCTTGACATGATAGTTGGCAAAGCTTCAGTACTGTGCAGGGTAATGATGAATATTCATAGTATCCATGGTGCCTTTTTTTTCTAGGAAGGTCGCTCCATTCTCCCCAAAAGTCCACTCATAAAATCAGCTGTTTGATCACCAAGTAAAATTTAACTTCCATACAACTACCTACCTATCACCTGTCTCAATGCCTGTGCCTGGTTACTTATATAATTGCGTTTTGAGGACTGCTTGACAAAAACTATCAAGGTACAATGGATAGAATTAGTTATGGAGACAAGGCACATTCCCTTAACCCTTAACCTTTAGTAGCATCTAATCAGCTTGGACACCATTTGCTCCAAATCAGGTGGAGTTCAGACACGACTTTTCCTTCTAACCACTATATTGAGCCTAGTTCCCATAGCTTGTGATTTGATGAGCCTCATCCGAAGTTGATCGCTTGAAAGATGGCGAGCTGAAGGTCTGCCACAGAAACTTTGTGTCCATGTGGCACCCCCTAGGTAGCAGATCCACGAACTATAACGATCAAGTCAACCTTCCGTGGTGAAACCTACACACGGAAATTGGAGTGGTATAAAATTAGATGTTCGTGTAGTGCCACGAAATTTCAATTTCGGAAATGCATTAATTGCAAGGTACAGTAGAAGGGGAATCATGTCACTTTTGAGGGGAGAAATTCCCGAAAAATTATTGTATGCACGAGAATTTGCTTGACGATAAGAGATAATTAGTTCAATGGTCTCCAGAAGAATGCGCATGCATTTGCATCCCATGCAAAGTTTCTGTGGCAGACCTATAGTTTGGTTTGAGCACGTCATCCTGTTGTCACGTCCTGTTGTCATCTGCTCAATTTAGTTCTATCTAAATTTTGCTTCCGAATCTACCAAGGTAGTGGAAGCTTTGTTTTCACTTTTCAAGGATGAAAAAAAAGTTCTCCAAAATCAAAATTTCTACTCCTGTTTTACGTTTTAGACCTTCCTGAACAATTTTGGTTACGTGTCTGTGTGTCTGTCTTTCTGTCATGAAATCCTTGCAACGCGCATAACTATACGAAGTTATTGTCCGATTTTTATGAAATTTTCAGGGATTGTGCGGGTTGGTGTGTAGACGGTCCCCTATGAAAATCATCATCCTCGGACTGATAGAAGCGACTGCGCATGCGCAAAAGTGAATTCCTTGTAACGGCCATAACTTCTACATTTTCCATCCGATTTCAATGAAAATTTCAGGGATTATGCGGATTAGATTGTAGATGGTCCCCTATGAAAATCATCACCCCCGGAATCATAGTAGCCGATGCGCATGCGCGAACGTAAAATCCTTGTAACAGCCGTGCGTATGTCAGAATCTCAAATCCTACACAAGCTATTAACAGGCCCCCATAGCTCAGACGCAGCGATTCTGACTCCCACCCAGCAGTCCCGGGTTCAACTCCCAGCCTTACTGAGAAAATTTTTGATCCAATCACTACTCACTTACATTTTTCATCCGAATTTGATGAAATTTTCTAGGATTGTCCAGATTAGCGTGTAGAGTTAGAGTTAGAGTAAAAGTTCCTCGCGAGATAAGGTCAAATGTGTTTATTAGGTAGCTTTCCGTGATCAAAATCGGCATGGGTAGACCATCTAACTACAGTAAAAAAAGTCTGCCAAGTGGGTGTGGCACCATAACCCGATTATATAGATGATCCTATGCATAGTAGTTAATCTCAAAACACCAATCTCTAAGTACCTTCCACTACCCTCATAGGGGACCATCTACACGCTAAACTGGACAATCCTAGAAAATGTCATCAAATTCGGGTGAAAAATGTAAGTGTTATGGCTGTTACAAGGATTTAACGTTTGCGCATGCACAGAGGCTACTGTCAATTTTAAGGCCTTGATTTTCATTGGGGACCATCTACAACCTAATCTGCATAATCCCTGAAAATTTCATCGAAATCGAATGAGAGTTGTAGAAGTTATGGCTGTGGCAAGGATTTCATGACAGACACACAGACAGACAGACGCGGAACCAAAATTGTTCAGAAAGGTCTGAAACGTAAAACGCGAGTGGAATTTTCAATTTTGGAGAATTTTTGTGAAAACGAAGCTTCCGCTACCTTGGTAGGCTCGGAAGCAAAACCAAGTAGCTTCACGGAATCCTAGTTTGAGTTGGACAAATCCTGAGCTTCATCAGGATCTTGAGATTGTTAAGTAAAATTGTTGTGTTGTTAACAATTGGAAACCTCTCATCGAGACCCCTCCAGGAAAAAGCAGAAAAAAGCTAAATTCCCAAATCTTTCGTCTCGGTATACAGAAAGCCTCATCATTTAGCAATGCACTATCAAACGATAAGCAAGTGTTTCTAACAGGAAAAAGTGACTGAACTTAACCCATGAAAGTTTTAGTTAAGTTAACCTTTGTTTTGTTAATTTTTCACAGACAAACTGAAACTTCGTACAAATATACAGTATCTATTTTCAAGCAAAGGCTGCGGAGCCCATTCTAATATAACTCATTTCAACTGCACCATGAAAAATAGTACTATATTTAGTGGACTCGAAGATGAAGATTCCAAAACCGCAAATTTTCAACTGTTTTGTATTTTTATTCGATTTTTACCAGAATTACAGGTTTCATTTCTTTATGAAAGGTTTTTATTCTTTGTCTTGGAGTTACTTGTGTGTCCTGAGATTGAGAAATTGAGGTGACAACCATTGATGATAAGCTTTTGTATACAAATGGGTCTACGATCGAATTCAACCCGTAACACAGCTTGTTTGTGGAGGTTACTAGTCCACAAAGACGATGCTTTTACCGCTAAGAATTAATAATGGTAGGACGCTATAGACATTTCACGTCAGACGTTCAGGCTAATATAAGTCACATTGTATTTAAAGCGAAAAAATTCAAGCTACCTACTCCCGAAATCTTCAGTTCTTAGCGTTACCCGACGGATAGTTTGATAAGGAGGTGGGTTAGGTACCCACGGGATACGAACCGAATCGATTCAAATCAGTGCCTTCCGCCGTAATATTACAACAATTCAACAAAATTTGAGCTTTAATTGTGAATAAGTTTTCGAAGGTAGGCACAGCGTAAGTTATCAGTTCCCGAGTACGTGTCTTTTCGGTGGACTTGAGTATATTTTTAAACTTGCGGGCCACCATCACAAAAGCAGCGCGGAAGCTTAGGGTCACAGATGGGTTTATACGCGGGATGCGCCAAATTCGTAAAAACTAATTTTGAGAGCGATAAATAACGAAGAAGCGAAATAAATAACGTCGGAAAGTAAGAAATTACAAGCAACACTTCTCGTAAACTGTGGTGCCATGGAGGTGTTCGGGAAAGTGTACAACACTACAACAGTAGAAGCCATGGATCTTTCGAGTTGTTATGATAGAATGTGAATTCTTACTAATCAGCTAAACCATTTGGACGCTGCGAGAAGCATATTCATAATATTCAAAATTAGATTCTATTGGAGCGATCTCCGAGGGCTTCTTCAAACACTGAGGACTCACCTTCCGAGTTCCGACCCCGAGGCTTGCGGTGCCGTTCTCCGTCGAATTTAAAAACACAGAACTTTTTAGCTACACAATGCACAAATTTTGAGATTGGCCGAATATAGACTAAATTTTAAAGCAACCAAAACACGGTATGTTGGTCAACAGAGGCACGTCAAATACGACTACAAGCAACACTGGTCTAACTAATGGGGAGGTTAACGCCGCAAATAAAAACGGACAATCACACGAGCTATAAACCAGTTCATGGTTCAAGTTCAAGTATTAAGTGATGACGACGAAATCCGTTGTAGCGCTAAAAGCGATCTAAAGTATTTCTTTTATCATTGTTAGCGCTAGTAGTGGGAATTCTCACCTAGGTCCATGCCAGTAGACATGGAAGTAGTATCGAGTCCTTCCTACTTCCACATGGAAGCAATATACTCGAAGGAGTGGTGGGAACTGGCCACGCCTCTCTCATTCCCTCCTGCTCTTGTTATGAAGACATTTGAATTAGCTTCTATAATTGCTCACTACATTTTATAGATTTCTCCCTAATAGTCCTAAATTGATGCATAAATGATGTAGTGCAGACTCATATGCAAGGTTTTTTGCCTTTTATTTACCTCGCACTTGCTGGCTCTGTAAAGTGGAATTCAGGACCAATTAACACATTCACTGCGGACCATTGATTGGGGAACTTCCAGCCAACCTGATTTGAGTTCTTGCGTTTAGTCACATCGTCTGGCATTGTTGATTGAAATTGAATTGTAGACATTGTCTGACATTGAAACTGAGGTTATTTTTACACTTCAGAGACTCTCCAGCCCGCCTACAGATGAAAACAAATTCGATTGAAGCAGTGCGTGAACCTTACACCGGCCGATAACAACAAAAGTGTAAGTGGCTCGGATCCGGGACAGACGCATGGCTGGAGGGTAGCTGCCGTCCCGGATCCGGGACAGCCGCACTGAATGTGTTAAAAGGCTGCAACCACTCGTCTCCCCTCATTCCTGCCATATCAACCATCCAACCCTTCACACTGGTTTTTTTGTTGTTGTGTTGTGCAAGCCCGGGCCTTTACTTGACTTGTCAAACCAGATGCCAGTGCTGAGGACAAATTTCAACACTGCCACCAATTTGCTGAAGGGAATCTACTTTGTGTTTAACTGTGAAATGGAGGAGTCAAGAAAATACCGAAACAACTTAATTATACGTTAAATTTAGGATAATAAATTGTAATTACCTGTGAAGTATGGTAGCTCTTCGAAGGTGTTGACTCCTGGGTTGTTTGAATAATAAATGCAATGCTGTTAAACCTGAAGGGTGTTTCGTTTTACCTCGGACCTCCAAATGTGTCCTGTGCCAGAAGGGCGTGTCCTTCGTGTCCTCTGTGTCCCTTGTGTCTTTTGTGTCTAAGACACAAGTAACCCAAATGACCACGAGGATGTGTTCTTTTACGAAAATGTGTCCTAAGGACAGGACCTGATGGGTCTGAAATGAATTAAAGAATATATTGAACTTGAGTTGTTTTATTTTACCCCTAATTACTGATGCTGATGTGATGCAGGGTGAACTCAAAGATAACGACAGAAATGGAGTAAAATACCAGGTAAGAATGTTTATTACAAGAGATGCAGTATGGTATGGTTGACTGGAAAAGGTACAAGCCTGAAGGGTGCAATTACAGTTGAGACAAGTTAGATCAAAATTGATATTTAAAATGACAATCAAAATGGTCAGACAACCATTATTCCTTGTAAACAATACCTTCAACGTTCTTTCTTAATACAATTTCAATGCCATGTCTTCACGGTGTTCTCCGTGTTTGACTAGTATAGTGCGTGTTCTACTCTTATCAATTTTACAATGCTCAAATCTTTCCCAAATTCTCTTAGTTCAATTTTACGTCTACACTGTTTGTTTTCACCTGCCTAATTATTTTGGCCAAAATGAATTAGAGCAATTTGTTTGTGCACTCACGTGTTGGGCCCGTAGGTAACCTTGACAATCTGCAGTTGAGAAGAAAGATCCAGTCGGTGTCTTCACGGATATCCGAGATAGAAGATGAGGGATACGACTCTAATTTAGTTCAGGGGGTTTTCTACTCTCGCGCTGACTATTTCGAGAAGGGGGACGGGGAATGAGGGACTTACTACTCTAGCTGGCAGGGAACTTTCGGCCGTAACGTACTCGTTAAGTGGTTGGGGAAGGTGTGATGGCTGCCGCAGGCTGCTGGATCTCGAGGGTTTCCCCCTCCCATTCATGTCGTCATCCACGGCCTTCCTAACCATACAGGCTACCATTCGGGTTCTGCTGCTGTGGTAGACATCGGTGGTTTGTTCCACCCCCGGCATTCGTGGTTGAAGTAGGGCTCGGACGCCTCTGGTGTTGATCGGCGTCCTCATCGTAGGGGGGCGGGCCACGCCCCCGTAGAGCTGGCCCAGATTACCCCTCCACAGTCCTTCGCCGCAGGTGGCTCTGTGGGGGCGGCATCTTGGGGTTCAGGAAGGGGGTGTTGATCTACCCCAGCCCCGTCACCTTGGTGTTATCAGTGAGCAGGGGCTCACAGTTGGCTGCACTGTGCCTCTTTTTAGTGCCACCCTCCAAAGGGACCCCTGCCCGCTGCATTTCTGTCTCTGTTCTGTTTCTGTCTGCTGAGGGCACATACTAGGTTTGTTCCAGCAAGGCGACCGTGGTCGACCGCAGTCGACCGGCGCATGCGCATTACGACTAACCACTGTTCCAGCACGACAATCTGCCCAACTTTGCGGTTGAACCACTGTTCCAGCAACTCGACCGCGGTCGACCACGGTCGACCCAAACCCGACCGCTTTGAGGAGTGCGGTCGCGAGCGGTCAAGATTGGAAACCTCACACTAAAGAAACCTCTACCTTAACCTTCTCATTTCAAAACGAACTCCGCAGTGGAAGGACCTCCCAAGGTGTTTTTGGTTGAGAGTTTATAGTCATCAGAGATAGGTACAGTAGACAGTAGATGTGTTAAGTAATGGATTTTTTCACCCTCCTGTTGGAAGAACTTTTTTCGGAAACGTGTGAAGCTTCAACCCAATGTCCTCAAATTTCTCGCTCTCACAAAGGAAACCTTGAAATCTGTTTACGCCCTCGTGAAGATAAATTTGCATTAAAATTGTGACTTTTCTATAACATCATACCTATACAGGGTGTCTACCATTTGAATGGACCAAACTTCAAGGATCGATTGTACAAGTAATTTGCTACAAAAAATGTCTCCCGGCAATTTTTTCTTAACTCACTCAAAATGCCTTTTTTTCACTTCGAAGTTTTTTTTCGCGTTTTCGACTTTACGTCATTAAAATTGCCATAATTCCTGTTATTTACCAAACAAATTCAAATTTAAGGATATCGTTGGGAAGAGCGTTAAATTTCCAAGCTACCTAGTGTAAAACCGAAATCTTTTAGCAATAAACCATCTCTAAAAAATCAAGTCAAAAAGCAAACTTCAATTTTTTTTCGAAATATGACTCTTTTTAAATTGAAGTTTTCACTTTGAACGCCTGTCCATTTCGATGGGCGCTCTTCAGAAAAAATATGCTCAAATTGTCAGCTTTCCAACGGTATATCAAGTTTTCTTTTTTAAATTCAAATTGGAAGAGTAAATCAAGTTTGAATGCAAGAAAACGTGTTTTACAAAAAATCGCGGTGTATGGTCACTCTCGATCTCATGATGACTTGACGAGTTTAGTATCATTTCCTATGTAATTTTTCACGCTGAATCCAATGGTGATACTTCCGAATAATTCTAGTGCTAGAAAGTGGATTTTTCGAAGAAAACCTTCGTTTTTCATACATAAAATACCAACGCATTATTCGTAGATATGGTAGTGAGGATGAAGTAAAACCTTTCTATTCAATAGAAACATCAATCAGCTAGAAATTTGATGTTTTTATTGAGTAGAAAGGTGTTACTCTTCTACTTTGCTTGCTTTGGATCTGTACAATATTTTTTGCCATCCTCATCAAAGAAACAGTTTTTAGGAATTTTAAATGATTACAGCAATGAGAAAAGGTATTTTATTCATTATGCATCCTATGCGAAAATAAGCAGGTATGGAAACCTGAAGTCACACATACTCAGAAGTAACGCGATTTTCGACCAACTAGCTGTTGAGTGTTCCAGCAGTGGTTGAACACGGTGATTGTCACACAACCGCGATCTATAAGGCTGTGGTTTTTGGGCTAACCGCGGTCGACCACGGTTGGCTCTGCTGGAACAAACCTACTAGTATCCCTAGGATACTAGGATACAAGTTCCATGCCTGTATACTATGTCCATCTGGAGGTCCATCTTCCAGTCTGGAAGTATGATGGATGTAATCTCAACCTGGGTCAAGCCTGAAAACTAATATGGGATGAGGTCCATGTTCACCATGACGGTATCATCTATGCATGGACCTTGATACCATGCTGTGACATGCAGCTGAAATCAGAAACTACCATGATAATTTCGGTCAGAGATGGAAATTTAATTTGACTGACTTTAATAGTCATGTTTTTTTAATTTTTATTTATTTAAAAAATTCAATTTGGGATTATTTAATTTTTTCTTTCTATTTTCAAAAAGGTGATTTTTTATTAATTTGTTTCTTTCTAAATTCAACTGACATGATTATTTCTAATATTCAAATTTGAAATCAATCAATTCTTACTTTCATGGTGGTATTTGATGAAGTCCTAGTTCTAAGGATACATCCATGGTCATCATTCCTCCATGGAATGATCCAACGACAATTTGCACTTGGCCAAGCCATAAACATTGATCGAACCCGTCAGCTAGATACGGTTGTTATTTTTCTGAGTAGATGGTGAAGTTGTATACAAAATAGAATAGGAAAGCTTGACAGCTTGTCGAAATTCATAGTAGAAATTTATTAATGAATCGTATTTTGGGGAATAGGTGAAGACTACTCATGAGACAGGTGTGTTCAAATTATTAATTTCAACTTTGTGTCGGATTATTCTTCATAATTTATCAAGAATTTGTAGGTATGTACAGTTTTGCGTGTTAATTTACTTTTAATTACCTATTTGAGCGTGTACGATAAATAAGTAAAGCTCTTCGCATCTACGCCATCCGTCGTGCACCGTTTTATTACTAGAAGTTACAGGTACCTTCCTGGGACCCACTACCCCAAGGAAGAATCCCAAATTCTTGTGAGATCAATGCCGTTCATAAGTTCTCACCTTTGATAAGTACTACCTAATCAAAATCGTAAAATCGGTGTCTATTCAATTGTTATTGCGCAAGTTGTTTCGGATCTCAAATATCCATTGCGTAAGCGCAGGTCCCACTGATCAAGAACTCTTGATCACTTTTGAGAGTTGACGAGTTCTAGCGTCTGACGTCGGAGCAGATGCTTCGATCAAATAGGAAGGTTGCAGATGGTTGCTCTGTGGAGCAAGTCAACCCGACTCCTCAGTGAGGTTGGCTATTGTAATTAGAATTGTGATGGTGAATAGATTCATAATGAAATCAATGCATATAAAGTATTTTGACCTTGTATTAAATACAAAACTTGAGGATTTTAAATGTCATTAACTGATCGTCTTGATCAAAAGAATAAGAATGTAGTACCTAATCTCCTTCGCGGTCCTCGTCCGCCCATCCCGGAGACGTGGAGCATGATGATTGGCGTTGCCATGGATACGGAATGCGCGTCGCGAGGCAGTCAGATTGGAGCAGCCCATTAAAGATGATTAGGTAGGTAAACTGAAGCCGTTACATCTTCTATATCTTCTCGTTTCTTCATTATACCTAACTGCAATTTCCGAGTAGGTATTTTTGTTACTGAGAAGATTTCGAGGTGACGCGTCGCATGAGCTTGGTTATCACTTTCAATGCCGGCGAAGTACCGGAACCACGTTGGCGTCTCAGGCGAACTACTGGTGTAGTTCTCGAACTAGGACGTCCTTGGTCGTGGATGGAAAGGGGTCGGGGTTGAAGAGGGGTGTGTATGAGTAGGTATTAAAATTACCAAACAGCAACTTGTTGAAGGAAAACTATCGCTCTCTTTAGCAGGGGGTAGCCAATCAGGCCAGCTCAAAAAGACCGAAGACTCAAGGCGGTCAGTATTTTGATCAAAAGTGGTTGATTAATCGAATGAGACATGATTGAGTGTTTAGTTTTTATTTGACGATTAAGTGTTTAGAAGCGTGTTTGACCATTGAGTAAATGACTGAAGGAGATTGACTGAAGAGGGCGGTTGAGCGTCTAGCAGCGTTTTGATCAATCTTTCCCTCAGTCATGGCAACCATTAATTTTATGTCCCCCAAACCCATGCCTGTCGATAGGGGGAGAGTCTGGCCCCTGGGCTGAAAGCTGAAGCTGGGAGCCCTAGAAGCGTTCTGATTGGTGGAGCTCCAGGACGTAGGTAGTTCTAGATGAGTGCAACATATCGCGTTCATGATCGTTTGTTCCCAACCTCATCTCAACAAGTCACCTTGTTTAACACATATTTTTCTCCTTGGTGCGTTACCGGCCGCATCTAAGTAATTAATTTGATAACATTTAGTTATATTCTCGATATGTACGAAAAAATCGAGCGATTTTCTACAATACACTGGGTTTCAAACGTTTCTATGGGTGGCAGTTGTCGATAGAACATTTAAACTACTGGCAATAGGGACAACAACAATTGTTAGGGCCACTTGGAAAATACTGGTCGCCTCGATTGGGTTTTCTAAGTAATTCTTGCGAATCTAAATGACGATGAGATGAAAAGTTATCAATTTCTGGTCATTTGAAAGGATTTGAAAAGAAGCAGCATGAAGAGAGTGTGGCCTCCCCCCCACCACATCAGTTTCTGTAGTAGTTCTTCAGCTGAAAGTAGATTACGCTACTGAGGCAGGATAAAAAATGCTCGCACGCCATTTTAACATTAGCGTTCTCCTCTGTTAACTTGTCTCCAGTACTCTGTGCCCTGATCTGTCAGACGCGCGACTGCCGCAGCCCTAGCGAGAATATTAAGAACTCTTTGTCTTCTTGCTCACCGCGAGGGGTTTGTTATCATCGTAGGTATAAGTTATCAAACGTCATTTGCACGCGTAGATACTGGAAGCACACCAAAGTCGCGAGCTTTTCATAAGTTTCTGTCTAAATGAGTAATGAAACTTTTGCTTCCAAGTCTGTTTTACCTCTCATTTTTTTTGCACTTTTGGTTTATTATTTTCAATAATAAACCTTTGGAATCGACCAAGAAATTTTTTTTTTAACACCCCTTCAAAATTTGATGGTTTACGTTTCAAGGTACGTAGAATCCAAAAATCGAATAAAAATTTGGCCGTCCGTCCGCCGTACGCGGCACTTTTGCCACTTAGCATTGACCGATTTAGATGAAATTTGGTATGTAGGCTCCATTTGGGGTCTAGTTGTGCCCCGAAGATTTTGGTTGATGTAGGTCACTTCTAAGGGTTCAAAAATGAATTTCGAAATTTTGAAAAGCCCTAACTCAAAAAATTTTGATATAAAGGTATTGTTTTTCCTTCAATTTAAGATTCTATAGAAGTTTTAGAATTTTTTGAGACCACCCGGAGCTCTGTAGGACAAACTGTTAGCTCATTACGAGAATTTACGTTTTGGACGTACCTACGATAAATCAGAAACACGAGTGTGAATCGCAAAAGAGGCCTAATCTCCATTCAAATTTTAGCTGACCGAAATACGATCGATGTTTTTCTTCATGTTGGATGGTTGGCGGCTTTGCAGACGAGTGATCTATAGAAAAATAATGAACCATTGTGTAATAATTTGTAGCGTTTGTACAAATGGAACAATTAATTGATATAGTTCAGCTACCAAAGTACCTACCATCCTTTTTAACAGAGCTAGATTCATCGCTTACCTCAAGTAATCTTTGATTTCATTGAAAAAACGCTGCAAATTATTATTCAAAGGTTCATTATTTTTCTATATAGATCACTCGTCTGCAAAGAACTCGGCATTGCCATTGTTACCACCAACCAACGTGAAGAAATACATCGATCGCATTTCGGTCAGCTAAAATTTGAACGGAGATTCTCACCCGTGTTTCTGATTTATCGTAAGTCCAACCCTTAAGTTCTCGTAGGGAGCGAACGGTTTGTCCTACAGGGCTCCGCGTGGTCTCTAAAAATTCAATACTATCTTAAATCGATGGAAAAACAATGCCTTTATATCAAAATTTTTCGAATTAGGGCGTTTTCTGAATTGTAACTCTTAGAAGTGACCTACATCAACCAAAATCTTCGGGACACAACTAGACCCCAAATGGAGCCTACATACCAAATTTCATCAAAATCGGTCAATGCTAAGTGGCAAAAGTGCCGCGTACGGCGGACGGACGGCCAAATTTTCATTCGATTTTCGGATTCTACGTACCTTGAAACGTAAACCAACAATTTTTTTTTGGGTGGGGGTTAAAAAAATTGTCTTGGTCGATTCCAAAGGTTAATTATTGAAAATAATAAACCTAAACCCCATGTGAGTCAAAATGACTTCCCACCATACTAGCGTTCCCGGGTTAAGAAAAACATGACGGCTACAGGTATGATTCAGATTTCAAATTAAAGCTGATTACATTTCCTTCAAAATCTCTCTTCCTACTTTTTTCTTAAGTGAGTAGTTGTTTTGCCCAAGTTTTTCTCAAACTGTATACTTTTGAAAGTTACTGAGCATAAATGATTGGAATGATCATAGTTTAAAAATTATAGTAAAATACTTAAAAAAGTGCAAACATTTCACGGTGTTTAGCGCACACTACGTCTGTTTCATAGGATTTTCAGGGTTGCAAGTAGGGGGTGAACTGGCCTCAGGGGTCCTAACAATATACCCAAAAAATCATAAATTGCTATATTTTATGTATAAATTGACTTGGCCTTAATGGATTGAAAAACATAACTGTTAGTGCCATGAGCCGTGTGTGTGTGTGTGTGGGGGGGGGATTGATGCTCCTCGGACCCGACCTGGGTAGATTCTTGACTCGTTCGGGGGATTTTGATTGTTTGTTGCCCTTAATAACACCGGCGTTATGTTTTATCAAATTAATCTTCACTTCATCCAGGGCAAAAAGCAACAACGTTAGAGATTAGAGGGGCAATAAATAACTCTCATGCTCGTTCATTTAGTATCCTGTTCTGTCTTCGCTTCCTTGTGTGTGGTTCTTGAGTCAGATGGAATTCAAGTTTCATAATATCTATGCTCCAGAATTTAGCCATAATTATAAGGTAAGAAGAAGTATAAAATAATCTTTCCTGCTCTCAAAACTCGTACCTATTAGAACTTTTTCTCTAAGTCAGAAAACCTCAAATGCCTATTTTTTAGATATTTTCTGTCTACTCAAAATTCTACGAAATCAGAACACGTTCCTTGCACTAGCAAAACTTAACTCTTTATATTTCAATGATATCGACAAATCGATAGATATACCAACTGGTTAAATTAGAACGTATGGAAAGAGCTGGTAAGAGTGGAGTTGATATTCCACATCCTCCGGGGCGCAGAAGAGGAGGACGGAGTCCTTAGATTTGCTGATCGTCGTAGCTGCCAAACAGAACTATTTCCCCTACTCAACTTCCTCGTTACCTTCTTAGCAGTTCTTCGTGGCAACTTGCCCAGGTACTCATTTCGGAATCGCTTCCGCATTTCGGTTCGCCATTTCTTTTTGCGACGCGTTTGCTTCATGATGCCGAGCAGCAGTTCCCACCAGCCTCCCCACCAAGGACCGGACGGCAGGTTGAAACGCCATTCAATTCGTCCTATGGTACAGAACATTGAAAACTTGTACCAATAAAACCGCGTGAAAACAGAATCAGCCCCAGTGAAATTTACACAACTTCTAAGACATTGTATTAGAGAAGGGTGATCTTTTTTCCAAAACTCGTACCAATGATACTTTTCCCCTAAGGCAGAATACTTCAAAATGCCTATTTCTAGAGATTTTCTGTTACTTGTTTGTGCTACTCAAAATTAGATGAATGGAGAACACGTTCCTTGCACTAGCAAAACTTCACTCTTTACGAGTATATTTCAATGATATCGACAAATCGATAGATATACCAACTGGTTAAATTAGAACATATGGAAAGAGCTGGTAAGAGTGGAGTTGATATTCCACACCTGCATTACAATCACATTGACTTTACATCTAGATGACCATCAAACAGCATGTTTTCGGTCATAATCTGAATCCGATGATCTTGAGGAGTTACACGTGGGTACTTTCTATCTTCCCACACTAAATTAATGTTGAAAACATGAAGGAACTCATCAATAGGTGAAATTACGATAGGTATTTCACAGTGTTATCAAACTAGAATGACGTGAACCTGATCAATAGGCACTTCATTGATGAAAATCGACAATATTGGAAATTTTGTCTTTGAGAGGTGGGACCGAACTCAGCTCCGATGATACTTGAAAATGAATGTATCTCTCTACTACTTACTATAACTTTACTATATACTTTACGTTACTATAACCTTTATTACTATTTAGGACCAATAAGTATAACAAGTAAATTGTAACTTGACCCCACCTCTTCATTTTCTCTTCGCCACTATTCTTCTTTCAAATTAAAATTTAAAAAAATTGAATCTAGGAAATTCAAATTATAAAATTTTAAATTGGTTATAACATTTGAAATGTGCGAAACTCAAGCTGTAAATATCTGACGTCTTTGGAGAATATACAAATTTCATTCGTGCAGCATGAGTGAATGAGCAAATTTTCAGTTTCATTTTTTTACTTCAAAAACATCAAAGAAAAATTTTTTTTGTCACCCCGAACTTGAAGAATTTTTTTGTCCTCCCAACTCATAAACCGAAATGGTTGATTTTCAGTGAAGCATACCATGCACAGGTTATGATGTGTAGATGTTAATAGTTCATGTTCTCCTCAATCCTACGCACTCATTGAGTACTCACTCAGCCATTGGCTATTAAGAACATAAAAACACGGATTTAGATCCATTTTATGGATTAGTAAAAAGTTTTTTTAATGAATGGTTTTCTTCGGGAAAGTGTGATTTGCGATTTCGTAGGCGAAAAGCAAGTGATGAAGCCACTCGGCAGGAAGTAGCTAAAACTTTGTATTTTAGGTACCTACTCTTTTTTTATGATGCAGGGGAGTGCCACAGAGATACTCAAGTTGGCCATCTCGGCAGGTGTGCTCCTTGGTATCACCACCCGCGACCTGTTGGCTCATTTTTAGGACGTCCCTCAGTAAGACTTGGGCGTCCTTATGCGATCGATCTGGGGTGAAGTTGGACAACACTCAACAGAAAAAAAAATAACCACACAGTAATCCGTTTTAGACCATTCTGAATCCAAATCCGCGAAAAAACCGTAGGTGTATGTCTGTGTGTGTGTATGTGTGTGTGTGTGTGACAAAATCTTGTGTACTCTGCCCAGGCCTTAGTTCTCAACCGATTTTCCTGGTTCTTTTTTTGTTCGACGCGGAAAACTATCTAGTTGTGCACTACGTCGCCGGAATTTCGAAATTTGGCTTTTAAGGGGGGGAAAGGGGGGGTTAATGCTCAAAAAACGTGCGTTTTTGGGCATAATCTTGTGTCGTCTGCACAGGCCTTAGTTCTCAACCGATTTTCGTGGTTCTTTTCTTCTTCGACGCGAAAAACTATCTAGTTGTGCACTACGGCGTCGGAATTTTGAATTTTGCTTTTTAAGGGGGGGAAAGGGGGGGTTAATGCTTAAAAAACGTGCGTTTGCGGGGGTAATCTTGTAAAATCTGTCCAGGCCTCAATTTCCAACCGATTTGCGTGTTTCTTTTTTTGTTTGACTCAAATAACTTCCGAGTAGTACATGATTTTACCAGAGTACCAAAATTTGCAAGGGGAGGGGATGGGTGGGGGTATAATATTCACAAAATATCCGATTTTTCAATATTTCGGTTCCTTTACTGCTTACTAATTGTACCCAACCTTTGAAATTGAGGAAAAATTCTCATTAGGTATACCTCTGGATTTTCATGAATTATTCTCTGTGCCACCATGGAACTAATAGTGGTGCCACCATGGTGCCAGGACACCATAAACCGCATATTTCGTGTTTTTTTTTTTTTTTTTGTGTTTCACCTTGAATACGGATGTGAACCTCGACAGACCGCCTACTAAAACTAATAGATGAAAGTTCAATGTTACGACGTATTTCCGCGTTGGTGCCAGCCCGGCACCATTGGTGCGGATGGGGGGGGGGGGGGGGTGAACTCGAATTCGCATGTTGGGTATCGTAGATCACGGATTTTAAAATGCGCTTCAGATTCGAGGCTCCCATGCTGGTAGAAATGTTATGGAGGATAATGGTGAGGGGGGGGGGTGTCACTATTTCTAGCCTAGAGTAATAAATAAATTACATCGAGTGAAACAGTTTTATCGCTTACCAACTGGTTAAACTGATCTAATACTTATCCAATGGGACGTCCCCTGGAATGCATGCATTACTAAACAATATGTTTGACTTGAACTAGTGGTCGTTTTACTTCCATCCATCCCTCTCTCTCTCAACCTCACCTTTCTAATCTTCTCTTATCCCTAGATCCAACGTATTTTTTATGTTGTGCTCCCTCAGCCTTTGAGGGGAGTTGATTAGGGAACTACAAACAATACCAGTCCACGCCAGTTCAATAATATTGTAGTGACGTCACACTGGGCAAGGAGTTGAGAGAGGGACGCAATGATGTAACCACCATTAAACATTCCTGAAAATTATTAAATCAAAACCTTCATCGCAGTTTCCATCTGTTTCCTGTCTCAATCCAAGTATCAAAGTTTGTTCTAACTAATCTTCTAATTACATTCTGTATTGTTTCAGGATGATAACTCTGACAAGGAAATTGAAAAGAGGAGATGATAGTTATCATCTCCACAAAAACCACACCAAAAGGGTCTCAGTTCGTGATAAATTGTTGGTGAAAGAGGTAAGATCATCCCCGATTAGTGACGAACCTTTGAATGCACTATTTCAGTTTTGTTCCTAACAGTGCAACATTATAGACTGTTACGTAGTATTGTAATATTCATTACAATATTATATATTTGTGTGTTCTTTCCATTCAACGATGAGTAATTCACAGATATGGAGGTAATACGGTTTTAACTAAAATGTTCAATTCGATATTATTACCTACACAACTATTCTATCACACAACGACTATCAAATAGTCGTGTTGATAATGGTATACGGGAGGAACCCTTTTTGTAACCTCTGACATTACTATTCTTTACCCATTTCCGGCCACTGATGCGTTTTCGCATCGACTTTTTTAAATATTGAAAATAGTGGAAAATCTCCGTAGATGAATTTTTTCTCGTTCATGCTATTCCTAAACTCGTCAAAAAATTCATCTTTTTTGAAAAGGAGGCCTTTTGGCCGGAAGCATGATTATGGTGGCTCAAATTAGATCTTCTGGGCCACGAGTCAGGACGGATTCCGATACATAAAATGGAATTTTACATTTTACCAACAACAATGAATTGTATAAATCACATCGATTTGGAAGACTGTGGGCTCCTAAATCCCGCTAAAATGTAAAATTCATAAAATTTGGAGTATTTTCGCTCTCAATTGGTCAACAAATTATGCCTTATTTCGGCCGCCATCCTGTAAAACAGTTCATCCTCCTCCTCTCACTACTCTGTTATTTCTACCCGTGGCTTGAAATGGGTTAACCTGTTATAAAATATAAATAAAAACCTCTTTATTGATGCTGCATAACATTATAATTGTGTTAAATAATATCCTGGTTGGTCGGATGAAACCTTATAATAATTATACCATGTAGACTACTGAGCAATCAGATATTCTCTTGCTAGGGCTCCACTGGAATCGGAGTTCGTCTGGGGTGCTAACTGACTTGAGAATAATCCTGAGCTGAACGTTCTTTCGGTTCATTCTTGACTTCGTGCTTCCCTTGACATACATTGTTCAGTTACCTTGGCGGCTGCAGAGTCGAGACACGCCGTACTGACAAACGTCTAAATCACACCTTCAGCATTAGTTCATATTTCCTCCGCCAGGGATAGTAAAGCATTTTTCCTTTGAATCAGCTGCATCGCATTATCTCAAGCTTTACCAAAATAGGTGTTATGTCGGCGTGTCGTCGTGTGAAGGCGATGGTCTTCACGTCGACTTGTCGATTTGTATTGGTCCCTACTCAACGAAGGTGAAGGATGGGACAGCACTTTCTGCCTGGCGCGGGTTACCGCCTACCGCATGCAGGAGTGCTTAAGGATTTCAGCTAAGTCGCGATCCTCGGCTTGATTGCTCGCTGACCGGAGGGAGGCCGTACATTTACCTAGGTCCTAGTTGGGGCAGACAATTCCTAGGCGAAATGGGAGTGGAGGCCGGCGCGATGTGCTTACTGAGACCTCCGAGGAACTTGAGGCTTCCAAGAGGTGACGAAGGAGATCGAGAAATAATCAAGTCGATTGTTAGAAGACGAATACATGAAAGTGAAGCCCTGAGTCCTCCTTTTATACTATTTTAACAAGGTAAAGGGAGAGTGGAGGAGGGTGACGTGTTTGTCCCCCGTACCTCACTCTACCTACCTGGCACAATGAGTCACTCAGAGTTTCCCTTGTGTCCTTTATTGGAGAACTAACATATATGAGTAAATGAGTCATTACAATAGGTAACTGAGCTTTTCTCATCTGATTTAAAGGAAAAACGCTTTATTTTCCCTAGCGGAGGATTCATGAACTAATGCTTTAGGTGTGATTTAGACGCTCATTTGTACATGATGTTAGGCATAATAATACTTTCATGTCTTCCACATATGAATATGCTCTGGGCTCTACTAGATGCATTCGTTCAAGGAAGAATGTTATTTATTTATTTTGAAAACATGGTGCATTTTTATTACCGTTTATTGAATTTACGTATTCCAAATTTACTTAACTACAATGTTATCTTTTAAAATGCCACATTTCAATTATCTTGAACGTTATTTCAGATTCAAGAGATGGAAACAATGTTACCTAGCACATGTGCCATTAAATTTGTGGACCCCCACAAATTACATGAATTCTACCTGATTGTTTCGCCTGACGAAGGATTTTGGCAAGGCGGAAAATTCTTGTTTCACATTTATATTACCGAAGACTACAATATTGCTGTAAGTAAAATAGAGCATATCTATCATAGACTTCGCTTCTAGTTAGTTTGTTTTTCTGATACATGGAAATGAGAGACATAGACGTAGTAGGTGGGGCAATAGGTATGGAAATATATCCTGGAAATATGTTCTAGAAAGTAGATTTGTATTGGCTGATAGGATCAGGCTCTGATGGAAACTACTACATCCATGGCATTTGAGGAAGAATGAACTCAGTATTGGCATGGATGCTGTAGCATTTTCTCTGCTAAAAAACTCTATTGCTAGGCGGCCTGGTTTCACTGAATGCTGGTAAACTTGCGCCACTAGCTGTACTGAAAACATGAAACTGTCGCTGGACTCCGCGTATTCACTTCCGTACAGCTTTATTGCGATTGTATGATGAATGTGTATTAGTTTTCTATTTTCATAACCGCTTTGTACTTCGGTATTCTTTTTGTAGTAACACCTTCCACACGAAATAAAAATGCCATTTGATAGGAACTTATCTCATCTCATCAGTGAGCTCATAACTGAATGTAACATAAGAGGTAATGAAACTCCGTTCAATATCAACCATACTACCAAGGTAATAAAAGGAAATTTTGAGAGGGAAACTCTTTTTCTTCTATCAAAAACAAAATGTCAATCTGATATTTATTCACCCAAGTTTATACAAAAACCTTTACCTCTTATATTATATCCAGTTGTAAATTCACCTCTTGCGGTGAAATAACGTTCTATCCAATGGCATTTTTACTCTATAAGAGAGGTGGTACAAATTATTGCACAACCGTTCATTATTTTTGTCTAGGGATTACCTGTCTGCAAAGAAAATGGCTTTTACATTATTAGTACCTACCAACCATTGCACAAGGTTAAAAATTCAGTTTATTTTGACAGAAAGTTATCTATCGTTATCCAATGTGGGTGCCTTCATTACGAAATTTGGTTTTTTGTTGTTGGGGAAGCACTACTGAGTAACTTGAAACTCAATTCGAAGTAACGAAAAAGATCGAATTTTTGGCTCAGTTAGAGGTACCTTGGCGAGTGAATGGGGGGAAACAGTTAACAAAGTGGGATCTAAGAAAGGATCGAGGGGAGGAGGTTAAGGTACCGTCGGGAGGCTTGTAGGCAGTCACGTGTAATCCTGATTAATTTCACAATCAGCTCTCATTTCACTATTAGACAACTAGACCCCAAATGAGGCTGGTATAGTATACTTTTTATTCGATTTTTGGATTATACATAACTTGAGAAACGTAAATCATCAAATTTTGTCGGTGGGGGGGGGGGGGGTTAAATGTTTTTTCTTGATCGATTCCAAAGGTTTATTTTTGAAAATAATAATAATATAGTAAATAATATTATTGAAAATAATAAACCAAAAAAGTATTTGAAAGTACAAAACAATTATGAAAATGGAAATAGACAACTAATACCTAGATATTCATGCTCCAATGACAAAAAAGCCTTACGGAGGAGAATGTGCAGAGTTGAGCAACAGTGCTGCTCCCGTTTGGAATATAGAGTTGAAAACCATCAGATATTCAATGGCCATTAGCTGGTTTAATGAACTGGCTCCTGTGAGATCACCAAAGTCAAGGCCAGTTACCCCAGGAGATTATCTGGATTGGTGACCACTCGATGGTGGTATTGCCGGTCTTGATAAGTTTTTGGGTTGGGCCATTGGTGTACCCAGCTCCACTTGAATGGGTGATGCAGTGAATAGCCATGATCAAAATCATCAGAATGTCTAGGTGGTATCCGTAGAGGAGGTCGCAACTCCCGCTAGGTGCGCTGGTGGTAAAGTGGTTTATCTCGGTGGGCGTACTCCGTGGTGTCACCAGACGCGTCCTGCTCGGCTCATATCTGAACTGGTGGTCTTTTTATAGAGGCACTTCCCTTCATCCCTCTCTCCCACCCCCACCTTCCTCATCTTCCCTCATCCCTAGGGCCGGCGTCGGGTGAGTCCTGGGCGTTCTCCCCATTATATTTGATTTATTTATTTATTTTGTTTTATGGCGTGCCCCCTCCGTCAGAGAGACCTTTAGTCTTTGAGGGGAGATTATTAAAAAAAAAAAAAAAATAGTTTCTTGTACGTCCAATAGATTAGAATCTCTCTGATTAGAATTACTTTGGGGAGATCTCAACTTTTTTCGAGTGTCATTGATTGTTAATTTTCAACATTAATTAATTATGTTGTTGAGTTGGATGATATGTCTTCTGTCTGATATGAGATGATGTTGAAAGGACCCCTTTTTCTATTACAAAAAGGTTGGCACTCGTAAAAAGTTGATGTGATCTCTCCAAGGTAATGTCAATCAAAGCACCCTATTGGACGTACGATAAACTACTTTTACCACGGGAGTTTCCACCTCCTCCATGGATACCGCCTAGTCAATTCAGATTTCTTTAGAAGAAAGCTGATAACATCCACAACACCAGGAATGGCAGTTGGACGAAAATTCAACCTGAGATGGTTGTTTACTTTAGTTAATTTACTTTTCACCATAAGATATTTGTTACTGAATGCTCCGCTATATGGCAGAATGACACACGAAGAAACTTGTGAGCATTACCTCAGCCACGTTTGTCTGAGTCCTAGTAAATTCCTGTGTAGTTGTAGAGAAATGGTTAATCGAGCAACCGAAATGAATTCCCTTGGGAAGGTTTTCATTTGGTGCAGCTGACCTAAATTACGAGTGGCCCATTTCGATACTAGAACAAATATGAAAAAGATCTTTCTTGATGAAAGTACTAGTCTTCCACCTGAAAGCTCTCAGCTTTTTTTATTACACTGGATAGCAATTCATTGAAACGAGGAAGTGGCGACATCATATCATCTCATAATTATCCAACTTGTATATTGGTGCATCCATCTATCTAATTTTTGTGTTTTCGTTTTCTTTTATTCAGCCGCCTACTGTTAAATGCCAAACTAAATTGTGGCACCCAAATATCAGCGAGGAAGGAGATATTTGTCTTAGTTTACTTCGGCAGAATTCCATTGATGGACTTGGATGGGCACCTACACGTCGCTTGAAGGATGTAATTTGGGGTTTAAATTCCCTCTTTACTGTAAGTTGATTTATGGTATCAATTGAACTTATTTACCTTAGATGCATATTGTTTAATTTAAGATTATTTAGAGTTAGATTCCGCTTTAATAATGGTAGAATAGGTTCATTCCATGAGGAACCACTGTTGAATGAAAGGTAACCGGGTGCATCTATAGTTCCACCAATGGCTGTTCCATGTGGATAATTCAATTAACTGCTGTTTAATTGCTGTCGAACAGACATTGGTAACTCCAAGGCGTTCAATCAGCTGCCGTCAAATGGGAAATCTCTGCTTTCAAAAACCTCTTGCATAACATAACCTGTAGGTAGATTCTATATATATAAAATTTAATCTATTTTAAAACAGACGAAATTAATTAGGAGTGTCACAATTCAATTATCTATGAACATTTCGATGAAAAACTATATTCAACTTCTGTTGAGGATATGCTGGTATAACAACTCAGAGGGCGTAATGGACTGCAGTTAAAGAAATGATAAATTAATTTCAAGGCAAAAACCGCTTAATAAACTGCTTCAAAACGGAAGTGTAGGTGATGCTATGAGTAAAATTAGGCAGCCGAAAACTCGATTACCAACACTAATTAAGAACAAAAGTGGTGGCGCAATGAGAGGGTTCGATAGCAAACGAGGCGTGATGGCGAATAATCTGTCTTGGGAGAGAGTAAAGCTAGGTTCAACTAGGTGCGTAATGTCCGTAATGCGTAATGCGCAAAAAGCGAGGTGGGGGTGTTCCGTAATGCAGAAAGTGCGTAATGCAGAAAAGATCGTTCACATGGCTGAATGATTACGCGATTACGCAGAAGTGCGCAGTACGTTCTGCGCAGCATTGTTTCCAAACCAAAACAATGATTCTGGTTGTTTTGTCAATAAAAGAGACAGAATCAATAAACTTTCTGTGAACAAATGACGAGATTATGTTACGAATTTGACCGAAGATTGTCGAAGTTCATCTGTAATACGTAAAATATCCAATTTTTCAAAACGATACACTCAGCTCCAAAAGTCGACATCCGCAAAAATCACTCCCCCCCCCCCCCCCCAATTAGGCACTACGGATAGCAATAGCATCCAATTACGCACTATAGATTACAGACATTACGCACCTATGTGAACCCAGCTTTAGAGTCAAAGGTTGCCACATGAACCTACAGGTGGCACCCACCTTTCAGAGGTACCTATTTAAAGACAACTAAGTGAATGAGAGGCCTCTACAACTTCCCTAGTAATGGTTGAGTTGGGTCAAGTCTGCTCTGATACGCGGGATTTATCATTTCAACAAATCCAACTTGAATGAATGAACTTGTTGAAGAACTGCGAACAATAGGTTTTGCTAAATTGAGAACATTCCTAGATCGAATGAGGAATTTTGTATTTCTAGAAGCCTTCTTCAACTCAAGTTGGTCAGGTGTTGATAGCCATGATGGTGTCGAATTCCCATTGGCAAAGTGATCTTGATGGGGAGCATTGTTAGTGGAATGCACGAGACAGAGCAGACGGAATGCAGTGCTTCTTGTTCTCCCCAGTTCTTTTCTCCCCAGTTGGTAGTTGATTGGTTCCTTTTTTGAGGGCCAACTGTCTTCCAGATGATCCCATTATACCGCTCAACTGGCCCATTCCCTTCTAGATTGCAAGGAGTGGTAGGTCTGATCGCAATCCCTCTTCAGAAGCCTGTAATAATTTCAATTGTTGGTACATGAAAACTTTTCGTGTTAGAATGAATGTAAGAGGAGGCTCCAAAGAAGCTGAACAGCCTTTGAAGATTTTTTAACTGTTGCTATACTTCCTTCTACGAAAGGGAATTCACATGGGAATCTTAGAGCGGAATTCATAGTCATTACTTAAGTCTGAGTGCACCCTCAAATGCATCGATAAGGGTTGGCGGTCATTCATTTGTATTCATAGACAAGATTTGAGGGCGCCCTGAGAGAGCACTCAGTGCGATGTCTTAGGGCGCACTCAACGGTATTCATAAACCAAACTCAGCGTTGAGTTGAGGCCCACCCTCGACTCAATGGTGCAAAATCCTGAGTGCTGGCCGGACCTTAAGTGCCCCTCAGCCACAGTTATTATCAGATTTTCCTACTGAAAATAGTGTACAGCAAGTCAACTACCTATCTATTTTGTTTGTCTAATAAAAATAAGGCTATTAGACAAGTTTTTCCGTCAAAAATATCCATTGAAGATTATCGCAAACTTGAATTTCCTTGTGACAGTATTTTCAATATTTTCTCCCCGAACTCGGTGAAATCTTCCGAGATGTGAGTTTCTTTCTTGAAGTTGTCAAACATTCTCACCTTCGTTCTCAATACTCATTCTTGTTTTACGATCTAGTAAAATGATAAAGTAGAAAATACTTGTAGAAAATTATATGGGTTGGTAATAGAGTACAAGTTGAATAAAAAACATCCATATAGGTACGAGTTTATTTCGGGCTTTATATTGTTTCACACAGGTGAATAAATAAGTAGGTAGGTAAAGGTTTTCCAAAACCAAAGGGTTCCAAACGTCATAAATATTCGTATATTTGCTTGTGGATAAACTTTCTTCATTCGGCCGGGAGAAGTTTATTTTATCTGAAACAATCAATGGGTTGATTTTGGTAAATGATGCCTAAGAACACTCATCAAAAGGATACCAAAATGTCTTTTTGTGTTTATTACTTTGAATAGTGGTTCTTTCTTTCGTATCGTACCTACATACAGATACATACTTTTACTGCTAATTTAAGGAAATCATAATTTCTTACCTTCTTCAGAGCAACATAGTCGAGTCCGATGGCAGCAAATTCATTGATGAAATTGCGGAGATAAAAATCAAGTTACAAACTTCGAAAAAATGTCAGCAGCCTCATATAATTGAACAGACTTCAATTTGATTGATTCAACACTGCTAATAACTCAAAACTAATGGTTACTTGTAGGAAATCGGACAAAATAGAGAAATTAGCATGCACATAACACATAGTAACGAAAATGCAATAAGAAACTTTTCATTATTGTTATAAACACAGAGAACCGGTGACTAGGTTATAACTCACCATCAGTGCAGAATCCGAGAGGTGTTTTTTACCCAAAATATCCAGGGAAATATCCCCACCAAGGCTGCCAACTTAAAGTGAAAATGAGTTGAGTAGCCCCTGAGCGTCCCCTCAGGCTCAGTGTGCACTCAGGCGACCACAGCACTTAAGTGGGCCATCTCAATCAACTATGAATACGGACTGTTGAGTCGAGCCGACCCTCAACTCAGATAATTAAGTGCTCGCTCACATTCAAGCCTTGTCTATGAATTCCGCCCCTAGATGTTCAACGACTTTTTTTTCTCCGGGAAACTCTTTAAGAGCGAAGGGGAAGTTTCACCCCAACAGTGTTGGACTCACTGTCTAAAACCTAAAACTCCCTATGCTTATTAGGACTCACCCCGGAACCGCTTGTACAGTACTACTTCAGGGTGAGCCCTTTTTTTGTGCCAAAAGGCTGCTCCTACTATATTGAATGTATAATTGTGTTAGCAAAGCGAGGGTTAAGTCAATGATGAGCCTTTCAAACGGTTTTGTGGCTTCAATAAGTTTCCTCAATCAGGCGCCAAACGGTTCCATTTCTGGAGCGCCTTTTGGCTTCTGAACTAAGCCTTCTTACTCTGTGGGGGTTCTACTCTATGAAAAAGTTGTGCTGAAATGATTTGAAGGCATTTTTGGTAAGAATGAGTGAGAATAAGTACAGGCTATATGTCAACAAGGGCTTATATATCCTGTACCTCAATCGGGTCTCTCGCGTATCTGCAAATGTTTTGGTACTCAGAGGAGAGAGTAGAGATGGCACCGAGCAGGCGCCAAATAGGAATGGCTGTTACAGCAGTTTTCATTCTCACTCATGTTTACCAAAAACTGCCTTCAAATAATTTCAGCTCAACTTCTTCATAAAGTAGTAAAAAGACTTGGACTAAACTCTGTGCTTTGCATCTTGCCAGAGTGGCAAGCCCCCCTGGACCCCCAGCTGCTATTTACGGCTTAAATTATAAAAAATGGAACATTTTTAGCCACATTTAGTGCAGAACCTTTAGTCACAGGTGGGTATAATACAAAAGTTATATTATCCCTAGAAACATATCTAAAATGAATTGAAAAGCTCGGTGCTTTGTGCCTTGTAAACCAGAGTGTTGAAAAGGCGCTTGAATGTCCCACACTCCCCTCCCACGTCCCCCTCCAGCGTTACGTTTTTTGGGTAGTCACCCTATGGCTAAAACATGTTCCATGTTAATAGGAGAAAATATATAGGTACGTTCTTCCTTCCTACTTATCAAGGTTCTTGATAGACCATCTATCAGCTCACAGGTAAACTGGGGTGGTTTCTTTCTTGTTTCGGGAGAATGGGGGAGCCACAACACTCCCATTGAAGAGTTCCCTCTGGCGTTCTGGAGGTTCCAACATTTGCCACCTTTTAGTCTTCCACAAACCATAGATCCACGTTTGTTTGAATGGTTCATCTCAGGGCCTTAGCCAGAGGGTGTCTCCTTCCCCCAAAATAGAATGAAGGAAGAGAAAAAGAGGAGAAAAAAGCAAAAAATGATGAAGATAATGATAAAGCAAAAAATTATAAAGTTGTTGTGACATATTAAGTTCCACCGTAGATACTGTGTGGTCTCAAACATCTCGTGGCCATGGATACTATAAAATACTACACACACACGCCCGTAGCGTAGTGTGATCTCTTTATTTAATTTTTACCACATGTTAGGTGTAGTATCAATGGGCAAAAAGTTGGAGTAATAGAGGTTTTCAATGGTGCCGAATCCAAATTTGTGGTCAAAATCCTGAATTTCCGACCCTCTGAAATAGGTACCCCATTGTTCAGGAAAACAGTGGAAATTTTTAAATTTTTAATTTTTTTTTTTGTTCAGTGGAAATTTTAGTTGAAGAGAACATTTTGCTACCGAGTCTACCAAGGTAGTGAAAGCATGATTTTTATTTCTCAAAGTTGAGAAAATTTTTCTCCAAAATCAAAATTTCCATTCGCGTTTTACGTTTCAGGCCTTCCTGAACAATTTTGGTTTCCGTGTCTGTCAAGAAATCCTTGTAACGGGAAAACTATACGAAGGTATTGTCCGATTTCGACGACATTTTCTGAGATTGTGCGGATTGCCCCCGAGCTGACGCCACTGCGCATGCGCAAACTTATAGCCAGACCGATAGTCTTCAGGTTATGTGGGAGTCAAACCAACTAAAAAAACACCTCCTTTTCTCCCACGTTGGAACTCAGCCCAGATCCGTTTATCACATTACTTCGGGCCGAGTCCTGGGGCGTTTAATCAGTTCCGGGTGAGGGGGCGGATTAGATGCTCCCTCCTCTCTCTTTCTCGTTCTAAGAGTATCTTCCTTGTCAGGATGCTTTCTATGTACTCTGCTATAGCAGTTCAGCTCCTTTCACCTTCCAGCATCCTGCTGACAACATCCTCTGGTGTTGAACTCTGGTGAGCTAACTCCAAGTCTGCCATTAGTTGGTTTCTTTCAGGCGCCCATTTGGCGCATTTGAAGAAGGTGTGGAGCACATCATCGTCATCTTTGTTCTGGCACCCAGACTGATAGTAGCTAGTTCGAAAGCGCAAACTTCAATTTCCTTGACACAGCCATAACTTCTGCATTTTTCATCTGCATTCAATGCAATTTTCAGAGACTGTGCGGGTTGATTTGTAGGTGTTGCCCAATTAGGGTAAAGCAAAGTACTTGGAGATCAATGTTTTGAGAAGATCCATACAACCGGTTTTTGGATACGAGGAAGCTATGTGCCACACCTACTTGGCAGATTTTTTTCTAACCTTGAAAAGTGAAAACAATGTTACCTTGGTAGACTCGGGAGCAAAAAATCATGCGCAGACTTAACTCCTTTAAGTGCTCAGATATAACTTAATTTTCCAAGTACTGCCAACTTATTTTTTGTGTGTTTCTTTTCCAGGATTTGCTCAATTTTGAGGACCCTTTGAATATTTCCGCTGCTGAGCAATATGTAAGAGATAGGGACGCTTTTAAAACTAAGGTTCGGGATTATATGGCTCTCTACTCCCGTAGCTGATCTCAACTGGCCGAGTTGCCTCTTAAGATATTTTCGTTTTCTGTTCTTGTATTGTTCGATTTTCCAGTTATTTTGACAATCTGATAGTCGAATTTTTTAATTAATGGGCTGAATTCTAAATATTTTAAAATTATTCGACTGTTGCGCATTGGTGTAAACTGTCCACTATTCGCACGGATAGTACTAAGTGAAGTTAGTGAAATGATCCGACGAATTGAAACTGTGACTTGTTTTTCGTGTTTCTTCCGTTTTTTTCTTTATTTTCTATTCGCGCATTGCGTATATCAAGTCAATGTACCTTTTTAATTATTGCGCATTGTGTTGGAATAATTTAATTGTCCTACCCGTTTCGGAGTAACATCTTGAGAGTAAATACCTACTTTCCTATAACTTGTGTTTGGAATTCTTCTCCAATTGTTTTGAATCTACCAAGGTACATCTTACTTATTCGTTAGTTTTATTATTTCTTAGAAATGTGATGTGAAAATTGTAAGTTGGCGCTGTTATGAAGTTCTGTACAGTATTAAAACTTGCAATAATAGGTAATAATAGGTAATAATTAGATAACAAAACATCAATGATTCATATTTTCTGTTTGTTTTCATCAATGAAACTCACACAATCCCCATCTTCGGTTCTTCTTCCCATTTTTATTACATATTTGTTTCCATATTATAAAACCAATGTCTCTTGTGATGTGTTGGGAATGAATTCCCATCTGATTTTCGTTGGAATCCGTGATTGTGGGGTTGATCAACAAGTCCACCTTTTTGCCCTGGAGTCTTGTCCTGCTTTCTCATTATCTGTCCCTTTTTCGGGGGCTCGCACGATATTGGCGGGGACCTGATGGAGTGGTCGCCATCTTGTTGGAAGGGTTGCGTTGTCTCTACAGTGGGATGATTGTAATGCAAGGTACCTTCGAATACTGGGAATGGATCGTCCAGCTGGAAGTAGCTCTGATCTGGCTGGTAAAGCTTGATCGGTGATAAAACAGGAAACTCCTCCCTCATGAAACCTTCATGAAACCTTCTCTTCGTGAAACCTTCTCTCTTCGAAACCTTCATGAAACCTTCTCCTCTTCATGAAACCTTCTCCCTCACGAACTGATGACCAACATTCATATTATTTTACGTAGGTCCTACCAGATTGTAAAGGGCTTCCGCTTGTTATCCGGAACCTATACCTAATCATTGCTTGTGAAAGTAAGTGTTTTACACCACTCCAAGCTAGAGCCAGTCTACATAGTAAGCGTCCCTTTGACATGATCAAAACGATATCGCTCGAGTCCCTGAAAAAGACTGAGAAATCGAACTAAGTTATGGGTGAAAAAGTGGAATTTCAACCTCACAATCACATTTCCTACCTGCCGAATTTTTTTAATTACAAACACGTGATTAATGATTAGACCATGAAACCCCTAGATTGTTAAGTTGTTCGCAGTTGTTCAGTGATAAAAATACATCATAACTCTCGCATTTTTCTGGGACTACTTTTTTTCTTCTCCCTCCTCTATTTCTCAATATTGTTATTCAATATCCTGGTGTCTATTGAGGCGCTTAAATAATATACTTAAATAATAATTCTTTTCACATTATACGATTTGGTTTTGCCTGCTTTTAGCAGGCTCTTCAGCTAGTGGGTAATAAAAATAATAAAATACAAATTTTGCGGTCCTCCGCCAGACGCCGCACGCGGCACTTTCCTCAGTTCCCATGGACCGATTTTCATGAAATTTGGTTTATGGGCTCCATTTTGGTCCAGCGTCCAGGAAAGGCTGATATTTTCAAAACGCTCTAGCTCAAAAACCTTCAGTATGAAAATGAAGGTGTTGTTTTTCACCAATTTAAAATAGAATTGAGCTTTTAGAATCGAATGAGACCACCTAGAGCTCTGTCGGACCAACCGTGCGTGAAACGCAAAAGAGGCCTGATCTCCGTTCAAAATTTAGCTGACCGAAATTTAGTCGTTTCTTTTGAGTTGTAGAGTTTTGCGTCCTTAGCAACCAGTAATCAAATCTCTGAAAACCTCAAATGAAGAAGTGAAGTCTCAAATGAAGCCAACCACAACTCTTCATTTCATCGAATCGACTATGAATCGATTATTTCTTCAATACAAACTTGATTGTGATGAGAAAATATCGATACCTTAAAGCACAAAGGCGCTTGTCCAAAAATGGAGTTTTGAGGAAAACGCAGAAGAAATTATCACCAATGCACAATTCCTGAAATAATGGCTTATTACTCTAAACTCTTTAGTTTCCTCAATAAATTTTAAAGCTATTATCGTCAAGAAAACTCAATAATAGTTTTGTTGAATTTGAGTTCTTCTGAAATTAAAAAAAAATAAAAAATGTGGAAGGTGGATGGACATCGCTCCTTTGTACTTTAAGGTATCGATATGGTAGGAAGGTAGGTGCCAAATTTGTGTTCTCTGCAGGCGAGTGCACAGATTTTCGACGTTGGATGAAATTTTCAAATATGGTGCGGGTTGGGTGTAGATGGACCCCTATGAGGGTAGTTGGAGGTGCTTAGAGATTGGGTTTTGAGATTAGCTGCCATGATCGGGTTATGGATTTGATGAAGCTGAGGTAAACGTACTAGTAGTCGCCACTGCTTCAATAGTCGACACCTCCTCCAATAAATGGGAAAAGCTTAGGATAGGAGACTATTTGCAGTTCAAGATGATGGTTTTGATCCTACAAAGTCTTTTGAATGGTTTTGGAGAGTTTGCCATGGAAACGAGCAGGAGAACGACAAAAAGTGGAAGTTTCAGTTTTGGTTTATTATTTTCAATAATGAAAGAAAAAATTTTTTTTTCAAGAAATTTTTTTTTCAACACCCCCTCAAAATTTGATGGTTTACGTTTCAAGGTACGCAGAATCCAAAAATCGAATAAAAATTATTACACAATGGTTTATTATTTTTCTATATAGATCACTCGTCTACAAAATCACCAACCATTAAATATGAAGAAAAAAAGAGAAAAAAAAAAATCAAAATCACCAACCATTGATCGTATTTCGGTCAGCTATAATTTGAACGGAGATTAGGCCGCTTTTGCGATTCACACTCGTGTCTTGATTTATATATACATATTTCAATATAAACCCTTAAATTTTCGTAGGGAGCGAACGGTTTGTCCTACAGAGCTCCGCGTGGTCCCAAAAAATTCTAAAAATTCTACAGAATCTTAAATTGAAGGACAAACAATACCTTTATATCGAAATTTTTTGAGTTAGGGCGTTTTCAAAATTTCAAAATTGATTTTGGAACCCTTAGAAGTGACCTACATCAACCAAAAGCTTCGGGGCACAACTAGACCCCAAATGGAGCCTACATACCAAATTTCATCAAAATCGGTCAATGCTAAGTGGCAAAAGTGCCGCGGACGGCGGACGGACAGCCAAATTTTTATTCGATTTTGGTTTATTATTTCTAATAATAAGCCTTTGTGATCGTATCGCAAAAAATTTTTATAACCCCCCCTCAAACTTTGTCACTTTACGTTTCAAGGTGCGTAGAATCCAAATTTGCAATGTCCGTCCGCCGTCCGTGGCACTTTTCTTAGCAACACTGGACCGATTTGGTTCAAATTTGGTATATGGGCTCCATTTGGGGTCTAGTTGTGCCGCGAAGCTTTTGGTTGATGTAGGTCACTTCTAAGGGGTGAAAATTAAGGGTTGAAATTTTCAAGAGTGCCCTAGCTCGAAAACTCTCGAAATAAAGGTATCGTTTTTTCACCAATTTTAAATAGTATTGAATTTTTAAAAATTTTTGAGACCACCCGGAGCTCTGTAGGACAAACCGTTCGGTCCCTACGAGTACTTGAAGGTTTTCCTTCGATAAAACAGGATCATGAGTGTGAATCGCAAAAGAGGTCTAATCTCCATTCAAATTTCATCGGACTAAAATGCGATCGCTGTTCATTTCTTCGATTTGTATACAGTTTTGCCTTCTGCGTAACCAGTAATCAAATTTCCATATGAAGCTTTCTATTTTTCGAATCGAGTGTGAAGCGTTTAGTTCTTTCTAATAAACTTGATTGTGAAGGTGTGAAGCCAGTATGGTGTGGTAGGTAGTACCTAGCTGGTAGGTAAAAAAAAGTTGGTGGGTAAAAAACGATGCAAATCATTGCTCAAAAGCTTCTTCATTCTTCAGATCACTGATCAGCTGAGTGAGCTCCGAAGCCATTTTCAATCCTATTGAATGAAAGTGCTCTTCCAGGCGTCTCCAGCATTCGAGGAGATCTTCTTCACTCCTCAGATCACTGATCAGCTGAGTGAGCTCCGAAGCCATTTTCAATCCTATTGAATGGAAGTGCTCTTCCAGGCGTCTTCAGCATTCGAGGAGATCTTCTTCACTCTTCAGATCACTGATCAGCTGAGTGAGCTCCGAAGTCATTTTCAATCCTATTGAACGCAGGAAGCTGAAATTTGAGAGGGAAGGTCAAGGGAGAATACAGATGGTGGTAGGTGCTATTGATGGAGAACCAGTGATCTATACAGAAGGGTGATCTATACAGAAAATAATAAACCTTTGAGCAATGATTTGCAGCGTTTTTGGATTCTACGTACCTTGAAACGTAAACCATCAAATTTTGAGGGGGTGTTAAAATTTTTTTTCTGGGGCGATTCCAAAGGTTCATTATCTAATATAATAAAACGCCAACCGTACGTACGTACGTACGTATGCACGGAGGGGTCGTGGGAGGCGGGACGAGTCGGAGGGGCGTGAGGGGGGGGGGGGGGGGGTCGGAGGCGGGAGGAGCCGGAGGGAGTGGGATGCGGGGAGAGTCGGAAGAAGCGTTTTGCCTACTTTTAGTAGGCTTTTCAGCTAGTTGAAAATAATAAACCAAAATGTGGCCGTCCGTCCGCCGTACGCGGCACTTTTGCCACTTAGCATTGACCGATTTTGATGAAATTTGGTATGTAGGCTCCATTTGGGGTCTAGTTGTGCCCCGAAGCTTTTGGTTGATGTAGGTCAGTTCTAAGGGTTCCAAAATGAATTTCGAAATTTTGAAAACGCCCTAACTTAAAAAATTTTGATATGAAGGTATTGTTTTTCCTTCAATTTAGGATTCTGTAGAATTTTTAGAATTTTTTGAGACCACGCGGAGCTATGTAGGACAAACCGTTCGCTCACAACGAGAATTTAAAGTTTGGACGTACGATAAATCAGAAACACGAGTGTGAATCGCAAAAGAGGCCTAATCTCCGTTCAAATTATAGCTGACCGAAATACGATCGATGTTTTTCTTCAAGTTGGATGGTTGGTGGCTTTGCAGACGAGTGATCTATATGAAAATAATAAACCATTGTGTAATAATTTGCAGCGTTTTTCAGTGGTCAGTTCGTCTGTTTGTGTTGACGCTTCCCTAGAAGGCTGAGGAGCGCGTCAGTTAATATGCATTTTCTACTTTTACCAGCCAATGTATTTTAATTATTCATGAGTTCAATCGGTCAATGCTAAGTGGCAAAAGTGCCGCGGACGGCGGACGGATGGCCAAATTTTTATTCGATTTTTGGATTCTACGTACCTTGAAACGTAAACCATCAAATTTTGAGGGGGTGTTAAAATTTTTTTTTCTTGGACGATTCCAAAGGTTCATTATTGTAAATAATAAACCAAAAAGAAACACGCAAATCGGTTGGCCTGGGCAGGATTTACATGATGATGCCCTGAAACGCAGGTTTTAGCGAATTTTCAAGGAAAATGAAGCTATTGCAATGGCCTCAAAATTTTTAGAATCGACTTTTTCGAAAA